>CM057232.1:84851907-86222207 GCA_029891385.1 Erythroxylum novogranatense | reverse complement strand
CATACTTTATAGCGTTGGAAAGCTATAAAGACAAACTACAACCTTCAAGAAGGCCACTTTGGCTAATTCTACTTAGATCAATACAGTTTTTCACTAAAAGTCAGGACATACAATTTCCCTTATGAAAACTTAGCACATTCATCCCAACTAATTTCTTCTATCACAACATCATTCCCAACCATTCATCCTCCAATTGGCATTCATACATCACTCAACCTCAATTCATATGATTTCTTAAATTCAATAACATCTTATCAATCACCAAGCTCCTTTCTTACTTTTCCATAATACCTCACACATATATATCACTCCTATTCAAAGTTCATCAACTCAAAGGATTTCCTTTTTAAGTGTGCTTAATTCCAACTCAATTAATTCATCCCATGAAACCTTTCCAATCGCTAACATCCTATTCTAAAACGAACAACAATTTACAATCTCAACAAAGAACCATAGGTGTACACACAAACCATTTTCATTATCATAAATTCCAACCTTAAAAAGACATATACATATACAAAAGGAAATCCTCGATTTCCTGTTCTTATTTCTATGCAAAGTAAATCATTGAACAAACTTTATTTACAAATCAAAATACACATCACAAATTGAGAACAATACAAATGAATGCTCAATGTTCAACATACTTATTAAGCTATACAAAGAATTCAAACTAGCTCAGTACAAAGGCTATCTATCTCGAAGTTGTCCAATTGTCTTGCAAGGATCGCTAATTCTTCTTGTTCTGCACCTGAGGAGTGGGGAAAAATGGGTTGAGCTTCACAGCTCAGTGGCTAAAATATTTATAGCCATTGGCATTGAACCACACAGTCAACCATATTGCCATATATATAAATACATTCATGTAGGCATATTCGTCAACATGAAAACTTAACATTTGCAATTCACAATTCAATTCCAACTCCATTATTCATAACATCATCACATAATACATATTTGAATGCAATTCAATCCAAAGCATAGCTTAGCACATTAAGATGCAAATGCACAATCAAATGGCTCGAGGGTTTCATGAAATATAACGAATAAATTGAGGTTTAAACTGTGAACGAAACGAGTCCATTTTCGGATCTCGTGGGCCACAAGCGGGCGGCCGGGAGAAGACTTTTACGTTAACGTGCACATGACATACGAAATGGTTCCTCTCTCGTCCAAACACAACCAAATTTTCATGCTTCAATTCAATTTCATACTTTCCTTCTTTCCATTTAATCAAAATGCCATGACTTAAATTCATTGGCATGACAATCATTCTCACAATTCAACCATTCATATACAAAATGTCATGATTAAATTCAATGGCAGGACAATCATATCAAAAGATCAATGCATATCATGACATGAAAGCAAAATAAAGCAATTTCCATATCATAGAAATTCAAGTAATTCATTTAGCACATAATGCATACACAATGCATTTTGCTCATTACACAATAACCTTAAATAAATTACCCACATTACAACTCTTGAAAATCCAAATGCAATGGTTCCCTTCCTTTTGCTCTTGAATAGCCTCTTGATTTCCTAAAACAACCAACCAAATTTCCATAAATTCCAATTCCATCAGAAATTCCCTTAATTTCAATAAAATACAATAAACCCAAATCAAATTCCAATCTAACCTATCCATGGTTCCTATAGGTTAGAAAACTCCAAACTTAGCTTAGAAAACCCAAAAACCCTATGGATTTCACCATTTTCTTCTTCCTCTAACCATTTACAACACAAACCCCTTTCTCTCTCTAGAATTTCTTCATTCTCACCCAACAACCCTTTTCTTCAATAATCAAGATGGAAAGATGAAGAACTTACCTTAAAAGCCTTGATTCTTCCCTTATTTCCAAGATTTTCCTCCTTTTCCTTTGGATTTTCGAATTTTCCTTCTTCCTCTTCTCTTCTCCCTCACGTTCTCTCTCTTCTCCTTTTGGCCATTCACGACACCTCCCTCTTCTCTTCTAATTTTTTCCTATTTATTAAGTCTTTTTCCCATTTTACCCTTCATTAACCTTGTCTTTCCCATTATGCCCTCCTTTTGTCTTTACAAATAATATCTTATACTTCTAACTTCTTAACTAATTATCATAGAACAATTGAGGGAATTTGCTAACACTTCCTTCTAGAAAAATGTTCATCATTGTCTTAATTTCATAACGCCACTAAAATTATTTAATTTGGTGCTCTACATCAAAAGTTATAGTCCAAACATTTCGGACTGTCCTTTTACTAAAATATTTTCCAACACTTTATTTCCATCCAAAAATTGACATTCTTAAAGACAAAATTGGAACTCGATTTCTTCATAACAATTGTAGCCCTATTTTTCTAGTTTAATCCAAATCAAAAATTGTCTCATTTTGGTAACTAGAGAAAAATTTATGGCCAAAACATCGAAGCATGCTCAATGAACATGTTCCAACTATATTTTCCAACTTTTCACCTCCAACATTTCACATATAATAGTTCTAACTTCCAAAAACAATTTGGGATCCAACAAATCATATCTAACAACTACTTAATTTTGAAGAGCGGGTCAAAAGTTGTCCTCTTTTAGCTTTGAAGTGGAAGTGAGTCAAGAGTTGTTTGACAAATTTGTCATAATCATTTGTTACAATAAATAGTTCATTCATTAATTTACAAATAAGGAAAGTTATCAAGCACAATTTACTTATCAAGCACAATTTACTCTCCACTAGTGTCATTCTTGGGCTAACAATTTATCAATAAAAATTAATTGTATTTATTAAAATAAAAATTAAATAAGTAAAAATTGTTAGATTTTATTTATAAACTAATAGTTATTTGTTAATATATTTTTGATTATTTGAACCAATTTTTTAAAATATATCATTTTATTATTTATAAATTAATATTTAAAATTTAAAATTTATTTCATAAATAATTATTTTCAAAATTTTGAAATTTATATATTTTAATGATATTTTAAATTTTAAAATATAATCATAAATATTTATCAAATTTGAAAAAATTTTACTTTCAAAATATTGTTAACTTTAATTATATTAATCATAATTATTAGTCACAACGAGCCTATTTTAAGTAACTTGCTTCGTTTTTTTTTTTAACCCACAAGGTATTTTAGGAGGGTCTCAATTATGGGAAAGCACCTTTAAGCATCCATATCTAGACTAATCTCTGCTCGAGCCGGGTAGGTTCCTTGCAGAAGGCAAAATTCTGGCCCCATGTTTTAAACGACTGCATACATGAGGACAGTTCAAACTCGTGATCTCACTTAAACCAGAAAAGCCCCTTATCAACTTACCTACTCCCTGGGGTTCACTTCACATTAATTTTACTTGCTCACCTAATGTTTATCATCGTTGGGATCCGAAAGGCAAAGAAAAAGGAAGTAGTTTAGTTCACCCTGACAGAAAAACTTCACTTTGATGTGAAAATGTTGCCGTAGAATGGGTACCAGATTCCATCCATATAAGGACTAGCCTTTTAATCGAATTCATGGAATGAAAAACATAAGGGTATGTTTGGGAGTTTAGGATGGAATTGAATGGAATAGCAATTAATGGAACAGAACGGAATGGATTGGAATGAAATGGAATGAAATGGGTCACTCCATTGTTTGGAAGTCTAAATAAAATAAGAGAGGGACTCCTTTAACCACTATTTGGAAGTGATACTAAAAATGAATGAAATGGAATGACTTGTAATATTTTTTCCAAAATTACCCTTGTAATAAAATATGCATAGTTGCCATGAAACTATTTTATTAACCCCAAAGCATTTCAAATTGTAGGATGTCCAGAATATAGTTTTCTCATTTTCCAATATAAGCTATTAACTTTCTTGTTCTTTTTCATTAACCCTCATCGCACTGTACTCTTCATTAGGCATTTATTCATGTGTCTTGTTATGGTTGATAATCATTCTTGGCGTTGCAAATCTATTTCTACATTTCGCAGTGTATATTAATAATATATTTAAAATTTATGAACATTCACAATGCTAGCTTTATCAAGAACATTTGATCCATGTTTATTAATAGCATATTTTAAATTTAAATTTTTGACGTAATGGTTGGAAAATGAAGCTCGTGTCTCACGAATACATGAAGCTCATTTGCTGCGTACCCAATCATTAAAAAAAACCTTTTTTTTCACCTTATCACCATTAACGTAACTATTATTTATAGCATTGAGGTTAACAGTTCTATAAATTATAATATCCTCTAAGCAATATTATTTTTGAGGGTATTTTTGTCATTAAATTAGGGTTTGGAAGGCAAGCCATGCACTACAAGAAATTATCAATTTACCGACGAAAATTTCCGTCTGTAAATGAGAAATTTCCGTCAGTAAAATTAATCACCGACGGAATTTGGTGACTGCTAAATCGGTTCCTAAAGTTCCCCTAGTTAAAATTACCGACTGTCAAATTCTGTCGGTATTTTAACGACGATATTAACGATGGTACATTGTTGTCGGCATCTATATAACGACGGAAAAGGTCAAGTGAGATATCGTCGACGAAATTTAGCAACAGAGTAGTTTCCATTGGTGATCCGAAGGTATCTTCAACCAATTTTCTGACGATTGTTTTTACCGTCGATAAATATCGTGAACATTTCCGACAGAATATTTTCCATCAGTAAGAACTAAGTATATATTTTTTAATTCCATTGTTATGTTATTGTTATAACAATGTTATATTATATATATAATTTATTTATTTGTATTACGTTATATTATTTGTTCATAATATATTAATTTGTATATATAATTTGAATATATAATTTGATTAATGAGAAAATTAATTAATAATATAACGTATAAAGAATTTAATTTAATAATTAAAACATAACAAAGAACAAATCTTATGTTTTTTAATTGAAACAAATGACAAATATAAGCTAATGTCGTGGTGATCGTGGATGCTCTGAACTGTTAGCCTCCCTCTTTAACAGTTCCATCTCCTGCCTAAGCTGAGTCATCTGCTCCATGTGCTCTCTCTCCTTAGTCATCAGCTCCACCTCCGCTCTCATCTTAGCAAACCGCTCCATCTCCTCTCTCCTCTTAGCTGCCTGCTCCAGCTCCGCCCTCATCTTCTCTCTCATCTGCAGACTCATCTGTAGACTCATCTCTTTTCTCATCTTAGCCATCTCCTCCATATGCTCCACACGTTAATTAACTAGCTGCTCCCTCAATGTGTCAACTATGGCCCGGAGCTCGGATACTTCATGACTTTGCGATGGTCGAGTAGATGTTGCTGTACTGGACAGGGAAGAGCACGAATAACAGGTGTTTACATATGAGCCCAGGTCAAATATTCTTCCACGATGGTCCCTACCACCCACGACATCAAGATATGTCTGAGTCTTGTCCACAGGTTGTTCCTCCTGAGACTGTCGCTGAATATTTTGTTGTATTTGGTCCTATTATGAAGCAATCTTTACATTAGTAATTAAGGTATAATTATTAAGAAATTATAAAAATATTTAAATTTCACTTACATTCAGTTCTCTACATCGAGTGTTGATGAAGGTGACACCATCATTTTTTTCTTGTGGGTGTGCAAAAATAGCTGGATAGGTGTAGGCTTCGTACCCAATGACTTTTCCTACATGTATAACCTAAATTGTCAGATGTGAACTAGAATTTAAAAAAAATTCAACAGAGTTTCCTCTATATATATGATATTTGCCCCCTGTTCAATAAAGAAAAAACCTTCACACAGCCATATATGGTACCAGACATTTATATCATAATCACTATATTCAATAAAGCGAAGCAAAATATATGTAAAATAGGTGTGAAGTGTAGATACTTACTAGTCTATGTGCATGCTCGTAGTGGGTAATTGATCCTCCTGTATGCACTGGAAGACTCGCACCCCCGGCCCTCCACGTCTGTTGGCCAAATTACTCTCTGATATGGACATTGCCGCCAGTGATGTCCAATATTCGATCCAACGAGTCCAAATTTTCTCCGAAATATAACGCAGTCGTGCACCAACCTTGCATATTGCATTAATTAAGTTGCGATAACGTATACGAACTTTCTTTTCCCACTATTTATACATGCTGCCTCAAAACAAGAATCTCAGTAAAATTCTTTCCGAAATAAGAAGGGAAAAAATAACAAAATGTTAAAATTTGTATGAACATTGTGAATATAAAGCAATGTAACAAGAAAATAACTATTATTTGTACCTCAAACTCCTGAAAGTAAAATTGCTTTGTGGTGTCAGCTAAATTCTTCCACACATAACCCTCTGGTTCAATTCTTTGCTTAAACGACGAAGTCATATTTCTTGAAGTTGGTCCAGACGGAACCAACCTAACATGCCAAATTATGTTAGCCTATGTAAAAATTAATAAAAGTAAAATTTGATAATAAGCAAATTGTGCAGTGCTTTCATTTCACTTACTGGTCATTGACAACAGATACAAACTTTCTTCCATCAGGTCCCTCAACGCCAGGCTAGCGGACGTCTCCTGCTTTCAATAAGTTGGTGGTAGATGATATATGTGTTGGAGAAGGGGATGGTGTAGGATGAGAAGCAGTAGGTGATGCCTTATCTACAATAGTCGGCAAAAGAGGTGGAGGAGGTGAGTCAGTTGGAGTTGCAGATTGTGACGAACCACCTTCACTGTAAGTTCCCCCGAACATGGCTTTAAACCTCGATCATATGACCTCACGCTGTCTCTTCGGTCCCATTTGTTTACCTGAAATTCAATTTTGCCCAATTCTCTACAAGTATAATTAATACTTTGAAAGCAATATTTTACACAACATATAGAAAAGAAACTAAGGCAATATATGAAGGTTAACATATTGTTATCAACAATAAATGAACCTTAACAATAATACAAATATGCATTGTTTAACAAAGTCTTACACATACAACAATAAATCAATGTGAAAGCTTAGTGTAATAATGTCTAGCAGTACAAACGCACATTGATATAATTATTTTGTTTGATTCCATGTAACATGGGAGTCGATAAAGGTAAAAGAGTCCCCAATTTCTTGTTCCCGAGAAGGGTCCTCGCGTGTTAAAACTCACCAATGGAAACAATGAAACTTCGTCCACCTGCTGTACGCTGTTGAACACCTTCTTGCAATAGTTTTGAAGCTATAGCTAGACTTGTTGAGGAAATAGTGAATGAGTTGCCGCTCTTAGAATGGAAGAATAATTCTCCGGATGAGCTACTAACAGGAACAATTATACCTAAAACATAATCAGCGAAGAAATGTTGAAACCGTGATATTAAAAAACCATATAAGTAATGCATACGTGATTATGCAGACGAGGTTTGAGGAATAGAAGAATTGTCGACAACACCCGATCTTCCTATTCGTTTATAAGGTGTCGTGACATTGTTCTCACCATTATCGGCATACATGTCCTCTTCGAGTTTAAAGGAAGCTCAAACATGTAAGATTGACAATGAAATGAGAATATGTATGATAACTTTAATAAATGTTATGAGATGTACATAACACGGAAAGAGACGATGTGCAGATCATACTAAACACCTTCAAGTAACAGATCGGTCATAGAAGGCAAACGATTGGTAATGTATGATGGAGAGATATGTTCTGTAGTTTTGATTCCATGGGATGGGACAATTTTGCCACATTCCTCCCAATGGAAAGAATTTTTACCATCTGGAACCAATCGCCATGTCGACATTCCTTTAAAAAGAAATTCAATGAAAGACCTTACATAATATATTACTATGAAAATAATGTTGATTTTTAAGTTAAAATATGCAATTACAAACACAAGTCATTCGCTATCAAAACTTAATGGTAAATTACAATCTCTTCTTCAGAATAATAAGTCGTCAGATCTCAGACCCTCGTCATCCTCTCCAGATGAAATATCGACATATTTGTTTGATGGATCGTTCAAAGTTTCATTATCGTCATACGTAACAGATGCATTGATAAAAGTGACATCTTCCTAAAACGCCTCAGTTTGAAGACTATGATCTCCTCTTCCATGTGATTCGTAAACACCTCTAGGTTTAACTTTGCAAACCGCTAACCAATCTATCTTATATCGTCGTAAGCTTGGAAAAGGGATATAACAAACCTATTTTGCTTGCACAGCCAAAACGAAAGGTTTAAATTGTCTCAATCTTCTTCAATGATTGATTTCAACTAAATTGTATTCTCTATGCACCTTTATTCCAACATTTGGTGTCGGGTCATAACAGTCACATTTAAATATCACACATCGCTTGACTGGCAAAGCAGGGTATTCAACTTCTAGTATTTCAATAATTTTTCTATAGTAATCCATCATTTCTGCCTGTATTGAAACACCACTATTTATTGTTGACATGTTATGTCCATAAGATTATGTATGATATTTGTATCTATTAATGAAATACACCGGATACGATTTAACAGTTCGTAAAGGTCCCCTTGCAAGATCACAAATCATCTTGTTCTCGATTGGATTTTCTAAAGCCTACAAAAGTAAATTTATCATAGTAAAGAGTATATTGTCATGAGAAAAGTAAAATATACCGTTTAATTATAATTAAGATTACTTGTAAGTGAAAACTTACATATCTCTCGAACCATCGAGGAAAGTGTTTTCTAACTTCTTTATTTATATCATCCTGCGTCATACCCAACATTATCTCCCGTAACAATGTCTCGTATAATCTAAATACATAATGACTATTTTTAGTTATGAACAACACACAAAGTTAAATATAGAAATATTCATGTTCAACTTACTGAACGAAAGGTAGAACCTCTTCACAGTTCAATACAATGTAACAATGTGCAGCCTCAATTTCTTCCTCAGTTAACATTCTTCTTGTCGCACGTCTATATGTTCATCCAGAATATGAAAAAATGGACAAGTTTTCATCAGCATGACTCGTTCCTCCCCCATCGTCATTACGAGAAACTTTTCTTGCTCTTGTGTCAACATGCGGATCAAAATAATACCCACAAAACGTACTAGCTTCCTCCACTAAATAAGCATTACATATGGAGCCTTCAACTCTAGCTTTGTTTTTTACATTTTTTTCAAGTGATGCAGATACCTATATTAGGCAAAATAGTTATTACAATGTAGTTGATAAAGCATGTTAATGGTTATTGCAGTAATATTTGTCGACGTACCTCTTAAATGGATACATCCATCGATATTGAACTGGACCGGCGAGTTTTGCCTCGTGTGCTAAATGCACAGGTAAATGCTCCATACAGTCAAAGAAGCTTGGAGGGAAAATGCCTTCTAACTTGTACAAAATAACGGGAATTTCATGTCCTAGTTTTTCCATATCACCAAACTTGATTTCAACTGAGGTTAAGCTTTTAAAAAACAAGCTTAACTCTGTTACAACTTCCCATACCTTAGAAGGTAACAACTCTCGGAATGCAATTGGGATAAGCTTTTGCATAAATACATGACAATCATGACTTTTCATCCCAAATAATTTGTACTTCCTTAGATCCACACACCTAGCCAAGTTGAAAACATATCCATCAGGAAACTTAATGTTGGGACCCGATCCGGAAACCGGATCCCAAACTTTGTGGTATCAGAGCTTCTAAAAATCATAACTTTCTACTCCATTGTCCAATATTTTCGTGCTTTATATCAATGGAAAGATAAAAACAAGATCTACAATGTTCATGAAGGACTCCAAGGCAACTTCAACCTCTAGCTAAGTTAATTTTTCAATCGAAGTTTCTGCCCTGATAGCCATCACCTAAGCAATATCCAAATTTCACATTATCATATCTTTCAACCTCCACAACCAAAAATCGCATATCATACATCATTTTAAAGCTATTCAAATTCTCTATAACTTTCACGTAATGATTTACTCCAATTCAAACCATATCAGTACGGAAATCGCCTCAAAACACAACATATACAATCCTACACTTAGAGCCATTTTCCAAAACCAAGGCAAAATACACTTAACTTTCAAAGATCATAACTTTCAATCCCGATATCGAAAAATAGCATACTTTATGGCTACGAAAAGCTCTCAACATAAGCTAAAATTTCATGAAGATCATTTCTTCAAATTCTGCCCAAATCAAAAGTCAACTCTTTACTCCAAAAAGTCAAACTTTCTAATTTCTTCAAAATTTTACACTTTCACTTTCTATTTCTTGATTTCAACTTCCATTTCAATTAACCCATTCACTTTAACTTTCATAACTCATACAACTCTACTCAAATTTCAAAGTCATCAAAACCAATCACTTCATTTCTCATCAATTTCCTCAAGGCATAAAAACTTCTATAACACAATTCCTATACAAACACACTCATTTAATTCCATTTAATATTTCTAATTTCTACCGAAAGTTCGAGGTCCAACAATTAAGACTTTTCAACCATTCACATAAAACCCCCTTTTGTGTCTTGTCCAAAGTATAACATGTTTTCGGATATTTACCAGTGCGAAGATCTTTATGTAACTCATTTCTTTTACATAAAAGTTGCAAATCAGCTCTAGATTTTACATTGTCTTTTGTCCTCCCTTCAATGTTCATAATGGTATTGAACAAGTTGTCAAAAATGTTTTTCTCAATGTGCATCACATCTAGATTATGACGAATCAAATTCGTTTTCCAATATGGCAAATCCCAAAATATGCTTCGTTTCCGCCAACCAAAGTTTTGACTAATGATTGAATTTACTTTATCGGCCTCTAATTCTGTTACTTTCAGCAAGCCTAATTCCTCAATCTCTTACAAAATCTCTTCACTAGATTTTATAGGAGGAGGACGAGTGTTTACCGTCCTATTTTTTCTAAACTTATATTTATTGCGTCTAAACGGATGATCTGAAGGTAGAAATTTTCTGTGATTGTCAAACCAACATGTTTTGCTTCTGTTTGACAGATAAAACGCATCAGAATCATTGCCACAAAAAGGACAAGCCAATTTCCCAGTGGTGGTCCATCCAGATAACATGGCAAAGGCTGGGAAGTCACTAATAGTCCACATCAAAGCTACTCTCAACACAAAATTCTATTTCTGAGATACATCATAAGTTTGAACACCATAGCCCCAAAGCTATTGCAATTCAGATATCAATGGCTGTAAGAACACATTTATTTTTTTCTTCGGATTTGTTATCCCTGGGACAATCACTGTCAAGAACATATATGCCTCTTTCATACACATCCAAGGAGGCAAATTATAAGGAGTTATTATAATTGGCCACAAAGAATATTGATGACCAGATTGACCAAAAGGTTGAAATCCATCCGTAGACAATCCCAACCGAACATTTCGACTGTCAACTGCAAAATCGACATGGGTGTCATTAAAATGTTTCCATGCCAATGCATCTGATGGATGAGTCATTACTCCATCTTCCTGTTTGTGTTCAGCATGCCATCTCATGTGAGATGCAGTCACATCAGAAGCATAAAGCCTCTGCAACCTCGGAGTGAGAGGAAAATAATACATCCACTTCCATGGAACTAATTTCTATTTCGTTGAACATTTTCTGGGCTTAAACCTAGGTTGACCACAAAATTTGCACTGGTCTAAGTTCATATCATCTCCCCAATACAACATACATCTCATTCGACAACAATCAATTTGTTCCACAGGCAAACCAAGACCAAGAATAAGTTTCTTCATATTGTAAAAACTATCAACCATTGTATGATCAGCAGGCAATGATTCATTGTACGACTCTAGAATTTTATCAAAACTGCGATCCAAAATATGACCTTCACTCTTTATACTCAATATTCGAGCAATTGATGACAATTAGGTCATTGTCTCACAATTTGGCCGCAATTCTCGATCAGCTGACTTTAGTAAGTCAAAAAGTTGTTTTGTTTGTGGGTTAGGTTCTTCGTCAACATTTTTCCCATTTGGCTCAAATGTATAATCGACCCCATCGTGAACCATTTGTCTGTAGGAGTTTTCAGTTCCATCAACATAATTTCTTCCATATCCATCCTCTACATCATTCTCATTTAAGTTCATATATGTATGTTCTTCATTTCTCCTTAAGGTGCTAGCAATCAAGGGTTCCCCATGTCGGGTCCACTGGAACTAATTGGGAACAAACCCTTTTCTCAACAAATGCAAATGAACTTCATCAATTAAAAGGAAGCATTTGTGTTTGCACTTTTTACATGGACATCTGATCTTTGACCCATCCATATATGCAGGTTGCGAAGATGCATAATGAATAAACGCATCAACTCCCTCAACAAATTCAGGATTAATGAAACCATCAGCGGTTAAACGTCTATACATCCAAGATCTATCACTGAAACTCATAACTAGAGGAATGTTATTTTACAACATCGAATCCGAAGTTAGGTTGCTATGTTAGCAACATATCAGAAAACATATGATAACAGACATGTGATTAAACATCAGGTTTTCACATTTCATGTCCGAGCTAAGCTCTTACAATATTTAAACTGAATAACCAACATATATGTTCGTAGTCATATATGTCATACAATAATGGTTTATCACAATTTGATATTCAATGGATATTAAATATCCAACATTTGCCAAATAAGTATTCATACAAGTTTGAATATTATTGTAAAAACCTATTCTCATCAATTCGTTGTACATATACAATTTCACATAATCATATCAAATTATGTCCATATTACAAGTTAAGATAAATCCATTTTACAAAGCATCCATCAAATTATGGCTCAAATTAATTAAGGTAAGTGGAACAATGACATTAGTCACCTTCTTCATGTATAAATTAATACGGAAAAATTTATACCGCAATCAAATTTCACATCGTGCAAGACGTCAATAAAAGATTCAGGAACATGCTATGGGAAGTTCATCTGCAAGCACGTGAATCAGGCGATAAAAATAGTAACAAAAGCATAAGCACTGACCTTAATTGAAATGCAGAGAAATGTTCCTGAAGTACGTCACGGGCGATGAAGATGATAGAGCTGCAATGAAAACCAACAATAAAATCATTCATGCCTTAATTGGAAATATTATACTCAACGCATGACATAATATACTCAATGCATGACATTTATCATCCTCAAATAATTAAACTAATGAGCTCATATTCTAATTTAAACATCATCTACTACGAGGATCATATTGAAATTTCGGCAGTATTTCCCCTATAATTCGGACACCCCCTTATGAAATAAGGGTCCCCCTGCAATAGAAACACGCTTCTATCTCAACCAGTAATCACAACGCAAATTGGGTCTTCATACTATATGCGTGTTGTCAAGTTTCACATCGTGCAAGACATCAATAAACGATTCAGGAACATACTATGGGAAGTTCATCTGCAAGCACGTGCATCAGGCGATAAAAATAGTAACAAAAGCGTAAGCACTGACCCTAATTGAAATGCAGAGAAATGTTCCTGAAGTACGTCACGGGCAATGAAGAACGTCACGGGCTATGAAGATGATAGAGCTTCAATGAAAACCAACAATAAAATCATTCATGCCTTAATTGGAAATATTATACTCAACGCATGACAATTTATACTCAATGCATGACATTTATCATCCTCAAATAATTAAACTAATGAGCTCATGTTCTAATTTAAACATCATCTACTACGAGGATCCTATTGAAATTTTGGCAGCATTTCTCCTATAATTCGGACACCCCCTTATGAAATAAGAGTCCCCCTGTAATAGAAACACACTTCTATCTCAACCAAAAATCACAACGCAAATTGGGTCTTCACACTACATGTGTGTTGTCAAATTTCACATCGTGCAAGACATCAATAAACGATTCAGGAACATGCTATGGGAAGTTCACATACAAGCACATGACTCAAGAGCCAAAAAAAAGTAACAAAAGCATAAGCATTGACCTCAATCGAAATGCAGAAAAATGTTGCTGAAGTCCGTCATCGGAGATGAAGATGATAGAGCTGCAATGAAAATCAATAATAAAATCATTCATACCTTAATTGGAAACCATAAGGTAAAGGAAAAGCTGAATGGAAACATAGCGGAAAAAACTTCAAGAGAGTTGATTATGATAAGTTAAAGGAGAATGATAGGAATAAGGCTAAGGCTCGAACACTGAAGCCTCTAATGAGATCGATTCCTTACAAAGACATTCTAATCCAATTGTATATATGATGCAAGTTCCAATTAATGATCCTCAACTAAAGGTCTCTAATTTCAATGCAAGGACATTAAAGTTTCATTAAAAAGAATAGTAAGCTTTAATTTGTATAAAACTCTAACATAGAACATCATAATTAAAAAGGAAATTAAGTTTGAATAAACTAAAACATCGATTACCAAATTTAAAGAATATCTAACAAGATCAAGTTTTAATAAATAAAATAAATTTCAAGAATTGGTAGGAACATAAAGAGTTTGAAAAATATATGAATGATGTCCAGTATCTAAATTCAAACCATAGGTATATATAGCTTCAACATGGGCCTTGACACAATTTTTCATTGGGACAAACTTTTTATTTGAATTTATGGTTTAAATTATTGAAAAAATTATCTATATGGTATTCGTTGTACATATGGCATTTTTTATAGTCAATCCAACATGTATTTTAAGGAACTTCTCTAAATTTGAATGGAAACATATTAAAGAATTAAGCTTACGTTTCCTTCGAAACCTCAACTTACGTTTCATGAATTTTTTTTTATTGTGTTCATTCTTCTTATAGAACTGACATCTTTCATTAATCAATTCCTTCTTATAGATTGATGCTAATGAAACATTAACCTTATATGGCACATGCTTTCCCTTTCTCGTGTCCTTTCTAGTCTTTTTGCTAGATCCTTAATAACCACAAGATTAATCAAGTGAACTCCTTATTTCTTAAACATTGCATCATCTTGAATAAGTATACTTGATAATTCATTGACATTCCATTTATCCTTTACAGTATTATAACAATGGATTATATTCAAAAGGCAACGAGTTAATCAAGACAGGGAAACTTTCACTCACTTTCATTCTCATAGATCTTTGTCTCGTTATTGTATTTGTGATTTCAATTATATGCTCACACATATTTCTAAAAAGCAGGAAACTTCATAGATCTAAGAACATTGTCTACCGATATTAAACTTACCCATAAAGAGCAAACTTATAAGATTACCCTAATGAGTATAAAGGACCTAACCCATTAAATAAAGGGAAAATTAATAGGATTATTTTTTAGCCAAATAATAAGCAGAAAGATAAAATTAGACTAAAGGATTTGGAAGAGGAATATAAACCAAGAATCCTTTACCTTATGAGGCCAAAACAAAAAAATTGATGAAAATTTTAGTAAGTTCCTTAAACTCCTTAAATGACTTCATATTAAAATTTGTTTTATGGTAGCTCTTTGTTAAAATCTCAATAAGCTAAGTTTCTTAAGGAGATCTTAAGAAACACAAAGGAAGCAGAGGAGCTATCCACCAATAAATTAAATAAGGTTGGCTATGATATCTACTAAAACAGCCTATCATAAAAGCTTAAGGATCTAAAGAGTTTCAATATCCCTTATATTATAGGTAGTTTATCTATTGAGAAGATATCACATGATTTAAGTTTTAACATTAAATTGATGCCTTATTTTATTTGAAAGGTTAGGATTGCATAATCCTAAACGATTTAGGGTTAGTTTACAATTATTTGATAGATCAATTAAGTATTTTAGGTCCATAACTAAAGTTGTATTGGTTAAGGTATATAAATTATTTTTTCCAAATGATTTTGTATTCTTTTACATGGAAGAATAAATTTAATTAACTATAATACTAGTTTATCATTCTTTATTGTAGTAAAACTATAATAAATGTTTAGAAAGGAAACTAACACTTAGAGATGGAGATTAAACATTAATATTCAAGATTCCAAATGCATTTAAATAACCAATTATAGGTGATGATTCTTGTCACTCCATAAGTACTTGAAACTAAAGTATCTAATTCCATGTAGAGAGTTATAGAGAAAGATACCTTTATGCATTGCATTATCAAAGGAAAAGAGATAAACTTTAAAAATGAGGAGTTGTAAGAGCAAGCAAGTAACCTATTTAGAAGCAAACAAGGATATTTTAATAACAAGAGACTAAGAAGATGAAGTGAAAATAACCAAGTAAAAGTTGAAAACATCTATAAAGAAATCATCAGAATTGGAATTGAAATAATTACCATCATACCTTTAATAAGAATTTTTTAAGGATAATTTAAAGTTGTCAATGATAATTGATTATAGGTTAACTAGATATAAAGAAAAGGATAAGTTGCTACAGGTTCTATAGGACCATAAGAAAGCATTAGCACGAAAACTCTAAGATATAAAATAATCAACCCTTTATATTACAAAGCACAAAATTTTGATGAAAGAAGGATACAACTGTTTCATACAACCTAAAAGATGACTAAAGGCTTGTTTGAAAAGTCATCAAATCTTTTAATGATAAAAATATCTCTTTAACATGAGTACTCATGACTACACAATTAGGTCACTATTTCAAACAATTTCTAACACTAGTTTTTAACTTCAAAGTGTTTACTTTGTTTAAAGCCAGTAAAGTGATTTTATTTTATACTTACTTATTCACATTATTTTTTTCAATGGGATGTTAAAATTGCTTTAAAAAATTCACTTCTTACTTAATTGTATCTCTAAGTAATACAAAAAGCTCCATGGTGCAAACTATGTATGTACTTTCAAAATTAATAAAAGAATTAAAATTAACTTAACCATCAAAGCTCATAACTATTTATCTAAACAAATCAAATCATTTAACAACCAAACTTTAATAAATTAGCTCAATCAATATTCTTTAGAAATTAAAATTTTCCTAATAATGAAATTTTTTCCTAATAATGAAAAATTTTAAAATACTTAGTTCCATGACTTTAAAACTACTTTTAACTAAAACATTTGTAAAATAACCACCATCAAGAAAGAACATAACAAAATTAATACTAAAATCCTAAAACCACTAAACAGAAATTAAAAAAAAAACCAAAATCATTAGGTTGCCTCTCAATAAATCAACAATTATTTTTAAATATAAATACAATAACAATTTTACATATAAAAACGAAAATACCATAACCTATTCACATGTATCGGAGATAGAGGGGAGGGAGGAGAAGTGACTTATATGTCGAAAACGACGAGGACGAGCGACGGCAGTGAGAGGCGGCGTCGTAGGAGGAGAACGTTGGAGGAAGAAAGGAGCAGAGGAAGGAGGAAGAATGGAGAAGAGAAAGTCTGCGCGAGGAGAGGGAGGAAGGAGAAGAGAAGGAGGTTTAATTAAAACCAAAACGACGTCATTTTCGTTTAAATGAATGGCGCGTATCCGACGTTTTCACCGACGACTTTACCGACAGAAATGTGTGTCGGTAAATATCCTCACCAACATTCAGCGACGGAATGCTTTTCCGTCACAACACTTTTATTCGACAACCAATTTCAGCGACGGATATGCATTTTCGGTCAGTAATTGCAATGGTTTTAATACTGTCGGTATTTTTTCGTCGTAATTTAACATTTTTCTTGTAGTAATGTCATTCCATCCCTGACCCCCCAATTTGGGGGGTCACAAAATATTGAATTTAAATGGCAAAAGATGCTTCCAAAGTCATTAATTGTCATTTCATCTTGTTTCAAAATAGACTGTCAAATAATGGCCTGAGTCATTTGGGTCATTCCATTTCATTCCTAAGAGTCAAGAGGCGAGGCCTAGTGGGATGACATTAATTAGTTGTAAATCAAATTATGATAAAAATAAAACAAAACTAAATATTATTTTTACGATTTTCATATGCTATAAACATTCAAAGAGATTAAAACTAGAAATAGAAATGAAATATGCAATGAAATATATTTTTTACTGAATTTAAATACAAATATAAAACGAAATAAATCTGAAATAAAATTTTAAAAAAATCGTGGAGACATTTGATATTCGAAAGTTTTTGTATAATTAAACTTATCTATAGGTTTTGTTGCATTATATTGATAAGTTTTGTTAAATATCTTGAAGTTTGTACATCATTTATTGTTTATTATATTTATATTTATATTATTATATTTTTATTTATTATAATGATCTACCAAAACTTTATATTGTATTGATAGTACTGTATTTTGTCTTATCTTATTTTATTATTATTATTATTACTTTATATTTGTTCATAATTTTATTAAAATTTAATCTTCAATTGAATTGCGTTGAATTTAACATTTTATATAAGTATGAAAATCATAATTATTCATAAATATTTAATTTTATTATTCGAATTGTTCTACTAGTAGTCATTACATAATTTATTTTTGTGAAAGCTATTAAAATTGAAAATTAATAAGGTAGAGCTATTAGATAGTTAAATAAAATATTTATAAATTAAGTTAAATAAAATATTTATAAATTAAATGTGATGTCCAGCTATGTTTCCAACAGTTAAAGTACTTTGGTGGAATGAATACGTAAGTGTTCAAAAACTAAAGAATTAAAAGTATATATCAAATATGTTGAATTCAACGCTTCAATTGGACGTGACATTTATTTGGACTTCCATGTGTTTTGGTCCAACAAAAAGGCCTAAAAAGACAAACAATAGGGTTCTTTGTTGGGTAGTTAAGATTCTAAGGTTTTGGGTTGACCTTGGCATGCCTAATCTTATAGAAATAAAAGCAAAGACAAAAGACGTAAGAGCCTAAAGGAATAGAACCTAGACAACGAAAATGGGCCATCTGACTCCGAACTCTGGCAACAGAATTAATGATTAAGGATTTGGGAATTAAACTCGTGCACATTGATCCAATTTAAAAATTAAAGAGTTTGAATCAATTCATATTTTAAATTTATTTAAAAAATTAAAGATAAAATTAAATTATAAAAATTTCAACTCATTCATAATTGTTTAGATATTATTTCCTTTATACAGATATGTTCTTTTGAATTATAATTTTAGATTTATCTCAATCAAATATAAATTCTGGATTGTAAAATAAAACCAATGTTATTGTTTCATTGTTTTGGACATATAAAACAATAGGATTTTAATGATAAGTGTCCCAATTAGTAGTTCTAGTTCTTACGTTGAATTGAAAATTTGTTATTAAGTATAGGAGAAGCAATATTGATCTGAGTATGATTCATATTCCTTTAACTTGATTGATATTCTTTTATATTATTAAAGTATCATATATTGACTTAATATGAAAATATTAAAGAATTTATAAGTGATAAAGGTCGACTATCTAAATAACTAATTCTAGTTATTTGAACAATGGTTGACTCAAGCTGAATTTTTGTTAGTGAATACTACACTTTGCCTCTAACTTGCTAACAGCAGCTCTGTCACAGGCTTTACTTAGATTCATTTTTGAGGTAATATCCAAAATTACACCAAGGAATTTAATAATTGGCACAATTTAACAATTTTCTATGAATGATTTTAATATTAGACATTACAATTTTCTTTACTTGCTGGCTGGAAATCCCTAGGAGTGTTGATTATATATGATATTTCAAAGATCAGGGAGAAATTATAATCTTTGAATCATTGACAGCTCTTCTTATGATGATAGTTAAAACTCTTAGCTTCCTTTTTCCTTACCTTGTTTTGATGGTAGAAAAATGTGAAGTTACACACGTCATGCAATCTCCGTTTTTCTAACAAACAATATCACGATGCATACCTTTTAAGTGCTGTTACCAGTAAAAACCATTCCTCCATAGTACTTGATTTCTATCAAGGCTTTAGACTAGAATTGGTCTGGATGCATATATACAGACTGTAATTACTAGATGAGGCCAAATAATAAGAAGCATGCATGGGCATGGCAGTACCACCTAAGCCAGGTGGAAGTTTAAGTTTCAACACCCGGCAATACGTTTTTCCTTTGAGACCTAACAATTTTGTCTTGCACTCCTCAAAACACGACAATAGGAACGCAAACCCACCTCCTTTCATTTTCAGTTTCAGTTTCAATGCCTTTTTTTTTTTCTTCTCCTTCTTTCCTTTCTCATTTTCTACTTCAAAAATGGCTTCCAAATCATTATTTCTCTGAATCTCTTAAACCCGAATATCTGTGTGTGCAGGTGAGAGACCAGACAGAGAGGGATTTGATTGCTAGAGGTTGAAACAATATGTCTATCTATACATCTTTAGAAAGTAAGCAAAGAAGGTGGCACGGCACATGTATCTCAATAATATAAATTTAAAGGCAAAAAGAGATACTAGAGATATAAAAGAAGTGGCTAATTAAGTTGTGGGTCTGAAGGGTTTCTATGTTATTCCTGACGAGGACGAGCCAACCAGAGAGAGCTGAGTGATCGGAGACGGTGGAAGTACTCAGCGATGGCCAATAAACACCTCGCAGCTTGACGGGTTGTCAGAATCTGATGCAGTCGATGAATGGTTTGGTGCCTCAGATTATCAGCCTGTAAGTGAAATTTCTTTTACTTTCAGAAAACAACGCATGCAGACAGACCCACTAATTAATAAAGTATCGCAAATGTCATTTATATATCAGAATTCTAGACTATTAACTAATGCAATTTGATTAGTTTCAACTGCATTAAACAAAACAAAACAAAAAAACAGACAATTGGTTTTGTTTATTGTCTAACAAAGACAGACCATCCACTCACGACTTTTGTGATATTAGAGTGTGTCGATTGTCAAATACTCTCAATTTTCATGTGGAAGGGGAAGGGCGTTGAATTACTGGCTTACTGAACCTAAGGTAGGAGTGACACGAATATCTAAAAGTTGGAACTGTGACGACTGACGAGGGCAAGTCTGTTGTAGGAAGAAACCTCAAATGTGCTTTTTCTTTTTATTCCAATGGTAATAGAAAGTGGTATGTGAATTAACCTATATAATATCTATGCATTAGGCTTATTAAAATACGGATTTTGTCAAAATTAGGCAACTAGAGAGAATCGTCTTTCCTTTTTATTCCTTAATATATAATATTGAACCTATAAAGTGAAAATCTATCAACCACTAGCTAGTGTTCTGCAAATACATACCTTGTTCATGCACACAGACTATAACAGCTACTTCAAAGCTCTAAGAGTCAAATTGCAGCAAATCAAAAGCAGTCAACTAATTACTTTAAGTGACTGTCCACTAATTGTGATTATTATGACTTTGATAATTAGTTGATGTTTCCATTAGAATCTCCAACTGACAAGGCCAAGGGTAGATGAAACTTTTTTTTTTTTAATTTCTCAATTTTCAAGATCACAACCGTAGGCTTTCCAACTTTGGCCCCACATGTACTAATTACCTTCAAAGCATTGGGTTAGAGGGTTAGAGCTGACCTCAAATTATTTAAATCTTAACCCCAACCTAAACGACTCATATTAAGCCAAAAATAGCTGATATATATGTAACTGAACCAAACCGAGTGAAGGGAGCGAAGGGAGGTTTGGGTTTTGAACAGTCAAAAAGAGAGTTATGAAGAATGGACAATAGTGTCTTCAAGTCAAACGGTTACGACCATGACATCACAGTAACATGGGTTCATCCAGATCTTTTTGATTGAGGGTGCACTGTGGGGACCAAAGTTTGGTACGAGTGCCACGTGTACAGGTCTGGTGATAGCAACCATGAACATGATCATGTGACTCTTCTCATCCTGATCTGATGGTGGCCACTGGGTCTAACTGACCTTGTGGCCATGATCCTATTCCTGCCCAGTTTTAAGCAAAAGCCATGACCTTCTACGTTTCCTGTCTTTCTTGAGGCTTTTCTCTTTGAAATGAAGTTGACAAGGTCTACTGTTCCATTCCACATTTGATCCCTTCACGCCTATTTTACATATTGAGTCTAATTACTAGCATTCTCAACCACAAACTTCTCTCCATGTTAATTGTAAATTGCGGTTCGGAAATCCCTAAGAATGGCATATATTTCTAAAGAATACAGTAGTCTCTAATTATGATGATGATAAACTAGAATGTGCTAATGAATATTTTATTTTCAATATTTCCTATCATATTAATTAATGTAATCACAAGCAAGGATAACCCAATTATGAGTCTTTTCTTTGGAGAAACGATAAACTGACATTTGGATCAAGAGATTAAATTTTAGAAGCAACAAAAGTTTACTCTACTTGCTATTTTGTGTTATGGTCAGGTTTTTGTCCCGTTCTCTCTTAATCCTGACATGGGTTTACAGGTTCTTCACAAAATCTGTTGTACTGATTATGTAAAATCTCTAGCTAGGTCTATAGTGGATATAAAAAGCTGCATTGACGTACACACACAGATATATATATATATATATATGAACTGAGATACCATGTAACCACCAGCACACACTATTTAGGTTGAAACACGGGAGTATTTCATATATTGGGTTAGGTTTTCCGAACCCAAACAGGAACAGATTCCTGTTCCTGGGGCCCCCGAATATGGGGTTGGAGGACAAGAGATGGCGTACCTGTCTAACAAAACCTTCGAGTGTGGAGAGCTTATTCATGGCTATAGCCATCTGCCCCATATAGTTAGCCATGTTTGGAGGGCAGCTCAGTGAATCAGAAGCTATAGTGTCCGATAGAGACTGATTGAGAGCTTCAAGTCCTTGTGAGAGAGCTTCTTCAGCCTCCTGTGTTGATTGTTGCAATCCACAGATCCCTAGGATTTGTTGCTCAGTTAATGGCTCGATTTGGTTGAGTATAATCTGCATCAAAAGTTGATATATCTTTTTAATTGACCGCTGTTACAATTAAAATTTCGCAATCATATTTATTCGCTACACACCAAATTAAAGGTCGAGGTGAAGTGAAAACGAGGATAATATATATATCAATGAAAATGACATTAGAAGACAGAGTAAAGAACCGTGCAATTCTCTCCATGATAACTACATGTTGTAGTAACGGACATTGGCTTTATTGGATTGACACCTAACTCTACCCAATACTAGAAACCTTCACAATTCCTATCGTCATTCATTGATCTCGATCTTCTTTTCCCTATGTTTTCTATACAATACGACCGACAAGTTGCACCATGCAATAATAATGATCATAATAATAATAATAATACATAGCATTATGCAACCTCGTGCACTCACTCTCATAATATCCCCCACATCATTTCGCCATTCTTAACATCCACATTAAGTTTGATTCACATGTATGCTTCCCTTGTCTTATGTTCCAACTTTTTCTTATTAAATGAATATATAGGTGTGGGTATGATGCTTCTTCTAATGCATAAATTCTTTTCCATGATAAAGTATACCTTTGTAACAAATATAATTACGGATAATGTATGAAAAGGGTAGGGTTAATTAATTAGGTCAGTTACCTTGATGAGCTCAGATGGGCGGAAACCTCCCATCCACATGAAGCAACGCTCGGCCGGAGTCTTCCACATGCCGGAAACAATATGGAAGACGTCGGTTTTTGCAACCATGCCTTTAAGGTTCATCACTACATCGTAGTGAGCTAAGCAGTTGTCGACGAAGTACTTCAGCTCATTCTCAGGTAGATGCTCCTGCACTGCTGCCCGAAGTTCACAAGTCAAACGGTGTTGCTCCTCCAGCCATCTCGCGTATTCCATGTCGAATACAGCGGCATCTATAAATATGGATAACAATTGCGTATTATTAAAAGAAGAAGAAGAAGAAGAAGAAAAAAGGGGAAAAGGGTTTAAGATCTTAATCGAAGTTGGCCAGTTGAAGTACCTGAGCTGACGTTGTTGATACCAATTGGAAGGCCTTGGTCTCCTCCTAGAACAGCACCTCCACCAAAGAGCAGACCCTGTAAACAAAAAAAATAAAAAAAATCGGGATTGTAAACATAAATGGTCAAGAAAAAAAAAAGGCATTGACTACTGAAGCGATGAGAAAACCTAGATATGGACACTCACTTGAGCTCTGGCTCTTTGCAGTTCTTGTTCCAGCTGGGTGAGCCTTATTCTGCTTGACTCCAGTTGCTGGACATAAGCCTGAAAAATTGAAAATCTTATGAATGTTGTGACGATTCCATGCGTTGAATTCCCTTGTGTGAGTAATTAGAATAAAGTATTAAAACCAACAATTTCAAGTGGAGACTGACCTTTTTCCGGAGCCTGCTTTTCCTGGCTGCCTCTCTATTTTGAGCAAGTCGCCTCAATGTCTATATAGAAATTGGTTATGGGATAACATTCATCATTGTGTTCGAGAAAGTAAAAGAAGCAGAAATGTAAACATATGCTATAAAAAGTGAACCCAAGTAAGTCACCTTAGGGTCTGGTGTCTTGGGTCCTTCCTGCTCAGAACTTGACGTCGTTGGACCTTTACGGTTGCCTTCGCGCTGCAATATCATGGGATCAGAGTTATTAAATATAACTTTCAGAACAACGGCTGTCGGGAATCCCAGTTTAGTTATAGTGAACATATCTATATAGAGGAAGACTTTGTTTCTTGATTTGAATATTGCAAAGTTTTTTAATATAATTTAATATTCTGGTACATATTCCTACTACCTTGACAGCTTTAGCAGGTTCAGAAGCAGATGGAGTAGCATCATTTCTTGCGTTGGCCAACTCCATGGACGGCTCTGATGGCCTCTTTGAACGACTAGTTGAAGGAGAAACTAAACCTGTGGTATTATTAGTCTACCAAATCCAAACAAACCCATTAAGGCATTATTTTTTATATAGGGTATCGCAAGAAAAGAAATAACCGTACTGTGACATGCTAACGGTTTAATGGTGAGATACCTTGGTCGATGATGGCTCTACGTGCATAGGCTGAGAAGGGAAAATGTTCAAAGTAGGAGGTCTCATCCCGGAACTCTCTGCAAACACGGGCATACAATTTATTACTAACAATAATTCCTGTTATAGGTTAATCGTACAAAAGAGGCAAAAGAGAGACATGGCAAGAGAAGCATGGGGCATGAGTAGAAGGATTGTAGAAATCTTCATGGAGTTGTAGCTCTCTTTGCCATCAAAACAGAAAAAGTCGGGAAGAAAGGGAATAAAAAGCAAAGACAATCCCATACCCTATTCGTACCATTTTTAGTACATGTAGAAATTGGAGGAGGAATTTATGATATGTTTGGGTTTGGCTACATGCCGTGGTCCAATCTCCCAACAATAAGAAACAAAATTGATTTCGAAAAGAATATGAGAGAGTAGTTTCATTTCTTGAAATTCTGAAGCAAAAAATTTTGTTTCATCTTTCCTCCTGCTGAGAAGATGTGGTCAAAGAAAGTACTGGCAGATTGAATCTGTTGAACATGCTTTCTCTGTGACCCAAACAACACTTTCCATGGAGAATCTCTGTAGCAGATACAAAGAGAAGCGGAAAAGAATGAATTTTTCTGAGAGAAGAGGAAGAAAGCTAACGTCTTTGATCTTGAATAGTGGAGGGATCTTGTCCATCAAGATAAAGAAAAAGGGCCTGATCCAATTCTCCCAAGTCATAAGCTCCAGCATCTTTGCCACTGCTGACACCAAAAAGTACATGCAAAACCAAAATTGAGAACAGAAACTCAAATAAACGACGAGTATTTCAAAGCAACAAAAAGTTCTTAATTTTCGGCCTTCCAGAAAGAAGACTAAGAGTAAACCCAAATGGGTTTTTTTACGCTTTAATTTCTAGGTGGTGGGGAGATTACATCAAGTTCCCATGCATAGATGACGATGAAGAAGAAGATTGCATCATTCCGTAAGGAATCTGTTGGTAGTGGTGGCCGTGGCGGTGATGTTCTTGTATTTGATGATGCTGTAGTTGTTGTTGGTGATGATGATGATGATTGAGATTCTGATGCTGCTGCTGCTGTTGCTGTTCTAGTTGAGGTGAGTTGCTGATGACTTTATTGGTAGCCATGAAAGAACTATCTATGAACTTGGCTTCCACTTGGTCGTCTTCTAGCACTACTCCTCTAACAGCACTTGCAAAACCCATTACCGACATAACCGCCTAATTTTTCCTTCTTTCACTACCATCTTTTTAGTTCGCACACACATATAAAGGAGAGGGAGTGAGAGAACATAAGGAGAAGGAGAAGGGGAAGAAGAAGAAGGAAGAATGGAATTGAATGCAAGGAAATAAAAGACAAGACAAACCTCTTTTAGCTCTCTTCTCTATATTTATCTACAAGTTAAGACTGACTTTGTCCAAGACCAAAAACATTAGATTAAAATTAAGTTTGTTCCTGAAAAATTAGTTTCCGCTCTTTGTCTCTCTCTTTCTCCTAAAAACCAGAGAAGACCTGAAGAAAACAGCCTTTGCTTTCATATTTGAAACCGCTTATGGGTTTCCCTGTCCAAGTTTCTTAGCATGCTAAAATATGTAATGACCAAAATGCCCTTTTATGTCTTTTGGAGTTTTTTACTATTTGACATTCTCATGCAAACTTACACGTAGACAGCTGAGGCGGCTGCCTTCTGCTGCCCTCGGCCGTTGTCATTTATAGTCTCCACCTTCGGTAGGTATTTCTAATCTATTCTCAATTTGTTCTTTTGAATAATGATTATAAAAGAAATTTATTTCTTCGACCCACAAGTGCTAGCTGGGACAGTTTCCTCGTGATCTTTTTGTCAACTGTAAGAATTTCACTCCAAAACATCAAATCGGTTGCTTTGCTTTTCCCCATAAGTTTAGGGTTTTTGCTAGAAATAGAGAAAGAAAAAAACATAGATAAATTACTGTTTAATTCACATTATTGATTACTTCTTACCATAAAATAAGAAGTAATATTTGATTTTTCAACCCACCTTTTGTATGTTCATATTGAATTTGACAAGTACTATTCAGTTCGTAATATAAGCACACAGAGGTTGCATTTTCCTTCGCAATAATCTCCTGATAATTAACCAAATTCAAATACTACGAATCTGACGCTTCAAATGGATGTGATTGAACAAAATAAAACTTAAAATCAAAGGATTAAGAATATTCCATTAATACATTCAAAATATTTAAAGGAATCGATTGGTGTATGAAACAAATTTAGTACAAATTAAGATGGAAGATATATAATTACTATTGCAACTACAGTTCATAACATTAACTGGCGAGATAATGCATAAAGTCGGGATCAATCTGTATTATTTCCTATAAGATTCCATTTAATTGTAAACTCAACATACTTGTTAATTGTTATTTATTATATGATAATGTACTTACTCTGGACATTACACACTTTAAAAACATAATAAAGAGGTTACCAAAGAAATATAAATAAATAAAAGTTTTCCTGGGGAAGACTGGAAAGTGGAAACTAGTCCGATGGTATTGGAAATCTTTCTCACTTCATTTGCTCATGCTCCCGATCGATATATCAAGAGAAAAAGATGTAACCCTAATAATTATAAATTATAGTCTTTTTTCCTTTAATTATTGAGTTACAATCTTATCAACAATTTCTACACGATCTATATACTATGACCAAGATGTATATATTGTACCTCTTAAACTAAACGCCATTAAAAGAGTTGGTGAAGCGTGATATGGCGGCCATTGAAATGAGGTGTGCAATCCAAAAACACAAGAGAAAAGGAGAAAATCCAATCTACAAAGAACAAAAATAGTAACTATTTCATTAACCTAATACAAAGAACGCCCACTCTATTTTTAAAGCAAAAATTATCTTTGGCTTGTATCCATTCCATCCTAATGATTTAGTCTATACCCATAAATGTGATCTATAGCTACTCCTTGATAACGCAGCACTCTAATTCAAGCATATAAAAAACGTAGATTTAATTCAAGATCTACAAAGAACTCAAAAGGCAAACAAAAACTTTAAGAGAAATAGAATATTTTGATTGAAAAATAAGCAAAGGTTAATCTGTGATATAATAAAGAAATATTTATATAAGTTATAATGACTTAGAATTTAATAACAAGGATTAAAATGTCCTTGTAATATTAATAAAAGTAAAACACAATAAATAAATAAAATTTCTAATCTAAAGTTCTGTGTCACTTAACAAACAAAACATACCAAGAATTATTCAATCAACAAATACTTGATGGTTCAGCGAAATTAAGATAAGCTACGATCGATGCAATGAAATGAACGACTAGCTAGGGTTATATACTGAAGTTAACACTTTGTACTAAAAGATCTATCTCGAGCTAGTTTTAATTTCTCTTTGTTAGGGTAAGCTCATAACAAAGATCAGAAATTGGAATTTTTTTTTGAAAAAAAAAAAGAAGCCAAGCTGGTTCCTGAGTGAATGCTTTGTAGCAGCAAGAGCCAGCAGTCTTCTTCGCGAAGAATGCTCCTTTGAACAGCCGTTACGAGCTTGAGGGGTAGAACTGGGAATGTGACAATTATGAAGAGATTATAGAATAGGCAGCTGTCGACCGGGGAGTTCGAGCAGGACCGTTGACCAGGAACACGTGTCACTTTAAAGGTTTGATTTGAGAGAGTGGGACCTACAGGTTAGATCTCGAGAGTTTAAAGCAATCAAAGAGGCTGAGACTGGGGAGAAGGTGTCATTGTCGGACTGATGAGTGGGACCCAGAGGAACCGGCCCCCATCTTTCCCGCGATTTTTTTTTTTTAACTCAACCACTCCCAAAATAAGAAGCCATTGTCTGCTAAGTGCTAACCGCAAAGAAAAGGATAGAAATTATGATTTTTATCACTTTATTCATTTTACTAAAATAATAACCAGCCCACTCGCGTCCATTCTCCTGTTACTGTCCTTTCTTTATCTTTTAAGCTTAAGCAACAAAAAATTTATTATGAGATCGATTGATAATAATTATTAAATTGGGTAATTTAATCTGATCAAGTGGATGGGTCAATTATTTAAAAATAATTATATATTTATAGTTTATAATTTATGTTAAGTATAAAATTAAATTTCTAATAACTTTGCTATGTACATCGCAAACCATACTGTTATGTATGTTGCTGTTGCATATCAATTATAATTGCTTTTAAAATAAGAAAATATCATTATTAGTCTATAACTAAAAAGATTAGTTAATGTTTTTGCACTTAACAAAAAAATGATAATTTGCTTTTCAACAAGTTGGCTATCAGGTTTCGATATCATTAGACCTGTAGAAAGTTAGAACTACTACGACAATAAACTAACGTAACATGGATTTTTAATATACATCTTCGTCTAGTTTCACCTAACACTTGCTCATTTGCCCCTTCACATTTCCAAACTCCATTCTGTTCAAAGAACTCAACCATTTATCATAATTTTCAATCCTTCATTTACCACATTTAATTTAGAGAAAAGTAAAATTATTCAAACAATCAACATATAATATAAAATTTTAAAAAATTAACATGTATTTTAAGAAGTGAACTTGACTTCAAATATGGTTTAAATATTAATCTACATTTAGTTTGGAATTACGTGAAAGTACATTTAAAATGTTGAATGCTTTAAATAAAATTTATTGACGTTGAATTAATTTCTTCTGATTTTTAAACAGGAGTACCTTCGAAGAAAATAAGAAGTTTGAAATTAAACAAATTAATACAGCTTATCAAGCATGCACATTGTTAAATAAGTGAAAAGCATGAGTAATGTTAGTTTTATTCGAACTTAAAACTTCAATATGACTATGAATATGTAAATAACTAATTTTCTTATTATTTGATTAAAATTATATATATTCATGTTTACTGTTAAAATAATTTGTATTTCTATTACATAGAATTATTTTAAACTATTAATCACATTCAATTGTTTCAATTTTCTATACAATGTAATTGTTTAATAAAGGATTATTCTTATTTAATGTTCACTATAAAATGTTATTTAATATTATAATCTAAATTTAGTTGTAAAATATTACACTTACTAATTTGATATAAATTGTTTACAATAATTGATAGTGAACTATTTTAAATGAAATATAATCAAAGCCACCTATATTTAATTCTTATATTAATAAAATAAAGAGTACACATCATATAATTATTCATATCAATTTAAAGACAATATGAAGTTAAATGAAATATTAAAAAAGATGCATAGTATAGAGTTTAATTATAATATAAATAGAATACTCCACTTATTTTTATACCTTTCTTCCACCAAAATGTTCAGTTCATGCTGATTCTAAATATTGGCTGTAAACAATTAAGGTGGTCTCTTGTATGTCAATACATTGATATTCTAACACATTGTAAACGTTAATCGGTTAGCAAGGATTTCTTAAATACATATACAGTCATTATCAAGGATATACGTATAAACAGAAGTGTAGGATAAGAATTTGTGTTTAATTTCCTGTTTCTCCTTCCCCTATCCTACTTGAATCTTCGTCCTGTGAAAAACAATCTCATATGCGTACAGATATGTGGAAACAAAAAAAACAGATTGTTTAGGTTAGCTATATCCCAAAACATACACAAAGTGGAGATTAATATTTATATTGTCAATGCCTTTCAAGTAGCTAGGATTTCCACCCACTCTTATCAAAGGCGGAGTCCATGCCAAATATAAACCCGATTTCAGTTCTAAAAGGGCCCGTGATTTGCTCCTTGGCTTCAATCTCCATGTAACTTGGCAGGAGAAACTTGGTGCGTATATATATTCATATCATCTAAATATTTCTGCAGGTTTTCACCGCATCATGTTTCTTCTTATAAAATGAACTTCAAACCTAAGAAGAATGACATATAGGAAGAAATTTGATCCAGTAATTCGCTGAGGTGGAGCAAACATGTAATGGTCTTTACTTGGTTTAGACTTTTTGGACTCATTAAGTTGCAATTCATGCATGACTTAGCTTGCTCAACACCAGAATTTGGATGATTTCATCTGTACTCTCGTTAGCTATGACACCTTGGTTCGTATTTTATTTGCGCAACTCACTTGGAAGTTTTCACCAACTTTTACCTCATGGCTTCGGTTTCTTGTTAATCTGTCTTATAAAAAGCGTTAGCGTGATGCTTAGCAAAACATTAGAATATATCATTGTTCAATACGGGCACTAATCGGCATCATATATCATAAGCGTGCTCACAACTTTAGATTTGGTTTTAGTTCCTGTTTTGTCTTCGACTTGCACAACAGAAGAATACAAGATCTTCATATGCAGATCCCAAGTAGTATAAGCTTTAATTATTCATCCAAGAATAACAAACTTATGCTGGGGAGGCGGAGAGATTTTGAACCTGATGATAGAAATGTGTCATAATTTGATTAGACATTAAAGCAGTTAAAGCTTTCTTGTCTGATTACTTGAAGTACATGTGTATGATATGATCTGCTTATAATGACAATGATTAACAACATATATGATCATATTTAATGAAACCTGTCTGTTTTCCAAAAATTTTATATTCTTCAGTTTCAATCGTCCTACCCTTCGACACAACCCCATTACCAGTATTTATTTGGTTGACTTTTGAAATAAAACATTTGGTCAACTAAGCCTACCTTATGATCCAAGTTTGCTTAACTCCATTATTTAATACAATAGCTCGTAGAGATAAACTTTATAACTACTAGACAATATATAGTTGCAGGCATGCAAATTGTTGGGTTAAGATAATGATAATTAATTACTGCAAAAGTCAATTAGAATAATATTTTCATGAAAATTTGCAACCGATTCTGAGACATTCAAGCCACGATATATTTATGTATGAATGCGTGTAAGTATACTAGCAAGTACATCCCTACCATTTGTAGTTTATACGTATGAATTTCTTCTTCTTTTTTTAATTTACACTGTTTTGGGATATTTTGTGAAATAGTTTATTGTCAAGTCTTCGTAACGACTAAGTTGTTTAACAATAGGGTGTCCAATGATATAAGGTATGCCTAGTCCTGCATTCCTTTTAATGGAGAATGTTCTTCTAATGAGGATTTACAATCCTAATAAATTACAAACGACAGGCATTAAAAACAACTAATCAAGGGATGTGGTGGCGTAATTGTTCATGTATACAAACCTACTTTTTCATGTTCACCTAATTTTGCCCATGTGAGTTTGCTAGCTACTTCCAGTATTCTTATGATTAAAGACCATCTTCAATAGGTTTGGTAAGTCTGGCTCATTTTCCATGTTAATTAATATACTGCCTTCCACTATATCCTTGAAATTTGAAGGGTTTAGAAGAAATCAATCAAGCGACAAATAATGTAATATTTCTGAAAAGCAAAATAAGAAAAAGTGTCTAGCTTTTCTTGGCCTGAAGTTTCAAGGTATGGGAAGCCAAAGCATCCAAAAACCAAATTGTATTTTGTACGGTCGTATGTCAGCCAAAAGTGGCAAAAGGGTTTGGCATGAATTCTTCATGCCGCACCTTATCAAATTCTTGAGAGAGTTTATTAATAATATTGATCTGGATAAGGAACTGTAATGATGAAGACAACGATTTTGCTATAAATAGTATGTCGTCTACACTTTTTCCTATAGTATGAATCCTTAATTTCAGGAAGTGGAGTTGTACTGGTAGCGCCAATATAGGGCATTAATAGTTGTACAACTATCTATTTGTACATATATCATCAAAGCTCCAGTTGTTTTTTCATGTTTTCTAAAATTAGCATACATACGGATTCTATGGAGGAAGATGAACCACTCTTTTGAATGTCGTTCTGTTTCGGCCAGTATCAGTCGAAATGTACCGTATCAGTTTAAAATTGGTATTGATATTTTAAGTTTAGTATCGGATTTGAATACCAATTAGTATCGGTCCATTTCGACTGTACCGGTCAGTATTCAAAATATCGATCAAATACTGGTCAGTATCAAAAAATTTAAAAATTAATGAACTTTTTTGCAAAATTTTCAAAAAAAATTAAAATCTCTTTCCCCGCCTCCTACTTCTCCTTCCCCCTCTTTTTTTTCAAAATTTTTAAAATAATAATAAATATTTTATTACTAATAATAATTATAAATTAAATAAAACATAAAATAAAATATTTTATTTTTATTACTAATAAATTATTTTATTTAAATTTATTTTAATATTTTATATAATATTTATTAATAAAGTATTAATAAAAATATTTTATTTTTAAAATAAATAATTTAAAATTTATTATTTATAAACTAATATTTATTTTTATATATTTTAATTATTAAATCAAAATTTATTTGAGATTTATATATTTTAAAATATTTTTAAATTTAATTATATTTATTAATAATTATTAAATTAATTTTATATATTAAATTAAAATTGTGATTATGTCGAATTAAATGTAAAATGAAATGAAACGTGAAAACAATAATTCTAAAAATAATTCAAAATTATGATAAAATACAAAATTTGAATTATTTTATTATTTTACAATAAATTATTATATTTAAATAATTATTATATATAGATATATATTATATATAGATAATTGTTATATATAGAAATAATTAGAATATAATAAAAGTATATATAAAGTTTAATTATCATTATTATTTATTATTAAGATTTTTGAAAACATGATTGATGTAAACAGTAAATTAGTAAAGTATATAATACAACAGTATAATATACTAATAAATTATTTTAAAAATTTTAAAAATGTTAAGAAATCAATCCGATATTAAATTTGGTAGATTATTCGTAACTTTGAGAGAAACTCCTTTTTAATTTCTGATTCAGCGGGTTACGTTTGATGCCCTCCTCTCTGTTTCGACATTGGCCACAATCTCCCGTAGTTCCTTCCATTCGCTTACTTCCTTCCAAGCCTCCTCGGTGATTGCTCTCTCTAAAAAAGCGACATCACTAAAATTTTGCTTTTATGCGATTTCATTAATTTACTTATCTAGTTCTTGGATCTATGATTTGGCACAGGGATAACAAACTACAAAATGTTATAAATTTTAGGAAATTGAACAATTCAATTTTAAACATATTTTTATTAGTATTGACTGTTATGTATTTAAAATATGGTAATTTTTAATGTTTAAAATTATTAAAAAAGAAAAGCCACGTACCTCTTTAAATGTCAATGTTTCCTCAATTACATCAACGAAATATTAACTAACTTAATATTTTAAATTGAATCATTCTATTTTTAATAGTATAAACACTTAACTTAAAATTTTATATACCAAAATAAAATAAAAATAATTTACTATCCCTTTAGCATAAACGGTTAGAAATACCAAATTGTTTCTAATCTAAAAAATCTAACGACAATTAACGATGCAAATGAGCCCACAACTTTCAATAAAAAGAAAGCATTAAATTTAGTAATGGAAAATCTTTTCTGCATTTCCTCTTTCATCACATTCCAAACATTTTTAGCTTATTCAAGTGGGTTGGGCTTCTAAATTAGTTTGGGCCTATTTTGACTTGACTTTCTGTATTCTAAACTTAATTAATGCACAAAAGACCAAAAGAACCATTTTTAATAATTGTAGCAAGCTTATAAAGGAGGTAAAACTATAATCTACAAAACCATTAATACTGAAAAAGGGAAAAGGACTTGAGTTACAATTATTCTTGAAAGAAGCTGATGGGATAGGCTGAAATTAAATGAAATTGATTAAATAAGTAATACTAAGAAACCAATACAATTATAAATAAATCACTAATGCAATACTTACTAATAACCAGATAGAAGGAAGCCGCAAATTACTATTTCTTATCCACTGGCCTTCCAATTTCATACATATATAGTAAGTGAATCACAATAAGTTAGAACAATCTACGCCTACGATTTCACCACGTGAAGCCAATCTTATGAATACCATTTGGTACCTTTTTTTTTTATTTTTTAGGTAAAGCGGGCAGAACCCGAAAAGAAAATCTCTAACTAACGAACGTAAGTAACATCAATAACATTATGAAAGAGTCATAAATTCACCGCATCCGGTAGGCTAGCTAAAGGATGAAAACCCGAACTAAAATCATAAGCATGATGGGATAAAGCATCGACGACGAAATTTTCCTCCTGATGTATAAGTGTAACTAAAAGCCTCCCGAAAGATTCCATTCGCTTACGTATTCGGGCAATCAAAGCGACAACTAAAGCAATAACCTCATACTCTCTATTAATCATGTTAACGACTAACAAATTATCACATTCAACTTGAATATGCCTCAATTTTAAACTCGCAACATATTCAAGGCCATGGAGGACAGATGGTACCAAATTGAGTTATGATACAATAGTACTATATTGATATTGGACAATACTGAGTACTATTTCCATCAATTTTTTAAATTTATGAAATAATCTCTAAATTTTTGAAAATTTGAAAATAATCCATTAACGTATAATTTATAATTTTATATCAACTCTGCTCCAAAATTATAATAATAAAAAATTAAAATAACAACAATTTATTTACTTTTAACATTAATTTTAGATATTTCACATATAAATAATACCTACAATTAATATAAAAAAGATAATCATAATATAAATATAAAATTAAAAATAATATAAAATATTTAAAATATATCAATTTCATCATATAATAAATAATAACGCATTAAAACATCAAATAAAATGAACAATAAATATTCTTAACTTTCTAACTATTACAATTTAGAGCAAGAGTTTGTGACGAGAAAATAACCAAGTAGAAGAGAAACCTAAAATAAAAGCTTGGTATATAGAATTTAATATATATTAAATATAATTAAAATTATAAGAAGAGGATAAACAAAAACTTAGAACTTCATTCAATCGACTATAGAGGATACCTATCATAATTGCACTAATCCCAATTATCATTTAGTACAAAATTCTTATTATTGAGAGGAGTCTTATCATTATCATCATTCAAATTTAATGTACAAATGACATATCAATGTTTTCTCATTCAAGATTATCTTTCAAGTCTATCACAACTACCAAACTCGATTCCTCATAAACCCAATCTACCAAAAGATCAATATTATCAATGCAAATTGGATATACTAAACTACTTGTTGTATTAAGAATCCTACTAAACAATACAATTTAATTATTGAAAAATTATATGAAATTATATCCAAATTAATAATGATAATAACATGCATTTTTAAAGTTTTAAATTGTAACGAATGAAGACCAAGTTATTCAATCTTTTATACTCCAATATATTCCTTTTCTTGGAATAAATTAATTCAAATGTGCTCCAATTCCTTTCACAGGTTGTTACACTCATACATTAACTTAGAATTCGAATTGCAAATCTTTACAATTTTAAAATATCAGTTTCAAATTAATCCCACCAAGAAATTGTAAGTCGTAAGATAAAAAAGTAGTGTTATAAACAAAATAAAGTAATAACTAATTTTCATCAAGCAACAAAAATGAAAAAAATATATACTTAAAGAAAATTTTGCTCTTTTTCGAATAGTAATTGACATTCTAAAATCTTTAAAAGATTGCTTATAAAGCTTCATTTGTGAGCTCAGGAGATCTTGCATCATCTCATTGGTAACAACTGTTGTAATACTTGATAACATTTCCCTATTAACTTTAACTTTTTTTGTAAAACTTGGTCTGAAATAGACATTAGAATTTAAAAAATGTCCCAGCTACAAACAACGGAGAGTAAAGTTGCTTTTTTCATCTGTCATTGATGACTGCAAGATAAGGTGTGTATAAAAATGATCTATTTTTCACATTGCCCTCGATTGCTTCCTTCACCCTCTCCATGGCATTAAAAAAATAACTCATTATTTTCTTTTCATCACTATCAGCCAAACCAAAGCATCCTCACAAAGACTCACAAACTCGAATAACAAATTAGCACTGGACCAAAATTCAATATCTTTAAGTACAGTTTTAGAAACCTCTAATCTAGTATTAGACCTGACATGTTGAAATGCAACTCACTTATCACTTGTAAACATCTTTCTTAACTCTTTCTTTATCATAATAAAATACTCAAGTAATAAGAAATTAGTTGCAAATTTTGTAACAACAAGACGACATTATCTTCCTACCATTGATAAAATCATTTTTCATTAAATTCAGACTCATGTATAATTATAGGTGAACCTGGTTACCTTTTTGACTTTCTGCACAGTTTTATCAATATTAGGAAAATACCTAGCATCTCCTATTTTTTAAGCATTAATTCAATGCAATATATAGCATAAAAAGTCCAAAAAAAAGAATTATACTTGCTTTGTAACCCTTTTCCCATCGCGTTATAAGCATAATCATGATCAGTAATGAACTGAACAATATTTTTTGGTCTTGCTTTATTCATAAATTCATTAAATATTTCAAATAAAGGATCAAAATTTCTAACAAGGCTAGATGCATCAATAGACTTAAAAAATATTGAGCTCGTTGTAAAATAAACCAAAAAATTAATAATAAACTCATGTTTCCTATTTTTCCAACCATCACACATGATTGAATATTCATAAGTAGCCCAATTCATTCTTTTTTCTTCCAAATAACTTTTAATTTCAGAAACTAAACAATTCAAAAGTTTACCTCTGTAGTCATCAATAGAAGGAGCTTTGTATCTCAAACCGTAAGAGACTATAACATCCACTATAAGCTTATAATAGTAAGATTGGGAAGCATTAAATGTTGCACTTATATCATACCACCATCTAGCCATTGTCATATCTACATTGTGAGTCATTTCTTTTGATAGCATAGCATTACGAATTGAAGGCTAAGCTCCAGGAGTTATTCATGGTGCAAAAAAATTTGCCATCAACCTTCTCTTTTTCCTAACATCAGAACCAGATGTAACATTCATTTCTTACTGGGAAGGAACATTACCAATATCACTACCATCTTCAACATTTCCATTATCATCATGAACACCAACAACGAACTTCCACTATCAATTTCATATTAAATCTCTCCCTTCTATCTTTCTCGTGTTGATATTCTTCAAGCAAAGTTTTCATTTGTCACTTTACATCATGACTTACTTTTTTATAGGGTTCCACTTCTCCTTTAACTCTAGTTAAATGCTTCTTGAATCGAGTGATTCTCCATCTTTTAAATGCTTATTACAAAAACAAATAGTATGATTCTTCATACCGGAGATCAATGCAATATGAGCCCAAGCTCGATCATTTTATCTTCCTAAGACGGTTAAATGTTCAAGAGTACTTGAATTTTCTTCCATTTATTTGTAAAAATAAATGAAGACATATATCAAAATAAAGAGCACATAATTTCATTATCAACTACTATAACAAAATATTTATTCTTTAACTCAAAAGTCCAAACTAACACAATTACACAATATGTATGTCCATTTTATATAATATACATCATGTATGATTACATCATACACAATTCAATTTCATCCAATGCAATTCAATTTTGTCCAAAACAATTCACCAATAAGTCAAAACCAACAATTCAAGTATTTAACATACACAATTACATAATACACATGTCTATCTTATATAATATAACTCATTTTGTATGATTGCATTATACACAATTCAACTTTATCCAACACAATTTACCAATAAGTCGAAAACTAACAATTCAAGTATTCAATATACACTTAAAAAGTATTCAACATACACAATTACATAATATGCATGTTCATCTTATATAATATAACTCATTTTGTATGATAGCGTTATACACAATTCAATTTATTCCAACACAATTCACCAATAAGTCAAAACTAACAATTTAAGTATTCAACATACATAATTATACAATATGTATGTCACAATTCAATTTCTTCCAACATAATTTAATTTTATCCAACATAATTTACCAATAAATCAAAACTAACAATTCAAGTATTCAATATACATAATTACACAATAAGCATGTCCATCTTATATAATATAACTCATTTTGTATAATTACATTATACACAATTCAATTGCATTCAACACGTTCACCATAAGTCAAAATTAACAATTCAAGTATTCAACATACATAATAACACAATAAACTTAATATTCATCAACTTGAATATATTTGAAGACAAATATAAAATTACATGTATGAAGTTAATTGAACTTAATAAATAAAGATTTTTTTGCTTCATTATCTATGACTTAATTATGGCATTGGTTTATATAGATGATATTTTGATATTTTCGCTTTCAATGAAACAACATCTTTAACGTACTAAGACATTCATTTACATTATCAAAAAAATGGTCTACTAGTATCAAAAGTCAAAATTTAACCTTTTCTACAAAAAAGATTTTAGGACATTATATTCAACAAGCTATATTAACATTTATGAAAAACTTTCAAATTCAAGAGTAGATTTCTTGTTCAATTTATAAACAAAAATGATTTAATTTTTTTAGAAGCTTAACTTGTATTATGAAATAGATTATGTAAACTATTATATGATATGTTAAAAACTAAACATGTTCATTGGACATAATAACATACCAAAAAAGCCAAACAAATAGAAAATAAACATTAGGACATTGACCTTAAAGTGTGATTCTGATATATATTGATATAAGTAAGGTTTCACCTTTTAGTTTGTTTCAATTGTAGCAATGTAAATTGAATGAAGTTTGTGTAGTATAGTCTAAATACATTACATTAGGACATTGACTAAGTCCTTCTAATGCAAGTGAATCGATACAATACTTACACGAAACAAATTGCTTTTCACCTTTAATTGCAAATCCAAGAACTAATTTGGTTAAATATGTTTGGCTATTCTTTACTAGTTTCATTACATTACTTGGTTAACATCATCATATGAAGAAAACTTTTACATTTCATTTTAATAGATTAAGAAATTACTTACATTACAGTTGGATTTAACCACTATCAAATATTTAATAGGTTAACACCATTGTTAAGGCTGAGCACCAGGCCCCAGTTGGGAGACTGCATTCGTTGCCCATTTCAGAGTAGAAATGGGAACGTATTACGATGGATTTTATCATGGGGTTGCCCAGGACGCCGAGACAGAGTGATGCTATCTGGGTCATAGTGGACCGATTGACTAAATCGGCTCACTTCTTGCCAGTGAGGGAGAGCAATACCCTCGATCAGTTGGCCCAGAAGTATGTGGCAGAGATAGTTCGACTGCATGGGGTCCCAGTTTCGATAGTGTCAGATAGGGATCCCAGGTTTACTTCTAGATTCTGGAGGAGTCTGCAGTCAGCTATGGGTACGAGATTGAACTTCAGTACAACGTTTCATCCTCAGACAGATGGGCAGAGTGAGAGGACTATTCAGACTGTTGAGGATATGTTGAGAGCCTGTGTGTTGGAGTTCCGAGGTGCATGGGATCAGTATTTGCCTCTGGTAGAGTTTGCATACAATAATCAGTACCAGAGTAGCATTGGTATGGCACCTTATGAGGCATTATATGGACGTCCGTGTAGATCCCCTCTTTACTGGGATGAAGAGGGTATGAGGATGTTAGAGGGTCCCGAGCTGATCCAGGACACAGTTGATAAGGTACAGCTGATTCGGAGTCGCATTAAGGCGGCTCAAGACAGGCAGAAGAGTTATGTGGATCAGCATCGGCGAGAGATGGAGTATGCTGTGGGAGATAGAGTGTTCCTTAGAGTGTCTCCGTGGAGAGGAGTTCTCAGATTTGGCCATAAGGGCAAGTTGAGTCCTCGGTATATCGGTCCGTATGAGATTACCGAGAGGATAGGACCGTTGGCCTCTGAGTTGGCGTTCTTGAGTGAGATGTCTCAGTTGCATGATGTGTTCCACGTGAGCATGCTCCGGAGATATCGATCAGACCTGACTCATGTGATTCCGGCTCAGGAGATAGAGATTGCCAGTGACTTGAGTTATATTGAGGAGCCGGTGCGGATTATTAGATCGCGGGTCAAGCAGTTGAGGTCCCGAGTTATTCCATTGGTGAAAGTCCTTTGGAAGAACCATTCATCCGAGGAGGCAACTTGAGAAACTGAGGAGCACATGAGGAGGCAGTACCCTCATCTGTTTGATCAGTCAGGTAAGAAAATTTTGGGACAAAATTTTTATTAGGAGGGGAGAATTGTAACATCCAGTCACCGATGGGATGTGTACAGTTCATTACATTCGTATTTGTACATGTGCATGCATTATAGTATATTGTATAATTGGCCTTTGTACGTACATGCATGTATGACATATTTCCGATTTGATTTGGAAATTTATTTGGGTTAATTGATCTGTGAGAAATTTAATTGGTATAAGAAATGAGAAATTGGAGATTGTAAAATGAAATCTGGAAATGATTAGGGCAAGTATGATAATTAGGTCAAATTAGGTTCGAGAATTTGATTTGAGTTAGAAATGAGATTTGGGAAATTGAATTGTGAAATTGGAGTATATGCTAATGAGTTTTCTATTTTTGTGAATTTATAGGAATTTTTCTGAAATTTTCAGAGCAATAGGCCCAGACTGGAAAATTTGATAAATGACTGGTTGATTGAATATCCGGTTCCGAAATTGATTATCCTATGGCACGGACAGGTTAGAAATTTGATTTGAGGAATTATGGTTTAGCCATTAGAATTCGGAAGAAATTAGAATTTGAAATTGATTTGAGGTGGTTTGGATCCGGACTGGTGGTAAGCATTCTAGCCAAACAAGCCCTTGTCTTTATATATATATATATATATATATGCCCTACCTTTGAATTTCTTCTCCCACGACATTTGCTTCTTCTTCTTCGTTCTCTTCTTCCTCTTCTTGACCAATTTCTCTTGGAGATTTGAGGTTCTTCATCAAGTAAGTTACTTCTAACTTGTTTTATATAGTTTGATTGGTTGATTTATAGAGTTTATTAGAGGATTAAACATGAAAATCTAAGGATTTGGGTTTAAGATTTCCGAAAGTTGGTTTTCGGTGGTTTTAGGGTTGAATTTTAGGGAATTTGATTGTTTGATGAAATAGAAACTAAAGACTTGTTGTATGATATGTATGGATTTATTTAGGAGTGATTTGTGAGAAGAAAATCTGGATTTGGAACTGAAATCTGTCGAAAATCTGGATTTTCTGGGCGTGTCTGCAATTGCTCGCTGCGACGTGCGAAGAACACGCCGCGACGAACAGAATTGCTTCGTACGCCGCGACGTGGGCCGAAGCGGGCTGCGGCGAGGAGGACAAGGCATCGTCATGAACGAACGCAGCGTGCGTCGTCGTCATGACGTGGGATGCCCGATTCGCCATGCTTTATTTCGCCGATAATGAAATTAGGGTTTTAATATTTAGGGTTTAGGCAATTGAGGATCTATTGGCTATGGATTAAATTCAATTTGGAGATTTTGAATTTGGAAATTAGAAATTTAGTTCGGGAATTAAGGATTGAGATCGGGAAATTCGGAATTAGGTCGGAAATGTCATAATTTGCATAGTATGTACATGATTTGATTCATATGCATAATTAAGCATCGAATTGGTACCATAATAATGTTATGTATATTTTGATTGATATAGCGGCTCAGCGGATCGCCGATCGTCGACATAAGCGAGACTTCCGTGATAGCTCGGAAGTTCTGAGGTGAGTAACCTAGTTGGTTTCTCAATCTCTAATGTGCTATGTGCCTTGTATGTGAATTATTTGTGATTCTGATTAAATGATTTGCATGAGATATATCGATATAAATTGTGAAAGCATGCTAGGCATGATTAGAAATCGATGGCGACGATAGTTGTGGTGGAGCACATTCTGATCTGAGTGGAGCTACAAGCTCATCAATTGTGATAAGTGAAAAGGGATTAGTGAATACCCAGAGGGCTCTCCTATCCCTAGTGCGCGTGGGTACATGTAGTGTATACCTGAGGGCTCTCTACCCCGAAAACGCGATTCTGTGTGATGTGCCCAGAAATGGGATAACTCTGACGCCCAGTCACAACACTAATAATGAACTGGAAATCATTGTGCATACAGTCTGTGTTCATGCTATGAATGTGCTATGGACTAACTGCCAATGTGTGATTTTGATGTTGTGAATTTACGAGTTATGATATGTGTTGCTTTATGCGCAATTGTGCGTAATGCATGAATTGGGTAAACCATCGATGATGGTTACTCATTGAGTTTCGCAAACTCACCCAAATTATGACTATTTTTCGAGACAACAGTGTGACTCTAGCTCGGATTTTGAGACTTTTCTGCTTTGTGTGCTTAAGAGAGGAGCATGGCCCATGTGTCGGTCACCGGGGATCCTTTAGGATATTTTGGGGATGACGAGATAGAGCTTCTGCTTTATTTTAGACATATGTAGTTGTAAATTATGACCGATATTGTATTTAGGATTTATGAATGCAATGAGAAGTACTCTTTGGTTTTGAAATTTAGTGATTGTGATCTTCTCGCTTTCATTATATTGATGCCATGAGGTTTTAATAGAAGCGATTGTTTGGTAGTGCACCTCATCGTAAGGTGTGTATCGAGTGCGACCTACAGGCGTGTCGGTGTATGCTCTACTGAGAGGGCGCCATGAATCGTGAATTGTTTGATTAGCATGTGAATGATTGAATGGATGTCTGTATATATATATAATATATATACATTCATATGCTGGGATTTGTGCTAATTACCGATGGCTATAATTATATTAGCCACTGAGCTGTGGAGCTCAACCCATTATTTTCCCTCCTCAGGTGCAGAGCAGGACGATCTTTGAACTTGCGAGGCATCGAAAACTTCGAGTTAATTAGGAGCTTTGCCATAAGTTCGTATTTTTGGTTAGCCCTTCGAGCATATTATCATAGAGCATTTCCATGTATTTTTGGATTGAAACTTATTTTGTATTTTGGATAATTTCGACTACTTGTGACATTCCTTCAGATGGTTATGGTATGAGTTTAATTCATATTTAGATGCATGTGTAAGTGCCGGAATGTATGAGAGTGTTGGTGTGTGAATTATGATCGAATTATGTATATGTATAAATGTTAGGATCGAGTCCGACAGTATTTGGGCGCCCGACGTCGACGCAGCCCTAGGGACTGCCTCGGGATTCGGGGATCCGAGGCTCGTCCCCAACAGAGCAGCAGGTGGAGGAGGGACAGGTGGAGAGTAATAGGCGAACAAGGCTCAATGTATAGGTGGAGAATAGACCAGCAGGCGGGGAGATGCGATGGAGAGGGGTGTTGTCATCGTGGTGGCGACCGAAGGACAACAACAACAATGAGAGTGATGAGCGAGAACGGTGGTAGGGAGAGAGAAAAAACCGATAGTAAGAGAGTTGATAGGTGAGACAGTAGGGTGGGGGTTGGTTTTGTTTTTGTTTTTATTTTGCAATTTAGTCCTTGGATTTGTCAAAATTCACATGACTGACCGGTATTTGATAGGTATTTTGAATGTCGGTCGGTAACAATTGGTATCAGGTGAAACTTCCGGTACTAGTTGGTACCCAAGACCGATACCAAAGTTGGATATTTTGTTTCATTTTTTAGTTGATAAAAAACTTTCACACCAATATCGACTGGTACGAAATGATATTAAGATCATTGGGTCAAGCCCACTTCATAAAAGTCGAGAGAAGAAACGGTAGCTGCACAATGGTTAACCAAGCCCGCTGGTTCATACATTTATGGCTGAATTGAACCAAAGTCCTCCTACCTTAATTATAAAATGAAAAAGATAGATTTACTGAAAAGATGCAACTTATAGTCTCCAATCCTTATGTTAATGAAACAATCTCAACGTCCAATCATATTTCCAATCCAGATTATTTTGGCTATGGGCTTGAAATTCTTTGTTAAGGAAAAAAGAGATGATTTTGGGGATTCCGTTGAAATATCCCATCTCATTATATTATTTTCTAACGGCAATTGCAGAGATAAGTAAAAGAGACGTAATTGGCATATATATATATGAAAAGGCAAAAGGGTAATGAACTGAAAGGGATACAGGAACCACACCTGAAAAAGACTTGGAGTTGTAGATAGCGACTCGGATCGAAGGAATAGAATAAGGTGATGCTTTATATATAAAAATATATGTAGGATTTGGTTGTTGAATCCAACAAACCGCACCCACCTCCCACCTTCCACCTTCCACCTTCCACCCTTCACACTTCACTTTCTTTTAATAATAATAATAAGAAAATGGCATTCTTTTGTTCAGTATTTCGTTTCCAGTTCCTCCTAACACTACTGCGTCTCCCTCTCCTTGATTTTCAGCTTCCTGTAATTAACTGAAGGTAAAAAGATTACAATAACTAAACAAAGGAGACCATATTTAAACTGTAATACATATATATATTTTGGTTGTCCACGGCATATCTTAGGAGGATCCAATTATAAAAAGGTTCCTTTAAGTTATTCATACTCAGATTAATTCCTCTTCAAATTGAGTAGGTCATTTATGAGAGACAAAATTCTTATATTAAATTTTAAACAATTATATACACGAGTAATTACGCTTAAATAAAAAAAACCCTTATCATCTCACCCGAGATTAATATATATATATATAATTCCCGACCAAACTCCTTGCGTGAATGTGGTCCCACCACCGTTACGTACGACCTTTTATCTATGCCAATGCCAAACAACGAATTGGAAATGAGTTAAGGTACGGTCACAGATTCAACTCAGTTCAAGAGATCCTCCTAATTAAACCAGGATATCAAAACAAAACAAAGGAAAAGCACGAGCTACAATTCTGCCTCTCTGCGCTCTGTTATTTACTTCATCTCTCTCTTTCTAAATTTTTTCGTCTCTATTCTCTTCTTTTAACAATAACTAGGAGCATGAAAATGTAAGTTGGGGTCTAGGGTTTATAAAAAAACCCAGCTTCAGGACATTTCTGTTTTTTCTCTAAGGTAACTCCCAATCTCGTTTATCATGCGTATGACAGCTTTTTCGTCTTTGAGAAAGTTGACGAAAGTCATCTGAGTTTTTGTTTTTGAAATGGGAAAAGAAACTGAAGACAACTATAATGTTGAACGAACAATCTGCGTTATGTATATTTATTCTTCACGTTCTCTTCCTTTTATTCGTCGATATGCGCATTTCGTGCATTTTTGAAGGAAAGACGGCGTTATTATGTGTTATCAGCTTTTGGGTCTAAGCTTGTTTGATGGTATCCAGCTTTTTCTATTGTTGGATTGAGATGTGATTTATACCTGTTCTTTTCAAAGGTTCGAGAGCCCAGATCTGAAGCTTAGGAGATTTTCGAAGTTAGGCAATTCAAGTTTCGAAAAGGTTTAACGTTGCAATAGTTGCTTTTATTGACAGTGTCGTTTTGAGTTATTTGTTTTTTTAACTTAAGCAACCACTTCCTTTCTCTCTCATGTTTTTGAATGCTTTTGAATTACTGCCCTCGTTATCAGTTAGCTCAGTTTGCCCGTAGTAACAGCTAACTGGGAAATCTGTTACTATCTTCCAGGGCAATTTGTTTGAAAATCTCCAACAGCGCTCTCCATTGAAAGTGGTTTTGGCTTTGTTCTCAAAATAGTAGACTAGACTTTTCAGCTTCTACTTGAACAAGTTTTCGCATTTGCGGAGCGTTGTCACGAACCGCTATGATGCAGAGGGGGCCTCCGCCAGAGGAATTTCTGTTGAAGGAGACCAACCCCCATCTTGGGGGTGGGAAGGTGACTGGTGACAAACTCACCAGCACTTATGACCTCGTCGAACAGATGCAGTATCTTTATATCCGGGTAGTTAAGGCCAAGGACTTGCCAGGGAAAGATGTTACTGGTAGTCTCGATCCTTATGTGGAAGTTAAGCTTGGAAATTATAAGGGTACTACCCGGCATTTTGAGAAGAATAGCAACCCCGAGTGGAAGCAGGTATTTGCATTCTCAAAGGATCGGCTTCAAGCTTCGGTTCTTGAGGTTACAGTCAAGGATAAGGATTTTGTCAAGGATGATTTTGTTGGCCGGGTTTTGTTTGATTTGAACGAGGTACCGAAAAGGTTTCCACCAGATAGTCCACTGGCACCACAATGGTATAGGTTGGAGAATAGGAAAGGAGAGAAAGTTAAGGGGGAGTTGATGTTAGCAGTCTGGATGGGAACACAGGCAGATGAAGCTTTTCCAGAAGCTTGGCATTCTGATGCTGCTGCTGTCAGTGGGATGGATGGTCTTGCCAATATTCGGTCAAAGGTGTATCTCTCCCCAAAACTGTGGTATTTGAGGGTCAACATAATTGAAGCCCAGGATTTGCAGGCAAATATTCAGGGTAGGTATCCAGAAGTATTTGTGAAGGTTATTCTGGGTAATCAATCCTTGAGAACAAGAATTTCTCCAAACAGGACTGTTAATCCTATGTGGAACGAAGATCTTATGTTTGTAGCTGCAGAACCATTTGAGGAACCCTTGATTTTCAGCGTAGAAGATAGGGTAGCACCCAACAAGGATGAAGTTCTAGGGAGATGTGCAATTCCTTTGCAATATGTTGACAGGAGGTTCGACCATAAACCTGTCAATACTAGGTGGTTTAACCTGGAGAGGCATGTGGTTGTGGAGGGGGAGAACAAGAAGGAAACCAAGTTTGCCAGCCGGATTCACACAAGAATCTGTTTAGAGGGTGGCTATCATGTTCTGGACGAATCAACACACCATAGTAGTGATCTTCGGCCCACAGCAAAACAGTTGTGGAAGCAGAGCATAGGAGTACTGGAGTTGGGTATTCTTAGCGCTCAAGGATTGATGCCAATGAAGACAAAGGATGGTCGGGAAACAACAGATGCTTACTGTGTGGCAAAATATGGGCAGAAGTGGGTACGGACAAGGACAATCATAGACAGTTTCACACCCAAATGGAACGAGCAATATACATGGGAAGTATTTGATCCTTGCACTGTGATAACAATTGGGGTATTTGACAATTGTCACTTACATGGAGGGGACAAGGGTGGAGGTTCGAAGGATTCGAGGATTGGGAAGGTACGGGTTCGTCTTTCCACTCTTGAAACTGATCGGGTTTACACGCATTCGTACCCACTTTTGGTCCTACATCCCAATGGCGTCAAAAAGATGGGAGAGATCCACTTGGCAGTCCGTTTCACATGTTCTTCCTTGCTAAATATGATGCACATGTACTCACACCCTTTGCTACCAAAGATGCATTATCTCCATCCACTTACTGTTGCTCAGCTTGACAGTTTGAGGCACCAAGCCACCCAGATTGTGTCAATGAGGCTAAGTCGAGCGGAGCCACCATTACGAAAGGAGATTGTGGAATATATGTTGGATGTTGGATCACATATGTGGAGTATGAGAAGAAGCAAAGCGAACTTTTTTAGGATCATGGGGGTTTTGAGTGGATTAATTGCTGCAGGCAAATGGTTTGATCAAATATGCAACTGGAAAAATCCCATTACTACAGTTTTGATCCACATATTGTTTATAATACTAGTCCTCTACCCAGAGCTTATTTTACCTACAATTTTCCTCTATCTCTTCCTCATTGGTGTATGGTATTACCGATGGAGGCCAAGGCACCCTCCTTACATGGACCCTCAACTATCTCATGCGAAGTCAGCACATCCTGATGAATTGGACGAAGAGTTTGATACGTTTCCAACTTCTCGTCCTTCTGACATCGTAAGAATGAGATATGATCGCTTGAGAAGTATTGCTGGGAGAATTCAGACTGTTGTTGGTGATCTAGCTACTCAAGGGGAGAGGCTTCAATCTTTACTGAGCTGGCGAGACCCAAGAGCCACAGCACTCTTTGTGACTTTCTGCTTGGTAGCTGCCGTTGTTTTGTATCTCACTCCCTTCCAAGTTGTGGCACTTATTACTGGATTTTATGTCCTAAGGCATCCAAGGTTTCGCCACAAGCTTCCTTCGGTTCCACTCAATTTCTTCCGACGGTTGCCAGCAAGAACTGATTCCATGCTGTGAGTAAATCCAGACGCACTGGAAGCTGCATTTGGCCTTTAATTCCAAGCGAAGAAAATGCTGACAGGGGATATGCTTGTTTACTTTCTGTTGGATCAAACATGATTTTAGATTTATTGGTCATCTAAGTTACCTAATGCAATTTAAGTTTTGAATGATAGATAAATTGCTTACTAGTCAACTTTGTAGCTTGCAATTGGAATGATTTCGTCTTTTAACCTTTCATTCCTTTGGACTACTGTTGATGCTCGTTTGGTATCGTTATGAAGCTGACGTTAATTCTTTATCTAATAAAAAATTCTTATTTGCCTGCTTTTTAAGAAATTCTTATTAATCATTTGGGCTGAGATTTTGGAAATGGAAAGAGGGGGTTTGGAGGACGCCAACTCTTGTTGGTCCGTGAATCTCATTTCATAACCCAACCTTTCGATTTCACTCATGAAGAATGAGTCCAGCTTACCCAAAATCCTCCGTCATTTGACATTGGAGCCATCCTCGACGACTTATACAAGGGATAAGATCTTCTGTCCAATATTATCCTATTTTATGAAATTTCAATCATTTATTTTGTGAGTTTATGCGGGACTTATATAGAACCCACATAAATAAATGACTGAGATTTATTGGACACAATAAGATACCATAATATTAAACAAAGGATCTGAACTCCTACGATAAAAGTTCAAGTCTTCAATGAAGACGTGGTCCTCAGGATGTTGGTGTGATTTTGACTCGAATGATTCTGACGATAATCCTAAACCTTTAAAGTTGACTTCTCATAAAATGTTTGGTACGAAAAATATCTCAAACTGAATTACTTTATTTTATAAAAATATAATTACATATTACATATTCATATTGAAGTTTTATTTTTATACAAAGATTTTATGTTGTAAAAGAATTAAAAAATTTATAAGCAAAGGTTTAGGATTATCTTCAGTTGGCATTCTTTAATTGTTAATTTTCATATTGTATTTGCAAATCTTGACTGTTAAAGATGACCGGACAGTGACAGTCCGACGGATGGCAATTGTATTATGCACTTGAAAGGCCCGACCCAATCTTATTCGCGGTACCCAATTATTTTGTCGCATTTAGAATTTGAAATTTAAGACAGTTTGATTCTAATGAGTTTTAACGCATTTTGTCGCATTTATTAGGTTATTAGTAAAGCTCAATCTAAATAAATAAATTGAAAAAAATATAATTATATTCAAGAAAAGTCATCTCTAGTACTCAGGTTGACATATCTATATGTCAAATAAGATTTCATATTTATATTAGATAAATTTTAGTAATTAATATGCCTCAAAATTTAATTGAAAAGTCAACCTTAGAATTTAGTTAATTATTTCAATATATTCTAATTGGTTATTTAATGTAATAGTTATTTACAAACTTTTGAATTTCTAAACAAGTTTATATAAATTTCGTAGACTGAAAAACTGAACACATTTATTATTTATTGTTGTTATAACCTTTGGCTTTCCTTTCATTACTCTTACAAATTAGGTCTTCAAACTTTGCCTTCGTTTTAAATATTCATTTTATAAAAGGCATTTGACATTAGGTAGCTATTTGTTTTCCTTCTCTATATTTGAAATTTTTATATTTTTCTTTACATTTCATAATTCTATTTTTATTTTTAACTAAGAACCAAAATAAGATAAATATGTGTTTAAAGTAGGCTATAAATAACACTAGTTTGGAATAATGAAAATTTTTATTTTTATTTTGTATCTTTTACAATTAGTTTCTATACTCTCTTTTTTTTTTCCCAAGTTTGGCAGTCGAGTCCATTTTATTATCTTTGTTAACATAAGTGCCTTTAGAGAGTGTTAACGTATTTGACCTAATAAGTCGACACCCACATCGCAAGTTATATATCATTACTCTATGTAGATACAAGCGTATGGTGTGGTTTGTATGGCTCTCACTATACATATGTGTGAGGTGTATATCAATTTGTCCCACTTATGTAGCATGCTATAATTGTGAGAGTTTTTTAAAGGAAGCTTCTCTACCATTCTTGTAAAATTGTTACTATTTCAAATTTGGTGTTATCATCTACAAGCTCACTAGAAAGTGGAAGAAAATTATGAGCAACTGCAGTGTTGCTGATATGAACAAAAATTTCTAAAACATATTTGAATTAGAAATACGTTTGCAATATATGGAATCTTTAGTAGAAAAGATAAGATAAAAGGTATTTTTTTTCAATAGTTAGATTTCCAACATATTCATGTGATTCTAATAAAACATATGAAGAATTCTAACCAAGTTCTAGTATTGTGAGACTCAAAAAAACTAAATTAAGGAAGCGTATGATATGATTATCATATGCTTTGATTATCAGGTAGATGTTCTTCATATTCAGTTGTCTAAACAGAAACCAACATCATTATTATTGAGTTGAAGAATGTTTGATCAAAAGAGAATGAAGAATATGAACTAAAAGTGGGAGCTCCCTTTGTAATACTTAATAGTCCTTGTACTCTATACATATAGCAAAGGTATATACTAAGTTCAAAAATTTTAACACAAAGGACAAATACACAAGCTACATTTCTATAGTAGATAACTTGCAATCAACAATTTTAATTCTACACATGTGCTATCGTATGAAAATAGTTAGTATAAAATATAACCAAGATATAATGAAAGTAAAAGCTAATACAAATTATCTCAATAATAATATTTAAGATTAAAGTCATCATATGTTCCAAAATCAAATCAAATTGGACAGTGAATATTTAGCATAAACCTCTCGAATCCCTAGCTTTCTTTCATGAGAAACTAATTTCTTAATGGTTTTTTCCTTTTTTATTATTGTTTTTATTTGGTGGAGTTGTATAGGACTAATGACAACAATTAATATTAATTATGATGAATTTGAGTAGAGTTGTCTCCTTTGTTATTAGTCTTCCATCTAATGAAATTAATTTCGTAACAAGTCTAAAAGTTGTATTGCTTAATCAATCAATGTGCACTAGCATCTTCCTTAAGCTAATTTGAGATTGAATACTTCTTAATTTCTTAAATTGCTTTCTTTTCAACATTAATTTTTTTGGTCTCTTAGACAATTTAAATTAAGGATTTGAACCCTATGCACAATTTAATTCAATAAATTAAAAGAACATACACGATATAGAGAAGTTGATGTAAAAATGTAAAATATAGAAAAGTTGATGCCTACAAACATATGTAAGAGTTGCTATATTTTGTTGGTGCAGTCCTTGATTTGATTGTTGGTGTAATCCTAGAATTATCTATTGCTACTACTACAATATTGAAGTTGGTATGAACTAAGTATCAAAAATTGAAAGTGAAAAGTCCAATGCATATACATATATTACCTATGCATATGAAAATATGAAATAACATTAATTTAAATCATAGGTGGCTAAGTAACTAACCTATCTAAGGTATAGTGGTTAAATAGATTACCTAGTACTTGAAATTACTTGTAACAAAATTTTGCCTTATTATGACCTTTTTATAAACATGATTTTTTAAGACATAGCTCTATCTTTTCTTGAAATTGAACTAGTCTTTAGATATGGCCATTTGGCTTTATCACTCTCTTCTTCTTTATTATCCCAAACAAACTCATCATGGGTGCTCTATTGGTGTTTTACTAGTTTTATGCTAAAACAACTCACCTTGTACACGATTCATCATATTTTCATAAATGATCATGTATATAAACTTTGGATATCACTTACATTATCTTCATTGCTTCCTATATTATAAATAACTACACTACAAGTATGGAAATAAAAGATCCCCAAAACATCATATGATCTACAAGTACAATTTTTGTTCATGAGATTAATAATATAAGTGACATCATCTAGTTAGAATTTGTACCATCATTTCTATTTCAAGTTGTTGGATATTAGAATTTAGGACTAACCTGACCTAATTTTTTAACCGAGTTTAATTCAATCAAGATTAACTCTACAACAAAATTGTTTTGATTTAAACTAGTTTGGATCTAGCCTTACTAGCTCTCTCGAGTTTGAGTCCATCTTAAAGCTTAACCTACTTATGCTTTGTTAATTAAATTTAGGTAGGGTTGAGCTTGGGACAAAAATGTGATCCCCATTCGAATTCGATATGCCTATGTTTACTTGCAACATCTTCATGACTTAAGTTTTTGTTTCTTCAAACATGAAAACAATTGCCTTACCTATAGCTCCAATGTTGGACCCCGCTGCCGGAGCCCAACATCGGACATGAGAGCGTGGCGTGAAACATGATATTTATACGTTTAAGGAAAGACCCGCGGAAGATTAATGAGCCTGCTGGAAAACAAACTTGAAACCTGTTTTCATTTAATTTAAACAAACAAATCCATAATTCATGCTCCAAAAGATGAGTTCCATAAAGCTTTAAGAACATCTCAAACCAAATTACAACTTTGAGTTCAAGAGCCAAAAATACAAAATACTCTTAAACCACTAATACTTAAAATGAAACTAAAGCTTAAAAATAAACATGACAAAATGGAGTGCTGCCGTAACTCGTGACTCACTCGATCTCTTGCTCGTCACCTGAATGGGGGAGATTAGAGGGGGTGAGCTATAAAGCTCGTGGGAACATATTTATAATATAGAAATAAGCAAAAGTAATAAAAAATAACTCATTGCCGTGATACTTGTTGAAATCATAGCGATTGAACATGCATGAGTTATTATCTTGAAATATGCTTGATTCTTGAACAATTCATGATGCATGATTCATAATAACAGATCATCAAACACATAACATAACATGATGGTTTGGGTTGTCCTTGGTTCATGACGTACTACACATTCCATCGAAATGTTGATGTGTAGACGTAATTTCGTGAGGGAATCTTTGTGAGAAACCCTGCGCCACTAGCGGGCAGGCGGGAGAAGCCTTTTCGTGAGTCAATGTGCACTTGACTATTCGTGAGGGACATACCGCAAACCCACATAAATATGCATGATTCTTGTTCTTGTAAACTTGTTTGCCAAACTGGCCCTTGCTTGTAAACTTGCTTGTCATATATTCGTAAAACATGATTTCATGTACATGTATTCTTGAAAGGAGAAAAACCCCTTTTGGAATCCTTTTCATAATTCATGAATGCAAATCATATAACAACATATAATCATTCATAATAGTATATAATGCAGTCGTTGATGATGCAACTTAAATGCATTAAATCTTTCTTGATTTGAACAAAACAATGAGTAACTTATTTACTCTATTATAAACATGAACCCACCTGATTTCCTTGCTTGCTCTTGCCTAGGAAAGAATTTCCTCTTGATCCACTTGATTTCCTAAAATAAGAACCAAAATCCCATTCAATAACTCATGCTGAAACAATATTTCCATTCTTAACTTCCATACAAAATTTCATATCCTTAGAGACTGATTCAGAACTTCATTACTTCAAAAAACTTGTAGATCTATGTCTCTAGTTTACAGCGCCTCAAAAATCACCTCAGAAGGACTTCTGTAGCAAAAGATATGCTCAAAACACTAAAAACATCTTTGCTGGAAAAATTGGCCTCGCCGAGACGAGGCTCGCTGTCATGCGGCGCAAGGCACGGCACGTCGCGGTGTCTTGACCCTTTTCAGACGTCATGGCGTGCTGCTCGACGCGTCATGGTGTATTTGCCTGTTGCACGTCGCGACGTGCGGACGGGAGGGTCGACTCCCGAACCCAGATTTTTGACATTTTTCAACCTTTAATCCTTCCCTTTTTCAACTACAACACATCTAACCCTTAAACACAAAAACATCAACAAAACAACAACCCATGAATTTCTACCAAAGTTCTCCCATAAACCCTAAACCAACATTTCCTACACATTCCAAGCAAAACTAGGGTTCAATCTACCTCAAACAAGGATAAAGGAGTTTAACAAACCTGAAGAATGCTTCTAATCTGTCAAAAATCCTCAAGAAAGCAATCCCCTTCTTCTTCCTCAAGCTCCCACGATAACTCTCTTCTCCTTCTTTCTTTTCTTTTCTTCTTATTTTCCTTTCTTTCTTTCTCTTCTTTTAACTCCTTTCTATTTCCTAAGCCCTAAATAACACATGGACTAAAAAGTCCTCATTTGCTTAACCTAAAACATCATAACTTAAGTGCCTTGCCCATTTTGCCCTCATATAAATCTACTCTTCCAAAAACATTTATTCCATACTAAACTCAAATAAATCCTAATTTTCCATTAATACTTTCAATAAAATCAAACTATGTCATAAATCATACAACTAACACAATCAAATTAATTCATACTTAATAACATCAAGAAAAACAAATATGGGGCCTAACATTTCTCCTCCTCTCAAAAGAAATTTCGTCCTCGAAATTGACCTGAATCATCGAAAAGACTTGGATACTTCTCTTTCATGGCGTCCAATGGCTCCCACGTGGCTTCTTCCACTGAATGGTTCCTCCACAGAACTTTAACTAGCTGAACTGTCTTATTCCTGATGACCTTTTCCTTTGTGTCCAAGATCTCTACTGGGATTTCCTCATAACTCAAGTCGTCTCTCAACTGAACCTCTGAAACCTGAATGACATGAGAAGGATCTGATTTGTACCTCCTCAGCATGGAAACATGAAAAACATCATGGATCTGAGACAACTCTGGCGGCAATGCCAACCTGTAAGCTAGAGGTCCGATCCTCTCAAGAATCTCATACGGACCTACATATCTTGGACTTAACTTGCCTTTCTTGCCAAACCTCATTACTCCCTTCCAAGGAGACGTCTTAAGAAACACTTTCTCACCAACTTCATATTCCATCTCCTTCCGATGAGCATCAGAGTAACTCTTCATCCTATCCTGGGCATTTAAGTCAGCCGCTAACCAGATTGACTTTATCAACAGTCATCTGGATCAATTCTGGTCCTATCAGTTTCCTCTCTTCTTCTTCATCCTAACATATCGGAGTTCTACACCTCCTTCCATACAATGCCTCATATGGAGCCATCTGAATGCTCGAATGATACGAATTATTGTAAGCAAACTCGACCAATAGAAAATGCTCATCCTAAGCTCCTTTGAAATCCATCACACATGCCCTGAGCATTCCCTCAAGTGTCCGAATGGTCCTCTCAGATTGACCATCCGTCTGAGGGTGAAATGCCGTACTAAAATGCAACTTAGTACCTAAAGCTTCCTGCAAGCTTCCCCAAAATCTCGAGGTGAATCGAGGATCCATATCAGAAACTATGGAATCTGGAATCCTATGCAATCTTACTACCTCATCAATGTACTTCTTGGCTAGCACATGCAACGAATCAGTTTGCTTGATTGCCAGAAAATGGGCTGACTTCGTCAACCGATCCACTATAACCCATATAGCATCATGCGTCCTACTGGTCTTAGGCAAACCCATCAGAAAATCCATGGTTACTCTTTGCCACTTCCACTCAGGAATGGACAATGGCCTTAACTTTCCTTATATACGCTGATGTTCAAATTTAACTTGTTTAACACGAGACACTTCTTCGACATACTCGCTACATCCCTCTTCATGCCCTTCCACCAGAAATGCTCTCTCAAATCTCTATACATCCTGGTACTACCTGGGTGCATGGCATAAGGCGCATTGTGTGCCTCATCCAAAATCTCATCCTTAACCTCCTTGCTATCTAGAATATAAAGCCTGTCTCCCACTGTCATGAGTCCATCATCTCTCACTACGACTTCATAAACCTTACCATTCTGAATTTCCTCCCGAAGTTTGCTCAACTCTGCATCCTATGCCTGCAACTCCCTAACCTTCTCCCGGAGTATAGGCCTCACTCTGAAATTAGCTAGGAGGCAATTTGGTTCCTCCTGCTTTAAGCTTATCTTAAGCTTAGCCATCTCTTCCAATAAAGGAAGGTAGACTGTCTGAACATGGGCAATAGAAGACTTCCTGCTCAAAGCATCAGCCACTACATTTGCTTTGCCTGGATGGTACTCGATCAACAAATCATAGTCCTTGAGTAACTCAATCCACCTTCTCTGCCTTAAATTCAATTCCTTCTGACTCAGCAAGTACTTGAGACTCTTGTGATCTGTAAAGATCCTTGTCTGAACCCCATATAGATAATGCCTCTAAATCTTCAAGGCAAAGATCACTGCTGCCAACTCCAAATCATGAGTTGGGTAATTCAACTCATACTGCTTCAGTTGCCTTGAAGCATAAGCTATCACCCTGTCTCCTTGCATCAATACACAACCTAGACCCTTCCTCGAGGCATCACTATACACTGTATAGCCCTCATCACCAGAAGGCAAAATCAGCACTGGAGCATTTGTCAACCTGTGCTTGAGCTCCTCAAAGCTCTTCTGGCATTCATCAGTCCAGATGAACTTCTGATTCTTCCTTAATAGCTTGGTCATCGGAGCAGCTATCATGGAGAATCCTTCTACAAACCTCCTGTAGTAACCCGCCGCACCGAAAACTCCTCACCTCTGCCATCCTTGTCTTGGGTGCATGCCAATTTACCATCGCTCAACTTTCCTCGATCAACATGAACACCATCTTGCAAAATCACATGTCCAAGGAAAGTCACCTCAAACCAAAACTCACACTTCTGAACTTGGCATAAAGCTCTCTCTCCCAAGAGTCTGCAATACAATCCTGAGATGCTCCTCATGCTCTTATTTACTCTTGGAATACACCAGAATGTCATCTATAAACACTATGACAAACTGATCCAGAAACTCCTTGAAGACCCTATTCATAAGATCCATGAAAACAGCTGGAGCATTGGTCAAGCCGAATGGCATAACCAAAAACTCATAATGCCCATAACGGGTCCTGAATGCTGTCTTGCTTACATCATACTCCTTGATTCTGAGCTGATGATAGCCTGACCTGAGATCAATCTTGGAGAAAACCCTTGCTCCCTGCAGCTGGTCAAACAGATCATCTATCCGTGGCAGATGATACTTGTTCTTAATTGTCACCTTGTTGAGTCTCCGATAGTCAATACACATCCGCCATGATCCATCTTTCTTCTTGACAAACAGAACTGGTGCTCCCCAAGGAGACAAACTCGGCCTGACATACCCCTTCTTTAACAGTTCCTCCAACTGTTCCTTAAGCTCCCTCAACTCAACTGGAGCTATCCTGTAAGGCGGTATAGAGATTGGCGCGGTTCTGGGAATCAAGTCAATGGCAAACTCAATTTTCCTCACCGGCGGCAAACCTGGAAATTCATCTGGGAACACATCTGAAAACTCCCTCACAATCGAGAAATCCTCTAACTTTCCTTCATTCACGCCGACATCCATAACATGCGCCAAGAAAGCTTCACATCCCTGGCCCATCATCCTTTCAGCTAACATAGCTGAAATCAGTCTTGGTGACGGTGTCTTCCTGTCTCCTCTGAAGATCACCTTCTCACCATTGCCCAGATCAAACTCTACCTCTTTCCGACCACAATCCAGCTTGGCCAGATACTTCTCCATAGTATCCATCCCCAGAATAACATCTAATCCTCTAAGGTCTAGCGGTAGTAAGTCCACTACCAATCTAGCACCATCAATGAAGAGCTCACACTGCTCATACACTTGATTGATCACCACATTCCTCCCTAGAGGAGTACTAACAATTAAAGGCCTATCCAAAGGCACAGAACTCACATCATGCAATGCTATGCTCGCGGAAACAAAAGAGTGCGTGGAACCAGAATCAATCAAAACAAATACTGCTGAATCAAATAACTGAGTCATACCCGTGACAACCTCAGGTGCGGCTGCAGCTTTCTCCCTAGTCATGGCAAACACTCTTGCCAGCACCTGACCCCTTGGCCTTCCTGGAGGAATAGCCTTTCTTGCAGTCCCAGAGCTGCCTACCTCAGTAACTGGCCTGGTTCCCACTGTTTCTGCACACCTTGGAACTTGAAACTGTGACCCCTCTTGTCTCGGTGCCTGTGGACAATTCTTGGCTATATGTCCCTTCTCTTCGCATCTAAAACAAACTCCAAGTGACCTGAGGCACTCTCCCTGGTGATGTTTCCCACACTGGTCACATAAAGGATGGGTGAACCAGCTCCTTCCTGCTCTACCGGTGCCTCCCATATTAAAGGCTTGCCCTGATACTGCCCTCACCTGTTTGTCCCTGGTAACTCCACTGCTACCCACTTCACTCTGAGCGTAAGAACTCCTCCTGCTCCTCTCAGGCATTAGAGCACTAGCACCCTTCTTGAAAGTTTGCTCCCTATTCCTCCTCTTCCTCGCCATTTCATTTATGATATTCTCCGCCACCGAGAGCAAGATCCACCAATTGCTAGTAGTCACAGAAATTGTGGATCAGGACTTTCTCCCTGATCCCCAAGTGAAGACCTCCCTCAAACTTACGGCACTTGTCTTCCTCTGTCGCCACAATGTTGGCTGCATATCGAGAAAGCTGTGTGAACTTCAGCTCATACTCGCTCACACTCATGTCTTTCTCGAGTGAGGTTCGAAATTCCGCCTTATCTTGCACATGACCACGAGAGATACTTCTTTTTGAACACTTCCATAAAGTCCCTCCATGTCAGCACTGGTGGCACAACCTGACTGTGAGGCACTGACTCCCACCAATGCAGTGCATCTCCCTGCAACAAACTGATTGCATAATCTAACTTGTCCTCATCTGAGCATCTCATCTGAACTAGAACCCTCTCGGTCCTCTTCAACCAAAGCTTGACCTCTTACGGATTGTAGTCCCACTGAAATCCACAGCCCCAAACTTCCGAAGCTTATCATATTGCCCACTCCTGTCTACTGGAGCTTGCATTGGCATCTGAGATCTCTAACCTATGACATACGTGAAAGCCTGAGCAAAGGCTTGAAAGAAACTCGGATCCATGAGAGTTCCCTGAGGCATAGGAGGAGGCGGAGGAGGCACTTCTTGTTGCAAACTAGGTGCCTCTGAAATCGAATGAATGTGTCCCAAGATCCCGAGGAATATGGGATTCATCCGTACTCCCACAGCGAGAATGAGATCGAGTCATAGCTCCCGAGTTCTCCTTCGAGGTGGCATGTTCACTCCTTGAATAGAAAACCATTGAAAATTTCAGTTCTAGTAAGACAAGTTTCAAAATATGCAAATACAGTTCAAATAATGTAAAACAATGCAAGTCCTTGAAAGCAATATCATGCAGCCCTAGATCAAAAACCTAGGCGCTCTGATACCACAACATGTTGGACCCCGCTGCCGGAGCCCAACATCAGACATGAGTGTAGCGCCCCCTCACCGTAGGGTACACATCGGGACGCCCGAAGGTTGCTCCGACACGTATCCCACGATAAAGGTGCACTACCAGAAAATTTTCGCTAATAATCTACATGGCATCGCAATAATTAAGACCACAATATATCAGAAGTCAGTAAATTTAAAATCCAAAATAATCTTGATACAGTCATCCAATATCAGAATAGACAAGTCTATCAGTCCCTTAAACAAAACCAAAAAAGAAACTGATACAAACGTCTATCCTAAGTCATCCACAAAAGTCCAACCCAGCTGACCGACCTGTGTGCCATCGCTTCTCTTGCCAGCACGCTCGTATGAAAGGAAAAGACTATCTCCGGAGCTAGGGGCCTAATCTATCAGTCCTAAAAAATTAGATGCAATTTTGGGTGAGTTTGCGAACTCAACGAGAAACCATCATCGATGGTTCACTCAAATCATGCATTACGCATATTGCGTACAACATATTTCAGTAATATTCAATTAACAGTATCATATAGCAAATTACAGTATTATACAACAATTCACAGTAGCATGTAACAAATTGCAATCTCTCATGCCATCACATAATTCAGTAAGTGTCACAAATCAATCAGTCATGTGAACCCAATGCATATGTGACTCTTTTCCGCTTATTCGATGTCGTGCCCAGCGCCGGTCAATGTCGATTCAGATGGACGCGTGATTTCTCCCCTCGGGCTCGAGGCCCACAAGATCTGAGATTAGAGCTCAAGGCTCATTTCAGTAAAAATCGCGACTTGGATCGCAACGTTCATTATCTGATCATGCATTTATGCATGTAATGCAGTGTTCAGTAATTCAGTGATATGGCTATAAAAGCCCGGTATTGCAATTCCCAAAGGTCATCTGAGAGTCCAATCCAAAGACAAGAATAGCATGAAATTCGATCCCATACATTTCAGTAATCATGTTGTTCACCTTTGCATGTAGTCATATAGAGCATTTAAGCAATCAGAAATTTGAGAAACCAACTAGGTTATTCACCTGTAACTTATGAGCTACTGCCTGGAAGTCCCAGCAATATCCGTGGAATGACGGTCCAACGACGCCTCTATAACAGTTAAATACAGTCCCATTACTAATTGCTCAATTAAACAATTCAGTGATGCATATGTCTCAATGGAATTATGTACAATGCATGTTCACGATTTCCGGCGCAAAAACCTAATTTTGAACTCTTATACTCAATCCTATCTCTTTGCTTAATTGATCGACAATGATTGATCCATTCCTAAAATTCAGTCAATTTCCTCAATTCGTATTCCCTATAGCAATTCCCTATCCATTGGGTCAAAACCTCTATAGAATATCCCAATTAAAACTCCAATAGTCACAATTCAATACTTAGGTCACAATAGGAACCATAATTGACCTTAATCTCTATAAATCAATGCCATTTAAATTAAATTCTAACTTCCATAAATAACCTCAATTGTAGGCCTCTTTCCTTAGTTCACAACGAATCAGGAATCACCTCAATCGGAGGTCTACACCAAAAGTTATGCCCAATAAACTAAAAATCAATCCAATCAAAATTGTTCCTCGCCGCGACCTATGCTTCCTCGTCGCGACGCACAAGAGGTCGCTTCGCGCATGACGCATCCTCTTCCTCTCGCGCCAAGCAGAACGAAAACGTCAAGCAAGTGAAATCATCTTCCGCAAGGCGTCTCGTCTCATGCTCGTCATGGCCAAGGTAATTACTGTCATGCGAAGGTCGGTCCAGACGTCGCGATGTGCGGGTCGCGCCACCGTCTTCTCCGATCGCTTTTTCCTCCTCTCTCTCTCTCTCTAAAACCATCATAAAACACTCCCAACTACTCAAATCAACCATAATAAATGCCATAAATGCATCAGAAATCATTAATAACAACATTAAAGCCATTAACTTACCAAATCAAGCCTTAAATCCACAAATCTTCCAAAACCCTAAAACCTTCTAAACCAACTATCAGCCACTCTCAAAGTTCCCCAACCTTCATCCTCCACAAGAATCAAGTTAGTCATACACAATAAGAGGAAAACCACAAGAAATAGTCGAGATCTCTTACCAACGAAAGGGATCGACGTTCACCGTGGGAGGAGGAAGAGAAGAAGCTAGCTTTTTGCCTTAAGAAAATCCTCAATTTCAAAACCTAGGTATTTATAGACATAGGTCTCCAAATCAGTTCAAATTTCAGTCTCTAAATTTCAATAGCTCAACATTTTTATTTCCTAACAGTATAACTCTAATTTTTCCATTGCCATTGGACAATTCTTTCAGTACCATACAGTCAATCGGCCAGTCACTCCAAAATTTTCGGTCCGGGCATTTTCTCCCGAATTTTTCGAAAATTTCCTATAAGTCACCATCAATTACCAATTACACTTAAACTATTCTAAATCAGTCATTCGAGCCCAATTACTTTTAATTTCTCAATTAATCACGATTCAGTCAATTCAGTCAGTCCATGCTCAATTAAATTACCGGAAACCATGAATGCATGTACCTATGAATAAATGCACATGCAATAAATCTGTTCCTCTATAATTAGAGGCCAATAACATGCTCAATCAGTGAATGCAATGAAACCTATCAGTATTACCATAATGCCCTTGCTAACAGTAACGGGATGTTACAATTCACCCCTCCTAATAAAAATTTCGTCCTCGAAATTTAATACCTGTCCGATCGAATAGATGAGGATACTGACTCCTCATATGCTCCTCAGTCTCCCATGTAGCTTCCTCAGAAGAGTGGTTCTTCCAAAGGACTTTCACCAATGGAATCACCCGGTTCCGTAGTTGCCTGACCTGTGATCCTATAATCTGTACCGGCTCCTCGACATAACTTAAATCACTGGCTATCTCAATCTCCTAAGCCAGAATCACATGCGTCGGGTCTGATCGGTACCGTCGGAGCATACTAACATGAAACACGTCATGCAACTGTGACATCTCTCTCTGTAATGCCAATATGTAAGCCAACGATCCTATCATCTCGAGGATCTCATACGGACCAATGTACCGAGGGCTCAACTTGCCCTTCCAGCCAAACCTCAGCACTCCTTTCCAAGGAGACACCCAAAGGAACACTATGTCACCCACACTGTACTCCATATCTCGCCGATGCTGATCCACGTAGCTCTTCTGTCTGTCCTGAGCAGCCTTGATGCGACTCCGGATCAACTGCATTTTATCCATCAGATCTCGGATCACCGGACCTCAATCGATCTCATGCCCTCTTAATCCCAATACACTGGCGATCGACATGGTCGCCCATACAGGGCCTCATACGGTGCCATCCCGATACTACTCCGGTACTGATTATTATACGCGAACTCGATTAGTGCCAAGTACTGATCCCATGCTCCTCTGAACTCCAATACACATGCCCGAAGCATGTCCTCAACAGTCTTAATCGTCCTCTCGCTCTGTCCATCTGTCTGAGGATGAAACGCCTTCAAGTTCATCCTAGTACCTATAGCAATCAGTAGGCTCTTCCGTAACCTCAAGTGAATCTGAGATCCCTATCTGAGACTATCGACAATGGAACCCCATGCAACCGCACAATCTCTGCTACATACTTCTGGGCCAACTGATCGAGATTATTGCTCTCCCTCACTGGCAAGAAGTGAGCCGACTTAGTCAATCGATCCACTATGACCCAGATAGCATCGTCCTGCCTCGGTGTCCTAGGCAACCCCATCACAAAATCCACGGTAATTCGCCCCACTTCCACTGAACGGGCAACGAATGCAACTTTCCCATCGGAGCTCGATGCTCGCTTAACTCGCCGACAAATCGTACACTGAAACATACTCGCCACTTGCTTCTTACCAAAGCCACCGTAAATGCCGCCTCGATGAATTATACATCTTGGTCGTAACAGGATGCATAGCATAGGCAGCTACATGTGCCTCCTCTAGGATCTCCCGTCTCAAATCATCAACATCTGGCATACACAGTCTCTATCCCATCCATAGGGTCCCATCTCTCAACTCAAACTCTGAATCTGTACCAGGATGGACTCTCTCAATCAGTCTCACTAACACTGGGTCCTGATCCTGAACTCTCCGGATCCTGTCATGACGCATCGGCCTAAGCCTCAGGGTAGCAATCAGAGCTCCATCCTGATCCAAATCCATCTGTACATTAAGAGCCCTCAACTGAATCAGACCAGGTAACCTCGAAACCTGAATCTTAGCTGCATTTCCATGCGATCTCCTGCTCAAAGCATCAGCCACCACATTGGCCTTCCCTGGATGATACTCAATCGTGCAGTCATAGTCCTTCAGTAACTCTATCCATCTCCTCTGTCTCATATTGAGCTCTCTCTGACTCAACAGGTACCTCAAACTCTTATGGTTAGTGAAGATTTGGAACGTCTCCCCATACAAATAATGTCTCCAGATCTTCAGAGCAAATATAACTGCAGCTAGCTCCAAGTCGTGTACTGGATAATTCACCTCTTGAGATCTCAACTGTCTCGAGGCATACGCTATAACTCTCTCATACTGCATCAATACACATCCCAATCCCTGATGCGAGGCATCACTGTAAACCCCAAAGCCTCCAGTCCCAGATGGAATGCCTAACACCGATGCAGTCGTCAACCGATGTTTCAGCTCCTCAAAGCTCTTCTGGCACTCCTCAGACCATCTGAATGGCACATTGTTGGAACCCCTCCTTGGTGTGACACGTGTCTGACGTCCTGCGTGACATCTGAACGCGCATCCCACGAGGAAGGGATTCCTCACCACGAAAAGAAACCTCGAATTGAACTTAAGTGCATGTCATCCGAATAAACTTGATAATTTGACCCTAATTATCCTCCAATAAAAAAATCTGCTTAGGGCTCATAATTAAAGCTGATTCCTAATCTAATTCCATATTTCTAGGTCAAATGAAAACAAAAAACGCCTCAATCGGATCTTTATATCTCACAAAAATGCAATTTCGCACAAAACCGACACATCGCCATACAAATCCAACGAAGACCGACACTCTCATTTTACCAAAAGGGATAGAAAAATGTTAGAAGGATTTAACGCATACATCCGTTAAGAAGGTCATAAATGGTTTTCAAATTTTAGCCAAACTCAAATTCGCCTACACCATGCCAAAAGTTTGAAAATTCATATCTTTTGATATCAAAAGCGGAAAATGTCCTATTTTACCTTCGGAAAGATTTAAAAGATGTTCTACAACTTTCATGAAGAAACAAAAGTCATTTCAATCATTCAAAGAAGTAGAAACTTGATTAAAGGTATTGTCTAGCTAATTACCATATGAATAATAAAAATGACCAAATGAATAGTAATAAGAAATTTTCAAACGCCCATAACTTTTTCATTCTAAGTCGGAAATTAACCCATTTTATACCGTTTTAAAGATCTTGACAAGCTCTACAAACTTTAAGAAATACCTCTCACTCAAATTCCTACTCTAACATGCTCTAAAAGACAAAGCAAGGTGGCTGCCCATTTAAAAAAAAAATGGACAGCACCTCCCCTAAAAATGCTCTAGCCAAAATCTTCAATTTTCCAACCTAACTTCCACCTACACAAAACACTTCAATCTCCCAAATTCTCACACATATCCAACAACCAAACCACATCAACTCCAAATGGCAACAACACAATCTTAGGTATCTAGCATTTCATCATTTCAATTTCCTAAAGAACTACCATCTCATCTTTGCTTTTATCAATTTTAACCATACATCCATACATGCTTAGGAAACATAGACAATATACAATGAAAACTTCAAAACCTTAATATTTACTTGAAATAAGCAAATACAATGCTTTAAAGAGCATTTTAGCCCGGATACAAAAATTTCAAAGAAAGTTTACAAAATCCAATCTTTGTCTAAAATGCTAGCCAAAGCATTGTTTTCAAAAGTATGACTTCAAAAACAAAAGCATCGGAGTAATGCCTTATTCTCGATGCGACGACCTGATTTCTCGTTCAATACCTGTGGAGGGAGGAAGGGGGGTGAGCACGACGGCTCCGTGGGTAACAGTTTAATAGCCAAGCATAAGGATATTCAATTTAACAACACATTAATCATCATTTCAATATATCCATTCATCAATCATCATTCTAACAAGATGAAACATTTACAAAGTCAGCAAATATCAAGTAATAACACAGAATCACATATCAGACGGTTTGAGTGATCCTAACGGGACGTACTACACATGTCCGACAAGTGACCATGTGTAGCCGTGAACAGAGGGGAGTCCGATTTCGGAACTCCTATGCCACTGGCGGGCAGACGGGAAAAGCCTAATAGACAAGTGCGCACTTGCTGACAGAGGGGATCAACCCAAGTAATCATGCAATTTCACCTTAGGCATTCATCCAAAATCACATATTCAAATCTTTTCACTTTCAATCAATTTTTCAAACATTACACTATTCATAAAGATTGGCCACAATTGGCCATTACGACAATTCACTTCACATAATCTTGACAAACAATTTATACATAGTTACACAATGTATTTACATAAAAAGGCACATAATACATATTTACGCTATCACAAACAATAATGCATTCAAAATTTGAAAGTCATAGGAAACCATTCAAGAGACATTTAAGTAGCTTATTACTCAATTATTAAAAGGTTACCCACCTTGACTTCTTTGGCTTGGAAATTGATTAACTTGCCCCAATTGATTATCTTGACCCTCCTCAATCTCCAAACGCCTTAAATGACCTTAATCAAAGCATAACAAGTCTAATTAATCACAAAGCACAATGCTGGAATTTTTCAAAATGTCGAAACTTGAATTTAAACCTACCTAACCTTACCTACACCTTTCCTATACCTTTCCTATGCTATATTAACTAAAACCTCTCAATTGATTCCATTATTTTCAAAATTCTCAACCCTAGAGCCATCCATGCATGCTGATTTTTTTCACTAAGCTTCCCTAACTTTTCTTCTTTCATTTTTCCTTCACAACACACTCTCCAAATCACCATTAGATAAACCCTAACAATAAAGCCATGAAATTTCAACTTCTTCTTCCCCTAGGACACCCACGGCATCACCCTACTAGTTTCTAATGATAGGAAACTCTTTCCTTTCTCATTCTTTCTCTAAAACCTCTTCCAATCATCCATTTAAAGCATGAAAAACAAAACTCTAACAAATCAATTCATAAATTTCGAAAACCCTAACCTACACAATCTGAATTTTCTCCTCTCCTCCAACAACAAATCCTTATAATCACTCTTCTAATCACCAATATGAAACAAGAAAGATAAAATCCTAACAATCTAACCAAGAAATTCGAATTTCTCTTACCTTGTAGTGACCTACGAAATCTTCTTTTGCTTCTAAAGATGGAGAACCTCTTTCTTTGTCCTTCCTTCTTACATAAAACACATAAACCAACCTTCCTAAAGCTTGAAAACCTTGAAAACCTACCTTCTTCTTCTTCTTACTTAATGGCCGAACCTCTCCCTTCTATTTCTCTTCAAAATTTTCGAAACCTTCTCACTCTCCTCCTCTCTTGATGTGTTTCGGACGGTGCTAAACAAATGACCTAGGTTTCTCTCTTCCTCTCTTATTTCCTAAGCAAAAACGACCTCACTTCACTAAGCCTCCCTCCATGCATTTTCGTTAGTCATTTTTGCCTTAGGAAACTTCCTACATTAACCTAACCCTAAACTAAAAACCTAAGCCCAAAAGTCCAACTTTCCCTCCTTCTAACTTAAACTTTCCCAAAATTTCATCTTTCCCTCCAACCATTTAATAATTTCGTGGGCTCCCACTTAAAAGCCCACTTGCTTCCTTTCTTTTTCATTTACTTCATCTTAAAAACCCTAGCCTACTTATTTGCTTTCCCCATCATTTAAAAGACATGCCAAAGGGCTAAAAGCCCACTTAAGTAACCTAAAGCCTTAAAACCTTATAAACACTTCCTAATTTATCCTAACACTATTTTATGGCCTCATTACCATTTTCTTATTCTTTAAAAAATCTAACACCAAAATTAAAAATTCTAATTTAACTAAATTCCTTCAATTAATAATTATTGCACTAAAATCCCAATTTATTCTAACCAAAAGACAATTTAAATTACAAACCTATTTAATAGGAAAAGGATCTGGTCTAACATTTCTTCCCCTTAAAAGAATTTCGTCCTCTAAATTCTTACCAATCAATGAAGAGTCGAGGATACTTCTTTCATAGCTTCCATCGCTCCCACGTGGCCTCTTCCACCAATGGTTCCTCCATAACACTTTTACTAACTGCATCGCTTTTATTCCTGAGAACCTTTTCTTTTGTATCCAAAATCTGCACGGGAAGCTCTTCATAACTCAAATCCTCACTCAATTGAACTTCATCAGCTTGAATGACATGAGACGGATTTGATCGGTATTTCCTCAACATTGAGACATGAAAAATATCATGAATCTGAGATAACTCTGGAGGCAAAGCTAACTTATAAGCCAACGGACCAATCCTCTCCAAAATCTCATACGGTCCCACATACCTCGGACTCAGTTTACCCTTCTTTCCAAATCTCAGAATTCCTTTCTAAGGAGAAGTCTTCAGAAACACTTTCTCGCCAACTTCGTACTCCATCTCCTTCCTATGAGAATCTTCATAACTTTTCATCCGATCCTGAGCTGTTTTTAACCTCTGCTTAATCAAATTGACCTTATCCACTATCATCTGAATCAATTCTGGACCCAAAAGTTTCCTGTCTCCCTCTTCATCCCAACACACCGGCGTCCGACATCTCCTCCCATACAGAGCCTCATAAGGAGCCATTTGAATGCTCGAATGATACGAATTGTTGTAAACAAATTCGATCAATGGCAAATGTTCATCCTAAGCTCCTCGAAAATCCATCACACAAGCTCGGAGCATTCCCTCTAGAGTCCGAATGGTCCTCTCAGACTGACCGTTTGTCTGAGGATGAAAAGCAGTACTAAAATTCAACTTAGTACCTAAGGCTTCCTGTAAACTGCCCCAAATCTCGAAGTAAATCGAGGATCTCTATCAGACACTATCGAATCTGGAATCCCATGCAATCTCACAACCTCATCGATATACTTTTTAGCTAGCACATGCAACGGATCTGTCTGTCTGATTGCCAAAAAATGGGCTAATTTTGTCAATCTATCGACAATCACCCATATGGCATCATGCCTCCTACTGGTCCTGGGCAATCCCATCAGAAAGTCCATAGTCACTTTCTGCCACTTCCACTCCGGAATGGATAAAGGTCAGAATCGCCTCAAGGTGCTTGATGCTCACTTAACTTCACGACACACCGCATAACTTACTCACATACTCGCCACATCTTTCTTCATACCTTTCCACCGTAAATGCTCCTTTAGATCCTCAGACATCCCGGTGCTACCCGTGCATAGCATACGTGCATTCAGGCGCTTCATCCGTAATCTCATCCTTTACCTCCTTGACATCTGGAATGCATGAACTTATTTCGATCGTCAGAGTCCATCATCACTCATTACCATGTCGTAATTCTTACCCTTCTAATCTCTTCCCACAACTCGACTCCGCCTCGATCCCGAACTCATGCAACTCTTTCACTTTCTCTCGAAGAATTGGTCTTACCCAAAAAGTGGCAACCATACAATTAGACTCTTCCTGCTCTAAACTGATCCTGAGTTTAGCCATTTCTTCCAATAGCCGCAAATATACTATCTGAACATATGCTATGGAAGACTTCCTGCTCAAGGCATCTGCAACAACATTTGCCTTACCTGGATGATACTCGATCAACAGGTCATAGTCTTTAAGCAACTTAATCCACCTCCTCTGTCTCAAATTCAGCTCCTTCTAGCTCAACAAATATTTGAGACTCTTGTGATTTGTGAAGATCCTGGTTTGCACTCCATACAAATAATGCCTCCAGATCTTCAAGACAAAGATCACAGCTGCTAACTCCAGATCATGGGTCGGATAATTCACCTCATAAGGCTTTAGCTTCCGTGAGGCATATGCTATCACCTTATCTTCTTGCATAAGCACACATCCTAACCCCTTTCTGGAAGCATCACTATACACAGAAAAACTCCCATCTCCTGTGGGCAAAGCTAGAACTGGAGCACTAGTCAATCTGTGCTTCAGCTCCTCAAAACTTCTCTAGCATTCATCACTCTAGACAAATTTCTGATTTTTCCTTAACAACTTAGTCAAAGGAGCAGCAATCAAGGAAAATCCCTCCACAAATCTCCTATAGTAACCAGCTAAACCCAGAAAGCTCCTCACCTCTTTCATCGTCAGTTTGAGCGCGCCAATTTACTACAGCTTCAACTTTTTTTGGGTCTACATGTACCCCATTCTCAGAAACGATATGTCCAAGAAAGACCACCTCACGCATCCAAAATTCACATTTCGTGAATTTGGCATACAATTCTCTCTCCCTCAGTCTCTGCAATACAATCCTCAAGTGCTCCTCATGATCTCCCTCACTCCTGGAATACACCAGAATGTCATCGATAAACACGATAACAAACCGATCCAAAATTCCTTAAAGACCCTCGCTCATCAAATCCATAAAGCGGCGAGGAGCATTGGTCACTCCAAATGGCATAACCAAAAACTCATAATGGCCATACCAAGTCCTGGAGGCTGTTTTGCTCACATTAGACTCCTTAATCCTAAGTTGATGGTAGCCATACCTAAGATCAATCTTGGAGAAGACCGTTGCTTCTTAAATGATCAAACAAGTCATCTATCCGGCAATGGATACTTGTTTTCATCGTCACTTTATTTAGCCTCCCGTAGTCAATGCACATTCTCCAGTTCCATCTTTCTTTCTAACAAACAAGACCAAGCGCTCCCTGTGGTGAGAAACTCGCCTAATAAATTCCTTCTCTAATAAATCCTCCAACTGCTTTTTAGCTCCTTCACCAAATTTGAGCCATCCTGTAAGGTGGAATCAAATAGAGCCGTCCCTGAGCCAAATCAATAGCAAACTTAATCTCCTCTCCGTGGCAAACCGGCAACCTCAGAAACACATCAGGAAATTCCCTCACAATGGGAGTATCCTCCACCTTACTCTCCTTCACACTGGTATCCAGAACACACGCCAGGAAGGCTTCACAGCCTCTTCCCATCAGTGTATCAGCTAACAAAACTAAAACAAGCCGTGGCGGTGTCAACTTTCTGTCTCCTCTGAAAACTTCTTTCTGACCCTCACCCAGATCAAATTCCACTTCCTTTTTACCACAATCCAGCTTCGTCTTATACTTCTCCATCACGTCCATTCCGACGATCACATCTAACCCCTTCAGATCTAGAGGTAGTAGATTTACTACCAACCTAGATCCATCAATCACAAGCTCACAATCCCGAAAGATCCGGCTCAAGATAACAGTCCTCCCTAACAGAGTACTAATAAACAGAAACTCATCCAAAAGAACTGACTGCATACCGGACAATAACACACTCGCAGAGACAAAGGAATGGGTGGAACCAGAATCAAAGAGAATATAAACATCAGAATAAAAAGTCGAGCCATACCAAGAATAACCTCCTGCAGCGGCAGCAGCCTCCTCTCGAGTCATAGCAAACACCCGAGCTCGTGCTTGCCCTCTCGGTCTCCCCCGAGAAATGGGCTTCTTCATCGACCTGTAATCGCCCATTTCAAGCCGGTCTGTCCCCACTGCTCCACTCTCCTCTCGAGCTCATGGATCGAGATCCCGCCCTCGGCCCACAGAGGACAGCCTCTAATCCTGTCCCTTCTCTCACACTTGAAGCAAGCACACACCCCATTTACATTCACCTCGATGGGGTTCCTACAATGCTCACATGAGGGGTCGGGTTCCTGCTTCTCTCGTCTCTGCTTGCTTCTCCCATCGAGGAGGCCTCGACCGACTCGCTCAATTGCTTGCTCACCGAGGGCACTACGCCTTCCCCGACTCGCACACACGAAAACTCTTCTCACCCCCGAAAGCCGCCTCAACACTACCCTCTCCTAGGAAACCGCTTTTGCCCTTTCTTTTCCTGCTCACCTCCTGTCTAATGTTCTCCAATTTTTCTGCCTGGAGTGCCGCATCCACCAGCTGCTGATAATCGAAAAAGTTATGAATCACAACCTTCTCCCTGATTCCCAAGTGGAGGCCTCCTTCAAACTTTCTGCACTTGTCTTCTTCATTGGCTACCATATATGCTGCATACCGAGACAGTTGGGTGAATCTTAGCTCATACTCACTAATGACATCTCCTCTCGAGCCAAATTCAAAACTCTCCGCCTTTTCCTGCATATAAACCCGGGAGAAGTACTTTTTCCTGAATAACTCTCCAAAATCCCTCCATGATAACACGGAAGGTACAACCTGACTCTGTGGCACCGACTCCCACCAGTGAAGAGCATTCCCCTGCAATAGACTCACTGCATACTCAAGCTTCTCCTCATCTGTGCATTTCATCTGCAGGAGGACCCTCTCTGTTCTTTTCATCCAAGCTTCAGCTTCCTCAGGATTTGTGGTACTGTGAAAGTCCACCGCACCATACTTCCAGAACTTGTCATACTTGCCTACCAATCACTTTGAGCCGGCATTGGAGCTCGAGATCCCCGCCCCATGGCTAAGGTGAAAGCTCGGGCAAAACTCGAAAATCTGGATCCATCGCAGTATAGCAGAGGAGGAGGAGGTTGCCTCGTGTTGCACACTAGGTGCCTCTGAGCCAGAGCCGAGTGTGTCCCGATCTTGTGGGACATGCGACTCATCTGTGCTCCTCAAGGGAACTAGAGCGAGAACGAAGTTCATGGGATCTACGCCGAGGTGGCATATTTACTCCTTCAAAATAAAACCAAGAAAAAACTTTAATTCAAAAGTATCGTGCAACACTCAAGTTACAATCATCCAAAATCATCATTCAGTCGAAATCACCATGTAGGCATGTAAAATCAATTAAAACAATGCAAAAGAACACAAATCATGTAAGTTTAATAAAGATCATGAAAACCCTAAAGTTCTCCTTCTACCCGAATCTAAACCGAAAGCTTTGATACCATAAGTGTTGGAACCCCTCCCGGGTGTGACACGTGTCCGACGTCCTGCGTGACATCTGAACGCGCATCCCACGAGGAAGGGATTCCTCACCACGAAAAGAAACCTCGAATTGAACTTAAGTGCATGTCATCCGAATAAACTTGATAATTTGACCCTAATTATCCTCCAATAAAAAAATCTGCTTAGGGCTCATAATTAAAGCTGATTCCTAATCTAATTCCATATTTCTAGGTCAAATGAAAACAAAAAACGCCTCAATCGGATCTTTATATCTCACAAAAACGCAATTTCGCACAAAACCGACACACATCGGCCATACAGTCCAACGAAGACCCGACACTCTCATTTTACCAAAAAGGGATAGAAAAATGTTAGAAGGATTTAATGCATACATCCGTTAAGAAGGTCATAAATGGTTTTCAAATTTTAGCCCAACTCAAATTCGCCTACACCATGCCAAAAGTTTGAAAATTCATATCTTTTGATATCAAAAGCGAAAAATGTCCTATTTTACCTTCGGAAATATTTAAAAGATGTTCTACAACTTTTATGAAGAAACAAAAGTCATTTCAATCATTAAAAGAAGTAGAAACTTGATTAAAGGTATTGTCTAGCTAATTACCATATGAATAGTAAAAATGACCAAATGAATAGTAATAAGAAATTTTCAAACGCCCATAACTTTTTCATTCTAAGTCGGAAATTAACCCATTTTATACCGTTTTAAAGATCTTGACAAGCTCTACAAACTTTAAGAAATACCTCTCACTCAAATTCCTACTCTAACATGCTCTAAAAGCCAAAGCAAGGTGGCTGCCCATTTAAAAAAAAAGATGGACAGCACCTCCCCTAAAAATGCTCTAGCCAAAATCTTCAATTTTCCAACCTAACTTCCACCTACACAAAAACACTTCAATCTCCCAAATTCTCACACATATCCAACAACCAAACCACATCAACTCCAAATGGCAACAACACAATCTTAGGTATCTAGCATTTCATCATTTCAATTTCCTAAAGAACTACCATCTCATCTTTGCTTTTATCAATTTTAACCATACATCCATACATGCTTAGGAAACATAGACAATATACAATGAAAACTTCAAAACCTTAATATTTACATGAAATAAGCAAATACAATGCTTTAAAGAGCATTTTAGCCCGGATACAAAAATTTCAAAGAAAGTTTACAAAATCCAATCTTTTTCTAAAATGCTAGCCAAAGCATTGTTTTCAAAAGTATGACTTCAAAAAAAAAAGCATCAGAGTAATGCCTCATTCCCGATGCGACGACCCGATTTCTCGTTCAAAACCTGTGGAGGGAGGAAAGGGGTGAGCACGACGGATCCGTGGGTAACAATTTAATAGCCAAGCATAAGGATATTCAATTTAACAACACATTAATCATCATTTCAATATATCCATTCATCAATCATCATTCTAACAAGATGAAACATTTACAAAGTCAAGAATATCAAGTAATAGCACGTAATCACATATCGACGGTTTGAGTGATCCTAACAGATGTACTACACATGTCCGATAGCCACCATGTGTAGCCAGTGAATGAGGGGAGTCCGATTGAACTCCTATGCCATTTGGCGGCAAAGGAAAAAGCCTAATAGACAAGTGCGCACTTGCTAACAGAGGGGATCACTACAAACCCAAGTAATCATGCAATTTCACCTTAGGCATTCATCCAAAATCACATATTCAAATCTTTTCACTTTCAATCAATTTTCCAAACATTACACTATTCATAAAGATTGGCCACAATTGGCCATTACGACAATTCACTTCACATAATCTTGACAAACAATTTATACATAGTTACACAATGTATTTACATAAAAAGGCACATAATACATATTTACGCTATCACAAACAATAATGCATTCAAAATTTGAAAGTCATAGGAAACCATTCAAGAGACATTTAAGTAGCTTATTACTCAATTATTAAAAAGTTACCCACCTTGACTTCTTTGGCTGGGAAATTGATTAACTTGCCCCAATTGATTATCTTGACCCTCCTCAATCTCCAAACGCCTTGAATGACCTTAATCAAAGCATAACAAGTCTAATTAATCACAAAGCACAATGCTGGAATTTTTCAAAAATGTTGAAACTTGAATTTAAACCTACCGAACCTTACCTACACCTTTCCTATGCTATATTAACTAAAACCTCTCTCAATTGATTCCATTATTTTCGAAAATTCTCAACCCTAGAGCCATCCATGCATGCTGATTTTTTTCACTAAGCTTCCCTAACTTTTCTTCTTTCATTTTTTCTTCACAACACACTCTCCAAATCACCATTAGACAAACCCTAACAATAAATCCATGAAATTTCAACTTCTTCTTCCCCTAGGACACCCACGGCATCACCCTACTAGTTTCTAATGATAGGAAACTCTTTCCTTTCTCATTCTTTCTCTAAAACCTCTTCCAATCATCCATTTAAAGCATGAAAAACAAAACTCTAACAAATCAATTCATAAATTTCAAAAACCCTAACCTACACAATCTGATTTTTCTCCTCTCCTCCAACAACAAATCCTTCTAATCATTCTTCTAATCACCAATATGAAACAAGAAAGATAAAATCCTAACAATATAACCAAGAAATTTGAATTTCTCTTACCTTGTAGTGACCTACGAAATCTTCTTTTGCTTCTAAAGATGGAGAACCTCTTTTTTTGTCCTTCCTTCTTACATAAAACACATGAACCAACCTTCCTAAAGCTTGAAAACCTTGAAAACCTACCTTCTTCTTCTTCTTACTTAATGGCCGAACCTCTCCCTTCTATTTCTCTTCAAAATTTTCGAAACCTTCTCACTCTCCTCCTCTCTTGATGTGTTTCAGATGGTGCTAAACAAATGACCTAGGTTTCTCTCTTCCTCTCTTATTTTCTAAGCAAAAACGACCTCACTTCACTAAGCCTCCCTCCATGCATTTTCGTTAGTCATTTTTGCCTTAGGAAACTTCCTACATTAACCTAACCCTAAACTAAAAACCTAAGCCCAAAAGTCCAACTTTCCCTCCTTCTAACTTAAACTTTCCCAAAATTTCATCTTTCCCTCCAACCATTTAATAATTTCGTGGGCTCCCACTTAAAAGCCCACTTGCTTCTTTTCTTTTTCATTTACTTCATCTTAAAAACCCTTTTCCCCATCATTTAAAAGACATGCCAAAGGGCTAAAAGCCCACTTAAGTAACCTAAAGCCTTAAAACCTTATAAACACTTCCTAATTCATCCTAACACTATTTTATGGCCTCATTACCATTTTCTTATTCTTTAAAAAATCTAACACCAAAATTAAAAATTCTAATTTAACTAAATTCTTTCAATTAATAATTATTGCACTAAAATCCCAATTTATTCTAACCAAAAGACAATTTAAATTGCAAACCTATTTAATAGGGAAAAAGGGATCGGGGTCTAACACACATTCTTCCTCAATAGCTTCTTCAAAGGGGCAGAGATCAACGAAAACCCCTCGACGAACCTCCGGTAATATCCGACCAATCTTAGGAAACTCCGCCACTCGCACACCTCGAATCTCCCAACTCATAACCGCCTCTATCTTATGAGGGTCCACCGAATACCCTCACCGACACCACGCGCCCCTTAAATACAATCTCATCGCCGAATTTACACTTAGTGAATTTGGCGAACAACTGTCTCTCTCTTATGACCTGAAGGACAATCCTCAGATGCTCAACGTGCTCCTGTCTACTCCTCGAATAAACCAAAATATCATCAATAAATACTATCAGGAACCGATCCAGGTAGGGCTGAAAAACTTTATTCATCAAGGCCATGAAGGCTGCCGGGGCATTAGTCAACCCAAACGATATCACTAAAATCTTGAAATGCCCGTACCTGCTCCTGAAAGCACTCTTAGGCACATCGGCCTCTGCAATCCTCAACTGATAATAACCTGATCGCAGGTCCAACTTAGTGAACACTGAGCTCCCTGCAACTGATCAAATAGATCATCGATCTTAGGCAGTGGATACTTATTCTTCATCATTACCCGATTCAACCGCCTATAATCGATACACGCCTCGTAGTCCCGCCCTTCTTCTTCACAAACAAGATCGAGCTCCCATGGCGAAACACTCGGTCTAATGAATCCCTTATCCAAGAGTTCTCGAATCGAGCCTTAAGCTCATTCGGCCCATCGGTGCCATCCTATACGGAGGTATCGATATAGAGCGGCACCGGAAGGAGATCAATCTCAAACTCGCCTCCGCTCTGGCGGCAATCCCTGAACTCCTCGAAACACATCCGAAATTTCCCGACTACGGAACATCCCGCAATCTCGCTTGACTCTGAATCCACTACGTGAGCCGATAGGCCTCACAACCTCCCTGCATCAAACTCAGGGCACTCAAGAAGGATATCATCCTCGCTGGCACTGCCTGACTAACTCCTCGAAACACAGCTCTGGGCTGACCAGGAGATTCCAGCACAACCTCCTTGGTATAACAGTCCATAATGGCCCTATGCGCAGTCAACCAGTCCATCCCCAATATCACGTCAATCTCCCTCAGAGGCAGAATGATCAGATCAGCACTCAGAACTACTCGGTCGATCTGAACCTAACATCCCATATGCATCTCTCCCAAATCGACGACTACCTAGAGGTGTACTCACCTCTAACTCATCAGAACCTCTCTATCCCCATGCGAGCCTACATGCTAAATGCGGTAATGAAAGAATGAGTGGATCCAGATCCAACAATGCATATGCTTCAAAATCAAATCGAAGCATACCCGCAACAACATCCGGGAATCTGGGCCTCCCGCCAAGTCATGGCATAGACCACAGCTCGAGATCGCTGTCTGCCGCTCGCACTCGCCCTCATCATGGACTCCCTATGCTCGCCTCGGCCTCTTCATCCCGATCCACCTCCACGACTCACTTTGATCGTGGTATTGTCACCGATCTTCCAACATAGTAGATTGGGCTCCCAAAGTCTCTGGCGCTTCCTAACCAGTGGTCCATCGAGCCACACCTCAGACAAGCTCCAGACAGCCACCGACACTCTCCACTGTGCCTCTTATTACAATGCTCACATACGGAATGTATCACCCTCAACCTCCTGCACTCGCCGCCTCCACTACCGGCTCAGGTAAACCGCCTCTCGCCCATAACCGCATCGTTTAGCCCTCCTACGGCTATGAAGGGCCTGCTTTGACGCGTGCTGTACCCTCTACTAGCATTGCCCTAGCTATCACTAGATCTCTTGGTCCTGGTCCCCTGACCAATCTCAGCCACATTCGCCTCAAGAATGTTCTATCTCACCGCAGAAATTCTCACCAATGAAATTGCCCATGTCGGACCTAGCCAATCGAGTACGGATCTCCAAATTGAGTCCGCCCTCAAAATGTCGACACCTGTCAGCCTCAGTAGCAACCAATGTAGAAGCATAACCCAAAGACTCGCTTGAACCAGACCTCATAATCGGCCATCGACATCACTGCTTCAACTTGAGGAACTCTTGTATCTTCATTTCCAGATAGACCTTGGGCATGTAGTTGTCCCGGAAGGCCCTCAGAAAATCATCCCATGACAACATGCAGGGTCTGGTGGTACTACCCGGAATAGTCTTCCACTACTGATATGCCTGACCCTGAAGAAGAGAAACCGCATAATCGAATCGCTCGTCCGAGTCGCGATCCATCTGATCGAGGACTCTCTCAGTCCTCTCAAGCCATCCCTCAGCTTCAGCAGGGTCTGTGCTGCCAAAGAAATCAACAGCCCTATGCTTACGCAGTCGATCGTATCTCCGTTCTCGTCTCACAAGAACTCGAGGAGGCAACTCCTCTGAAAGAGGCATCGGGGACTCCCTACTAGCTCCTACCGATTCCAAGTCAGTTGGCAACTCAACCCGATCTCCAAGGACGGATGACCTAAAGCAGACAAGAAATTCCAATCAGTTCTGCTATTCTTACAGTGATTCCAGCCTAAAATACACTATGCCTAAAAGATGCCAAACCATGCTCTGATACCACGTGATGTAGCGCCCCCTCACCGTAGGGTTCACATCGGGACGCCCGAAGGTCGCTCCGACACGTATCCCATGATAAAGGTGCACTACCAGAAAATTTTCACTAATAATCCACATGGCATCGCAATAATTAAGACCACAATATATCAGAAGTCAGTAAATTTAAAATCCAAAATAATCTTGATACAGTCATCCAATATTAGAATAGACAAGTCTATCAGTTCCCTAAACAAAACCAAAAAGGAAACTGATACAAACGTCTATCCTAAGTCATCCGCAAAAGTCCAACCCAGCTGACCGACCTGTGTGCCATCGCTTCTCTTGCAAAGACGCCAGATGATGAAAAGACTATCTCCGAGCTAGGGGCCTAATCTATCACCCTGAAAATTAGATACAATTTTGGGTGAGTTTATGAACTCAATGAGAAACCATCATCGATGGTTCACTCAAATCATGCATTATGCATATCATGCATAAACATATTTCAAGAATATTCAATTAATAAGATCATATAGCAAATTACGATATATACAACAATTCACAAGAGTATGTAACAAATTGCAATCTCTCATGCCATCACATAATTCATAAGTGTCACAAATCAATCACCATGTGAACCCAATGCATATGTGACTCTTTTCCAGCTATTCAATGTCAGGCCCAAGCGCCAACAAGACGATTCAGTGGGGACGCGTTAGGATTTTCTCCCCTCGGGCTCGAGGCCCGTCAAGACAAAGATAGAGCTCGAGGCTCATTTCAAGAAAATCGCAACTTGGGTCACAACGCTCATTATCCGATCATGCATTTATGATGTAATGCAAGATTCGAATTTAGTGATATGGCTATAAAAGCCCTAGATACAATTCCAAAGGTCATACAAGAGTCCAATCCAAAGACAAGAATAGCATGAAATTCGATCCCATACATTTCAAGAATCATGTAGTTCACCTTGCATGTAGTCATATAGAGCATTTAAGCAATCAGAATTTGAGAAACCAACTAGGTTACTCACCAGAACTTCGAGCTCTCGCTCGAAGTCCCAAAGAATGTCCGTGGAATGACGGTCCAACGGTGCCTATATAACAGTTAAATACAGTCCCATTACTAAATGCTCAATTAAACAATTCAGTGATGCATATGTCTCAATAAAATTATGTACAATGCATGTTCACGATTTCTGGCGCAAAAACCTAATTTTGAACTCTTATACTCAATCCTATCTCTCTGCTCAATTGATCGACAATGATTGATCCATTCCTAAAATTCAGTCAATTTCCTCAATTCGTATTCCCTATAGCAATTCCCTATCCATTGGGTCAAAACCTCTATAGAATATCCCAATTAAAACTCCAATAGTCACAATTCAATACTTAGGTCACAATAGGAACCATAATTGACCTTAATCTCTATAAATCAATGCCATTTAAATTAAATTCTAACTTTCATAAATATCCTCAATTGTAGGCCTCTTTCCTTAGTTCACAACGAATCAGGAATCACCTCAATCGGAGGTCTACACCAAAAGTTATGCCCAATAAACTAAAAATCAATCCAATCAAAATTGTTCCTCGCCGCGGCCTATCCTTCCTCGCCGTGGCGTAAACGAAAACATTCGCCGCGGCGTGAAACCATGCGCCATTGACTCGTCATGAATGAAAGCGTAATTACTCGTCATGCATGAGGTCGGTCCAGACGTCGCGACGTGCGGGTCGCGTCACCGTCTTCTCCGATTGCTTTTTCCTCCTCTCTCTCTCTAAAACCAGCATAAAACACTCCCAACTACTCAAATCAACCATAATAAATGCCATAAATGCATCAGAAACCATTAATAACAACATTAAAGCCATTAACTTACCAAATCAAGCCTTAAATCCACAAATCTTCCAAAACCCTAAAACCTTCGAAACCAACGATCAACCACTCTCAAAGTTTCCCAACCTTCATCCTCCACAAGAATCAAGTTAGCCATACACAATAAGAGGAAAACCACAAGAAATAGTCGAGATCTCTTACCAACGAAAGGGATCGACGTTCACCGTGGGAGGAGGAAGAGAAGAAGCTAGCTTTTTGCCTTAAGAAAATCCTCAATTTCAAAACTTAGGTATTTATAGACATAGGTCTCCAAATCTGTTAGCCCCAAAATTTTTTTTTTATTTAATTAAGCATGATTAGTCTAATTAAGCAAATTATGTTAGCATTAATTAAGGTGACATTAATTAATGTATGATAGTATTAATAAGTTAGGTGAAGAATTAATGAAGTTAGATATGTTAGTTGAATTAAATGGGTTAGATTTGAATTTAATAAGTTAGTTAGGGCTTGGATAGAATAAATGGGCTTGATAGGATGATATGGGCTTAAGTGTAGGAGAAATGAGGAGAAGGAGAAGGAATTAAGTGAAAATGGGCTTGGACTTGGAAAATGGGCTTAAGTAAGTGGATGGGAGTATAAAAGAAGGGAGGTTAAGTGAATTAGTAGGAGAGGAGAAGTGAGGAACGAAATTAGAAGAGGGAGAGGAGAGAGTTACGGCAAAGTGAGGAGAAGAAGAAGAAGAAGAGAAGAAAGGTGGGATTTTCCAAGAGTTTGGGTAGGTTTTTGATGAAAGTGCAAGTATAAAAAGGGTGGAAAACATCAAGAGCTTCATTTTGAGCTAGGCATCTCATTGTGTTGTTGAGTTTCAAGGTAAGTCATGTTTTCCACTAGCTTGTTATTGTTGGATTTTTTGTTCAAAGACTTAGTTGTGGAATGGGTATTGTGAATATCAAGTTAATTTCTTGAAAGATGTTGTATGGGTTTGTTATTGAAGTTGAGTTAACTTTGGAATTTTTATTTCCATGAAGTTGACCAAGGAGGAAGGATTGATCAGGTGGAAGAGCCCAATATAGCAAGGATTTAGCGATTTTAAGGTAGGTTCTTGTTTATCTTTAAGTTAGTAAGATTTGAATACTATGAATTAGTGAAATTAATGATTAATAGCTAACATAAATGAGCATTAATTGTGTGAGAATGCTAGTAATGTACATTCATGATTGCCATCTATGATTGTCATTTATGATTGCCTATAAGTGAAAATTATAGCAAATGGATGCCACTTACATGATTTGATATGATGATTGAGTTGTCTTGAGCAAATTAAATTGAATGCCTTGAATGCTATAGATTGCGTCAAAAGTCAGCTTTTATAATGCATGAAATTCAGTTTTCAGAAATTAAATGAATGGATGCATGAATGTCCATTTCAGCAGTCAGTCAGCTAGATGAGATCAGTTTAGTTTAATACATGAATCTATGTTATGTGGGTAAGGTAGTCCATCAGCATAGTCACGTCGACGTTGACCCAGTATAGCCTTCTCCGGCTGTCTGATTGTGGCATAGGATGTTCCTTTTAGACTCTCAAAGATATGACTACACTTGTAGCTCATCGATTTATGGACTTATCAACCATCACTATGCATTACATGTCGCTTATGTGTTATCGGATATTCAGCATTGAGGGCTGTGAAATTCATGTGAATTGTGATTGTGGAAAGTGATAATTGTATAGAATTCATAATTGTGAAATTTGTAGTAGAAATTGCTAAAAGTATGCTTAATGAGATAGAATTCATTTATTAGCTTAAATATAAACTTGCTACTCATCGAGCAATAGCTCACCCCTCCATCCCTCCCCATTCAGGTGAAGAGCGCGAGCACGAGGATGAGCATTAAAGGCAATACTCCAAGAATTGTGTTTTGTCACATTTAAAGTAGAATTTTGTAACAATGCTTTAGTTGCATTTTTAGCAAAACAATGCATTTGATCATTTTGTAATTGGGCTTTAAATGCCCTCTAAAGCATTGTAAAATAGTATATTCGATTTTCAATGAAAATGTATGAATGATGATGTTTTCAAATGGAGATATCCATACATGCATGATAGGTTGGGTTATGAATGAGAAGTGATAAATGATGCAATAGCTTGATGAATGCATTGATTAGCTTTGAGTTTGCGATAGTTGTATAAGATCTATGTTTGGGTTGGATTGAGTTGATAGATGACTAAGAATGTGATTGTGTTAGCTGGTTATGGGTTGAGAATGTCTAGAAAACTAAGAGTGTGTTGCTGCTTCCGAATGTAGAATTGTTGTGCAGGTTATGGTCTAAATTGAAGAATTGGGTTAGGAATAAAATAGGGGAGGTGCTGTCAAAATTTCCTAAAAATTTGGCAGTACTTCGCCTCAATATTAGACCCTCTTCGGGTTGGAATTAGATTAATAAGTCTTCATGAGGAATGAAGAAGAAGATTAGAGCTTTCCAAGGGTGTATAGTATGTCTCATTTGGATCTAGGGATAAAAAGTTATGAGTCTTGAAAGATGGTGATTCCAAGTGGGTTTGAAAAGAGAGGTTCCATGATCGGAAGGTGTTCCAATGACTAGAGAGTTCCAATGATCGAAATGTTTCCAGTCGACTACTCGAGGGCGGAGAATATTTCTCGAAGTTCCAGTCGACTATAAAGTGTTCCAATGACTGGAATGTTTCAATGATTGAAATGTTTCGGTCATTACAACTAGCAAAATACCGTCCCAATGACTAGTATCTATTCCAGTCGACTGGGATTATTAGTCAAGTGTTTTGGGCTTGTTAGAGGCCGAATTTGGTTTTGTGGTCTTCATAAGAGTTGTAGATCTAGATGTCTATTTTCTAACCGTCCAAGAACGAAGTCATTCCGACATCTATAGTGAAAGTTATGACATTTGCGCCAAAACATGTTTGATAGGAGTCAAAACATGAACATGTTGAGTTAATCGGTCATAACTCCTTCGTCCGACCTCCAAATGGGGTGAGGTTTGGACCATTAGCTTCATAAGACATGTATCTATCTCCTACAAAATTAGTAACAATTAAATTTAAATTGAGGAAGTTTGCATTAAACGGAAGCAGAGTGTCACTAGGGTTTCGTAAGATTATGAGCATGGGCTTCGTGATTACGATAATTGTTGGTCGGGTCACGAGATCCGACATCTATGGTGTCCAAGCAAGTGTAATAAGTATGAGCCCCATGTAGTCGGATCTCGGATCCAACAGTTGGGGTCCGGTCTCGGGTGGGTCCCGACATCAAAGCGATCGAATCCGGTTCTCTGGATCGGGCCCAACATCTGTGGTATCGAGCGATCCTAGGTTTATGATTTCCTAGAACCCTAGTGGGTAGCCAAGGGTAGAGTCAGCATGCAGCATGGCATATCAACTCATTGCAGTGTTTTAAATAAGTCGATGCATTGTTTTAAATGAACCAAAGAATTGTTTTAAAAGTACTCAAGATGATTTACACATGATTAAGCATGAACTAAAGTTCTAAATGATTTTTACATGAAGGAGTATGTCACCAAGAAGAACTCGAGGAGCTCAAGCTCAAGCTCGATCAGCTCACGGGGAGTACAGATGATCCCAGATTCCTCAGGATGCGTGGACTATCCTCAGACGATTCCGAGGCACCCAGTGTGCAACACGGCGCCCCAGCAAGCCTCCTCCCATTCCTCGTGTGAATCCTATGGATCCACAATTTTTCCAGCCTTCGCCAAAGCTTTCACCTATGCTATGGGCCAGGCGGGCAAGCTCGGATGCCAGCCCAGCAGAGAGGAGCGGGCAAGATGACAAGCTCCTAAGTATGGAGCCGTCGACTTCAGGGACAACTAATCCCGAGGAAGCGAAGCATGGCTCAGAGGACCGAGAGGGTCCCAAATGATGAAGTGTTTAGAGGAAGAGAAGTCGGATTATGCACGGTGAGCTTGTCAGCAGGAGATGCACTTGGTGGGAGTCGCAGCCTCGCAATCAGCGAGCACCATCGAGTTGACTGGAATGAGTTCTTGAAGCCTTCAGGGGAAGTACTTCTAAGTTTATGTTCAAGAGAAGGTTCGAGAATTTCGAGTCTCACACAGAGGAACTGACAAGAGTGAGTATGAGCCGAGGTTCACTAAGTCGTCTGTATCTGCAAAGAAACATTGTGGCCCAAGTGCTGCCAAGTGCATGCAAGTTTGAAGCGTATGCATTTGGGGATTAGAGAGAAGGTGGTGATCCATTGTTTGTGGATTACCAACAACAGTGAATGCAAGACTCAGTGTAAAAGCTGGAAAATATCAAGGCGGAGGTGAACAGAAAGAGAAAGAGCAGAGAGCAGACCTCCGGAAAGGGAGGGAGTGCTCAGGCATCTGAGAAGAGTGCCAGAACTCAGCATACTCAGAGTGGCATGGGCAGTAGTGGCCCTGCCAGGAGTCAGCAGACAGCAGCAGCTTACGAAAGGTGTCTCCAGTAGGAGGCCCAGAAAGCCATGGAAGGGCCAAGACCCTCAGCAGGTCGGTCAAGGGAAGTTTCATCCGGAAAGTGTCTCAAGGGTTTGGTGGCTGTTTCATATGTGGAGAAAAGGGTCATATGATGAAGGATTGTCCTCGAGGCGAGGCGGAGGGATCCCAGCCTCAAGTTCAGAGGCCAAGAAAGACAAGGGCAACTGCACCGATGGATCGAGGTAGGCGCCTTCGAGTGACAGGAGGCTAATCTGGTGGCAGTTGTGGCTCGTGGTCAAGCAACAGCTAGAGTGTTTACATGACGAGAGGAAGCAGCAATGCTCTCTGAAGTTGTGACTGGTATGGCACAGTTATATGATTTCCCAGTTTATGTTTTGATAGACACTGGTTCAACTCATTCCTTTGTTGCTTCAAGTATGAATATGCATGCCATGAATTCTGAGATTTTAGACAATTTTCTGGTTGTTAGTACTCCTTTAGGGAGTAAGATGGTAATCGATTCGAGATATAAAGATTGTGAGATCGGATTGGTGGTGCTAGATTGGTAGTTGATTTACTACCTCTAGACCTTCGAGGTTAAGCGCCATCCTAGGCATGGATACTATGGAGAAGTATAGAGTGAAGCTTGATTGTAGCTGAAAGAAGCGAGTTTGATCTGGTGATGGTCAAGGTGATTTTCGGAGGGATAGAAAGTTGCGGTGCAAAGATGATTTCAACTTTATTAGCGGATAGCATGATGAGTCGGGGGTGAGGCTTACTTGGCTCATGTGGTAGATTCAGCAGAAAATGTGGGAAGATTGGAGGATTTCATTGTAGTAAGGGAATTTCTGAAGTATTTCGGAGGAGTTCTTGGGGGTTGCCACGGTGAGGGAAATTGAGTTCCAGATTGACTTGATTCCGGCGCCAATCTCGATACCTCCGCATGTAATGGCTCCAGCTGAGTTGAGGGAGCCGAAAGAGCGATGGAGTTGCTTGAGAAGCAATTCATCAGGCCGAGTTCCTCACCCTGGGGAGCTCCGGTTTTATTTGTTAAGAAGAAAGATGGCACATGGAGGATGTGCATCGACTACCGAAAGCTCAACAAGGTGACAGTCAAGAATAAGTATCCGTTGCCACGGATAGATGATCTGTTTGATCAGCTGCAGGGAGCGATGGTCTTCTCTAAGATAGATCTCAGGTCAGGTTATCATCAACTCCGGATCAGGGAGTCTGATATTAACAAGACCGCATTCAGGACCCGTTATGGGCATTATGAGTTCAGGGTCATGCCCTTCGGGCTGACCAATGCTCCAAGACCTTTTTATGGACTGATGAGCAGGTATTCAGGAGTTCTTAGATCGGTTTGTCATTGTCTTCATAGATGACATTCTGGTCTATTCTAGAGATGAAGCAGAGCATGAGCAGCACCTCAGAATAGTGTTGCAGAGATTGAGAGAGCAGAAGTTGTATGCCAAATTCAGTAAGTGTGAATTTTGGCTGCATGAAGTGGTGTTTTTAGGTCATGTGATTTCCAGCAGAGGAATTCATGTTGATCCAAGGAAAGTAGAGGCGAGAGTGAATTGGCGTGAGCCAAAGACAAAAAAGAAGTCGAAGTTTTACGGGTTTAGCAGATACTCTGAAAGATTTGTAGAAGGATTCTCCTTAATAGCAGCTCCGATGACCAAGCTGTTAAGGAAGAATCAGCAGTTCATATGGAGTGATGAGTGTCAGAATAGTTTTGAGGAGCTTAAGCAGAGGTTAACGAGTGCTCCAATCTTAGTAACGCCATGGAGATCGAGGTTATCGCTTTACAAAGATGCATCGAGGAAGGGTCTAGGCATGTATTGATGCGTAATGGCAAAGTAATAGCTTATGATCTCGGCGATTGAAGCCTTATGAAATAAATTACCCTACTCATGACTTGGAGTTAGCGGTAGAGTATTTGCCTTGAAGATATGGAGGCATTACTTGTATGGGGTTCAAACCAGAGTTTTACGCACTACAAAAGCCTCAAGTACATTATGAGTCGAAGGAGTTGAATCGAGGCGTAGAAGGTGGTTAGAGCTAATTAAGGACTATGATCCGATGATGAGTATCATCGTGCAGGCCAATGTAGTGGCGGATGCCTTAAGCGAAAATCATCTATAAGCGCATGTGCAATCGGTTTACTTGCCTCTGTTGGAGCAGATGGCAAAGCTTAAGATCGGCAGAAGGTGATCGGCCAGATTGCATTCTTGCTCGATTCGAGGTGAGACCTATCCTTGGGAGAAGGTCAAGGAGTTGCAGGAGCAGATGCGAATTAAATAAGCTCAGAAAGATATATTCGAATGGCAAGCGATCAGAATAGCCGTGAGAGATGATGGGTCGATGGTAGTCGAGCGATTGTGCATTCAATGTTAAAGCGATTAAGGAGGAAATCATGGATGAGGCACATAACGCGCTTATTCCATGCATCCAGCAGCACCGTAATGTACAGAGACTTGAGAGCATTTCGGTGGAAGGGCATGAAGAAAGATGTAGCGAATTTGTGGCGGTGTTTAGTGTGTCGCAAGTCAAGGTCGAACACCAAGCGCCTTTCAGAGCGTATTCTGACCATTGTCCATTCCGAATGGAAATGGCGGAGGATCACAATGGATTTCTGATGGGTTTGCCCAGATGCGGTTAAAGCATGATGCCATATGGATCATCGTTGATCGATTGACTAAGTCGGCAGACTTTTTAGCGATCAAGCATGTGATTCACCGAATGTGCTAGCCAAGAAGTATGTGGATGAAGTAGTCAGGTTGCATGGAGTGCCGACTCCATAGTATCCGATAGAGATCCCATTCACGCCAGATTCTGGGTAGTTTGCGAGGCTCTAGGAACCAAGCCGAGCTTGATGCCTTTCCATCCTCGAGACAGATGGTCGATCGAGAGGACTATTCAGACATTAGAAGGGATGCTCGTGGCTTGTGCAATGGACTTCAGGGAGCATGGGACGAGCATTTGCCGTTGGTCGAATTTGCTTACAACAATTGCACTATCATTCGAGCATCTGAGATGGCTCCTTATGAAGCATTATATGGCGAAAATGCAGAACTCCCATATGTTGGGATGAGGAAGGTGAGAGGCGATTAGCGAGGACCAGAGTTGGTCCAGATGACAGTGGATAAGGTTAGTCTGATCAAGCAAAGGCTGAAGGCAGCTCAGGACAGGATGAAGAGCTATGCAGATGCTGGTAGGAAAGAAGTGGAATATGCAGTAGGGGATAAAGTGTTCCTCAAGACCTCTCCATGGAAAGGGGTTATGAGATTTGGTAGAAAAGGGAAGCTCAGTCCACGGTATATAGGTCCATATGAGATTATAGAAAGGATTGGACCGTTAGCTTACAGATTGGCATTGCCTCCAGAGCTAGCTCAGATTCATGATGTTTTTCATGTATCGATGCTGAGAAGGTACAGATCAGATCCTTCTCACATCATTCAGACCTTAGAGGTCCAACTAGATGATGATCTCAGCTATGAGGAAATGCCATCCGGATCCTAGATAGTAAGGAGAAAGTCCTCGAAACAAGACAGTTCAAATAGTAAAGTCCCGTGGAGGAACCATGCAATTGAAGAGGCGTGGGAACCTTTGGATGCAATGCAGAGCAAGACCCACACCTCTTCAATCAACTGTAAGAATTTCGAGGACTAAATTTCTTAAGGGGAGAAATGTTAGCCCCAAAATTTTTTTTATTTAATTAAGCATGATTAGTCTAATTAAGCAAATTATGTTAGCATTAATTAAGGTGACATTAATTAATGTATGATAGTATTAATAAGTTAGGTGAAGAATTAATGAAGTTAGATATGTTAGTTGAATTAAATGGGTTAGATTTGAATTTAATAAGTTAGTTAGGGCTTGGATAGAATAAATGGGCTCGAGGATGATATGGGCTTAAGTGTAGGAGAAATGAGGAGAAGGAGAAGGAATTAAGTGAAAATGGGCTTGGACTTGGAAAATGGGCTTAAGTAAGTGGATGGGAGTATAAAAGAAGGGAGGTTAAGTGAATTAGTAGGAGAGGAGAAGTGAGGAACGAAATTAGAAGAGGAGAGGAGAGAGTTACGGCAAAGTGAGGAGAAGAAGAAGAAGAGAAGAAAGGTGGGATTTTCCAAGAGTTTGGGTAGGTTTTGATGAAAGTGCAAGTATAAAAGGGTGGAAAACATCAAGAGCTTCATTTGAGCTAGGCATCTCATTGTGTTGTTGAGTTTCAAGGTAAGTCATGTTTTCCACTAGCTTGTTATTGTTGGATTTTTGTTCAAAGACTTAGTTGTGGAATGGGTATTGTGAATATCAAGTTAATTTCTTGAAAGATGTTGTATGGGTTTGTTATTGAAGTTGAGTTAACTTTGGAATTTTATTTCCATGAAGTTGACCAGGAGGAAGGATTGATCGGTGGAAGAGCCCAATATAGCAAGGATTTAGCGATTTTAAGGTAGGTTCTTGTTTATCTTTAAGTTAGTAAGATTTGAATACTATGAATTAGTGAAATTAATGATTAATAGCTAACATAAATGAGCATTAATTGTGTGAGAATGCTAGTAATGTACATTCATGATTGCCATCTATGATTGTCATTTATGATTGCTATAAGTGAAAATTATAGCAAATGGATGCCACTTACATGATTTGATATGATGATTGAGTTGTCTTGAGCAAATTAAATTGAATGCCTTGAATGCTATAGATTGCGTCAAAAGTCACTTTTATAATGCATGAAATTCAGTTTTCGAAAATTAAATGAATGGATGCATGAATGTCCATTTCAGCGATCGATCGGCTAGATGAGATCGCTTTAGTTTAATACATGAATCTATGTTATGTGGGTAAGGTAGTCCATCAGCATAGTCACGTCGACGTTGACCAAGATAGCCTTCTCCGGCTGCCTGATTGTGGCATAGGATGTTCCTTTTAGGACTCCTCAAAGATATGACTACACTTGTGTAGCTCATCGATTTATGGACTTACTGAACCATCACTATGCATTACATGTCGGTTATGTGTTATCAGCATATTCAGCATTGAGGGTGTGAAATTCATGTGAATTGTGATTGTGGAAAGTGATAATTGTATAGAATTCATAATTGTGAAATTTGTAGTAGAAATTGCTAAAAGTATGCTTAATGAGATAGAATTCATTTATTAGCTTAAATATAAACTTGCTACCTCTCGAGCAATAGCTCACCCCTCCATCCCCTCCCCATTCAGGTGAAGAGCGCGAGCACGAGGATGAGCATTAAAGGGCAATACTCCAAGAATTGTGTTTTGTCACATTTAAAGTAGAATTTTTGTAACAATGCTTTAGTTGCATTTTTAGCAAAACAATGCATTTGATCATTTTGTAATTGGGCTTTAAATGCCCTCTAAAGCATTGTAAAATAGTATATTCGATTTTCAATGAAAATGTATGAATGATGATGTTTTCAAATGGAGATATCCATACATGCATGATAGGTTGGGTTATGAATGAGAAGTGATAAATGATGCAATAGCTTGATGAATGCATTGATTAGCTTTGAGTTTGCGATAGTTGTATAAGATCTATGTTTGGGTTGGATTGAGTTGATAGATGACTAAGAATGTGATTGTGTTAGCTGGTTATGGGTTGAGAATGTCTAGAAAACTAAGAGTGTGTTGCTGCTTCCGAATGTAGAATTGTTGTGCAGGTTATGGTCTAAATTGAAGAATTGGGTTAGGAATAAAATAGGGAGGTCTGTCAAAATTTCCTAAAATTTGGCAGTACTTACCTCAATATTAGACCCTCTTCGGTTGGAATTAGATTAATAAGTCTTCATGAGGAATGAAGAAGAAGATTAGAGCTTTCAAGGGTGTATAGTATGTCTCATTTGGATCTAGGGATAAAAGTTATGAGTCTTGAAAGATGGTGATTCCAAGTGGGTTTGAAAAGAGAGGGTTCCAGTCGACTGGAAGGTGTTCCAGTCGACTAGGAGAGGTTCCAGTCGACTGGAAATGTTTCCAGTCGACTACTCGGAGGGCGGAGAATATTTCTCGTAAGTTCCAGTCGACTATAAAGTGTTCCAATCGACTGAAATGTTTCGATCATTGGAAATGTTTCGGTCATTCTGACAACTAAATACGTCGATCGACTAGTATCTATTCCAGTCGACTGGGATTATTAGTCAAGTGTTTTGGGCTTGTTAGAGGCCGAATTTGGTTTTGTGGTCTTCATAAGAGTTGTAGATCTAGATGTCTATTTTCTAACCGTCCAAGAACGAAGTCATTCCGACATCTATAGTGAAAGTTATGACATTTGCGCCAAAACATGTTTGATAGGAGTCAAAACATGAACATGTTGAGTTGTCGGGTCATAACTCCTTCGTCCGACCTCCAAATGGGGTGAGGTTTGGACCATTAGCTTCATAAGACATGTATCTATCTCCCTACAAAATTAGTAACAATTAAATTTAAATTGAGGAAGTTTGCATTAAACGGAAGCGAGTGTCACTAGGGTTTCGCAAGATTATGAGCATGGGCTTGAGGATTACGATAATTAAGTGGTTGGGTCACGAGATCCGACATCTATGGTGTCCAAGCAAGTGTAATAAGTATGAGCCCCATGTAGTCGGATCTCGGATCCAACAGTTGGGGTCCGGTCTCCGGGTCGGGTCCCGACATCAAAGCGATCGGAATCCGGTTCTCGGGATCGGGGCCCAACAAAATCAGTTCAAATTTCAGTTTCCAAATTTCAATAGCTCAACACTTTTATTTCCTAATAGTATAACTCTAATTTTTCCATTTCTATTGGACAATTCTTTCAGTACCATACAGTCAATCGGCCAGTCACTCCAAAATTTTCGGTACGGGCATTTTCTCCGGAATTTTTCGAAAATTTCCTATAAGTTACCATCAATTACCAATTACACTTAAACTATTCTAAATCAGTCATTCGAGCCCAATTACTCCTAATTTCTCAATTAATCACGATCCAGTCAATTCAGTTAGTCCATGCTCAATTAAATTACCGGAAACCATGAATGCATGTACCTATGAATAAATGCACATGCAATAAACCTGTTCCTCTATAATTAGAGGCCAATAACATGCTCAATCAGTGAATGCAATGAAACCTATCAGTATTACCATAATGCCCTTGCTAACAGTAACGGGATGTTACAATGAGAGCGTGGCGTGAAACATGATATTTATACGTTTAAGGAAAGACCCGCGGAAGATTAATAGGCCTACTGGAAAACAAACTTGAAACCTGCTTTCATTTAATTTAAACAAACAAATCCATAATTCATGCTCCAAAAGATGAGTTCCATAAAGCTTTAAGAACATCTCAAACCAAATTACAACTTTGAGTTCAAGAGCCAAAAATACAAAATACTCTTGAACCACTAATACTTAAAATGAAACTAAAGCTTAAAAATAAACATGACAAAATGGAGTGCTGCCGTAACTCGTGACTCACTCGATCTCTTGCTCGTCACCTGAATGGGGGAGATTAGAGGGGGTGAGCTATAAAGCTCGTGGTAACATATTTATAATATAGAAATAAGCAAAAGTAATAAAAAATAACTCATTGCCGTGATACTTGTTGAAATCATAGCGATTGAACATGCATGAGTCATTATCTTGAAAGGTGCTTGATTCTTGAACAATTCATGATGGATGATTCATAATAACAGATCATCAAACACATAACATAACATGATGGTTTGGGTTATCCCTGGTTCATGACGTACTACACATTCCATCGAAATGTTGATGTGTAGACGTAGTTTCGTGAGGGAATCCTTGTGAGAAACCCTCTGCCACTAGCAGGCAGACGGGAGAAGCCTTTTCGTGAGTCAATGTGCACTTGACTATTCGTGAGGGACATACCGCAAACCCACATAAATATGCATGATTCTTGTTCTTGTAAACTTGTTTGCCAAACTGGCCCTTGCTTGTCATATATTCGTAAAACATGATTTCATGTACATGTATTCTTGAAAGGAGAAAAACCCCTTTTGGAATCCTTTTCATAATTCATGAATGCAAATCATATAACAACATATAATCTTTCATAATAGTATATAATGCAGTCGTTGATGATGCAACTTAAATGCATTAAATCTTTATTGATTTGAACAAAACAATGAGTAACTTATTTACTCTATTATAAACATGAACCCACCTGATTTCCTTGCTTGCTCTTGCCTAGGAAAGAATTTCCTCTTGATCCACTTGATTTCCTAAAATAAGAATCAAAACCCCATTCAATAACTCATGCTGAAACAATATTTCCATTCTCAACTTCCATACAAAATATCATATCCTTAGAGACTGATTCAGAACTTCATTACTTCACAAAACTTGTAGATCTATGTCTCTAGTTTACAACGCCTCAAAAATCACCTCAGAAGGACTTTTGTAGCAAAAGATATGCTCAAAACACTAAAAACATCTTTGCTAGAAAAATTGGCCTCGCCGCGACGAGGCTCGCTCGTCGCGACGTGTGGCGTGGCACGTCATGGCGGCTTGCTTCTTCGACGTCACAAGATGTAGCCTTCGCAGACGTCATGACGTGCGAACGGGAGGGTCGACTCCCGAACCCAGATTTTTGACAATTTTAAACCTTTAATCCTTTCCTTTTTCAACTACAACACATCTAACCCTTGAATCAAGTCCTATACTTCCTTTCTAAGCTCATTCTAACAAAAAAACATCAAAAAAACAACAACCCATGAATTTCTACCAAAGTTCTCCCATAAACCCTAAACCAACGTTTCCTTCACATTCCAAGCAAAACTAGGGTTCAATCTACCTCAAACAAGGATAAATGAGTTTAACAAACCTGAAGAATGCTTCTAATCTGTCAAAAATCCTCAAGAAAGCAATCCCCTTCTTCTTCCTCAAGCTCCCACGATAACTCTCTTCTCCTTCTTTCTTTTCTTTTCTTCTTATTTTCCTTTCTTTCTTTCTCTTCTTTTAACTACTTTCTATTTCCTAAGCCCTAAATAGCACATGGACTAAAAAGCCCTCCTTTGCTTAACCTAAAACATCATAACTTAAGTGCCTTGCCCATTTTGCCCTCATATAAATCTACTCTTCCAAAAACATTTATTCCATACTAAACTCAAATAAATCCTAAATTTTCATTAATACTTTCAATAAAATCAAACTATGCCATAAATCATACAACTAACACAATCAAATTAATTCATACTTAATAACATCAAGAAAAACAAATTTGGGGCCCAACATCCAACAATCTTTCCATTGAATGCCTTAAATAGATTGTTGTCAATAATCTCACTTTTAACTTTAGTTTTCATAAATGCTTTATACCATTTTTCTAAAAGCACTTCAAAGAAGTCCTTATATGCATTATGGCTATGTTTTTTAGTTCTTGTAGCCTGCTTTCATATCTAGGTTCATTAGTATATTTGGCAACTAACCAAAACAATATAGATATCTTCAAACTCCTATACTCTTTTTTTTCCACTTAGATAACATATCTCTTACACAAAATAACATATCTCTTATACAAAATCTATCTTATGGCTTAAGGAGAAGCTCCTTAATAGCTTACAATAAGTCCTAATTAACAATAGGTAAATAACTTGTTATTATTGTAACATTGAGTCATGAAATAACAACTAAATAGTAAAAAATGTATATATAAGCAGATTGCATACGTTTTTTATCACCAAAATACACCGATCATTCCTATCTTCATTTTGCAGGTAAACTTTCATAACCATTTTACTATATTTTTAGTGTAACATCCCGGTTCCTGCGGGAAGGGTAAAATAGTAAATATGAGTGTTCAGTGAGAGGTTAGAAATGTGATTACATGTTCATGCATGTGACATACTTGTATTGTGAAAACTGAATTTATTGCACATGAAATTTTTGTACAGGCATTCATTGACATTCCCGGTATATTTGGTTCTACTTGTGAATGGGTTGAGAATTGTAGGTTATTGATCTCGAAAATTTATTTAGAAAGTGACATTATTGATTATATAATTTTGGAGAATTTTAAGAATTTTTTTGAAATTTTTCGGGGATAAATCCCGGACTAGGAAAAATGTCGAGTGACAGACCCACTGATAACCGGTATTAGAATTTAGTGCCTATGGTAGTGAATTATGAACATATGGTTATAGGAGGTCTTGACAAGTGGAATTTATGGGAAATTGAGCTTGAAATTGATTAATGGAGAAGGGTTGTTGGGAGCTTGACACATGGCATTAGCATAGCCATGTATTGATTGTAATTAACCTAAATATACATTGAATTGAACCCACCCTTCTTGCCACTCACGACACCCTCTCTTCACATGTTATTTGGAGTCTTGTTTTGGGTGATTCTCTTCTCTTCTTCGTGGCTTTCTCTCCCTCTTGTTCATGTGTTGTGATTTTCTTCAACTTGAAGCCTAGTTTCCATCTCTTCCTTGTTCTTTCATCTTGCTCTCTTCTTCTTACTCTTCATAAAGACCAACCCTTTCCCTTGGATGATGATGATCGATGGTGATGGTTGAAACTAGGTCTTGGTAATTCCCTTGAAGAATTTGAAGATTCAGTGGCTTGATCAAGTAAGTTTCATGTCTCATGTCATAGATATGGTATATAGTGAAGTTAGATGATTGTGAAAGGCTTGTGTATGTGTTTTGATTTGATGCTAATAGTTGTGCATGTTGTGTTTTGAGTGTGTATGTTGAGCCTAATTTATGGAAATTTATAGAGAGAATTAGAACTTTGGATGATTTGCTGTAGAAGGGATTGGATGAGTATACATTTGAGTATGCATTGTTTTTTATTGTGTTAAATTATGGCTCATGAATTGTTTGTGAATGGTTGCTTGACTAGAATTGAGTAGTGACTTATGGAAAAAGGAATGGAAGTATTGATCTAGGGATAAGATAGTTTAGATGAGTTGAGAAAGTTAGAGAGTTGAATGATGTGTGAAAGGAGAGAGTGGATGAATAAATACATATATGCCTTGTTTTGATTGTGTCAAATGATGGATCATGAAATGTTGTGAATGATATCTTGAATTGATCTAGGTAGTGAGTGAATGATTGGAAAAGAAGTGGAAGTGATGATTGAGGCATAAGATGGATTAGATGAGTTTGCAATAGCTTGATTATTAAGTGAGTCCCAATTGTATAGTTCTAATGTTAGTATGAAGTTAGGAAATTGAATGTTGACTTTGTTGTAAAGAACTAGCAAGAATTGTGTTTTATTTAAGAGTGTATGAAGACATGAATTGGGAATAGATGTTTGAGTCAACTTGAGATGTCTCTATGTAAATTTCTCCATGTGAATGAATGCTTGTTGAGTTTGAAGTGTTTAGTATGTAGAATTAGATGGAAATGGATTGTGATGAATGATATGCAGGAGGATTGAAAGTTTAATGCAATTAGATTGATGTTTGTATTTTTATGAAGTGGTTTGATGTTAAAAGAAATGAATTTGAGATGAATATGGGTATGTTGGATGATAGAATAGGTGTTGGAAGCTTGAAAGAAGTTTTAGAGAATGCATGGGGGACGTATGTCCGTTAAACGGACGTATGTCCGTTAAACAGACGTGGGAGTCCGTTAAACGGACCGTCTCGGGTGGAAAAACACCCTTGGCACAGTGTGTGTCCGTTAAACGGACATGGGAGTACGTTTAACGGACATTCTCGGGTGAAATGAGGCAATTTTGTCGATTCATGTCCGTTAAGCGGACATGCAAGTCCGTTTAACAGACATTCACGGGACAACTTGGGAAATTGTGCTTTTTGACCATTTTAGATGCCGAATCTCACTTTCTGTCCTCTAATAAGAGTTATAGATCTAGATATCTTCTTTCTAATGGAATAAAAACGAAAGGAATCTGATTTTTCTAGCAAGATTTATGGAATTCGCGCCAAACTAGGTTCAACTGGAAATCAATCATAAACTTGGTTGCTTCTTTTGACCATAACTCCTTCTATAGAGCTCCAAATGACTTGATTCTTGTGGAAATGGATTCCTAAAACTTTTTCCTATATCTCCACCAAAATTTGTATTAATTGGAGTTAAATTGAAAGATATTGATCAAATGCAAGTGTGAGAGTCTATTGGAACATTGTCAATGGAAGTAGTTTTACTGAACAGAGTTCAATGTTTTGCTTATATCTAAAGCTATAAGATTCCAAATGAGATTATTCTTTCTTTTTAGTAAATTTAAGATATAGGGCTACAAATCATATGAATAAGTTCAATTGTGATTCAATCTCTAAGATGATCAAATGCTAGATGAAATCGGGTTTAGTACACTTTAAACAGTCTATCAATGTGTGAGGTATATTCCCCAATCTACTAAGCCAAATTGAGCGATTTTGGGGTCAACAAAATCGTAAGGCATAGAGGAACATTTTTCTATAAGAGAGTGTGATCAAATTATGTTATCTTCACTTGCCAATGTTAGTACGAATCATAGACCCGAAAGTGTGATTTAGAAAAAAGATGAGTTTTGTTTTGAGAACGGCTTTACAAAGAAAGTGATGGAATGATACCCGGATTTGTCACGCATGTATTATACATCTTTCCTTCCATTCATGTGCATTATTAAACATCGGTAATTTTGTAAATTGTGATATATATATGTGTTTTATTTGGTTATAGAGAAGCGACTGGAACGTCAACCCACAGACGTTGCCGGACCTTCCAGGCACTAGCTTTAGGAGCAGTGGTGAGTAACCTAGATGGTATGCTCAATTATTATATGGATATTGTGGTGATAATGGTAGGAATTGTGTTTGTATATGTGTTGGGAATTCCGGATAGAAGGTCCGACGTAATGGGAGATTTGACATAGACGTGTTAATTGGTTGTGAATCGATGCACTCTGTGAATTGCTTGTTTATGATATTTGTGAAATATTTGTTTTGATGTGACAATTGGGATATATGAATTGGTTGTGACATGGTATTGTCAAATTGAGCCCTATGTGCTTCATATTGTGATGAAGTATGTTCCATGCATTCCATTCATGAAATGCATAATCAGATAATGGCAATTGGACCTGACTAGCCACCGCTAGAGCTTAAAGCTCAACGAGTGAAAACGAGCCTCGAGCTCGAAAGTGATTCAGAGCCATTGGCTCAGCGATTAATGAGCCCGGTATCTAAATAGATACGGGACAGTTCAGGCACTCGGTCTCAACAACATAATAATTGGAAAAAGGGTCTCATGAATATTTCATGTGCATATTATTAAGTGTGTTTGATGGGTTGAAAGGCAAGTTGGCTTATGTATTCATAAAATTGTGAGATTGATGTGAAATGCAAGTTTGTGCTCTGAATGTTATATGAAGTGATTATGATCTGTTTGAGTACCACCATGTGGTACTTTTGAATGTATAATTATATATCTGTGAATCACTTGAGTGTTGCATGAATTGGGTGGACCATCGATGATGATTTCTCATTGAGTTCACAAACTCACCCAAAATTGCAACATATTTTTCAGGACCGAGAGACGACGTTAGCTTCTGAGTGGCTCCACTACCAGTGTAGATTGAGTTGGAAAAGTGAAGTCATGGCTCAAAGGTCGGTCAGCTGGGAATCTTTTTGGGATGACTTAGTTAGACTGTAATTTTTTACTTCTTTTGTGTAGTACTTTTGTACTAAGCCTTGTGATTGTACTTGTAGTAAGGGATGAAAAACAGTGTAGACCTTTGATTTTGAGGAATGAAATGAGGAAAAAGGAAGTTTTAACATTAGTGTGATTTTCATATAATGGTTAATTATTACTGAATGTTATGATGCCATAGGAAGTGATTGTAGTCAATGAACGTAACGTGCTCTTATCATGGGGTATGTATCGAAATGACCTCCGGACATCCCGATGCGTACTCTGTGGTGAGGGGGCATTACATTTAGTGTCAATTAGTGCCTTATAAATAGGAAATATTTTAATATCAACATCCTTTCCACTATAAATTAGAAAGACTCTATTTAAAGGTCCGTTTAAAAGAGTAGTGTCTAACCCCAATATCCTTCCGTAACTGTTCAACATGCCTCTTTTTAATAAACAAAAGCCATAAAGCAATTTTAAAAAATTGATGCCTCTTTATTAAACATAGATTCTTCAACTTTTAACTTCATTATACTATTAAAATTGATCTTTATAAATATTTAACATAATCTCACAACATGCCAAACTTAGCCTTGACATCTTTTCACAAATTTTAACTAGTTTTCTTTTTACTTAATAAAATAAATTGGAAAATCGACCACATTCTACTTAGCTATATATATATGTGTGTGTGTGTGTGTGTGTGTGTGTGTGTGTGTGTGTGTGTGTATATGTATATGTATGTATACACACACACACACAGACACATATAGACACACACACACACACACATATATATATATGTGTGTGTGTGTCTATTTTACTTCTGGTATAGTTGACAATAAGTATAAGAAAAGTCTCTCATCCATCATCCATCATGAATGTTGAAGCTTATGGAGAACATCTAGTACGACTAGATTTGTCCACAAAAGATAGCATAAACAGTATAATCAATGAATTAAGATTATATTATGCTGTTGAACTTGAAAATAACAAGGATATAGCAAATAGAAGATCAGATTATAAAGCGATGATGAAGTTAGGTAAGGAAGCGTGTTGGACCCTCTTCTATTTTACTTCTGGTATAGTTGAGAATAAGTATAAGAAAACTCTCTCATCCATCATCCATCATGAATGTTGAAGCTCAATGAATTAAGATTATATTATGCTGCTGAACTTGAAAATAACAAGGATATAGCAAATAGAAGACCAGATTATAAAGCAATGATGTATTTCATGTCAAAACAAATCCAGATATTAGAATTCATCAGGAATACCCGATGTGTACGGTACGGTACAGTTTACGGTGTACGGTGTACAACGCTGGTGCGGTCAATCTGGTGCTATGTCTTATTAATCAAATCTAGGTGGAGTTGAAGGTGGTTCAAATCCTTCTTCATATATATATATGAAGAATGATTTGAACCACCTTCAATATGTATATATATATATATGATGTATTTCATGTCAAAACAAATCCAGATATTGGAATTCATCAGGAATACCCGACGTGTACGGTACGGTATGGTTTATGGTGTACGATGTATTGTGTGTATTGTATATGGTGTACGGCGCTAGCGCGGTAAATCTGGTGCTATGTCTTATTAATCAAATCTAGGTGGAGTTGAAGGTGGTCCAAATCCTTCTTCATTTACACACACACACACACACACACATATGTATATTAGTGAATAATGTGTTTGGAGATTTCTATGACATTTCTATCAATTATTCATAGAAATCTCTAGACATATTATTCACAAACACATAACCCTAATCCTCTTATATTTGTACACCTCAGTAAAAGTTATGTTCATCATTTAGGTGAACCATAAAACAAAATTTCCTATCACTATGAAAACTTGTACTAGTTCTCCATAGATAAAAATTATTGCACATCTTGCAATAACTACTATTTTCTAATTCTTATCAAGCAAAATTGAATACCTTTCATTGATTAAATAACTTGTCACTACCTCTTTGAAATGTTTCCCATTTATAAATTTCATTCTGAGTGGTAATTTGAGAAAAATTATATATGGGATCATAAATAATAACTTTATATTTAAATCCTAATGCATCCTCTTTGTTATTGCTACCTTTCTCACTTTTAGTGTAATATCTTTTTCATCAGTTGAGTAGTACTTTATTTCATTCCTTGAGTCAAGAGCATTTTTCAACTTCAATTATTGATGACTTTTCATTATCCTTATTAATTTCATTATGCTCACCCACCTCTTTATTGTTAACATTTTTCCTCCTAATTTCTTCTTGTATAACACCTTGCATAAGTGTTTACACCTTATTCAATTCATCACTATCAATATCATCATCATCATCATCATTGGAGTCTTCTTAAACCACAACTCTGAACAGATAATACCTTTCATTGACTTCATATTTACTAATTTTCTCTTTAGTTTTTGGATTAAATAAGGATCTAACATATGCCTTTTATGATAGAAAATATATTGTTTCTAATTTTTTTTTATTTGGTGATATTAGTAAAATAATTTAAGAAAGGCCTAACTACTATATGAAAGATCAAGTTTAATGGAAGGGTAAAATGAGAAAAGAAACCAATCTAACCAACTGAGTAATCAAAAAATGAAGAAAATGAGTAATGTGGAGCACATATGCAATTTATGAGAGATTTAAGGCAATTTAAGTTAAGTGGATCAAGAACAAGAAAGGATGAAATCATTCCACAGGTAACAACCATTGTAATTTTTCTTGTAACTTTATATTAATCATTTTAATGAATTAGGATAATGATTTATAGGTAGGGTCTAAAGTATAAATCCTTTCATAATCAAGAGGAAATTTGTTTTGAACTAAAAGGCCCTTTGATTTTCCAATAGACTTTGAGAAACTTTTGAAATAGTTTTGAATCAAGTTTTTTGTCAAATAAAAGAGTTTGTAGTCTTTGAAGAATTTGAAATGTTAAAAATTAATTTTGGTTGACATATTTTATGAATATGTACTGTCTAGAATTGTACATAGAATGGACTTTTTACTGATAAACATATTACATTAGTTATATTGTTCATTAACAATATTCATTGTTCATTTGACTATCTAAAGGGTTATGATTGACCAACTGATGGTTCATTTAGAAGATTACTAAGTGGAAATTTTCTATCTAGTTAAGGATAACTAGTTAAATGTTAAAGAATGGCTAGTCAATCATATCCATAAACTATATATTATAATGATTAGTTTGTAATTATGATGACTAGTTAAGTTGGTTGTAATTATAAATAAAACAAAATTTTGTTATGGGAAGAACCTTTATGAAGAGCCTTGAGAGGTTAGAGATTGCATATGTGCATTGCGTAATATATGTTAAGCCCTAGTTCATTAATATTAGCTAAAAGTAACTAATATACATCACATACTTGAAAGTAACTACTTGTTAAAATACAAAATGACATTATTTTGTTACACATAAAAAATGACATCATTAAGTCTATGGAAGAACATCAAACTTTAGACTATAAAGTCCAATTCTAAGCTCAACTTGAAGCTCAATGGAAAGAACTAAGCTTAATCCTAGCCTAAACCTTAAAAAAGTCAAAGATTGGCTCAAAAACTAAAATAAAAAAAAAGACAAGTTGATATTCCTATTGTGGGATATTATTGACCAAATTTCTTAGGATGCTAATGATGAGAGATTGAAGGCATTGAATAATAAGATGATGTATGTTCTTCTTGGTTCTTTTGATAGAAAGGCGCTAAATAATGTGTCTATATGTAAAAATGCTTATGGTATTTGGCACACACTTAGAGTTACATATGATAGCATTTATGAATAAATAAAAGTAGTAAGAACGAAAGTAAAGTGAGAAGAAAGAGAAACAAGATTACAAGATAAAAAGCATGAAATATCACTTTAGATAATATAAGTAATTCAAAGAATGAAGAATCCAAAATTAAGATGGAAAGCACGTGACTTTATAGAGAATAATAATAAGGCATGATTTAATTCAAAATCTCTTAATGTTAATGATTCTGATAATAATGATGATGATTTTTCTTATGAAGAACTTGCTGAAATCCTAGAAATGATAAGTTTGAAAAGGAAGACATTATCTTCCAAATAGGATGTCTAAAAATCTCTTAGATCTGCACATGATTGCGAATAAAAAATTGAAATGTCATATGCATGAGATGATATAATATAAGTGTGTTTATTGTCAATGCAATAAGCATGATTTATTGTATAGAATAAAGCTTTGAGAAAAGAGATCTATTAGTTAGAAGAGTCCTTATCTAGAATTATTATGAGTGGTGAAAAATTGAATAATATACTTGGAGTTCTAAAGAGCTATAATGATAGGCATCGAATTGGTATCACTTACGAAAGTGTACCATCCATTCTACTAAATTTTTTTAGGGATAGCATTTAGTTTGATGAACCTATGCTGAAGTCATTATATGAGTGTGTTGCATCTTTTAAATACGTACAAAAATCACATGCTCATCCATAATCCTATATGCCCTAAGAACAAGGAAAATTCTATGCAATATATGGTTCACAATTAAAACCTTGAAAACATATTTTACAAGATAAAAATAGGCACAATTTTTGTACAAGGACACATTAAAGTAGTTTGCAACACTCTTCTAGTTCATATATGCCTCTTAATCATCAAAATGGTATAAAACAAGTTCATTATTGTCATAGGCTTTATGAGAAACAAAGAAACATGACTTTTGCTTAAAACCACTATTGGACGTACTTTTATGAAAAGAGCATGTCGTATACTAAATCATATATTACACTTCAATCATATGATAAGACCTTTGACAAGGGAGAGATGGAAGTTATTTATTATTGCATTTGATTTTGGCCAACTTATTCTAATTGATTTATCCAAAGTTTTAATTTAAATAATGATTCTTTTATTTTATCGAGACTTGTTACAAACTATCAAAAAAGGTGAAAATTTAGTAACATTTGGATTTAATTTTAATTTATTTGCATTTTATCATACATATTGCATTTGTGTATTGAGTTAATTTTAAATGTGTTAATTTGATCAAAATTAATTAATTCATTTATACTATTTTAGTCATGCGTTAATTTTTTGAAGTTGATTATGTGTTTTATAAAATACAATTTAAAGAGAATTTAGGGTTAAATTAAAAAGAAAAATATGGGCTAAATTGCATAAAGAGGAATTAAATTAAAGTTAAAGTTAAACTCATTTTAGTGAAGAATAAAATCAAAAGTGAGGAAGAACAAGGCACAACAAAGTTATGCATGAATTGTAATATTTATTTTAGTTCCTACTTAGTTACTTTAATACTTTAGAAGTTTATCATGTACAAACACATAATAATTTTAACTTATTATATGAGTCTTTTAATCATCAAGAGGAATTAAATTTTGTAAAACCCTCATGATAATTAAAACAAAATTAGGGGAATATTTCAAATTTTTTAAAGTTAATTTTGCATTAAAAAAATTAAATTTTAGTATGTGAAGATGTTGAAATCACGATTTTGGGCATATAGGTTGGCCAATATAGGTTAGTTGTTGATCAATGTAGAAAAATGTTATCATCACATATTAGTTATCCAATGTTTTGTTGTGGGTTGCTCAATGTCCCACTAAGATGCATATTAGTCGACCAATAGGTAGCAATGGCCAGTCAATGTTATTATGGCTAGCATATTGGTCATCCATTGTGTAATAATGATTGACCAATGTACTAAAACTAATCTTTAGTAAAGATTAATTTTTGATTTTAGCAACTAGTTTAAACCTCAAAACCTATAAATATATGGTTTTCAATTGGTTTAAACATTGGAAACTATTTAGGTGTTCTACAAATATATTTCAAAGAGTTCTCCAATGATTTTGTGAGTAACATTTAGGTTATCAAAGTGATGAAGTAAAGTCTTTTCAATTGTAATGTCATTTGTGAGTGGGTTACTCTTTACCTTAGAGAAACATTACAAAAATACTTGTTGTTTACATATGTAAAAAATAAGATTATTGTAAGAAGGTTTCTCCTCACCTTATTGAAAAAATATATTTAGTTAAAATATTAAAAAGTGTCTAAGAGAGTGGATGTAAGCAAGGATTATTTACTGAACCATTATAAATTGGTTAGGTTTTATTTTCTCCACACTTTAAAGTAATCTATGATTGTATGATTTTTTTATATTTAATCACCTTTATATATCAACATATATTGATATTTATTAAATTCAATTTTTAAATAAAAATTAGTTGTTTAGATTCACTAGCACCTAATTCATCCCTTCTTTTAGGTTTCATTAAGGAATAACACCCTATCTCTCTATATATGTTCATCCTTTGTGTGGAGGTTCTAACGCTATTGTTGTAGTATAATGTAGAGAACAAAAAGGGATTCAAGTTTCATAGCAAATACAAGAAGGTAGATTTAATCAATCTTTGTTTTATTGATGATTTGTTACTCTTTTGTAAGGCACATCCAAATTCAATTAAGATCTTGATGTCCTCTCTAAAGCAATTTGGAAAAATTTAAGGAATAGTAATCAACATGATAATGAGTCATTTTTATTGGCTAATAGTGCAAATGGATTAGAATCTGAGATAGCTACAATATCTTTTATGGAAAGAAAACAATATACTTTATGCTATCTATGACCACCTTTCGATAGAAGAAGGATTTATTTATATGAATGTTATCCTTTAATGGAAAGAACAGTTTCCTGAAAGAAGATGAAGTCTTGAAGTTTCTTTATGGTAGTCATTCCATTGGAAGACTTAGAAGCATCGTCTCATTGCTTGAGAAATGAAGGAAGCACATGAGAGATATGTGAGGAGAAAGTAAAGAAAGCTATGAAGAAACCAAGACATCTAGATGATTATTCTTTTTTAAATTTCCAGATAAACCAAGATGTAGACACGTGGGTTGGTTATTAAGATATTGAATGTATTTGGTTTATGGAAGGATGTATCGCTAGTTGGCCTGTTTTTTAAAGCATGTACAAATTTCCAATTTTATTAATTTAATTTTTTAAAAAATTGATCTCTTAATTTAATATTTTAAACAAAATTTTAGAGTAAAGATCACAATGGCATGCTTTGGTTCATCCTTAAACAATTAAGGGGGATAAGACATTACTAGAGCCCTATTCTTTTATGCCAATATCTCTATTGGAAAACTAGTATGAAGTTTGTAAATAAAAAGGTTCTTAAAACATAGGGAAAAATCAGATCCTTAAGATAAGAAAATTATTTCTTTTAATAGAAAAATCATTCACATATTTTTTTATGCACTAGGAAGGAATGAATTCAATCAGGTATTCATGTATGAAATTTTTGACGTAAACCTAAAGTCATATATAAAGGTACTAATTAATTTAAAGAAAGTAAAGTAAGCATGTTAACCCATGAATTTGAAACATGATGGAAGCATAACCAATATATATACACGATACATTGATATTATTTGCACTCTTAAATATATTAAAAAACCTATACTAAAGTTGAAATTATAAGAAGGCTCCTTAGGTCACTTCCAAAGACTTAGGAAGCCAAATTGAGGATCATAGAAGCTGAGGGCCCAATAACACTACTATTAGAAAAACTTATGAGGTCTTTTCTCACTTATGAGATGAGACTGAGATGAGACTTAAAGCGATTCAAGAAAAGATAATGGCACTAAGGGAAAAGAACATAGCATCCAGAGCTTTAAAGAAGGAATCAAAAGAGGAGGATGAGATGTCCTTAAGTAGAAGTGATGATGAAGACATCACCCTCTATTACCTGGATATTAAAAAAAAATAAAAAAAACTTTCAAAAATACTTCAAGGAAGATAAGGTTTACATAGAATGCAGATCTTCCAACACTATCTTTTTTTGAATGTAGGAAACTCAACCACTTTAAGTCTTAATATACTTTTCTTAAAGATAACGAAAGAAATGATAAGAAGGGAAATTGGGACAATAAGAAAAATGTAACATCTCGTTTCCTTACAAAGGGTTTGAACCCTAGAAATTGGTACATGTGAGAAAAAACAACAACACATCTCATGCTCATGCATTATATAAGGTGTACATGCACATGAATAGTAAATTTTGCACAGAAAAATGACTGTACATGCATTCATGACATTTCTCGTTATATTTGGTCATATATGTGATTATTATGAAAAATATGATTTTTGTGTTTGGAAAATTGATTGAAGAGGGTCATTGAGGTTTTAAAATTGTTAGTGAATTTTTAGTGAAATTTTTGTGAAATTTCGGGGTACTTTTTCGGACTAAGAAAAATGTCAAGTGACAGATTGATTGTATACCGGTAGTAGAAATTACTGTCCAATAACATTGAACTTTTGGATACACTACTTTAGGAATTATTGACAAGTGTCATTCATTGGAAATTTGGGTTTGAATGGATTAGTTTAATGAGTGAATTATAAGGGAATGCTTGGAATTTGGACATGTGGCAAGTGACAAGTGTCACTTGCTAAGCCATGTCTTAAAGCCACCATTTGTTTAATTTCGAAGACTATTTTTGCTCCCTCACGATACTTGTCTTTCAAAAAGCCTTTGGAGTTTTGTTTTTGGGTTCTCTTCTTCTCTCTTTCGTAACTTCTCTCTTCCTCTTCTTCATGGGTTTTGATCTTCTCCAACTCTAAGCCTAACTCTTATCTCTTACTTACTTCCTTGTCACTTTTCTATCTCTTTCTTTCTCACCATAAAATCTATCTCTACCCCTTTTGGAGATGATGAACGTGGGTTGTATGGGGGGTTAGGAATTTGTGGTATTTTTGAAGAGTTGAAGAAGTGGAAGCTTAAGTAGGTAAGAGTTGTGTTTTTATATCATTAATTGTTAGTTAAATGCATTATTTGTGATGTTATGTGAACTAATTTCATGGAAATTTTGTTTTGATTGTATGGGTATAAATTCTTGTTTGATTGAGGATGAAAGATGTTGAATGTGGTGTAGGTAAATTAGAGATGTTTTGGAAGTGAAAGTAGGTGTAGAAGAGTGTAGGAAAGGAAGGGATGATTGAGTGTTGTTGCTGCCATTTTGGGGATAATTATTCAAGTGGAGGTTTGTTTAGATTGTGGTTGCTATATTGATTAATTTGAGTGGTTATTAGTGTAGAAGTGGTATGGAAGAGATAGGAAAGGTGTTAGGAAGAAAATCTGGAAATTTTGAATTGAGCATGTTTACATGATTTGGCCATAACTTCTTCTATGATTGTCCAATTAAGATGATGTTTTAGTTTGAATTACTCTAGAGGTGATTGGCTATATTTCTTGTGAAGGAAGTGATGTCCAATTTTGGCTTGAAGAGTTCCAAATTTTGGCTTGAATGTGGCATTGTGTGTAGGGGTAAACAGTAATTCGAGAATGACATATTTGTGATATGAAATTTTGGAAATTTTTCTAGATTGATTTAGGCGTATTTTGTTAGATTGGTCTTCATTAAAGTTTTAGTTTTTTTTGTTAGCTTTTTATCGCCACTATGACATTTTTTGATATTGATATTGAAAGTTATAATCTGTTAACTTTAGGATGTTAATCCAAAGATTTATGTGCTTTGTTTGTGAAAATGTCTCTAAGTATAGGTTTTGTAGATACTGTGCTTTGAGGCTAATTCTGGACTGTTATGGTTTGAATTTGCTCAAGTGGCCTATTGAAAGTTGTAATGTCATAGCTTTTTATTGATGTATAATATGCCATCTTTGGATGTAGGAAGTGAAAGTTGTGAATGTTTGAAGTATGCATATGGTTTAGGTGATGTTTAACAGGGCATAAACTTTGATTGCAAATTTGTCCTAGTTAGAGGTATAATTGGCTTCTAAGTTCTTCATGAGACATGTAGAATGTGTTTTTATCTTTCCATTGATATAAAGCATGAAATTTTTGGACAATGGGATAGGAAGTTATGATTTTTAGAAATTGAGATATTGTTTTGGATAACACTTATTTGACAGTAATTTTGATTGGGATTTTGATCCTTATTGAGTTGGAATTTGTCTTTGAGTCCTTCATGGGAATTGTATATTTTTATGTTCTCTTCTATTGATACCAAATTGGTCAAATTTGGACTTCTGAGTGAAAAGTTATGTATTTTGGAAGAAGAGGAAAAAATAGGTGGAAAAAAATGTGTGTATAAAGAGGACTGCAGCGTCGCCAGTGCGACGCCGCGCACCCACACGCGTCGCCAGTGCAAAGATGTCACCTCGTGAGCTGTTCGGGTCACGAGGGTGACGCAGGCCGGCCCGATCCGACGCGGGTCCTACCTGATCCGGCCTAACCCGAACCTTTTTCCTTTCTTTTGTGTATAACTTTTTCATCTGACCTCCGATTGACTTGATTTTCGAAGCTTTGGATTCCTAATACATTGGGCTACCTCTCCATGAGAATTTGTGATTTTTTTAGAAAATTTTTTTGAAAGTGATGGATTGAATCAAAGTAAAAGGATCGATCGAATTGATTACTTTTCGAGACGTACTTTAGTGTTTTAGCAATTATTGGACCTATAGAGATCTGAATTAGGTAATTTTAATGTCTATGGATTCCTAAAGCATAGAGGAATTTTTCTTCTAAGGAGAGGTTGCCTAGGTTACCCTATGTGGACTGACTCATTGATCGGGAGCAGTAGACCTGAAGGTATGATTTTAGAAAATTTTAAATAAGCATAAATCACGAGTTTAATGATTTTTAGTGCGGTTTAAACCTAGGATTTAGTGAGTTTGGATATGGGAATGAGTTTGTGATGAAATTTTAGGGAATGATATCGGGATTGTCATGAACATGCATCGTACGTATATGTGCATAAATGAATGATTATAATTTGTGCAAAATTATTAATGTGTGTGCAACGTATTGCATAAATGGGTTGTGCAAGTTAAAAGTTCACAGTCAGGCATTTCCAAAATTTGGAAGCAAATGCTAATCTGGAGCTACTGTGAGTAGACCGAGATGGTCTCATTTCACCCTTTGTTCTATTTTATTTCATTTTGTATAAATTGACTGCTGGATGTGATTGATTATATTAGGTTCCGGACAGGAGGTCCGATGATTGTGATACTGAGTTGTGTTATAGAAGTGCTACTTGTATGTGAATTTGAGACCTACATGCCGATGATGTGATTACTTGTGACATATGTGTTGATTGTGATATATATATATACTGATTGATTGTGGCATATGCGTTTCATACATGAATGCATAATCAAATAATGAAAGTTGTGACCGGAGCAGCCACCGATTAGAGCTTTAAGCTCAACGAGTGTATTTGAGCCTCGAGCTCATTAGTGATCTAGATCCTTAGGTTTAATGTTTAATGAGCCCTATATAGGACAGTTCAGGGGCTCGGTCATAACACCGTAATAATTGGAAAAGTGTCACATGAGTATTTCATATGCATTTGATGAAATATGTTTGAGTGAGTGAAAGACAAAATGCCTTTTTGTTTATGTGAAATAAATGTATTCTGAATGTGCACCATATGATTGATGCATTTCAATGCCTAAGTGTATGACAGTTAATGGCTGTTGTGACCAGAGTCGCCACCGTTCAGAGCTTTAAGCTCAACGAGTGAAAATGAGCTTCGAGTTCAAAAGTGATTCAGAGCCTCAGGCTCAACGTTTAATGAGTCCTGTTTCCTCCAAACGGATAAGTGACAGTTATTAATGAGCCCTACATGGGACAGTTTAGGCACTCGGTCACAACAAAATAATAAACGAAAAGTGAGTGTCATGTGCAATGCATATGCATGATATGAATGATTAAGTGTAACAAATTATGAATAATGTGAATGTGCAATACTGTAAATGTGTGAATGTGCAATACTGTGAATGTGTATTGTGAAATAAAGTGAAAGGTGTGAATATTGTGTTGTGTGACTAGGTGAACCATTGATGATGGTCACTCACTGAGTTCACAAAACTCACCCAAAATTTGCAATTATTTTTCAAGACTCAGAAGAATACCCTGTTAAGCAACGAGCGTATAGCAATTGCATGTGAGTGAAAGAAGAAGTCGGGATCAGTTTGCGTCTGCATTAGTGTCTTCTTATTTCTGTATAAAATTGTGTATTCCGACTTTTGTATAAATGACTAATTGATTTGTATTTATGAGAGGGCCCAAGTGGTCATGGAAATTATTGTTCACTTATGTGATAATTGTCATCCTCATAGTGTGTGTGTTTTGAAAAAAAATTATACTGAGTTTTGGACTAAGTGATGTAGCACGCCACCCTCGCGGGGCACAGACTCGGATATCACCATCGATGTCAGATTCGGGTCATGCAGAAATGGGGTGTTACAAAAAACAAGTGTCTAAGCATCAAATTGGGAAGATACAAGTGACTCTAAAATTGAACATTTAAAAGGAGAAATAACTTACTCGTGCTTTATGGCTAAAGATGATGATGAGGTAATCTCTAGCTCTAAACTTACTAATAATGATGATGATATTGAATTATCATATGATGAATTAACTGAAAGTCCTAACTTTTATGTATAAAAAATGAAGAAGCTATATTTCAAACTTTAAGAGGCTCAAAAGCATTTATATACATTTAGAGATAAAAATAAAAGTATAAAGAGTGAAATGCATAGTATTAAAGCATCTAAAAGTCTAGAAATGATTGAAAATTATAACAAAAGTGCATTAAAAATTGAAAATGAGACATTTAAGAAGGAGATCAATGCTTTTAAGGATTCCTTATCCAAATTTACTAAGGAAAGAGAAAAATTAGAAAGCGTGCTAAGAGCTCAAAAGAATTCTAATAATAGGCATAAGATTAGGTAAACTTATGAGAGTGCATCTAATACTAAGACTATATTTGTCAAAGGAAAACATATACATAGTAAATATTATTTACCTAAGATAGTAAATAAGCACGAGGCGTCCCCATCTAGACATACTAAAGAAAAAAGAAAGTCATATGTACTCATGAATTGTTTTTTTATTAGGTTGGTTATGTTGATATACTTTATTATTTTATAAATTAACTCTTAACTCTCTTATAGTTTGTAAAAGATCTTATGTATGAACTTTTGGTATTGTTGTTAAGATTGCTCTTGAGTGGAATTAAAAGTCCAGAAGTTGTGGTAGAGTTTTAAATGTGGATATAAAAGTGCGTTTAAAACTGATTTACAGGTATTTTAATTAAGTTTTGGGATTTTCAAAATATAGTCGTTATGATATCCAAATGTTTTCAAAAGATATTCAGTTAGCCTTGTATAGTTGGGTTAAGGGTACCGTGAGTATCCTTAGCCTAGGTATGCGGCAGTTATCATATGGCCGATGTGGTTTTGGGATGTGACAAGACAACTTTGTTGGAATATCATTATAGCCTTTTGACGCGAAGGCAAATATTTGTGATAAATATCGATCCGGTTACTCAGTTATATCACATTCTCAACGAGCTACTGGCTCTATTCATAGCCCGAAGACCAACATAATAGTTATTTAATTAAAATTTATACTTTTTTAAACATATTTTTAACACATTACCTACCTTATTGTTTTTGCTAGTCACTCTCATGAAAATATATTAACAAAGCTACTTATTCAATTGGCTTAAAATTATAAATGAATGTGAAAAATTCCTAGGGTGAATAAACTAACACCGTATCCTAATTAAACTACATATTTAGCTAAAGTAACCTAAGTCACTAATTTTGCAAGTTAATAAATCTTCGGAACCTAAAAGACTATGTTCAAAACTAAATCTATCCCGTTAAGTCTTAGTCATTGACATATTTACACAATTCACATCATGCACCCTAAACAAACTATCATACAATATACAAAATTTACATTCAAAATAAAAACAGGCAAGCACACAACCCATTCATAGTTAACGCACGCACCTCCCTACACTTGAGCAACATATTATCCTCAATGTGAGGAGAACACGTAAGAAAAGTTAACACATAAGTTGGGAATAAAATAACATGATAAGAAAAATATATATTATAAAATAAAATAAAATAAGAAATGATTAGAACATAAGAACCCGTCACGGTGATTAAAGTGGTGATGATGTCGTTGTTTGAGATCAAATGCACTTGACGCTCAAAATTATGACCTTATCTTATAATTGCTTTAAAAAGAGTAAGAAAGTTAACAATCCAAACCATTACAAATCATTAAGAAGTTACTTTTGGAATTTAAAACAATTATAATTGCTTTAAAAAGAGTAAGAAAGTTAATAATCCAAACCATTACAAATCATTAAGAACTTACTTTTGGAATTTAAAACAATTCTAACTACACAACAATTTCTTTCTAACTACTAAATGTGCTAATTTATAATCATTAAGAACTTACTTTTGGAATTTAAAACAATTCTAACTACGCAACAATTTCTTTCTAACTACTAAATGTGCTAATTTATAGTCATTAGCTTGACTTTGCATCATTGGAAGTAACTGTTTTATACATTTTAAAAATTACTTTAAATGGTGCCGATATTGATAATACCGGTACAATATTGTACTAGTACTAAATCTAATGCCAAATGCTAATTCGGTATTCATAACTTTGGAGTGAACTTATGAATAATAATATAAAAAAAAGATTGATGTGTACAAATCAATAGCTGCTTTCCCTGACTGAAGAGAACAAAAGATCTGCTTTCTGCAAGTTCCTAAGATAATCTACTTCCAATCAGAAGGGGATGTTGTGAAGAAAATGATCTTTCACACCTCATGGAAAACTCCATCATCAAGCTATCAGCTAGAATGGCGATACAAGAAACCATCAGCAACAATAACACCTACCACTAACAACTTAAGTGATACAATTAGACTGGGAAAGCAAACTGAAACTAAACCTGAATTCTTGTGTATGGACTTTCTCCAGATAAGTGGCGATGCCATGAAAGTCCTCCAATCTCTGATATTGAAGATAATAAATTAAGCAGAACTGAAGCAATCTAGTAACAGTAAAAGGCTCATCCCAGAGTAAGCACAGGTTGCCTGCAAGTTGAGAATCAAGATGAAATTTTTTTGAATATGGGCATTAATTTGTTCTGATAAAAATAAAATTTCTCGGATTATAAGTTTATAACAGCAGAATTGGATGTTTTTAATGTCACAAATTATCTTACCAGTTCCTCTTAGATACTAAAGCCGCGTGCGAAAGTGCAGAAATATAGCCTGCACTCTGTTAGGAGCCACGTGGCAGAAACCCATTGCGTCTCTGAAATTTCATGGGCCACCCTTAGCCAAGTAGAGAGAGAAGATAGGCAAAGTGATGAAAGCTGGAGAACTGCTCCCAAAATTTGTTAAATCAACGTCGGCTTTGATGGCTGGGATCGCTACTTCTTGTTTAACTCTTTCTTCCAGAAGGTAGTTACTTCTCTCTGTTTCAAGTGTTATGCTTTGTTGCATGAGAAAAAGTTTCAAGCTTTCTCCTCCTTTTTTTTTATATATTTAGCTTTAGTTCTGTAATTCAGAAAAAGATTCACACTTGCGAGTCATTTTCCCATTTTGGTTTCTTGTTTTTGTCATTCTTACAAGTGGGTGTGTGAAATTTCCATTGCTCAATAAAATTTTCTGCCATCAAAAGGGAGTAGGGACAACCATGATCCTAAATGCAATTTTCCTTTTGGCCCAAGTTAGACAAGTTTATGTGTACTATGGTATTTTTAAAATGTTTATTCAATGTTTCGGTTTGTTATTTGTTTCCTTTTCCCAACCTGATTTCAATGTTGTTCCTTTCTGCATAATGCTAGAGAAGCGTTTGGAACGAATGTTTCTTAATTTTCAGCTTGCTCTGAGTATATATATACATATAAGAGCAACTTTGTAAGAAATTAGAAATGCTTATGTTCCTGGGAATAAGGAATCAGAGTTAAATTTTCAGAAATTTTCGGGCTTCATGGTTACAATATCAGACCCTTCATGGAAGGACGACTCCAGGCAAAGCGAGTGACTTGAGAAGTTTTAGCGTAAAAGCAGAAGTCAACTATGTGAACGGAGAAGAAGCAAAACAACTTATAGCAGATAAGGGTTACCTAGTTCTTGATGTACGGGACAAAACTCAGTACCAGCGAGCTCATATAAAATCATGCTATCATGTACCTCTTTTCATTGAAAATGATGACAATGACTTTGGTAAGGCCTCTCACCTAGTGATAGTGTCCTCCGATGGCCATTTGTTCTTGTTTCCCAATTCTCTTGGGATATTCCTGTGCAGGCACAATTGTTAAAAGGACCGTACATAACAATTTTGCGGGATTGTTCTTTGGATTGCTGTTTACTAAGCTTAATCCTGAATTTGTGGAGTCTGTGAAGACCCAGTTTTCACCTGACAGTAAATTGTTGGTTGTATGTCAGGAAGGGTTAAGGTCAGTTACTGTTCAAACACTGTATCTTACCTCTGAATTCTATTATGCCATTACTTTCTTTTTGAGATAGAATAGCCAAGGCGTTAAAACAGCCAGCCGAAACCACTTGAAAAACTCTGTTAAGCTAGGAAAGAACTGGGAAAAGTAAGATGCTCTTTTCCAATACAATCCTTTGGGTAAAGTTGAAAATGATAATACGAGTTCACTTGCATTTGAATGAGTATAATTTCATAGAACTTGGACCAAAGTCATATACAGTGAAAGCAGGGATACATCAAATTGGAGTTACAGAGAGGGAAAGTATTTGATTTAGTGCTGATGGATTACAAGTTTGATTGGATAGTTATTATGATTTTAACATGTAAAGATCGTAACTTTTAATGCTTGTTCATAAAAATTAATTACCTCTTACCTCTTCCAATAGGTAATGAAATAGATTAGTAAAAACAAAGAACTTCAAATTTTTCCTAAAGATCTGTGTTAACGCATTAGATATATGAATTTCATAAACTCATATTGTCATCCTTTTATTTCAACCAATGTGTACCATAAATACTGGAACTTAAATTGCGTCTAAATGGTTTCCTTTTATTTGATATCATTTCTTGGAACGCTTGCCTTAGCATAACAATCCGATTAACCCTTTTATTTCTGATGTCAAGGTCTGCTGCTGCAGCCAAGAAGTTGGAGGATGCTGGTTTTACAAACATAGCATGTATAACATCAGGCCTTCAGTCAGTAAAGCCAGGTTAGTTTTTGAATTCTGATTCTGACCCTTCATGCACACCACCTTAAAATGTATGCCAAGTTAAAGAATTGGAAGAGAGCCTTTTGTGCAGGAACATTTGATTCTGAAGGTTCTTCAGAATTAGAAAATGCTGGCAAAGCTGGTTTGGTAACTATTCAAGGCAAAATCTCAGCAGTACTAGGAACTGTTCTTATCTGTAAGTCCACGATCTACTAGAACTTGAAGGGTGATGTGTTATTATACATTGGTGATTTAGTCCTCCTAACTCAACTATCATTTCCTTATAGGTGCTTATCTGTTCAGCACTTTCTTCCCTGAACAAGCAGAGAAGTTGTTTCAACTTGCACCAAGTAGCTAGATTATTTAAAAATCCCAAACTTCCGTGAACATGTAAAGCCTATGATGGCTAAAATTCTTGCCCCAACATTGATCCTAAAAATCTTTTTGGTGGTTTTTGATTAGTGAGAAGAATTAGGTGTCTACACTTTTTTTTTTTCATTTTTATGTGCACTCATATATTAATCACAAGAGCTATGATTGATATTGTTTTATATCATTATTTAAAATTACCACAAGTGCACGACATAGCTTTTAGCTAGCACAGACAAATATGAGTTAATCTCACGAAGACTCAAAGTACTAGTATTTACCCTTTTTATTATTTAAACTATGATTCAGATTTTTGGTTTTGTAATTAAAAATTAAACTAAATAAACAAACTAAGAATTAAAACAATTATGAAAGCAAGACAGAGGAAAGTACTTAGAATAATCAATATCACATAATAGTGTCTAGGTGATGAATCTCCCTAAGAATTATTAAATATTAACCATTTATTATGCAATTATATGATTGATTATTGGATCGTAGAGATTCTTATCTTATGGTAATATCTTTCTCAAGACTATTAACAACAAATCTATCAGTTGATTAATAGAAATCTTTCTAGTTAAAATCCTTAGGATTGTTTTATCAACTTATGAATTTCACTATTATATTTGACTCTAATCCAGACGATTTATGTTAGCCTATTTTTACTATCTTTTCAAGACTATTAGCAACAAATCTATTAGTTGATTAATAGAAATCTTTCTATTTAAAATCCTTAGAATTGTTTTATCGATTTATGAATTTCAACGTTATGTTTTTGACCCTAATTTAGACTATTTATGTTAGCCTATCTTTAGGTTTATAAACAACTCCTTCCAATTATAGTAGATATATTCATACAAGAGGATTTCTCAATTTCATTAATATGGAATCAAATCATGTATTAATATTCAGATATATTCGAACAAAAATAAAATCCATAACTAACTCGTAATAAACCAATCAATATCATTGCATTAAATAAAAGATCAAAACATATTGTTATAGCAAACTATGGTAATCACACCTAGACACTAAACATGTTTAATTACTCATAGAAAACAAAATCAATAACAAAAATGTAGAAAAACTAATAGAAAACAAAAAAGTCATAATTCTAAACCTTCTTTTTTTTTTTCTTCTATTGGATGTTCTTGCAAGTTTGGATTTGATGTTGTAATCTAATGGGTCTTTTGACGTATTCTTCATGCTTTTCTTGTCCTTTGATCAAAACTATTGCCTTTGTATGTGTCTCATGACAATTGCTTCAAAACTCAGGTCTCCTTTGCTTGTCTTTGCAAGTGGTCTTTTATAGTAAAAACTAGTTTTGGGTTATATATAGTCAACTTACATAGTCAAGTGAGTGACCATGTATCTTTAAAAATACTTGAATTTACGATTTTTCATGGACATGAAGACTTATACGGGGAACATACATGGTCATATATATCAATATGCATGGGCATAAAACTCCACATTACCAAAAATAAAATTCTTCGATCTTCACATGTTTAAAGAGACTTACTTTGTTGCTTCAAATTTTCATTCCATGTCACTGTTAGCTCAAGATTTATTATTAATAATTTTGATGAAGACCTTATGATATTTCAAAATTTAAATTAGGTTTATTTCCTTGTATAGGTAATAATATATTTTTCAAAAGAAAACAAAATCATATGATAAATGCTTCCTTTATTGTAGAAACCTTCCTTATAAACTTACTTGATTTATTAGAAATGATTCTACAATATCTAGAAGGATCTTATAAATCACAATTAGCTCCGTGATATGATCATTTATCTTAACGTCTGGATACTGGAAGATTTTATTAATGTATTGAAGATTCAAAGTCAATTCAAGATATAGGAGAAGCAACGGCTAGTTGAAGCTGTCTATTTAAGGAAAAGTCACTGCATTTACGAATGGGTGGCATACGTCAGACCTTCGAAATACATCAATAGCATCAATACTCTTAAAAGTCATATTATTATCAAATCTTTTGTGCTTTAGAAAGTGAAAATTCTTCTTAAGAGAAATCATTGAAGTTTATATCGAGCAAATCACTTTTTCATTTGTTGGGAGCCTATAGAGGATAGCTAAATACTACTAGTTTGGAAGGTTAGAGAATCTTGGAAAATATATACTCGTGAGCTTAAATAGACTCGTCAAATTACTACTTGGGATTTTAATGAAACACTCAAGTTGAATATCTGGGAATTTGACATAGGTTCAAGTTATAAGTCGAACCAGTATAAATCGTGTCATTTCTCTCTCTCTTTAACTTTTAAATTTTCATATTATATTGTGTGTGTGTGTTCATTTTGACAAGAAGCTCCTTCACTTTTATAATAGGCTCCTTCTATTTTCAACTTGCAATAGGTTCCTTTCATTGTTAACAAACGTCTTTTGTTTTAAATTGTTTTAACAGGGTCCTACCATCTAAAAGGCTTATGCCGTTTAACTGGCATCTATTATTTAACAAGCTTCTATTGTTTTAAAACTTTACCAGGACCTTGTCTTTTATCTCTTGCGTGTGTTTGCTTTATCAGTCACAATTTCATCTAAATTCTTCTCCTTTTGATCTATAAAGGCAATTATTACCTATAAATGCACTTGAATAGAAATAAGTACCATATAATAAAACTATAAAATAACAAGCAAGACATATAAAATATGATTATATAATTATAGTCCAATAAACACTTAACAATCATCGCCACACTTTAGGTTTTGCTTGTCTACAAGAAAATCATAATCTAACTTATTAATCTTATAAACATCCATTACTACCATAACTCAAACACTTTTCTTTTTTATATTATGCCCGTAACATTTTTTTTACAATTAAAAAATATCAAACCTTTTCAAAATTCAAATTTCAAGCAATTGGGTAACTGTAAATACTTTTAGGGCTCAAATTGATAAAAAGTGTTTACAAGGTAAAAGCTAATATTTATTTTATAATCAATGAAAAAGGCTAAGGCTTAAAATTTGGTTACTCCTAAGAGATAAAATATGGTAGGTAATTTTCAAATAAATGGGCTTAAGTAAATGTTAAATCTAAGCATCTTTATCATTTGAATGCTTTTTATTTAACAAATGTGATCTCAATACGGACAATAAAAGTAAGTTTTAGAATCAGTCAACTATGCATGATAACACACATACAAGAATAAAAAAAGTGCAAAATTTTATGTATTTTTCTTTTAGGGTTAAAACTCATGAAAAATGATCTTATATGTGTAAATAATATGCAATTTTCATTAAAATTGACTATTTCAATGATTACTAACAATATGACCTATAAAAGCAAATTTATTCTAACTTTTATCCTTTTGCATGGTGATTCAAATCAATAATCAATCATGAAATAAAGTATTTATGGACAAATTTCAACTAATTCGAATATCGCTAATGAAATTTAATAATAAAGATTATAATAGGCTTAAGAAAATTATAATCCCTTCCTACACTTAAAATTGTACTTTATCCTCAATGTAAACAATATAAGCAAGTATGAATAAAAAGTGAAAAAGTGGAGGAATTTGGCACTTCCCTAAGTAATAAAATTTTCATATTCTGATTTCAGTGAATTTGGGACCATCCATCTGATATGATATACAAACATCCTTGCAAGATATAAATCAAAGGGATAAAAAGATAGAAGAAAATAAAATTAAAGAAACTAACTAGAAACATGGAAATAAAAATAACATAAAGGAAAATGAAATAAAGTCTTATGCTAAAACAAAAAATGGAAACAAAATGAAAAAAAAAAGCATATCTTAATTATTGGATTACCTCCCAAGTAACGCTTGTTTAATGTTATTAGCTTCACATACTCTTCATATTTACCATCATTTTGGGTCTATAATTAGTGACTTACTTCTACCCATTTCTCCTTATAAGATTTTCGTAGCTTGTAAATAAGTCATATATTGTAAGATAGTAATAAGGACGTAATGTAGTAATAACTCCCTAAATCGTCAGTTAACTCAAGCAAGTTGTCTTGAAGGAAGTGAGAACCATTCATACTTAAGGTGACTGCCAGTGATTCATTAGTAGTTTCCTCAATTGGCTCCTCCTCTTGTTCTTCCTTAACTTCCTTTGTCTACTTTTTTATTTCCTCCTCATCTTCTTCTTCAATCATCTTTTGCAACTTCTCTACTTCCTCTTTTTAGATAAAGACTTCCTCTGGTTATTGGACAGAGGATTTCTTTCGTCTTCTTCCTCTACTCCCTTTGTCATTTATCATCAATCTCTTCTAAAGCAGCATTCACCTCCTTGCCTTCTTAAGAAGCAACATCAATAATGAAGTCAACCTTTGTTTCTTCTTCACTTTGAGGTGTTAATAAGCTCAAATAGTATGTTGTACTGTGCTCAATATATTCACGCGAAGAAAATTTTTCTTCGAATTCACATTGGCTAGCTACACTTTTAGCAAGACATTACGTTATTTTACTTGTAATACTTTCTCCTCATTTTTTTTGCTATAAATATTCAATTGGAGCATAACCATTCCATCCATAAGCTTAAAGGTTGCTCTACTCTAAATGATAAGTATTCTTGGGTGTTGTAATATGAGGTTGGTTGTTGGACTCGAATTTTTTTTATGATGTCATTAAGAATGAATTGTGTTACTTATGTGTTTATGTCTTAGATTGATTAAATTGAGAGGATTAGGGGATAATTGCGGGTTATTTGCGTTTAATGTGGTTTAAATGAAAATTATAAGATGAAATTATATGAGGGCATTTTGGGAAGAGTGCTTGAGGTGGAGTGATTTAGGCTTGTCTAGGAGGGGTAAGTTGGTCCTTAGGGTTAAGAAAGAGTTAGAGAAAGAAAAGAGAAGAAAGAAAGGAAAAGAGAAGAGAAAAGAAGGAGAAGTGCCATCGGTGGAGGAAAAAAAGAAGAGAAATAGGGTTTGTGATCTTAGTGATTTCTGAACGATTCGAAGTGTTTCCGGGTAAGTTTCAATCTGTTTAAACTTGTTTCGGTTGGATTAAGCTCTAAGATAGGTTGAATGTAGTAGAATCGATGGTTTAGGGTTTTTAAGGCAAAAATGGTTAGATTCCTTGGGTTGATGCGTTTATGACTGATTTTGAGTTTCTGCTGGGTTAGAAATATAGTTTAAGATTTGATCTAAGGTTTAGATGTGTTGCATTTGGTTGAGGGAAGGATTGAAATCGAAAAATGCAGGAAAAATGGAGTTCGGAGTCGTCTCTCCGACCCGCACGTCGTAACGTGCTCATGAGCACGCCGCGGCGTGAGAAGAAGGCAGCACGCCGCGTGCACAATGTGTACGTCGTGGCATGCACAAATGATGTGCACGCCGCGGTGCACAAATGTGCATGTTGTGACGTGCGTGAGGTGAGCACGTCGCGACGCACACATTTGTGCTCGTCGCGTTGAGCCAGGCTTCGCCGCGACGAGTCTGGTCTACGACGCGGCGAGCTGGGTCGTTCGCCGCGGCGAGCGTACCTTTGCCGCAGCGAGCCCCAGGTTGTCTGAAAGAGAAAGTTTTGGTATTTTTGGGCATATCTTTTGGTGTAGATGTCCAATTGAGGTGATTTTTGATTCATTGTGAACTAGAGATCAAGTGCTACAAGTTGTATGAAGAAGGGAAGTTCAAAATTTGCCTCGAAGGGTTCGGAATTTTAGGAGGAGGCCGAATATAGACTTTTAGTGCTTTATTTTGGATTTCCAAGCTTTGAATATTTTCTGTGGATATTGATTGAATGAAAACTAGTTTGTTTTAGGAAACCAAGCTGACCCGATTCTATCGCAAGAGGAAGGACATCAGTGAGTCGGATACTCAAGCGATATTAGGTGGGTAATATACTTATAGTTATTGTGTGACTACGCATTTTCTTGCCTATGTATGAATATATATTATATGTTATGCATGTTTAAACATGATGATTTGAATGATGTTGATTTCATATACTTTGAAAGAATAATGGGAATTGATAGCATTAAATTTTGATTCTGAGCATGTTATGCCTCGACTTCGGTCATGGCATTTTGACTAAATACAAAGTATGAAAGCATACCATACGATAAAATGATTATGAGCATGATTATGTGCTTTTGTTTGGGCGAGAGTGGAACCATTTCGTTCGTCACATGTACGTCAACAAGAGCCTTTTTCCGGCTGCCCGCTTGTGGCCTATGAGATCCGAATGGACTCATTTCGTTCAGGGTGTAAACTTCAATTTCTCCCTTTTGTTTCCATGGAACCCTCGAGCCATGTGATGTGCATTGCATATTTGAACTGTTTGTTATGAAGCATATTTGCAACATGTTTTGTGAGTCGAATTAATTATGTTGAATGTGTCAATTTGCTTGATTAGCATGGGGATGCCTGTATATACATAATATATATATGTACATATGCCGAAATTTGTGCTAGTTACCGATGGCTATAATTATATTAGCCACTGAGCTGTGTAGCTCAACCCATTACTTTCCCTCCTTAGGTGCAGAGCAGGCCGATCGTTGATCTTGCAAGGCATCGAAAACTTCGAGCTAGTTAGGAGCTTTGTATTAAGTTAGTATTTTGGTTGGCCCTCCGAGCATATTATCATGGAGCATTTTCATGTATTTTGGATTGAAACTTTATTCTGTATTTTGTACAATTATGCATACTTGTTAAATTTCTTCAGATTGTAATGGCATGAAGTCCCTTAGTTTATGGGGTGTTTAATTCCTATTGTAAATGCATGTGTAAGCGCTTGATTGTATGGGAATGTTTGTGAGTGAATTATGAATCGAACTATGTATGGACGTTGAGATCGGGTCTGACGTTTTGAGGCACTCGTCGTGAGCACAGCCCGAGGGGTCGCCTCGGGAATGGGGATCTGTGTAACATCCCGTTATCGATACGATGAGCATATTGGTACGGGTAGTGTTATGATTGCATGAATTTTGATCGAGTGCTTTGTGGCCTCTGATTATAAAGAGATAGATCATTTTGCGCATGCATATTCTTAGTGACATGCATTCATGATTATTCCAGCATTTAATTGTGATTATGAGTTGAATTGTGAATTTTGAGATAAATGTGTTAGATATGATTTATTGGGTTTGGAAATCAGAGTTGAGTGAGAATCGAATCTTGAGAGTTAGAAATTGAGAATTGAGTATAGGACTTTGTGTTTTGTATTTTTGAGAATTTATGAGAATTTTTCTGAAATTTTTAGAGCTATGAGTTCGGACCGAGAAAATGGCTTAGAGATCGATGAGTTAGATTTCGGTACCGAAATTGAGTGGTTAATAGCTTGAAATTTTAGATTTGCGAGTTTGAGAATTATTGTGATGGGTCATTGAAATTTAGAGACTGAGATTGAATGAATCTGAGGACTGTGATCTATAGGTTTAAATTAAACCCTATATATATAAGAGTTAGGTTTTGTTTTGGGAGTTAGCAAATTTCTCCTTCTTTCTCTTCTCTCCCCGTCGACGATTTCAACCTCTTTTCCTTGGAGATTTTCGTTGGGTTCTCCTTCATTGAGGAAGCTTTGCTTATGGTTGAGAGATGGTGATGTTTCGTGTGGTTTGAGAGTGAAAACCGTGGGAGTTGAGCTTGGAGGTTTTTCGGACGTTTGCGATTTTAGGGTTACCGTTCGATTCTTCGATTTGGTAAGTTTATTGTGTTTAATGTTGTATTTATGGTTGTTTATGGCATTTAATGTGTTAGTATGGGTAGTTGAGAGAGTTAATGGAGGTTTTTAAGAGTATTAATGGTGGAAAATGACAATCGAAGAAGATGAAGTGGTCGCACGTCGCGACGTCTGTAATGGGGCCATGCTGCAGCGAGAAAAGGCGTGTTCGCTGCGACGAGCCACTTGAGACGTCGCGGCGAGCAAGTAATTTGGACGCCGCGACGAGTGATTGGTAGACGTCGCGGCGAGGCGTAAAGGAATGTTCGCCGCGGCGAACGTTTCCCACGCCGGGGCGAGTGTCCCGCACGTCGCGACGAATGGTCATACGTCGCGACGAGGGGTGAAATTCTGAAGTTAAATGGTTTAGTCTTTTGAGCAGAACTTTTAATGTAGACCTCCTATTGAGGTAATTCTGGGATTGTTGTGAACTAGAGAAAGAGGTCTACAATTGAGGTAAAGACTGAGAGTTTGAATTTTGGTTAGAGGTATTGTAATTATCGAAAGAGAGTCAATTTCAGTTTTAGTGCAACCTAAGAGTTATGTTGTGACAATTTTAGTATAATTAGAGTTTAATTGAGGGATTTGTGAAATCAATGGATGTTATTGGCCTAGTGAGTAGTGAATTTTGGATGTGAAGCGAGAGATAGCGGAATTGGGTCAGAGCGCTGGGAAATCATGATCATGCATCATATAATTTTGAATTAAGATATGTGCATTAGTGAATTCAATTGATTGAGCATTTAGTGATGAGAATTTGTTTGAATTGTGATAGAGGCACCGTTGGATCGTCAGTCCACGGATATTGCTGGGACTTCCAGGCAGTAGCTCGGAAGTTACAGGTGAGTAACCTAGATGGTTCCTCGATCTTTGTGTGATAATATGTGCTGTGAATGTGTGAATTAATTGCCAATGTGAGTGATACAAATGTGCTGCAATTATGAGTAAATGTTCTGATTGTGAGTGATTGTACGGAATGTGTTGCAAATGTGAATATTTGTGATTGTGAATCAGTGTATAGAATTATGGGTAAGTGTTTTGATCGTGACAAACGAGTGAAGTGATATATATATGTATATGCTTAGTATCGCAGTAAGTGTTAGTGCATGCTAGGCATGATTATAAGAGGTAACTAAACAACAGGATCAAGCATTTAGTGAGCGTAGCTTTAAGCTCGAATATCAGTGAATGGGCCTAAGGCCAAAAAGGGAATAGTGCATACCCAGAGGGCTCTCCTATCCCTAATATGAGTGGGCAGTAGTACATACCCTGAGGGCTCTCCTACTTGCCGAAAATGTGATCATTGTGAAAAGTGCCCGAATCGGGATAGTGTTAATGCTCAGTTACAACAATGACATAAAATGAGAATTTGCATACATTATGCATCTGACTGTGTAGTGAAATTGAGAATGCGTGTGATATGTGACAATTGTGAAGTGACATATCTGAGTTATTTTATTGTATAAATGTGTAAATTGTGTTCAGTGTTCCAATATGCGTTAAAGTATACTATGTGATATATTATGTGTATATGCATGAGTTGGGTGAACCATCGATGATGGTTTCTCATTGAGTTCGCAAACTCACCCAACATTGCAATATATTTTTCAGGACAACGTCTGTAGGACTCTAGCTCCCGTGATAGATTTTCCTGCCGAGCGAGGGTGTGATCAAGTGAATCGATGGCACACAGGTCGGTCAGCTGGGGCGATTTTTGGGGATGACCTAGTATAGACGTTTTTATCAATTTCCTTTTTGGGTTATTGTATTGAGACTTTAGGGCACTGATAGATTTGTCTATATTTTGGATTGATTTTATGCAATGAAAGATTATTAGTGTGGTTTTAAATTTTAGCGATTTGCATATTGCGGTTTAATTGTATTGATGCCATGCGAGTATTTAGCGATAGATGCGAGTGTAGCACTTCCTTGTTGTGGGATATGCGTCGGAACGACCCACGGGCGTCCCGGTGTGTAGTCTACGGTAAGGGGGCGCTACAATCTGGGACTCGGGCCCAACATGTTTGGTATCAGAGCGCCTAGGTTTAGTGTCCTCGACTTAGAATGCATAGTAGGATGAATTGTTTGCTATATGATTCATTGTTGCATTGATTAAGTGACATGTATATCATGCATACATGTAGATTGACCAGTAGCTAATCCTTGGTGTTTACCTGTGAAAGAGTACGATGCCACCTCGTAGAAGGACACGAGGGGTTCTGCAAGAATCTGCTACACCTGACTCTCCGACTAAAGAGGAGAGGACTGATGAGTCAGTAGCCTCAGGGAATGTTGAGGCTTCTGTAGGGTTAGGCAAAGGAACCCATGCCGTCGCAGCCTCGAGAGTCGCGGCCCACAGAGCCAAAGCCTCCACTTGATCCGAGGTTGTTCGGGCCTTCACCTGCATTTGTTCAAAGCATGGGTCGATGTCACAGCCTTCCTTGACCCCACTTCGAAGGGAGACGGTTTGATAGGTTGAGAAAGTATGGAGAAGTCGATTTCTTTGGGACATCAGATCCAGAAGAAGCCGAGACTTGGTTGAGAAAGACTGAGAGAGTGCTGGATCAGATGGAGTGTGAGGATGACGAGACACCATCTATCTTTGCAAGTTTGCTTCTGTGGAGATGCTCTACATTGGTGGGAGACCGTGCCAGGCAGTCAGATGAGACCCGTAGGGTTGGCATGGCAGGACTTCCTTGCTGCTTTCAGGAAGAAATATCTGTATGAGGTATACATTCAGCAGAAGCAGAGGGAGTTCCTCGGTCTCACCTCGGGGAGAGGACAACGAGTGAGTATGAAGCGCTTGTTCACGCAGTTGGCGAGGTTTGCTTCAGATCTGATGCTGAGTGAGGCTGCTAGATGTCGCCGGTTTGAGTCAGTCCAACTTGGCTACCAGAGAGAAGGTGATAGTCAGAACTTCATGACTTCCAAAGAATTAGTTGAGGCAGCTTTGAGGGTGGAAAATATTGAGAATATCAAGAGTGCAATGAACAAGAAGAGAAAGGCCAGAGAGCAGTTCAGGAGGGGAGGTAGCACTAGTACTCCTATACCAGACAGGAGTGCTAGGAGCTGCCCTGTTCAATCTGAGGAGAGGAGCAGTGGTGCCAGTCGACCGAGACCGATGAGGACTTCTACTGTTTCTCACTAAGCCTCGACGGTGGGCGGCAGTAGAAGGGGAGATGGGGACAAGTCATCCGTCCCTAAGTGTGAGCACTGCGGCAATGTCCATGGTGGAGAGTGTTACCGATTGACGGGAATATGTTTCAATTGTGGACAGAAAGGACACAGGGCCAGAGAGTGTCCACAGCCATCTAGGAGAGAGGGAACTCAGATGCAAGCGTCCAGGAGGCCAGAGACTGTGGGTCAAAGGACTGCAATAGAAGTGGGTAGTTCTGATGCAGTCAAGAGAGTGGGTCTTCCAGGTAGACCGAGGGGGCAGACACCGGCTAGAGTGTTTGCAATGACTCGGGAGGATGCAGAGGTCACTCCAGATGTTGTCACTAGTATGACTAGATTATTTGCTGATGATGTGCTTGTTTTGATTGATCCAGGTTCTACTCACTCGTTTGTTTCTTCGATTAGACCTGTGTGTGAGAGGATTGTGAGCCCATTAGATACCCCGCTGATGGTGAGTACTCCAATCGGCCAGTACATGGTGATTAGTCAAGTGTATAGAGGCTGTGAGCTATGTATTAGTGGAGCACGGTTGGTGGTAGATTTGATGCCACTGAAAATGGGAGGATTAGATGTGATTTTGGGTATGGATACGTTGGAGAAGTACAATGCCCGTTTGGATTGTAAGCAGAAGACAGTAGAATTTGAATTGGATAGCGGCAGGAGAGTGGTGTTTGTGGGGGACATAAAAGCAGGTCCACCCAGAATTGTTTCAGCATTGACAGCAGAAAAGATGATGAGGAAGGGTTGTGAGGCGTTTTTGGCCTATGTGGTGGACACTAGGGCAGATAGAGGGAAGCTGAAGGATATTCTAGTAGTCAGAAAATTCTCAGACATTTTTCCCGAGGAATTTCCAGGACTACCACCGCCTAGGGAAATTGAGTTTCCTATTGAGCTCTTCTCAAGTACTGCACCGATTTCAATTCCGCCCTACCGAATGGCTCCGGCGGAATTGAAAGAGTTTAAAGAGTAGTTAGAGGAGATGTTGGAGAAAGGGTACGTTAGACCGAGTTCTTCACCTTGGGGAGCTCCGGTTCTATTTGTGAAGAAGAAAGATAGATCGTTGAGGATGTGTGTGGGCTATCGGAAGTTGAATCAAGTTACTGTAAAGAACAAGTATCCGCTTCCTCGCATTGATGATCTGTTTGATCAATTGAAAGGGGTGAAAGTCTTCTCTAAGATAGACTTGAGATCGGGTTACCATCAGTTGAGGATTAAGGAGTCGAATGTGCTGAAGACCGCTTTTAGGACGCGGTATGGGCATTTTGAGTTTATGGTGATGCCTTTTGGATTGACGAATGCTCCTGTAGCTTTTATGGATTTGATGAATCAGGTCTTTAAGCCATTCTTGGACCAATTTATCATTGTCTTCATTGACGATATATTGGTTTACTCCAAGAGTGATCGGGAGCATGAAGAGCATTTGAGGATTTCTTTGGAGACTTTGAGGAGGCATGAGTTGTGTGCCAAATTCGATAAATGCAAATTTTGGCTAAGAGAAGTTGCATTTCTTGGACATGTGATTTCATAATAGGGAGTGCATGTGGATCCAAAGAAAATAGAAGCTGTGGTGAATTGGGAAGCCCCGAAGAATGTAGCAGAAGTGAGGAGCTTTTTGGGTTTGGCAGGTTACTACAGGAGATTTGTGGAGGGATTCTCTATGATATCCGCTCCGATGACTAAGTTGTTGAGGAAGAATCAGAAGTTTATCTGGAGTGATGAGTGTCAGAAGAGTTTTGAGGAACTTAAGCACAGATTGACGAGTGCTCCGATTCTAATTTTGCCATCGGGTGATGAAGGTTATACCGTGTATAGTGATGCTTCGAGGAAGGGTCTTGGTTGTGTTGTGATGCAGGGAGACCGGGTGATTGCTTATGCTTCGAGGCAATTGAAGCCTTATGAGTTGAACTATCCGACGCATGATTTGGAGTTAGCAGCTGTGATCTTTGCCTTGAAGATTTGGAGGCATTACCTGTATGGAGTTCGGACGAGGATCTTTACCGATCACAAGAGCCTCAAGTACTTGTTGAGCCAGAAGGAACTGAATTTGAGGCAGAGAAGGTGGATTGAATTGCTTAATGATTATGATTTGCTGATCGAGTATCATCCGGGCAAGGCCAATGTAGTGGTGGATGCCTTAAGTAGGAAGTCTTCGCTTGCTCATGTTCGGTCGGTTTATCTTCCTTTATTGGAAGAGATGGCCAAGCTTAAGATAAGCTTGAAGCAGGAGGAACCGGATTGCCTTCTAGCTAACTTTCGAGTGAGACCGGTACTCAGGGAGAAAGTTAGAGAATTGCAGGTTCAAGATGCAGATTTGAGCAGACTCAGAGATGAAATTCAGAGTGATAAGATTTCTGAAGTGGTAGTGAGGGATGATGAGCTTATGACAGTGGGGAACAGATTGTGTATCCCATGTAACATCCCGTTACTGTCATTAAGGGTATTATGGTAATATTGGGACAGACTGATAGGATTTCACTGCATACATTGACTAAACATGTTACTGGCCTCTAATCATAGAGAAACTGGTTTACTGCATATGCATATATTCATTGGTACATGCATTCATGATTTTCCGGTATTTAATTGTGAATTGGAACTGACTGAATTAACTGGTTTGTGAACTGATCGAATTGTGGACTGACTGGACTGACTGAATCGTGATTAAATGAGGAATTAGGAGTTAATGTGTTCAAGTGACTGATTTAAAATAGTTTGAGTGTAATTGGAAATTGATGATGGCTTATAGGAAATTTTCGGGAAATTCGGGAGGAAAAGCCCGGACTGGAAATAATTGAGAGACTGACCGATTGACCGTATAGTATCGAAAGAATTGTTCAATGGAAATGGAAAAGTTAGAGTGAGACTGATAGGAAATAAATACGTTGAGCCACTGAAATTTAGAGACTAAAATTTGGACTGATTTGGAGACCTATGCCTATAAATAGCTAGGTTTGGAAAAAATTGGGGAGAAACTACCGAAGGCCATCGCAAGTTCTCCTTCTCTCCTCCCACGGTGATCTTCGATCCTCCCCATCGGTGAGGTTCTTTGATTTTCTTGTGGTTTTCCCTCCTATTGTGTAAGGCTAACTGGTTATATGTGATTGATAAAGGATTGAGGAGCTGGGAATGGATCATCGTTGGATTTGAAACATTTTAGGGCTTACGGCGATTTTGAGGGATTTGAGGATCGATCTGTGATTTGGTAAGTTTTTACTGGTTTAATGTTGTTATTAATGGTTCCTACTGCATTTATGGCCTTTATTATAGTTGATTTGAGTAGTTGAGAGTGTTTAATGGGGTTTAGAGTGAGAAAACGAGCGCAGAAGCGCCGAGGGCTTCGTCGCGACGAATAATTGAATGTAATTATTTTTATTAGTCGCGACGAGCTCGGGTCGACGACGCGACGGCGCGGATTGGTGCGTCATGACGAATGGGTTCCACGTCGCGATTTAACGTGGCTTTAGGTAACGCGACGGCGGTCCCCTACGTCATGACGAGTGAGCTTTTCACATCGCGACGAAGGGCGTGATCGCGACGTATGGGGCGATTTTCGATTGAATGTATATTCGCTTATGGGACATAACTTATGGTGTAGACCTCCGATTGAGGTGATTCTCGATTCATTTGTGAACTAGGGAAGAGGTCTACTATTGAGAAAAAATATCGAGAGTTGGAATTTAATTTAATTGATAATTGATTCTTGAGATTTAAGGTTAATTATGGTTTATAGTGTGATCTAAGATCGAATCGAGACAATTGGAGTTTTAATTGAGATTTTCAACGGATAATTTGACCGATGGATATGAAATTGTTATAGGAAGTATGAATATAGGAAATTGAATTTGGATCAATTATTGTCGAGCAATTGAGTAAGAAAGTGGAATTGGGCTTAAGGTATCGAAATTGGGATTTGGCACCAAAAATCGTGAACACGCATTGTACATCATTTGCCCGAGACATATGCATTCTCGCATCGTTTTATCGGGCAATTAGTAATGGGTTGTACTTTCTTCATATAGTGGTGCCGCTTGGATCATCGCTCCACGGACATTCTTTGGGACTTCAAGCAATAGCTCGGAAGTTTCTGGTGAGTAACCTAGTTGGTTTCTCAAATTCTTGATTGACTAAATGCTCACCGTATGAATTATCAAATGAATGTGATTGAATTGTATGCTTTTCTTTGTCTTGAACGGGCTCGCTACATGACATCGTAAATTGCATGATTATTGAAATATACATGATCGAATCAGATGTTCTCACCGTATTGAGCTGGACTCTTGATGACCACCGAAATGTATGAGTGAATCTGATATTATTCTTGAATTATATGTGACTGATTCGCATACGATTACTGTATTGGATTGAATTACTGAGTGACACTTTGAATCGATATATCTTTGGCTTTGTAGCCATACATCAGAATTATCAATCATCAATATTGAATTATCGAACATCGCATCGCATGCATAAATGCATGATCAGATAATGGACGTGTCCCAAGTTGCTATTATCACTGAAAAGAGCCTCGAGCTCGAACATCAGATTAATGGGGCTTAGCCCGAGGGAGAAATCGACGCGCCCCATCGATCATCGTTACTACCGACCGCCTCGAGCCCGGGGATTTATCCTAAGCATCAGATCGACTTGCCTAGCCCGAGGGAGAAATCCCTGACGCGTCCAACTGATCACTGACTGAGCACTTGGGCACAACACTGAATAACTGGAAAAGAGTCTCATATGCATTGCATACTGTATTGAATGTCTGAAATGACTGCATGATTACTGTGAATGACTGTGGATCGCTCATCGCAAATTATTATGAATGAATGACCGATTGCGTGTTGACATGATTTATCAGAAATCGCTTTGATAATATCGCGAACCGTGATGTGACATCATAAATTGCTATGTATGATTACCATAGATCGTTAATAGACTATCGTGAATCGCGTGAGGCCATACCGTAATCTACGTATGGTATCGTAATTGGTTATCACTTGTGAATTATATATAATATCAGAATCGCTTATCATCAGAAACGTTATATCGCGTATAATATTATACGATCATCGTTAATCGACTACTCTCAGATCTTTGTATACGCGATACGCCGTAATGCATGATTTGAGTGAACCATCGATGATGGTTTCTCACTGAGTTCGCAAACTCATCCAACATTGCAACTTATTTTTCAGGAATCGAAGAGTACCCCGTTAGCAAAACGGGAGTATGTTCGCAGGATTCAAGTGAAGGTCAGAAGTCGGGATCAGTTCGCGTCTGCATTGCATGTCTTGATTTTTGTACTAAAATGGTTATTTGTATTCGTAAGATTGATCTCAGTGGCTATTGAAAATGTTTGTACCCAATTGGATAGACTTCCGCGCATTTGTTATTTAAAAGTAATGTACTGATTTCTGATCGAGTAGTTAGCACGCCATTCTCGTGGGGCACGGACCCGGATATCACTGTGGATGTCGGGTTCGGATCCTGCGGGTGTGGGGTGTTACATTTGTGGTATCAGAGCCCAGAAGTACGATTGTACATGGGCATTCTGAAATTTGTACCGAGTTACATGCATTAAAGTCGTAAAATCATCACGGCAGACAGTGACAACTGATCCCCGGTCTAGCGTATGAGTCGCATGCATGAGCGTGTATCAGTCGATAAGCGGTCAGAGATAGAGAGGAAATGATAAGACGGTAGAGTGTGATAAAAGGAAGTGGCGATCATCGAAGGATAAGAAAAAGTATATGGTCTGATCTGACAAATGAACATTTAGTGTATCGATATTGATGGATATACGATGATATGCAAAAAGAGAGTGGTACTGAAATATGTGATATGAATATAGACTTGTAGATTGATAGAGGAAATAGAAATATGATAGAAATGACCAGAGTTCCAGTGTGTAAAAGGGAATGAAATGAAACGTTACAATTGGGATTGATTACTGTGATAAGTGTTATAAATAATGATTTATGACTGAAGATCGATTACGTTAGTGAGAAATTTAGAATGATGGTAAATCTGTGATGTTGATTTTTGAGTGTGAAAATTTAAGGGTAGGATGTAATAACGAAAAGATTAAAAGGTAAGATAATGATACGGAGAAATGAAACAGATGTTCCGGTTTAATTGCTCTGATTATATGGATGTGTGATTGATCTATATGGGATATTGTGCATAGTTGGAATTGAGTTTCTAGATATTGAGAATGACCGATAAGACATGTGACAACCGTGATGTTGAAGAATTTCATGAGTAACATCGATAAATGAAAGTAAATGGTGATTAATGAAAGGACAATAGAGAGTTAAATTTGAAATGAGGGATTCTAATCTGAGTTGAGACTCAAGTGTCAGAGATAAAATCTGTTATTGAAAAAAATATGTATTATGCTAATGTAAGGGATCCAGAATGTAATATGATTTTGCTCATCGAGGAGAATATTGATTCGCAAATAATCGAGTAAAACTGTTCGGAAAGTGATGAATGTTTATTCAACCTGTGGAGTGATTTATAGCGCTTATGTGGAGAAGTTAGTGTAAAGGAACATGTGTCGGAATATATGTATTCGAATTATTGAGAATTAATCGAGTCTTTGGATCTATCCGAAATGATAAAATGTTTGAGAAAATGTGTGTGAAAGTATGACCGATGATCAGTGGAAGAGACATTTGGAGAACTATGCGACAATTGTTAATTATATTGTTTTAAATGGGTGATGTGGCAATATATAGTGAAATGTCCCAAAAAGGTTATGAGGTAATTAGTTACTATAGGCAATGTGATTAAACGTATCTAGGGAAAAGGATAACGTTGTATACTATATCGTGATCGATTTTCCAAATTGTGGCGCCTTATAAAGTGTGGGGCATTAATCAGATAGAAAGGTTATGGATATATCCATGGATATGCAAATCAATGATGATCGAGATACTTTGGGAATTTGAATGTTTCAGTAAAGGAGATTAAATGGATCGAAGCGAAATTCAATAGCGATAAGAGTGTTAATGTTGATGGATAATTGTCAAACCGGTAAAAAGAAAGTAATATGAGTTATCGAAATTTCAAATAAATTGTGTATAAAAGATATCGCAAAACAATCGTGATTCGTAAACCGCAAACCGTATTGGGAAATTTTAAATAGAGTCAACTTCGAGGAAATGACCGATAATCGTGTTATGAAGTGTTGTGTTTCAACAAGAATGCACCGAAAGAGTAAGAAAAGGTTTAGAGTGTGAACTCGAATAGTTATTCGTGGAATAATTAATTGGATGTGATCTTTGAGGCAAACGTGAGATCGATATCATTGGAATCCATCGAGATTGTCCGAACATAGTCGAAGACTATGGTTGATTTGAGTTAATAATGACCGTAAAACGAATCTGTAATAGGGGTTGAGCGATCCCAGTTTATGGCAACGAGTCGAATCGATAAGGAAACTAAATTCGTCATTAAATGGCCTCTATGTGACTGTCATGAAAATGGATTGATAAGTGGTTTAAAAATTGAAAAGATGATCCTGATTTACAAAGTGATTTACGGATTGGATTAAGATACAGTGTTAAGAATTGGTAAATGCGTTTCTGGTACTGAGTGTAAGGATTGGCAAATAATTATAAAGATATGAGCGAGAATCGGAATCAAAAGGAACGGATAAATTATCCTGTCCTCCTCATCGACTGTATATGAAATTTCGAGGACGAAATTTTTATAAGGAGGGGTGAATTGTAACATCCCGTTACTGTCATTAAGGGTATTATGGTAATATTGGGACAAACTGATAGGATTTCACCGCATACATTGATCGAAAGATATTCTCGGCCTCTAATCATAGAGGAACTGGTTTACTGCATATGCATATATTCATTGGTACATGCATTCATGATTTTTCGGTATTTAATTATGAATTGGAACTGACTGAATTAACTGGTTTGTGAACTGATCGAATTGTGGACTGACTGGACTGACTGAATCGTGATTAAATGAGGAATTAGGAGTTAATGTGTTCAAGTGACTGATTTAAAATAGTTTAAGTGTAATTGGAAATTGATGATGGCTTATAGGAAATTTTCGAGAAATTCGGGAGGAAAAGCCCGATGAAATAATTGAGAGACCGATCGATCGATCAGATAGTATCGAAAGAATTGTTCAATGGAAATGGAAAAGTTAGAGTGAGACTGATAGGAAATAAATACGTTGAGCCACTGAAATTTAGAGACTGAAATTTGGACTGATTTGGAGACCTATGCCTATAAATAGCTAGGTTTGGAAAAAATTGGGGAGAAACTACCGAAGGCCATCGCAAGTTCTCCTTCTCTCCTCCCACGGTGATCTTCGATCCTCCCCATCGGTGAGGTTCTTTGATTTTCTTGTGGTTTTCCCTCCTATTGTGTAAGGCTAACTGGTTATATGTGATTGATAAAGGATTAAGGAGCTGAGAATGGATCATCGTTGGATTTGAAACATTTTAGGGCTTACGGCGATTTTGAGGATTTGAGGATCGATCTGTGATTTGGTAAGTTTTCTTTGTTTAATGTTGTTATTAATGGTTCCTACCGCATTTATGGCCTTTATTATAGTTGATTTGAGTAGTTGAGAGTGTTTAATGGAGTTTAGAGTGAGAAAATGGACGGAAAACGATCGGAGAAGACGATCGAATCGTCAGACGTCGCGACGAGCGCAAAGACGTCGCGACGAGCCTGGCAAGTTGCCGAGGGCTTCGCCGCGACGAATAATTGAATGTAATTATTTTTATTAGTCGCGACGAGCTCGGGTTGACGACGCGACGGCGTGGATTGCGCGTCGCGACGAATGGGTTCCACGTCGCGATTTAACGTGGCTTTATTAACGCGACGAAGCGGTCCCTACGTCATGACGAAAGGCGAGGTCGCGATGTATGGGGCAGTTTTCTGATTGAATGTATATTCGTTTATGGGACATAACTTATGGTGTAGACCTCCGATTGAGGTGATTCTCGATTCACTGTGAACTAGGGAAAGAGGTCTACTATTGAGAAAAAATATTGAGAGTTGGAATTTAATTTAATTGATATTGATTCTTGAGATTTAAGGTTAATTATGGTTTATAGTGTGATCTAAGTCTCGAATCGAGACAATTGAGTTTTAATTGAAATTTTCACTGGATAATTTGACCGATGGATATGAAATTGTTATAGGAAGTATGAATATAGGAAATTGGACTGGATCAATTATTGTCGAGCAATTGAGTAAGAAAGTGGAATTGGGCTTAAGGTATCGAAATTGGGATTTGGCACCGGAAAATCGTGAACACGCATTGTACATCATTTGCACTGAGACATATGCATTACTGTACTGTTTTATTGGGCAATTAGTAATGGGTTGTACTTTCTTTGTTATAGTGGCGCCGTTGGATCATCGTTCCACGGACATTCTTTGGGACTTCCGTGCAATAGCTCGGAGTTACTGGTGAGTAACCTAGTTGGTTTCTCAAATTCTTGATTGGCTAAATGCTCACTGTATGAATTACTGAAATGAATGTGATTGAATTGTATGCTTTTCTTGTCTCGAACGAATCGCTACATGACACCGTAAATTGCATGATTATTGAAATATACATGATCGAATCAGATGTTCTCACCGTATTGAATCGACTCTTGATGACCACCGAAATGTATGAGTGAGCTGTATTATTATTGAATTATATGTGATCGATTCGCATACGATTCTTGATTGGATTGAATTCTTGAGTGACACTTTGAATCGATATCTTTGGGCTTTGTAGCCATACATCGTAAATTATCAATCATCGAATCTTGAATTATCGAACATCGCACTACATGCATAAATGCATGATCAGATAATGGACGTGTCCCAAGTTGCTATTATCACTAAAAGGAGCCTCGAGCTCGAACACTGTATTGATCGAGCTTAGCCCGAGGGAGAAATCACGACGCGTCCCCGTCGATCATTGTTATTACTCTTGGCCTCGAGCCTCGAGGGATTTATCCCTAAGCTTTGTCTCGACCGGCCTAGCCCGAGGGAGAAATCCTCACAGCGTCAATGATCACTGGGCACAACATCAATAATCGAAAAGAGTCTCATATGCATTGCATCTTGTATTGAATTTCAAATGACCGCATGATTACTTGTGAATGACCGTGGATCGCTCATCGCAAATTATTGTGAATGAATGACTGATTGCGTGTTGACATGATTTATCAGAATCGCATAATATCGCGAACCGTGATGTGACATCAGAATTGCTATGTATGATTACCATAAACCGTTAATAGACTCATGCGAATCGTGAGGCCATACCGTAATCTACGGTATGGTATCAGTAATTGGTTATCACCGTGAATTATATATATCAGAATCGCTTATCATCAGAAATCGTTATATCGTGTTGTATAATATTATACGATCATCGTTAATTGACTACTCTCAGATCTTTGTGCTATACGCGATACGCGTAATGCATGATTTGAGTGAACCATCGATGATGGTTTCACCGAGTTCGCAAACTCATCCAACATTGCAACTTATTTTTCAGGAATCGAAGAGTACCCCGTTAGCAAAACGGGAGTATGTTCGCAGGATTCAAGTGAAGGTCAAAAGTCGGGATCAGTTCGCGTCTGCATTGCATGTCTTGATTTTTGTACTAAAATGGTTATTTGTATTCGTAAGATTGATTTCAGTGGCTATTGAAAATGTTTGTACCCAATTGGATAGACTTCCGCGCATTTGTTATTTAAAAGTAATGTACTGATTTCTGATCGAGTGGTTAGCACGCCATTCTCGTGGGGCACGGACCTGGATATCACTGTAGATGTCGGGTTCGGATCCTGCGGGTGTGGGGTGTTACATCCCAGATGTGCAGGAGGTTAAGGATGAGATTATGGATGAGGCACACAATGCGCCTTATGCCATGCATCCCAGTAGTACCAGGATGTACAAGGACTTGAGAGAGCATTTTTGGTGGAAAGGCATGAAGAGGGATGTAGCGGAGTTTGTCAGTAAGTGTCTAGTGTGTCAGCAAGTCAAAGCTGAACACCAGGCACCTTCAGGCAAGTTGAGGCCGTTGCCTATTCTGGAATGGAAGTGACAAAGAGTGACCATGGATTTTCTGATGGGTTTGCCTAAGACCAGTAAGAGGCATGATGCCATATGGGTTATTGTGGATCGATTGACGAAGTCATCTCACTTTTTGGCGATTAAGCAGATTGATTCTTTGCATGTGTTAGCAAAGAAGTATATTGATGAGAAAGTGAGATTGCATGGGATTCCGGATTCGATTGTGTCCGATAGAAACCCTCGGTTTACTTCGAGGTTTTGGGGGAGCTTGCAGGAAGCTTTGGGGACTAAGCTGCATTTTAGTACGGCTTTTCATCCTCAGACGGATGGTCAATCTGAGAGGACCATTCGGACTCTTAAGGGGATGCTCAGGGCATGTGTGATGGATTTTAAAGGAACTTGGGATGAACATTTGCCATTGGTCGAATTTGCTTATAATAATTCGTACTATTCGAGCATTCAGATGGCTCCATATGAGGCATTGTATGGCAGGAGATGTAGGACTCCGATTTGTTGGGATGAAGAAGGAGAGCGGAGACTGGTAGGACCAGAATTGCTTCAGATGATGGTTGAGAAAGTTAATCTGGTTAAGCAGTGACTTAAGATAGCACAGGATAGAATGAAGAGTTATGTTGATGCTCACCGAAAGGAGATAGAGTATGAAGTCGGTACAAAAGTGTTCCTTAAGACATCTCCTTGGAAAGGAGTGTTGAGGTTTGACAAGAAGGGTAAGTTGAGTCCGAGGTATGTGGGTCCTTATGAAATCCTCGAGAGGATTGGGTCACTCGCCTACAGATTGGCATTACCTCCGGAATTGTCGCAGATTCATGATGTTTTCCATGTGTCTATGTTGAGGAGGTATAGATCGGATCCTTCTCATATCATTCAGACTAGTGAGGTTCAGTTGCGGGATGATCTGAGTTATGAGGAGCTACCAGTGGAGATCTTGGATACCAAGGAAAAAGTCCTCAGGAATAAGACGGTTCAGCTAGTCAAAGTCCTGTGGAGGAATCATTCGGTAGAGGAGGCTACATGGGAGCCATTGGAAGCCATGCGGGAGAAGTATCCGCATCTCTTCGATGATTCAGGTAATAATTTCGAGGACAAAATTTCTTTTAAGAGGGGGAGAAATGTTGGACCCCGATTTTTTTTTAATGATATCATTAAGCATGAATTGTGTTACTTATGTGTTTATGTCTTAGATTGATTAAATTGAGAGGATTAGGGGATAATTGCGAGTTATTTGCGTTTAATGTGGTTTAAATGGAAATTATATGAGGGCATTTTGGGAAGAGTGCTTGAGGTGGAGTGATTTAGGTTTGTCTAGGAGGGGTAAGTTGGTCCTTAGGGTTAAGAGAGAGTTAGAGAAAGAAAAGAGAAGAAAGAAAGGAAAAGAGAAGAGAAAAGAAGGAGAAGTGTCGTCGGTGGAGGAAAAAAAGAAGAGAAATAAGGTTTGTGATCTTAGTGATTTCCGAACGATTCGAAGTGTTTCCGGGTAAGTTTCACTCTGTTTAAACTTGTTTCGGTTGGATTAATCTCTAAGATAGGTTGAATGTAGTAGAATCGATGGTTTAGGGTTTTTAAGGCAAAAATGGTTAGATTCCTTGGGTTGATGCGTTTATGACTGATTTTGAGTTTCTGCTGGGTTAGAAATATAGTTTAAGATTTGATCTAAGGTTTAGATGTGTTGCATTTGGTTGAGGGAAGGATTGAAATCGAAAATTGCAGGAAAAATGGAGTTCGGAGTTGCCTCTCCGATCCGCACGTCAGCGTCACGAAGGGCGGCGCACGCGTGCCTGAGTGCAGGCACGCCGTGCGTGCACAAATGATGTACACGCCGCGGCGCACAAATGTCACGCACGTCGCGACGCACACATTTGTGCTCGTCGCATCGAGCTAGGCTTCGCCGTGACGAGCCTGGTCTGCGTCTCGCCGCGGCGAGCTGGGTCGTTAGCCGCAGCGAGCCCCAGGTTGTTCGAAAGAGAAATTTTTGGTATTTTTGGGCATATCTTTTGGTGTAGATGTCCAATTGAGGTGATTTTTGATTCATTGTGAACTAGAGATCAAGGGCTACAAGTTGTATGAAGAAGGGAAGTTCGAAATTTGCCTCGAAGGGTTCAGAATTTTAGGAGGAGGCCGAATATAGACTTTTAGTGCTTTATTTTGGATTTCCAAGCTTTGAATATTTTCTGTGGATATTGATTGAATGGAAACTTGGTTTGTTTTAGGAAACCAAGCTGACTCTATTCCATCGCAAGAGGAAGGACACCAGTGAGTCGGATACTCAAGCAATATTAGGTGGGTAATGTACTTATAGTTATTGTGTGACTAGGCAATTTCTTGCCTATGTATGAATATATGTTATATGTTATGTATGTTTAAACATGATGATTTGAAGGATGTTGATTTCATATACTTTGAAAGAATAATGGGAATTGATAGCATTAAAATTTGATTTTGAGAATGTTATGCCTCGACTTCGATCATGGCATTTTGACTAAATACAAAGTATGAAAGCATACCATACGATAAAATGATTATGAGCATGATTATGTGCTTTTGTTTGGGTGATAGTGGAACCATTTCGTTCGTCACGTGCACGTCGACAAAAGCCTTTTCTTGGCTGCCCGCTTGTGGCCTATGAGATCCGAATGGACTCACTTCGTTCAGGGTGTAAACTTCGTGTTGGATCCTGAATTCGGAACCCAACTACTTAGACATATTTCCTCAATATGTACACATGATTTCTTATGAACTCTTATAACCCGTTACCGAATATCCAATTTCTAATCCGAAAATCTCGATATAATTTTTTTTCATTCATCTTAAAAACCATTATCATACTTATACAAGGTTCAGGTCTTAACCGGAGAACGAAACGAAGAACAAAAACAAAAGTACATCGAACGGAATGAAAGAAAAGCATACGGAAACGAAGGAACATACTGAAAATAAATTACGAAGCACATAAAAATCAAAGACTAAAGAATTGAATCCGAAGCAAATTACAAAGCAAATCGAAGGCTCGAAATCGAAAGCAAAACAGACTGAAACGAATCGAATCGGATAACAAAGTGTTTTTATCAAAAAGGGGTATGAATTTGTTTTAGAAACTCAATTGCTTTGAAAACTGAGTGAATCTAAGGCCAATACGAAGAAGTTACAGCCAAAAGAGTGCGAGGAGGATCTTCCGAGATTAGGCGTGGGCACGTCTAAGGATGAAGTCTGGATGTCAGGAAAATTTCAGAATTTAAAAGGAAAAAGGAAGCTCTACAACTTCCTTGAGGGATTTAAACACTAACCTAGCCATTAAGAGGGTCCTAAAGTGCTTCAAAGATTGCTGCCATTAAAAATTAAGTTTTCCCTACACATTGACATAAATTTGAGAATTCATATCTTTTAGCACACAAGTCTAAAAATGGCACATTTTACCTCATTGGAAAGATAAAAAGATGCTCTACAAGTTTCATGAAGGGTGTAAAAATTAATTCAATCATTAACTAGGGTAAAAATACACTCAAAGGTTCAGCCAAGAAAACTAGCCAATGGAACAGTAAATTACCTAAGTGAACAGTAATTGTCAACACTCTCAACCCAATAACTTTTTATTTCTAACTCCAATTATTGCAAATCATACCTCATTTTAAAGGTAGAAAGATAATCTACATTTTTCGTGAAGAACACAAAAATCAGATCAATCTCCAAGAGGGTGAAAAACGCCTCCAAAGATTCTGCAAAAATGCAGAATGAACAGTATTCGAGTAGAAAAATCTGAAAACTTTCAAACCCTATAACTTCTTCATCTTACGTCCGAATGTGACAAACTTTATGCCATTGGAAAGATCTAATCATCTTATACATTCTTCAAGAAGACCACCCAAGCTAATTCAGGTTCTAAAGTACTCTAAATCCTAGGTGAAGTTGCTGCCCAATTTTTACAAAAATTGGACAGCACCTCCCCTATTTTACATCTAACCCAAAATCTTCAATTAGGTTCATTCCAACACATGTACCTGCATAAAAACTCAATATCTAAAGGCAGCAACACACTCCTAGGCTTCTACATATTTCTCAAATCATCAAGCATTTCCACTCCTAAGCATCTACTCATTTCCAATCCATAAAATCTTACAATCTCATTCTTTTCTTTTTGTCATTATCAAACATCCAACTACAATCCAATCCAACAATCTCAACAACAATGTCAATTTAATTATTTCAACATCAAGTCCAAAACTCAATCATAGGCATTTATCATTTGAATTCCTAAAGGAATACCACCTCGTCCTTGTTTTTATCATTTTCAATCTTACAAACAATACACTTTAATTTCAAAACTCTTACATTTTCACGGACATAAGTAAATACAATGCTTTCAAGGAATTTTAGCCCAAATACAACCAAAAAGATAAAACTGCATTTACAAAGAACAAACTAAAGCCTTGAGACTTCTAAACCAACAAAAATGCATCGGATTTTCCTCAATCCCGATGCGACGACCCGGATTCTTGCTTGCTACTTGAGGAGGGGAAAATGGGGGGTGAGCACGACGGCTCCGTGGATAATACATTTATAATGGAACACAAGCAAAACCTTTTTAAACTCTTTTTAAATCATTTTACATAGTAGAAATCCTTTCCAAAACATATTTTTCAAACCTTTCCATATATAAATCATGCAATTTAGATATGCACCACATAACACTTAATCATGCCCTAATGCGATGCGCAACCAAACGGTTCGAGAGTCCTGTAAAACAGAACGGACAACCCGAAGGTTATACCGTAGACAGAACGAGTCCGATTTCAGATCTCGTAGGCCCAAAGCGGACAGCCGGGAGAAGGCTATAAGTCGACGTGCTCGGACTATCAGAACGTTACTCTCTCACCCAAATAACACATATTATCAGATATCATGTGATCTTATAACATAATCGAAATCATATGATCTTAACAGGCAGTCATATTTCAATCAATCAAATCACATAAACTCATGGAATGCAAAAATCATGCAAGAAAAACGGTGTAGCTCTTTATCAAATCATTTGAATCAATAATTCACTTTCTTTAGTTTTCAAAAACAATTAACTGGCTCATAATTCACGTTATAAATATATTACCCACCTTGATTCCTTTGGCTTTGCAATTGGTTAGCTAGTCCTTCCTCAACCTCCAATTGCCTTATTTGACCTTAATCAAAACATAAAATCCTAATTAACATAAGGTCCAAATGCTGAAATTTTTAAAAGAATAGAAAACATGCTTAAAACCTACCTAACTATGCCTATGCCATTCCTAAATTATAACTATCAAAACCCTTCTCAAATGCATCAAACTTTTCAACAATCTCATGCCTTAAAGACACCTCACCAAATCTAATTTTTCTTAAACTTTCAAACCCTTCTTCTTTCCTTTTTCCTTCAAGGCCTCACTTCACTTTTACAAGCACAATAATCCCAATTTCACATCAAATACCAATGCTGGAATTTGTATTAGGAATTGAACAACTTACATTGAACTTAATCTAACCTTCCCCAAATATGCTTTAACCATCATTTTGAAACAAGAAAAGCAAACTCTAACCATAAAACCCTAATTAACACAATATAGCAATGCTGGAATTTGTTTTTCAAGAATGTAAAACTTGGATTTAACCTTACATAACTTCACTTATACCTTCATAACAACTATAATCCCTCTCCAAACTAAGCAAAAACCCATCTTAGGAATAACAAAAGTCACAATTTCCTAAAAGATCAAGTGCTGGAATTTTTCAAGAAATGGAAAACCCTTGACTTTAATCTAACATAACCTTCCCTTTACTTCCTAATCACTCATCAAACCACCATGATCAAGCAAAAAGGCAAAATCTCATAATAAAACCCTAATTAACAAAAGAGACCATTGCTGGAAAATTTTTCGGCAAGGAAAAACATGACCTTAATTCAATAACACCTTACTCATACCTTAACTAAGCCATTATCATCAAAACCTATCAATAAAAACAACAAAATTTCGACAATCTCTAACCTAAAACAAAACCCACGCAAATCAGATTTTGTCTCCCTTTTTTTTTTTTCTTTGCCCACTTTCTTAACCCATCTTCTTTCTCTTCTTTCTTCATAAATCATTATTCAACTCACCATTTAAACAAGAAAGAAACAAATCCTACTAGAAAACTATGAATTTCGAATATTGTCTTACCTTAAAGATGACCCACGATTTCTTTCTTTTTGATTCCAATGGAGGGTTAAGCTCTTCCTTTAACCTTCTCCTTCTTGAAACCCACTTGAAAACTCAAGAAAGATAACCTTCTCCCTCTCTTTTCTTTGGTATTTTCGTAACTCTCTTCTTACAAGACTTAAGGAAAACTTGAAAACCTACCTCTCTTCTTCTCCTAGCTTGATGGCCGACCCTTCATCTTGCTCTCTCTTCTTTGATGGCCGAAATTCCTCTTCCTTTTGCTTGGAAAAAAAATCGTGAACTTCTTCCTCTCTTCCACTTTCGAATGGTTTGCTACAATGACCTAGGTTTTTTCCTTCTAACTCACTTATTCTCTAAGCCAAAACGACATCACCTTAAGCCTCTCCCTCCATGAAATTTTCGTTTGCCTCTTTCATTTTTCATTCCTTTTTATTTCCTTTACAAGTTTCTCTTCCTTAACAACCATCCTAAGCATAATTTCGTGGGCCTCATTTACATTATTAAGCCCAAGCTTCCTTCTTTTAATTTTGTTCACTATATCAACTAATTAACTTAAGTGTTAAGCCCAATTCCATCTTTCCCTCCTTCTAACTTTCACCAAATTTTCATTTCCCTCTTTCCCATTTGAAATTTTGTGGGCTCCCACTTAAAAGCCCAAATGCTCCCTTTCTTTTTCATTTAATACATGATCAACTATTTGTTAATGGACCTAGCCCAATTACTTCATTCTCCTTCATTTAACTACAATTTAAAAGGGCTAAAGACTAAAAGCCCTCTTTACTTAGCTTAAGCTTTAAAAACATAAATCATCTTCCTAATGGCTCTTTCAAATTTACAGTCTACTCATAGAACTAAATTCTTCAATTTAATTTCTAAAAAAACCATACAAGCTCTAATTAAATAATCTCCCATTTAATCTCAATCATCTAAATTCACAAGACCCTCTCCATAAGACCCTCAAGTCATATAATTCTTTTCAATACTAACAATATATCACAAATAATAATTTATCACCAAATCACATGTCACTAAATCCCTTCATTTAGTATTTCTTAACTTAAGCAATAATATCCTCAATTTATTCCAACCACAATTAAAAATTATCAAACTGAAACCTCATAATTTAAATATGCCTCAAAATAATTTCAACATGCTTAATGCGAATCGGGGCCCAACACTTCGGTTTCTCCCTTTTGTTTCCATGGAACCCTCGAGCCATGTGATGTGCATTGCTTATTTGAACTGTTTGTTATGAAGCATATTTGCGACATGTTTTGTGAGTCGAATTAATTATGTTGAATGTGTCAATTTGCTTGATTAGCATGGGGATGCCTGAATTGATTCGTGTATATACATAATATATACATGTACATATGCCGGAATTTGTGCTAGTTACCGATGGCTATAATTATATTAGTCACTGAGCTGTGTAGCTCAACCCATTACTTTCCCTCCTCAGGTGCAGAGCAGGTCGATCGTTGATCTTGCAAGGCATCGGAAACTTCGAGCTAGTTAGGAGCTTTGTATTAAGTTAGTATTTGGGTTGGCCCTCCGATCATATTATCATGGAGCATTTTCATGTATTTTGGATTGAAACTTTATTCTGTATTTTGTATGATTATGCATACTTGTTAAATTTCTTCAGATTGTAATGGCATGAAGCCCCTTAGTTTATGGGATGTTTAATTCTTGTTGTAAATGCATGTGTAAGCGCTTGATTGTATGGGAATGTTTGTGAGTGAATTATGAATCGAACTATGTATGGATGTTGGGATCGAGTTCGACGTTTTGAGGCGCTCATCGCGAGCGCAGCCCGAGGGGTTGCCTCGGGAATGGAGATCCGGGACCTGGGCCCAACATTGGTTGTGCATGTTTGGTTTCTCCACATATAATTTGGTGTTTGACATTTATGATTGTAATGGTTACTCCCACAAATGTCGTAACACAACATGGAATTTAGTTGAGCTTTCGAAAACATATCACTGAACCTTTCTTTCTGACAATGTGATGTTGCCATAGGTGATGACATATCATAACTCTTATAAGAATATTGTCCACTTCATCCTTCAATTGTGAGTTATGGCTATAATGATGAATCTTAAATCCTAACAAAAAGCCATAATCTCAAAGTCAAAGTAGAGAAGTTCAAAAAATAAACAAATGAATAAGTCAAAAACAAAATAAAATAAATACAAAAATAATTATTAAATTAATAAAAGCTAGGCTTTCCTAACATTACAGTCCTCTACAACGACGCCAAAAACTTGATTAATATTATTTTATATCAATATTTAAAATTATAGCAAATGCACGACATAGTTGTACATAACACAGGCAAGTATGAGTTGATTCCACAAAGACTATAAGTACTAGTATTTATCTTTTTATTATCTAACTTATGAATAAGATTTTTAATTTTTATTAAAATTAAACTAAATAAACAAACTAAGAATTAAAACAATTATGAACTCAAGACAGAGAAAAGTACTTAGAAAATCAATATCATATAATAGTGTTCAGTGATGAATCCCCAAGAATCATTAACTATTAACCTTTTATCATGTAATTAGATATCGATTATTGGACTATGAAAATTTCTATATTATGTTAATATTTTCTCAAGACTATTAACAACTAATCTATTAGTTAATTAACAAAAATTCCAATTAAAACCCTAAAATTACTTTATTGATTTATGAATTTCACTATTAAGTTTGACTTTAATCTATAAGATTTATGTCGACCTATCTTTAGGCTTGCATGCAAATCCTTTCAATTATGGTAGATATATTAATACAAGAGAATTTCTCAATCTCAATCATGCGAAATCAAATTTTGCACTAATATTCTGGATAGATTAGAACAAGAATAAAAGGCATAATTGAATTGTAATAAATCAGTCAATATAATTGTATTAAATAATATATCAAAACATATTGTTATTAGAAACTAGGTTTCATCGCACCTAGATACTAAACACACTTAGTTACTCATAAAAAATGAAATCAACAACAAACATTCAAAAAATTAATAGAAAACAAAGATATCATAATTCTAAATCTTCCTTTTTCTTTTATTGGATCTTCTTGCAAGTTTAGATTTGATGTTGTAATTTAATAGATCTCTTAACATACTCTTGGTGTTTCACTAGTCTCTTGATTAGAGCTATTGCCTCTGTATGTGTCTCGTGACTTAAAATTGCTTCAAAACTCAACTCTCCCTTGTTTGTCTCTGCTCACATTCTTTTATAGTAAAAACTATTATTTATAGGATATATATAGTCAACTTACACAATCATGTAAGTGATTGTGTATCTCCAAAAATACCTAAATTCATAGTTTTACACGAGTACAGAGACTTACACGAGCAACATACAAGGCCTTGTATATCAATATACAAGGCATGCAACTCCACTCGAATATAACTAAAATTCTTCAATCTTCACATATTTACAAAGATTTGTACAGTCATTATACACGGTCATATAAGTAGTTGGTTGTTTCAAATCTTCGTTTTATGCTATGATTTCATCTGAATTCTTCTCCTTTTGGTTTATGAAGGTTACATATACTATAAAATTAACAAACAAAGCACATGAAATATAAGTTTATAATTATACTCTCATAAACATTTAGCAAGCTATTTCATTATTAAAACGTTGGTTTTCCTAAGTTCTTGGCCAAGGGAGTTAACAGTGGTTTTTGCTCTTTTAAGTTTCGTGTTGTCACTAAAGCATGCCTTGCTTGCATGTTCATACATGAAAAGAATGTGTGAAGGGAATTCATCATCCCAAGTGGTTCTTGTTTATGTGGATTAGTATTGGACTTAAAAACCCTATGGCCTTGTTTGACAATCAGTGGATTGTATTAGTTGTTAGCTAATTCTATCAGCGGTTAATTAATAGCAGATTATAACAACTGATTTGAACAACGGATAATATCAGCTATTTATTAAAGATACTTGGTAAAATTAACTATTTAGTACTAGTTGTTTACGTGTAAAATGATTTAGAGGACATGACTTAAAAAATATAAAAACATAGTATTATATCTTAGTATTTCTTTGAATATTCTCATAAGAATTTAGATTTTAAATATTTAATTTTACAAAATAAATATATAAATATCATTTATCAATGATATATTTTTACTAATTAATTAATTTAAAATTATTTGATCTCTTAATTTTACATAAGCAATAAATTAACTTGTGAATATTATTCAAAAATTATACGAAATTTTGTTGTAATATATTTTTATTTAAAATGTTATATTATAAAAATGTTTTTCTATTAAATTATTGTTTGTTTATATATAATTGTAATGGCTACTATCATGGCTTGAACATTACAACATAAAAGAGGACCTTTGAAGTGCACACGCCAAATAACTTAAATTTTGTGTATCAACGTCTTTGGACAGTGGCAGTTGTTACAAAGGTTTTTCTTGGATTTGAACTTTTACCGCAAGTCGCGCCCACCTTCGTACGACAATCCTGCTTAGGTCTGCTTAAGCAAAGATTTAGCCTTCTCACATGAATGTCGTCGAATAATTTCGTTAGCCCTCGAACACCTCACGCGCACATAAGTGTTTAAGTGTTTCCCTCACACAAGAAAAGAACACAAGTGTAATAGAGTAAAGAAAGCAACAAGACATTTTTAAATGTAGCCGAAGCTACCTCTTTCATTAACTCTCAACAAAACCCTTACAAGAATTCCCTAGCTAAAGCCCTTACTATGAGAACTCTCCCCCAAAAGCTCTAAACTCTCAAAGCTCTCAACTCTGATCTTCTCTGATCTGATGTGATGAATAGGCCTCAACTCTAATGAGTTATTTATAGGCTCCTCTAGATGACTAAGAGTCCTAGTAGAACTCTACTAGCTAAGATCACAATTTTATCCTATATAATAAGATTACATCACGTTTAAAAGATTTACCTGATCTAGGAGAGATTATCCCTATCTATGAAGATCTCCTCTATCTTCAGATGATCCTTCCATGTGATCTTTATCTCTTTGCCTTGTTCCCTTGTCAACACGCCTTCCTCGTGCTGACTTGCATGTCAAGCATTGACCAAAGCTTGCCAATACTTGCACTATCTCACAGCCTGGACTTAGGGGTCTAACAAGCCACCCTCACTAGAAGAATTTGACACCCTCGTCGAAATAATATGTGGCCACTCCTCCACGAGTGATTCCCTCAAAGACTCCTTCACCGAATGTCGAAGACTAGAGCAAGCCTTCTCTTCCAATGGCATCGTTTTCTCACATTATCTCCTCTTTCCGTTGAGTTTGCTTTTGCATGGGCGCTCCTCCACGAGGCCTATACAATTTATATAGGCGAAGTTGTTGATGGCTCCTTCTCCCAAGTCAACTTCATCGCTCCCTCCTTTGTCCTTCGAAACAATGGAGTTCACCTACTCCTCGCCCTTCTTCCTCTGCGGGCATTCTCGAGCAAAATGTGGCCCCTGACAAATGAAGCATGCAACTGGTCCCTTCGATTACTTTTTCTTATGTTGAGAAGATTCTCCTACCTTCTCTTTGCCTTTCTCCTTGCTATCCTGGTTTCACCATTTTTCTTACCCTTTTTGTAGGTTAGAATTGGTGGTGGCAATTGGAAATCCACCAAGGCATCTACCGCCGCTATTGCGCTAGGGAGGTCTTTCACGTTCTGCCTTCGAAGCTCCATTTATTCCCAACCTTACAAGCCGCTAATAAAGTTGAACAACTTGTCATCCTCTGGCATGTTCTGCACATCCAACATCACCGATGTGACCTTCCTCACATACTCCCTCACCGAGCCATCTTGCTTTAAACCCTTCAAAGCTTCCCTCGCAAGCTAATAAGTGTTGTTGGGTAGGAATTGATTCGTTAGCTCCTTCTTCATCTTCTCCCAAGTGTCAATAGGGGGTCTACCCGCACTGATGTCATTGGAGATTCTCATTCTCCACTACAGCTTCGCATCACCCACTAGATACATTGCTGTGATTGACACCTTCTTCGAGTCCGCCACCTTTGCCACTGCAAAGTACTGCTCCATATCTCACAGAAAATTTTCGAGCTCCTTGACATTTCGTTTGCCATTGAAAACTTGTGGCTCTCGCACTTTCACCATAGTGCTTTCCACTCGGACACCCATCTCATGCTTTGACATCACACATTTGAACACCAACAAATCATAGCTCATCTCCTCACGAGCCTTACCTATTCTTCGAGTGCTCTCATAGTAGCTTGAAGCTCCCTCTTCAAGGTTGCTATACGTTCCAACAAAGGAACTACTCCCTCATTCGTCGAGGATAGAGACTCAAGAATCGCCTCTATTCTAACAACCCTTTCAATCAGATTACTTTCACTAGCCATCACTCTCGATTGGCTCTGATACCAGTTGTTACAAAGGTTTTTCTTGGACTCGAACTTTCACCGCAAGTCGCGCCCATTTTTATACGGCAATCCCGCTTAGGTCCGTTTAAGCAAATATTCAACCTTCTCAATTGAATGTCGCCGAACAATTTCGTTAGCCTTAGAACACCTCACACGCACACAAGTGTTTAAGTGTTTCCCTCACACACGAAAAGAACACAAGTGTAATAGAGTAAAGAAAGCAATAAGAGATTTTAAAATGTAGCCGAAGCTACCTCTTTCATTAACTCTCAACAAAATGTTAACAAAAGACACGAGTACCTCCTACTCGAAGCACTCAAGGAAATCCCTACTCGAAGCCCTTACAAGAACTCCCTACTCGAGGCCCTTACTATGAGAACTCTCCCTCAAAAGCTCTCAACTCTCAAAGTTCTCAACTTTGATCTTCTCTGATCTGATGTGATGAATAGGTCTCAACTCTAATGAGCTATTTATAGGCTCCTCTAGATGACTAAGAGTCCTAGTAGAATTCTACTAGCTAAGATCACAATCTAATTCTATCTAATAAGATTACATCACATTTAAAAGATTTACCCGATCTAGGAGAGATTATCCCTATCCATGAAAATCTCCTCTATCTTCAGATGATCCTTCCATGTGATCTTTATCTCTTAAAGATGATGTTCATCAACAGTGATCTTATCTGCCACGTCATCATATGCCACATCATCCATAGTTTTCACGTCACTGCTGAAGTGTCTTCCCCACAGCCTATCCGCACATAAGTCCATCAATGCACGTCTATGAACAAGTCCATCTTCCATGATCAAGCTCATTCATGGTGCAGTCTCGTCGTTCCATGACTAAGTCACATATCACAATCCGAGTTAGTATTTAACCTCACATTTATTACATACCTTCGACCTGCCTCGCCAAAGTTAGGTGTTTATGTGCCTCGTCGTGCTCGCATGCCCTCGTGCATCCTCACGGGGTCTCTCGCATACCTTTGCGCCTTCCCGCGCACCCTTGGGTCTCGCATGACTTAGTTTTCTAACTCCACATGGCCTCACATCTGAATCTCACGTCTCGTTGAAGATTTCTACCAATGCGTGCCTACGCATATCAAATCTTGCCTATTCTTGAGATCACTGCCGATACTTCCCGCATCCCTCACCTACATCGCAAGTTTCTCGAGTTTTGCTTGCCAAATCACAAGACTTTGCCTTGTTTCCTTGTCAACACGCCTTCCTAGTTCCGACTTGTATGCCAAGCATTGGCCAAGGCTTGCCAATACTCGCACAATCCCACAGTCTGCACTTAGGGGTCTAACAAACCACCCTCACTAGAAGAATTTGATGCCCTCTTCAAAATAATCTGTGGGCACTCCTCCACGAGCGATTCCCTCAAAGACTCCTTCGCCGACTGTCGGAGACTGGAGCAAGCCTTCTCTTTCAATGGCACCTTTTTCTCACATCATCTCCTCTTTCCATCGAGTTTGCTTTTGCATGGGCGCTCCTCCACGAGGCCTATACAATTTATATAGGCGATGTTGTTGATGGCTTCTTCTCCCAAGTCATCTTCATCATTCCCTCCTTTGTCCTTCGAAATAATGGAGTTCACCTACTCCTCGCCCTTCTTTCTCTGCGGGCATTCTCGAGCAAAATGTGGCCCCTGACAAATGAAGCATGCAACTGGTCCCTTCGATTGCTTCTTCTTATGTTGAGAAGATTCTCATATATTCTCTTTGCCTTTCTCCTTTTCATCCCGGTTTCCATCATTTTTCTTGCCCTCTTCGTAGGTTAGATTTGGTGGTGGGAATTGGAAATCCACCAAGGCATCTGCCGCCGCTATTGCGTTAGGGAGGTCCTTCACGTTATGCCTCCGAAGCTCCATTTGTGCCCAACCTTACAAGTCGCTAATGAAGTTGAACAACTTGTCCTCCTCTGACATGTTCTGCACGTCCAACATCACCGATGTGAACTTCCTCACATACTCCCTCACCGAGTCGTCTTGCTTCAAACCCTTCAAAGCTTCCCTCGCGAGTTAAGAAGTGTTGTTGGGTAGGAACTGATCCGTTAGCTCCTTCTTCATCTTCTCCCAAGTGTCAATGGGAGGTCTACCCGCACTGATGTTATTGGAGGTTCTCATTCTCCACCACAACTTCGCATCACCCACTAGGTACATTGTTGTGATTTGCACCTTCTCCGAATCCGCCACCTTTACCGTTACAAAGTACTGCTCCATATCCCACAGAAAAGTTTCGAGCTTCTTGACATTCCGTTTGTCATTGAAAACTTGTGGCTCTTGCACCTTTACCATAGTGCTTTCCACTCGGACACTCGTCTCATGCTTTGACATCGCACGTTTGAACACCAACAGATCATAGCTCATCTCCTCATGAGCCTTTACCTGTTCTTCGAGCGCTCTCATAGTAGCTTGAAGCTCTCTCTCCAAGGCTGTTATACGTCCTAACAAAGGAACTACTCCCTCATCCTTCGGGGATAGAGACTCAAGAATCGCCTCTATTCTAGTAACCCTTTCAATCATAATACTTCCACCAGCCATCACTCTCGATTGGCTCTGATACCAGTTGTTACAAAGGTTTTTCTTGGACTCGAACTTTCATCACAAGTCACGCCCATCTTCATACGGTAATCCCGTTTAGGTCTACTTAAGCAAAGATTCAGCCTTCTCACGTGAATGTCACCAAACAATTCTGTTAGCCCTCGAACACCTCACGCATAAGTGTTTCCCTCACACATAAAAAGAAAATAAGTGTAATAGAGTAAAGAAAACAACAAGAGATTTTTAAATGTAGCCGAAGCTACCTCTTTCATTAACTCTCAACAAAATGTTAACAAAAGGCACGAGTACCTCCTACTCGAAGCACTCAAGGAACTCCCTACTCGAAGCCCTTACTATGAGAACTCTCTCCCAAAAGCTCTCAACTCTGATCTTCTCTGATCTGATGTTATGAATAGGTCTCAACTCTAATGAGTTATTTATAGGTTCCTCTAGATTACTAAGTGTAGCGCCCCCTCATCGTAGGGTACACATCGGGAAACCCGTAGGTCACTCCGACACGTATCCCACGATAAAGGTTCACTACCAGAAAATTTCGCTAAAATCCACATGGCATCGCATAATAATAATTGCAATAAATCGAAATCGAAAATTAATATCCAAATGTAATTTATCCAATACAATCATTCAATCCAATAGACAAATCTATCGGTCCTAACAAAATCAAAAGGGAAAACTGATACAAGCGTCTATCCTAAGTCATCCTCAAAACACTAATCCAGCTGACCGACCTGTGTGCCATCACGACCCTCGCCGGCAACTCGCACGGCAGGAAAGAAAGATCTTCGGAGCTAGGAGTCTACTCTAACAGTCCTGAAAAATAGGTTGCAAATTTGGGTGAGTTTGCGAACTCAATGAGAAACCATCATCGATGGTTCACTCAAATCATGCATTACGCATTACGGCGTACAGATAGTACAAGAATATTTATTGTCAAGATAATATAACAATTGCGATGTCGAGCAATTTACAAGACATGTAACAATAAGCGAATCCGAATCCAATCAGCGATAAAGAATAAGTAACGATCTACATAATTCACGCCATCACATATTTCAAGAATCGTCACCACACAATAATCATGTAAATGCAATGCATATGTGACTCTTTCCAGCTTATTCGATTTTGTGCCCAAGTGCTCAATCGAATCGGTGTGGGCGCGTCGATTTTCTCCCTGCTAAGCCAGTCGATGCGATATCTGAGCTCAAGCTCTTTTCAAAGGAAAATAGCAACTTGGGACACATTCCATTACGTGATCATGCATTTATGCATGCGAAGTCATGTTCAAGAATTTACAAGTGTGTGGCTATAAAGCCCGGTACATCGATGCTCAAGAGTTCAATGGTATGGCTATAAAGCCCAATATTCATCCGAGATCACGTAATGATGCGATTGATTCGAAACCAAGAGTCATATGGTAGTCATATAATTCACCTTTCCATGTAATTCACAAGAAGTATAAGCAACGTAGATTTGAGAAACCAACTAGGTTACTCACCAGTAACTTCCGAAGCACGCTGAAGTCCCAAAGAATGTCCGTGGAACGACGGTCCAATCTGGCCTCCGTAACGAAGAAGGTACAAATCCCATTACTAGATGCTCAATTTACCGTGCGACAAGAATGCATATGTCTCAATGAAATGATGTACAATGCATGTTCACGATTTCGGTGCTAATACCCAATTTTGGACTCTTGGGTCCAATTCGACTCTTAGTTCAATTGATCGACAAGAATTGCTCCATTCCTAGAATTCACCAATTTCCTCAATTCATATTCTCTATAACCATTTCCTATTCATTCGGTCAAAACTTCTATTGCAATTTCCAATTTAAAACTCCAATTTGAATTTAATCCTTAGTCGATTGAATTTGTAATTTTCTAAGTCCCAATTCCAAAACCTCAAACACACCTCTTGGACAACTAGGGTGGAGGTCGCGACCGAGGTGCGCTGGTGCTCACCAGATGCCCATAGGCCGCCTCGAGTTATTGCTCCTCTACCAGTTCTCGCCTGTCTCACCGAGCTCTCGCCTCTCTGCCAGTTCTCGCCTGTCTCACCGAGCTCTCGCCTCTCTACCAGTTCTCGCCTGGCTCACCGAGCTCTCGCTCCTCTACCGATTCTCGCCCGTCTCACCGAGCTCTCGCCTCTACCAGTTCTCGCCTCTCACCGAGCTCTCGCTCTCTACCAGTTCTACTTTGTCACCGAGCTCTCGCTCCTCTACCAGTTCTCCTTCTTCCCAACACATCCTTAAACACAATTCCAAAGGTTCCGCATCCCCGACTCAAACTCTAACCCAAATTTTCCTCTGTGAACAACTCTCAATTAATTCGATACACAAAATACAACAAATCCTTAGCTTCTATTCCTTCCAAGAACCATTTCCTTAATTTATCAACACACATAACTCATCAATTTCATCGTCCTAAACCTTAATATATATATAATCATCAAATATCTAAACCAATCATCAATATAACTCAATCAACAACTAATCGTACTATCTAAGGCAAGAAAGAAGCAAACTTTCTTGATGAAAGCCTCCAAGCTTACAACGATCACCAATCCCTTAACTCTTACACACTCACGATAACACCCAGAGTAGAACCCATCAAGAACACTCTCAACCACCCAATCGGACATAATAAATGCCATAAATGCAGAGAAACCATTAATGACAACATTAAAACCATAAAACTTACCAATCACAGATCGAATCCACGATCTCTCAAAATCACCAAACCCTAGAAATCCTTCAAAATCCTCGATCTACCAATCTCAAGGCTTCCAACCTTTATCAATCAAGAGACATATTAGACTAATTACCATAAGGAAGAAGCCAAAAGAAATCAAAGGATCTCTCACCGCTGGGAGGAATCGAAATCACCGTAAAGGGAAAGAAGAGAAACCGGAAAATGCCTTAGCAAACTTTTCCCAAATTTCTTTCAACCCTAGTATTTATAGCCCAACTCTCCAAATCGGTCCAAATTTCATCTCAATTTCAATGGCTTAACACATAAATTTTCTATCGAAAAATTCTAATTTTTCCATTGCCATTGGACAGCCCTTTCAATACTATCTGATCGATCGGTCGACCACTCAAATATTTCCATCCGGTATTTTCTCCCGAATTTTCCTAAAATTTTCTAAAAGTCTCTATAAATTACCAATCACCCATAAACAAGATTAAATCACCATTGAACTTAATTACTCTAATTTCTCAATTAACTCCCAATCCAATCACCCCGATCGGTCCATAGTCACAATCAAATCACGAAAATCATGAATGCACGTACCTAAGAATAAATGCATATGCAATAAGCCTGTTCCTCTATAATTAGAGGCCGAGATCATGCTTTCGACGAAGAATGCAATGAAACCTATCAAGATGGCTCATAAATACCAAAATACCCTTGCTAAATGATAGAACGGATGTTACAATTCACCCTCCTAATAAAAATTTCGTCCTTGAAATTTCATACCGTCCCATCAAATAAATGAGGATACTTGGCTCTCATAAGCTCCTCCGTCTCCCATGTAGCTTCCTCGGAAGAGTGGTTCTTCCAAAGGACTTTCACCAATGGAATCACACTCCTCGCTTGCTTGACTCGTGATTCAATGATCCGCACGGCTCCTCTACATAACTCATATCATCGCTATCTCGATATCCCGAGCCGGAATCACATGTGTCGGGTCCGATCGGTACCGTCGGAGCATACTTACATGAAATACATCATGCAATCGGGACATCTCGCTCGGTAAAGCCAATCAGAAGCCGGTGGTCCAATCTTCTCAAGAATCTCATAGGGACCAATATACCGAGGGCTCAACTTGCCCTTATGGCCAAATCTCAATACTCCTTTCCAAGGAGACACTCAAGGAACACTCGATCACCCACACTACATCTATATCTCTCCGATGTTTGATCCGCATAACTCTTCATTCGCCTTGAGCCGCTTGATGCGACTCAATCAATCAGATCTTATCTCTCAGATCTGGATCACTCGGGTCCTCTATCAATCTCGACCCTCTTCATCCCAATACAATGGTGATCTACACACCGCCATACAAGGCCTCATACGGTGCCATCCCAATACCGCTCGACATCGTTGTTGTATGCAAACTCTATCAATGCCAAGATCGATCCCACGCACCTCTCAACTCCAAAGACACATGCCCAAGCATGTCCTCGATACCCGATCGTCCTCTCACTGTCCATCATGTTCGAGGATGAAATGCGGTCTTTGAAATTCATCCTAGTACCCATAGCGATCAGAGGCTCTTCCGTAACCTCGATGTGAACTCGATCCTCGCTCAAACTATTGACAACGGAACCCCATGCAACTGCATAATCTCGCAACATACTTGGGCCAACCGATCGAGAGTATTACTCTCCTCATCGCAAAAAGTGAGCCGATTTAATAATCGGTCCACTATGACCCAGATAGCATCATGTTGCCTCGGTGTCTAGGCAACCTCATCACGAAGTCCATAGTAATTCGCCCCACTTCCACTCCGGAATGGGCAACGAATGCAACTTTCCCATCGAGTCCGATGCTCGCCTTAACTCGCTGACATATCAAATATCTGACACGCATCGCCACTTGCTTCTTCATACCAGCCACCGTAAATGCCGCCTCGTAGTATTATACATCTTGGTCGAACCAGATGCATAGCGTCGCGCCACATGAGCCTCCTCTAGGATCTCCGTCTCGGATCATCAATATCCCGCACACATAGCCTCCGTCCCATCCACAATGTCCCATCTCTCAACTCAACTCGAATCGACACCACCGAACTCTATCAATCGGTCTCACTAGTACGGGTCCCGATCCCGAACCTCCGAACTCGTTACGCAAAGATCGGCCTAAGCCTCGAGTAACAATCGCTCCATCCCGACCCAGATCCAATCAGACATTCAGCCTCACCGAATCAGACTAGGCAATCTATCAACTCAATCTGAGCCGCACTCCCATAAGATCTCCTACTCGGCATCGCCACCACATTGGCCTTACTCGGTGGTACTCAATCGCATAATCATAATCCTTCAAGAACTCTACCCATCTCCTCCGTCTCGATTGAGATCCTCTCGCTCGCCAGATACCTCGACTCTTATGATCGCGAAGATCCGGAACATCTCACCATACAAATAATGTCTCCAGATCTTGTGGCAAATACCACTCGCAGCTAACTCCAAGTCATGGATCGGATAATTTACCTCGTGAGGCCTCAATCGCCTCGAGGCATACGCTAAAACTCTCCCATGCCGCATCAATACACATCCCAATCCTCGATGCGAGGCATCATCAGAAACACAAAGCCTCAAATCCGGAAGGAATACCTAACACCGCGCGCGTCAACAACCGATGTTTCAGCTCCTCAAAGCTCTTCCGCATTCCTCACCCATCCGAACGGTACATTCTTCCTCAATAACCCGTCAAAGGGGCGGAGATCAACGAAACCCTTCGACGAATCTCCGATAATATCCGCCAATCCTAGAAAACTTCGCAACTCGCATACCCTAGGGGCCTCCCAAATCATCATCGCTTCTATCTTGTGAGGATCCACCGATACCCTCACCGGACACCACGTGTCCCAAATACAATCTCATCAAGCCAAAATTCGACTTAGCAAATTTGGCGAATAATCGCTCTCTCTCATGACTCGCAAGATAATCCTCGATGCTCGGCGTGTTCTCGACTATCCCTCGAATAAACCAAGATGTCATCAATAAATACAATCACAAATCGATCCAGTAGGGCTGAAATATCCTATTCATCAAAGCCATAAAGGCTGCCGGCATTAGTCAACCCAAACGGCATCACTAAGAACTCAAGTGCCCATACCTACTCCTAAAGCACTCTTGGGCACATCGGCCTCCGCAATCCTCACCGATAGTAACCAGATCAAGGTCCAACTTAGTGAACACCGAGCTCCTCAGAATCGATCAAATAGATCATCAATCCTAGGCGGTGGATACTTATTCTTCATCACACCCGATTCAACCGCCTATAGTCAATACACGCCTCGAGTCCCATCCTTCTTCTTTACAAACAGTACCGGAGCTCCCCATGGCGAAACACTCGGTCCGATAAACCCTTGTCCAATAGCTCTTGTAATCGAGCCTTAAGCTCTCTCGCCCACGGTGCCATCCTATACTGGAGGGATCGATATAGAGCGGTGCAGGGAACGAGATCGATCTCAAACTCTATCTCTCGCTCTCGCGGCAAACCCAGAACTCCTCGGGAAATACATCCGGAAAGTCCTCACTACGGAACCTCCTCCAATCTCCGCCCACTTAGAATCCACTACGTGAGCCAAATAGGCCTCACATCCTCCCCGAATCAATCTCGGCGCCATAAAGGATATCATCCTCGCAGCACCGCCCGACCGACTCTAAACACCACTGGCTGGCCAGAGATTCCAACACGACCTCCTTGGCATAACAGTCCATAATAACCCTATGCACACCAACCAATCCATCCCCAATATCACGCCAATCTCTCTCGAGGCAATATAATCAAATCAAGACTCAAACCGCTTTCAATCAATCTGGATCGGACATCCTATACATACCTCTCCCAATACAACAGACTACCCAGAGGTGTACTCACCTCCAACCCATATCAGTAACCTCTCGCCTATTCCCATGCAAATCTACATGCTAAATGCGGTGCAATAAAGGAATGGGTGGATCCAGATCCAACAATGCATATACTTCTATGCCGAAAATAAGAAGCATACCCAACAACATCCGGTGAGTCCCGGCCTCCCGCCGTGTCATGGCATAGACCCTACTTTGTGATTGCTTTGCCACTCGGTCCCTGGACCTCACTCTGAGAACCCTCTACTGGCCTCGGCCTCGACCTCGGCCTCGACCTCGGCCTCTCATCCTCGATCCACCACCACGGCTCCACTGGACCGTGGTATTATCGCTCGATCCGCCACCATAGTAGATGGGCTCCCAAAGTCTCGGCGCCTCACTAGGTGCTCCATCGAGCCACACCTCAGCAGGCTCCCGATAACCATCGGCACTCTCCACTGTGCCTCTTGCCACAAGTGCTCACAATCTGGGACACCGTCTCGACCCTCCGCGCTATCCGCCACCACTAGCGATCAGGCGACCGCCTCTGCCCATACCAGTCTGTTCGCCCTCTCAGTGGACTCAAGGGCTGCTCGACGCTTACTATAACCTCTCGACAAGACCGCTCAGCTATCACTAGTTCTCTTATGTCAGTCCCTGTCCGTCTGGGCCTCAAATACATTCTCGTCAGAAGTAATGCTTTATCCCGACAAAGTGCAGCTCTCAACTTCAGTAAATGAGCTCATATCGATCTGGCCAACGGGTGCGAATCTCAAATTGAGTCCACCTCAAATCTCCAGATCGGCCTCGTATGTAAGAGTCAATCAAGAAGCATAGCCCATCAACTCGTTGAATCAACTTCATAGTCACCACAATCATTTGTCCCCGCCTCAACTCTAGGAACTCTTGCATCTTCATCTCTAAGTAGACCTTGGGTATGTAATTGTCCTCAAGGCCCTCGTAAAATCGTCCCATGTCGAGTCACGAGGGCACGGTGGTACTTGCCGGGACATCCTCCACCACCGATATGCAGGACCACAAGCAAGGAGACAGAGTAATCGAACCTCTCCTCGTGGTCGCAGATCCATCCGTCGAGGACTCGCTCGACCCTCTCAAGCCATCCTCGGCCTCCGCAGGTCAAGCTACCATAGAAGTCAATCGCCCCACCATGCCGCCGATCGCACTGCTGCGTCGTTCTGCCTCACAGAACTCGAGGAGGTAACTCTCCGAAAGAGGCATAGGGACTCCTACTAGCTCTTCTGATTCTTGGTCACCGGCCGCTCTACTCGATCTCCCATTACGGATGACCTAAAATGCATAAGAAATTCGGATCACTCGCTATTCTTACAAAGGATTCCACTTAATAACACTCTATGCCCAAAAGATGCCAAACCCGGCTCGATACCACTAATGTAGCGCCTCATCGTAGGGTACACATCGAAACCCGTGGGTCGCTCCGACACGTATCCCACGATAAAGGTTCACTACCGAAAATTTCGCTAAAATCCACATGGCATCGCAGAATAATAATTGCAATAAATCGTAAATCGAAAATTAATATCCAAAATGTAATTTATCCAATACAATCATTCAATCCGTAATAGACAAATCTATCGGTCTCCTAACAAAATCAAAAGGAAAAGACATACAAGCGTCATCCTAAGTCATCCTCAAAACACTAATCCAAATTGACCGACATGTGCAGCATCACGACCCTCGCCAAAGAACTCGCACGGCAGAAAGAAAGATCTTCTGAGCTAGAGTCTACTCTAATGATCTGAAAAATAGGTTACAAATTTGGGTGAGTTTATGAACTCGGTGAAAACCATCATCGATGGTTCACTCAAATCATGCATTACGCACACGGCGTACATATAGATAATACAAGAATATTTATTGTCAAGATAATATAACGATTCGATGTCGGTAGTAATTTACGATACATGTAACAATAAACGAGAATCCGAATCGGTTTGCAGAATAAGTAACAATCTACGATAATTCACGCCATCACATATTTCAAGAATCGTCACCACACGATCAATCATGTAAATGCAATGCATATGTGACTCTTTCGATTATTCGCCAGTGCCCAAGTGCTCGATCAAGAATCGGTGTGGGCGCGTGAGATTTCTCCTTCGCTAAGCCGGTCGATGCGATATCGAGCTTGAGCTCTTTTCGGTGAAAATAGCAACTTGGGACACATTCCATTACGTGATCATGCATTTATGCATGCGAAGGTCATGTTCAAGAATTTACGGTGTGTGGCTATAAAGCCCGGTACATCGCTGCTCGAGAGTTCAATGGTATGGCTATAAAGCCCAATATTCATCCAAGATCACGTAATAATGCGATTGATTCGAGAAACCAAGAGTCATATGGTAGTCATATAATTCACCTTTCCATGTAATTCACGATGGAAGTATAAGAACCAGAGATTTGAGAAACCAACTAGGTTACTCACCAGAACTTCCGAGCTCTTTCGAAGTCCCAAAGAATGTCCGTGGAACGACGGTCCAACGGTGCCTCTATAATGAAGGTACAAATCCCATTACTAGATGCTCAATTTACGTGACAAGAATGCATATGTCTCAATGAAATGATGTACAATGCATGTTCACGATTTCCGGTGCTAATACCCAATTTTGGACTCTTAGGTCCAATTCCGACTCTTAGTTGATTGATCGACAAGAATTGCTCCATTCCTAGAATTCACCAATTTCCTCAATTCATATTCTCTATAACCATTTCCTATTCATTCGGTCAAAACTTCTATTGCAATTTCCAATTTAAAACTCCAATTTGAATTTAATCCTTAGTCGATCAAATTTGTAATTTTCTAAGTCCCAATTCCAAAACCTCAAACACACCTCTTCTGACAACTAGGGTGGAGGTCGCGACTGTGGTGCGCCTGGTGCTCACCAGATGCCCATAGGCCTCCTCGAGTTATTGCTCCTCTACCAGCCTCTCGCCTGTCTCACCGAGCTCTCGCTCCTACTGCAGCTCGCCCGTCTCACCGAGCTCTCGCTCCTCGACCCGCCTCGCCTGCCCACCGAGCTCTCGCTCTCTACCAGCTTCTCGCCCGTCTCACCGAGCTCTCGCTCCTCTACCAGCTCTCGCCCGTCTCACGAGCTCTCGCTCTCTACCAGTTCTCGCCTGTCTCACCGAGCTCTCGCTCCTCTACCAGCTCTCGCCCGTCTACAGAGCTCTCGCTCCTCTACCAGCTTCTCGCCGTCTACCGAGCTCTCGCTCTCTACCAGCCTCCTTCTTCCCAACACATCCTTAAACACAATTCAAAGTGTTCCGGATCCCCGACTCAAACTCTAACCCAAATTTTCCTCTGTGAACAACTCTCAATTAATTCGATACACAAAATACAACAAATCCTTAGCTTCTATTCCTTCCAAGAACCATTTCCTTAATTTATCAACACACATAACTCATCAATTTCATCGTGAAACCTTAATATATATATAATCATCAAATATCTAAACCAATCATCAATATAACTCAATCACCAACGAATCGTACTATCTAAGGCAAGAAAGAAGCAAACTTTCTTGATGAAAGCCTCAAGCTTACAACGATCACCAATCCCTTAACTCTTACACACTCACGATAACACCCAGAGTAGAACCCATCAAGAAACACTCTCAACCACCCAATCGGACATAATAAATGTCATAAATGCAGAGAAACCATTAATGACAACATTAAAACCATAAAACTTACCAATCACAGATCGAATCCACAGATCTCTCAAAATCACCAAACCCTAGAAATCCTTCAAAATCCTCGATCTACCAATCTCAAGGCTTCCAACCTTTATCAATCGGTAGAGACATATTAGACTAATTACCATAAGGAAGAAGCCAAAGAAATCAAAGGATCTCTCACCGTTGGGAGGAATCGAATCACCGTAAAGGGAAAGAAGAGAAACTGGAAAATGCCTTAGCAAACTTTTCCCAAATTTCTTTCAACCCTAGTATTTATAGCCCAACTCTCCAAATCACCCAAATTTCAGTCTTTGAATTTCAATGGCTTAACACATAAATTTTCTATCGAAAAATTCTAATTTTCCATTGCCATTGACACCTTTTCAATACTATACAATAATCGATTGACCACTCAAATATTTCCATCCGTATTTTCTCCCGAATTTCTAAAATTTTCTAAAAGTCTCTATAAATTACCAATCACCCATAAACAAAGATTAAATCACCAGTTGAACTTAATTACTCTAATTTCTCAATTAACTCCCAATCCAATCACCCCGATCGATCCATAGTCACAATCAAATCTCGGAAAATCATGAATGCACGTACCTAAGAATAAATGCATATGCAATAAGCACATTCCTCTATAATTAGAGGCCGATATCATGCTCGATCAGTGAATGCAGTGAAACCTATCAGTATGGCTCATAAATACCAAAATACCCTTGCTAACAGTAACGGGATGTTACACTAAGAGTCCTAGTAGAACTCTACTAGCTAAGATCACAATCTTATTCTATCTAATAAGGTTACATCACATTTAAAAGATTTACCTGATCTAGGAGAGATTATCCCTATCCATGAAAATCTCCTCTATCTTCAGACCTTCCATGTGATCTTTATCTCTTAAAGTTGATGTTCATCAACGGTGATCTTATCCACCACATCATCCACAGTTGTCACGTCACTACCAATGTGTCTTTACCATAGCTTATCCGCACATAAGTTCATCAATGCATGTCCATGGACAAGTCCATCTTCTATGATCAAGCTCATTCATGGTGTAGTCTCATCGCTCCATGACTAAGTCACAAGTCACAATCCGAGTTAGTATTTAACCTCGCACATATTGCATACCTTCGACCTGCCTCACCGAAGTTAGGTGTTTATACGCCTCGTCGCGCTCGCATGCCTTCGAGCATCCTCGCGGGGTCTGTCGCATACCTTTGTGCCATCTTGTACACCCTCGGGTCTTGCATGACTTAGTTTTTCAACTCCGTGCGGCCTCGCATCTGAATCTCACGTCTCGTTGAAGATTTTTGCCAATGCGCGCCTACGCGTATCAAATCTCACCTATTCTCGAGATCTCTGCCGATATTTCCCGCATCCCTCACCTACATCGCAAGTTTCTCAGATTTTGCTCGCCAACTCGCAAGACTTTGCCTTGTTCCCTAATCAACACGCCTTTCTCGTGCCAAGCATTGGTCAAGGCTTACCAACACTCGTATGATCCCGCAGTTTGGACTCAGGGGTCTAACATCAGTTTACATAGTAAGTGAGGGCATAACTGTCATTAAAACACAATTTTAATAACTCTTAGTAGCTTTTTAAAAATCAGTTGATTGGGTTCAATCAGCCAACCCAATCCGATAATTATTAGCTATTTGACCATTTCAAACAACTAAAATCTTTGAATCAATCATTTGCCAAACGGGAACTATGTATGATAAATGCAACCCAAGTTTACACATATTTGTTCAAAGGATAGTTTCAATTTCAACTGTAAACCAAACCTGTAATAAGTCTAATTTTTAAACCAACATTATAGATTTCGTATCGTACCAACTAGAAGGTATCATACCTATTAGAAAATTGTATGAAACCAATTTTAAAGGTACCAATCATCGTGCTAATCAATACCGACGATTTTGCATGATAGCGGTCGGTACCGAAAACTTTGAAAAATAGGGATACTATTTAGCAAAACTTTTAAAAAAATTAAATTCTTCCCGCCTCTCGCTTCCACTATCTCCCTTTTTCAAAGTTTTTTTAATTAACTATTTACTTATTTAGTTCAACTTTTATTTTGATTTTAATTTATATTTTTGAAATAAAATAAATATTTTATTACTAATAACGATTATAAATTAAATAAAACCCAAAAATTATTTTATTTACATTTATTTTAATTCTTTATATAATATTTATTAAGAAAATATTTTATTTTTAAAATAAATAATTTAAAATTATTATTTATAAACTAATAATTATTTTTAGGTATATTTTAATTTTAAATCAAATTTTATTAAAAATTTATATATTTTAAAATATTTATAATTAAATATATTTATTAATATTTATTAAATTAATTTTATAAATTAAATTAAGTTTATTTATTTATAATTTTAGTAATAATTAATTTTAGTTAGTTAAATATATAATATTAAATTAAATTGTTTAAATTTTATTTAATATTATATATTTAATTGATAATAAATTAAATAATATATATTGTTGTTTGATTTCACTTCTAGTTGGTCATTTCCTTATCACAAATTCTTGCTATAAATTGTAATAAAATTTTATTATTCTTTTTATTTGATGTTTTGATGTAATTATTATTTATTATATGATAAATTGTAATATTTCAAATACCTTGTATTATTCTTAATTTTATAGTTGAATGATAATTAATATATTAATTGTAGTTATTATTTATATCTAAAATATGTGAAAATTAATGTTAATAAAAATAAATAAATTGTTATTATTTTAAATTTTTATTATTATGATTTTTGAGACATGGTTGATATAAAATTATAAAGTATACAGATAATATACTAATAGTCTATTTTATAATTTTAAAAATTAAAGGACTATTTCATAAATTTAAATAATTATCCGAAACGGTACTTAATATTAACCGGTATCGGTATAGTACCATACTAGAACTCAATCTAACTTTAATATCGGTACAGTATTCGTAACATTATTTTAGACCGCTTTTAACATTATTCTTTGGTTTAATGATGAATTAAATGCCAATAGAATTATATGCTTATTCTCTATTTCAACGTTTTCTTAGATCACTTGACCTTAGAAGCACCTTTTTGTTTTGTACGTAAATTTTATCCTCTGTTTTAACATTTGGCCACAAAATAAAAAGGTGCATCTAAGATCAAGTGATCTCAGAAAACGTTGAAATAGAGAATAAGCATATAATTCTTTTGGCATTTAACCAAAAAAGTGAGCATGCCATTTCCAACCAATTCTAGGCCGGAAGTTCTGTGCCACCTTTCTTCTGGTTCCTTTTCATTATACTTCAATTCCTAATGTTAACTTTATGTAAAGATTTTATTATTCCTATTAGAACAAAATTACTTGCGTCTTATGAAACCATTTTATTATTTAACGGAGCACATACATATGTTTCTAACTTTCTAAAGGTAAATGGAAAATTCCCTTAGAAGCGGCAACTATCTTACTAAAAATAATATTAAAATTGCAACTAAATTCATTTGGTTCTTTGACTTTGTTATCTTAAATTTGTAAATTGCAAGTGTAATTCTTAAATTGTGATAGAATTTTACAATTTTATACTTGCCTAAAGATCAATAATCAAAAACAAGCGGATTGGACGTCAATAACATAAGTCAATTAGCATATATAATATGCCTAAATTTGAACCCTCTCAAACAAAAGTCACGTCTTGACTCTTGAGTCGTGACCCTTACCTTTATGATGCCTTTCATTAACCATCATTATCATTTTAACAAAAATGGCCAACAAGCAAGCAATCTGCCTGCCTCCCCCGATAGAAGCGTACAACTAACTTCCTCGGCAAATTAACCCAACGCCTCAACCATAGTTAGATTCTAAACCAACCTCTCTCAATCTCAGTGCCTTTTAAGCTGCTCAACAACGCTTCACTCACTCACTCTTCATTCTTCAACAATGGCTTCACTGCACTATGTCCTCCTCTTCTTAGCTCTCTCAGCATCTGCCACCAGTGTCTCCTCCCACAACATCACAGAAATGCTTGCTCCATTCCCCGAGTACTCTCAGTTCAACAGTTTCCTCACTCAAACAAAACTCGCCGACGAGATCAACAGCCGCCAAACCATCACCATTCTCACTCTCAACAACGCCGCCATGTCAGCTCTCACCGCCAAGCACCCACTTTCCGTCATCAAAGCCGCTCTCAGCCTCCTCGTTCTGCTCGACTATTTCGACTCCACCAATCTCCACCAGATCTCCAAAGGCACAACACTCTGCACCACTCTCTACCAAACCACTGGAACTGCTTCTGGTAACTTTGGTTTCGTCAACATTACCGATCTTCAAGGAGGCAAAGTCGGCCTGGGCTCGGCTGCACCCGGCTCGAAGCTCGACTCTTTCTACGTTAAATCTGTGAAGCAAATTCCTTACAATATCTCTGTTCTTGAAATTAGTGGGCCTATTATTACTCCTGGTCTCTTAACGGGTACTCCGCCGTCGGCTTCCGACGTTAACATAACGGCGGCTCTTGAAAATGCCGGATGTAAAACCTTTGCGGGTTTACTCCAAGGTAGCGGAGTTATTAAGACCTACGAGTCGGCTGTTGAGAAAGGTTTGACCATCTTTGCACCAAACGACGGGGCGTTTAAAGCCGACGGCGTTCCTGATCTCAACAAGCTCACTAGTGCTGTTGTGGTTTCACTTCTACAGTTTCATGCAGCTCCTAACTACAATCCCCTAGGCTCGTTGAAGATAAGTAAAGATCCCATCCCCACACTGGCCACTAATGGTGCAGGGAAGTTCGGTCTGTCGGCCACCACTGCTGGCAACGAGGTCACGCTTCATACCGGAGTCGATTCATCTAGAGTCGCCAATACGATAATTGATTCTCAACCTCTAGTCATTTTCTCTGTGGACAAGGTGCTACTCCCGGTCGAGTTGTTTGGAAAATCGTCGTCTCCGGCAGCTGCTCCTGCTTTCGTGAGCTTTCCGTCTCCGGCACCTGCCCCTGTTCGGGTGAGCTTTCCGTCTCCGGCGCCTGCTCCTGTTTACGTGAGCTCTCCGTCTCCGTCTGCATCTCCGACTACGACTCCAAGTCCGACACCAGTCATGGTAGAGGCACCATCGCCGTTGGTGGCTTCCCCCCCAGCTCGGTCAACTAAAACACCAGCCGGAGCTCCTGCGGGTGCACCGACTGTTTTGGAGAACAGTACGGCGGGTAAGGGTGCGGCGTTACACGTGGGTTATTCCTCATTGTTCGCATTTCTGGTCACAGCCACTGTTCTTTGTTCGTTTCTCATGGACTGAAACGTATTTACGTAGGTGTGTTACCTCTACGTTTTTAGGTTGTGGATTTTTTTAAATTTTTAGCCCGGTATTTTTGGGCAGAGAGAGGGGTTGATAATGATATGTTTGTTTGTTTTCATTTTTGTTTTTTGGTTATAATTAGATTTGGCTTGTCTTTTAAGATAATTGATATCAGTTGATGATGTCGGGAATGCGAGCGCATGCGCATGGATTGCGTGTATTATGAGTTTGACACACGTGGAAGCGAGAGACAGCTAGTTGAATTATAGGTGCGGGTCCACAGGTGTTTCTGTGACTGAGAAAAAATCTGGCGTTATATTCTGCCACATGTCCAATGGGTTGCTTAGTCTATTCACCGATTGTGCTTGTGCATGTAAAAGTTAAGAATGAATGTGCCATTGGATGAGTAGAGTGAGAAAAGAAATAGCTTTCGGCCAACTGACTGTGTGGACCAATTCCCAAATTGAGGGTGAGTTTGCATGAGCACATGGTTCCTCCCCTTTACAAGAATGATCGTTATTCTTCACCAAACAAAACAAAAAAAAAACGCTGTCTAGCCTGTGGACAGATCCCATCTTCCGACCATTGTGCTGTAGAGTTTGGTCTTATTTGATGATATTAGCTGTTAGCTTATTGCCGATCCTATTAGAAATCTTTGACTACCAGATAACATTAGCTACTTATTAAAAATATTTGGTAATATTAATTATTTAATATTAACTATTCAATGTAAAATAATTTGTGAGAACATAACTTTAAAAATATTATAAACTATTTTGTATAATATTAAAGAAAGTTCATTTTATAATTAATAAATGTAAAATGTATATCAAAAGTAGTATTATTGCATGTATCTTTAATCTTTTTGGTAGATGAAATTTAGATTAACATAATATAGAAAACATAGGAGTCAATTTTATAATTACTTGTGACTAAAGTTTTCTTAAAGAGAGAGAGAGATGTAATCAAAATTTTAGTAATACTTTGAGGACTAATTTAAATAAACTATTTTCTTTAGAGAGAAATTATAATAGAAACTAGAAAGAGTAATAGAAAGTTATATCTTGTTTTTGATACCCTTAATGATTGAAAGAGTAACTACTTAAAAGCCCTTTTTACATGAGATTTCAGGCAAGGTTATAATCATCATTAATGCACTTTTTGTATTAGCTAAAGGTCAAACACTGGTAGGGAGGAGTTTTTAGAAATCAACTGATTGGGTTTAATCAGCCAACTTAAGTAGTTGATTACCAAACACATTTATCATATCAAACAGCTCAAACTTTTTAATCAACCAAAAAATAGCTAATAAGTCATTACCAAACATGGCCTTCGTATGGGGTTTGACGTTGGTTACTGTTGTCCCTTATTATATACAAATCAATATTAATTCATGAAAATGTTTGCAATATTAAATAAATTACTCTTACATAATAAATAAATTTTAATATATATAAGTAATTTGATTAACCTAAATTCGATAATATAAAATAATTTATGTACTTCATTCAATTAATTTTCAAATTAATAATTGAAAATATAAGTAAATATAGTTACTTTATCTCTTTATCACTTCCTAGTAAAGTTTAGTTTGTAATGATCATGCTTTTATTATGGGTTACTAACAAAAAAAATTTCAAACTTTAGTCAATTTTGCAATTATAGTCCGAATTTTAAAAAGTGATAATAAAATATTCAAAATTTCAATTTTTTAAATTCTAGCTCGACGCTAGTTTCTCCTTTAAGTTTTCTGACATAACTTGCCACGTGTCTAGAAACCTTTATTATTAATATACGTCAACAGTAATTAACAGAACAAATGTTGATTAATGAAATGACGTCGTTTAATTACATAAGTAAATGCCGTTGTTTTTTTTAAATCACTTAAATCTATTTTGTGATACCTAACTGTGAAGTCTCACCCCCTTCATTCAGTTTGCTCTCCTTACTTTGAACCCCAACATTTTTCAATTTACGTAATCTCATCCCTTTGTTATCTGCTTGTTTGGCCTCAAGCTAATCTCAAATCGCAACACACAATACCGATAAGTTTTCACATCACAACCTCGACACCCTTAGCCCTTTCTCGCATTGCAAGAAGCTCATTTTGCTCTTCTCGACACCCTCAACCTTCACGGTTAGCCACATAAAGGATAGGTTTTTATTACACTTGGGGATTTACTACCTCAACTACCTCGATTTGCTTCTCTTTTGAAGTTCTTATTTAACATTCAGAAGAAGAGGGTGATAATCAAGGTAGACAATGTTTCCATTGTTTCGTAATATAAAAGTGGGTTTTTCAAACTAGATTGTGAAATCTCTTCCTTCTTTATGATTGGAGGATTTACTTATGGATGTAGATTTTGTTACGTATGTAGTGTCTTAAGAACTAACTTAGGGAGCATAAGGATTTAGAAATTTATTTTGATGAAGAAACCCCCAATTTTGCATTGTAAAATACAAAAATAGGTGTCCTAGCATGATTATTAGTCTTTAAATCTGGTGTTGTTACTAGGAATAATCTTTGGTAATTATAGAATCTGGTAATGCTCTTCTAAGCAAAATAGGTCTCTGGTCCCTCCAACAATTATACCTTTTTTAATGACCTTTAAATATGGTAAACAATGTCACCCTATCTTTCTACAAATTTATTCTTAGTAATCTATTGTTAGATCTAATCAAAGGTGTTGTTACTAGAATGAAATGTAAATGACGAGAATTTTGCAATGATTACAAGCACATTTAAAGTAGAAATTAAATATTTGTATTATGATGTTGTAAGAAGAAATAGAAATATGGGTATAAATAAAATATATGTCGCTTTCGTTGCTTATGCATTTGGTATATATTTGACATGGGAAGAGTATCAAGGTGTTGGTAATGGAGTCAAGGGTGCTATTTATTGTTTTTTTATAGTGTAGCAAAAGTTGGAAGGATATATTATCAATTTTATCGAGAGAAAGCATTATGTTCAACAATAAAATAATTTTAATATATATTATTTGTTGTATGTGATAATTTAATTGGATTCAATTGTAATTAATATTCTAATTTCTATATAAAATTTATATTTTGAATATTGATTGCCCCAATTGTAATAAGAAGATGAAGTTACGAATATCAAATGTTATGTCTAACAATGGTCGACATTTTATGAATGCATTAATACAAAAGTAAGTATTTTAATTATTGTTTTTAGCAATGCCATTCAGATAAATACATATTAATCAATATTCAAATTGAAGGTATCTTGTAGGTATTTGGTATTTGTAAAGTTTGTTATTGTTAGAAAATATGTCAAACATGTTCTATGTGTTAGGGTAAGAGTCTTGTTCGAAAGATGTATTGTTGTTCGCAAGAAGTACGTATGTGTAATAATATATCTACATAATGCAAATTTATCATAAGTCCTAATATTTGTGTTTATATCTTTATTTTGTAGGTCCCATGTGATTTTATAGCTTGGGCATCGAATGTAAGTATGACAAAATATGGAGAAATTGTAATAGTTAGAAAGAAAATGTAACTATTATGTTTATTGGGACTTTTTTGTATTTTTTAATCACCTGCCACCATAATATTCAGTTGTAAGCTTTTGCATGTCTCCCATATGATTTAATGGTTTCCAATTTACATGGAAAGAACATATTTCTTTTATAACAATTTTCTTTTTAGAATGTTAGAATAAGAATGCATTTTGAGAAACCCTATTTATAGACTAGAACTGAATTTGCTTGCAATCTTGGGATCTCATTAACCATATGTCATCGTATGTATCTCAATTGTTGATTTTTTTTTCAAATTTTCAATATGCATTCAAATTGTTGAGTATTGTTAAGGAAAAGTAAGCATATATGGTTTCATAAAGTTGCAATTAATTATTAGGTTTATATACCAGAGCATTAATATTATGTCATTTATTTTTTGAGATGCTTGAATAGGCGTTGGTGGGTTAGTAAAAGAATCTTGCATTTCTCTTATAGTAAGAGATTATGTTGTTATACTCTTTCTCCCTTTCACTAATTCATAATCTTAATATGGAGTTCCTACTTCTCCACGGTTCATTTTTTATACATTTTTAAACAAAACCATTTGTAATTGTAGTAAGAAGAACTTATATTGTAGTTGTATTAAAGCCCCCAAAATTGTGAAAAATCTTTGCCTTCTTTAAACAACGAATGGAAGCGATGGCGAGCCACGATTAGAAGTGAAGTGGGGCACTTTTACTAGCTCCAAAAGATTTTACTTGTAAGAATTATTATTTTAAATTTTGATGGTATAAAAAAATAAAATTTTGCTATAATTAAAATTTTGCCCCCACTAAAAATAAAATTTTGTTCACATTAAAATTTTGCCTCCACTTAAAAAATTTTCTGGATCCGCCCCTGAATGGAAGGCTATTATGGTGTGTATGGATTTTAATCTAGCCAATTTTGTTGAATATAAAAAAGTAGAAGTAAATACAAGATAACATATAATCTTCTATCATAGACATTTTCTTTCAATTTCGTTATAGACAACTAGCAGATATATAGATCATTGTATAATTAAATTTTCATACGAAGAGTAATGTTCTTATTTAACAACTAGCAAGAGTTGAATCCCATTCTAACCCCTATTAGCTTCCATTCTCCTGAACATGTCAAAGTTATTATGGAGAACAAGCAACAACTCAAATAATAGTCGGTGTCAAGTACTAGAACAATACTAACAATATGTGTATTCTGGTGGCAATACAAAAAATAAAATCTAATGCATAACTAAACAAGAGTAAAGTAAGAAGTTCAGTAGAAAATTTAATGTAGACATGGGTTATAAGATAAAACTATCACTATATCTACTAGCAGCAAAAACAATTAGAGTTAGGTCGTACAATTCTAACACAGTAAAAATTTCAACTCTTTAACAACAGAAAACAACTCTTCAACGCCAGTAAATATCAATGAAAAATTATAGCCATAGGCATTACACTATTCATTTCTATAATTTCCATTCAAAGTTATAACGAAATGAAAACAAAAATTAAATAATAGCAACACAAGAACTAAATTATAGTTGTTCAAATTTACAAAACACAGTAATTGTACAACATAACAGTTACATAACAAAGTGAATAATTGGTATCTAGATTCTCAGTCATCTACAACTTGAGATTTTCTAGTAACAGATCTTTTGATGTTAGTTTGATTCTCCTCCTAGTTTGAGTTGTATTGGCAATTGCAATTTAGGAAGCTTGAGTAGTTGTTGCATTAATATTTGGAGGTTCTAAGACTTGACATTGACTTCCACCCATCTATGAAGTATAAAAAACCAATTATCTAGAATTTATCATCTCCCTTATAATTACATATAAGTAGTATAAATATGTATTTAAATGACTTACTAAAATAGATATTCCCACTAACTTCCCCAAATGTTACTCCATATCCTCTATTTGCCTATAAAACATAAAGACTTATAATGTTATATATGTAAAAAAACTTAAATATTATAATTAATATTCATTAACTATTGTCTTCTCTCTTTTTAATATAGAAGATGCAGTATTTAAGCATATAAATACTGATTGTGTAGGTTTTTGAACTGGACGTCTACGAATATTAAATGAATGGGCTTTAGTTTTTGGCGGCCTTCCTTTTTTTTTTGCTGCATTATACATATTGAAGATAAACAAAAAGTTAATAATTTTTCATTAATAAGAAGACATTTGTTATACAACTAAAATAACTTCCTTAGCAAATTCAGGTTGCCTTGAAGGATCACTCTTATTTTTGCATTGTCTTAAATTGTGACCAATTTTATAACAATGATGACATCTCATTGCTACTCCAATCTTTCTCAATTTGATGGATTTTGTGGTTCTTTAATGTGATCTTTTTTTTTTGCCTTTTTCGATCTTCCAGGCATCTTCTTGATCAGTAGAGGTAATGCTGGCTACAAATTTTCAGTATTTGGCCAAAATTTAGGACCACTATTAGGTTCCATAGCATACTGGTAACTCTTTAAATAACAATCACATTTATAACATCGATTGATATAAGCATCGATATCCTCCCTTTAATAAGATATAAAAGCCACAACATGTTTATATAGAATCTTAGTTAAATCCCATAGTCTATATTGACAAGTTTGTGCTTGCAAGTCAACAAAGTACTTGTCTATAAAAATAGTGACTTCAAATTTCAAATTCCCATTTTTCATGATTATACAATGCCTTCCATCCCATTTTGCTACCTCTATTTTCTTCCTCACTCTTGGGCATATAACTTCAGTGTACTTTAGCATCATATCCCTTTTTTCATGTATTTGAGAGCTTTTCATACAAGCTTCACAAATGAGTCCATTAAACATCTCTAAAATATTTTTATGTATTATTTCACTTTTCAGTCTAGTGCTCACAAAGGCCTTAAAAATGTCTCCAGGTTCCCAATTTTCAAATCCTTATAAGCTTTCACTGAAATACTCTTCAACTCTTCCATTACCTCATCAAAATCAACTTCCTTTGTGCAATTCACCGCTTCCAAAATAAACTCCTATATGTGTGACCTTTATGAACAACTGAACAATTTGCATACAAATGACGAGCATATTTTCTATGTTAAGCTTCTGGAAACAAATTCTTTAATGCTTCCATTAAATCCTGTAAAAAAAGATAAAATAAATTGAAGGAGAGAAATCACATAAACAAATGAACATGACATGTATGAATTCTAAAAGTTTACCTTCTGTTGATCGCTAATAGAAGTCCTTGCATTTTCACATGAGTTGAGATCTTCTACAAGAATGCTCAAAAACTAATTTGATTGATAGTTTTCTCCATTAACCACACCCTAACATATAGGAAACATCTAATTGCTTTTGTCACGACCTACTGCAGATAATAATACACCTCTAAAGAATGTCTTTAAAAAACATCCATCTAAACCCAATTATCTTCCTGCATCCATCGAGAAATACTTTAAAACACTAAATCCCACATAAAATCTTATGAACATTAGTTTTTCATAATGTTCTTCAAGTTCAATTTTAATAATATACTTCCCATCTTTGTTTGCTTGCCTTAACTTATGTCTAGAAGACCATAACTTTGCATAATGACCTTTCATAAATCCTCGAAGCATGGTAATAGCTTCCCACTTAGCCCTATAAAATTGAGATTTAGTGACTTGTAGTGCATATTTTAATTTGAGATCACCCATCATTTCAATAATATGGCAATTTGGGTTCCTTCTAAACTTGTGTAAGAATTCATTTGCTACCCATTTCCTGCTAGCTTGCTTGTTCCTTTGTACTTTACTATAGTTATGAGTGTTTTCTACTCTCTTCATAGCAAATGTTGTCTCATTTCCAATCCATCCAGCATATACCCGAAAAGGGCATTATGCCTCACAAATTACTTCCATTATCACATCAGATCTCACCATTGAAACATTATTCCCATTTGTAATTGCATACTTTCTTATTGCTTCCCTCAACTACATCTTGTCCTTAAACTTCATTCCAATTTTGAACTTAAAATTTGTCATATCAATTTTTGGATTAAAACCAATATATTTCTTCTTTGGGATAGATGCTTCATCATTACTATAAACTAGTGATTGAATTTCATAATTGTTATCCTCATATTCACTATTTGCATGATTTGAACTTCCTTCTTCTCTTCCTGTATCTTTGAAGTTATCACCTTCTTCATTGAAATTCTTTCAACCATCTTTAATCCCATCGATAACATTGTCTCATTCAAACCCACTATGTAAAGTCTTCACACATCTCTTCATATTTGTTGTCACAAAAATATATTCTTCATCATTAGTTACAAATAACTCCTCATCAACTAAATCGTCTCCAGAATCACTATCCAACATAACAATGATGTCCTCATCATCCTCCAATTAAACTTGGAACAACTTGTCATCATTACCATCAAATTCATTGCCAATATTAGAGTTTGATTTTTCACCATCTATTGCATAATGCTCGTAACATGATCGTAGTAGATTTCAACATTATGATAATTCAAATCTTCCATTTGTTGGAGCATAACTAATATGTCCTTGTCATATTCTAGGTTTAATTATATCAAGCTTCTAATCGATTGATGTGCAAATTTGTAAAATGTAGATATTACTCTGTGCCCTTTATCTTTAGAAATCCCTTTTAGAACTAGCATGCTAAGTTCATCAATACTTATATCCTTCTTATTTTTAATCTTGCCCCTAACATATTTATTATCATACCTTTCCAACACTCCACCATAATGAAATTCATAATTTACCAACATTTGTAGTGAGAAAGTGTGACTAAATACAAAATAATATATATTCCAAGAAGAAAAAAAAGCAACAACTAACAAATCTAAAATTGGGTCAATTAGAAATCCTAAAGAGAAGTAAATCATACTTAATATCACCATTATCAACCCGTTTTCTAATCTCAAAGTACTTCAATTCTATATACTTTGCATTGTCTATATTCTTTGTGTTCTTACATATGAGTTGTCTCTGTTTAGCCTTAGCTCCAACTTAAAAATAAGCTAAATTTTATGATATTAATGATGGAGTTACAACATACCACCTATAACTTTTCTAAGAAAAGACATATACTACAAATATGAAAATATAGCCTACAAGTGACTTTCTATCATTTGAGCTCGTATTAGTAATTAGCCAAATCTTCATGTTGTGAAAATGTAAACAAGAATAGCTTTATTTGACACCTTATGATTAATATAGCAACAAAAATGACTTTTTTTCCTTATAAATGCACAATGTGTTATGCAAAAGATGGGTTTTGGTTTATTTAAAAAAAGATTGTCCCAACGCTCAAAATGAAAATATGACATATGCTTCATGAAACATAAGTACAATTAACAATCTATAGGTGACTTTCTATCATTTAAGCTCGCATTAGTAATTAGCCAAACATATGTATTGTCAAAATGTAAAGAAGAACAACTTCATTGCAAATAAATTTACGTAAAGAAAAACAACTTCATAGCAAATAAAAAGTATGTAAATAAAAACAACTTCATTGCTTGTAAACAATATGTAAAGAAGAACTGCTTCATTTGGAATTAAATGTAAAAACGCACTTTAACTTTACGCCTGCTAGTCTAAATAAGCCATCATTTTTTGCATCTAATTTTATGTATAATCATCAAGTTCTGCAAAATTAAACAAGCCTACAACGAAGGGTAATAAACAACTAACCTTCACATAGATAACTATGAAGGGATAAGGGTATTGAGTAGGGAGTTCCTGCGACGCGAGAAGGGTTGAGGGCATTGAGGCTGCAATCTGAAAATGAAGAGCTTATCGGTGTGGTACATTGCGATTCAATAGTAGCTTGGGCCATCTAGAGGTTGAGAGTGTCAATCGAACAATCAAATAATGAAGGGATGAGGCTATGTAAATTGAAAATGAAGTGGGTAAATATCGGGAGAGCAAATTGAATAGAAAGGGTGAGACTTTACAGTCGAGTGGCATAAAATAAATTTAGGTCATTTTTTAAAAACAACATTGTTTACTTATGTGATTAAACAACGTCGTTTTATTAATCATCATTTGTTTTGTTAATTATTACTAATGTGTTTTAATAATAAGAGTTTCTGGACATGTGGCAAGCCACATTAGCAAACTTAATGGAGAAAATAACGTCAAGCTAGAATTGAACAAAATTGAAAGTTTGAACATTTTATTACCAATTTTTAAAGTTCTGTCCATAGTTACAAAAATTGACCAAATTTTGGGATTTTTTTAATTAACCATTTTATTATTATTTAAATAGTGCAGTATAGAACTGATAATAGGTTAGCTTGGATCTAGATCAGGTCCAAATTTTAATAATCAAGTTCAAACTCAATTTAAGGCCTAATAGAGGTTGGGATATGCAACCAAACCTGAAACTTAATCAAACTTTGGGGGCTCAAAGCAAAAGGTCCAGGCACGGTCTTGAAGCCTCAAACTTCTTTTGGAAGAAAAACTTATCAATCAGAAATAATTAAAGTAGAAAATCAATAATAAAATTACAAAATAATTGAAGCAAAAAAAAGTGAGACAAATGGAAAAGAAATTAGTTGTAGAAAGTAGAATTAATATAATTGTACAATATTACTAACTTTTGTATTGGAAGTAAAGTTTTAAACAGTAAAACTGAATTATAACTAATAAAAGAGAACTATCAATGGAAGCTTTAGGATTAAAGAGAGAGAAGAAAGTTTTAGGAGCTAGGTGTTGTTGTGTTTATTTTGGATGAGAGAAAGCTTTCCCCTTAGTCCCATTCCAAAGCTTCAATTTTTCACCAAAGAAAGTTCAAAGAGGATAGTGAAGACTGAATCTAAGAACCACAGCTACAATAACATTAAAATTTTTTGTTTAAAACCAAAATCCATACTATGGGTCTACATTGCTTTTCTATCATTCTTCTCACCAAAATAAATGTGATGAATTACTTGATGCAAAGGTGAGCAAAGCTAGGTGATGCGAAATTATGACAGAGGAGCAGAGGGTCGAGGGCGAGGAGTGTGTCGGCTATTAAGGATGGGGAGCAAGGAGCCTAGAAAAGTTTAAGGTAGAAATTAATTTCAATTAGAACTAAGCTACTATATTTGTGAAGCTGGCTAGGGAAGAAGAAAGAAGACTATTGAAATAATGTCATGTTACTTTTCATTTCATTTATAATAAAATGACGTTGTTTCACATTAAGTAACAAGATGACTTGGGTTTTGATTTGGGCTGGGCTCAAGCGCCTAAACTATAGCCCATCTTGGACTCAAAATTTTGGAAAAAGAAAAGCTCAAACCCAACTTGAAGTTAAATCGAATCTGACTAAATTAAGTCGAGTCGAGCTAAGTTTAGGCAAAAATGTCAATCTTATGCAACATATAATTATTTTGGTTTTGAAATTGGAGTTTCCTAAGGCATGATTATCTCCTTGTAGACTAGAGAGATCCAGAGGTATAATCATTCCAATTTGGTAAGCTAAAATTGATTCTATGTTAAATTGATTATGTAGATTCATTATGAATTACAATCACATTTACATAGATAAGGAACTAAGTAAGGAGTGAATTGACTTCTGAAGGCCAACTAAGTTTTAAGAACTTGGAGTGGAAGGCGAGAATTAGTTAGTAACTGTTAATAAGGCTTAAAAGAGAGAAATTCGAGTTGATGGAGAACAAACTATACCATGTTTGGTGGTTAGGATATGTGGTTTAGTTTTAGCTTAGGATGGCTTATGAGTTTGAACTCAATTTAGCATACCTCAAAATTAATTTGTTAAATTTTAAATTTAACAAGATTGATTCAAAATCTTATTTAAGAGAATTAAATTCAACCCCTAAAATAATTTTATTTTAAATTGGTTAAACTTAATCAAACTTTGAATTGAACTCAAATTATAGTTTAGATGAATAAAATCATTGCTAAACTTTAACTCATTGCCATACCTTCTTAATGTCAAAATTCATTAGTTCTTGGAAAGATAATGAGTTCAACTCTAACTCTTTATAGCATTCCTTTTTCTTTCTCCAAGGAATGTCGTTAAAGGGATGGAGATTCGTTTGTGTTTCCTTAATTTCATAAAGGGAATGTTGTTTTACCTAATTATATGTATACCAAAAATAAAATGGGTATTTGAATGTAACGTATTTTCACAAAAATTTAATGTAAATCTAAATGATAGTAGTGTCAAAATAATTTCAATATCATAGAAAATTTTATTTAAACATCTTAATGTTTTTATTATTAATTTGAATTATATTATATTAATTAGACATTCTAGTTGATAAAAATCCAACTAATAATATCTCTCTTATTGCCTCGATAGTTTGAAATTTAGGGTTAAAATTTTTAAATTGCTATGTCATATAATCCAAATGAAAATCAAGTACTCAATTTTGTTTTTTGTGTGAATTGTACTGATATGCCAAAGACATGAGAGAAGTAAGGAAAAAATAGCTAGTAATGTTAAGTAAAAGTCACATGATACTATCAAACACACTCATTTTAATTAAATTTAAATTATTATTAATAATCTTAATTAATATTAATAAACTATAATTAATCCTAATAAATTATGTAAATTGTAACTAATATTAGTTAATATTAGAGGCCATCTTCCTTTGTTCCCTTAAACTCCACGACCCTCCTCATCTCTGCAACTTCCTTCACATCCATCATCCCCTTTTCCTCCATTTTATACCATTCTCTCACCACCGTCACCACTCTAATGACGCGTTGACCATTGTGGGCACCATAGTGGTAAAAGAAGTAAAGGTCATTGAGGGACATGGCCTTGATGTTCTTCCAGGCTTACTTGTTTTGATATATTCACTCATTACTTGTTGTTGCAAAAGGGTTGAATCCCCAACCCAAAGCGCCCCCCACACCCCGGCCCGACGAAGCAACTAGGAGGATGTAAATCAGGTACTCAGCGGCCCGCTAAGGGCTCATTACTTGATTATGTTGGAAGTTGTCGTAAGGCAATTTTCTTAAGTGAACTAAAAATTAGGGATTGAGACTAGTAACTTCCTATTTAGATACAACTACTGAATTATGATATCATTAGGGAAATTATTAATATAGAAAATTCTCATCCTTTAATAAATTACATATTGATATTTGATGGATGTATCATATTAAAAGAAAAGCACACATAGAATTGATCCTCTCTCTGCCTTAATTTGTACGTTTGAGAAAAACTTACACATCCATCATAACAGTGTGTATAAACAACAGAAAGGGAGAAAGGGAGAGAAACCAATTTTTCTACTCCAAGAAGGTAATTGTTATCAAGACCAAAAATAATGTCTTCTTCATCAAATCCAAGAATGTGAAGATTATTGGCTTCAAGATCCTTTATAATGTAGAGAAAGTCAACTTCTCCTTACATGTAGTATCGCATGGTTTAGAAACCTATAATTTTTCCATCGTAAATAGTGAATAATTATTGTTAAAGAACTTGACTATAATGAATACTATCTTCCTCCTAATGACTCGCTAATGAAATTTTCCTTTATATCATCTTTGCAAGTTACATGGCTAAAATATAAATCCACTATCCATAAATGCAATAGGAGGGGGATATAAATTTTACACTTGCAACAGTACGAAGAAACATGGTCGTATTGTTAAGAGTTTTATATTATGTGTTTCTATCACACTAGGTGATTCCCAGATGTACCCATATCTACATTTAATATGTGTTGTCTTTTAATCTTATATACACTTAATATGTGCTGGTTTTTTGTCTTATATGCATTTTATCTATGATGTCCTTTGGTCTTATATACATTTAGCATGCTGTCTTTTGACTTATATGCATTTAATATGTGATGTCTTTTTGTCTGATATGCATGTAAATAAAAAGTTATGATTTATATGCATTGATCTGATGTTAGAATATATAGTTTGTGATCACCAAAGTGATTGTTCTAACTAATTTTTATGGACTTTGCAAGCCTTTATATTTTAATTTTGGTTACAAATTCTTATGGTTTAATCCAAAATTGAATGAATTAAGGATCTTGGAGTAAGTTGGAACGGATTGTGTATGAAACAGAGGTGACTAGGGAGTCACGTATAGTCACACCTGTGACTAACATTGTAATACTCATGACAAAGTCTCTCATGGTGGTGACAATGTTCATGCCCATGAACATTCCCTTTGCATTGAAATTAATGTCATATGAGTAGCATGCATGATGACAGTGCAAATGAAGGCACCCTTAAACCTAAAGTGTCTCTATAAATAGAGAGAAAAAAGAAGAGGCAAGGGGCTGGAAAAGTTGACTAGACAAGGCAACACAGAGGGTGGACGTCGAGAAAAGAAATAGAGAGAGAAGGCAGAGAAAAAAAGAGAGATAGTCAGGTGAGGAAAAACAATAGAGAGGTGAGCTTGAAGCAAAGGCAGAATGCGAGAGCCAATGCCAGAGAGGTGGAGCTTGGCAAAAGATCCACCGCTAGATTACATCCAAGAGACTTTATTTGTTTGTTCATCTTTATTTCATTTATGCTATTGTTGCCTAATTGATTTATCTTTTTTCATTCTCATTTTATCTTCTGTTGCATTATTTGAACTTGTTGGTTGAACTATTCTCCTTTATTAGTGGCTTTGACAACCCCGTTTTGGTTTAGTACTATGTTTAACACTTTAGGAGTTCTTTGTTACTATTAACTATGAGGTTGAAGCATTTGAAGATTATTAACAATATTTATTCCATGATGGGCTAATTACTTGTTCTTAAGAATTAATGTAAACAATTCAGTTGATTATGCATGATGAAGGGATTGCTTTATTATCTTATTATTTGCTATAGTTTTTTAGCTTATTGGATGTAATGGTATGAACAAACTTTGCAACATTTTGGTATTAAATGAAGGATCGAGAGAAGAAGTTTAATATAGAATGAGAAACTATAGATGCTTAATTTATGAATTAGAAATATCTTAACCTAAGTGGGTAATTATTAGTTGGGTTTAATAATTAATTTGGATGATAAACTTATCAAATACAAAAGTTAGATTTAGTTAGTTTATTATTTGAACTAATTTAAAATCTAAATGTTAATTTTAGTAAGACTATTATCTAATTACATCACTTTAGTCATGTATAGGAGAATAAATTAATGAAATTAATTCTCAAGAGTTTTCTACCCGATTGATTAAATTATTTTTGCTTCCAGTTAAATTAGTTTACTTTTTAGTCTAATTACATAATTTTCTTTAAAGCCTTTACTCAACAAATTGAGATATAATGTTTAGGATTTTATTTGTTTTATTTTTATTTAAAATTAATTTGAGTGAACTAATTTTACTTCTTTGAGAGACGACCCTAGGTAATTAACTACAATTACCTTATATACTTGCGAGTAGGATAGCCTAGGTATTTTTTTAGAACTTATTTTGACACAACAAGTTCTTAATGTTGTTGTTAGGTAAACTTAAATTAATTTTGATTGTTTGTGTTTGTTTATGTATACATATTTTATCATGTCATTTCGTTAATTTGTTTTATTAATTTTTGTTATTAATTTAGTACTTTCCTTAGTTAGTTTATGCTAGGTAGGAGGACTTTAGGAAGTAAACTCAGTTAGTCTATGCTAGGAAGAAGATCTGAAGATAATGAACCCATTCCTTTTATTAATAACAAGCATCAAATATAAAAACCTCAAAGGGACTTTGTAGGCAATCTTGAGGAAACCAAGCTTGAAGATCCAATTAATGACCACTAGATGGGAGAAAGGTAGTTAGTGATGAACGAGTACGTCAGACCAGTGATTGGTACTGCCACCTCATGCATACGTTTGGGAGAAGTAGCTAGAAATTACGAATTGAAGAGCGTCCACTACAACATGTTGCCATCATTCTATGGGATTCTCAATGAAGATCCTTTAAACTTCGTTTGAGAATTCTGTACTACTCTCTAAACATATCCTTTAGATGACTTAAATGAAGATGAACTCAAAATGTGATGCTTCCCATACACATTGGAAGATTGGGCTAAGGCATGGTTAATGACCCTTCCACCCAATTCATAAACTATATGGGAAGTGGAGCACAATAAATTCATGGGAAAATTATATTCCCATCAAAAGACCTCTGAGTTATGTACTAAGATAGCTACTTTCACTTAGATGGAGGGAGAGCCATTCCATGAGGCATGGGAACACTTTAAACTCTTACTAATGCAGTGTCCACACCATCATTTTCTATTTCATATGCTAAATCGATTCTTTTATGATGGATTAACACAACAATGTCAATACACGATGGACAATGCAGTAGGAGGAGTTAAAAGAGAGAAGAATGTTGAAGAGACATATGAAATCTTTGAAATGTTGGGGGCCAATTGTTAATAGAAAAAAGAGCAGGAGAAGAGTTGGAGTTCACGAAGTGAACTGAAACTAAGAAATGGCTATGCAATTGGCTGAGCTAATAAACCATGTGAAAATGTTAACCATGAGACTACCCCAAAATTTTCCAAATCAAGAGATATGTGGTGTATGTGAAACTTATGGTCATGGAGCTAATGTTTGCTCATATTTTTTTGAATCTTTTACAGGTGAAGAAGAACAAGCAGTCACTTAATAGTTTTCAACTAATGGTGCAAAATGATCCATATTCAAATACCTACAAATATTAGTTGGAGAAACCACCCCAATTTTTTGTGAAAGACCAACAATCCACTAGTGCATCCCCAAACACAATATCAAAATTTGTAGAGACAAAATCAATTCCAAGGGCAATCCTCAAATCAAAACCTACCAAGAAAGCCTTTTTTAGAGGAGAGTCTGAACGCGTTTATTTAAGTAACCACTCAGAATTAGGAAATGAATAATAAGAGATTTAACTCTTTGGAAGCTTCTCTAAAGAGGATTAAGACTCAAATAGGGCAACTCGCTGCTCAAATGCAAAACAATCAAAAGGGCAGGTTACCTAGTCAACTTGAATAAGCCTAAGCAGTTACTATTATGAGAAGTGGTAAGGTGATTGACAATCATGTTGAGATTTCTTCTAATCTATCTAAGGTAATCAAGAGAAGGAGAGCCTCCTCAAGGAAAAAGATGAGTAGCATGAGGTAAGCAATAGGCACAACTCTTCAGGTCACATTTAAAAAGGTGAAAAACTTGGGCATGCAACCAAAGGCAATAGAGGACTAAGATTGCATAAGCAGACTGATCTTTATAGACAACCAATTCCATATCTAAGCCACCTTAAGGATTCAAAACAAGATGAATAGTTTTCTTATTTATATAACATGTTTTCTAAGGTTAATATTAAACTGCCTTTGTTGTATGCGGTCAAGAACATTCCAGCTTATGTGAAGTTCTTTAAAGAACTAAGCATCAAGGAAGTTTGAACCTAACGAAATGGTGATAGTTTTGGAAGTTGCAAGTGCAATTCTTCAGCAACATTTACCCCCTAAATTAAAAGATTCGGGGAGTTTTATCGAAAAGTATCAATGGGTAATGGTGATAAGGTTAACGGTATGCTTGATTTTGGGCAAGTATAAACCTTATGCCCCACTTTATTTATGAGAAATTGGATCCAAGACAGTTAATCCCTACAAATATGTGTTTACAATTAGCTAATATGTCAATATGTTATCCGAAAAGAATAATGAAAGATGTGTTAGTAAAATTTGAAGGATTAATTGTTCTTGTAGACTTAATGGAGGAATTAAAAGAGCGATAAAATGAGCACATGATACTTCTATGGAGGTCTTTTATTGTAGCGACCGGACTTCGTCTGGGGTGGGTTTCCAGCACTTGAGGCTGCGACCACTACAGTGAGCCAGACCTCTACGCCATCACTCAGGTATTGTCCTCTTTGGTCGAGGTGAGCCACGACTTGAATCCAGACCTCGAGGTTTTGTTGCGCTTTAAGCGCCTCTTACCATTGAGCCATATTTGGCTCAATGGTAAGAGGCGTCGCTAAAGCGCAACAAAACCTCGAGGTCTTGATTCAAGTCGGGCTCACCTCACCAAAGAGGACAATACCGAGTGATGGCGTAGAGGTCGAGCTCATCAGAAGCGTCAAGGGCCTCTTGAGGTGCGCGGAAAACCCACCTGGTACGCAAAGTCCGGGTCGCTACATTTATAACCACTAACAATACATTAATTGATGTGAAGAATAGAAAACTGACCATGACTGTTTTGGGAGAAACAGTAGAATTTTCAATCTTTAATGTTGAACCTATTTTTATTACTACTGTTTATGAAGAATGTTCTCTTGTTGATTAATATAATATAGCAGATTTTGCTTTTGCCTTTGCCTTGTAGGGAGAACAAAGGGAATTGGACTTGGTTAAAGAGATTGATGAATATTGCCAAGTGCTAGACAATGCAACTAAGGGGGAGTTTGGCAATTTCTTTTAGACAAATCCCCATTAAATTAGTGATATTAATTCTCAAGAATTTTCCACACCGATTAATCTAATCATTTTTGCTTCTAGTTAAATTAGTTTACTTTTTAGTCTAATTACGTAATTTTCTTTAAAGCCCCTACTTAACAAATCCAGATAGAATGTTTAGGATTGCATCTATTTTTCTTTGTATTCAAGATTAATTTGAGTGAATTAGTTTCACCTCCTTGAGTGACCACCCTGGGTAATCAATTACAACAATCTTGTATACTTACAAGTAGGATAACCTAGGTATTTTTGAGAACTTATTTTGACACAACAATCACCAAGCTAGAATGATAAAAATATCATGCGTAAAATAGTCATTTATTCGTGACACTCATAACATGCCAATTAGAAAAATTGATGAAAAAATGATGTTCATTGATTATTAGAAGTTTAGGATTTGCCTAAAGGAAAATCATTTATTCTATGATTAGTGAGCATGATTGAAGAACTTAAAGTTCTTAAGTCAAATATATTTTGTTTATCCAAAGATGACATACGTGTTTGGTTAAGAATTTTAATTTTTTGATAATAATGAAAAATGGCATTTATTTATGATTGTGTGTCGTAGTATATACCCAAAAGTGTTTTATAATATACTCTTATGTTTGATCTAAATCTATCATAGAATTAATTATGAGTATCTATGTTTTATTTGTGGCAATTTCGCTTCATTTGCATGCTTCTTCTTTTACCGTATTTAATGGTTTGAACTTCTTTGAATGTAATGAACAAGTCAATTTCCATTTAGGTGTGTTAGATCTTGACTTGGCACTTTTGGAAGAACAACCCGCTGCTATTATTGATTTAAGCAGTGAGGAAGAGAAGTCCAAATATAACTCTTGGATACGGTCTAATAGATTGAGCCTTATGTTTATGTGAATAACTATAGTGAATAACATCAAGACTACTATTCCATAAACAAAAAATGCAAAGGAATACCTAAAGTTTATAGAAGAGCGATTTCGTTCTACAGCCAAGTCACTTGTATGTACACTAATGGCATAACTCACAACTATGAAGTTTGATAGGTCATAGAGTATGCAAGAACATACCATTGAGATGATTAATATTGCAACAAGATTGAAGACATTAGGTATGGTTGTAGATGACTCCTTTCTAGTTCTGATTTATTCTAAACTCTTTGCCTGTTGAATATGGTGCTTTTCAAATTAACTATAACACTATTAAGGACAAGAGAGATGCTGATGAATTGACTGAGAAGCTTATTCAAGAGGAAAATAGACTAAAAAACATAGGAAGTCATTCAGTGAACCTCACATTTCAAGGAGCTAGTAAAGAACCAAAGGTAAATGCCAAAAGTTTTAAGAAAAAGAAAAGGCCTACAAAAGCACCTCAGGCTGAAAAGCATGAACAAAATATTGATAGGTGTCAGTTCTGTAAGAAAGAAGAACACTATCAAAAAGATTTCATTAAATGTAAGGCAAGGTTAAAAAAAAGGTTTCTCTAAGATTTTTGTATGTTTCGAATCTAATTTAATTGATGTTCCTCACAATATTTGGTGGCTTAATTTTGGCGCTACTACTTATGTATCTAATACAATGCAGGAATTCCTTAAGATCCAAACCATAAGTCAAACTGAGAATTTTCTATATATGGGAAATCATAATAAGCCTCGAATTGAAGGCATAGTGGCTTATTGTTTGGTTTTAAATACTAATTATTATTTAGACATGTTAACGACTCTTTACGTACCTTTAATTTATAGGAACCTTACTTATATTTCAAAATTAGATGATTGTGGTATTAATTTTACTACTGGACATGATTGTGGTATTAATTTTACTATTGGACATGATTGTTTCAATTTATATAAGAATTCTAGACTTACTAGTTTTGGTAGTCTTGTTGATGGTTTATATAAATTGAAACTTGATAATCAATTTTCTGAATCCCTACTTACCGTGCATCAAAATATTGGAATTAAGCTTAGTATGCTTAATGAAAGTTCATCTTTTTTGTGGCATAAACATTTGAGTCATGTGTCTAAAGAAAGATTAGAAAGATTAGTAAAGAATAAGATTCTATAGAATCTAGATTTTACTGATCTTGGCTTGTATGTGTATTGCATTAAAGGAAAGGAAAGCAAACATAACAAGAAAGGAGCCACAAGAAGCACTTAACTTCTTGAAATTTTACACACTAATGTATATGAACCTTTTGATAGTTCATTTTTTTGGTGAAGAAAAGTATTTTATCACCTTTATTGATAATTTTCACATTATGGATATGTCTATTTGCTTAAAGAAAAATCTCAACTAGTGAACGCTTTAAAAGTAAAAATTAATGAGGTTAAAAGGCAATTAGAAAAAAAAAGTGAAAATTGTAAGGTCTAATAGTGGTGGTTAATATTATGAAAAATATGATGAAATATGACAATGTACAACTCCATTTGCTAAATTTCTTGAAAGACATGGCATATGTGTACAATACACTATGCCATACACACCTTAACAAAATGGTGTGGTAGAAATGTTTAATTCATCACTACCTAAATCCTTGTGGATATATGCGCTAAAAAAACCATGTACCTATTGAATAGGGTTCCTAGTAAGGTAGTTCCCAAAAGTTCTTTTGAGTTATGGATAAATAAGAAACCTAGTTTAAGACACCTATATGTTTGGGATTGCCCAATATAAACAGGAGTTTATAATCCACATGAAAGAAAGTTAGATTCTTGAACTGTTAGTGGTTACTTTATTGGCTATCCAGAGAAATATATGTAAACGATCTAGAAGGGGGTTGAATAGATCTTTAAAGCTTTTTTAAAAATTCTACAATAAAATCAGAAGTTAATTCACAAAAGCAATTTAAACAAATTTAAATGCAAGGAGTAGGGAAGAAGAGCAAACACTATTTTTATAGAGGTTTGGTGCTAAGACCTACGTCCTCTACCTAAGCTCCCACTTAGGATTTGGCAAACCACTTTACTGCACACTTTTTAGTTTAGTGTGAACTCTTACAACACCACTTGATTTCTGGCTCAAGTTTAGTGTGTTGTTCTCAACCTGACAGATCTTGATATATTAGTCGACTTATGATTTACTAGTCGACTTATGTTGGCTTCAACGGTTATATTCAATCAAATCTTCTATATTCTTCATGTTTAATGTCTCTAGCATGATGAAGATTATTTCCTTCTTGATTTCACCATGATTTATGTCTTGCCATTGATGAAGATTATTTCCTTTTTGATTTCACCATGATTTATGTCTTGCCCATTCAAGATTGATGAAGATTATTTCCTTCTTGATTTCACCATGATTTATGTCTTGCCCATTCAAGATTGATGTAGTCTTGATGTATTTGAATCTAAATCACCTGAAAAAATTTATTAACCAATTCTATACATTTTATTATTATCAAAACATAAGTGGGATTAAATTTGTCAACCACCATTGGTCCAACAATCTCCCCCTTTTTGATAATGACAAAATATTTAGAAATTGTTTAAGAAATTGAAAACAAAGAAACATTGATCAAAGTTTTTAAGCCTTGTCTTTTTAGTTAGAAGTCTCCCCCTCAATCATATAAATCATTGAATTTAACAACCTTGTAAGATCAAATGCATAAGAGTTGTATAATTCATAAATTTAATATAAATTCAATTCAAAGACAATTTAACGTACCCCCCCTAATCAAGTAACTAAAAAAGAATATCCAATTTCCCATTTTACTCCCCCTTTTTGTCATAATCAAAAACAACTAATACAAACCAACAATTACTCGACTAATTCCTCAACCTTAGTCGACTTATACTTCAATTAGTCGACTGAAATATTTCTAAACTCCAGAAAAATCACATTTTAGCCTAAACGTAGATCATAATGATGTATTCTCAAATGGAATTGCAGATTTTCCTAATATCTTGACCATTTTACTGTGCTAGAGTATGTAAAAAAATTACAATCAACCAATAGAATTCAAATCACACATACTAAGTTTCAATTTAATGCTCACAAACAATTTTCATTAAAAGAACTATCATCATGTAAAACAACAATATATGTATCTAAAACTAATGAAAGAAACGTTTCCATCTTTCTTAACCGTACAATGAGATGATTCAAATGTCACATTAAAATTCATATCACATAATTGAGAGACACTTAGCAAATTATGTTTCAAGCCATCAACAACCAATATATTGTCAATGGAAGGCAAAGGTTCCTTACCTACTTTACCAACACCAATGACTTTACTTTTGTTGTTGTCTCCACATGTGACATATCCTTGATTATTTGGTTTGATTTCTGCAAATAAGTTCTTGTCTCCACTCATATGTCTGAACATCCACTATCAATGTACCATGTGCTTTGTGGATTTTCATTCCTTGCTTGTACCTATAACTGAAACATTCTTTCTTCTCATTGGTACCCAAGCCCTTTTGGGTCCATTTTGGTTAGTCATATAAACCACATTAGGAGGTGTTGTACCTTTTACCACCCAAATTTTCTTAATATTAATACATCTCCTAATACTCTTACAAGCAATATCTATATGACCATCTTTTAAGCATTTAGCACATTTTGTAACTTTTCCAGCCTTAGTGAATTTAGAAATTAAAGAACAATCTCTATCAAAAGGGTCATATCCTAAACCATGTTTAGAAATTGAATATCTTTGTAAAGATAACATCTTTTCAAACTTTTCATTCCCACCAGCAAGTTTTTCAACTACATAAGAAAATTCCTTTCTAAGTCTATCAAGCTCACAAGTAAGGTTTTCTTTTTCAGCAAGGCATGTAGAGTGATCTTCCTTAGTGCAATCTAAATCATCAATAGTCTTATGCAAGACACTATTTTCAGCAACTAGCTCTCTTATTTTCTTTCTCAATTTCTTGTTGATTTCAATAGCTTCTTCAAAATCGCGTAAAGTATTAAAAGAATCAATAAGATTTTGATCAATGAAAGTTACCTCATCTTCATCATCACTTGTTGAGGAGCTATTTGCCATAAGTGCTAAGTTGTTTTCATCATTGCTTAGGTATGCTTCTTCATCATCACTCCAAGTGGCTACTAGGTTAGCTTTCTTTTTTCCTTTGTCATACTTGTCATTTCTTCCACCACGTAATTCTCTCTTCCTATTTTTGAGTAGTCCCTTGAATTTTCTCAAATTTCTGGCATACATAGCTATTTCTTCGTCTTCCTCTTCTTCATCTATTTCTTCATCACTTTCATCAAGAGAAGAAGCATTAGCTTTTAAAGCAATTAATTTTTGTGACTTACCTCTACCTCCTCTTGATTTGAGAATGATCTCATAGTTTATGAGTGATCCCACCAAGGCGTTGAATTCCAAGTGATTGAGATCCTTGGATTCCATAATAGCGGTGACTTGTGAATTCCATTCTTTTGGTAGTGAGTGAAGAATCTTCTTCACCTTCTTGCTATCCGTCATAGGCTTTCTAAGGTTGCCTAATCCATTTATGATTTCTACAAAACGATTAAGCATAGTAGAAATAGATTCACCTTCCTTCATGACAAATATTTCATAGTCATGGAGAAGCATGTTGATATTTGTTTCCCGAACTTGATTGGTTCCTTCATGGGTGATGCGAAGTCTTTCCCACATTTCTTTAGCGTTGGTACAAGAATTAACTTGGTTTCTTTCCTCAACCGTGAGAGCACAATAAATTAGTTTTATAGCTTTCGCGTTGATGTAAGCTTGCTTCCAATCATTGTCGTCATACTCCATCTCCGTTTTTAACTCACCATGTTCTTTCAAAGGAGCTTGTGGACCAAAAATGATAATCTTCCAGTATTCCACTCCCTCGCTGATAATGTGATACTTCATAGGATTTTTTCAAGAAGAATAGTTAGTACCATTAAATAAAGGAGGGCGATCGTTTGTGTTACCTTCTTCCACTAGGTTATTGTGTTCCATCCCTGGATACTTCTACTCTGATACCAATTATAAACGATCTAGAAGGGGGGTTGAATAGATCTTTAAAGCTTTTTGAAAAATTCTACAATAAAATCAGAAGTTAATTCATAAAAGCAATTTAAACAAATTTAAATGCAAGGAGTAGGGAAGAAGAGTAAACACTATTTTTATAGAGGTTCGGTGCTAAGACCTACGTCCTCTACCTAAGCTTCCACTTAGGATTTGAAAAACCACTTTACTGCACACTTTTTAGTTTAGTGTGAACTCTTACAACACCACTTGATTTCCGGCTCAAGCTACCTTTACAACTGATTTGTTTTTCGGCACAAATCCTACCAACGCCACTTGATTTTCGACTCAAGCTACCTTTACAAATGATTTGTCTTCCGGCACAAATCCTACCTCACAAGTGATTCTCCTCTAATCACTCAACTCACAATAATCCCAATGATAGAAAATCGAAATGCTAATTCTCAGTACATATGAATGGAATTCAGACCCAGCTAAGAGTAGTATGAGAGCAAATTTATGGAACTATAGTAGTATGCTTTGATTTGATAGTTCCATCCATTTCCCTTGATGTTTTTCTATTTATTTGCAGGCTAAAGGATGATTATAGACGTTGGGGATGTCCACTAGCCGTTGTTGATTGATCATAGACCTTGCTAAATTATTTCCTTTCCATTTTGAATGATTGACTTCGTCGAATCGGTTCTTTGTACTAAATAAGTCGACTTGTCGTGGTGTGTAAGTCGACTTATAACAACGATTTTCGTAAAACTTTATCTCCGCTCTTCTATAAGTCGACTTATGCAGTGTAAGTCGACTTGTAACCTTCAATAAGTCGACTTATGCAGTGTAAGTCGACTTGTAACCTTCGATAAGTTGACTTATAGTCTATTAATCGACTTGTGTTGTTCTCAACCTGACAGATCTTGATATATTAGTAGACTTATGATTTACTAGTCGACTTATGTTGGCTTCAACGGTTATATTCAATCAAATCTTCTATAATCTTCATGTTTAATGTCTCTAGCATGATGAAGATTATTTCCTTCTTGATTTCACCATGATTTATGTCTTGCCCATTCAAGATTGATGAAGATTATTTCCTTCTTGATTTCACCATGATTTATGTCTTGCACATTCAAGATTGATGTAGTCTTGATGTATTTGAATCTAAATCACCTAAAATAATTTCTTAACCAATTCTATACATTTTATTATTATCAAAACATAAGTGGGATTAAATTTGTCAACCACCATTGGTCCAACAATATAAAGGATATATATTTTATTGTCTAAAACCTAGTCCAAGATAGTGGAAATTGGTAATGCAAAATTTATTAAAAATGGTAAAGTTAGTGGGGATGAGGAGCAACAAACTGTGGACATAAAGGAAGTAAAGATATATGTTCCTTTATCTGTAAGTGTTCCTTCGTCCATTGTTGTTCCAAGTGTTGTTCCAATTGTTGAAGAACGTATTGGCAACAATTGTAACATCTCATCCCCATAATAAGGGTAGGACCCGAAATTTTAGTACATGTGAGCTCAAAGAGAGATTAAGGAAATGCATTTTCTTGCTCATGCATAATGTTAGCATATATGCACATAAATATTGAATCTTTGCATAATAAATAAATAAATAAGTGTACATGCATTCATTGACAACTTCCAGGTATGATTGTTTTTAAATGTGATTTTATTGAAAAGGAGAAGTAGAGGGAGTAGAGAGAGTGATCTTGGTATGAGTTATGACAAGAAAAAATTTGGAAACAAAATTGGTAGTGATCTGGAAAATGTTCACTGAGTGTGCTTCAATCTTTTAGCCACAACATTTTCTCTAGTTGTCCAAACGAGATAGCTCTTGATTTGGATTAACCTAGAGATATATGGCTACATTTAGTATGAAGATATCGAATTTCAATTCTGTCTCTAAGAATCTCAAAATTTCATGAAATTGAGAACTGGGTACAGTACATTGGGAGCTGAATGTGAAATTCGTGTTCTGATTTCGGGAGAAATTCTGGATTAATCTAGATAGATTTTGGCAAAGTTGCCTTCTTGAGAGTTGTAGATCTTTCTCTTATATTTCCAACGGATACATATTATAGAATTTTTGGACATCTGAGTCAAAAGTTATGATCTTTATATGTGGAGATGCAAAAGTAAGACGAAGCAAAGTAAGACGAAGTAAAAGTAAGACGAAGTAAAATAAGACAAAGCAAAAGTAAGACGAAGCAAAAGTAAAATGAAGCAAAAGTAAGACGAAGCAAAGTAAGATGAAGCAAAAGTAAGACAAAGTAGAAGTAAGACAAAGCAAAAGTAAGACAAAGCAAAAGTAAGACGAAACAAAATAAGACGAAGCAAAAATAAAACGAAGCAAAAGTAAAACAAAGCAAAGTAAGACGAAGCAAAAATAAGACGAAGCAAAAGTAAGACAAAGCAAAGTAAGACAAAGCAAAAGTAAGAAAAAACAAAAGTAAGACGAAGCAAAGTAAGACGGAAGCAAAGTAAGAAGATGCAAAGGTAAGAAGATACAAAAGTCAGAAGGAAGAAGATGCATAAGATAGAATTTGTCTTCGAGTTCTTCATGAAAGTTGTAGCTCTTCATGTCCTCTTTTGATCCATCTAAAGAACTACTTAATCAGAAATTTCTAAAGAAAGTTATAGCTGTTCCCTTGAAACAGGTTCAGTATGATGGTGGACAAAAGCAGATTGAATTCTTTTGGTCATAACTCCTTCTCTAGACACCCAAATGGCTTTCTTGAACCATTGGACTCTTAAGATATTGCTCTACATCTTTACCAAAAATCATAGCCCTTGGAATCAAATTGAGAAAGATTGAGTGAAAAAGTGGAACAGGTACAGTGAATGTATTCTTCAATAGTATGAATTGATGTTATTCTACTGAACATACTTCAGTATTTTGATGATATCTTGATCTGTAGAGCTACAAATAAGATGATTTCTAATTTTTGGTAAACTAGAGACATGGAGATACAAATGGTATGAAGAACTTGGAATCTAATTCAGTCTCTAAAATGCTTAAATTTCATAAGGAAGTTGTGCATAGTACATTGATTTGGACAAGAGTAGTCCAAAAATGTATGAAGTATATCTTTTGAATCACTAAAACGAACTGAATGATTTTAATCTCATTAGAAATTTAAGACAATGGAGGAAATATTTTAGAAGAAAGTGTTATGTTAGAATGTTCAAGGGTATTGTTGACAAGACACTTAAGTATAAAAGACTTAAGGCAAAATTGGAGAGGCAAATGTGACAATTCTCAATCATTAAGGGCATAATTGGAAGAAAAAGTGTTGTCTTGCCTATAAATGGAGTAGAAACACATGAATGGAAGGGAAAAAATAGATGAGAACAAAGAAAATGAGAGAGAAAGAGAAGGAGAGTTTGGTGGTTTGAAAGAAAAGAAGAGAGTGGGTTAGGGTTTAATTCTTCTTAGTCTTCAAGAAAGATTTTGAAGCTGTTCAAGAAGAGATAAAGGATGAGGAAGAAAGGAGTTTTCGTTTGAGCTAAGGGTCTCTTTATTTGGTGAAGAGTCAAGGTAAGATCATTTTGAATCTTTTGAATTTTTAGAAGGATTCTAGTTCATGAATTTTAGAAAATGCTTGGATTTAAGTATTCTAGAATCAATTTTAGTGATTTTTGCATTATGGAAATTTCAATTGGATTCCTATTGGATGATAATCTGGATATTTTGAGATCATATGAGGATAGAAAAGAGATGATAAGAAATTGAGTTATGATATAAAGTAACCAAGTATTCTTGAGGTGTGAGCTTATGAATAAGCTAGACACATGCAAAAGGTAAATATTGAAAGGAGAATTTAGAAAGATTATGTACAAATGAAGTGTAGAGCTAAGTTAAATTAGACAAATACGAATTATGAAATGGGAATGACCGTAATATGTGTTCTAGAACTTATGCCCGGGATTGTCATTGAGCATGCATTATACATAGTCCATTATTACAATTGTGCATAAATGAATGTTTTTACGTGTGCAATTATTGATGAGTGTGCAATGTGTGTCTTACATAAATGGGTTGTGCAGGTCAAGTGTCCGCATTCAGGCGTTCCTAAAAATTGAAAGCGAATGCTAACCTAGAGCGTGCTGTGAGTAGACCTAGATGGTCTCATTTCATTATTTGTTTTGTTTGCAATTTTGTATTGATTAACTATTGCATGCTCATATGAATGTGAATGATTGTGTTGATTTCCGGACAGAAGGTCCGATGATTGTGGATTGATTGGGATATCGAAGTGTTACTTGCATGTGACTGAGATGAACTAAGTGTACCTCATTTGATGATAAATGTGTTCTGAATATGCAATTGCATATGAATGAAAGGGTGGTTTTCTCAAATTTAGTGTGGAATGTCGGAGTAAGGTCTGATGATATGGCAATGTGAGTGAATAGGAATATGCAAATGTAATTGATGCATTCCATGTCATGAATGCATGAAACATAATGGATGTTGTGACCAGAGAAGCTACCAATTAGAGCTTAAAGCTCAACGAGTGAAAATGAGCCTCGAGCTCAAAAGTTCAGAGCCTCAGTCACAACGTTTAATGAGCCCTATATGGAACAGTTATCAATGAACCCTTTAAGGGACAATATATGCACTCGGTCACAATAAAATAACAAATAGAAAGTGGGCCTTATGTGCATTGCATATGCTTAATTAAGTGATTAAATTGTGTTGAATGTGAAGTGTGAAATGTGTGATGATGTGATTTATGTGTTATGTGATTGGGTGAGCCATCGATGATGGTCACTCACTAAGTTTGCAAAACTCACCCAAAATTTGTAAATATTTTTCAGGATCAGAAGAATACCCCGTTAGGCTAACGGGAGCATACCTACAACATTTAAGTGAAGGATAGAGGTCGGGATCAGTTCACGTCTGCATTGCATTTCTCTATTTTGTATTGAATTGTATAAATTTGTATTCCGAAATGACTCAAGTGTTTTGTATTTGTGAAAGGGCCCAAATGAGTATTGAAAATATTGTTAATGGTTTTGTGTTAATTGAAAAAGTTTATGAATGAATGTGGGCCCAAATTGAGTATCGATTTCCGCATATTGTATTTGTTGTTGTTTTAAAAAAAGTATACCAATTTCTAGATGATTGAGTGTTTTAACATGCCACCCTCGCGGGACACGAACTCGGATATCACTCATCGATGTCGGGTTCGGGTCTTGTGAGAGTGGGGTGCTACAACAATGAACAACATTTGAATGATGAAATATCCCTTGAAGAAACTAACTCACACAGATTTGAAGCAAATGAGTCACAAGAAATACCTTTTAAAAGATCTCAAAGAATAAGGAAGTCAACTATTTCAAGTGACTATGAAGTTTATTTGAAAGAATCAAATCTTGGTATTTGAATTGATAAAGATTTGAATTCATTTTCATAAGTTATATAATGTGCTGAATTAAAAAAGTGAGTTGATTCCATGAAGGAAGAGCTAAAATCCATGAATGATAACAAAGTTTAGGATATAGTTGAATTGCCAAAAGGTTCCAAATGAATTGCGTGTAAATGGGTTTCCTAGACCAAACTTAAGTCGAATGGCAATATTGAATGATATAAGGCTAGACTTGTTAAAAGATATATTCAAAAGGATGACATTGATTATAAAGAGACATTTTCACCTGTCTCAAAGAAAGACTCATTACGTATTATTATGACACTAGTAGCTCATTTTAATTTAGAGTTATACCAAATGAATGTGAAAACATTCTTTTTGAATAGAAATCTTGAAGAGGAAGTTTATATAGACCAACCTAAAGGTTTTTCAATTGAAGAAAAATGTCATATGATGTGTAAACTAAAGAAATCAACATATGGACTCAAACATGATTCTAGGCAATGATATATATTAAGTTTAATTATACCATCACCTCTTTTGATTTCAAAGAAAATTTTGTTGATCATTGTATGTACCGAAAGATCAGTGAGAGTAAATTTTAGTTTTAATCTTATATGTCGATGATATCTTGTTATTAATGATTTGGGTATATTGCGTGAGACAAAAGATTATCTCTCAAAGAATTTTGAAATAAAAGATATGAGAGACAAAAGATTACCATCATTTCAAAATTATCATATTATTGGTTGTTTGGTTTTTCTGCAACATTGGATTGGTTATAAGGTTGGTTGCGTGTGGTGGTGAGACTGGGCTATTTGTGGAGCCATATGCACAAATATTAAATCTGTCAGTAATAAACAATACAATATTTTTAATACGTTCAATCACTAAATGAAATCCATTAATTCATACTTAAAGACTAGGATCAGTCCAACGAAAATGAAAATGATGAGCATAATAAGCTAAGAGACTCTAAGACTGTGAAGAAAAACAATAGGATCATTGTTGAAGAAGGAGAAGAGAATATTGAACCAGAAGTGACAGTCACGATCTCTAGAGAATTGGTGGCACAGTGGAAGACATCTTGAACAAGAGGTGACATGATTAGGGCTTCGTAGAGATAACGACAGAGGCGATTTGAAGTCTTGTTTGGGGTGGGCCCACACCATTGGGTTTTGTCCCCTTTGGTCACGTCGGGTTCTAGATTTGACCCCTTCCTGCGATCCGCCCTCGCAGGGAGTCGAACCTGTGACCTCAGGGTTTTGTTGGGTGAAGACCCGCCTAACACCAGAGCCACGTGGCCCAAAGGTGTGAGCGTCGCGCTCAACACAAAGAAACCCTTTAGTCGAGGTTCGAGTCATGACCTCACCCTCGCAGACCAAAGAGACAATACTAATTTGTCTTGGGGCGGCTCAACCGCATGACCACGTAAGCCGGTTAACCCAAACCAAAAGGCGCCTTTTGGTTTGGGGTGAATCCTGACTTCGATGGTGTGAGGTGCGTCTCAGCAAGAAGAAACCCTTTGGTCGGGGTTCGAGTCGCAACCTCACCTGGCGGACTAAAGAGGACAATATTAATTTGTCTTGGGGCCGGGCTCAACCGCATGACCACGTAGTTTGTTAACCCACCCAAATCAAAAGGCGCCTTTTAGTTTGGGGTGGGCCCACACTAATGGGTTTTGTCCCTTTGGTCACGTCGGGTTCTAGATTTGACCCTCCCCGCGATCCGCCCTCACAGAGTCGACACTCAGACCTCGGGGTTTTGTTAGGTCTGAAGACCCACTGGTTGGTCGACTCGGCCGTCTTTGAGCCTGACCAGTCGAAGGCGACCCATGGGCCGATCGGTCCATTCATCAAAGATCGATCTCTACACAATGGCTATGACAAGCCCAAGCCCAATCCACGCTCTCCTCAAATTTCGTCTCCATGAGAGAGACCTCCATTACCTGACGTGAAGACCTAAACCTAGCTATTGCTCCATATATAAGGTATTTTTCCTATAATTGAGGTGCGAGATCGTAACCTAATCTGCTTTTCTCTGCATCGATTCCCACCTTCACCAAAAACTTACTTGGCGTCGGAGGGCTAATCGGGACATCACCCCGATGAGCCTTCCTTGTTTTGCGTATATTCTACCAAGAACAACGTGAAGGTTGCCAACTCATGGATCAAACGGCACGCACTGTTCACTGAATTGGCAGAACCAATTGGCGCCCACCGTGGGGCCCGACTTAGGAACCACGTCCGAACCACACAAATCGGCCGGTATGGCGACGATTACGATGTGGCCGCGGTCGCTGCCCTGGCGATCTGGCGTCTAGGTTTGCAATCGCTGCAATTATCCGCTTTGCCGCATGCCTCTCGCGACGGAATCATCGATCTAACGATCAACATCAACCTCACACCTTGGAACAGGAAGAGCGAGGCGTGGTATGGAGGATAACGCGCACCAGTACACACCCAACTCTTCAACACCGATCAGTGCAGAACCTATTCCACCGTGCACTCCGTCCCGACGTAAAATAGATCGAGGAAGCGGCCGTCTGTTGATTCGCCAGATCCTGCGGTCCCCAAATGGCCGAACAACGTACGTCTGCGACAAACCAAAGATGATGACCGATCGCCACCAAACCCAAAACCTAGAAAAAATCGTGGATGATCGGATTAATGCGGCTATGAGCTTCCGTCCAGACCGCTAGACGGCGCAGTACAGCTCTCCCTTTACTCCGGAGATCTTAGATAGCCTTCCAGCACCCGGCACAAAAATACCGACCCCCGAGAAATACACCGAGAAGACCGACCCCCTGGATTACCTGCAACACTTCCAGTCCATGATGAACCTACATTGTGTCCCGGACGCTATCCAGTGTAAAACTTTCTGCACGGCCTTCCAAGAGGGAGCTAGGCGATGGTTCAACAACGCCCTCTAAATCAGATCACTTGTTTCGAAGATTTCAAGGAGTTATTCCTGAATCAGTTCACTACGAGTAAGCGACCGCAGAAGACAGCTTTGGAGGTGATGCAACTCACCCAAGGGAGGAATGAGAGTTTGCGGAGTTCATCACCCGGTTTAACAATGAAGCGGTCGAGGTTCTGACCTCTTGCTCGTCCATCTTGGCGCTCATGAATAATACGAGGGACGAGGAGTTCAAGAAATCATTAGCCCTCGATCAGCCTCGATCCGTCCAGGAAATAAGAAACAGTATGACGGTACATTCGACGAAGAAGTGCTGAAAAATACTAGGCGTCGGACGGATGATCGCCGCCAAATGATAGGATTCGCGATTCGCACAAGCGGCAAAAAACCAATCGAAATTTGGAGAAGGCCTACCGATCGACAGGATATTGGCGGAGTTCACTCCACTAAACAAGACATATCTGAAATCTTGGCGGTGTGAGTGAATGGGAAACTATCAAGAGAAAAAATGAAGACTCCGTCTGAGGACAGGAACCCCAACTTGTATTGTCGCTTCCACGCAGAGGTCGGTCATGATCGGAAAATTCTTTGGCGGTTGAAAAAGAGATCGAGCTCCTCATTCAAAAGGGAGGTTAGGCGATTAAGTGAAACACAAACAAACGCCGATCGCAGGATGAATGGTCGGACAACGGCGATCACCCCGAGGCGAGCAGCAGAATGATGGGGGTGGCGAGCACGAATCTGAGATAGTCGAGAAAAGCAGAGGGAGGTCAAGGAAAGAAACGATGGAAATGCGAGCAATGAAGATGACCGACCGTAGGGTCATTAACACGATATTCGGTGGAAATGCGCAGGGATCCACCGTTAAAGGCAGAAAAGATCGCCAAACAAATTGGCGAAGACACACCCATCAAAAACCAAGGAGAACGACGGAATGATCTCTTTCGATGAGTCGGACCTAAATGGAGTAAATTGCCCTCACGATGGCGCCTCGTCGTAAATCTCAATATGGATGATTCTGAGGTGAAGCGGGTGATGATTGACACGGGTAGCTCGGCCGACCTGTCAGACTATGAAGCCTTCAAGGATGAAGGTACCAAGAACGACTACTACCTTGACGGCCCCATCAAAGGAATAACAAGGCGTCGGCATACCGTTCGCCTGGTCTATCTCGAAAGTGAAGTTTGGGCGAAGCCATGCCGGATAGAAAGGGACGTGGAGTTCCTAGTCGTAAAATTCGAGGGGCGATAATGCAATAATTGGGCGAGCTACTCAAAATGCTCTCGGTCGGTCGTCTCCACATACTACCGAGTTATGAAGTTCCGGCGCCCATGGAATTGGTGTCGTCGAAATCGCAGAAAATTGCCAGGAATGTTACTTGGCGAAACCAAAACCCTAGAAGGGCGGTAGTCTTGTGAGCTCTCTTGGCGTAAGAGCCGAAGCGAAGAGGCGGACGGATGAATCCATGGAAGAAACACAACGGGTTGTCTTGGATGAAGTCACCCCTCAAGTTTACAAATCTAGGTTCCGAACTCTGAAGAACCTAGCTAAAGAAATCACCGATCGCTTGGTGGAAAACAAATCGGTTTTAAGCTTGGTACCGAGCGACATGCCGTATTTCTCGATCGGTTGCATGTCACTCCCTCGGCATTCGGCATGACCGCAGTTCGATCGAGACGGAAGAAGCGATGGCACAGTAAGGAGCTCCAGGGAGTGATCGAGAAAGAAGTACGGAAGTTGCTTGAAGCGGAGTTCATACGAGAGGTCAAATACCCCGAGTGGCTCGCTAACGTGGTCTTAGTGAAAAAAAAATGGGAAATGGAGGATGTGTATAGACTTCACCGATCTGAACAAAGCATGTCCAAAAGACAGCTTCCCATTGCCGAAGATCGACCAGTTAGTAGATTCTACCTCAGGGCATGAATTGCTCGACTTCGGGCGCCTTCTCGGCTATCATCGATCCGATGAGTCTAGAAGGCGAAGAAAAGACCGCCTTCATAAGACCAAGGCACATCTCGCTGCTGTGTAATGCCCTTCACTTGAAGAGCGCGGGCGACGACCACCACGACTCGTCATGGAGGTCTTTAAAAAACAGATCGGTCGGTCGGTCGAAGCATACGTAGATGATATGGTGGTCAAAAGTAAGACGGCCGCGGAGCTTGTGGAAGATCTCAAGGAAGTCTTCCAGACCCTGAATAAATTTTAGATGAAGCTAAACCCGGAAAAATGTGTGTTCGGGGTGGCATCCGGAAAATTCCTGGGGTTTATGATCACTCAGCGGGGAATCGAAGCTAATCCAGAAAAGATTGAGGCCATCATACAGATGCCTTCGCCACAATGTTTGAAGGATGTTCAGATATTGACCGGTCGGATAGTCTCACCGAGTTTCATTTCAGTTGGGGATAAGTGCCTCCCATTTTTCAAGGTACTGAGGAAAGCGAATGTGACTCAATTCCGATGGCCAGACGAGTGCAAACAAGCTTTCCAGCACTTGAAGCAGTACTTGTCTAGCCCGCCTATCCTGCAAAGCCCGGTAGACGGAGAGAACCTGGTGTTATACTTGGCGGTTCTGAGGGTCGATCGGTAGCAGTACTAATTGATCGGAGGAATGAAAAACACCTATCTACTACGTTAGCAAAGTGTTAACCGGAGGAAACACGATACACGCTTATAGAGAAGTCGCCCTCTCCTTGATAACAATGACTCGGAAGCTTAAGGCCTTACTTTCAAAGTCACACCATCGAGGTATGGACCGACCAAATTTCTCGGCGGTGCCTTCAAAAGCCGAAACCTCGAATTGGCTAATTAAGTGGGCGATAGAACTGGGTGAATTTGACATACAATACAAGCCCCGCACAACTATTAAAACATGAATCTTGGCGTATTTCATCATGGAGATGAGCCAACCAAGCTCGGAGGACGAGCGGTTCACTTTGAGCCTGTTTGTCGATGGGTCGTCCAATCTGGGGGATGCGGAGCGAGTTATCTTGATCACCCGCACATGGAAGAAAAGGTGAGTCGCCCTCAGACTAGAATTCAAAGCCTCAATAACGAGGCGTAATATGAGGCCTTGATAGCCGACCTCCAACTCGCCAAGGAGATGGAAGTGAAGCGCTAAAGATATCTGATGATAGCGGTGGTAGTCGGCCAAATTCTGCGGCGAGATGAGGCGAGGGAACAACATGATCAAATACACGAGTTAGTCAGCGGGTCGAGCAACTTTGACGATATTCAATCAATGTAATAGAACGAGCTCGTAATGCCAAAGCGGATCGCTCTCCAAAATGGCTTCCACCGTGATGCCATAAACAATATTCAGTCGAGCGACTAGATCGGCTAGCATTCAAGGCCGAGAAAGTTCTCAATGTAAATACCGATCGATCGGGCTGGACAGAACCGATCAAGCGGTACCTTTTGGAAGGAAGACAACCGAAAGACGCATCAGCAGCCAAGAAGTTAAGGATAAAGGCAGCCAAATACACTGTTGTCAATGGTGCTCTATATAAGCGATCTTACGAATGGCCGCTCCTTCGATGCCTGAATGAAGAAGAAGCCGAGCAGGCAATGGCCGAAGTCCACGAAGGGATGTGCGGAAATCACGTAGGAGGCAGAACGCTGACTCACCGGTTGATCAGACAAGGCTACTACTGGCCTACAATGAGAAGAGACTGTCAAGAGAAGGTCGACCGTCTGAAGCTGCCGGAGAAACAAAGAACTCGTCTCACCAAATTAATCGAGAGGATGAAAATTGTAAGTCACCCTATCCCTTTCGCCCGAATGGGGAATGGATATCTCGGGCCTTTCCTCTCGATCCGACAAAAGAAATTTTGATTGTGGCGATAGAATATTTCACTAAGTGGGTGGAAGCGTAATCTGTCGCTCTGATCGAGGGAAGGTTGAAAGCTTTGTAAAGAAAAATATACTTTAATCGCCGGATGCCCATGATATTGGTTACTGAGATAATGGTGGCGGTTTGACAACGACAAGTTCAGAGACTTCATGACCGATCAAGATCAAGCTACAATCGACTTCATAGCCCATCCGCAAAGCAATGGTCTTCATGGAGAACACCAATAAAAGATAATGAACATACGAAGAAGCGCTGGATGGCCGAAAGACACAGGTGGAAGAAGTAGACGAAGTTTTGTGGGCATATAGAACCACACCGAACGGAGCCACGAGGAAACTCCATTCGAGATGACCTTGGTAAGCTCGTTCGATAGAAGCAACATTACCAATCGAGAGGTGTCAGACACGAAGAAGAGCGGAATGATGAAGCCCGGAGAGCGAGCTCGTTCTTCTTAGCGAGGACGAGAGAAAGGCAGCCACTCGCTCGAAGCCATCGTGCAAAAGGCGACTAAGTTCTATAATGTATGGTCGGCCGAGCGATGTAAAAGTAGGTGGATACGTCTGCGAAAAGCCGAGGCTGGAAAGCATCCAGAAAGCTCGGACAGATGTGGGAAGGACCTGTCGAGTGGTTAAGCAAGTCGGGCATGGTTCTTACATCCTTAGCAATGAGAAAGGGAAGATTCTACCGAGGCCTTGGAACTCATGTAATCAAGGCTTTACCGATAGATAAGTTTTATTTTAGTTAATCTTTCCTTATTATCATTTTGTATACATGTGGGTATCTTTTTCCGTCCCCGCTGACGTGTTTTTAATGACCCACGCCCTCGTTATCATTAATAAAGGGGTTACAGATTTCTCGACAATTAAGAGTTAGATTGCATAAGGCAAAAAGTAGAAAGTCCAATCAATCATCGCCCGGCATTCTCCATAGATCGACTACGATTGGTCGGGTCGCCGAGACAAGATCCTCGGGACCTCGCCATCGCCATTGCGGCGATGCTCCGTGGGCGATTTGATCGGTCGGGACGCCAGACGAGATCCTGGGTCCTCGCCATCGCCATTGCTCGGCGTACTCCGTAGGTCGACTTGCCGCGATCGGGACGCCAGACGAGATCCTGGGTCCTTGCCATCGCCATTGCGGCGTAGATGTTCCGACTCGATCGGTAGGGTCGCCAGACGAGATCCCTGGGTCCCTCGCCATCGCCATTGCCGGCGATGTCCGTAGGTCGACTTGATCGGTCGGGACACCAGATTTAGATCCCCAGGTCCTCGCCATCGCCATTGCGGCGTGCTCCGTAGGTCGATTTCTCGGCCGGTCGCCAGACGAGATCCCAGGTCCTCGCCATCGCATTGCCGGTAATCTCCATAGTCGACTTGATCGGTCGGGTCGCCAGACGAGATCCTCGGTCCTTTGCCATCGCCATTGCTCGACATTCTCCATAGATCAATCGAACTCTACCTGGGACCTCGAATCGAACTCTACTATCGCCGACTTTGAAATCGGCCGACCATGAGCAATTTCATGGTAACTCAACATACATTGAAAGTAAAGAGTATGAATACGGAAAGAGACATCGAAGAAATGAAGCAAAGGTAAAGATTATATTGATAAAGTGGCCACAGTCCTGGCCCGACCAGTGAGCTTCAAAACTTCGTAGAGGGAGAATACCCGGGAGTATCTGAGGAAGCCGGAATCGTGGAGGGAAAGTCAAGCGGGGCGGAAGCATCATCAGAGGAAGCTCGTCCTCCTCGGCGAGCTAAGGTCCATCTCTTCATTCGGGACCGGGCCCGCTCTCCAGAGCTCTCCCAGTCCACTTCCTCTGAGAAAGGCCAAGAGCGGTAGGAAGCAACGGCGCGGCAAAGTTCTCGAACGAAGGACCATCCGACCCCTCAGGAACGCAGGCGTTATCACAATTCTTCAGGATCATGAGGGCCAGGTCGCAGGAGTACTCTAAGCACTCGTCCTGCAAGAATCGCCTCTGCCACCGCAGGATCGCCTCAATCCTTTGTTCCTTCACGGAGGCTTGCACCCTCCTCAACATGTCCTCGGTTTGGGCATGGTCTCGGAGAGCTTTCTCCTTCAGCACCCTCTCCGACTCCCACTGCCCCCGCACCACTGTATGCTCCTCGGACAGTTTGCTCCTCGCCGCCATCTCCTTGGTGAGCTGAGCTCTCAAGGCACGCATCTCCTCCTCCCCTGTATCAACCTGGGCTTTCAAAACATTTGCCGCCTCCTCCCGACTCTTCTTCTCCTCCTCTAAAGAAGAGTTCGAGCTTTGAGAAGGTCTCTCTCCTCTACCTTCGGCTCGTCCTTGAGAGCTCAGATCTCTCTTGAAGGTCCCGAACCTCATTGTCCAGAACATCCAAACGCTGCACCGCCTCGAACGACATCATCGAGCTCCTCAGGCAAGTACGCAAGAGCAGAGACCCCATATCCTTGTTGCTCTTACGTCAAGTTTTCCCGATCCATGGGAGGAGTAATCCTTTCCATGATATGTCGGATAACGCCGACGTCGATGTTGAGAGTCCTCGGCGCTTGATCGAGACTCCCATACCCGACGTCACCGTCTTCCTTTTTTCTCGAGTTGGTCCAAGGGCGGGAGATTAATCGACCACGGAAGGACAAACACCACCAAAGAGCAAGGAGACCGGTTGCCACGGGAACTGGAGATCGGTCGCCCGAGGAGAAGGTCGGCGATTCGGACCCCTCCTCCTTTTAAGAGGTCGTTCAACCTCCTCCTCCTCTTCCTCAATCACAACCATGCTCGCACTGGGAGGGACGACTACAAGAACGCCGCCAATGGTTCGGGGACGGTAGGAGGAACATCACACCGCCCGGGAGCAATGGGTCGAGCAACCCGCGAACTAACCTCTCCCCTCTCCGTCTGTCCTCTAGCCTTCGAGAAAGCAAGTTAGAAAAGTGTTAACCTTGACCATGGTTGCGCAAACAAAGAAAGCAAGTTAGAAATCGAACAAAAACCTACAAGCAAGAAAACAATTCAACCGTGAGGGTCAACCAAAGTGAGCGGTTTCCTCTCTAGCCCGCTAACTTCGTGGCGGGGATCAATCGAAGCGAGTGGTACCGAGACCCTCCGCCGTATCCCGAAATAAGCCGAAATGGTTATATCGGCGAGCTCCTTTATACGGCCGACCACTTCTCGTTCCTCTCTAGAAATTAACAGACTTGATGAGTCATTCCATCGCTCGGCTTGGGGATATCTCCACGGCTGGGACTCGGAAGCAGCCCCCGATGGCTTCACGAAGAAGTATTTAGTTCGCCAGCCAGTAATTTTGCCAGACGTCCCGGTTGGGCGATACCGGGCATCCTTATACATCAGGGAAGGGATCCCACCCCCAGAGCTCGGACTCTGGCTCATTCTCAAGAAGTGACGCAAGATGCCGATTGAAGGTGGACAGCCAAATTGGTGGCACAACAAAGCAAGCCCATTTATGAACCTCCACCCATTCGGAGGAATCTGACTCGGCCTTAACTGGTATCCAACGCACACTTCGTCCACGATCGACGCATACGGTAACCTCAGGCCGCCGACCGAGAAAAAATACTCCGAAACGGCGAACCACCCACTGCATTATCGCTGATTCCCTCGTTCCCGAGGCCAACCTAGGCTCCGATCCCGAGGAACGTTATTCCTAAGAATCGATCGCCTCAACTCCGCCATGACATCCTCGATCTACCTTTGGCAGCTCCCTCACCACCAACCCCATCTTTCCGCTCTCTTGTCGCAATCTCTTCAACATCTCCCAACCTCGACATCGCGATCGCTAACCATAACCTCCGACGACCTCTCGTCAACATTATCGTCAAGAAACCCCACTCTCGGAACTAGTAGACGACATGACTCACTAGAAGGAAATTTAGAAGAGGAGAATGAAGGAACAGACGTATCTATTTAGTGGAAAAGATCGGAGGTTTGCGTAACGCCAAAGAAAACTTCCGAAACCGAAAGTAAGGGAGTGCGGAGGAAAGCAAGAAGACAAGAAGAATGAGATGAGAGTGAAGAAACGCAAACCGTCGCGTACCCGAAAGTTTATAGGAAAGCGTTTTAAGCGCGATCGGTGGAAACTCAACGCGTGGAGAGAATCCAGTCGCTCACGACACGCTGCGTCTCGATCCGAACGGAACCGATTAGGGTTAATCGAAATGCGGAAGAAGCGCGGCGGTCGAAAGGACGTGAGGGACAGTTGGGTAACGGCTACAAAGACGAACGTTTCAGATTCTGAAACCTGTCAAACAGCGTGCGCCGTCAAACAATAAATGCCTCAAATGCCTTCACGCGCCCACTAATGGAGACAACTAGTCAAGACCCACCAATTGGAACTACCGGGCCGTCCCATGGCTCGCTATAACAAAGATGCCGAATCGAATCGATCATTCCATTTAGCTGACCGATAGACGAGCTATGTCTCAAGGCTCAACCGATCGTCCCACAACGAGTCGTCCTATGACCGAGCTATACAACCTCTGCATACTCCTCCGACCCTTCTCTTCGCTCAAACTCGAGGAGTAGGGGGGCTTATGGTCCGGTCGACCGTGCTGGGCCCGGACCCAGTCAAGACGACCCACGGGCGATCGGTCCATTCATCAAAGATCGCCTCTACACACAATGGCTATGACAAGCCCAAGCCCAATCCACGCTCTCCTCGGCCGTTTCCATGAGAGAGACCTCCACGCACACAACGTGAAGACCTAAACCTAGCTATTGCTCCATATATAAGGTATTTTTCCCATAATCGAGGTGCGAGATCGTAACCTAACTGCTTTTCTCTGCATCGATTCCCACCTTCACCAAAAACTTACTTGGCGTCGGAGGGCTAATCGGGACATCACCCCGACGAGCCTTCCTTGTTTTGCAGTATATTCTGTAGAAGGACAACGTGAAGGTTCCAACTCTCGTGGATCCAATGACCTTGCATTCAACTGAATCCGTGAGAACCAAAGTCCATGATTAGAGTTTACTTGTCGATTTAGAGATTTTAGATTAGGAAAAACTTTAGTTATTAGAAATTAAGGTTATTTATGCTAAACTAGAATTATTTAGGTTTAGCTAAGTTTATTTAGGAATGATATTAAATTAGTTTATTAATATTAATTATAAATTTATTTAAATTTAGTAAAAATTATAAATAATAATTTAATAATAATTTTCATTTAATAAAATAGTTTTAACATTGTCACGTGAAGCTAATTAAAATATAAAATTTACATAAATAATAGAAATATAAATTATATATCACATCAATGTAACATATAATAAATATAAATATAAAATTTTCAAAATTTTTATTTATCTAAAGTTAGTTAAATAAACTAAAATATTAAAATTTATTTCAAATAATTTAAACTGTTATAATTTAACTTATACTATAGGGTAAAATTTTAAAATACACTTGTTAACACTTTTTACCTCTCTCCTGTTACAGAATAAAAACATTGGAAGAATACCGAAACATGTCAAAATTGGCACTACTGAATTTGGAAACTGAAGACGACTTCGTTTTGCAGGACCAAAATTTGATTGATGGATGTCGTACCAAGAAAGTAGTATAGGCCAGCCGTATAGAGAAAGAATCCCGGCGGACAAGAACACCAGAGAGAGACCGTCGGCCAACACAATGGCGAAGGACACAGTTCCAAATCAGCAAGAGAAACGATATCGTTCCATCTTCGACGTACCCGCTAACTTCTTCGATGCATGTCGCGTTGTCTCCGATACCTTCGAAGACTCTGAGAATTGGGTAGATGTTGAAACCCTAGAGGTAGTGGAGACCAACGTCAAAGAAGAGAAGAGTAGCGCTTCGGCGCCACCTCGATGGACATGCAATACCTGCAAGTCTGAATTCGAGACTCTTCTTGACCAGCGCTCCCACTTCAAATCTGATATTCATCGCATTAATGTAATTTTTCTACGTTCCACTACGACTTCCTTTAAATTCATAACTGTATGAAAGTCTTTTTACAAATTTAAACATTGCAGGTGAAGTTAAGCATTGCGGGGAAAGATGCTGTAAAGGAGGAGGATTTTGATGAATTAACTTGTGATTCTTTCAAGGATTTTGACATATCCAGTATATCAGGTTCCGAAGATGAAGCTGAAAAGGCAGGGCATCGTATTAAATGTTCAGTTGACAATGTTAAGCAGAAGTTATTTGTTCGCCTGAAGACGGGAGAGAGGATTTCGGTTTGGAAGTGTTTGTTTCTGAATGAATATGAGAGTGTATCTTCTCAAGCAATCCCAACTGACTATGGTGGATTGACTCAGTGTCTGAGTGAGAGTGAAGTGGTTGAGAGGCTCAAATTTTTTATCAATGAACCCAGGGGTAAAAGCCATTTGAGAGTTATGTTGCTTGTAAGTGGCGGGCACTTTGCTGGTTGTGTCTTTGATGGTAATTCTGTCGTGGCTCATAAAACATTCCACAGGTCACTCATTTTACTTCTCTTTGTTTCAATATTTTTCCGTTCAATCAAACACTGAATTGCTGCTTGACAAGCCATTCAACCTATATATTTTTGTGTTTTAAAAAGATTGGGGTTTGTTCTTTTGGAATAGATATGTTGTACGGGCCAAAGCTGGCAAGAAACAGTCATCAAAGGATTCGAGTGGCAGAGCTGCGCATTCCGCTGGAGCTTCTCTTAGACGATACAATGAGCTTGCCTTGAAGAAGGTATACTGTCATCAGCTGCCATTTAGGAACTCATTTGATCTCCTTATTTCTACTTCTTACAGCACTTTCCATTCGATGATCATGTACTAAAATATAATTGGGCTCTATGGGAATGAACTATTATGCTATGTCGAATCGGCAAAATTTACATATCAAACAAAGTTCTTGTGTAATTGGCTCTATTTATTGTTTTTAGCAAAATGATTGGCCTGATTCCAATTTTTGTTTCTCCTAGTTCTTTCAATGTGAACAGTTGGATTATTAAAATTCTAACTTGTTTAACCGTGCATTAGCTCACAAGGTTGAATGATATTCCATTATCAATGTTTTAGGACATTCAAGAACTACTTTCCACATGGAAGGACTATTTTTGTGCTTCCTCTTGTGTTTTTGTTTATGCACCTTCAAACAATTATCAAATGCTCTTTGATGGAGGCAAAGAACATTTTAGCCAACAATGTGTTGTTCGTAATATACCGTTGAATGTTCGGAGGCCTACGTACAAAGAAGCCCGGCGGATTTATAGCCAATTGACCCAAGTAACATATGAAGTGGATCAGAAGGAAAATGTATCAGACATTAAAGAGGATACAGTAGCAAGTGTAAGCTCAATAATTGATGGAAGGCCATATTCCAGCAAAGAGGAACCAATGGACAACTTTAATTGCCGGGAAACTACTGGAGCTTTTCAAGGTCACCAACAATCCATTGAAGCATGTGTATCCAGTGAAAGTGATAGTGAAGTTGTTGGAGTAACAACTCCTTTACATGAGGCAGCACAGTCTGCTGATGCTGATAAAGTGCTGGAACACCTAGAACAGGGATTGGATCCTTGTGTCAAAGATGAAAGAGGACGGACCCCTTATATGTTGGCTAATGATAAGGAAGTGAGAAATACTTTTCGACGCTTTATGGCTGCAAATCTTAATAGATGGGATTGGCATGCTGCCAAAGTTCCTAGTGCATTGACAAAAGAAATGGAGGAATCCCAAGCTGCCAAGCAGGTACTGTGTCTATCACAAACAACCTCTCTACTAGGTAGAGCAATTGTGTATCTGGGCCTTTCCAGACCTTGCATTTTCAACAGGACTCTCACTGAGTGTTGTTATTGTTGTTGTTGTCTTTTATATTTGAAAGTTTGAATGATTTAGTTTATGCTTAATTTATCGTTGTAGTAATGTGGTTTTCTTTCTGTTCCAAATAAACATTGAGTTTTTCAGTTTTTGAGTCCCATTATGCTTGTACAGCAAAGTAGGCAAGGTTTTTTAGTGAATTCACTGTGATCCTTTAAAGTAGAGAAAATAGGGGAATTATGAATTGTAAGTTTTCAAGAAAAAATTATGTACATTTAATCTTCTACTTCAATGTAAATCTCTTGAATTGTCAAGTATTTTGAACAAGTAAAAATTGAATTCTTAAAGAGCAATGCACCCTGTCAATCTGAGATTGACTTTTCATCTTATTAGCATCGTTCTCTCAGGCTATGTCTTCTCAGTGGCATAGTCAATGCATGTTCTGTATATCCATTTAGTGTCCTTCATGCATTTTGTTTTCACGCTTAAAAGATTAGTGTGTGATGATTGGTTTGATACCGGATTGAATTATTTGAGTGATTATTGATCTTATTTGTCGTCCAGGCAGAAAAAGATGCCAAAAAGAAAGCAAGAGCAAAAGAATTAAAAAAATTACGAAAAGCCAGAGAAAAGAAGGCCCAGGTATGCCTGTGTGATGCCTTGATCTATTGCACTATTGAAACTTTTTGGTATTGTCTGCAGTGAATATTGCTTAATGGTCACATTGAATATGGTATTTTCTGAGGGAATAAATGTAATGGTGCTTTGATCCATACTTATGTTTTCTTAGTTTAATTCCATTGTGTGTTCTACAGTCTATCTGGGGGGTTTATTCTTTAGCTGTTTCCTTGAATTAATTGTGGCAGCAGGGGACTAGTCAACCTGATATATTATCCAATAGCCAAAGAGAAAACGTTAGTTTTTTGTGATTTTGATCATTAACCTCGCACTTGGATCTAGGATTTTTGAAACATTTTGATCCATGCTGGGACCAACCATCTGCAATCATGTTCTTTTTGGCCTGGTCTGGCCTTGCATGTAACAAAAAACTTGAGATTTAAAATTGTAATCACAATTAATTTTAAATTTCACAAAGATCTGAGCTTGATCAACACTTTGTTCGCTCCAATTTTGTTATTTTGATGCAGGCTGAGGCTGCCACATCTCGAGCTGCTACAGCACTTGTGAAGAATCAAGCCACTTTATCTTCAATGTTCCAAGGACAGTCTAATCCAAGAGGTCCGGAAGAGTCTATAGAGGTCAGATTGTTTTCAATTCTGATAATAAGCAAACTTTAAGCTTATATTAGTCACAGTGTGTTAGTAGTATGATAGATATATCAACTGAGGTTGTATTATTTACGTATGTCTATAGAATTCTGTAATAGAATCCCTCCTGGAAGGAAGCTCCACGCCTATACAGTATCTGTATATTTCAGTATGAATCTCAATAATAATCCCTCCTCACTAGACAGATTACTCTATATACTCACTTCCCCCTCGTACTCCCTTCTACAACCTCTCTCTATAACAAACTCATAACAGCCTAGCCTAAGTGGCATTTCCTCCTTTACCCATCTTACCCCTACGGATGTAGGTTTGGATGGGCTTAGTGGGCTGATTGTTAACACCAGCAGGCTGTGTGCATGGAGTGGTGCTAACAGTTCCCTCCTGCTCAACTAACACCTTGTCCTCAAGGTGGATGGAAGGGAATTGCCCCTTAATGAAATCAGCATCCTCCCAAGTTGCCTCCTCTGCTGGTTTGCCCTTCCACCGAATCAGCCACTGTAGGATACTGCCACCCTTGGACTTGGAAATGCGGGAAGCTAAGATAGCTTCAGGTTCAGCCAAATCTCCTGCATCTGCCTCCAATCCTTTGGGAAGAGTGTGCTCCACTGAATGGTTGCCTAAAGCTTTCTTCAGCTGAGACACATGGAAAACCGGGTGAACCTTAGCTGAAGGAGGAAGTTGTAGCTTGTAAGCAACCATTCCCACCTTGCCAATGATCTTGAAAGGCCCATAGTACCTTGCTGCCAACTTAGGACAGATCCTCCTAGCTACCGTGAGTTGCCTATGGGGCCTTAATTTGACAAACACCAAATCACCCACCTGAAACTGCACATCTCTTCTGTGGATGTCAGCTGATTTCTTCATCATAGCTTGTGCCCTTACTAGGTTGTGCCTAAGTTGTCTCAAAGCTTCATCCCTATCCACTAAGGCTAAGGCTACTGATTCTACTTGGGTTTCTCCTTGAGTAAAGTGTAGCAAAGTTGGCGGAAGACGACCATACACCACTTCAAAAGGAGTATGTCCAAAGGGAAACATGATAATTTGTATTGTACCAGTATTCAGCCCATGCCAACCAAATTGACCAGCCCTTAGGTTGCTCCGATGAAAAGCAACGAAGATAAGTCTCAATACACCTGTTGATTACCTCGGTTTGTCCATCCGTTTGAGGATGGTAAGAGGAGCTCATCTTCAAAGTTGTTCCTCGCAACTTAAACAATTCTTTCCAAAAGTTGCTAGTAAAGGGATCTCTATCACTAATGATAGAACTAGGAACACCATGCAACCTTATTATGTCACGGACAAATGTTTCAGCCACGCTTTAGCCAGATAGGGGTGTCTAAGCAATGAGAAGTGAGCATATTTAGACAGACGATCGACTACCACCAAAATTACCTCATACCCGTGAGATTTAGGAAGGCCTGTGATAAAATCCATGGAAACCTCCTCCCAAATTAGCTGAGGTATTGGTAGGGGTTGTAAAAGACCTGCTGGAGACATTGCCATGTACTTATGCTTCTGGCAAATAACACATTTCTTCACAAACTGTTGAATAGAGGACTTCATTCCCAACCAGAATAACCCACCAGCTAACCTTTTATAGGTTTTCAAAAAACCTGAATGTCCCCCTATAGGTGAAGCACGATACTCATGTAGAAACTTAGGTATTAACACCGAAGTAGATGAAAGAACCAACCTGTTTTTGTAAAACAATAAACCATCTCTGGTGTGGAAATCAGGTTTGGAATTGGGGTCTGCTTCAATTGCTGCCATAATTGAGTTTAACTTGGAGTCCTCTTTGATTTCCTTCTCACTACCTCCATATCAAGCCAAAAGGAGCCAAATGGCGAAAATAGTATCTTGTCATCCTCCACCCTTGAAAGAGAATCTGCTGCTCCATTTTGCTTCCCTGGTTTATAAATGACTTCAAAATCCAGCCCCAATAGTTTTGCTTGCCAACATTGTTGGTCTATGGAAGGAATGCGCTGATCTAACAAGTGTTTCAGGCTCTTGTGGTCAGTATAAACCTTAAAATGTCTTCCAATCAGAAAGTGTTTCCAGTGTTGAATAGCCATCACTATAGCCATCACCTCCTTCTCATAGACTGACTTAGAGTAAGTGGACTCAGCCAAAGCCTTGCTAAAGAATGCCAATGGTCGACCCCCTTGAATGAGAACAGCCCCTAACCCCTTTCCAAAAGCATCACACTCAAGAGAAAACTCCTTGGAGAAATCAGGTAATGCTAAAACTGGGGCTGAAGTAATCTTCTTCTGCAGCTCCTCAAATGCTAACTGGGCTTCCCTTCCCCAACTGAAGTTATCCTTTCTTGTAAGATCAATAAGAGGTTTAGCTATTCTCCCATAATCTTGGATAAATTTACGATAGTAACCCGTGAGGCCTAGGAAACCCCTCACCCCCTTGACGTTCTTAGGAATGGGCCACTCCAAAATGCTTTTGATTTTTGAAGGGTCCATTGCTACCCCTCTATAGGATATAATGTGACCCAAATACTCCACCGAACGTTGCCCAAAGACACACTTCTTCTGATTTGCTTTCAGCTGGTTGTCCAAAAGCAATTGCAACACACAACTCAAATGCTCCAAGTGCTGATTCCAATCTGCACTGTAAACAAGGATGTCATCAAAGAAAACTAGGACGAACCTCCGCAATAGAGGCTTAAAAATCGAGTTCATGGTAGCTTGAAATGTGGCAGGGGCATTCATGAGACCAAAAGGCATCACAAGGTACTCATAATGTCCCTCATGGGTCCTAAATCCAGTTTTATGAGTGTCCTCCTCTCGAACTCTAATTTGATGGAAACCAGACTTCAAATCCACCTTTGAAAAATATCTCGCTCCATGTAACTCTTCCATCGCTTCATCCACTCTCGGAATGGGGAATTTGTCCAAATGGTGAGCTTATTTAAAGCTCGGTAGTCTCGCGACATTCGCCATGATCGTCCTTCTTTTGACAAGAATAATCGGACTAGAGAAAGGAATAATGCTCGCCTTATCACTCCACCGAAAGCAACATCTGAATACATTTCAATCTCGCCCTTATGGTGATGTGCATACCTATAGGGACGGATATTAACCTGCTTCGCTCCTTCCTTCAAGTTAATTGCATGATCATGTTGCCTCCTAGAGGTAACCTTCAATTTCTGAAAACCGCCCCAAATCTGCTCAAGATAGTCACCAATCTCTCCTGCTGATTTCCATCTAAGGTTTCCACTTGATCAGAGATGCTTCTGCCCATCTTCAAGGACCACAGCAACCCTCCTACTTCCAACTCCTGATGCTTCAAAATCTGTTGTAATGCTTGAGAAGAAGAGTTGTGCATGTTGATTCCCTGCAAGGTAACTTCAGTCCCCTTATGATCAAATGTCATGCACATGTTTTTCCAATCGACCTTCACTATCCCTAAAATCTCCAGCCATGCCACTCCCAAAATCAGTCCGCCCTCCCAGATCAAATACATAAGCATCCACCAAACTCCTCCTCATCCAACTTCACTCAATTCCTTTGCACACCCTTGTGAGAAGGAACTGGCCATCCCCAACCTTACCCCAAAGGTTCGGTTGAAGTTACAGCTAGGTCCATAGCTTGGACCAATTTTCTAGACACAAAATTGTGACTAGCACCACTATCCACCATTATAACTACCGACATCTCATTCAGCTTACCTATTAAAACCATAGATTTAGGGGATGATGAATGGTCCCTTCCCAATTCCCTGAACTCAGCCACGTTGCAAACTAACTCCCAATCTTCCTGTTGTTCAGTTTCCCCTTGCTCAGCTCCCATCGGTGCCCCTTGATTACTGTCTTCAACCTCAACTTCATTCCCTTCCCAAATTACCAGCTTATATTCTTTATCTAGGCAACGATGGAGAGGTCCAAATGTCTGTCCACATTTAAAACACAAGCCCTTGGCTCTTCGTTCCATCAACTGATCGTAAGATAGGCTACGTGTTCCTCTCCATTTTACATTTCCTGTTCGGTGGCCTTCGTTGGTAGGACCCTTCTGTTGGTGGGTGGTCTCTTTACCCTCATTTTTTATATTTCCCACTACATGGGTATGTTGAGCTGGACGACATGCATTGGGGTGTCCAGTTCGGTGCCCAAAGTTGGAGTGGGAGCTGTCGGACCTTCTCCTTATTTCTCCTGGCCGAATCACTCCTTCACTGATCAACTCTCTCTCAACCTTTCTCGCAATGTAAATGAGTCGGCTCGAGTCGGAGGATCATGGAGTGCGCACTTGGTTCTTCACTTCTTCTCGCAACCCTCCTAGGAAGCGGCTCATGTACCATTCATCGTGGAGATGGCCAATCATGCGATGCTACCTTCTCAAACTCGTCGACGTACTCCTCCACCGAAGCACGCCGAAGGTCGACTTCAACTGCTCGATCGGGTCACCATCGTCCCTTCCTCCATACCGCTTGAACAAGGCTCGTTTAAACCTCTCCCACGCCATCGTGGGTCGAGTTCCAAATTCGTAAACCAATATAGCGTCGTCCCTTCCATGCATATCTCGAACCATTGGCAATCGCAACTCCTGCGAATCTCATGAAGCATGAAATAAGATTCATTCAGTAACCCAAGCAAATGGGTCGTCTCCATGGAACGTGGGTAGTTTGACCCGACGGGCTGCGTTCTCAATTCTTCCCAAGCACGCCCGTGTGCACCAAAACCATCTCCACTCGTCGACGCCGACCCACTCCCATCTGTTCCCCTGGGACTCTGTCGTTGCCGGTAGTAGCTGAAGAGGGTGGCGTGGGTCCATCGCCACCCGCCGATGATGAAGCATTGTGGGTGAGCATCGATGGTTCTCCTTCGTCACCCATCTTCTGCTTCTGCGTATTTCTAGCCAACAGGGATTGAAATCCGTCCATCATCTCCGACTGTAGCTGGCGTTGCGATTTGGCCAGCGTCTCCACGCTGGCCATAAGAGAGCTTAGCTGTGATTGCATGTCCTTCAAGGTAGTGTCGTGCGACTTAATCAGTCCCTCTACTGTCGATACTCTATTCTCCATTCTAGTTGGCATACAACCTCTTCCCGATTCTCAACTCTCAATGAAAGCACCAACTTGATAGATATATCAACTGAGGTTGTATTATTTACGTATGTCTATAGAATTCTGTAATAGAATCCCTCCTGGAAGGAAGCTCCAGGCCTATTAAGTATCTGTATATTTCAGTATGAATCTCAATAATAATCCCTCCTCACTAGACAGATTACTCTATATACTCACTTCCTCCTCGTACTCCCTTCTACAACCTCTCTCTATAACAAACTCATAACAGCCTAGCTTAAGTGGCATTTCCCCCTTTACCCATCTTACCCCTACGGATGTAGGTTTGGATGGGCTTAGTGGGCTGATTGTTAACACCAGCAGGCTGTGTGCATGGAGTGGTGCTAACATAGTACCACCACCCCCCATGGTTGGTGATAATCTAGATTTGTCAGCAACATATATTCTGGATGTAACGTAAGCCTATTATATCTGTTCAGCATAACATTTTGATGGATGCCGAAGGCTTATAATGCCTTGTGCTCTCTGATTGACTCTTTGATGCTTACCTTCCGGCCAAATTTCACTCTTTCAGGGTGGTAAATAGACACCTGGTTGCTTATGAGTAGGAAAATATTAATCCTGATGGTGGCCTTGCATTTGTTTTCAATATAGGTTGAGAGGGAAAAGAGAGCAGCAGCTGCGGAGAGGAGAATGGCCGCAAGTGCAATGGCTGTTCTCAATACACAAAGCATTGGGACAGCCGCCACATTTGGCTTACAACCTCTAAGCGGTTCAGCTACTGATTTGCTCTGCACCTGTTGTGGTGCGTCATTGGCTGGTAAAGTTCCATTTCACAGATACAACTATAAATACTGCAGCACAACGTGCATGCATGTACACAGAGAGTTTCTCGAGGATGGAGGATAAGTCAATTTGATTCAGCCTGTAATTTGGTATTTCAATTGTTATAGATTTTTTTTTCACTTTTTAAGGCTACGCAATTCCTTACCTTCAACTTATCATTTGTTGTTTGATAATTAATTAAATGGGTTATGGTAAGTTTTTTTTAATTATTGCTCTAACAGAATTGAAATTAAGTTATTATTTCATTTGATTTAACGTGGAAGTAGAGAACGAGACACGGGGAAAATGTTAGCGCTGCATGTTGAACAGTGTCTATTGTCAATTTGATGGTCGAAGTTAGTCACCGGGAGTGGAACGTAGCGTGTTCGTTCCTATCAATGTCAGGATATTATCTTCCGTCTAATATTATGATGTCTTATTCTGTACTACAAATTTTAGTCATTTATTTATGCGAGTTTTATATTTATTTATGTAAAATTTACACATAACGTAAGTAAATGAATGATTGAAATTTATAAAATAAAATAAGATACTATCATCCCCATCGCAGTTGTATAACAACTCATTGATACCTGGTAACTGCGAAAGTTAAGCAACTTCTCTCTCTTAATTGGTAGTGGCCGTTTTTGATACGTTTACATGAATATATATATATATATATTCAAAATATACTTATATATGTTAAAATAATAAAGAAAGAATAAATAAAAATAAAATAATAGTGAAACAATTCTTGAACTTGTCATTTTTAACAAAAGAACTTCATTTTCGTTACCGTGGGTACTTTGCCTCGTGTCAAAATCACGACCACTCATTTTTATAAAACTTTTAAGTGAATACAAAATAGGCTTTGCTAAATTAGGCCAACGAATCAACGCAGGGAAGACATTTGTTTTTATTGGAGGTTTATTAATAGAATATGATATTATTTTATATTGAAAAGGAAAATTTTAATAAAATACAATTAAAAATAAAATTTATATTATATTATATTTTATCTTATATATTAAAAAATTACTATTTAAAAGTTAAAATAAAATGTAAAATGATAAATAACTTTATATTATATTATATTATAAATTTTTATCTGAATATTTTTTAATATTATATTATAAATTTTTATTTTATTAAACAATAATTTTAATAATACTTCTATTTATATTCTAAAATTTACGGTAACCTTAACTTCCCAGAAGCTATTACTATTATTGTGTCAGTTCGACCAATATATATATACTAGCGAGTTAACATCTGCAAGAAATGCGCAGATGAAAATGCCTAGTGAATTTATACTGTGAGGCAAAATTTAAGATGACGCTTAAATAAAAATAATTTGAAAATGTAATGAAATAATCATCGGTTGGGAAAAGAACTAAGATGAAATAACTTTCTTTCATATAAGATAAAAATAGTTTATATGTCTACTAACGACGTCTGCAGATAAAGATATGTTAATCTATAAGTTTTTAATGTGTGCTCATAAATTTCCTAGTCCGGAAGTTTACTTTTTGAGATCATTAGCTATCTTTATGATTCACTAGTTTCATACATCTCGAGGTAGCGTCAAGCATCTCAATTATTATGTGCCATTTTATCCCGCTGCATGGTATTGGATAAGTAACTCATCTAATGATTTTGACGATTATATGTCTCCTTTATGGCATTTTTCAAATATCTTTTCTTTCAAGTAATTGGAATTCATATCCGCATTAAAATAAAGAAATTAGTGTCAAGAATAAGACGAAGGTTGGAGTGGCAAAATGCAAAGATAGAATAAGGAGGAACCTATAAAAATGTTGCGAAAGATAAAGAAAGGGTTTTGTTCACATTATAAATTGAAAAATTAGGATGGAAAAAGTAATCGAGAAAAGAATCTACATCGACCGAATCTAGCAGTTGTTCTTTGTTTGTTGAAATAGAAGAAATAACCTCGACTATTGCTATCTTTCCGGAATGGAAAATGTGATGTATTTAGGTTAAACAAGAAGAAGGGAAATGAAGAGGCGAGAATTGTTTGACTAAAGTTAGAGGAGAAAGGATATAAAGTTTAAATATAGAGTCATTAGGGACCATATGGAAGGTGAGACTCAAGAGTCACGTCTATTAAATAAAGGTCAAGATCAAATAATTTTTCTAGTTTGTTTACTCGCAATACGTTATTGGTAGTATTTGACATTATTATAGCGGTTAGAAGATTATTCGATATAACGAAAAGACGCCTCGATATCTCGCTTTGTAGATTTGATTAGTCAATTCAGATACTCCAAGAAGAATTATGGAATTGGTAAGTCAAATTTAATCCGAGTTGGAAATGACATCAATCAAGTATTTTAAATAAAGAATAACAAGAGCAAGCTCAAAGAAGCAAAAATACGTTGAAGTAGTAAGACGTTGAAAAGCGATTTAAAGAAGAAAAACACTTCGCAATACGTTATTGGTAGTATTTGACATTATTATAGCGGTTAGAAGATTATTCGATATAACGCAAAGACGCCTCGATATCTCGCTTTGTAGATTTTGGGGTTACATGTTTTCCAAGAAGGATTAGTCAATTCAGATACTCCAAGAAGAATTATGGAATTGGTAAGTGAAATTTAATCGGAGTTGGAAATGACATCAATCGAATCGCTTTAAATAAAGAAGAACAAGAACAAGCTCAAAGAAGCAAAAATACGCTCAATTAGTAAGACGTTGAAAAATGTATTTAAAGAAGAAAACGGACGAAAGTTCAAAAGTAGATGAAAGCAAAAGCGCTTGTTATAATCGATAGATAATTTAATGGAAAATCTTCAATAAAGCGGATGCGACGCGAATACTAAAGCGCACGTATATGCAAATAGTAAAATGAATAAAGACGTGAATAATGTATGCGGAGAAGAATCGAAGTAGATGCAAGAGTCGATTCGAAAGAAGTTACTGAAGTCAATGATTAACTGCTTTTAAAGATTCAAGAAACAAGAATCAAGCGCTTGAAAGCATTGAGTGTGGAAAATGGTGGAAAGAATGAGACGAAGCAGAAAGCAAAATAAGATTCAAACCCGCTTGAGTTTCAAGATTCTGTCTAAAAAAGAAGCGATTCTAAGAAAATAGCAAGCACCGAATGAAGAATGTTGTTATATCGATGATAATCTAATGGAAAGATTGTAACAATGTTGATCTTTCTTGTAGTCATTCATAATGTGTGAATCGGTTTTGGGTAAGAGCTATTGAAAAGCGATTTTAACTTCAAAAGAAGACGGAGTCAACAGAGAGGAGTTGGCATTCTCTTTCCTTGTACATATATTTTCTCATGTCGAAAGGAACTCCTCTGTCAAAAGCAGAGGTTTCGTGAATATCACCAGAATCATCTACTTTAATCGAAAATGGATGCGTAACAAAGAAGGCGAAGTGCGTACTTGGATATGAAAGCGATTCATCGTCGCCTTTTGTCCATATAGCTAGGAAGTCTACACTTTGTAAAGTTTTAGGAGGCGAAGTTCACTTTGAATAGTATAGTAATCGCACATATCTCTTCGTGCTATTTTTCAAGAATGTGACATATCGCTTTGTAAAGTTTTATGCTCTAACTTTTGTGCTTTATGTCTTACTTCACCGCATTTCGATTTTCAATATCGACTTTGTTCGTTTCACTTGTATCGCCTCGCTTCTTAATTGGGAGGTGATTTGCTTATTCTAGTTGAGAAAGTAGAGCGAACTTAAAAATAGATGGAGTTGAAAAGTAGACGGTTATAAATATAGACGGAGTTGAAAAAGTAGACGGTTAAAAATATACACTGAGTTGAAAAAGTAGACGGTTAACAATACTGAGACGGACAATAAGAAAATTAGACGAAGATATAAAGATGCATTTAAAAGCGCATTTAAGCACAAAAGGCAGAGGAATCGTAAAAGGCATTTAAGTTCAATTTTCTTCGAACTACATCAAATTTGCTATAAAACATAATGGATACTGGAGTAGGAAGCATTCATCTACATTGAACTTGAACAAGGCTACATCCCCAACTAATTACCATGGAGAATACAAACGCCGATTTAAGACATAAAGATGCATAAAAAGCGGGCAATACTAACACAAATGCATTTAAGCACAAAAGGCATTTAATCGTAAAAGCATTTGAAGCTCAATTTTCTTGTGAGAGAAGTAACGAGCGTTGACGAACTACATCAAATTTGCTATAAAACATAATAGACACTGGAGTAGGAAACTCAATGCGTAATAGAATTGATCCCGATATTAGGAAAACAATGGAGGGACGCCGACTTCGTGATTTCTGATTGGATGTTTATGTAATTGAACTTGAACATGGTTACATTCCCTAACGAATGACCATGGAAAGGGAAATACACAAGGTACAACTTGTTTGATTAAATTCTTTACTTCTATCGCCTTAAATAACACGGGCGATATGTCGAGAAACTGAAACCGAGACGAAGCAGCTACTATATTATGCTATCTAATATTACAATTCTTCAAAGTACAATCTTGATGAACGGATTTACAATCTTCCTATTGAATCAAAAGTAGATGCTATATGGATCGACATCGATTTATAAACAACATGATAAATGTCGCCATATCCAATTACAGTAGTAGGCATTCTTTATTTCCTAATCCTTTTGAGATTTGTCCGCCTTAATGTAGATGTCAAGTTTGTGTCACTCAAAAACTGATTAACACATTATGAATGACTACAAGAAAGATCAAGATTGTTACAATCTTCCTATTGGACCACAAGGACACTGACGATCGACGTGGAGAATGATAGACATGATAAATCTCCTCATATCCAAGTCTCTAGTACGTCTTCTTTATTTGAGCCATCCTTTTTCAGGACGACAACATGATAAATCTCCTCATATCCAAGTCTCTTGTACGCGGAGAGTTGGTGAACACTCATATTCTTTCGATATCAACAAAAGTCAACAGCAACAACAGAGAAACTCCAAAAATATCTGTACAGACAAAAAAAAAAGGCTTAAAGAAGATTTACAAGTAACAGAGGAATAAACGTAACAGGAAGCGAAAAGTAAGAGCAATTGGTAAAAGAAGATTTGCAACTAACACAGGAAACCATTGTAATATCACCAGCACTGTCAGACAGAAGATACAAGAGAAGGTGAGGCAATGAGCAAGAAGACACTATATATAAGCAATCCTGAGGGCATGCATCAGGTACCGTGGGAGTGGTCGCTCGAAAAATATTGCATCGATGATCGGGTCGAGATTGTGTGTATAGCGACAAACGACAGAACATGAATGACAATATGAATGAATGAAAAGATAGAAACAGATATAAGTAGTCACAAGGACATGCATTGCACGACGTCACGCTCGACAAAATATTGCATCGAAAGATCGGGTCAAGATTGCGTGTATATCAACAAGAGACAAGATAAAATATTGCACGAGAAGATTGGGTCGAAAATTCGTAATAAAAATTAAAGTTTAAGATTTGCATAGTATCAAATGAGGGCGATCTTTGAAGATGATAGAGTGAAATGTAAACGATTTTCCTCGAGATACGAAAAAAATAGTTAACATGTGTAGGAGAAAATATGCGATGAAATGTTATTATGATTATATGTAGATATCATAAGAAATATATCTATTAGTGATTCGCTTATCATTTTTTCGCCAAGGTGTTGAAGATTTTCCATTAGATTATCGGAAGAAATATATATATTATTGATTCAGATTATTTAATATCGAAATGTAAATAGTATTATTCCTATTAGGTATAATAAAATTTTTCGCTTATATTAATAAAAACAAATATGCAACGAACCGTTATTATGATAATATAAAAAAATATGAATATATGAATGAAGTTGAATAATAATAATGAATTTAATAATCATGATAAAAATATTTAGAAACTGATATTGCAAATGAGAATAAATATATGAATGAAGTTGAAAATTAATCATTAATTGAATAATCATGAAAAAAATCATTAGAAACTGATATTGCAAATAACAATAACATCAGAAGGTCGTGAACCAACTGTTAAGTCAAAATGACTTCACATTTATGATTTTGATTAAGAACAAATACTCAGTAGAAAAACAGACAGAGAAAGAAAGATAGACGGAGAAAGAAAAACAGACTAAGTAGAAAAACAGACGGATAATGAAAAATGTATTTAAGTAGAAAATGACGGAGAATCAAAATGTATTTAAGTAGAAAAAGACGGAGAAAGAAAAAAGCATTTGAGTAGAAAAGTAGACGATATGTTACTACAATTGCATTTGAAGACGAGAGGGAGAAGGATGATCGATCAACATTACCCTTTGACTTGCAAAACAGGAATAAATCATTTATGTAGAGAATTGAAGGAGTAATGCAAAGAAGTCAACGAGTTGAAGGAGATGGTTAAAGAATTGTAAAACAGAGACGGTTAACAAATACGTATGAAGTTGACAAAGCGCATTTGGAAGCACATTCAAGAATCGGTTTGAGTTTGTTATGTAACTCAACCGGATAACCGCTCAAGAAGAAAGAATGAAGAAATAGTTACTGCATTTAAAGTTATAAAAAATGCATTAAGTAGAAAAAACAGACGGAGAAAGAAAAAAAAAGACGGCAGTAAAAGCGTATTTAAGCCAAAAATGACTCATATGTTACTACAATTGCATTTGAAGAACTGTGGGAGAAGGATGATCGATCGAGAGGTGTATGTTAAGCAACCTCCTCGCTTTTGAGGATGTTAGGAATCGAGATCATGTCTGTTGATTTCATAAAGCGTTATATGGTTTAAAGGAAGCTCCTAGAGCTTGCTATGATCGCCTTAAGACTACAACTTGGTATGATCGTTTAGTACTTTTATCTTAGAGTGTGGTTTCGTAAGAGGTCAAGTTGATAAGATGTTGTTTAGGAAGAATTGTAAGAATGAGTTTATTTTAGTACAATTTTACCTAGATGATATTATATTCGGTGCTACGAGAAAAAAGTTGTGCATTAATTTTGAAAGCTTGATCAAAGATGAGTTTGATATGAGTATGATAGTCGTCATGTCTCTTTTAAACATATTTCAAAGTTTGCAAAACGTGATTTGAAGTGAACAATGAGCTAAAATAACGACAAAACTAACGGCGCCGTAAAAAAAGGATCTACAAATGGTAACTTCTCTCATAAGAGTTCGAGGAAAGTGTGATAGTCTCGAGGATTTTAATGAGTCTAGAACACACCGGACTATATCTGCATAAGTAGCCTAAAAGAAAAATCTTTACGGTTATTCTCATCTCCAGACGGTTCATTTTGCTTTCCCAATTCTCTCAAACATCCAACCCTAAAAAGCTCAAGAGAGTCGGTTTTCGTTGAAACAATGGAGGAAGCCATGATATACTAAGACACGTGGATTTCGAGTCATTGAGGAATGATGGTATGGATGTGGAACCGTAGATTGTAAGCGCCGGTTGGAGGAACTTTTTGAGGTACGAGAACCAAATATACAAAATGAGGTTTTCGATTTTGGAAGAATGCTCGCTCAAGAGACAACACCGTAGTATCATCAAGAGATGGTATATCCATTGTTGTGACAAAGGAGTTAATAAAGAAGGTGACCGATTGTCCGTCATTGGTAGGACTCTCTACCAAGGCCGGATGGATGTCCGAAGTCGGTATGAGAGAGGAAGATGTCAGAAAACAATTATATGGAGCCAATGATCCATGGGAGAGGAAGACCTCTAGTTTGGTTCCGAAGGGGAGGATTCTCTATGCAATTCTGTTTAATTGCATTTTACCCAGAGCAGGTTCAAGGCATTTGGTGACTAAGTTGGATGAACAATGCTTGTTTTACTTGCTAAATCGCAATCCCATTGACTTACCGTTCTTAATCCTTCATTACATGATTAAGGAGATGAAGGATTCAAATAGTTACCCTTATGGGATGCTTCTGACAAGGATTTTTAAGGAATTTGGTATCGTTCTACATCGAGGATATAGAAGGACTATTGATGTGAAGAGTAAGATTGATGCACACATACTACGGCGAATGGGTCTGAACACAATTATCAAAACAGAAGTCGACTCTTCAAGAAGAACAAGGACCGAGGGGAACGCAAACGAAGAAGACTCCGCTTCAAGTTTTGAAGGTCAAGTGAGTATCGATCGCTCATGGATAAAATAAGGAAACTGTCAGAAGACCACCGATAAAACAAAGTAGTCCTCAAATCAAGAAAGCCAATCCCGGCGACGTAACAAGGTGGGCTAAAAGACAAGGAGAAAGTCTCTTAAGTCAAGCTATAAAGAAGGCAAAGAGAACACCGAGGATTCGATCGTCAGCAACAAGAAGAAAAGAATGCCGAGAACAGAGCGAGGCGTAATCCTCTTCATCTTGTGTACGACAAAGAAGAAGATCCTTAGTCTCTATTCTGGAAGAGGATACACCAACAAAAACCAAGGAGACCAAGAAGAAGAGAAAGGCGGAAGCCATAAGAGAAAAAGCTCAAGCGGAGAAAACTTCAAGACTAACAGAGGCAGTACGGAAGACTGGTAGGAAAGTTAGTCGGAAGAAAGAAATCTGTGATGCTGCTGCAAAAGAAAAGCAAATGAGCAAAGGCGGACTTCAGAAATCCTCGCAAGCAACCAAAGGAGCTTAACCCGTTCAGCCTACTCTTGTTAATGATCAACTTGAAGTTACAGCAGATTCAACTTCAGTGAGGATACCAGTCGAAGTATCTATTGAATCTAGTCTGATCGTTCATGACTATTCAGAATTTTTAAGAAAGGATAAGCTTGAAGTCAGACTGGTTGAGTTTGTGACAAGAAGGAGTACTGCAATCGCTCTCTTTAGCCAACCCAGAAGACAAATAAAGGCTGTCTTCCAACCTATTTTGATAAATAGTGAGTCATGGCACATTTTGAATGAAGACGAAAGGAACTTCTATGATACTTTAAGGTACGCTGCTACAAGGCCATACCCTACTCAAATGTCCTCTCGACCGTGCACTATTTATCCAAATACGTAAGCAGACTATAATAAAGGTTGTACTGCATATACAACCACGATATCCATTGAATTTCGATAAGGGAAATCGAAGCTATTTCCTCAAGAAGATAGTGATGATCCGTCCACGCATCAAATAGCGTAAGAAGTGCGGAAAATAAATGAGGCATGCCTTTCTATAGAAAATAAAGATGATGCAAGTCGCAGCTATACCGATAAGCAAGAAGATTGTCCAAATGGGGAAGAATAATCACAGGACATTCATCAATTCCTTGTTCGCATAGCTTCGCTTATTAGACCCTATTTAATACATCGCCTATTCAAGAAGAAGTTACTACTACGCAAGGAAGACAAGCATCGATGTCGCCGCCCATTTGACTTAGATCTTCCCGGTCGATACGCTTATTCGCCCACCGCCTATTGTGCTTAATGAAGAGTACACTCCCATCTCGATGCTTATACTACTACAATTCCGCTCATTGTTCCTCAAGCAGATGAAGATCAATCATCCTTACCCAAAGGACTACCAAGATGAACTCAGTAGATTACGCGGGGAATTCAATGAGATGAAGGAGACGGTAAATGATTTGAAGAAGATGATGACAGAATCATCAAGAGTCGTCGTCCTTAATGATTTTTTGATTATAACAAATAGGGGGAGAACAGAATGAACAAAGGGAGAAGAGAGCAGACGAGAAGAGGATGTCCAGAAAAGAAGGTGTAAATGTATTTGATGAAGAAAGGAAAAGTCAAAGAAGAAGTTTAGAAGATAAGTTTTTTTTATTTCTTTTTCATAACATTTTATATTTTCTCTTGTATATAATTTGTTATCATCGAAAAGGCGAAGATTGTTTAGTCCAAACGGCTTTACTTAAAAATGATTTTGATGTATAACAAAGAAAACAAATAAAAAGGAAGTCAGACAGACGAAGTCGAACAGGGACGAAGTCAATACAGATGAAGTCGAACATAGACGATGTCAACACAGACGAAGTCAGACATACGAAGTCGAACATAGAAGATGTCGAATACAGGCGAAGTCGAACACAGACGAAGTCATGTAGACGTAAAGGAAAGCAGAGGCAGACACAAATGCAAAGAAAACCAGACGGAGACGCAAACGCTAAGAAAAACAGACGAGGACGCCAGATAGAAAAGCGTTTAAGTGGTCACCGATTTAGTTACAAAATTGAATCGATTAACTGCTTTTAAAGATTCAAGAAACAAGAATCAAGAAGCGCTCGAGACGAAGGCTATAAATTCAAGTCAAGTCAAAGATTGTAAAGTTAGACAACGTGAGAAAAGTGATCGAAAAGCATTATGCAAATTTAGCCGAGAGCTATTTTTGTGTAACAAGTGTTTAAATACTTTTCTCGAGAATTTAAGATTAAAGCGTTATCATTACATAATTGTTAAACAAAGTTTTGAGCAATTAGAATGTATCAAAATTCGAAAGAATTTTTTGTACTTCTAACAAATGGCTTTGAAAGAATTTTCAAAAGGGAATAGACAATTCAACTCCCCTCGTCGTGCATTCTAATATTGTTTCTAAGTATTATATTGACGGTGATTCAGTTCATGTTCTTTCTTTGGTTGAAATAGAAGACGGAGTTTGATTGTTGTTGGAAACCATCTCTTTGGTGGAGGAGCTTGAGTGTGAAGGTGAAATGTCGAAAGAAATGTTGTCCTTTGTTCACGCTTAAAGTTGGGTTTCTATTGCTTTTGATTTGTACTTTGAGGAAGCAACAGATCACTTTTTATAGTCCGAGATAATGCAGCCTTGAGTCGCTTTTGGTTTATAATGCAAGATCCAAATCGCCGGTCACCGTTGGTATATTTTATGATCTTGTGTGACACTTGCATTATTGATGTGATATCTATCTTGTGTTTTCTTAATAAATTTTTCATGCAATCATATCTTAAGATGGCATGACCATCAATTTTGTCTTGATTTTGCGTAAAATAAAATTCTCGCTGATTAACCCCATCATTCAAGCATCTTAGATTGTTTATGTTATGTCTCATCAATATGAGTGGTCTAATAGCACACTTGTTTGCTTAATGATGCTTAACCATGTCACCGCTCTGCTTAACCATATTAATTGATCTTGTTTTATCAGTACCAAGGAATAGGTATTGGCGCTTGCATCCTCCTTCCGCCCCACTTGAAGACATTGTGGATGATACATTGGTTACTATCCAAAGGGCCATTTTCTTCAAAAAAACAGGTGTAGATACTGTAGTAGATGAACGCTTCGCTTAATCCACCTACTAGAGCCGATTTAATTGAGATGACACTAAAGAACTTCATCAAAGCTAACATTGTTTTTTTGTATCAGGATCATTGCTTGTTTTGTTGGCTTTTAACAAGTTACATCAACTTGCTCATTTCGCTTATTACTACGAGATACCTAGAGGTGTCACGTGAGAAGGAGTTGACTTTGTCTGTTAGGGAGGACTTGACACACTTTTAATGTATCTCTATAGAGCCTAACATCGTGTTAATGACATGCGAAGCTTGTATGTTCAAAGACATAGTTGTATCGTGGTATGTTCTGCTTTCCTTTTGCTCACAAACCCGGTATTTCTTTCTAAAAGAAAGTTCATGCCCATACGCATTATTGTCTTGGGAGATGGGTGTGACACTATGCTTCACCAATGTCCTTGTTCTTTAGGCTAAACTTATGATCAAATTTATTGTTAAACAAGATTCTAATTGGCTAGATGAAAGAAACCGAAAAGAATCGCTACATTCATTAGAAATGGGATTGGTTTTCCCATTCACCGTAAAAATGAGGAAAATGCTTAGGCGTAGTCTATTTATCTGTAATTATATTGATGGTTAAGGTCGTGGTATGATTGAGAAAGAAAGACTTTACAAGTTGATTGCAACTATTCAATATTTATTGACAATATTAGAAGTTTTTGTTATCTATTGCATATTATTCTCCCGGTTAACATGCTCTTAGTTTTTGCATTTTGAGTTGTTTGTTCTCGTTAACACGCCTTAGTTTTTGCATTTTGAGTTGTTTGTAGTTTATGTAGTTAAACAAACATTTAATGCCACCGATAGAAATGAATGAGAAAAGGTAGTCGAAAATAGTGATAAAAAGTAGGGATATCATGGAGCTTAACCGGTTTAAATGATTCTTTCTTGTGTATTTTAATTATTTTGGCAACACTATTGTTGTCCAACCAATATTGCTGGTTGTACAATGTAGGTCATGGGTTATTCCAAGAGAAATACTTTTATCTCGCTCACTTTGTTAAGTCAAGATGACTTTACGTGAATATGATTTTGATATATAACAAAAGAGATCAAATAAAAGAAAACAAAATGCATTTAAGTCGGACACGCATTTAAATCAACATGCATTTAAGTTGAAACAAATGAAGTCAACACGCATTTAAGTTGACATGATGAATTCGGCACGCATTTAAGTTCAAATAGTCAAAACACGTACGGTTGAAATAGACGAACCAAGACACAACCAAGAAGACGCAGTGCAGACGCAAGCGGCAGCACGCAGACGCAGCAAAGCGAAGCAGACGCAGCATGTAGACGCACCACAAGAGTCGGCCCAGCTTAGTTACGTAACTCAACTGATTATTGCTGTTAAAAGACGCAACACGTAAGCAATGCGACGCCAGGTGAGAGATTTCGTGAGGATCCTAGAGAGTCTCATCTTATCATTGTTAAAAGAATTTTAAGATATGTCGCAGTACTACTTATCTTTGCTTAATGTTTGAGAAAGGTTAAGATTTCAAAGTTAATCGGATATTGCGATGTGGACTATGGCGGAGATAGAATTGAAAGGAAGAGTCAAGTACAAATAATGATGAAAAGGAGACGATGAAAACAAGACGGAAGTTTAAAAGCAAACTCAAGTTGAAAAGCGATGCAAGCAAAACGAGACGGAAGCCAAAGTAGACGAAAGTCAGTGCAAAAGTAGACGGAGTAAAAGCGCATTTATGGAAAGCAGAGGAAAGCAAAGCACGGGAATTAAGAATCAGCTTGAGTTAGTTACAAAAGTCAATTGAATAACCGGTTCTTTCAAGATTCAAGCAATCTCGCTTCTCGCCGCCTTCATCTTGCGAAAAATAGAAAATAAGTGTAGAAGGTCAATCACAGAGTAGCACGTGAGAAACCTATTACCTATGAATTGAAACGCCATCGGCATTTGGCAGAATCGCCATTATCATAGTAGTTAAGATTATTGATACAACAAAATAGATGTGAAATGATCAATACATTTTGGGGTTAGCGTGTATTTCCTTGCCACAAATAAATAATTATGACGGTGTCCGTAAGTCTATCACGATGAATTGAAACGCCAATTTCTGTTTTGGCATACGCCAAAATGACTTCACATATACGATTTTAATGAATAAAAGATGAACAAAAATGCATTTAAGTAGAAAAGAGACGAGAATGCGAAAGCGTAAATAATATGTTGACTTCGACTCTTATTTATAACCTCGTGGTCAATCGCTTCTTCAATCTTGCTTCTTGAACCTTGAAACAAGCGGACTTGTCACTTTTCGCCCGCTTTTCAAGTTTACGAATATGAATTTATTGTCCTAGAAATATCGCCTTTGGTTTTGATTTTATAATATATTTAACCATGTTGAGATTTCGCTCCGATTTCTCAACCGCTCTTCACTTAATGGTTTAGCGAAGCCACAATCAAAGTTAAAAGGGCGCCGAGAGTAACGACGTTAAGAACAAAGAAGTTACACCGTAACTTCGTACAAGGAAAGTTCAAGGGAAAATTTCGACGGTTGGGTGTCTCTAAATTAAATCTCGCCCTTCACTCTCGAAGTTTCTACCTTCACGCACCACTCACAATGCTCTTTCTTTTCCATCGGCTTCTCTCCTCCACGGTTGGTTTATTAAGTATATATACTAAGGGCGGAAACGGTTCGAGTACCATTAGCCTTCAGACGCTTTTATCTCTCTCGCTCTCAAAATCCTATCGAACGAGATTACCATCAAGAACAGTAGTATCTCAATCATTTTCAAATGAGAAGCAATGGAGGGAGCTATGATGTATGGAAGGCATGTGGACTTCGAATCTCTACGAAGAGATACAATGGATATCGAACCGGAGATTATTGGAGCCGGTTGGAGAAATTTCTTCGCAGTCCGAGAGGATGTGTATCCAAATCAGGTATTTGATTTTGGAAGTATGCATGATGGTGGAAAAGACTATTGTCTCAACGGTAGACGGAGTTACCATTATTGTTACAATGGACTTGATTGAGAAGCTGACTGGATGTTCATCCGTTGGAGAAAAGCTTTCTACCAATCCGAAATGGATAACAATGGGCGGTTTAAAGGAAACAGATGTTAGTAAACAACTTTATGGAGTGAATGACCCATCGGAAAGGAAGACCTCAAGTCTGGTCCCGAAAGCTAGGGTTCTTCATGCGATTCTGTTCAACTGCATCGTACCAAGAACGGGTTCAAGACACTTGGTAACTACCTTCGATGAGCAAGGCTTATTTTATCTCACGAACCACACACCAAGAATTTACCATTTCGATCTTTCATTATATGGTGAAACAAATGAAACATACAACTAGTTATCCGTGACGACATGCTATTGACAAGAATTTTCGAGAATCGGAATTGCCTCGAAGTGGAAAACCCGAGAGTGCCTGTAAAAAGCACTATCAATTTAGGTACTATAAATGTAATTGACTTGAAGCATCTCAACAAAGAGAAATGAAGATTCGAGAACAAAGCTAGACTCGATGGGGAGGAGTTACAGAAGAAGTCTCCTCGAATAAGTTGCGATCTCAAGTGAGCTCGATATGCGATCAATGGAAGGAGAAAATCATGGAGGACCTTCGCTGAAAGAGTTTATGCCTCAAGAAGAAGTTAGGCTTGTTCGGAAGATAATGTAAGGTGGGTCAAAAGGAAAGCAGAGGACTACATCCAATCTGCAGACGATATGATACTACACTTACGCTTCTAGAACTCGTAGCGATGATGATCAACCTTCTTTGCCTTCCGACGCGCATAATGAAGTACAAAGTTTACGCCAAGAAGTCAAAGAATGTAAGGAAATAATGAATCGAATGGAGAAGATGATGATAGACATGCAGCCGTGATGATAGATATGCGTAAGATGCCGATGTAATTTATGCAGAGTCATCACCGTTAATCGCTTCTTATTATAACAAATAGGGAGAAGAACAAGTTGTTATTGTATTCTCTATGTTTTGTTTTTCTTGTCTAATTTGTTATCATATATATATATATATGTGTGTACGACTTATGTGGATCTCTTCTATTGATCATCTTGAAGCTTCTTCTTCTCAAGCTTCTCCATCATCTTCTCAAGCTCTCAAGAACAAGGTAAGAGTCAATCAATAACTGCTTTTCAAGATTCAAGAAGAAAGAATCAAGAAGCGATTCTATGCATTTAAAGTTATAAATACAAGTCGAAATCAAGATTAATTTTTTGTGAGTTTCGCATAATAAGCTAAATTACAATTAAAGAAACAAAAGTTTGTCCGAAAGACGATCGCATTTAATTAGTCGACAAATGCTATTATTTTTATCAGAAACTGCTCCAAACATTCTCTCAGAAGAAAGTTATATGTTCTTTGCTGGTTGAAATAGAAGACGAAGTTTAATTGTTGTTATGTTCTTGCAATGAAGGATATGATGTATATAGGTTAAAGAAGAAGAAGACCAAGAATGTGGTAGGAATTGTTTGATCCAAGTTAAGAGGAGAAAGGTTTGAAATTTTAGATATAGAGGTATCGGCGAGGCGCAAGCAAGATCGCAAGATAATAAAGTGAAATGTAAACGATTTGCCTTGAGATAGGTTAAAATAGTTTACATGTGTAAAGAATAGTTTCAAGAGGATTAGTCAATTCAGATACTCCAAGAAGGATTATCGAATTGGTAATCAAATTTAATGCGAGTTGAAATGACATCGTTGAACCGCTTAAATAAAGAAGAACAAGAGGAAGTTAAAAGAAGCAAAAATAATTTGTGTGAAGAGAAACCGAAAAGAAAACGAAAGCAAGAGCGCATTTGTCGCTGAATCGTTAGTCCATATTACGAAGAAGAATGTTGAAGAGATCGACAGATAATTTAGTGGAAAATCTTCAACACCTTGGTTGATTGTCATTATTTCGCCAAGGTGTCAAGACTTTTCACTAGATTATCTGTCAGAATGTTTGCAGCTACTCATCTTCATGATGATAGTTGCCAACCCCATAAGGAAGATGATATGGGGAGTGGAAGCGCTTCAAAGAAATTAGATGATATAATAGAAACTCCATCATCGAACCGAAGTTAGATGACGCTGAGGATTTTCCAAACCAAAGTATTGAAAAAGATTGAAGTATAGGAGTTCGATCCGTAAGATCTAATTATTGGAGAGACTCACAAAGAAGACGAAGCTTGATTTTATCCATGCAAGAGAAAAACAGGGAGTTGAAAATACATGAAGTTGAAAAATAGACGAAGTCGAAAAAAGCGATTTAAGTTGAAAAATAGACGAAGTCGTAAAAGGCATTTAAGTATGCGAAGAAATACAAACATAGACGGTTGACAACAAGACACGGTCGAGAACGCAGACGGTTAACAACACGCACGAAGTTCACAACACGTACGAAGTTTACAACACGCACGGTTAACAACACGTACGGTTAACAACACAAATGAACCCGATAAAGCACACTAAGCATATGCAAGAATGAGTTTGAGTTAGCTATGCACCTCAACTCAATAAGCATTGCTTTCAACATTCAAGAAGAAAGAATCAAGAAGCGCTTAGAGACGAAAGTTTTAAATACAAGTCGAAAGTTATGAGAATCGGGTTTTTCCTATTACGACGAGTATCTCAGAGTGATTGGGTGTCGATTGCGGCGCATATTCGCCGCCATCGACAGTGCTTATCCATTTGTGACGGCAAGTGGTATTCAAGATCGGAAAACCTTTTTCGAGACATAGTTTAGCCGATGAAGAAGATTCAGGATTTTTTCCAAAATATCAAAATCAATATATATTAAGCAAGCGATATAAGGGGAGATGAATTGAAACTAAATGGCACATACGTAAATAATTAAAGATGATGTTATAGATAAAATCAAGATAAAGTAAGAATAAAAAGCACCGAGAGTGGTGAAAGTGAACTCATCAGTAGTTCATCAAGATCAATTTTCCGCAAGAACAACAAGAATCGCTGCACCCCACCGCAGACCGAGTGTTTGCTTGGTTTCACGCGCGTAAGAAAGGTATCGCTTTTCAATCAGGCGACACTTTCTCCAGGGAAGATCCATGTTCTTATAACGGAGAACAAAAATGTCCATTGTCGATGGAATAAGTAGATGAAAATATTTCGGGCCGATTAAACCGAAATGTAGATGAAAGAACGAAGGAAAATATAACCTCATTGTAATATTTCATTGCTTCAACGGCGTTAAGTTTAATAGTTTCTCAACAGGTCGCCAAAATAGAAACCGTTATAGTTCCGTGTCGCCGGTCAAATCCATGTCGACGGGCATCTGCTCAATAAAGTAAGAATAGTAGGTAGGCAAAAAGTAGTGCAGTGACATGGAACTAAAAAGTGATGCGAAAATTATGGAATAGACACGAAAGGAATAAGCAACAAATCGAAGATTGCAAATAGAAGGCGAAACCTTGGCTCATTGCATGCTTTTCTCTGAAGAATTACAAGTAAAGAGAACTCCAGATGCAAAGAAATTGAGACCGAAGCATTTGTTGCATGCCATATACCAAAATTTTGTAAAATGTGCTGAAAGGAAATTTTGGCTTCAATCCATGATATCTAAGGAAAAGTCGATAACAATGTTCGAGAGGAAGAAGTTTCAAATTCAATATGTCACCGAATATGCAGATGCGATTACCTTAGGGTAGAATCTAAAGACATGATCTTGGTGATATTCTCGTGAGATCCGTAAGATATACGAGGATTATATGTAAAGTAAGATTTTCCACCGACGAGGTTTTTGATGTGGTTGTTATTTCGTTGTTCTCGTAATATAATAATTATATAGGCGACAAAAGAAAGAAATTTTAAAATTCCTATATAATTTGTAACAAAATGTTAGAAAGGTTGTACGTAATATAATGGATTACCAATTTTGAGATCGGCAACTTCAGATGGGTGGCTCAACGAGGATGGTCGAGTCGAACCACGCTGACAATGCAACAACTAACATTTCAAAATCATTTTTGAGATAGAATGAAAAGGGACAGAGTAAGATGTGTTATTATGAGCAAGGAAAAATACCGTTAAAGAAATTCACTTTGAGATTCGTGCAAACAATAATCGGATGAGAGTGAAGTAATTCCATAATCTTCCGCCCTCGCTCTCAACAAAACAATTCCAAACCGATAGTATGACCGCTGATCCCTAAAAAACAAGAGATTACGAGAAGATGTTAAATTTGTTCATTTCGACACAAAATAGTAACAAAGATACAGAGTGAGAATTACTCTTTATTCATGATAACAAATTTTGACAATAAGCTTTTCCGCCTCTCATGACATCTTTTATTTCCAACACTTCAACGACGACGCTATAATATCTATCATGTGTTAAAGATTAATGTAATCACTAAGTGGAAAGTTTTGTAAGATTGTATGAAAAATGTATTAAGCATCTAACCAACAGATTTTTGCTTGTCATTCCACATAATCCATAAGACTTTGGAAAGGTGTGAAGTTGAAAATCGAGGGATGATTGCATCGCCTTGTGTGACAGTTCGATGACCGTGCGACTTGTGAGAATCCATCAGATGTTCAAATTTTCAGTTTGATATCAAGGGAATTGATTTGACAATTGCATTAGAAATGATATATTCCCGACACTACCGTAAGATGTCTCCAATTCTTTGTATATCATTGTTGAATATGATACCTCAACTTGCATCCTCGTTAATTATGAAGAAATTATCGATAGGTAAGTTGATAAAATGTGAAAGGAAAAAGTGTAATTGATATACCGAGAATCGCACAAGACAAACTTTTTCTTTTAGTCGGTGAATTAACCAAGCAACGACTGTTGTTTTGTTGGACCATCACTTGACAAGACCATGATTGCGCCCGTGCAAAATATTCTTCATCAATAAACGATTATCCACGCCGAAAGAAAATGTTGGATGGTCAAGTTAAGACAAACAATTATGCCTATAAAATCAAATTATGTGAACCGAGATAACAAACAAATAATATACCTTGTCTTGTGAGGAAATTTGATGTTTTATAATTTGACTAATTCAAAATTTCACGGAAAACAATATTCCTTGTCTTTTTTGAAGTCTAAAGATTGAAAAGTTCCAGAATAATAAGAACTTTAATCGATTCAGAGTTCGCGCCTTGACAGAGCTACATATAACTCGTCTGTGAGAATACAGTTGACGGAGATAAATTCCAACATGATCAAGTGTTTGACCTTGGGATTTGTTTATAGTCATTGCAAAACATGATTTAATTGAAAATTGTGTTCGATGAAAGCAATTCCATTTTTTCGCTCTCCGGAGATTGCAAGGGAATCTTAGGTATAAAATGATTTTTCCTTTGTGAGGTCCAAAACAATTTCAGCTGAAATTGTATGATCTTTTAGTATCGCATATCAACCTTGTTCCATTGCATAATCCTTCCGTTGGATTTAAATTTCTCATAAGCATAATTGAGGGCCTTCTTTCAAAGAAAAGTTTATGAGGAGGTAGTCCTTTAGGTTCAAAGAATTGAGAAAATCTTGATAATCGACTTGATGTCCGCGATCAACCGCCTTGTCAAAACTCACATATGAATGCAAATCTCCGTTAATTTTGAATCATGATGTCATTAATTTCATCAACACAATTATTCGCTGGACATAGCACGATCCGCTTATCATCCGACACGGATCGGATGAATATAAGCTTAGGTCAGGAAAACGCTTTCCAAAGAACCTAGTAAGCACAATCAGATATTAGGAAAGTATAATCGTAATGGAAAAAAGATTAGTATGTAATTTAATGAAAAAGAAGCAACCTATGAATGATTCATCCTTGTTGTCGTAAGGAATAATGAGTTCATCCGTAAACATATTTGATCTTGTTCATCCATCGTTCGAGCCTTCTCCAACCCGCAATAAGAAATCACAAAATGTGGATTTGAGATAGCTCTCATATTTGTCGTTAAACGAGTTTAGAGATATGGCGCCAGAGATGTGAATTTAGAAGACTTGAATCAATGAGTTGTTGTTTCGCTGCTTGGTGAATAATCGCAATGTTCGCTAAAGTCACCACCAAATACAACAATTTTACCTCCAAAAGGCTGATCGGAGTTCATTATATCTTGTAGTAAACCGTTAAATGCTTCGATGGCTTCTCGCTTTTGCCATGGAAGCCTCGTCCCATAAAATAAGGCTTGATTCAAATATCAATTTTGCAACACCGCCTGCTTGCTCAATCGACAAACTTTTGCTTTGATAAATCAAGGGGGATTTTAAATCTTGAGTGAGCTGTCCTACCGCCCGGAAGAATTGACGCAGCAACGCCTGATGTTGCCACTGCTATTGCAATGTGTCTCTGTGATCGTAAATTTGCAAGAAGAGCTCGATATAAGAAAGTTTTACCTGTTCCCCCGGGACCATCAATAAAATAACTTGCAGTCGTTGAAGTGAGAATTGAATTCATTATTAAATCAAATACGTGCTTTTGGTCGCTGTTTAGTTTTGATTGTAATAAGAAGTCCTGTTCATCAATCTCTATATTCATCTCACTTTCTACCTCCTTAGTTTGCTGCCGGCGGTAATTAGTACGAAATTCATGTTCAGTGAAATGATAATCAGCTAAGCTTTTTCCCATTTGTTCCAGAGATTTATTGATATCTTGAAGAGCCATTTTTGTAATATCATCATATGTATACGTATTAGAGGATGAATAAGCATATAGGTAGTCGAGCAGGTGGTCTCGAAAGTTTCCCGAGTTCCTAGGATTTGCTGTGAACAATAGAACAAGAGTGTAGCAAATAACAACTGAGGGATGTTGGCATTTGAAATATGATGCTTCGTCAAGTGTTTGTTGTATGTAAGAGTCGATGCTAGCAATCCTAATTGCAGCAGCAAAGATCCTCAAATAGCAGTTCACCTTTTCACCATCAACAGCTAACAAGTTGTCAAACGACGTTGGTCCTCTAACATTTGCGAGCAATAATCTCAAGTAATACCTTTCTCCTTCTCGAGGGTCAACAAGAATTAATCGTCCTATGACTTTTCTCCCTTTCTTTCCGACCACGCCCTTGTTTTTGATTCCAAACAAAATGTTGAGGGAAATCCGCATACGAGACATTTCATTTCGCAGCCTTTTGATTTGTTGAATTGGTCCTAAAAATTCCGTAAGCATTGTTTTGGAGAAGTCAATATTCCTCAATAAATAAGATAAATTAGCATCTTTATGAAGGAAACAGATTGTTGATCCGCAAGGTGAACTTGGAGTATATAGATGGATGGATTAATCTCACAAGGCGAATTCATATATGCGCCATAAAGCTTCGGGGTGAAATCCAACGCCTTCTTGAAATTAGTGATTTCGCCAATATCGCACTGGTTTCTTGGTCATTGACGCTAAAGTTGACAAGGTCGTGGCCCTTAAATACATATTTGTATAAATATTTAACAAGCTTCACAAAGGAACATATTTCAACATTAATGTGGCAGTCAAGCAACATCAGAAGGTACGGGTTATGAGGAACCACCCATCTATTATCAACCTCATGTCTGGATATTTTAACTTTTCTTCCATTATCTCTACGTCTATAGCACGGATAACTGTCTTCGCCATGGACAAGGAAAGGAGTAAAACTTGGGGTAATGACTTTTGCATACACCATTTCTCATGCAAGGGCACTCGTTTGTTCATAAAACCACAAGGACCGTGGATCATGTGCTTAATGACAAGAGAATATAATATGGAATTATGATCAGGATTAGGTATTTCAGCTGATATGATTTGATCATAGGAATCTGGATTCAACAGCTTAAATTGTGGTTGAAGTATTAGAAGCAAGTGAGCATGAGGGAATCCACGCTTTTGAAATTCAATTACGTAAACAAATGCGCAACATCTCCGAATATTCCTTTTTGATCAAGTCATTTTCGAATTTCAAATTTCACCAACACTCGGACAATAAATGGTCTGCATCTTGTGCTTTTTCATGGAATTTAAGATTCTCTTGTATTTCCTTCCACATAGAGTTGCAAGTCATAGTGAGAAAAATATCCGGTTTGCCATATTTTTGCACCGAGCCATTGCATCTAGATAACGCTGCTTCATGTCCTCGGGCGCCGATAAATGAAGCCGGAGGACAACTCACCGCCAATTGTAGAAGCTTCAGTTTGACCAATATTAACGCTATCTAAAACACCTCGCAAAATTTCGATCGATTTCGCTCGTTTTTCCTATGGAATTCAAGCCGTGATGTTTCAATCTTTATATAAGAACCAACAACGAATTGTTGTAGTAGTCTTAAGTCGTGGATAAGCATGGATTCATCATAACTTCTCATTTGAAGTCGATAGCGAATACTCTCCGGAAGATACTACGCCATGTTCGAGTTCGGTCCTCGAGTAATTAGTAATAGTAAGAAAAAATGATAAATTAGTTTTGCCCAATTAGACAATATCTCTAACCAAGGCAATAAGCACACAACTAACCTATGTTTTCGAGAGCAAATAATTCAGCTGCTTCAGTAAAAGTGTTTAAAGGAGCACCGCTTGTTTGATCAGAACCATTGGTGCTGTTTGTTTGAGAATTTAACCGCTTAATGCGAGGATGCCATCCCGATTCACCCCGTGGAAATGTAGTGGTATTGAAGCGGGTCGTAGTATGCATAATAAGATTGAATTCTATAGCTCCGACCGAGTGATCAGAGACTTGGATATGAGGAGATTTATCATGTTGTTCATCATCGCCACCATATAGCAGCCTACTTGTGATGCAAGAGAAAGATTGTAAACGCACCGATCAAGACCCGGATAACATCTCGTAATAACTGGTGATTTTCAAGGAAGGAATATCTTTAAGATGGCGAAAGAACCTAGCATAAGGGTTATCTTCAAGAATTGTCATAATCGCCTTCAACGTATTTTCACGAAGTTTATCGAATCGCCGAGCCTTTATTGTAGTTCTTCATCCGTATCAAAGAAATAAAGTTGGATTCCGATACTTTATTGCTTGTCGACACTAAACTGCCAAGGAAATGGTAAACTTGTCCTTGAACACGGAATGTATAAACTCCCATTGTGTTTTTGTCACCACGATCATATCTCGCTCCATAGAAGTGAAAGCTACATTGTTATTATATGTACGAACATTCTTTCAAATGTTGGGATTCTTCGTCGCTATTTAAAAACAAAGACTTTAAAGCATAAGGCATCCGAGGAGCAATAATAGAAATTTGTCCCGACGAACAACAAAACGACGGAGGTTCAAGGTAAAATCGCTTTGCGTATAATATTGACAATCTGGAATGTAAGGAGCCGTTTCACTTCAACGGTAAATTCTGCAAGAATGTTAATGTTGAAGGAGATGTGCGATGATTTATCCTTCAAACGTATAAAAGGACATTATAATGATGTGGAGTAGTTAGGTTGGAAATAGTTTCAATATATTGTAAAAAAGGTACCTTCATTTATGTAAAAGGGTTCATAACTTGGAAGTTGACTGGTGGAAGGTTCGATATTAATGAAAGATTCCTTCGTTGAGGAGTAATTTTTCTTCAAGTGTAGATGAAGTGGAAGTTGTGTTTTCGCACTCGATTTTCTCTACGTCGTCGCAACAATTCTTGTTTTTTTCATTTGGCATTTGAGCATAATTTTGACGCCTTTTAGCATTTCTATCCATATGTAAATACCTGAGGAATCGACATAATATAAACGTCCTTGATCTATCCATTCATGATCTTCGGTCAAAATGAATTCTCGATATATATATATAGTATCTATATACATTGATATATATATGAATATATACATATATATATTCATATATATATCAATATATATCTATATAGCTATATTGATATATATATATGTAGAAACAATAAAATTGAATATATATTATAAAGCGTATCACAAGAACATTAAAAAAACATTTTGTTTATGACCTAATAAACAATATGTCGAGCAAACATGAATACAAACCATTTAAATAACTAAAGCGAATTTATATAAAAAATTATTTCATTTAACTACAAAAATATAGTATACATGCAATACAACGTAGAAAGGAGAATATGCTCTATTCAGTTAATAATTAACAACAGAGAATTTTTACAAAAATTTATTTAACCTAAACATATATACCTTAGTACTCCAAGAATGCAAAGAGAATAAGCACGGAACCGACAAAATGGAGTATAAATGCAATGTAATATAGAACGGTGAATTTGATAACTAAAAGAAGAGGGTAGTTGAGAGAAGTAAAGTTTGGGTGGAGAAAATGTTTCAATGGTTGGGATAGATTTGGTTTAAGGGTTAAGAGAGGAGAACAGGTAAGAAGTTAGAATATAAAGGTGTCAGCGGAGTGCGCGCGACAGATCAAATTTCGTTCTAAGTTATTTTGATGTCAAAGAAATTGCTCTTGAATGATTGATTGACAAAGGGATGCAAAAAGGCAAGCTTCGGAAGAAAAGGAAATGATTGTAGAAGGTGCACCTGTCAGGAAGAAAAGTAAAGGCAAACAATGATAGTAATTTCCAAAGAAGAGAAAATAATTATAGAAGGTCAACCTGTCCCGAGTAGAACGTGTATAATAATTTTATCACCTACGAATTGAAACGTCGATCTCTACTCTGGTGCTCTTCTTCTATAATTCTGTTCATGTTTGCTTACTTCTTCAATATGTTTTTGACAGGAATCGACATTATTATTCTAGTTAGAAGATTATTCCATACAAGAAAAGTAGGTCTTCTGGTTCATACATTTTGGGCGTTACCGTGTCTTTCCTTGCCACAAGTAAAAAATTATGACGGTCTGACCTTTGAATTAAAACGTTAATCTCTATTCGGTGTTTACTTACAATACGTCAAAAAGGTTTGACATTATACGATTAATTGAAACGCCAATCCACCGACACAAGAAACTTCGTAGTTAAAAGGAAGAGATTGTTAAGTCAAAACAACTTGACATAAATGATTTCGATGAAGTACAAATAATGATGAAAAGGAGACGATGAAAACAAGACGGAAGTTCAAAACAAACACAAGTTGAAAAGCGATGGAAGCAAAACTAGACGGAAGCAAAAAGCATTTAAAGTTGTGCAAAAGTAGACCGAGTAAAAGCGGACGGTCAAAAGCGCATTTAAAGCAAACCACGGTGAATTACTTAATCCGTTTATCACCTATGAATTGAAACGTCAATCTCTATGGTCCTCTTCTTCTCTCTGTAGTCCTCATTTTGCTTATTTCGAATAGGTTATTGGCATTTGGCAGAATCGACATTATCATAGCGCTTAGAAGATTATTGGATACAAGAAAAGAGATGTGAAAATGATTCATACATTTTGGGAGTTACCGTGTGCGTGCGACAGATCAAATTTTGTTCTAAGTTATTTTGATGCCAAAGAAATGGCCCTTGAATGATTGATTGATCAAGGGATGCAAAAAGGCGAGCTTCGAAAGAAGAGCAAATGATCGTAGAAGGTGAACCTGTTAGGAAGAAAAGTAAAGGAAAACAATGATAGTAATTTCCGAAGAAGAGAAAATAATTGTAGAAGGTCAACCTGTCCCGAGTAGCACGTGTATAATAATTTTATCACCTATGAATTGAAACGTCGATCTTTACTCGGTGCTCTTCTTCTAATTTCGCTCATGTTTGCTTACTTCTTCAATACGCTTTTGCAGAATCGACATTATTATACCAGTTAGAACATTATTCCATACAAGAAAAGCGTGTCTTCTTAATCTCTGCTCGTGTTTACTCGCAATACGTTATTGGAAGTGTTTGACATTACCTATTAATTCAACGTCAATCTACCCGATGTAAGAAATCTCTGCAGCTAAAAATGAGGAGATTGTTAAGTCAAAACGACTTAACATAAATGATTTCGATGAAGTACAAATAATGATGAAAAGGAGACGATGAAAACAAGACTAAGTTGAAAAGAAAACACAAGTTGAAAAGGATGGAAGCAAAAGGCATTTAAAGTTGTGCAAAAGTAGACGGAGTAAAAAAGACGATGCAAAATGCATTTAAACCAAACCACGGTGAATTATTTAATCAGTTTGAGTTAGTTACATAACTCAATTGAATAACATGTTCGTCAAGAATCAAGCAATCTCTGCTCGTCGCCTTCCTCTTGAAAAAATGTAAAATAATTGTAGAAGGTCAACTCGTCAGAGTAGCAGTAAGAAATCTTTCACCTATGAATTGAAACGTCAATCTACATCCGGTCCTCTTCTCTTTGCAATCCTCATTTTGCTTACTCGAATACGTTATTGGTATTTGGCAGAATCGACATTATCATACCGGTTAGAAGATTATTGCATGAAGAAAACAGATGTGAAAGTGTTGTGTCAACAATTAAGCAATCTCTGCTCGTCGCCTTCCTCTTTGAAAAACATAAAATAATTGTAGAAGGTAAACCCGTCGAAGTAGCGGTAAGAAATCTATCACCTATGAATTGAAACGTCAACTGTGTTCGTCCTCTTCTTTGCAGTCCTCATTTTGCTTACTCGAATACGTTATTGGTATTTGGCAGAATCGACATTATCATACCGCTAGAAGATTATTGCATAGAAGAAAAACAGATCCGAAAGTGATTCATACATTTTGGGGTTACCGTATTTCCTTGCCACAAATAAATAAATATGACGGTGTCCAAAAGTCTTATCACGTATGAATTGAAACGTGAATCTGCTCGTTTACTCCGCAACACGCTATTGGCGTGTTTCACATTATTATAAGCGGCTAGAAGATTGTACCTATTAATTGAAAACTCAATCTACGCGAGAGGAAAATCTATACATTTTAACCTATTGCATCGCATGTTAAGTCAAAATGACTTGACATATATGATTTTAATGAAAAATGATTTAACAAAATAGACGGAGAATGCGAAAGCATAAATAATATGTTGACTTCGACTCTTATTTATAACCTTCGTGTTCAACCGCTTGTCCACCCATCTGTAGTAGCATTGTCTCGTAAATTTAGACATAGAAGACGATATGTTCACCATGCAAAGGACGCATTTAAATAAAGAAGATGTAAAGAATAAAGAATTCAAGAAAAGTCATTGAGTTAGTTGTTAGATGACGCTTAATAAGCATTTATAAGTATCGTGGATTTATAGAAGTTGTATACATATTGTTTTATACTGCTCACCTCTGCTTCAACATTTTCTCACTCTAACTTCATCTCTAAAATTCCAGCAACTTGGCCTCAAGTTTTGTACATGATCGATAGATAATAACCACACTATCGATACTGCTTCAACGAACTTTTCATTTCGAAAACACATTACAAATGCATGACTTAATGAAAACACATTACATCGCTCTGCTTTTTGTTCAGATCGCCCGCTTTTAAATGCCTCTTTATGTCTTCGTCGACTTTTGTATTCTCCGTCTGTATTGTTAACTTCGTCTACTTTTTGAACTCCGCTTATATTTTAAACTTCACAACTTTTCAACTCCGCCTATATTTATAACTTCGTCTACTTTTTCAATCCATCGATTTTTAACTTCGTCTACTTTCTCAACTCCCATCCCAATACACACGTAGTAGATTATGGGGTCCAAAACATGTCTCTAAAGTACTTGTAGAGGACAAGGTAAAATTAGTCACTTACTTTCTATAGGAGATTTTTCAGTTGTGTATCGATATTATCTTGAGAAAAATATAAATTGCAAAACTTTGAACTTATGGTCTATTTTTGTTCGTATCGTCTGCTTTTCGTCTGTCTTTATGTCTTCGTCTGACTTTTGTATTCTCCGTCTGTATTGTCAACTTGGTCTACTTTTTCAACTCCGTTTATATTTTTAACTTCGTCTACTTTTTCAACTCCGTCTATATTTATAACTTCGTCTACTTTTTCAACTCCATCGATTTTTAACTTCGTCTACTTTTTGAACTCCGTCTATATTTATAACTTCGTCTACTTTTTCAACTCTAGCGATTTTTAACTTTGCCCGTTTTTCCCTTCTTCGTCTGTTAGAGGTGAGAAAAACAGACGATTGAAAGCAAAACAAAGCAAATCACCTCCGAATTAAGAAGCCAGACGGTAGAAGAAGCAAATCACCTCTCAATTAAGAAGCGAGACGATAGAAGTGAAACGATCAAAGTAAGATACTGAAAAGTGAAAACCCCGCCCGCTTTTCGATTCGGCCGCCAGGCTTTGTGCTCTGTCTGCTTTTGTTCAGATCGCCTCGCTTTTAAATGCCTTTTATGTCTTCGCCTCACTTTTGTATTATCCGTCTGTATTGTTAACTTCGCCTACTTTTTCAACTCCGGTTATATTTTAAACTTCGCCTACTTTTTCAACTCCATCGATTTTAAACTTCGCCTAGTTTCTCAACTCCACTGCTTTTTCTTCTTCGTCTCATTAGAGGTGAGAAAAGCGCATTTATGGAAAGCAAAGCAAAGCAAATCACCTCCGAATTCGAAGCGAGACGATACAAGTGAAACGATCAAAGTAAGATATTGAAAAGTGAAAAGCGATCAAGTAAGACATAAAGCGTAAAAAGTTGCAGCAAAGTTAAACTAAGACATAAAACTTTACAAAGCGGCATGTCACATTCTTGAAAAATAAAGACAGCTTACTAGATTATTCAAATCAGACTACGCCTTCTATCAGATTAAATGAACGAATGGGATGGATTGCATGGTCGCCCATCCCATTCGCCTAATATATATACTTAATAAAACTTTACAAAGCTGCAATTTTCGTAGCTATATGGATGAGATCGACGATGAATCGCTTTCATATCCAAGTCTCGCACTACACCACCTTTGTTGCGCGATCCATTTTCGATTAAAGCGATGATTCTGGTGATAATCCTAAAACTTCGCTTTGACAGAGGAGTTCCTTTCGACATGAGAAAAATATATGTACAAGGAAAGAGGATGCTGGTGGTGAAGTAACAGCTTTGCAATTTATGATAAATCTCCTCATATCCAAGTCTGCACTACGCCTTCTCTGTTTGGGGGCACTCTTTTTCAGAAGTCTCGACTACGCATTCTTTATTCGAGCCATCTGTGTTACCGATGGCAACATGATAAATCTCCTCATATCCAAGTCTGTTGTAGCCCTCGAAAAACATCTGTACACACCAAAACAAAAAAAGCTTTAACAAGATTTACAAGCAAAGAACAACTGGAAACGGAGACGATGCGATTACAACCTCCGACGTCCAGTTGATGAACAACCTTAAACAACCTTATGCTAGGTTCACGCCCCAGGTTCACGCCGAAACCACCGATACTCGTCCAAGTCTCACTACGCCTTCTTTGTTCGAGGCATCCTTTCTCGATTAAAGTAGATGATTCTGGTTCCTTTCTCGATACGAGAAATGGTTTGACAGAGAGTTCCTTCTATTGGTGAAGTAGCAGCTTTGCAAATTATGGTTACAATATCGATAAATATCCTCATATCCAAGTCTGCACTACAAAGAAAAATAGCGAAATCCGAAACAATCAGACAAAAAAAAAAAAAAACCTTAAAAAGATTTACAAGCAATGTAAGACAAAAAGCAACATGAAGCAAAAACTAATAGCAATCGGAAATCGAGACTAAGCGGTTACAAGATCGGACGTCAAGTTGTTGAAGACCGATATTCTTTCGACAAAGAACAACAAATTATTAGAACGATCGAACAACAATTTACGACAACTACGATAACCGGCAACACGTAGATAAGAGAGGATAAGAAAAGCGTTAAGAAGATTTACAAGTAACACGGGTTAAACCTAAGAGCAATCGGAAATCAGAATTTGTAAATCTTCTTTTCCTCTTATCTCTCGCGATAATTGTCGTGGTCATCGCAGTTTATTGTTCATGCTAAAGAGTATCGATGTTCACTAATCGGACGTCGGATGTTGTTGACCAACGAATAAAGAACAACAACCACGATACAACACGAACAGAGGAAACCACTGATACTCTTTCGACGACAACAGCTGGAGAAAGCAGAGGAACGCAAGGGCGTAGAGGAAAAACAAAGAGAGAGAAAGGACACAACATGAATGAACAGATATGAACACATATAAGCGAAATATAAGGGCACGATTACATGGTCGTCTGTCTGCGGTCGCCTCCTCACAAAATATTACAATGTAAGATTATGTCAAGATTGAAGATTGTCGGAAGATTGCGTGTATATCGCGCAAGACACAACATTCAATAAATATCTGGATTAAATAAATGGACGAAGAAGGAGATCTGACTGAATATAGGCCGTCAGATTAAATGAAAAAACAAAAAATATAAATCGCTGGATTAAATGGACGAAGCAGATCTGACTGAATATAGGCCGTCAGATTAAATGAACGAATGAGATGGATTGCATGGTCGTCCATCCCATTCGGTCTTAGTATATATACTAAAAAAGAAATAAAAGTATAGTTCTTAGGTATAGTAATAGGGTTTTAGACTTTGACTAATTGTCTCTCACTCACTCACTCACTGAGTCATGAGCGTGGACGAAGACCAGAAAGAGAATTCCGTTCACAACTCTCCGGTTAGCCCAAGGGATTTCATTGTGTCTGTCGCTTTCAAGATCTCTTCGCAGCCGCTGAGCAACTCCGACCCCGATGTTTGGGGTGTGCTTACCGCTATTTCCACCAATGCCCGCAAGCGCCACCAGGGAATTAATATGCTGTTAACCGAGGATGAGCACTGTATTGGGCGTCTGGTTGAGGACATCCGCTTTCAAGTCGAATCTACTGCTGTTAGTGCCACTCACTGCAAGATTTTCAGGAGAACCCATGGTGAAGACCATCCGTCTGCTTTCTTGAAAGATACTAGGTAAAGCTTCTTTATTCCAAGTTCCACACACTTCACTCCTTGCTTTTTGCTAATACTTGAGATCTCAGCACAAATGGAACTTATTTGAACTGGAAGAAGTTGGGAAAAAACAGCCCGGAAATCAAAATTCGTCATGGCGACATTATATCCTTTGCTGCTCCCCCTCAGCACGGTACTAAACTTCAAATCTTCCATCCCAAGCGTATGCATTTTCTGCTTTATACTACTAATCGTTCTAATTTTTTCTTCTACGATCACAGAGCTTGCATTTGCATTTGTTTATCGGGAAGTTCCTGGATCTACTCCCTCTACAAATGGTGTGGTTGGTAAAAGAAAACCAGGTATTGTACTTTATGCAGGTGACAAGTCACTTTTCACTTTGGATCACTTTTTGGGTAAGCTTTAGATAAATTCCTTTTAAACATTGATAATTATTAAAAAGAATTATGGTTATTTGGCCATGAAAGATGCAGTTCTTTTGGTGTTGGCTATTGAGAGGATATGTAAGTATCTGATGAGGGCGCTTAATTATGGTTATTTGGTCATCCGTTTGCACTATACTCGAACTGGCATGCTCATGAAACGGCTGAGTTTTGTAAATTGCTTTTCTTTTATGTAGAGGAGATTCTTACTGAAAACAAGAGACTGAAAGGTATTGGCATTGGCTCTGCTGAGGGTCCCATCTCTCTCGATGATTTTCGAAGCCTTCAACGGTCAAACAAGGTGGCACTATTTTTCATTATCTTGTCTGGTTGATTGGGAAGATGATCCTTCATGAATTTATTTATTAATGTTGACTGCCGTAGTATACCCCATACATCGCTACATGCAGGAATTAAGGAAGCAATTAGAAAGTCAAGTGGTTACTATTGATAAATTGCGCAGTGAGCATCGAGCAACTATTGACTATCATAAAAAGGTTGCTGCTTCTGATGATTCATCTCTGCTCTTGTTTTGTTTCTTGAATATGGTGAAAATTAAGTGTTATTGAAACAAGTAGGTTGTTTTTGAGAAGGAATTAAATTATTATTACATTAGGCTGCACTTGAGGTGTTATAGTAAGGGGACACACGATTTTGTGTTTTTTTTTTTTTGGTACCAACAGGTTGTTGCTTGAGATCTGAAAATAAACATTTGATTCTAAATTCTGAATGATTAGATTATTTCAAAAGTTCTTATGCTGTGAACCAACTATAGATGGATTGTAACTAGGAATGACAATGGGCTAGCCCATGGGCCTAAATTGAGGTGTTTTCAATTGGCCGACTCATGGGCCAAATCAGGTCCAGACTAGTTGAAGCTCAATTTTTCTAAACAAAACGATGTTGTTTTGCTTAAAAGAATTAGGCTTTGGCCTGGCCAATTTAGGCTCGGACTTAATTAGAAAAAATTGTTGTTTTACACTTTTAATTGTAAAAAAATTAGTGAGACCGGCCCATGGGCTGGCCCATTGTCATCCCTAATTGTAACTATGTCAGTTTATTCCTTGTATTTTTGTAAAGTGTATTGTAGAAGTTATACTTTTGCAGTAGTAGCATAAGATATCTGAGGCAACTTCTATCTTTGGGCGATCATATAGGGTGGTGCTTGTTATGTGATCAAGCTGTGCTTATCTTTTACTGTCTTCATTCTGCAGGAAACTGAGGATATTAAGGAATCAATGGCAAAATCATATACTGATCAAGTCAAGGAGTTGGAGCATAGATTGGGCATCAAACAAGAGGAGTTGGATGAGGCTAATAGTAAATTATCTGATCAAAAACATGCCCTGGAAGACCTTAATGAGAGACTCTCTGCTTCCAGACAGTCATGCATGGAAGGGAATCAAGTTGTAAAGAGGTAAAGGTGTCATTTGGGGGTTCCTGAGAAGTTGTAGTTTTGAGAACTCAGCATCTGAAGTATAGAAATAAAACCCACCATTGCTTCATCGTGTGGATTCTGTTAGTTGTTCCACATTTCTTGGTCCCTCCTCTCTCTCTCTCTCTCTGTTTGTGGGTTCCTAATAATCTGTTGTTATTTTAGTTTTGAGTATACCGCATCTGACTATAGAAGTAAAATCCATGGTTGCTTCATTGTGTGGGTTTTATTAGTCTTTCCACATATCTTGGTCTCGCCCCCTCTCTTAAATAGTTGGAAATGCCTTTCACTTAAGTGCCAGTGACGTTTTGTAAGATACAAGATAGGTGGAATGTGTATTACACCTTATTTCTTACCCAAGCAAGAAAGAAAAGAAAGAGACTTTATACCCAATGTTTATTAATGGTGTGAGTTCCTGTGTTCAATATACCGTCTGTTCAGGAGAAAAATAGTGTAGTTCTGTCATTGATGCTCGAGCTACTTGATAATATCTGATAGTTTAAAAAATTGTAATAAATGGATTCATATTTTCAGTCAGAAAGCAGCTATAGCTGAACTTGAAGCACAGCTAGAGGAAGAGCGAGATCAGAGAAGAGACGAACGGCATAAGGCTGCTACTGATTTAAAGGCAGCAGTGCAACGAGTTCAGGAAGAGTTTCAAGAGGAACTTAAACGAATGTCTCATGCTGCATTACAACGAGAAACGGAGCTGCAAGAAGAAATTAATAAGCTTCAGGTGTCTTTTTAAAAATTTGACATCTTTGCTTCTATACTTGGTTTAAAAGAGCTTCAAAATATAAATACATCATGCATTTTGATTCAGGAAAGAGAGAAGAAATGGTGTTCACAAGTGGAAACTTTGAGGCCCAAATTGGTAAATATCATCATCTTTTCGCTTAATTTGATATGTTACCTGTTCAAAATTTTAATCCTATTTCTGAATCTCTTTCATCTATTCTCTTCAGGAAGAAACCAGGCAAAAGTTGGTTATCTCTGATAATAAGGTTCGCCAGCTGGAAGCTCAAATTTGTGAAGGGCAACGGTCCTCTGCAAATGGAAAAAAGGTAATTTCTAACTCTGCTTAGATACTGCTGTAAAAGATAGATTGACTTTCCAGGTCTATTTTGTTTGCTTGTTTGAATCGAGATGGGAAAATATGCAGTTTTCCTAATGTGTATTTTGGGGCAGAGAGTGGAAGAACTTGAACAAGAGCTCAAAAGGCTAAGGAAAGATCTTCATGAGGAAAAGGTATATGTGGGGATTTTCCTTTCCTTTTCTTAAAGCAACATGGACCTGAGTATTATCTCTGATTGTTGTCCCATATTTGATCTGTTAATTTTGCTTGCCTTATCCTAATAATATTGGTGCTTGACACTTGTTATGATTGCTAATACCTTAACATGATCGAAATTAAGAATGTGCCAGAATTGGTGACTTCTGATGATATGCTCTCTTATGTAATATTTAAAGTTTTAGGGTTAAAATTAGGAAGTTAGTTGACACAGTGACCTTAACTTTACTGTGATGAGTATCCATGTCGAGTGTTGGGAAGCAAGTAGAAGATTAATATCTTATGTTTATCTGTGGCTATTAGAAAGATGTCCACAATCTTCTTTTCCTGTAAGTCTTCTTGAATTATTTCTCATTCTCTGTTAAATCACTAAAGTCTCAATATTACTGTAATCGGGTCAGATTGGTTTTTCACATTTTATTTTACTAGTGGGAAATCCTTTACTTTGTTATCAAATTGTGTAAGAACTGAAATTAAATACTTCTTCAAGACTGTTTTGGTATTAAAACCCACTTGAGTGGTTTTTCAAAAGCATATCAGTACAACCATTTGTTTCATCTTTCCAGAACTAGTCCATTTTTAAGCTGAGGTTTTATATGCTGTTGGTAGCAGGCAGCTCGAGAAGAAGCTTGGGCCAAAGTTTCTGCTCTTGAACTTGAGATAAATGCTGCAATGCGTGATCTTGAATTTGAGAGACGGAGGTTAAAAGGTGCTCGTGAAAGAATAATGCTTAGGTAATACCTTAAAGTTATGTTTTTTCTGCATAGTTCATTTTTTTTACTCTCTAGGGATTTATTTCATCAGAATCATTGCTGTTCTGGATTCTTATAATTCTGACTGCATGCTTTTCTTGTAGTCAAGGCAATGCTATTGGCTAAATTTTGAGACTGGTATTGTGAATATTCTTTGGTGATGATGATTTATGGCTTATCTCATTGTGAAATGAATGTGATGCAGGGAGACTCAGCTTAGGGCATTTTACTCCACAACTGAGGAGATATCCGTATTGTTTGCCAAGCAGCAGGATCAACTGAAGTCAATGCGAAGGACCTTGGAAGATGAAGAAAATTATGAAAACACGTCAGCGGACATTGATCTTGATGAGCCGAATGGGAATATAAATGTCACCAGAGCTAAGGACAGAGAAATAATTAGGTACATGGGCAACAATGGTCCAAAGGCTGATTATAATCAAGCTCTAAATTCTAGTGATGAATTAAGTGTTACTGAAAAGCATGAATGTGACGATATCAAGAGTCAGGGCGATCAAAACATTCAAGGTGAAGAATGTACAAGCAATGTCAAGGGAGGCTGCAGTTCTAAAATTGAAGCAGTTGGCACAGCACCTGTTCTGGAAGCAGATGCCATAGGAACAGAACGAGTTCTTGAGACGGAGAGTCCTGGAATTGATGGTGAGAGGAACGTTAATCTGAATAGAGGTTGTTTGGCTGGGGACACTATGCAACTTGACGAGGAAACTGATGTTCATGAATGTGGAGAACACATTCCTAGGGATGCTTCATGTCATTCCCAATCAAATAATGCCGTGGAAAATCAACAGGTTGGAGAAGATACAGAACCCGGAAGCACAATAAGAACAGCTGATCTTTTAGCCTCTGAAGTTGTTGGTAGTTGGGCTTACAGTACTGCTCCTTCTGTCCATGGTGACAATGGATCTCCTAGAAGTAGAGACAATGATGGAAGAGGCATTGTTGTTGTTCATGATTCCGGTCAGGTGGCTGAGAGCCAAAGTGCACCATTTTCTGCCGTTGCAGCCACCAGAAGGAATCGTGAATATCAAGCTTTGAGTGAGATGATTGGAATTGTGGCTCCTGATTTGAAGGAAAAGTTTGGTAGTAGTGCTGTGGATGGTGGCTACCAAGGGAGAGAAAAACAAGAATCTAGTTCGAACTCAGATACAGAGAGCTGCACGGGGAGTGATGATCGTTTGAGAGAGAATGGCAATGTTGTGTTAGTTTCAGATGCAGAAACTGGAGACAGCGACGAACATGGAGAGCAGAACAGAGATTATGATGATGAAGCTACGGAAGCAGGTTCTCTTGGATAACACCAGGATTATTATTTCATTTTTGGTTTGGCTTGGGAGCTGTAAATATTTGACACCATCCCCATAATCCTTGCATCAATTTCTCACTGAATATCCCAACCCCATGTTCCGTAGTTTTAATAATTAATTAAGGGTTAATTATGAAAACAAGAGTGTAATTATTTTAAGGCGTTTGATATGTGTAATTTCTTTTTCTCTTTTTTGTTTGTTTTTTGTCCTGCATCTGCTCAAACCATTTTCTCTTTATTTCTCCATCAATTTTAATCAAAATTAACATATCCATGTGTGAAACAAGCTCTTGAAGCTTCCTTACACGATCACTAATTCTAGTTCTTCAAATCTTTAACATCAGAAAAGTAAAGTTGTTTTAGAACAAGCTCTTAAAGCTGCTTTATACAATCACTAATTCTAGTTCTTCGAAACTAAACACCAAAAGGGTAAACTTGCTTTAGAACTGGAAACAAATGCTCTATTGTTTATATACTAATCTCAATCCATCGCAAATAAATTTATGAATCTCACCCTCTAAAAAAGCTCTAACAACGTACAGCACAATCGCGGGAACTCTTTTTAAGGTATTAAAACCTCAAAGAGCTTCTCCATTTTCATGTCTATCAACTTAACACACTAGTTGGCATTTCTCCACTCTGCTCCCCTTTCTATCAAACAAGAAACTAGGATTACTAAACCTTGATGCAACTAAACCTGAAATTATATATACTTATTCAATAGCACCAACTAAACCTACAGAGTTCAACATTATTTTCTTTTTCACATAACATAGTCCAAAAGTTTCAGCAACAAGAAATATAAGTTTAAGAAAACACGTTAAAAAATGAAGTTGGTCAATATTAATGTGTAGTTACCGAATGAGATGAACATTTAGTCGAAGAGTGCTACAACTTAACCTCTTTACTCAATGACGGAGCCAGAAATTTAAGATAGGAGGGTCCAAATAAAATATAGATTTAACAAAAAATTTTATATCAAAACTAAATAAAAAAATAAAGTTTTATTAAAAATAAAAGATAAAAAATTAATTGTATTAATTAATCAAGTAAATAATTATATTTCAATCCTATATAAATAAATATTAATAATAAAGTAATTATATTTTGTTAAAATAAATAAAATATTTTTAAATGTATATTCATTTATTGATAAATAATTTAATTTTAAAATCAATGTTATTATTTAGAATAAAATTGATATATTTAATAATATTTTATATTTTAAATATATTAAATATTTATTAAATTTGAAGATATTTTTATTTTCAATATAAATTAATATTACAATTAAAGAAATAAAATGAACGATTATACTATATTATTCATACTTTTAAGTAATTAACAAAATTATATTAAATTCATATTAAAATAAAAATAACATAAAATTAATTTTTATGTTTTTATAAGTTTTGAAATAGAAAGAAAGCAAATTAAAAACTCAACCAAATAAAATGTTTATTAAATTTGAAAATGAAATAGAAAATAAAAATAAAAGTGGAACTAAGTTGCTTCTTAAGAATTTGGTTTGAATGTTTATAGAAAATTATTTATTAGAATTTAACCTAATAGACGGATGTATAAGTAGGCGAATAGTATTAACTACTAAGTTATATATGAGAACTGAGGTATAAGAATTCCATTTTCTCATATTGAACTAATAAAGATATCTTAAGATTTACCAAAATTAAAACGGGACTCGGACAATCAGGAAAAATTAAGAGTAATTCAAGAACTAAATTTTCAAAGTCTTCCCGTGTCAAAGCCTATGCAATCTCACTTTCTTTCTGTATTTCAAATACCAAAGTCTTGGGGGCCCCAGTGTACCACTGTGCCCCATGTAACTCCGTTCATGTCTTTACTGCTTCTACCATAAGGTGAAAGATCTATACTTAGCGAAACATATTCATAATTTATTGAAACTCCAAAGCTTAGGAGGTCTTCAAAGGTGCCGAGGAAGAACCTAAAATATTTTACCTGAGCCATGTAAGTGTCATGCATGAATTTTTTTAAGCCATGCACATATGGATTTATTTAGCTATTATTTTGCTGAACTGGTTTTCATTAGTTAGATATGCTTGCAGTAGAAATGCTAATGCATATGTTCATTAGTTGTTACGTTGTTTCCTTTATTTTACTTCTAATTTGATGTGACTAGACATTATGGCCCCATTTTTTAATAAAATTGTTACCACTTCTTTTGTATTTAAATTCTTGAAACAAAATAAAGAAGCAAGTTTTTTCTCAATTAAAAGAAAAAAGAATTTTGAATGAGCTTTGATTGGGACTTATCATTGGTATCAAAGCTAACCACAATGACATCTAATAAAGCACGTATTGAAAATCTAGATGTAGGTTTTGGAAGTCCATAGGACAACTTCTCTCTCATGAAACTAGGTACGGTTGATGAGGTTGATGAGTTTAGCTATTTGGAGGATCTCATTGGTAAGCTAACCGAAGCAAGCAACATCCTCTTATGCTTTTAATGAGCACCAGGTAAACTTTTCTACTAGGCACTTTCACAACTTAAGTGAGGCTCTCACGTAAACAATGATGGGAGGAGACAGATGTTCTCATCAAAATTGGCTAAATTGGAATTCCCCCGATTATGTGGCAATGACCTCATGAAATGGTTCACTAAGGTGGGGCAATTCTTTCAGTATCAAGGCACCCTTGAAGCAGAAAAAGGTGTAGCTTCTTTCCATCTTGAAGGCGAGGTCAACTAGTGGTGGTAATGATTATGTCACACTCTTAGAGAAAAAGGACGAGAAGTAACAAAGGAAATTTTTAAGAGGAGCTATGGGCAAAATTTGGACCTAAAGAATGCGAGGACTTTGATGAAGCATTATTAAGAGTTAAACATAATGGCTCTTTATGGGATTACCAAAGAGAATTTGAAAAGCTAAGTAATAGAGTGCAAGGCTGGACATAAAAGGCTTTTATAGGGACATGTATGTAGAGTTTTAGATCTAAAATTGTAGATGGAATAAAGATGTTCTGGTCAAAGACCCTTAAGGAGGCTATTAAGTTGGTCTAAAAATGGGATGTCCAGTTGACTCACCTACACAAATCATCTCATCCAACAACGATTGTGTCCTCTTCGCCAACCAAAATTCAATGCGGAATCAACCATAAAATGAATTTTATGGGAGAAAATGTAGAAATGAGAAGCCCAAGGTTCATGTTTTAATTGTAATGAGAAATTCACACTAGGCCACAAATGTCGCAGACCATAATTATTATTGTTGGAAGGAGATGGAACCACTGATGTTATGGATGGAGAACCTAAAGAGGCAATGATACAGGAGCATACTACCCTGAAATATCCTTCCATAGCCTTACAAGAAGGTTGCGAGCTCATACCATAAGAATCAGTACTAAAGTTAGACAACATCAATTATTCATGCATATTGATAGTGAGTTGACAAACAATTTCATCAATGAGAAAATTGACGTCGCTATCTATCTATCATACGATTATCTAAAGAGTATTTTGGACATATTGGAGTTGAGACAATTTTATACTGATCCAACTGAAATCTTTTAAGCACATCACTTATGTACTTCTGGTTCAAGAGGATCTGCCCTCTCCTTTTATTCAACTCCATGCCCAGAAAGTACTTCATCAAACCAAGATCAGTCATCTCGAATGTACTCTTGAACTGAAGTTTCAAGCTACTGATTTGAACACTTGAACTTCCAGTTAAGAGCAAATAATCTACATAGACGGATACTACAGCTATATGTCCTCCTTCAATTCTTACATAAAGCGTTGGTTCGCTGCTGCTCCTTTGAAAGCAAATTTGCAGCAAAAAAGTATCCATCTTCGAATACCAACATCTAGGGGCTTGTTTCAACCCGTACAACGCCTTGTTCAATTGAAACACTTTCTCTTCTTCTCCTTTTATGATGAAGCCTTCTAGTTGTTCTACAAAGATCTCCTCATCCAGCTCTCCATTCAAGAATGCCGATTTAACATCCATCTGATGCACCTCCCATTCCTTCTCTACAACTATAGCCAGGATTAACCGTGTTGGGTTCTGTTTTCAGAACCCAACCTCTGAATCATAAATCAAAAACCAAAGTGGCAGAAACGAACTAACGGATCATAAAGAGAAAGTCAGCCCAATGGCAAAACAAATGAACGGACGGAATCAAAAACGAAAGGATCGAAAGGGAAACAAATGGCTCGGGATCAACGAAAACAAATTGCTTAAGAACAAAAACTTAACTCCGACATCCGAAAACAAATATTTTAGAAAAAAACATCGCGTTGGAAAACTATAAGACGTTCTTGATCTAAACCAATCCAATTTGGTATAATTTTTTTTTCATCATCAAAACAATTCAATTTCCCATATGGAAATTCATCCACATTCAAAAACTCAATTCATAAGATTCTTCTTATACAATCATATCCCATCGTTTTAAAACTCTTACTTTTCATTTGCGATAAAAAATCACAAATGTTAATATACCCACAATTCATACACAAATAAGCACTTCAATATTTCCAATCAACACAATCATTGGACCTCCTATCTGAAATCCCAATACAATCAAACACATTCATACCCATAGTACTTCAATAATTCTCAATCATCAAAATCTTCGGACCTCCTGTCTGGAATCCAAAACGTAATCAAATCATAATCATATAGAGTCACATTCACATACCATAACCATACACAAATTTATCCCAATTCCATACGCAAATCCATAATTCATTTACATATTCCAAAAGAAACGCAGTATTAAACAATAGTGGCATTTTCAAGCCGCAATACAACATCAATCTCAAAATCCGAAATACACAAGAATGCAGAAGTCCCCAAATTCTCAACATATCTAAGATCCAAATCTTATAACAATTTAACTTTAAAAACACAATCATATTCATAACAAATGGACATCTCTACTTTCTTTCATCCGATCTCCTTCTTGATACCTAGAGATGGGTATGAAAGGGGGTGAGCTTTACAGCTCGTGGATAACATGTTTATAACAGAAAAATAAGCAAAAACTATTTTCGAAACTCATTGTCATTTTATAAAATTTCACGGTTGAACCATCAATTGCTTATTTCTCAAAATTCCCAACTTTTCAAATCATTTATGAACACTTTTTAAAACATGTAAGCAGTACACTTAAAAACAAAACAAATCACATAACACATCAGAAATAGTTTGGGTCGGTCCAGAAAATAGAACGTACTACACATTCCCACATAGCGGTCCTGTGTAGCCGTGAACATAACGTATTACACATTCCCGTATAGCGGTCCAGTGTAGCCGTGAACTTATGAGAGTCCTTAACAGAGCTCCATTGCCACTAGCGGGCAGGTGGGCGAAGCCTTTGATAAGTGTACTTGACATCTTATGGGACCTAACCAAACCCACATAACAGACAGTTCATATTTGAAAATAGGATTGCCTGAAGGCATATTTCGAAAACTTAGTTCTCATAATCATGTCATATATTAAACAAAATTTCCATTCTCAATTTCCACAAATTCAAAAATCCACATAACAATCAAATTCACATAATAAATTCTTCAATCAATCAAACACAAAGAATGCAAGACTTTAGCAACATCATCAAATTATTCAAATCATTCGAAAACAATGAATTCAACAATTATTGCAATTTCTTAAATCATTCCAAATAATGAATGTACATTTGTAACAATTTCTAAAATCATTCCAAAAACAAGGAATTTAATCATTCGAAAATAATAATTAAAAAAATATTTTGCTTTCTTGATTTTTCGAAAACACATAATTAGCTTATAATTCAAATTATAAACATGGTATCCACCTTAATTCCATGTTTGAAACTTGATCAAAGCCTCTCTTTCTCCATTGCCTCACTTAAATTCCCTAATTCATGACAAAATCCCTAATTAATAAACATCCAAAATTGAACATCACATAGGGCATAATCACCAAAATTAACTTTAGAAAACTCAAACCCATAACATTTGCAAACTATCTAAACCAAAATTTCTTCAAAAATTTAAATATCAAAATCCACCATTACCTTAAATCTTCTCCAAATTCGAAATTTCTTGGCTTGAAAGAAAGCTCTCATGCTTCTCTTTCTTTTTCCTTTATGAAGAAGCATCAAAATCCCTCTTAAAATCTTAGAAAAATCAAACCCTAACCTTTCTTTCTTCTTTCTCCTTTCTCCATCCGAAGCTCTCTTCTTCTTTCTTTTTTTTCCTTCTTTTCTTCCTCATTTTCGTGCATTTCTTCCTTCTTAAACGACAGCCCACATTACTTGTCATTAATGAAAGCAAAATGACCCATTTGCCCTTCCTTAAAAGCCTTATAACTTAAAATCTTAAGTAATCTTCCAAATTTGCCCCTAAAGCATTTTCAACACTTTAATTCAATTTAATCCAATCAACCTATGCCATATGATCTTACTCAAATTAATATGCTAATTACTCACATTAACATGCTAATTATTCAAATTAACATGCTAATTAATTTCCTCAAAATCATAAAATATAACAAAGTCTCAAATAACATTAAATCATGATTAGCTTAGGACATTTTCTAATCATCACATTTGAAGGAATTTGCTAAAACTTCCTTGTAGAGAAATGTTCCTCATTGTCTCAATTTCATAATGACACCAAAATCATTTAATTTAGTTCGCTACTCCAAAAGTTATACTTCAAACATTTCGGACTATTTTTATACTAAAATATTTTCCTGCGATTTATTTCCATAAGAAAATTGACATTCTTAAAGACTAAATTGAAACTCAATTTCTTCAGAACATTTGTAGCCCTATCTCTCTAATTTAATCCAAATTAAGAATCACCTTATTTGGATGACTAGAGAAAATTTTATGGCCAAAATACTTTCAGCTCTTACTAATCCAAGACTGAACATTAAACCCAACTTCAATTCAGAAATTGAAAATCTTAAAGGCTAAATTGAAATTGAATGCCTTCAGATAACTTATATCCCCATATCTCTAGTTTATTTTGCAACAAGAATAAACTCAATTGGATCTCCACAGACCAAGAATTTACCAAAATACTGAAACATGTTCAAAAAATTATCCAACTCACTTTGATTAAATCAATCTCTTTCAATTTAATCTAAAAAATTTGCAATTTTCCATGAAGAGGTAGAGAATAGTCTTAGAAATCCAACTCTTCAAAAATCAAGTCAATCGGATGTCAGACGGAAAAGATATAAACAAAAGATTGGAAAGAGTCAGATTAGGGGAGGAAAAACCACAAAGCAAAACGGCAGCGTCACAGGGGAGGAGAAACACAAAACGGTGTCGCACGCGAGGGGCGCGCGTTAGGTGGGCGCCCGTGATCGCGAGCCCTCGCGATCGCGAGGCGAGCCTTTACGCTCACCCTCGTGCGCCCTGCGACGAGTTCGCGATCACGAGCTCGTCGCGATCGTGAACTACTTTTTTTAAAAAAATATAAAACCGATTTTTTTTAAAATGTACAACTTTTGATTAAGAACTCCAAATTGTACAAATTTGGTATCAATAGAAAGATAAAAGGAAGATCTAAAACTTCCATGAAGAACATAAAAACCAATTCCATCTCTAAATGGGTCAAAATCCCAATCAAAGTTACTGACCAAATAAAAGTCATCCTGAACAGTAACACATCTTCTAAATTTCTATGTTTCAACTCTAAGGTCCAAAAATGTCATACTTTATATCAATGAAAAGATCAAAATGCAGCCTACAACTTTCATGAAGGACTGAAAAATCAATTTGACCTCTAAGGGAATCAAAAACCACTTCGAAGTTTCTATTCACTAATGATCATGCCAAACAGTAACAAAAACTTATAAAAATCATAACTTCCTATTCCATGGTCCAAAAATTTCATACTTTACATCACTGGTAAGATCAAAACATAGTATAAAACTTTCATGAAGAACTTAAAAGCAATTTCAACCTCGAACTAGGTCAATTTTTCAATAAAAGTTTCTACCCTATTAAAAAATCACCTAAACAATAGCCAAACTTCAAACATTCACATCTTTCAATTCTCACATCCATAATCAGCATATTTTACATCATTGTAAAGCTATGCAATTTCTCTATAACTTTCATGTAGACCAATTACTCCACTTAAAACCACATCAGTACAAAATTTGCCTCAAAGCACAGTACACACAAACTTATCCTTCATAGCATTTTTAAAAACAAAGCAAAATAACCTTAACTTCGAAAGATCATAACTTTCAATCCCGATATCAAAAAATGTCTTACTTCATATAGATAGAAAGCTATCAATAGAAGCTAAAAATTTCATGAAAATTATTTGATCAAAATCTGCCTAGATCAAGCCAGAAAAATTCACAAAGTTTCAGATCCAAATTGCCATTTTCTGCTACTATTCATCCTCAAAATTTCAGATTTTCAATTCTCCAAAATCTAACATTTTTACTATTCATTTCTTGCTTTTCAATTCCATTTAAAACAAATCATTCACTATCAATTCCATTTAAACTTAGAACACCATTTTAGTCCATAATCAAACATAAACATCAATAACAAAAGCATACACACATATACACTCTCATCCTCAACTTGCTAAATTCACCTACCTTAATCTCATATATCAAGTCACATTCTTAAATTCTCTTTTTCGTTGCACATGAATAATTCACCACAAATTCCCCATTTTATGTCAATTTATACTTCAAAATTTCAAGAAAAGTTCGGGATCCAACATTTCTCCCCCTCTTAAAAGAATTTCGTCCTCGAAATTCCTACTTAAGAAATCACCAAGTAACACATTCTTTCGCTTAATTTCTTCTAAATGATCATAGTCAATCACTTTCTTATCTAATTCCTCATCATACTTATATCTCAACTTATTCATAATTTTTTTTTCACTTCTTGTATCAAATACCACCAATATCATATCAAATCACTATATCTATAAATCAATTTTTCTTAATCTATTTACACAAGTCAATGGTCCAATTCTTAATAACCTTAATATAGACCAATCATCATTCAAAATCAACCTTTTGAACTTCTATACATATATCTCTATCATTCAACTCATCTTTCAAGTATTCCTTATTTCATCTAATAAATGTATATTCAAAATCAAATCAACAAAGTGATCGAAGAAACCTAATTGTCATAAAATTCTAACTTCAATATCATACACATTCTTATGATCGATCATATAACTCATCACCTTAATCAAACAATCAATTAGGTTCTTCAAATAATTCATGATAATTCATTCACATCAATATCACATTCTAACTAATTCAATTCTATCCATTTAATCTCTTTTCAATTTCTCATGCATATCACTTATACACATGCACCCATGTAAGATCCTAATACTAGCGCTCTGATAACACAAATGTTGGGTCCCATTTTTAGAACCCAACATCGGAATCATAAATCGAAAACCAAAGTGGTGGAAACGAATGAACGGATCATAAAGAGAAAGTCGGCCCAATGGCAAAACAAATGAACGGACGGAATCAAAAACGAAAGGATCGAAAGGGAAACAAATGGCTCGGGATCAACGAAAACAAATCGCTTAAGAACAAAAACTTAACTTCGACATCCGAAAACAAATATTTTAGAAAAAAAAACATCGCGTTGGAAAACTATAAGACATTCTTGATCTAAACCAATCCAATTTGGTATCATTATTTTTTTCATCATCAAAACAATTCAATTTCCCATATGGAAATTCATCCACATTCAAAAACTCAATTCACAAGATTATTCTTATACAATCATATCCCATCGTTTTAAAACTCTTAATTTTTATTTGCGATAAAAACTCACACATGTCAATATACCCACAGTTCATACACAAATAAGCACTTCAATATTTACAATCCATCAACACAATCATCGGACCTCCTGTCCGGAATCCCAATACAATCAAACACATTCATACCCATAGCACTTTAATAATTCTCAATCATCAAAATCTTTGGACCTCCTGTCCGGAATCTAAAACACAATCAAATCATAATCATATAGAGTCACATTCGTATACCATAACCATACACAAATTTATCCCAATTTCATACGCAAATCTATAATTCATTTACATATTCCAAAAGAAACGCATTAATAAAAAATAGTGGCATTTTCAAGCCACAATACAACATCAATCTCAAAATCCGAAATACACAAGAATACAGAAGTCCCCAAATTCTCAACATATCTAATATCCAAATCTTATAACAATTTAACTTTAAAAACACAATCATATTCATAACAAAAGGACGTCTCGATTTTCTTTCATCCGATCTCCTTCTTGATACCTGGAGATGGGGATGAAAGGGGGTGAGCTTTACAGCTCGTGGATAACATGTTTATAATAGAAAAATAAGCAAAAACCATTTTTGAAACTCATTGTCATTTTATAAAATTTCACGGTTGAACCATCAATTGCTTATTTCTCAAAATTCCCAACTTTTTAAATCATTTATGAACACTTTTTAAAACATGTAAGCAGTACACTTAAAAACAAAACAAATCACATAACACAACATAAATGGTTTGGGTTGGTCCAGAAAACAGAACGTACTACACATTCCCGCATAGCGGTCCTGTGTAGCCGTGAACAGAACGTATTACACCTTATCGCATAGCGATCCAGTGTAGCCGTGAACTTATGGGAATCCTTAACGGAGCTCCATTGTCACTAACGGGCAGGCGGACGAAGCCTTTGACAAGTGCACTTGACATCTTATGGGACCTAACCAAACCCACATAACAGACAGTTCATACTTGAAAATCGGATTGCCTGAAGGCATATTTCGAAAACTTAGTTCTCATAATCATGTCATATATTAAACAAAATTTCCATTCTCAATTTCCACAAATTCAAAAATCCACATAACAATCAAATTCACATAACAAATTCTTCAATCAATCAAACACAAAGAATGTAACACTTTAGCAACATCATCGATCTCTTCCTCGAGATCACCTTGTCCTGAAAAGCTTTGGTTTTTTCTTTATATATCATTGCATTCTAATACGAGTCATTCCTCATCTCCAAAATTCATATTGTAGTATTTTATAGCCTAATACATCTAAAGTTGCAGCTTCATAGGAATGTGACATGGCTTCCCAAACAACAATCTATATGGGGACATACCAATTGGCATTTTATATGCTATCCTATAGGCCCATAGTGTATCTTCCAGCCTTAAGCTCTAATCCATCCTATTATGTTGAATTGTTTTCTCTAAGATTGACTTAATTTCTGTGTTAGATACCTCAACTTGACCAATGGTCTAAGGATGGTAGGAGGTGGAAACTTATGCATGATATGGTACCTCTTGAACAATATGTCCACCACCCTATTACAAATATGTATTCCCCTATCGCTTATGATGGCTTTTGGCATCCTTATCCTAGAAAGGATATTGACTTGACAAAAATTGCAACAACTTTGTGGCTTTAACTTCTATCTACTTGGAGACATAATCAAATATAAGTAAGACATAATAAAAGTCAAAAGATTGAGGAAATGATTCCATAAAATCAATGCCCCAAACATTAAAAAAATTCATAAAAAGAATTGGAATTTGTGGTATTTGATTTCTATGGGACAAGTTACCTAATCGTTAGCATTTGTTGTATGACTTGCAAAAGACATATGCATCCTTAAACAATGAAGGCCACTAAAAACCACTCTCCAAAAATTTATGGGCAGTCATTTTACCCTAAAATGTCCTCCATAAGTGTATAAATGATAGAAGGTCAAGATAGAAGGCATCTCACTTTCAGGAACACACCTTCTTATGACTTGGTCTGCATAGTGCCTCCATAGATAAGGATCATCACACACATAGTACTTAGCTTCACTCTTTAATTTATCCCTTTGAGTATTTAATAAACCAATATTTAATTTGTTAGTAACTAAAAAATTCACGATGTCTGCATAGCACGGAGGTGTCAAATCAATGAAAAATAATTGTTCATTTGGAAATGTTTCTCTTAAAGAGATATCATCTTCTTTTCTTATCAAGTGACTAAGGTGATCAGTAACTACATTTTCCCCCTTCTTATCTCTTATTTCTAAATCAAACTCCTGAAGGAAGAGAATCCATCTAATTAACCTCAACTTTTCTTCTTTTTTAGTGAGTAAGTACTTCAGAGTTACATGATCAGAGTAAACAATAACTTTAACACCTAACAAGTATGACCAAAATTTTTCCAAAGCAAACACAATAGATAAAAGCTCTTTTTTAGTTGTGGAATAATTCAATTGGGATTGACTTAAAGTTTTTGGAAGCGTGGTAGATAACATGTGTCACTTTTCCCACTCTTTGTAGTAAAATTGCCCCCATTGCATAATCACCTACATCATACATAATCTCGAAAGGAAAGTTCCAGTTTGGAGGCTAAATTATTGGTGGGGATGTTAGGAGCTCTTTAAGTCTATTAAAATCTTCCTTGCACTTATCATCAAACTCAAAAGAGACATCTTGTTGAAATAGGTTACACAAAGGAGAGGTTATCTTTAAAAAATCTTTGATGAACCTGCAGTAAAAACTTGCATGAATATGAAAAGAACAAACTTCCCACATATTTAAGAGGTAAGGCGAAGCAAAAATGAGATCAATTTTAGAATTGTCTACCTTAATACCCCTAGAAGATATAACATGCCCTATAACTATACCTTGATCAATCATAAAATAACTTTTTTTCCAATTAAGTACAAGGTTAGTTTCAATACATCTTCCAAAATAAGTGCAAGATTTTGTTAGCAATCATCAAAAGAACCATAAACACTAAAATCATATATAAATACCTCTATGATCTTCTCAACATACTCAGAGAAAATGCTCACCATGCATCTTTGAAAAGTGGTTGGTGTATTACACAAATTAAATAACATCCTTTAGTAAGCATATAAACTGAATGGGCATGTAAATATTGCCTTTTCTTAATATGTTGGTGTAATAAGGATCTGAAGATAACCTAAGAATCCATCTAGAAAGCAATAATATTCATATCCAACTAATCTTTCAAGCATTTGATCAATAAATGGAAGGGAAAATGGTCTTTATGAGTTACGACATTCAAATTTCTATAATCGATGCCTACTTACCACCTGATTAGCACGTGGGTGAACCAACTCACCCTACTGATTAGCCAACATCTTGATTCCAAATTTCTTTAGATCCACGTATACCCAACTTACTACTTATTATCAAAGATAGGATAAATGATTCTAGTATTGAGAAGCTTAGGGATGGCAATGGGTTGGGCCAGGTTAGGCTTGGGCTTGTGTTGTCTCAAGCCCGACTAGATCAAGCCTAAGACAACTTGGCTCGATCGAACTCGACCTTAATTATTATTTTTAAAAAATAAAATGTCAAAATGACGTCATTTTGTCATTACCTAACGGATCTCAGGTCGGGCTCAGGTCTGAGCTACATTCGGGTCCAAACAATTGGGTCCTAGGCCTAACTTAAGGTTCAATCAACTCAAGGCCCCATTGCCATCCCTAGAGAAGTTCCAGTACTTGCTTCTTCACAACTTCCATCATTAGAGGATTCAACCTATGTTGTGCTTGCCTGATGGACTTGATATCCTCCTCAAGCAAAATGTGATGCATTCATGTAAAAGGGCTTATTCCTTGAATATCTATAATTGTCCATCTAATGACTTTCTTATGCTCTCTTAACACACGAACCAATTTATCTTCCTAATTAAAAGTCAAAACTGCAGATATAACTAGAAGCATATGATTATCTCTCAAATATGCATACTTTAAATGGGTGGATGGTGGTTTCGACTTCACATCAGTTACCTGCACATCAAAAGGTAATAGCCTCTGGTAAGATTCAGGTAACTATATGGAAGTAAGATCATACCATGTGGAAGAGGTTTCCAAAGAATGTAAAGTAGATGCCATCTTAAATAGCTCCTTTCTTAACTTAACCTTATTAGTGGCGTCTCACTCTAGATGCTTGGCCAAAACTGCTTTTAATTGATCTTTGCAACTTAATTTAAACATCTCCCACACTAAAGGATCAATCACATTAATAAAGAAAACATAATGATTATCTTGATGATGTTTCATTAGATCAAAAATATTGAAATGGATTACTTCCCCGCTAAATTCCATCGTGAGGGTACCTTCACGAACATCTATCTTAGTTTGGGTCATGTTAAGAAATGGTCTCCTTAGTAAGATAGGTATAGGATTATATGAAGTTTCATCATTTATATCTATAACATAAAAATCTTAAAAAAAATACCAACTTATTCATTTGCACCAAAACATCCTCAACTACTTCATTAGGGCAAGCATTAGTACAATCAGTTAACTATATAATAACACTGGTCTTTTTTTAAAGGCTCAAATTTAAGGAAGCATAGATAAAGTGAGGCAACATTAATTGAGAGTCCTAAATCTAGTATAACTCTCTTAATTACAATGTTACCAATCTTACAAGGAATGGTAAACATATTTATATCCTTGCATTTTGAAGGTATTTTCTTTCTAAAGACTGCAGAAATATTCTCACCCATTATGACCTTTTTATCACCTTTTAGTCTTCTTTTATTGGTACACAATTCCTTAAGGAAATTTGTATGCCTGGGCACTTGTTTGATTACTCTAACAAAGGCATATTTTCTTCTATTTTCAAAAATCTCCAATGTCTTCTTATTCTTTTCTTCCTTGTTCAATTTTTCCAACCAACGAGGAAAAGGTATAGGGTTAATCTTAACCATATTGGGATATTTAGAATTTACCTTTAATTTAGGCGAGGGATTTTCTTCTTCTCATAAGTCCTGCTTAATCTCATTTTTTGGCCATCCTCTTGGGATCCTCATGCTCCTTACCTCTCCTTCAAGTCACCATGCTTACATTCTTTGAATTTGCCTCAGGTTGAGATGACAACCTTCCTCCAATTTATGATTCTAGATGGTTGATAGCCACCACCATTTGATCGGCCTGACTCTCCGAATTCTGGATGCTTGACCTTATATCTTGAAATTGAGATCTTTTATCTTGTTGGAATTGCTAAAGTTGTAGAGTATTGGTGGCAAGAGACTTAATTATGTCTTCCAGAGATATTCCTAAGTTGAAAGAAGAGGCTTGTGGCCTATGTTGTAATTACTGTGCAATTTTTAGCCTATTTGAGAAGCAATTTTACTGTCCATTCCCTCCATAACTCAAGTTTAAGTGATCTCTCCAACCTGGGTTATAAGTTTGGGAATATAGGTTGTATTGATATTTCCCCTACAATATGGATATATTATATGCTTCCCACTTGTAAAGTTGGACACCCATAGTTGGATGATTTGTATTTGCACATATACCACAAGCTTTAACATGTTCCTACCCAACAACAATTTTTCTAAAAAAAGATGTTAGCTCATCTAAATAATGTTTAGTGGATGAAGTACTTACCTCATTTGTTCGATAATCATCCTTACAGTTTCCAAATTATTGAGTGTTTGTAGTCATATGCTTGATTAAAATTCTAGCCTCTATGAGAGTCTTTCCACACAGTGTTCCACCACTTGTTGCATCTATCAAACTCCTATTTATAGATAATAATTCTTCATAGAAGTACTAGATGAGGAGTTGTTTCATGATATTATATTGAGGAAAACTGGTACATATCTTCTTGAAACACTCCTAATATTTGTAAAGGGATTCTCCATGATGTTGCTTTATCCCACTAATTTCTTTTCTTATGCTAGTCGTCTTTGATGTTAGAAAGTATTTCTCCATGTGCTCAAACTCCCTACGGGCAAATCAAAAAGCCAACCTTTTATTGCATCCATTCATAAAAATGGAAAGGCTCTTAACATAATCTATTCATCTATCACTCCTGGAGTTTTTATACTAAGACAGATCACATCAAGCTCTTTGAGATGCTTGTGCACATCCTTACCTGTAAATGCATAAAAATTGGGCAAAAGATGGATTAAATCAGACTTAAGCTTAAAAGCGATATGTTTAAAGTGATGCATACAGGTTAAGTTTAGCGTAGCCAACTTTCTCAAAGTCCTCAAACTCATACATGTCTAAATTAAACTTAGATTTACACTTCATTTGTACAAGATTATTCTAATTCATCATTCAATCATTTATTAAGATCACAAAATATCCAATTTATCATTCATCTTTACTTAATACACATCATTGACCTTCTTTAGATCACATTATCCTCCATAGGATCACTTTTATTCTTATAACATCTCCAAAATTTCAGATCTGAACACTTGGTAAACAACAATCCATTCTTAAATTTATATCCTCATTCATCATCCTAAACATATCCAACACTTTATCAACCTCAAACTAGGTTCATTTCAAGTCTCATTCAAGTCTAAATGCATCATAGGAAAGTATTTTACCATTTGTTGTTTCTAACATCACACAAAAAAAGAATAACTCATATTGATGGCCTTTCCAGTTTTTTTCTCAAGACATATTTTCGGGTCAATATTGCATGACCATTTTGACATAGGAAATGAGGTATTTATGCAATATATTATTCTAAATAAATTTTCCTATATGTCTTAAGTTTCTAACGATATTAAGTTCATGCAGTTTGGTTCAGTATTCTATAAGTTATACCCAAACTACTAAAGACTATTCTCACACTGTGACAACACACAATACTCAACTTCAAGCCATATTTCTCTAGTTTAATATAAAATTAAAATAATCCCATTTGGATGTATATAGATCAAGATATAGCTAAAATATAGATGCATGTTCAATGGAAACACTATAGCTAACATATTCCAGCCATTCTCTTTCAATTTTCCAGATTTTTAACTCCTACATTTTACATCTAATACATCTTGTACATAGATTATCTTTTCTACTTCATTTCCTCTTCATTCTCACTTCCATTTCAACTCAATATCATTGATAAACGAATCATAAACTATGGTTGATCATAAAGACAAAAACCAGAACATCAACGTATACATACATTCATCAAATTTCTGCACACATTCCACTCCGTTGTCACCTTCATTTTATCTCTAACTATCATCATAAACGTTGCTATTCAACAAATCATGAAGAGCAATATACTAACTTGATTAATTCAACTCTTCTTGAAAAATCACCATGAAACCCTAGCCTCTAAGCTTATACAATCATCAACTCTTCAAGGCAGAACAAGTTAGGTTTTTAGTAACAAGATGAAAAGATAGCAAAGATCTTAGAGTGGCTAGTGTTGGATATTAACAAAACTCATGTTGTGAGTAAGGGTTGTCAAAGTCGGGAATGGAGAAAGAAAAGAAGAAGATGAGAGTTTGTAACAAATTGAAAGACAATGAAGATGTTCTTGTAAGATGAAAATATCGTGGGTTTATAATATAGTAACTAAATGCTTGATAAGTGTCATGAGACATACCACATAAAGAATCTAATTAACATTTTTTAATTATGGCACTCAATATTATTTAATCCCTAGTCCATTTATCACCCAATTTCTAATCCAATTGTCACCCAATTTTCAATGTCACATTCTCAACAAATCCTAATACCATTTGTCAATTATTTCAACTATCATTTGACACTTATTTTTACTACCATAAATCAGTTGTCTTACTACTTGACATTTTTCCTAGTCCAAAAATATTCATAATTTTAGAAAATTTTCTAAATTTTCACAAAAAATTAAATCAACAATTATACTCACCAAATCAATTTTCAAAACAAAATATTTACTATTCACATCATAGTCATTTAAAAATCATTTATATCCCGGAATAAGTTAAATGAGTACATGAACAATCATTATAATGTGTACAGAAAAATCAAATTCACGTATGTATATGTTAATATTATGCATGAGCATCAAATGCATTTCCTAACTTCTCAATAATTTCTCTCATATTTGGTATTGTAGGGTTCTAACCCTTAACATAGGGAAAACGGGATGTTACATTCACTTTACTCCGTAGCAACAACTCTGAAATCCTTGATGCACAACGAACATACTACAAAATAAAACCTAAATTTGGGCAACTAAATTTGTAGTAATGATAAGTAGGGATCAAATCTACAGAGAGTGTATGTGTAGCTTTTCTAATGAATGGATTGGTATTTAGGATTTGAGGGGGGTTTTGTTGAATTTAGTTAAGAATATAAAGTAAAATTGAACTAATGCAATTAAATCAAATTAAACAGTACCAAAGTGATAAAGTTGACAAGGAGTTTCAAATCTGATTCTTGGTTCAATCTCACCTTCACATGAGTGAGCACACTTAATCATCATGTTATTCTCATACCTTTTTGTGAAACTATTAAACGTAGATTAATAATAAACTCTATTAACACCAATTTTTCTCTAGTTCAATTTTGATCAAAACAAGCTCCTCAATTAGGTATAACTATCGAACATCTTAGAATAAGCCCTCTAAATTTAGTATGAAAATCATATTATGTACTAGGCAAATAGGTCAATCTAGGCAATAACCACATAAGATCAAGTTATTTAACCTATGCTATATTATCTCTAATGATGCACATCCATTAGTTTACCACAAATGAATCAGAGTTACAATGAATACGCATTCTATTATAGATTCTAGCAGTGGGTTCACATATAAATAATCTATTGAAAGTGTTTAAACCATTCATACATGGATCTTAAAACATTAAGCAGGGAATAACACAAACAATTCCAAAAGAGAGAGAACAACATTACAAGATGAAGAGAAGCCACAAAATCCCTGTCAAACTGGAAAAAAGAAGGTTAGTTCCTCATAAATCTCAAAGAAGTAAGAACTCTGCCTCCTTTCCTATTTTAAAACCTTTCTTTCTTTGTTTAAACACTTAAATTTCCTTTTATAGTCAAAATTAGGGTTATAAGAGATATCTAGTTAGCTACACAACCGTGTAGTTGACCATGTGTTTCATTTTTCCCTAATTCACAAACATACACGATCCTAATGAGTTACATGGGGATATCTCTAATTGTGTAAGTGTACAAGGGAGGCTAAAATTGTGTCTTCATGATCCTACACACTTCCAAAGAGTTATAGAGTCCTATATAGAGTTGTATAGGTTGCAAGAACTTCATTTATTTCATTTTTTTGTCCCATCTTTCCCATAATTCATCTCCTTCTTATTCCACAAAGGCAAATAAGATTAAACATCAAGAAAATGGCTCCAAAGATATGCTTTTAGCTTATTTTAGTTCTTGTTCTTCCAACTTGTACCTAAAACAAAATATGAACAAAAATAAGTATATTAATCATATCATAACATTAATCACTAAGTATTAGGGAGTAAATATGTAGTCAATAAAGTAGTCATCATTTATATCACTTATAAGAATTGATTTGAATTTAGATTATAAGGATAGAATCGTCATAATTTTTTATATACAAAAGGTATATGCTTTGTTTGTTTATTATTTGATTAATGTATTGCCTTGTGATATATGTCTCATGCATCTTTTGATTGATTTATGTATACAAGGCTTAGTTAGAGCTATTGAGACCACATTACCTAATGTTTGCCATACATATTTTTCATAATTAACATGCACAATAGACTGGGAAAGACTTAAAGGTGATAGTTTTTGACATGTACATGGTCAACATATTTTGAGGATTTAAAGGAGCAACTTAAGAGGTTAGATAAAATTAGACCTGAATTTGTCGTTGCATTGCTTAAATATCCGAGGAAGACTTGGGCTACGTCATATTAATCGTTCGAGTCACATTGTCAATTGTTACTAATAACATGGGCGAGACTTTTAATGGATGGAAACTACCAGTAAGAGATAGACCAATTATTAGTAAGTTAGAGACCATTATGGCAATGATTATAAATAAACATGTTGAAAGGAGGAATATGCATATAGATGGAAGTCTGACATTGCACCTATAATTATCAAAAATATTGAAAAAATAAGGGGCAATTAATACAAGATTGTATAGAATGGGGATGGAGCCTATAAGGTGAGTAAAAGAGATGGGAAGTATGTTGTCAAGCTAGGAAGAGACAATTATTATAGCTATATAGCATGGGACCTATATGGTTATTGTAGAGCCCACTCACCGTAGAGTATACACCGGGTCGCCCGTAGGTCGTACCGATGCACAACCTACTACGAGGGTGCACTACCAAACTATCATTTCTATAACCTCATGGCATCCATACAAAGAAAGCAGTAATATCAAATTCGCTAGAATTTAAAACCAAAAGATTCATTTCCATTCATTCATGAAACTGTCAATACATCATCAGTCGTATATATATACATCTGTACGACCCAAAAAAGACTAACATAGCTCCTACATAAGTCATCCAAAAATACCCCCAAAGATCCCCAATGACAGACACATGGGCCATGCTCCTCTCAAGCACACAAAGCAGATAAGTCTCACTGACCGGAGCTAGAAGTCAAACTATCGCTGCCCTGAAAATAGTCGCAATTTGGGTGAGTTTGCGAAACTCAATGAGTAACCATCATCGATGGTTCACCTAACTCATGCATATACAGACAATCACATAATATCGCATATTATCACCTTCAAGAAATCACATGCAGTCAAATTCACCTTTATAAGGCGATATGCCTTTCACACCATTCACATGTAATCATTCATATATGCAATGTGCATGTGACTCTTTCATTTTCTTTCGTTGTTGTGACCGTACGCCTGAGCTCATATACGTTGAGCCATAGGCTCTGTAAACATTGGGCTCAAAAGCCCTAATCCGTTGAGCGTAAAGCTCTGCAAATCGTTGGGCATGAAGCCCTGTGCGTTGAACTTAAAGCTCTGAATACGGTGGCTACACCGGTCACAACTGCCTTTATCTGATCATACTGTTATGCATGTATACACATGTCCACTTTACAATACATGCATCATATTAAAATCCCATATACCTAATTGTCACCATTTGAAATCAATTATGAACAATTTATGCACAATCAACACTTCTATATCACAGTCCAAATATCCCAACACCGTGGTCCTAATCAATCAAATCAAACACATATAACCCGTCCTTAACTCCACATGGCATATTTGCATAAAATTAAACACATAAAGGTTGAGAAACCAACTAGGTTACTCACCTCAGAACTTCCGAAACTGCCGGAAGTCTCGCCTACGTCTGATGATCGGCGATCCACTTGAGCCGCTATAACAATCAAAATATAAATAGCATTACTAATTATGTCAATTTCCATGTTCCATGATGCATATGAATTGAATAATGTACGTACTATACGTGTTATGACATTTCCGACACAAATTCAAATTTCCCGATCTCAACTTCAAATTCCCGAATTCATAATCTCCAAATTGAATTTATTCCATAATTAATTGAACCATCAAATTCCTAAATCCCATTCTTAAAAACCTCCAATTTCATTAATCAGCATTCCTCGTCGCGGCATCAGATCTTTCGCCGCGGCGCCTCACGCACCTCTCGTCGCGACGTACACACGCGTATGTTGCGACGTGCGCCGTCCATCCTCGCCGCGGCGCGCCTTCCACGCACGTCGCGGCGTGCGAAGCATTCTGCTTTCGCCAGGCGTGTTTCTTCAGCGTCGGCGTGCGACCATAAACACGCCTTAAAATCTCGATTCTCGACAAAGAATCACCACCAAATTCAGGTTTTCTCCTCACAAATCACTCCTAAATAATTCCATATATATATCATACAACTAATTCTTAGCTTCTATTTCATCAAACAATCATTTTCCCCAAATCTAAACCCTAAAATCACCGAAAACCCCTATCGGAAACCCTAACTCACCAATCCTTTAATATACCAACTAAATCATTCAAACAACTTTATAAATCAAATAATCAAACCATAAGAGACAAGATAGAAGTAACTTACTTGATTTATAACCTCAAATCTTCAAGGATTTCTCAACTCCAAGATCATCGACACCCACGACTATCACCAAATAAAATTCCATCAACTTCTTCTCTATTCTTTTCCAAGCCAAAGAAATGATCAATGACAAAAGAAGAAAGCAATTGGCACAAAGAAATCGAGTAGCAATCCAAAGAAAGAAGATCACGAAGAAGAAGGAGAAAGCTTCGTGGAAGAGAAAGATTTCAAAGAGTAAGGGTTTAAATATCAAAGGAACAAGGGCTTGTTTGGCTAATAGAATTTCCACCAGTCCAAATCCGAACAGCCTCAAACTAATTTCGAATTCTAATTTCTCCCGAATTCCAATGACTAAACCCTAATTCCTCAATTCAAATTTCTAACCTGTCCGAGCCATTGGATAATCAATTTCGGAACCGAAAATCCAATTAACCAGTCATTGATCAATTTTCCTATCAAGCCTATTTCTCCAAAATTCCAGAAAATTTCCTATAAATCCTCAAAAATAGAAAACTAATTATCATATACTCCAATTTCATAATTCAACTTCCTAACATCCTTTTCTAATTCAAATTCAATCATAGAGCCTATTTTGACCAAATTCTCACACATGACCTAATCATATCCAAATTCAAATTATCCAAATTAAGTCGGAAATATGTCATACATATATGTACGTACAAATGCCAATTATACACAAATTCTATAATGCATGCTCGTGCCAAATACGTATGCAATGAACTGTACACATCCCATCGGTGACGGGATGTTACAATTCTCCCCTCCTAATAAAAATTTTGTCCCGCAATTTTCTTACCTGACTGATCAAACAGACGAGGATACTGCCTCCTCATGTGCTCCTCAGTCTCCCAAGTCGCCTCCTCAGATGAATGGTTCTTCCAAAGGACTTTCACCAATGGAATAACTCGAGACCTCAACCGCTGACCATGATCCAATAATCCGCACCGGCTCCTCAATATAACTCAAGTCATCGGCAATCTCTACCTCTGGAGCCGAATCACATGAGTCGGGTCGGATCGATATCTCCGGCATGCTCACATGAAAGGCGTCATGCAACCGAGACATCTCACTCGTAAGGCTAATCTATACGCCAACGGTCCGATCCGCTCGGTAATCTCATACGGACCAATATACCGAGGACTCAACTTGCCCTTACGGCCAAATCTGAGAACTCCTCTCCACGGAGACACTCTGAGGAACACTCTATCTCCCACAGCATACTTCATCTCTCTCCGATGCTGATCCACATAACTCTTCTGCCTATCTTGAGCCGCCTTGATGCGATTCCGAATCAACTGTATCTTATCAACAGTGTCCTGGATCAGCTCGGGACCCTCTAACATCCTCATACCTTCTTCATCCCAGTAAAGAGGGGATCTACATGGTCTCCCATAGAGTGCCTCGTACGGTGCCATCCCAATGCTGCTCTGGTACTGATTATTATAAGCAAACTCCACCAGAGGAAAATACTGATCCCATACACCTCGGAACTCCAACACACAGGCTCTCAACATATCCTCAACAGTCTGAATAGTCCTCTCACTCTGCCCATCTGTCTGAGGATGAAACGTTGTGCTGAAGTTCAACCTCGTACCCATAGCTGACTGCAGGCTCCTCCAGAACCTCGAAGTAAATCTGGGATCCCTATCTGACACTATCGAAACTGGGACCCCATGCAGTCGAACTATCTCTGCTACATATTTCTGGGCCAACTGATCGAGGGTATTACTCTCCCTCACTGACAAAAAGTGAGCCGATTTAGTCAATCGGTCCACTATGACCCAGATAGCATCACTCTGCCTCGGCGTCCTGGGCAACCCCATAATAAAATCCATCGTAATACGCTCCCATTTCCACTCCGGAATGGGCAACGAATGCAATCTCCCGACTGGGGCCTGGTGCTCAGCCTTAACCTGCTGGCACGTCAAACACCGAGAAACATACTCCGCCATATGCCTCTTCATACCCGACCACCAGAAATGCAACTTAAGAGTGCGATACATCTTGGTGACACCAGGATGCATGACATAAGCAGCCAAATGAGCCTCCTCCAAAATCTCCCGCCTCAAATCATCTATATCAGGAACACACAACCTTTGGCCCATCCACAGAGTACCATCCCTCAGCTCAAACTCAGACTGCCATCCTGATCTAACTCTATCCATCAGTCTCACCAATACCGGATCCCGATCCTGAACTCTCCTGATCCGATCATGCAATACTGGCCTCAGCCTCAAGGTCGCTATCAGATCTCCCTCCTGACTCAAATCCATCTGCACATTGAGAGCTCTCAACTGAACTAAGCACGACAACCTCGAAACCTGAATCTGAGCTGCACTACCATGCGATCTCCTACTCAATTTATCAGCCACCACATTGGCCTTCCCTGGGTGGTACTCGATAATGCAGTCGAAATCCTTAAACAGCTCTAACCATCTCCTCTGCCTCAGATTCAGCTCCTGCTGACTCAGCAAGTACCTCAAACTCTTATGATCGGTGAAGATCCGAACGCGTCTCCCATACAGATAATGTCTCCAGATCTTCAAAGCAAATACAACTTTGCTAACTCAAGTCATGCAGGATAATTACCTCATGGGCTCTCAATCGTCTCGAAGCGTCGCGATGACTCTCCCATCTTGCATCAACACACGGCTAAACCTGCTGCAAGCATCATCAACACCTCAAATCCTCCCGCTCCGGCGGGGGCTAACACCGGCGCCGTCGTCAACCGATGTATCAACTCATCGAAACTCCTCTGACACTCATCTGTCCAACTGAAGGCTACTCCCTTCCTCAGAAGTCTTGTCAAGGGGGCGGAGATCACTGAGAACCCCTCGATAAACCTCTGGTAATATCCGGCCAATCCGAGAAAACTCCTCAACTCTGACACGTTCCTCGGAATCTCCCAACTCTTCACTGCCTCAATCTTGTGAGGATCCACCCGGATACCCTCACCAGACACGATATGACCTAGGAACACCACCTCATCCAGCCAAAATTCACACTTGGTGAATTTGGCATACAACTGCCTATCCCTCATAATCTGCAACACTATCCTCAAATGCTCTGCATGCTCCTGTCTAGAACTCGAATACACCAGAATATCATCAATGAATACGATCACAAATTGATCCAGGTATGGCTGAAAAACCCTATTCATCAAGGCCATGAAGGCTGTCGGGGCATTAGTCAACCCGAACGGCATCACTAAGAACTCGTAATGCCCATACCTGCTCCTAAAAGCGCTCTTAGGCACATCGGCCTCTGCGATCCTCAACTGATAATAACCGGATCTCAAATCCAACTTGGTGAACACTTGAGCTCCCTGCAACTGATCAAATAAGTCATCGATCCTAGGCAGTGGGTACTTATTCTTAACAGTAACCCGATTAAGCTGCCTATAGTCGATGCAAAGTCTCATAGTCCCGTCCTTCTTCTTCACAAACAACACCGGAGCTCCCCACGGTGAAACACTCGGCCTGATGAACCCCTTATCCAATAACTCCTGAAGCTGAGCCTTAAGCTCCCTCAGTTCCACCGGTGCCATCCTATACGGAGGTATCGATATAGGAGCGGTACCTGGAACGAGGTCTATCTCGAACTCTGTCTCCCGATCTGGCGGCAAACTCGGTAACTCCTCGGGAAACACATCTAGGAACTCCCTGATCACAGGGACATCCTGCAACCTCTGCTGCACTCTAGAGTCCACCACATGCGCCAAATAAGCCTCACAGCCACCTCTCATCAACCTCAAAGCACTCACAAACGAAATCATCCTGGCTGGCACTGCCTGACTATCACCTCAAATCTGACCCTCGGTGACCAGAGACTCAATACTACCTCCTTGGTATAACAATCCAAAATAGCCCTATGGGCGATGAGCGATCCATCCCAAAATCAAATCAATCTCCTGAAGGGGTAACACAATCAATTCGTCACTCAATACTGCTGAATCTACCCGAATCGGGCATCCCCTGCAGATCTCACCTAAAGCAGTGGTACTACCCAAAGGTGTACTCACCTGCAACCCATACTGTAACATCTCCCTATCCACATGCAATCTACATGCCACATGCGGTGCAATAAATGAATGCGTGGACCCTGGATCTATCAATGCATACATCTCAATATCTGAGAGTAGAAACAAACCTACAACCACCTAGGGAGAATCCTGGGCCTCCTGCCTGGTCATGGCGTAGACCCTGGCCCGGGACTGCGGCCTGTTGCCTCGCCCCTCGGTCCCCACATAGGAATCTCCACCTCTACCTCGGGCTCCACCTCGACCCCTAAATCCAGGTCCACCGCTGCGACTCTGTTGCACCGTCGAGCTACTACCAGCTCTCCCACTAGCGGCTGACTGAACTCCCAAAGTCAGAGGACAACTCCGAATCATGTGATCCATAGATCCACATGCTAGGTAGGCTCCTGCCACTCTCCAGCACTCTCCACTGTGCCTCTTATCACAATGTATACAGACTGGCAAAGCCTGACCTGCCCCTCTGTCACCACTACTGCTACCACTGCCAATCTGTCCAAATCTCCCTCTCTGACCAAAACCCGATATCAAATCCCCAAATGATCTAAACACGCTCAAGGCTCTCGCTCGTGCTCTACCAGAGCTACCACGATCCATGGATCTCTTACCTCCAGATCCCTGACCGGTCTCGGCTCGGCTCTGCCTTAAGAGCTGCTCAATCCTGACAGCAGCTGATCTCATCTCCACAAAGGTACCCATATCTGATCGGGCTAACCTGGTACGAATATCCAGATTCAGCCCTCCCTCAAATCTCCGGCACCTATCAGCCTCGGAGGTAATCAAACAGACGATCACCGACAGCTCATTAATCGACCTCATAATCCGCCATCACATCGATCCCTGTCTCAACTCTAAGAAGTCCTGCATCTTCATATCCAAATACTCCTTGGGCATAAAATTGTCTCGGAAAGCCCTCAGAAAGTCAGCCCAAGTCAACACACACGGCCTGGTGGAACTACCCGGGACAGTCTTCCACCACTGATAAGCCGGACCCTGGAGCAACGAAACAGCATAATCGAAGCGCTCCTCAGGGTCGCAATCCATCTGATCTAAGACCCGCTCGGTCCTCTCCAACCAACCCTTAGCCTCGGCGAGTGCATCTTCCGTGAAATCGACAAATTTCGCCACGCAGCGATCATACCTCCGTTCCCGTCTCATGGGAACTACCGGAGGCTGCTCCTCAAACATCGGCACAGAAGACTCCCTACTCGCTCCGACTGATCCTTGGTCAGCTGGTTGATCAACTTGATCACCAAAAATAGATGACCTACAATAAAGTCACAAATCTGATCAATTTCTTGCCTTCGTTTAAATTCAAGCCTAAAATATACTATGCCCAAAAGATGCCAAACCATGCTCGATACCACCTAATGTAGAGCCCTCACCGTAGAGTATACCGGTCGCCTGTAGGTCGTGCGATGCACAACCCACTGACGAGGGTGCACTACCAAACTATCATTCTATAACCTCATGGCATCCATACAAAGAAAGTAATATCAAATTCGCTAGAATTTAAAACCAAAAGATTCATTTCCATTCATTCATGAAACCGTCAATACATCATCGATCGATATGTATACATCCGCATGCGACCCAAAAGGACTAACATAGCTCCTACATAAGTCATCCACAAAATACCCCCAAAAGATCCCCAGCTGACAGACCTGTGGGCCATGCTCCTCTCGCCGGCACACACAGCAGGATAAGTCTCACTGACCGGAGCTAGAAGTCAAACTATCGCTGCCCTGAAATTAGTCGCAATTTGGGTGAGTTTGCGAAACTCAATGAGTAACCATCATCGATGGTTCACCCAACTCATGCATATACAGACAATCACATAATATCGCATATTATCACCTTCAAGAAATCACATGCAGTCAAATTCACCTTTATAAGGCGATATGCCTTTCACACCATTCACATGTAATCATTCATATATGCAATGTGCATGTGACTCTTTCATTTTCTTTTGTTGTTGTGACCGTGCGCCTGAGCTCATATACGTTGAGTCATAGGCTCTGTAAACATTGGGCTCAAAAGCCCTAATCCGTTGAGCGTAAAGCTCTGCAAATCGTTGGGCATGAAGCCCTGTGCGTTGAGCTTAAAGCTCTGAATACGGTGGCTACACCGGTCACAACTGCCTTTATCTGATCATACTGTTATGCATGTATGCACATGTCCACTTTACAATACATACATCATATTAAAATCCCATATACCTAATTGTCACCATTTGAAATCAATTATGAACAATTTATGTACAATCAACACTTCTATATCACAGTCCAAATATCCCGAACACCCGTGGTCCGGAATCAATCAAATCAAACACATATAACCCGTCCTTAACTCCACATGGCATATTTGCATAAAATTAAACACATAAAGGTTGAGAAATCAACTAGGTTACTCACCTCGAAACTTAGAAGCTCTCGCCAGAAGTCTACCTACGTCGATGATCGGCGATCCACTTGAGCCGCTATAACAATCAAAATATAAATAGCATTACTAATTATGTCAATTTCCATGTTCCATGATGCATATGAATTGAATAATGCACGTACTATACGTGTTATGACATTTCCGACACAAATTCAAATTTCCCGATCTCAACTTCAAATTCCCGAATCCATAATCTCCAAATTGAATTTAATCCATAATTAATTAAACCATCAAATTCCTAAATCCCATTCTTAAAAACCTCCAATTTCATTAATCAGCATTCCTCGCCGCGGCATCAGATCTTTCGCCGCGGTGCCTCACGCACCTCTCGTCGCGACGTACACACGCGTACGTTGCGACGTGCGCCGTCCATCCTCGTCGCGGCGCGCCTTCCACGCACGTCGTGGCATGCGAAGCATTCCTGCTCGCCGCTGCGTGTTCTTCGCGCGTCGCGGCGTGCGACCATAAACACGCCCAGAAAATCTCAGATTCTCGACAGCAATCACCACCAAATTCAGGTTTTCTCCTCACAAATCACTCCTAAATAATTCCATATATATATCATACAACTAATTCTTAGCTTCTATTTCATCAAACAATCATTTTCCCCAAATCTAAACCCTAAAATCACCGAAAACCCCTATCGGAAACCCTAACTCACCAATCCTTTAATATACCAACTAAATCATTCAAACAACTTTATAAATCAAATAATCAAACCATAAGAGACCAGATAGAAGTAACTTACTTGATTTATAACCTCAAATCTTCAAGGATTTCTCAACTCCAAGATCATCGACACCCACGGCTATCACCAAATAAAATTCCATCAACTTCTTCTCTATTCTTTTCCAAGCCAAAGAAATGATCAATGACAAAAGAAGAAAGCAATTGGCACAAAGAAATCGAGTAGCAATCCAAAGAAAGAAGATCACGAAGAAGAAGGAGAAAGCTTCGTGGAAGAGAAAGATTTCAAAGAGTAAGGGTTTAAATATCAAAGGAACAAGGGCTTGTTTGGCTAATAGAATTTCCACCAGTCCAAATCCGAACAGCCTCAAACTAATTTCGAATTCTAATTTCTCCCGAATTCCAATGACTAAACCCTAATTCCTCAATTCGAATTTCTAACCTGTTCGAGCCATTGGATAATCAATTTCGGAACCAAAAATCCAATTAACCAGTCATCGATCAATTTTCCGGTCCGGGCCTATTTCTCCGAAAATTCCAAAAAATTTCCTATAAATCCTCAAAAATAGAAAACTAATTATCATATACTCCAATTTCATAATTCAACTTCCTAACATCCTTTTCTAATTCAAATTCAATCATAGAGCCTATTTTGACCAAATTCTCACACATGACCTAATCATATCCAAATTCAAATTATCCAAATTAAGTCGGAAATATGTCATACATGTATGTACGTACAAATGCCAATTATACACAAATTCTATAATGCATGCTCGTGTCAAATACGTATGCAATGAACTGTACACATCCCATCGGTGACGGGATGTTACAGTTATCCATAAAATATGTTATCAGTGCAATTAATCTCTTCAAAGAACTAAGGCATTTTTTAATGAATGTTACAAGAAGAGCATCTTTCTAAAAGTTTCTGATAAGGTGTTATAACCTATTATGAGGATACGCTTTTAGCTAGAGAATGATTATAAACAGATTCATCAACCAATTAAAAGTATAACGCCAGGATGACCAAAAAAGGTAAGAAGGAGTTAATAAAAGTGCCTAGTGTAAGCAAAATGTCACAAAAGGGTCAAGTGCAAAAATGTGAAACTTCTGTGTACAATAGCAAAAGGTGTAATATAATAACACCAAGTGAACAACCTGTCAATGTAAGTAACAAGTTGTTTAACATTATTTGTTTCATTTAATTTTCAATGGTAACATTATATTGTAGGTCTCAATAGCTTTTACAGAAAGATGAACTTTTAGAGAAGGACTAGCAATACCAACATCAACAAAGACATATTCTCAAGTAAACTTAGATGAATTAGTATCAATTAATTAAAGAATGTATATCTAGTTAAAAAACATAATGTTAATTAATCAAGAACGTATATCTAGTTAGAAAACATAAAATGTAAGTTTAACAAGTGCTTAATTTTTTAAATTCATTGACTATTAAAATGATCGACATGTGATCAATCAATGTTGATTCACAGGTTGCCAATCCTATAAAATTGACTAAAAAAATTTATGGACATGAAAATCCTATATATTTAAAGTTAAGTTTTGAACCTAGAGGTTTTAGGTTCAAAGGCAAATCTAACATCAGTTCAAGATAGTTACAAGCTATAGTAACTAAAAAGAGAGTAGAAATTGGGAACAATAGCCAAGACATTAACCTTCTAAACAATTAAACATGTTTAGCCATAAATTATACTTTATGTTTAGCTTATTTTGTAAACATCATGAATTAAAAAGTGTATTTTGGTCATAAATGATTTCATCTCCTAGAAGGTATTAGATTTGCCACATTTTATGAGCTTGGAACTGTTATAAATAACAATCACTTCTAACTGCCCTACTTCTTTATTCATTACTTTCCTTTGACAGAGATGCTACTAGTTGTATATATAATATGCAGGTTCAAATCAATATTTTATCATCCAGGGCCATAGGTTAAACATGTTGGAACCCGATCCGGGAACCGGATTCCAACCGAAAAATAGGAACGGATACGAAGAAAGAGGCGAATTCAAATTGAATAAATTGAATTCGATAACGACAAACAAAGCGAAAGCGGAAGCAAAGCGGATGCAGAATCGGAAGAAGAAAATCGGAACGGTTACAATCAAAGGCGAAACAGATACGAATCGAATTCAAACCTACAATCAAAGTATACAAATGAAGCGAAAACAAATAGCAAACAAATGTTCGACATCCAATAATACAATACAAAGACAACAACGATCACGTTGGAAACCTAGACTATCCAAATCCGGTATAATTTTTTTCTCATCTTTATTCAAACTAATGCAAATCAAGAATACAATTTCCTTTTTCTTGGGAAGTGTCCTCAATCCATTTCTCAATTCATAACAAACTTTTTATCCATCATATAAGTCCTATAATCCATTATCACACATTTTAATCTTATTTTTATTCATTTTCAACTTATTATCTAACAAAATTTCGGCAGCATAACGGTTGCCTTTGACATAACCAAAAACCTGCAAATGGTTCAAAATACACTTCTAAATGCCCAATCAATCATACAATCATCAAAATCAACCGGACCCTCCGTCCGGGATCTCAGCTTACACAAACGCAAACCTATTTCTAATACACTTTAATAATTCACAATCAATTCAAATTCATCCAAACACAATCCAAACCATAACTTAATCCAATACATATGTCCAGAATTCATAATACATTCCCAAAATGGATACACAATACACTTTAATGGCATTGCAAGCCATTTACAAAACTTGTCCAAATATCTCAAGTACACAATTTACAAACAGAACAAAACGAACAGACAACTTGAATTTCTTTCATCTGATCTCCTGCTCGAAACCTGGAGATAGGGATGAAAGGGGGGTGAGCTACACAACTCAGTAGATAACACATTTATAAATTGAAAAATAAGCAGAAATTATTTTTCATAAGCTTTTTGTCAAAAGGGCTAATTTTTCAAATTTTGTAGTTTTTCAAACAGTTTCCTCAAATCTTTAAAATTTTCAAACTTTTCCTATAAATCCCACTTTTTCATTTCTCAATTTTAAACATGAATGCAGCACACAGAAACAAATCAAAAACACGTAACATATCAAAATGGTGCAGTTCGGTTCGAAGCGAGCGCATCGCACATTCCGTATAGCGGTCCTGCGGTAAGTGAATAGAACGTACTACACTTTCTCGCATAGCGGTCCAGTGTAGCCGTGAAGGGAGTCCGAAATCGGACCTCTGTGCCACTAGCGGGCAGCCGGGAGAAGGCTATAAACGAATAGAGACAGTGCACTGACTCACGAGGGACCTGACCAAACCCACATAACACATAAGTGAAAACGGAAGTTCGAATTGCCCAAAGGCATTTTTCAAAATCTTAATTTTCACACATTCACATAATGCATACAATTCAATCAATTCATCATTCAAATACTAATTTCAACAATTTGCATAATTTATCAATGCATACACAACAAATGAATTTAAGCTTGTAATAATTTTTCAGAAATCATTCGGAAATCATAATTTCAAACATTTATCAACTTTTATTTTCAAGCATTTACAAAAACAATAATTTATCACAAATCCAATTTTTTTTGCTTTCTTTAATTTTTGAAAATTCATATTGAGCTTACAGATCAAAATATAAATATGCTACCCACCTCGAATCGATATCAGAGACTTGTTCCAAGCTCCAATTTGATCAATTATTCTTTTCTTCTTCCAATTAAATTTTCCCTAAACCAAATTCATCAAAATTCAACCTCATAAATGACATGATTCTTAAAATTGATGTCATAATTCATCAATTCATACTAATTTCAAGATATTTAAGTCACCAATTTCTAAAATCTCCAAATTCTAAATTTGACCTAAACTGATTCACTCAAATTCAAAATCATAAAAATCATAATTACTCAAATTGAGCTTAGAAAACATTAATTCCTCACATATTCAAGCTATCTAAATCTCCAATTTTCAAAAACCCCAATTTCCAAATTTGGCCTAAACCAATTCATCCAAATTCAATCTCATAATTCACAAATTCTTCAAAACTAATTTCATATTTCACAAACCCATATTATTATCTATAATTATACACCAAAATTTCACAAAATCCTCTAACACAAAATTAAGCCTAAACCTTAATTAATTTTCCATCCAAAATTAAACACAACCTAAGGCATATGCATCAAACTTAGCTTCATAAATCACATACCCAAGTCCTTTTCCATGTTTCTCAACCAAAAATTCAACAAAATCTCAAAGCTCAAATTTTTCTCTTACCTCTTTTCTTCTCCAAATTCGAATTTCTTGGTTCCCAAAGTAAGCTTTCTTCATTTTCCATCATTTTTTCTTGAAATCAACTCAAAAGCATGCTTGAACCCTTCAAAAATTTGAAAATCATCACTTCTCCCTCTTCTTCTCCATAGCCGACTCTTCTCTCATCTTCTCACTTCTTATTTTCTTCTTCTTTCTTCTGATTTTTTCAGCCCATTTCGTGACTTTCATTTGCTTAAAACGACAACTCCTCATGTGTTTTAAAGCCATGTCATTAATGACCATATTGCCCCTCCATTCAAAGCTTAAAATCATGCTTAACTTTCGGATCTGATTCGCACTATCAATTTGGAGGAATTTGTCAAAACTTCCTTCTAGATAAATGTTCCTCTATGTCTTAATTTCATAATGCCATAAGAATCATCTAATTCGGAGCACTACATCAAAAGTTATGCGCAAAGCATTTCGGGTTGTTCATAATCTAACACATTTTCCAACATGTTATTTCCATCTAGAAATTTACATTCTTAATCCCAAAATTGACATTCGATGTCTTCATAATAATTGTATCTCTATTTCTCTAGTTTAATTCAAATCAAGAATCACCTCATTTCGATTACCATAGAAAAAGTTATGCCCAATATACTCTCAGATATTCCTAATCCAAAAATTGCACTCTAATCCGAACTTCCATTCATAATTTGAGGGTCTTAGGGGAAAAATTGACATTTCATTTCTTCGTATGATTTGTAGCCCCATGTCTTAATTTTATTTCGCCTCAAGAATCACTTCAATCGGATCACCACAGATCCCGAATTTCGCAAAATACAAAACCATATTCAGAAAATGAGTCAACTCACTTTGATTAAATTAATCACCCTTAATTAAATCTCAAAATTTTCATAATTTTCCATGAGTATGTAGATAATTGTCTTAGGAATCCAACGCCGCAAGAATCAAGTCAATCGGATGTCGGACGGAAAAGATATAAGCAAAATATTGAGCAAGGATCGAATGAGGAAGAGAAAAGCAAATTCAGAAAAAACTCAAAACGGCGTCGCACAAGGGGAAGGCGCAAAACAAAACGACGCCGCACGGAGGGGAAACGGCAGCGCGCTGGAAAGGAAACCGAAACGACGTCGCGTGAAGAAGGAAGAAACGGCATCGTTGTGGGACGGGCGCGCGTGCGAGGAGAGCAGACGCGGGGGAAACGGCGTCGTGGCCACGTCGCACCCGGCTGGGTGCGACGCGTCGCACTCTGAGTGCGATGCAATTTCCCATTTTCTTTTTCTTTTTTTTTTTAACTTCTAAAATTCATATCTTTTGATCCCTAACTCCAATTTTAACAAACTTGGTCTCTATGGAAAGTTTGAAGGAAGCTCTACAACTTTCAAGAAGAACTCAAAAATCATTTTTGTCTCTAAAAGGGTCAAAAATTCAATCAAAGGTACTGCCCCAATTTAATATATCCCTAAACAAATGCCAACTTTGAAAATTCATATCTTTCAACTCCAAAATCCAATCATGTCATATTTTATATCGATGCAAAGCTTGGAAAGTCTTTTACAACTTTCATGATGGACATAAAAATCAATTTGACCTCTAAGGAAGTCAATTTGTCAGTCAAAAGTTCTGTCCTCTAATAATCATGCTAAAACCATAACATAAACTTGTAAAAATCATAACTTATTATTCCTTGATCGAAAAATTGCATACTTTATGTCAAAATAAAGATCAAATTAAATCCTTCAATTTTCATGAAGAACTTCAAAGCTAAATTATCCTTTAACTAGGTAAATTTTCCAATCAAAGCTTTAGTCATAACATAAGTCAACCTATAACACACCTGAACTTTGATTGATCATAACTTTTACTCCCGATATCAAAAAATTGCAAATTTTATGGCTACAGAAAGCTCTCAACATAACCTACAAGTTTCATGTTGAACATTTTCTCAAATTTTGACTAAATCAAAAGTCAACTCTCAAAGGTCAAAAAGTCAAACTTTTCACAATTTTCTCACTTTTTCTCTTTAATTCTTGCTATTAAACTTCATTTCAATCAGCTCATCCACTTTTGAATATTTCTTATTTTCACTCAAAAATCGGGGTCCAACAAAACTTGAGTTGCATCATTTTAAATTTCTCTCAGGAATCACATGTTACATTAGTTATAGTACTTTACAAGTATAAATTATACTAGAGCCCTTTTCTGGTGCTATTCCCATATAGGAATATATAGTTTCCAATTATTCCTTTGCTAGTTTTATAATGGATTTAAAGACAAATTTGATTTAAAATTACAATACAACATCTCAAAAAGTTGTTTTTAAGTGATTATAGAGACCAACTGCAACTGGTCTCATTCCTCTTTTTATTAAAAGCAATATAAGGTAGATTATTTTGAGTGATTGGAATGTTTGGAAAATAAAAAAAATTGATAAAGATGAAAAACATTCACAATAAAAACGAAAATGAAAGAATTCAATGGGATCAAATTTAAAATTTTACACATTTACATGCATGATTGAACTAAACCTATTTTACAACCATCTATGAAAAGATGAACAACAAAACCAAAATTAAAATAAAGCCTACAATTATATGTAATAACTTAAACCTAAACTCTTTCTTCTCTTTCATCAACATTTCAACGTTTTGCTTCATAATTTTCATTTGCTCATCTAGTACCTTTATTTCTTCTAAATTTCTCCTTAATTCATCCTTCTTAAGTATGGATATTTCTTTTCTTAAATTATGAGTAATATAGTCAATTCTATCATAAAATTGCTTGTCGTACCATTGCAAAAACTTAAAATTACCAACTAGGTAATTAGGACATCCCAAAAATCTTATCCTAAAATTAGTATCACTCTATGAAGTCCTTAAAAAACATTTTAGCCTACAATATTAAATCACTTTTGGCCCATTATTATAGCTAGAACTGCTAAAGTCTTCAAATCCCATTTACAAAATGGCTAAAGTTAAAGAAACTATATATATTTGAATTTGTTTGCATTATATGAAAGAAATGTTCTTTCTAAGTCATAATGCTCTATCAAAGGAACTTAGACATAATTTGTTACAAATAAAAATGAAAGAAGATAAATAAAACACGTTGCATATAGGAAAGAACACTAGATATTTTCTATATTTCATATTCTTGCTAATTACAATGACTTTACTAGATAGGTTTTTAATGAAAAACTTATATACTTTATACTAATTAGTTTTAGTTTACAACCTTTACATGTAGTGCAATATTGTTGTAAGAACCAAAAGAAATCTCCAACACTATAGCATAATTCACAAACTTCCCTCAATTTTAGTTCTCAAATCCCTCCCCTCATTTGTTTACAATCGACAGATAATGGCACGTTTGACTGTGGCATAAGACATTGTTAGTTGTCATTTAGCAATCAATATCAATATCCATCCCTTCCTATGTAAATTGCCCGACTAGACCATGACTTTTAATTTAAAACCAACACTAGTTCCATCATGAGGTCTCATTTCTCAAATCTTGCATTTGTTTCATCGGTAAGCAAACACAAATTTTTTCAGTTATAAGGTGTGAAATTTATTCATCAGCAGGCTCCTACGCACTTGTAATTTCCCCACTGTTGATTGAAAGCTCGATTTAAGAAGTGTATAAATTATAACATGTAAAAGCAATGATAAATTGTAACTAAACATAGAACTAAGACGAGAAAAATTAAACCAAGGAAATCATACAAAAACACAGAAGTTGAAAACATACAAACAATTTATGCATGTAATAAAGAACACAAGATGGGATAGATCAGATGTAGAAGTAAGGCGATGCAGAGAAGGAAAGCCATGCAGAGAAGGAAGGCCACATAAAGAAGCAAGGAAGCGTAGAGAAAAAAGGCCACATAATGATGTAACACGACTAAAGAAGATGAATCGCATAGAGTTGTTGAAATAGAAATAAAAAATTAGGGATTTTAAGAATTGGAGAAATTAAGGTTAAAAATTTTATCAAATTTAAAGGGTTATTGAAATTATAGACTCCATGCCATACTAGATAAATTCTCTACATGGCAATGAGGTGCTAAAGAAAGCAATAGAAAATTCTATGTAAGAAATATTTAATGGACATTAAATTTCTATTAACTTAATATCTTTTTAAACATTCAAGTTTTATTTGAACTTTTAGGGACATTTTTCTACTTAAATTTTAGGCAAAATCTTTCGATCTTTTTTTTTTTACTTTTCTAATTTTATTTACTTACAATAATTGAAGTCCCTTGCATATGGTGGTTGATTCATCATTCATTCCTTTACGATAATAGGTTCACCAATATATTTGATCGTTAAATATGAAGCATTGAAGCATTGGACTAAAAAGTAAAGTGGTAGACCTAAAAACGGTTCTTTATCATCCTCCTACTAAACATGATGTTTTGAAATAATAGAAGTAGGTTTTAATTATGATACCATTTCTACTAAATGGAAATAATATTATAAATTTCAATATGTTAATTATATTTTTCACCGTAAATAGTACTATTATTCATGTGGAATAAATGAAGTGCTCAAAAACTTTTGTAGAAAATGGGCCAAATAAGAACCTAATCTCATTGACCATGACCACACCACCTTCCTTACCCTGTCTCTTCCCATCCATAATCTATTGCATTGCACACAGTCCTAGAGTTAGTCTCCTCTTTTGTTGAAAGAGTAGTGCAAGTCATGAAGCTTAGAGCTTGAGATACCCTTTAGTATTACATTGTGGTTCAATTTATGATTGGTTGTAATTGTAATTATTTACTCATATCATAAGATTTCAACTTATGTTAAATAACCTAATTAAATCTTGTCACAATTTTGAAATTAAATATTTTAAAAGGCGATAGTATAAGATTGGTCACCCTTTCAAGAATCATTCTTTGACATATCGATTCAAATGACTTAGTAATATAGAAGTTTATAACTTTATTAAAAGAATAAAAATGAAATTGCAACTCTAATCCTATGATGAGGCTAAAATATTCTTTCTATGTTATATTGTTTAATAAGAGAAAAGGTCTAAGAATTATGTGGAATATAATGAGTCTACACAAGAAAGGTTACCATTCAAAAGCTCTCCAAGATTTTACTCATATATTACCTTTATAGACATGACACGTCCAAGTTAACTTTATAATCATCACTATATATATATACTCTTTTTTTTGGAAAGTTAAAGAATAAAATTTGTTCATTTTCAAAAAGATAAAACAAGAGGCCTTCTAAGCCAATAAAAGGATACATCTCAAACTTAATTTAATAGAACGCAAAGACATGAAAGACGTTATCACCTCAGCCTAACATCAAGAACCTACTTCAGCTAATTACTTATGTCAGTCTCCATATTTGAGATATAAATTGACTAATGTTTGCTTCAATGATGCTCATCATCATCAATTTTGTGTGGAGGGTATAGTGTTGTAACAGAACCTTGTTCATCTTGTTTCGTTCTCCAACTTTGTCTTTTAGACTCTCAATTATATAAATTAATGTTTCAGTGCACAAGACTCCCCGCTTTGCGAGGTCAAGAGAGGTTCATCAATCATATTCAACTTTCCTTTTGTATTTTACAAAGAGGTTGTTTCCGTAACTCGAACCCGTAACTTTTCAGTCACAAAAGAGTAACCTTATTAGTTGTTTCAAAGCTTATCCTCTGGACTCTCAATTATGTAGTAATCTCAAAAGGCCAAAGAAATAAGAGACATTGCTCTCTCTCTTGATGGCCTTTTCTTTCATTTAGACACTTAGGACATCTCCCCATCTTTATGATTAGAGCGTTACAGGACAAGAAGCATGTGCAGTATCAACTCTTCAAACTTTAGCACAAGGTTGGATGCAACCAGCTTAGCAGGTAGAATTCTTCATAGCTTATTCTGTAGATATTGCATTTGTAGAAATGTGCATGTGTATATAGCTGAAAAGAAACTTGGTATGTGTGTGTGTGTCTGAATTTACAGGTGGAGGCGTCGAAAGAAGCAAAGGAGAAGAAGATGAAAGCAGTAGAGACAGATATGAAAATGAAGAACTTCAACCGTACAAGGAGAATAAAAGCGTCATAGAAGAGAACGATAAGTTGAAAAGGTTCTTATCGCAGCTGCAGACCAATTTCTTTGCCTACAAGTCTCTAATTGCCGCAACCACTCCTTAATTTATTTATGCATATCTCTTCATCACTCTTAAATTCTTCACATTTATTCCCATTTTGTATGTGATATCAGTTACACAAGGTAGCTAAAATAAGCTTGCTTCATAGACATTTTTAGGGAAATAAAAAAAGTTTTAAGGGTGCGCACTTCATACATCCAAATGATTTCAGATGGGAATACAACCAAAAAAATTATACTCACTACTTTCCACTCGTTCTAAGTTCATACCATTTTGTGTCTTTTTTTCATTCAATTGCTTAACTAAAGATTTCAATGAAGGGAGGACATGCAGATTAATGTATATAAACATTTGATTTGTATATAATCTCACTATAGCAGGCATTTACCCCTTAATTGTGCACCTCTTAACATACTTCGTCAACATAATTGATCATGTTCATTTATTCGGTAATTAATCTATCGACTTCTTTCCAATGATTTCTTTTTGAAAATCTTTTTCCTAGTTTTCATGGTAAGGATAAATAACACATGTTGGAGGACAAAGCTCCTCGATTCCTGGAAACTAGTCGGACTCAAGATTCCGATTAACCTGTTTGGTTTTTCAAAATCAATGTTTTTCCATAAATGCTTTGTAATTTAATATCAATTTCATAAAAATCTCGTAAAAAGTAAAAGCAATTAGTCTTTATTGTCCAGCATAGGGTCTAAAGTCATTCGTACATACAAGTTGGCATCAGTCACTGCGTACATGCAAACAACAAAAGACATTAAAGCTTACCTGAGCCAGGTCACTAACATACCCATTCATCCTTGATTCTAAACGGAAATACAATAGCCAATAGTCCAAACCACTAATTGAAAGTGAAAGATTTGCTGAACAAGACCGCCTCACTAATACCTGCCTACTAATATGAAGTCGTCATCATCCAGAACCTGAACATCTTTCTCTCCAATAAAGTTTTCCCGTCCAACTTTCTTCACCAAATTCACAAACTCAACCCTCTTGGCCTTGGGAAGAGGCACATATGGGAGCCTAAACACTGGTCTAACAACTCCAAGTTGAGCAAGAGCTGTGTTCAACCCAATTGGATTTGGCTCCACAAATAGCCACTCAATAAGAGGCATAAGCTTTGAATTCAATGCAGGACTCTTTCCATCAAACATGAGTTCTCGCATTAAGCCTGGAACCAGATTGCTGGCAACAGAAATCACCCCCGTAGCCCCATGGTTCCATCTTGATTCGTGGCACTGATCATCATTTCCGCTCCACACTACTATTCCTTTATATGTATACTGCTCAACTCGGTCATTGCCAACACATTCCTTTACACCTGCTAGATTAGGACTCCGTGCTATAGCATGAATGACAGATGGTGGTATATCTTGGCCAGTTCGTGATGGTACGTTGTATATAATTGAAGGGCCCATTGGTAGTACACTATCAAAGTGTGCAATCAAACCTTCCAGGGAGGTTTTGCCGTAATACGGATTAATGTGAAGAGCAGCATGCATTCCAACTGCAAAACCTTGCTCCGTAGCATGAATTGCTTCCCTTGTAGAGTTGCTTCCAGTGTTTCCTATCACCTTAATTGAACCGCCAAAACAATTAACAGTATGACCTATGAGCATTATGTGTTCGTCCCAAGACATTAACTGCCCTTCACCAGTTGTGCCACCAACAATCACACCCTCAGCACCATTAACAATTTGCATATTCATCAAAGCGTCATAAGCTTCAAGATCAAATCTACCATCAGGTAAATATGGGGTTTTGATGGCTGTTATCAGTCTAAGAGATTTTATATCCTCTGATGATGTCCTGCACAAAACAGAATCTCATTTCATAAGTACCACAAAGATAATGAGATCATTTACATCTTCGCGTACTATGTTGAAATGGGAATAACACATACAGCACCCATTTTACTTCGTATTAGAGATGTGAATTGCAGTGTAACTTAACGCACCATCTAGAAAAGGAATAAATAAATGTTGGACCTTACCTATTTTTAACTTCAAAACTACGCATTGGGAGATGCAAATTAGGCATTAAGGCAGCTTGCGGGCATCTCCATTTTGCACTCCTCCTGTTTCACAAAAACAGAAAAAACCAAATGGCAAAACACAGTAGTCATTAACTTAAACACCAAACCATTTTTCGATCTTCCAAATGGGAAGGGAGGGAAGGAAATAGGGTAGAGAGTAAAAATGGATAACTTGAAAAGTTCATTCCTTTAAAATGATATTAGTGTCAATTTCACATTTTTAAAAAACTGAACAAAAATATAAAAAGACAAAATTCTTAAGCAGCATAATATAAACTAAACTAATTCTATAACGAGGTGATGACAAAGAATACCTATTGGAGGAAAAGTGGAGAGCAGAGTCACCCAAGCGCGCGCTATGACCCGTCAACGTAGCCATCTAGCAGACCAAGCCTAACCCAACACCTTGTTTACTCTGATCTCACAGTTACTAGAGTGACTGAGGATTTCAGAGACTAAATGACAATAATGGTGGTAATGATAAGTGTGATGACAATAGTGTGGAGGAGGAGGTCTGGGTAGGAGGCGGACATGAACATTAGTTAAGAAGATGGTAAATGGTTGTGCAGTCGTTAAATTGTGTGTCTGTGTGTGAGAGATCTAAAACGGGGGTAGGCGAGGATTATGCTGTGGGCGTATTGAAAGAGAAGAGCCTTAGGGTTGCACTCATCCAAAGCGGAAAGGTGCGTTCTGTTCTGTTGTTCTCTGCTCTTATTGGGTCACAACTGGGCTCTTCTTTACATTTCAACGTGTTCATTTTATTTAATAAAATAAAACCCTTGTTTCTACAATTAAATAGACTTTTACAAGTAAAACTAAAGACAATGAAAGATAATAACGTCAGAGGCTAGTCAATTTTGGCTAAGCATCTTTTAAGTGGAAAACAAACTTTCTCATAGATTATCATAATTTCAGACTCCAATCCCTTTCTCTTAACTTGACTGACGACTCTACTCTTTGGCAATGGTCTTTTTGGAACATAAGAGAAACAAAGATTCCAAGTCACCTAAACACAGGCCATTGGATTTTTTTTCCCTCTAAACAAGGCACGCTTGTTCTCTGCACTTTATTTCTCTTGGTCAATCTTAGTTTTGGGAACCAAACGAAATAAGGATTTTGGATGAAAATGAAATTAAAAAAAAAAAAACAAATTCGAAATTCATTCCCATATCTCAACCTTATTGCACCTATTATTTGAAGCAAATGGTTTGACTCAAATTGAACTTATAATACATCCTTCACATGCATTCTGACATCGATAATTGGTAAGAGTTCACTTACAGATAAGAGTTCACTTACAGATTTGATTACTCTTATTGCGGGTCAAAGCAAGTAACTTTTCTTCCCTCTGTTATATATCTTCTTTTTTTTTTTGTTGCAAATAATACATAATTTCTTATGTTAGTTCATCAAAGGATTCAGTTCTTTCCTATCCAGTATTTCAATTCATGCAACATGCTATCTTTGCTGGAGTCATTCTCCCCCTGTTATAAGAGCAAATACAACTTGGCTGACCTTAGAACTACAGCAGAAGATAATAGTTAATAATAACAAAATTAAAAAAAAAAACACTTGCCAATGTCCTTTTAGAAGTCCTTGCAACCAATGTAATAAATTTTGATAAACCAGGAGACACCAAAGGGGAGGAAAAAAGAGTAACATGATTGAGAACGTAAGTAAATAAATATTACAGGGGACTTACTCCTTTCGAAAAATATTACACCGAGATTAGTGTAGCTGTGTAGCCAATGCAATATGTGCACCGGTGTTAAGAAATAAATGTGTATCAACGACTTGATTCTCAACTGCTTCTAAACATCACTACTAATAATGCCCACCGATACGGAAAATGCACCAAAAGTTTACTACTTTTGTCATTCAACATTAATCACCTTGTAGGCAGTAAAGCTGACGGATATTTCCTGAAGCTGCATTTGCAATCATTACAATGAGCTAATTAACAATTACCAAATTCATAGGTATAATTGGTCACGTAAGTTCAGTATAGACTTTTCTCGTTCTATAAGTATGAAATCACAAACATGTCAGGAATAAACCCTCTATTCACCCGATTCCTACTTAAGCACCCCCCACAGCCACCACCCCACCCCATGAAAAAGAATATCACCAGATAGCAGAAAGTTCAATTTCACTATGCCCATAAAGTATACGACACTGAACGTTAAGATTTAATGTTTCTAACAGAGGTAAGCTTGGTACAAGAAGGCCTATCAAAATTCAACACATTAGATAGGAGTTATAGGACAAATATTTCAGCACTTTTCTTTTTTAAGGCAACCTATGACAAATGAAATCATATTTTCTACCAAAATATACCAAAAGGACTATTTTGATTACAAGGACTATGCTCCAACAATTTAATAAGTCTTGCTGGGCTTTATTAGAAAGTTAGGTTGAAAAACTGCACCACAAAGGTCATCAAGAATGGCGGTATCATCTCATGCAAAACACGTGAGTTTTTTTTATTTGTTGCTTTTTGACATAGAGAAGGTCAACCAGGATTTGGTAGATGGACAACTTTTGTTTCTAAATGGTCAAGCTGACTGAATATAAGCAACATCTCCCAAAAGTATTTTATTTCTCGCATATTATACAAATAATTAAATAGTCAGGGCTTCACGAGAAAATTACCATATAACCAATCCTTGAATAAAAGATGAAGTGCACATGACAACTCCCGCTTCTTATTTTCCTCAAGAGGCGCTTCCCTTAATAATTGCTTTATCTCACCCAAATTCTTTCGCTGGAAAAATCAAAAACATTTCACCAATTCAAACATCAAGTGCATGTAAACTTGAGTGCTACACAGAGCAACTATTAGAAATAAATGTACAGCTTTCATTATAATCAACAACAGTTACATTTCTCTGTTGTGATGCCATGTAGATGTCTGGCAAAATAAATGGGTTATCTTTTGTAGATCCACACGATTCGCCTCCAAGCCAGTTAGGAATCTATGAAAATAAATAACTAAATGTCAGCTGATTTCAAAACCATTAGAAGTAGCAAGAGTCCAAGACATCATTGAGTGAAATGAACAAGTGAAACTAATCCAAAAATATATATTCAGTGTTAATTGCAAGATGCAGTGAAGTGTTCCTATAAATAGAAAGTTATCTGTATAAACCTACCAAAAAGTTAGTGAATTGGTCAGGGTCCAGGCGTGTTGCTGTCTCTGCTTGAACTTCAGATACGCCTGCAGGATGAGACAATGAATCATGTGGATCGACCACCCCCAATGTCACAGGTTCATCCCATCTGTTGATAGTTGCCCCAATGCCAACTTCAGCCATGTGTTCCTCCAGCTCTGAGTAATAACTATTGTATGGTGCAACCTGATTTTAAATGCCACATATTTACCAAAACTTTATCCATCAAGGTGGCAGCTTGGGCCTTATCTTCAAGAAGTAAAACTGCTGAACCTAAACTTGGAGATGTACATAGCCATGAACTTTTGAAGACTAGTTACTGATGTGTCAAGTGTACACTCCTTTCAGAAACAAAAACAGAGCACACCATCCCAACCAACCACTTTCTAAATGGTCACTTTTTCCAACAAAAATCAAGGAAATAAAAATACTAAAGCAGAAATAGCATTAGGATATCCCAGTAATAATACAAAATTTTCCATGGAAAAAGAAGTCAATCAGCAGAATGTTAATCCCAACTCAACTGTTAATTAAAATAAATCTTATTTCTCAGAAAAAAGACTAAATCTTATAAAATTCAACCATGACCGCCATCATTCCCCATATGCTCTAGTATTCAGATTTAAGAATCTTAATCAGATGTTTTGGGAATGATACAGAGGAGGTATATCATCTGTCAGCTAAATACTAGATAACAGTTTAAGATAGTCACAGATCAAAGGGCCAGAAAAGAATCGATTCAATATTTTGAAATAATAAACTTTTTATCAATAGAAAACTAAATCTTCTGGAACTAAATTTGACAATAACATGAAGCATTATATGTCACCCACTGTAAAAAACTTGATAACCCATGAATTACCACCCAAAATATGCACAGTCTATCCTGTTAAGGTGGCTAAGAATGTCCAGAAAGAAGTCCAACATGAAAGATCATTATGTTAGAAGTCAGATGTGTAGAACAAAAAACGAATTTCAGAACAACTTCCCTCAAACATTAATTTATTTTTCTCCGATCCGGTCAATAGAAATGGCAACCGATATAGTAGTACATAACATATATCACATGAAAAGGCACAAACTAACCTGCAACTTATGGTTGTCACCAACAATGAGTGGTTGCTGATTTACCCCAAGAAAGAACACACATTCACGACAATTGGCAACGCAGACTCGTTTTGCTGCTGTAATCACATGAATTCGCTCACAATGTTCAATTCTTACAGCCTGTAAAGACATCAACAGCATCTAAGAAAAATAAATTTGGATCATATTTAATCAGGGTATACTACATTTGCAAAATCTAAGATAAATAAAATCATCAATAAAAGTCAAGGACTTCTGTTACAAACAAATGAACAGAGATTTGCATTTCGCAGCAAAATATACAATGCAGATGTTCCTTCTTAAAGTAGTTCCGTGATTGGATTACTCAGCCAATATATGAAACCAAAAACGAATTTTAGCAGTCAATATGACAGAAATATGTATGTAAATATCATAGAAAGAAAAAAGCACAAAATGCAAGAATGAAGAGTGGTCATCAGAACTATCTATTGTTGCAAGACACTACTTTGGCATGTAATCCAAACATCAGAAAGAATCCAGCAATCATATTCACTCTTAGCGACAATCATTACTAGATAACTAAACTGACTTTCATTTGATGTTGAAACACAACAGACAATCAATTGGTCTTGCATAACAGAAAAATCACTAATCAGACATAGGCAACCATACATGCTTATCATACACTTTTATGTGGGAGTCTCCTTGCAGGAACACATATACAACATACTTCTTTGATGTGTTTAAAGGAGCAAACTAATCTTTGATCAGGTGCAAGCAAGTTTTTAACACGTATACCAAGATTTCTCTGATTTAATGACTATTCATCAAATCAAATCTCCTTTTATAGACATGTTCAATGATTTTTTGTTTATTACTGTTCTTGAATCACCTACAGCTCTTGTAATCTAGTTTTAGAATTCAAGAGAAACATTTTCAAAAAAATATGTACATTAAATATCTATTTACATAGATAATAGGGAATAAAATGAATGAAATCATCTAAAATACTGAACATAAGTAAATACTAACAATCAAAATAGTAATTACCTTGCCAACAGCTCCGAGGACTATAGTAGCTTCAGAGCATCCATATACAGTAGCATATCTCAAGGGTGCTAAGACGTAAATTACTGAATCATGACAATTGAGAACCTGGATTTGCACAGAAATGTATTACCTTAAAAAGCAAACAAAAAAATTCATAAAAATTTGCCTTAAATGTTTAATTGTATGAAAACAACCAAAACATGAATTAACTGAGACACAATAGGTAATGAGTCTCCTTTTATACTTAATGGTAAAGACATAACATTGAGCATTTAAAAGTAAGACTCATAGAAATCAACTCAAGTTTATAAAAGGAACAAGTAGGGTAAATATCTCAGTCCAAAGCCTTGATTTGGTGGCTAGGATTATGTCAGGGTTTAGTGTACAAGTGCTACTGCTATTCTTTCACTGTGGTACTACTCCAGAAACAAAAAAGGGCAATCCCTAGTGCACAAAGCTCCTTGTTTTGCAAGGGTCGACAGATGGCTATCAATTATACACAGACTTTCCTTTGCAGTTTACAAATAGACTGTTTCTGTTACTCGAACCCGTGACCTTCTAGTCACAAAGGAGTAACCTTACTAGTTACTCCAAAGATCGCCCTTAATACTCTACAAACAATACTCACAAATCTCCACAAGCCTTGTTTATTTTATTTTTTATAATCCAATTATTAGTTAAGTAACTCTTCTTCCAATTATGCATGATTTGTTAGGAGATTTATGTTGTTCAATAAAGTTTTAAAGATGAAGCTCAAGGTCCATTTTAGAATCATAAGAATATGTATTACTGTCTAAATTATGCATCCACCCATTACAAAATAATGAATTTTTTTTTACACATGTCTTAATCAACAAATTTGAGGGCAAGCCGTAGAACAACTAGTAAGGGTACTCCTTTATGACCAGAAGGTCACAGGTTCGAGTCACAAAAACAGTCTCTTTGTAAAAATACAAAGGAAAGGCTGCATACAATCGATACCTCCCTCCCACACACTGGCACAGCGGGGTGCCTTGTGTATTGGGGTTCATTGACCTTTTTTTCTTAATCAACAAAACTGAAGTTGGAAATTACTACTTTATGGAAAATCAATCACAAGAAAACCTGAATATTTGCATTACAACAAACCTTCACAGAAGAACCTCTAAGCTCTGATGCTTGCTTCAAACAAGATGCTTTAGAGATCCCCTCAATAAAACTGGAACCTCTAGCAGTTGGTGATGCCTTGATTGAACTTCCACAAGCATCAGTCATGGCAACATCCTGATCAGATGCACTTGGTGGTCCATTTTCTTTTGCAGAAATTCTTTCAGTAACATGTTCCAATGCAGAGGTTATCTTCTGTGAAATCCAATCATGGACTTGTGTCGCAGCAACAGGAACAGCAGGCATATCAGGATCAGAATTGGCAAAAAAGGGCGCAGACTGGCTTAAGGGAATTCCTTTAGATCCCTTCTCGCCAACTTGAATTAGAAACCCAAGGTGCTCAAAGCCTTCTACAGTCAAGACCTAAAACAGCATTGGATAAGCTAGCAATTTAAACAAAGCTTAGGAAAATACAAATGAGCAGAATGAATATTGGTGATGCAGTAGGAAATTAAAAAGTGATTAATTTGTTAACATAGTCAAAGAGGGGAAAACTATATATAAATTCCTCTAAACAATGACCCCTTTTAAGAAAAAAAACATTATTCAAATATATTAGATACATATAATAGTTGGAGAACTCTAAAGAAATTAAGAAATAATAAACTAGTAACTATTCACAAATAATAAGAAGATAGTGCAGGAAGGGGCATATCAAGGCTCAATGGTTGAATTCCTTTTTAAACTAAGCAGAAAAGAGATCAATTAATTAACTAAGACACAAATGACCTACAATGCCGGGTCCTAGATTTTTCAATTTGCCACAAGTTTTGTACAAAAATATATCACTACAAAATCAGAATGATAAATGTTGTCCATATTTGAAAGCAAACAGTAAAGACACTTATTTGTCAAAAATAGAATAAAAAGAGCATTTACCATCTACAATCATCATATATCGGTAAAATTTTTCTAGTTTAAAACATGCTAAGGAAAACTTAAATGTTTGAATATATTAACGTAACTAAAAGAAAACAATTTAACAATCAACCAGAAAAGAAGCTAAGCTTTTTCATACCTTTACCCAACTAAAAGAAAACCACCACTTAACGCTCAACCTTAATATGAGCCCCAGCTAGAATTCTATCACCAGAAAACTAGGCAACAATAATAACAATAATTGAAATAGAGCCCACAAACACATTAAAAAAACTAAAAGACCGATCTCTTTCATTTTATGATTCACTATCTGAGTAAGATACCCATACAATGACACCAAGCCACAGTTGCATTTTAGCATTTTAGATAGTACATGAAATAGCTTCCTTATCACTTAGAAGACCAAGTAAATTACCAACCTTTAAAAAGTTGGCAAGTTCTCATCAGATCAATGTTACAAACAACTTTCTAAAATTCAACAACATATTAGAAATACTAAGTACTTTCCAAACTAAATAATTCATCGCTAGTACTCCTCAGACAGTGCTTTGTCACACTATAATTGCCAAAATGATGGAGAAGAAAAAACACAAACAAATAACAAGCTAGTTTACAAACCAGGGACTCTTCTCCTTCTCCTTCCACTGACTCTGCCAAAAGGGACAAAATATTAGCAACGTGCTTCTGTAGATAAGACAATTGATGAGCCTCTTCATCAGCCTGTGATGGCATAAACCGACGGCTATTGCTCCGCACAAGCTGCAACACAATTAGTAAACTTGAGCAAGACTAGAAACAGCATTTCAAGAAATAACCATGAAACAAGTCAGAAAATATATGCCAAATCATCCAATACATCATGCAACATATGTCTAAGCTGGCGAAAAAAAAAAGTAAAGCACGTACTGAGTAAAAAATATGTAATGTCAGCAGAGAGTAACAAAAAATTTTGCACCCCTCAATGCAGATTCACATATTCAAAGTAAGTTCCCAACCCCTCTTACAATCAACATTCAGTACAAGAAGCTCAACAAGTAATGATAGGGAATATCTTAAAATTGACACTGCTCCCCTTATAGTAGCAAAGAACTATACACAAAATTAACAGCATTTCAGAACAAATGAAAAATACAGAAGCAATCCAAGTAAAACTTTCCACTAGAGAGCACACCCAGATTATTCCACTACATTACACACACAAACATAATTAACAGGGATATAAATCCAAACATCCAAAGAGAAACTAATCCCATATATCACGTAATTAACAAACTACACCAACATTTCCACAATAAACTATAAAGGGCGCTCCAACAAAACCGAGAAAAGATCAAAAGGCCACCTGAAGCGGGGATAATGCAGACAAGTAACCGTCAAAAGCTGACGTGGACGGCCAAACATCGGCCACGGCAGCAGAGTCCTTGTGGGATCTTGGCAACAGCTTCTTATATGACTGTATGTACAGAAACAGTATCAGATCACGCAAATCTGCTCCGACCGAGTCAATATCTCCCGGCAAAGCTTTCACGAGAGGATCGGTCTCGGAGTGGAGAACCGAAGCGAGAGTGTCGAGGACGAGCCTGGCGTGGTCGACGGAGATCTGGAGCGCCTCGGAGAGGGCGGTGGAGTCCACTCGGGTTCGGTCCGCGAGCTTTTGCTTGAGTTGGATGAGAGTCTGGGTGGGGTCGGGGAAGATGAGTTTTGGAATTGGGAGGAGGCCGTACTCGAAAGGTTCGCGCCGCGGGTGGATTAGAGAGATAGGAATGGGGTCGCTGGCCGACGTCGACGGAGGCTCGACGGAGTCCGTCATGGATTTATAGGGAGAAAGTTAATTAAAGAGAGAAATGGAGATTTGTTGGGCTTTTCTTTTTGTTCTGCAGATCTTTGAGAAGAGCAACGAATGCCGCTTTTGTGCGAGAAAGCGAGAGAAGCGGAGAGGGAGAGGAGGGAGGAGAGTGGGAGCTAAGGTTGGGTGCGGGCAGCTGCAGAGTCGTTGATTTGTGACGAAGGAAGGCTGTGGGAACACGTGGATCATGATTCATGGTTTATCATTGTAATAATGGTGGCTAATCTCAAAGAATCACTTCGTATGTGAGGAAAAGTGAGCATGGTAACGGAATGGAGCAAATTACGATTTAGTTGAAATGTGCGAACGCGTTAAACAAATCAAATCCTATTAATCTTTGGATGACATCAAATTGAACTATAAAGAAACCAAACCAATCACAAAAGCAGAGAAATTGATACATTTTTTTAAATTATTTTCTAACAATAAACCATTAATCAATGACAATTTTTAAATTTTGACGTCTTATTATTGCTCCAAACTTTTATTTATTTATTTAACAATCAACCATCATTTAATTATATTTGTTAATTTCTACCATTTTGTCATCATCTTGTTTTGGTTTTAATTTCTAATGATTCATCATTATTATTCTTACGGTCGATGAATTATCATATAATTTTAGTTCTCTTTCTTATTGTCAGACTTTATTTTCATTTCCTTCCTTATGTCTTGTGTTTCCACAACTCGGCTTAGCATCTTATGGAACGGGTCTCATCTTTCTACTTTTGCGCCAAACCGAGGCTTACGCCAAAGCGATCCGTTATCCCCTTATCTATTTGTTTTATGCATGGAGAAGCTTTCTGTAGCGCCCCCTTATCTTAGAGTACACACCGGGACGCCGTAGGTCATTCCAGTACATATTATACGACGAGGGTGCACTACAATCAATCAATTCTATAAACCACATAGCATCAATACAGAAAAATCCACAATATCAAAATCACTGAATTTTAAAAACCATAAAGCCTTCCTCATTTCATAAAATAAATCATAAATATAGACAAGTCTATCAGTTTCCTACAGTCTAAATGCAGCAATCCAAAAAGGAAACTGATACAAAAGTCTATACTAAGTCATCCCAAAAAATCCAATCACAGCTGACCGACCTGTGAACCATCGCCTCTATAGTCAGAACGATCACGCGGCAAGAGAAGAAACTCTGGAGCTAGGAGTCTAATCTATCAGTCCTGAAAAACAATGCGCAATTTTGGATGAGGTTGCGAACTCAATGAGAAACCATCATCGATGGTTCACTCAATTCATGCATTACGCAATCAAATGCATGATAATCTGATAATAGTTAAAATATCATATAGCAATTTACAGCACCCAGACAATTCGCAATTCATTTATCACAATTGTATAATGCGATGCACATGTGACTCATTTCCAGTTATTTTAGTGTTGTGACTGAGCGTTGATTCAGTGACAGTTTTCAATGGACGCGTCAGGGAGTAGGAGAGCCCTCATGCAGGATGCACTAACTCCCTTCGAGCTCGAAGCTCGGTTCAGTGACAGTATTAGAGCTTAAAGCTCTTTTCAGTAATAGTAGCGTCTTAGGTCACAACGTCCATTATCTGTTCATGCAATTTTGCATGCAATGCATATGTCCGATCATTCACAGTCATATGGCTATAAGCCCATTTAACACAGTTTCCCATGATCACGTATCAGTGAAATCCAATTTATCAAAACATGCGTCTCAATCCTAATCATTTATATTAGCAAACAGTTCACATAGAGCATTTAGCACATCAGAAATTGAGGAACCAACTAGGTTACTCACCAGAATCTCCGAAGCATCGCTGAAGTCCCCGCAATGTCCGTGGAATGACGATCCAACGGTGCCTCTATAACAGTAAAATAATTTCCCATTACTAGATGCTCAATTGAAAACAATTCAATGATGCAGGTCTTAATTGAAAATATGTACGATGCATATTCATGATTTTTCCGACTCTAAAACCCAATTTCGTAATCTCTTGCCCCAACTAAAAATTCACTATTCACTATATCAATATCACCCATTAATTTCATAAGTCTCCAATTTAAACTCCCATAGTTATAATAAAATTCTTAGGTCACGATAGAAACTATAATCGTCTCTCTTTCTATGATTGAGAACTCGCTAATTAAAATTTGAACTCTTAGTCTTTACCTCACTCGAAGACATCTTTCCCTAGTTCATAACGTATTTAGAATCACCTCAATTGGAGGTCTGTACCATAAGTTATGCCTCAAAAACCAAAACACATTTTTCAGATATTCGCCCCCTCGCCGCAACGCAGGAGTCCTCGCCACGACGTATAAGGGTTGCTCGCCGTGGCGTGGAGGACGCTCGCTGCGGCGAACACCTTCCTTCAGCTCGCCGCGAAGCACGGAGAGAGACGCGTCACGGCATAAAATTTTACACTGTCATGGCGCGACGACTAACTCGCCATTGCGGCGAAAGCACGCTTCGTCATGCGAGGCATCTTGCAAACGTCGCGACACGCGGGCTACATCGTCTTCTCCGTTCCATTTTTCATCCTCTCTCTCTCTCTCTAAAACCAGCATTAAATACTCTAAACTACCCCAACCTTCACATTAAATACCATAAATGCATCTAACAACAACGATTAACAACATTAAAGCCAATAACTTACCGATCGAAACTCAAAATCCCAAATTTCTGAAAATCACCAACTCTTTCTCCTTTCTCCCACAACCACGAAGAACCTTTAACACTCACCAAACTTCATTCTCCCAAGAATCCAGTTAAGCTCACACCAAAAAGGGAAGACAACAAGCAATGATCGAAGGCTCTCACAAAAGGGGAAATTGGCAATCACCAATGAAGAGAGGAAAGATTTTGCCTTAGGAGAGATACTCTCTAATTTCAAAACATACTATATATAAAGGGTTGATTTAACCTATAGATCATAGTCCTCAAATTCTTTAATTTCCAATCTCTAAATTTCAATGGCTCATCATAAAAATTTCTAAACTCACAAATCAAAATTTCCATGCCATTTACTCATCAATTTCGAAACTGGAATCTAATCCATCAGTCTTTAAGTCAAATTCCCGGTCCGGACCCATAACCCTAAAAATTCAAGAAAATTTCTTATAAATCCTAAAAAAATTCAGACACTCGATCCTATACTCCAATTTAAATTTTCGGATCTCGAAAATTCAATTCTCACTCCAATTTAACTATACAAACCCGATAATGCCATAATTCCCAATAAATCACAATTAAACCTAATTATCTCAAAAATTTACAAATCAATTCATAAACACAATTAAACGCCGAAAAATGCCATGAATGCATGAACCAATCAATGCATGTGCAATTAATTCATTCCTCTATAATTAGAGGTCAATGAATGCTCAATTAACAAAATGCAGTATGAAATCCTAACTCATCCCAAATTACCAATATGTCCTAACACATCGGTAACGGGATGTTACAATTCTCCCTTCCTAATAAAAATTTCGTCCCAAATTTTCATACCTGCCCGGTCGAATAAATGAGGATACTGGCTCCTCATACGCTCATCAGTCTCCCATGTTGCTTCCTCAGAAGAGTGGTTCTTCCAAAGGACTTTCACCAATGGAATCACCCGGTTCCTTAACTGCTTGACCTGTGATCTTATAATCCGCACCGGCTCCTCTACATAACTCAAATCACTGGCTATCTCAATCTCCTGAGTCGGAATCACGTGAGTCGGGTCTGATCGGTACCGTCAGAGCATACTAACATGGAACACATCATGCAACTGGGACATCTCGCTCGGTAGAGCCAGTCTATATGCCAATGGTCCTATCCTCTCGAGGATCTCATAAGGACCAATATACCGATGACTCAACTTGCTCTTACGACCAAATCTCATAACTCCTTTCCAAGGAGACACTCGCAGGAACACTCTATCACCCACACTATACTCCATCTCTCGCCGATGCTGATCCACATTACTTTTCTGTTTATCCTGTGCCGCCTTAATGCGACTCCTAATCAATCTAACCTTATTCACAGTGTCCTGGATCAGCTCGGGACCCTCAATCATCCTCACACCCTCTTCATCCCAATACAGTGGCGATCTAAACGGCCTCCCATATAAGGCCTCATACGGTGCCATCCCGATACTACTCTGATACTGATTATTATAAGCAAACTCAATAAGAGCCAAATACTGATCCCATGATCCTCTGAACTCTAATACACAAGCCTGAAGCATATCCTCAACAGTCTTAATTGTCCTCTCACTCTGTCCATCTATCTGAGGATGAAATGTTGTACTGAAGTTCAACTGAGTACCCAATGCAGATTGCAGGCTCTTCCAGAACCTCGAAGTAAATCTGGGATCCCTGTCAGAGACTATCGACAACGGAATTCCATGCAGCCGCACAATCTCTGCCACATACTTCTGAGCCAACTGATCGAGAGTATTGCTCTCCCTCACTGGCAAGAAGTGAGCCGATTTGGTCAATCAGTCCACTATGACCCAAATAGCATCAAACTGTCTCGGCGTCCTAGGCAATCCCATAATAAAATCCATAGTAATCCATTCCCATTTCCACTCCGAAATAGGCAACAAATGCAGCTTACCCACTGGAGCTTGGTGCTCAGCCTTAACCTGCTGGCACGTCAAACACCGAGAAATAAACTCTGCCACCTGCCTCTTCATGCCTGGCTACCAGAAATACAACTTAAGAGTGCGATACATCTTGGTAGTACCAGGATGCATAGCATAGGCAGCCACGTGAGCCTCCTCTAGAATCTCACGTCTCAAATCATCTACATCAGGCACACACAGTCTCTGTCCCATCCACAAAGTCCCATCTCTCAGCTCAAAATCGGTAGTCAAATCAGATCTCACTCTATCCATCAATCTCACCAACACTGGATCCCGATCCTGAACTCTCCTGATCCTGTCCTGCAACATCGGCCTAAGCCTCAAAGTGGCTAACAGAGCTCCATCCTGACCCAAATCTATCTGCACATTAAGAGCTCTCAACTGAATCAAACTAGGCAGTCTCCCAATCTGAATCTGAGTTGTACTGATATGAGATCTCCTACTCAAAGCGTCGGCCACCACATTAGCCTTCCCTGGATGATACTCAATCGCATACCATAATCTTCAGCACTCAATCCATCTCCTCTGCTCTCGATTCATTTCTCTCGACTCAAAAATACCTCAAACTCTTATGATCAGTGAAGATCTGGAATGTCTCCCTATACAAATAATATCTTCAGATCTTCAAAGTAAAAACCACTGCTGCTAACTCCAAATCGTGCACTGGATAGTTCACCTCGTGAGACCTCAACTGTCTCGAGGCATAAGCTATCACTCGCCATGCCGCATCAATACACATCCAGTCCACGATGCGAAGCATCACAGACACCACAAAGCCTCCAAGATCAGACGGATGCTTAACACCGCACGAGAGTCACCGATGTTTCACTCCTCAAAGCTCTTCTGGCACTCCTCAGTCCATCTGAACGGCACATTCTTCCTTAAAAGCTTTGTCAGAGGGGCTGAGATCAACGAGAACCCCTCGACAAACCTCCGGTAATATCCGGCCAATCCTAGAAAACTCTGAACCTCAGATACATTCCTAAGGGCTTCCCAATGCAGCACTACCTCGACCTTGCGAGAATCTACCTGAATACCCTCACCAGTCACAATATGCCCCAGAAACACTACCTCATCCAGCCAAAATTCACATTTAGTGAATTTAGCATACAACTGCCTCTCTCTCATAATCTGCAATACAGTCCTCAAATGCTCCGCATGCTCCTGTCTGCTCCTCGAATACACCAAAATATCATCAATGAATACTATCACAAACTGATCCAGGTAGGGCTGAAAGACCTTATTCATCAAGGCCATGAAGGCTGCCGGGGCATTAGTCAACCCGAACGGCATCACTAGAAACTCGAAATGCCCATACCTGCTCCTAAAGGCACTCGTAGGCACATCGGCCTCTGCAATCCTCAACTGGTAATATCTTGACCTCAGATCCAATTGGTGAACACCTGAGCTCCCTGCAATTGATCAAATAAATCGTCAATCCTAGCAGTGGATACTTATTCTTCACTGTCACCCGATTCAACTGTCTATAATCTATACATAACCTCAACGTCCCATCCTTCTTCTTCACAAACAGTACTGGAGCTCCCCATGGCGAAACACTGGGTCTAATAAACCCCTTATCTAAAAACTCATGCAATTGAGCCTTAAGCTCCCTCAGTTCCATCGGTGCCATCCTATACGGAGGTATAGATATAGGAGCAGTACCTAGAACGAGGTCAATCTCAAACTCTGTCTCCCGATCCGGCGGCAAACCCGGTAACTCATCGGGAAACACATCCAGAAATTTCCTAAGCACGGGAATATCCTGCAATCTCTGCTCCACTCTGGAATCCACCGCATGGGCCAGATAGGCCTCACAACCTCCCTGCATCAACCTCAAGGCACTCAGGAAAGAAATCATCCCGCGGCATCGCTCGACCAACACCTCAAAAAATTCTAGGCTCGACCAGAGACTCTAACACCACTCCTTAGTAAAACAGTCTACGACGGCCCTATGCGCAGTCAACCAGTCCATCCCCAAAATCACATCTATCTCCCGCAGAGATAACACTATCAAATCTGCACTCAAAACTGCACGATCTATCTGAATCGGGCACCCCTTACAGACCTCACCTAAAACTGTCGTACTACCTACACCTCTAACCCATATTGTAATCTCTCCCTATCCCCATTTAGTCTACATGCCAAATGCGGTGCAATGAATGAATGAGTGGATCCAGGATCTAACAATGCATATGCTTCAAAACCAGAAATCAGAAGCATACCCGCGACAACATCTGGGGAATCCTGAGCCTCCTGTCGAGTCATGGCATAGACTTAGCACAGGGGCTGCGCCACTACTCACCCTCGCCCTAACCACGGACCCTCGGCTCGGCCTCGGCCTCGACCTCGGCCTCTCCATCCCGATCCGCCCACGGCCCTCATTGTCACTGGTATTCTTGCCAGATCTTCCAAATATAATAGATCGAGCTCCCAAAGTCTCGGGGCAATTCCTAACCAAGTGGTCCATCGAGCCACATCTCAGGCAGGCTCCAGACATCCACCGACACTCTCCACTATGCCTCCTCTCGCAATGCTCACAGACTTGAGGATCTCGCCTCAACCTCTAAAGACGCCATCGCCACTACCACCAACAAATCTGCCTCTCTGCCCAAAACCAGACTGTCTAGCTCCTCCAGTGGACCTGAAGGGCCTGCTCTGACGCCTGATGAACCCTCTACTAGCACTGCCTTGACTATCACTCGGCCTTTTTGTAAGAAAATTCCGGTGTGAGCATCACATGCCCACGGTGCGGAAAACAAAATTTTTTATTCCGGGACCTTCCCGAAGCCAGGATCCATGTGTCTATACAACAAACTCAAACCATAACGGCCAAAGGAGACCGTCTCTAACGGTATCCACGCAGAGATCGGAGAACCTAACCGGGACAAACCCTTTGACCCGAGAATAGCTAGAACAAATTAAAGAGTGCTAGCTCCTACCTTTGTCCTTGGAGAGCTTGAAAATCAATGATGATAAAGAGGAGATGAAACCTTGGAGAAGAGAGCTTGAAGAGTGATTCTCGATGATCATAAGATAAAAGCTTAGGTTTTTTTTAAAACCCTTCTTAAAATAACCCACGATCATCCTCTTCTTCCTACTTTTGCCATTTGTCTATTAACTTTTTAAAGACATTTAATGCAAAAGATGGGAGGCTTACACGTTAGGCTCTCTCTCTCTCTCTCTCTATATATATATATATTAATTCTTTAATTAATTAATATAATATATATATGTTTATTAATGCTGAGGTGGTCCAGTCACACTGGGGTCGGTCCTACCGGCCTATCGGGTCCCAGTATGGGAAAATCCACCGGAAACGTTTTTCAGCAATATCGATGCCGCGATCTCATCGGGACATATCTCGATCTCATCGGGATCCATTTAATCCTTTTGCTCTCCATATATTGGAACTCTGTCCAAAACTATTTTACGAATTCTCCGAGACACTCTTATGCGTGTGACCCATTAGGTTCCCGATTATATTGGCCACTTAGATTAACACTTAATCCAAGCAAGTCATGAGCGGTATCTAGCAACACATCATGACCCTCAATTGACCGGAAAGTAATTGGTTTGACGAATGAACATGTATTCATCATGAATCATATCACGAACCTTTCCATAGACAATTACCGTGCAATTCGTCATTTCACCATGCTATACCCCACTTGGTTATGAGTATGGGCAATGTGTCAACTCTTACTAGACTGACTACGTCAAATATAGTCCAAGTGATTTCAGTTCTCGTCCTAGGACTCATTACTTTATATGTCAATGAAGACATTCTTCATGACATATATGCTCCGACCAGAGACTTCCAAGTAATGACCCCGACAAGAGGCCATGGGTATCATCTTCGCTATCACGTAGTGGTGAATCCTCTATTGGCTACTCAATTACCTTCAATACCTCAAGCTATACCCAATCACCACCCTATGAGCGACCTCAGAAGACAACAAGGAATGGAGTCAAAGCACGTAATCAAGATTCAAGATATCCTCGAGCACCTCAAGTCTAAGGATACTTGCACCATTGCTATGATGAGATTATCACCGACATTAGAATAGACATCCATGTGATGATCTCATAGCAGTCATCCAATGTACTTACTACCTCTAGTAAACATCCACATCTCAACCCTAAATATCTCATATTTACAGACTTCGAGATCCACTGCTGATCAAATCAAGGAGCTTGAGATGTGTTAGTCTCCCGGATTACCGATGTCCAGCCAGAATCCTATGACTAGGATAATTTAGATATCGACATAATTGCACATGATAGGAATCTCAGTAGTATGATCACATCACAATTTCCTTCATGCTATGTCATATATCACGGACTTCATTAATTTGCTTATAGATCAATATCCATTCATAAATAATGAACAGCAAGTTAATGACATATGCCTTTCTTTATTTATTCATAAAGTATGTATACAACTTTGTATAAAATGCGCTAAAGGCGATTGCCTTCGGGGCACTACTCTAACAATCTCCTACTTGACCTAAAGCCAATCGCCTTGATATCTAATACCATAGGCGAGTACATGAGAATCAAAACTCTTTTGTGATAATGGCTTTGTCAACGGATCAGCAATATTCTGCTCAGTAGGAATTCTCTTGATCTGGACATCACCTCATCCTATGATCTCCCTGATCAGATGATATCTGCGGAGTACGTGTTTGGATCGTTGATGAGACCTTGGTTCTTTCGCCTACGCAATAGCTCCATTGTTGTCACAATACAACTGTATGGGTCCATCATTGCTAGGAACCACACCAAGTTTAGTAATGAACTTCTTGATCCAAACTGCTTCCTTTGTTGCTTCTGAAGCGGCAATGTACTCTGCCTCGGTCGTTGAATCGGCAGTTGTCTCTTGTTTGGAACTCTTCCAACTAACTGTCCTGCCATTCGATGTGAATACGTAACTTTGATTGGGATTTGGAATCATCCTTATCGATTGAAAACGGCATCAGATATACGCCACTTTGAGATCTCCATCTCCATATATCAAGAAAACATCCTTAGTCCTTCGCAAGTACTTGAGGATATTCTCGACAACCACCCAAAGGACCTCACCAGATCCGATTGGTATCTGCTCATAACACTTAGAACATATGATACATCGGGTCTCGTGACATAGCATAGCGTATATGATAGATCCTACCGCAGATGCATACGGATCATACTCATGCGCATCCTCTCATCTTGTGTCTTAGGACACATAGATTTCGAGTGTTATCCCATGAGTCGAGGAAGGTACCTCTCTCGATTGCTCCATGCTAAACCTTTTCAAAGATCTTGTCTATGTACGTTGATTGTGAAAGACCAAGCAACCTTTTTGATCTATCTCTATAGATTCTTATCCCAAGGATATAAGTTGCTTCACCAAGGTCTTTCATGACAAATTGTTTGGACAACCAAATCTTGACCGATTGTAGATAAAGACATCGCTTCCTAGCAATAATATGTCATCTACATACAAAGACAAGGAATACGATTGCAGTCCCATTAACCTTCTTATACACATAGTGTTCATCCGGATTTTGTGAGAAACCAAACTCTTTGATTACCTCATCAAACGGATATTCCAACTCTGGATGCTTGCTTCAATCCATAGATGGATTTTGAAGCTTGCATACCTTTTCGCCATCATAGGAGGTGAAGCCCTCGGTTGTGTCATATACACATCCTCGCCTAGATTTCCATTTAGGAAAGTTGTCTTCACATCCATTTGTCATATCTCATAATCATAATGAGTGGCAATGGCTAGGAGTATTCTAATGGATTTAAGCATTGCTACTGGGTTGAAGGTCTCGTCGTAGTCAACTCCTTGTCTTTGACGAAAGCCTTTAGCCACAAGCCTTGCTTTATAGGTAATTACATTACCATCCATGTCGATTTTCTTTTTGAAAACCCATTTACACCTTATGGGTTTGATTCCTTCGGGTGCCTCAACCAAAGTCCATACTTGGTTTTCATACATGGAATCCATTTCAGCCTGCATGGCATGAAGTCATTTCTCAGACTCTGAACTCTTCAGAACCTCTTCATAGGTGGTAGGCTCATCATCTTCTATGAGCAATACGTCATTCTGTTCATTCACGAGAAATCCATATCTCTCGGAAACAGAGCGTATCCTACATGACCTACGAACTTCGTGTGTTGTAGAAGGTTGAATCTGTTACTTCATCTCAGATGAGTCACGCTTTGTGTTCAGCAATTGATCTGCGTGCTCGAGCATCCCAACTTCTTCAAGTTTAATTTTGCTCCCATTGTCTTCTTGTAAAAGAAACTCTTTCTCTAAAGACAGCATGCTTCAAACAAACACCTTTTGTTCCTTAGCAAGGTAGAATTGATATCCCATTGTTTCTTTAGGATATCCTACTAACAAACACTTGTCGATTTTGCATCAAGTTTATCCGACAGATCCGCTTCACATAAGCAGTGACAACCCCAAACTTTCAAATGAGTAAGATAGGGTCTTTTGTTAGTCCACATCTCATATGGAGTAACATCAATCGTCTTTGATGGAACTCTGTTTAGCAAGTAAACAAATTGTCTCGATTGCATATCCCCAAAAGGATTTTGGTAACTTTAAAGCCCATCATTGATCGTACCATGTCTAACAAGGTTCGATTTCTCCTTTCGCCACACCATTATGCTTTGTGTGTGTAAGAGGAGTCCATTGAGATAAAATCTCATTATCTCTTAGATAAAATCCCATTATCTAATCCAAAAACTATTGGTCTAAGTATTCCCCACCACTACCCGATCGTAATGTCTTGATATTTTTCCCAAGTTGGTTTTCTACTTCATTTCAATTGTTTGAACTTTTGAAATGCTTGATTTGTATCTCATCGACATCTGGTACCCATATCGAGAATAATCATCGATAAAGGTAATAAAGTAAAGACAACCACTTCGCATGGATGGACATCGGACCACATACATCCGAATGTATTAGGTCTAATACTCAGACCACTGCTCACCTTTTCCTTAAAGGGTAATTTAGTCATCTTGCCTAATAAACAAGATTCGCATGTGTCATATGATTCATAATCAAATGAACCTAAACTACCACTCTTATGGAGCTTAGCTATGTGTCTCTCATTTATATGGTCAAGGCGACAATGCCATAAGTAAGTTGATTTTAAATTATCTCGTTTATGTCTTTTCGTGTCATTGACATTCATAATTGGATGTGACATATCTAATATGTAAATTCCATTGCATAATGTACCAATACCATAAAGCATTCCATTCAAACTAATAGAACAACCATTGTTATTAAAAGTCACATGGAAACCAGCTCTATTTAAACAAGAAACAAACAATATGTTCTTTGTTAATAAAGGTACAAAATAACATTCATCCAATTTAATTACAAGCCCACTGGGGAGTGACAAGAAATAAGTGCCAACGGCTAATGCAGCAACTCTTGCTCCATTTCCCACACGCAGGTCTAGTTCTCCCTTCATGAGCTGTCTACTGTCCCTGAGGTCTTGCATATCATTGCATATGTGTGAGCCACAACCGGTATCTAATACCCATATGTTATGGTCAGAAACAGTATTAACTTCAATGACAAACATACCTGAAGAAGTCGAGGCATCTGATGCCTTCTTCTGCTTCAATTCTTTCATATAGACTTTATAGCCCGCTTCCAAAGGCGCCTTGCCACAATGGAAGCAAGTTCCTTTTGGTGCAGTCTCTTTGGTTTTCTTCTTGGCTGCACTTCCTTTTGGTTTCTTAGACCTTTTCTTCTTCAGCTTCTTTTTCTTTGAACCAGAAGAAAAGTCCACCATAAGCACTTGCTTGCTATCCTTCTTGATAGATTGCTCTCATTGCTTCGAAAGGCTGATTGATCAACTCAAGAATTGTCGTGGATATTTGGTTCATCTGATAGTTTAACACAAACTGTGAATAACTATCAGACAATCCAACTAGAATTAAGTCAACACTTAATTCATAATCCATAACAAAACCTAAGACGGCCAACCTCTCAATATAACCTTTCATCTTCAGTGCATACTGCACTGCAGATGAACCTGGAGTCATTTTAGTAGTGAAGAGTAGCCTCGAGGTCTCGAACCTTTCAGACCGAGCTTGCTCATCAAACAGTTCCCTAAGATGAAACACTATAGTATTAGCATCCATTGACTCATCCGCTTCGCAGCTCTGGTGACATCGAGGCAAGCATAATGCGGTAGCCATGTCACCGTTTTTAAGATGCTTACGATATGCTTTTGATCCTCATCAAGCATCGGCAGCAGTGGATCGAGAAGTGAAACATCTAGACATATCCCGCCTCCGACCAAAAACAATTCTCGATTTCTCGGCTAATCTAGAAAGTTAGGTCCGATTAATTTGTTGGAGTCCATAAGTTTAGGCAAGTTCACACCGAAGTCATCTTCAATAACCTATAGGAAAGAGAGAAAGAATGTTAGAATAGAATTACATGCATGATCTTAAGGACTTGCATGACATGCATATGGCTCCCACTAGTTTCAAAGAATCCATAACCCTCAGTACGAATCCAAGAAACATTATGACAAAATGTCCTAGTGGGTCGATATCCGACATTACTAAAATGACCTTGAGTTTACCCAACAAGTCACCTTAGGTCAATCGGTAGGTATCGGTCATACCAATTGCATCATAGATATCCGACATTACTAAAATGACCTTGGGTTTACCCAACAAGCCACCTTAGATCTATCGGCAGGTATCGGCCATACCATTTGCTTTATAGATGCAACTATCGACTAGTGCTATCAACTCGTGATGTATGCACACACATTGGGTTATCAACTCTTGATGCTGCATATCCGATGTACACTACCCAATTTCGCCTCATTCACGCTGACCTTGAGTTTACTCAACAAATCAACGCTTCTAGTGAAAACCCACCCATTAATCCGAAAATCTTATTTTCATGGTTCGAACATATCCGTATAGAGTGAGCTTAGGTTTACCCAACAACCCAACTCTATAAGAACTCTGGTTCTCCCCATATTAATGGAAGGCGTTAGTTTTCATATGATGTGTGAGGGTTTTCGTCTCATCTTCTTCTCCTCCAAGCCGTAGGATTATAGTCACCATGACTATATGAAATGATTTAGGTATTTCATCAATCACATTGAGTCTATACCTAAAATCATCCATCATCCCACCTTTGATGTTGTAAGTCGACTTATGTATGTGTAAGTCGACTTATGCTAGTGTGTAAGTCGACTTATGCATGTGTAAGTCGACTTATGCAGTTGTCTACCAACAAGTCGACTTGTACCATTGTGCAAGTCGACTTATCGTTGATAAAATGCCTGACAAGTCGACTTGTATCTTTATTAGTCGACTTATCCATGTGGAATTGCTATCTAATCGGCTAATTTCTCAATCCGCCCAATTCACAATACCAAGTGTAATATCCTTTACCTTGATGTACCAATGAAACACTTTCACTGTTCCATGCTTACCATATATAGTCAAACTATACATGAAAAACTTGAAATCAATGAATACACTCTTATTCATTCAGATCTCCAAATAATTTGAGAATATCAAACTATCACCCTAAGTATCTCTAGGTAGTCTAAACTTTATCAAGATTACTTCGGCACTGGTCACAAAATTTGTGACGGCCAAAATAATCAAGACAACGAAATGCATTAACGAGACGCTAATGTGACACATTTGACATTCGAAAATTTTTGGAAACCCAATTTCAAGAAATTCAATTTGGAAAGCATACATCATCGATATAACACATTTTTAATCACATTAAAAATGATCCAAGGCATTGGAATTGAGAAATACATAATTTATCATTCCAAACAAAACACCCAAAGAACTTTCTCAAAACTGCCAAGCTCTGTGTTTTGCTTGAAAAACTCATTCAAACAATTTCAATAAATTATGAGAAAATTACAGAGGTTAGAACATGTTGTAACAAAAACTCAACCAACCTCAGCAACAAAGCCAATGTAGAATCTGTGTTCCTCAACACAGTTATTCCCAGCAGCACACAATAAATTTTCAAATAAATAGTAAATCACCTCGAAAACATTTTTCCATTCTCATAGACATTCATAAACATCTTAGAGACATGTCGGTGAAAGAAAATCTGAAAAACAAATTTTCTACAATTTATTCTCGAATTTATAAGCATGCCTGTTCATTAAATGTGCACAAAGACAGCAACCAGAACATTGGGGAATAAATTAGTAAAACCATATCAAATCACATTGATAAATTCCGAACTTCCACAGACATATGCAACAACATCTTGTGAACATATCTGGGAAAGAAAATTTCGAAAACAATATTTCTACACTGAATTCGAAATTCACACAATCAACATGCATCATCGTCACAATCAATAGGCAACTCCGACCTAGTCATAGTTTTTTCGTTATATACGACACAAGTGACTCTGATACTACTGTAGGAAAATCCCGGTGTGAGCATCACATGCCCACGGTGCGGAAAACAAAATTTTTTATTCCGGGACCTTCCCGAAAGCCAGGATCCATGTGTCTATGCAACAAACTCAAACCATAACGGCCAAAGGAGACCGTCTCTAACGGTATCCACGCAGAGATCAGAGAACCTAACCGAGACAAACCCTTTGACCCGGGAATAGCTAGAACAAATTAAAGAGTGCTAGCTCTTACCTTTGTCCTTGGAGAGCTTGAAAATCAATGATGATAAAGAGGAGATGAAACCTTGGAGAAGAGAGCTTGAAGAGTGATTCTCGATGATCATAAGATAAAAGCTTAGGTTTTTTTTAAAACCCTTCTTAAAATAACCCACGATCATCCTCTTCTTCCTACTTTTGCCATTTGTCTATTAACTTTTTAAAGACATTTAATGCAAAAGATGGGAGGCTTACACGCTAGGCTCTATATATATATATATATATATATATATATAAAGTTAAATGATAAGGCCTCCTTCCTCTCCTTCCACGTTGCAATATATATATATATATATATATATATATTATTTAATTAATATAATATATCTATGTTTATTAATGCTGAGGTCGTCCAGTCACACTGGGGTCGGTCCTACCGGCCTATCGGGTCTCGGTATGGGAAAACCCACTGGAAACGTTTTTCAGCAATATCGATGTCGCGATCTCATCGGGACATATCTCGATCTCATCAGGATCTATTTAATCCTTTTGTTCTCCATATATTGGAACTCTGTCCAAAACTATTTTACGAATTCTCCGAGACACTATTATGCGTGTGACCCATTAGATTCCCGGTTATGTTGGCCACTTAGATTAACACTTAATCCAAGCAAGTCATGAGCGGTATCTAGCAACACATCATGACCCCCAATTGACCGGAAAGTAATTAGTTTGACGAATGAACATGTATTCATCATGAACCATATCACGAACCTTTCCATAGACAATTATCGTGCAATTCGTCCTTTTACCATGCTATACCCAACTTGGTTATGAGTATGGGCAATGTGTCAACTCTTACTAGACTGACTACGTCAAATCTAGTCCAAGTGATTTCAGTTCTCGTCCTGGGACTCATTACTTTATATGTCAATGAAGACATTCTTCATGACATATATGCTCCGGCCAGAGACTTCCAAGTAATGACCCTGACAAGAGGCCATGGGTATCATCTTCTGCTATCACAGAAGTGGTGAATCCTCTATTGGCTACTCAATTACCTTCAATACCTCAAGTCGCACTCCAATCACCACCCTATGAGCGACCTCTCGTAAGGCAACAAGGAATGGAGTCAAAGCACGTAATCAAGATCCAAGATATCCTCGAGCACCTCAAGTCTAAGGATACTTGCACCATTGTTATGATGAGATTATCACTGACATTAGAATAGGACATCCATGTGATGATCTCATAGCGGGTCATCCAATGTACTTACTACCTCTAGTAAGCATCCACATCTCAACCCTAAATATCTCATATTTACAACTTTCGAGATCCACCGCTGATCAAATCAAGGAGCTTGAGATGTGCTAGTCTCCGGATTACCGATGTCCAGCTTCAATAATCCTATGACTAGGATAATTTAGATATTGACATAATTGCACATGATAGGAATCTCAGTAGTATGATCACATCACAATTTCCTTCATGCTATGTCATATATCATGGACTTCATTAATTTGTTTATAGATCAATATCCATTCATAAATAATGAACAGCAAGTTAATGACATATGCCTTTCTTTATTTATTCATAAAGTATGTACACAACTTTGTACAAAATGCGCTAAAGGCGATTGCCTTCAGGGCACTACTCTAACACTTTTTCCCCTGGGCCCTTGTCCAGCCTCCGTCTGACTCTGTCTCAGTAACTACTCAATCCTCACGGCTGCCGCTCTCAGCTCAATGAAAGTGCCCATGTTCGATCTGGCCAACCTGGTACGGATCTCCATATTGAGTCCGCCCTCAAACCTCCGACACTGCCGGCCTCGAGAGTAATTAGAATCATGGCATATCCCATCAACTCGCTGAATCACTTCTCATACTCACCATCGTCATAGTACCCTGTCTCAACTCAAGGAACTCCTGCATCTTCATCTCTAAATACACCTTGGGCATATAATTGTCCCGGAAGGCCCTCAAAAAATCATCCCAAGTCGTAACATGGCTGGCTCAAGCAGACGTCCGATCTTCCACCACTGATAAGCCGGACCCTGAAGGAGAGAAACTGCATAGTCGAAGCGCTCGTCAGAGTCACAGTCCATCTGATCGAGGACTTGTTCAGTCCTCTCCAACAATCCCTCAACCTCCGCAGAGTCTGTGTTGCCATAGAAATCAACAGCCCCTGCTTGCGTAGTCGATCGTACCTCCTCTCCGGTCTCACAGGAACTCTAAGAGGCAACTCCTCAGAATGAGGCATCGAAGACTCCCTACTAGCTCCTACTGATTCTAGGTCAGCTGGTTGATCAACTTGATCTTCGAGAACGGATGACCTACAACAAACAAGAATTTTAATCAATTTTCTACTTTTTTCTCTAAAATTTAAGCCTAAAAATACACTATGCCCAAAAGATGCCAAACCATGCTTTGATACCACCTAATGTAGCGCCCCCTTACCGTATGGTACACATCGGGACGCCGCAGGTCATTCCGGTACATATCCTACGACGAGGGTGCACTACAATCGATCAATTCTATAAACCGCATGGCATCAATACAGAAAAATCCGCAATATTAAAATTACTGAATTTTAAAAACCATAAAGCCTTTCTCATTTCATAGAATAAATCAGAAATATATACAATTCTATCAGTTTCCTACAGTCTAAATGCAACAATCCAAAAAGGAAACTGATACAAAAGTCTATACTAAGTCATCCCAAAAAATCCAATCCCAGCTAACCGACCTGTGAGCCATCGCCTCTATAGTCAGAACGATCACGCGACAAGAGAAGAAACTCTGGTGCTAGGAGTCTAATCTATCAGTCCTGAAAAATAATGCGCAATTTTGGATGAGTTTGCGAACTCAATGAGAAACCATCATCGATGGTTCACTCAATTCATGCATTACATAAATTGCGTACAGTACAATACAATAACAGTTAAAATATCATATAACAATTTACAGCACCCAGACAATTCGCAATTCATTTATCACAATTGTATAATGCGATGCACATGTGACTCCTTTCCAATTATTTCAGTGTTGTGACTGAGCGCTGATTCAGTGACAGTTTTCAGTGGACCCGTCAGGGAGTAGGAGAGCCCTCATGCAGGATGCACTAACTCCCCTCGAGCTCGAAGCTCGGTTCAGTGACAGTATTAGAGCTTAAAGCTCTTTTCAGTAATAGTAGCGTCTTAGGTCACAACGTCCATTATCTGTTCATGCAATTTTGCATGCAATGCATATGTCCGATCATTCACAATCATATGACTATAAGCCCATTTAACACAGTTTCCCATGATCACGTATCAGTGAAATCCAATTTATCAAAACATGCGTATCAATCCTAATCATTCATATTAGCAAACAGTTCACATAGAGCATTTAGCACATCAGAAATTGAGGAACCAACTAGGTTACTCACCTGTAACTTTCGAGCTACTGCCTGGAAGTCCCAGCAATGTCCGTGGAATGACGATCCAACGGTGCCTCTATAACAGTAAAATAATTTCCTATTACTAGATGCTCAATTGAAAACAATTCAATGATGCAGGTCTTAATTGAAAATATGTACGATGCATATTCATGATTTTCCGACTCTAAAACCCAATTCCGCAATCTCTTACCCCAACTAAAAATTTACTATTCACTAGATCAATATCACCCAGTAATTTCATAAGTCTCCAATTTAAACTCCCATAGTTATAATAAAATTCTTAGGTCACGATAGAAACTATAATCGGCTCTCTTTCTATGATTGAGAACTCGCTAATTAAAATTTGAACTCTTAGTCTTTACCTCATTCGAAGACATCTTTTCCTAGTTCATAACAAATCTAGAATCACCTCAATTGGAGGTCTATACCATAAGTTATGCCCCAAAAATCAAAACACATTTTTCAAATTACCCCTCATTTGCGACGCAGAGTCCTCGCCACACGATAAGGGTTGCTCAGCCACCATGGAAGACGCTTCTGGGAGCGTCGCGGTAAAAATTTTACGATCGCCGCGACGTCTCGCCTCGCTCATGCGGGCGACGAACCTCGTTCGTCACGCGACGAAAGCACGCTTCGTCGGAGGCGCGTCTTGCAAACGTCGCGACACACGGGCTACATCGTCTTCTCCGTTCCATTTTTCATCCTCTCTCTCTCTCTTTAAAACCAACATTAAATACTCTAAACTACCCCAACCTTCACATTAAATACCATAAATGCATCTAACAACAACGATTAACAACATTAAAGCCAATAACTTACCGATCGAAACTCAAAATCCCAAATTTCTGAAAATCACCAACTCTTTCTCCTTTCTCCCACAACCACGAAGAACCTTTAACACTCACCAAACTTCATTCTCCCAAGAATCCAGCTAAGCTCACACCAAAAAGGGAAGACAACAAGCAATGATCGAAGGCTCACACAAAAGGGGAAATCGACAATCACCAACGAAGAGAGGAAAGATTTTGCCCTAGGAGAGATACTCTCTAATTTCAAAACATACTATATATAAAGGGTTGATTTAACCTATAGATCATAGTCCTCAAATTCTTTAATTTCCAGTCTCTAAATTTCAATGGCTCATCATAAAAATTTCTAAACTCACAAATCAAATTTTCCATGCCATTTACTCATCAATTTCGAAACCGGAATCTAATCCATCAGTCTTTAAGTCAAATTCCCGATCCGGACCCATAACTCTAAAAATTTCAGAAAAAAATTCTTATAAATCCTCAAAAAAATCAGACACTCGATCCTATACTCCAATTTAAATTTTCGGATCTCGAAAATTCAATTCTCACTCCAATTTAACTATACAAACCCAATAATGCCATAATTTTCAATAAATCACAATTAAACCTTATTGTCTCTAAAATTTACATATCAATTCATAAACACAATTAAACGCCAGAAAATGCCATGAATGCATGAACCAATCAATGCATGTGCAATTAATTCATTCCTCTATAATTAGAGATCAATGAATGCTCAATTAACAAAATGCAGTATGAAATCCTAACTCATCCTAAATTACCAATATGTCCTAACACATCGGTAACGGGATGTTACACTTTTTCTGCTCATCTCCAGTCGAGTTCTTGACCAATAGTGGCAGGCCATCAAAGTTTCAGGTACTGGGCCTCCTCTCTCTCATTTACTCTTTGCTGATGATGTATTTTTATTTTCACAGGCCACAATTCCAGGCTGTCGGGTGGTCTTCCGCACGTTGCAACAATTTTGCTCCTGCTCTGGTATGAAAATCAATGCCCAGAAATCACAAACATTCTTGTCGCCCCACGTTTCTCGCAGACACAAGGAGCGACTACGGTCCCTCTTTAATCTGAAATTCACGGTGGATCTGGGCGGATATCTTGGAGTCCCCATCACTGGGACTAATCGCAAGGGAAATTTCTCGACGGTTGTCGATAAGGTAAGCAATCAGCTGCAAGGGTGGAAGGCCAAACTATTGAACAAAGCTCGTCGAGTGACTTTGGCGTAATCCGCTTTGGCCACAATCCCGCTGTACACTATGCAAACATGCTAGTTCCCGGCGGGCATTTGTGATACTCTAGATAGATGCTGTCGTGACTTCATCTGGCAATCTCCGGTATGTAAGGGTATTCACCTGCTGCAATGGGAAGCTGTCTGTAGTCCTAAAGCTTTGGGCGGTCTGGACATCAGTATGCCACACGACAATAACATTGCAATGCTAGGCAAATTTCTTTAGGACCTTTCCTAGAACAATAGTAAACTTTGGACTGATGTGGTACGAAGTAAGTACCTTCAGGCTGATTCGGTGTTCACATGCTCGGCCCCTCCTTCTGCCTCGTAGGGATGGAAAGCTATCTACCGAATTGCTCCCTACTAACGGGATGATTTCCTCTAGCGAATTGGGAACGGGGCTAACGTCTCACTCTGGAATGATCATTAGGTCGGAGATTATGCCCTACGTAACCAGGTTTCACAGGTTGCCAGCCAAGATCAACACCTCTTGGTAGGGTCATTCTGACCGACCAGCATTTGTGGGACCTCTCTCGTCTTCATACGCCCTTACGGACCGAGGTGCAACACTCTATCATCACCATTCCCCTTCCTCGTTCATGCTTGGCCACGGATATGCTCGTCTGGGGGGAGTCGCACATTGATCAATACACAATGTGGTCGGGTTATGAATATATTACTCGCCTGCCTTGTCCTCCTAGTCCTCACATGCATTGGTCGAGGATCTGGCAGCTTAAGATCCCTCCACACTCTTCCTACGAACAAATTGCGTTATCATAGGGGATTGTCTTCCTCCCCTCTATGTCAACGATGCGGAAGAGTGTGGGAAACTCACTCCCATACTCTGAGAGATTGCGCCTGGGCTAGTTATGGCTCTCCACCTTCAGGTAGATTGATGACTCTTTCTTCAACCTTTCGCTAGATGATTGGTTGTTCTCGCACGTCCTCGACCTTTCCCGGCCCCATCATCATATACTCTAGTTCACTATTGTTGCTTGGATCATCTGGTGTACCAGAAATAAAGCGATCATCCAATGTGAGCCCATTCCGCTAGTGGGTCAAACTAAGTGGGTCACACCAGTGTTTGAAATACCGTACCTTACCGGTCAGTATCGGCTGAAAACCGGTACCGGTACTCCTTAATAAATTCCGGTGGAAAATTTCGGTCGGTACCAGCCAGAACCAAAAATTTCAAAAAATACCGGACCATTCCGCAAAAAATGAACTTTTTCAGGGACCATTTTGCAAAAAATAAAACATCAACCCCAAAAAAATCTAACCCCCCGACTCTCTCACTCACCTCTGCCGACTCTCCCTCTCAGATTTCATCTCTCCCTCCAACGTTCACCGTTGCCGACCACTCACTGCCACCAAGTCGCCGCGCTATTGTCTACAGCCACCGCCATCGCACCCTGCTACCATGCCACTGTCGGACCTGCCAGTGAAAGAGATGAAATTCATGCTCCACGGGAGAAGATGAAAGAAGGTAAGAGCTCAAAGAGAGATGAAAAGAAAAACATGGAGTTTTCAACCATCAAAAGTGTCGGCAGTTGCTTCCTCTCCAAAACAAGATTTAGGTTTTCACTTTTCTTTTTAGCTAAAAACAAAATAACCGTCTCTTTTTTAGTATATATACTAAGAGCGAATGGGATGGACGACCATGCAATCCATCCCATTCGTTCATTTAATCTGACGACCTATATTCGGATCCGTCATTCCATTTAATCCAAATGATTTATATTTTACGCTTTTCATTTAATCGACGGCCTATATTCATCAGATCTCCTTCTTCGTCCATTTATTTAATCCAGATCGCTTATTGAATGTTGTGTCTTCGCGCGATATACACGCAATCTTGACGACACAATCTTCAATCTTGACGCAATCTTCATTGTAATATTTTGTGAAGCGACGCGTGAGCGATCGCAAGAATCGTGCCCTTGTATTTGCTTATATGTGTTCATATATGTTCATTCATGTTGTGTCCTTTCTCTCTCTTTGTTTTCCTTCACGCCCTTGCGTTCCTCGCTTTCTCAATTTGTTGTCGCCGAAAGAGTATCGGTGGTTTCTCTGTTCGTGTTGTCGTAGTCGTTGTTGCTTTATCGTTGGTCAACAACATCCGACGTCCGATTAGTGAACATCGATACTCTTTAGCATGAACAATAGTTGCGATGACGACAAGCATCACAGAGATAGAGAAAGAACAAATTCTGATTTCGCTTGCTCTTTTAGGTTTCGCTTCGTGTTACTTGTAAATCTTCTTAACGCTTTTCTTATCCTCTCTTATCTCGGTTATCGTGGTTGTCGTGGTTGTTAATCTGTTCGTTCTGCCTCGTTTGTTGTTGTTTGTCGAAAGAGTATCGGTCTTCACCAACTTGACGTCCGATCTTGTAACCGCTTAGTCTCAGTTTCTAGTTGCTATTAGTTTTTGCTTCATGTTGCTTTTTGTCCTCTGTTGCTTGTAAATCTTTTTAAGGTTTTTTGTTTTTTGGTGTGTCAGATTGTTTCGGTTTCGCTATTTTTGCTGTAGTGCAGACTTGGATATGAGGATATTTATCAGATATTGTAGCTTCATAAATTGCAAAGCTGCTACTTCACCAGCAGAAAGGAACTCCTCTGTCAAACCAGTTCTCATGTCAGAAAGGAACTAGGAATCATCTACTTTAATCTGAGAAAGGATGCCTCGAACAAAGAAGGCGTAGTGCAGACTTGGATAGAGTATCGGTGGTTTCGACGTGAACCTAGGACGTGAACCTAGCATAAGGTTGTTTAAGGTTGTTCACCAACTGGACGTCGGAGGTTGTAATCGCATCGTCTCCGTTTCCAGTTGTTCTTTGCTTGTAAATCTTGTTAAAGCTTTTTTGTTTTGGTGTGTATGAGATGTTTTTCGAGGCTACAAATGACTTGGATATGAGGAGATTTATCATGTTGCCATCGGTAACACGATGGCTCGAATAAAGAATGCGTGGTCGAGACTTCGAAAAGAGTGCCCCAAACGGAGAAGGCGAGTGCAGACTTAGATATGAGGAGATTTATCATAAATTGCAAAGTCATTACTTCACCACCAAAGATCCTCTTTCCTTGTACATATATTTTCTCATGTCGAAAGGAACTCCTCTGTCAAAAGCGAAGTTTTAGGATTATCACCAGAATCATCTTTTAATCAAAATGGATCGTGCAACAAAGAAGGTGTAGTGCAGACTTGGATATGATCGATTCATCGTCGATCTCATCCATATAGCTACTAAGGTCGCACTTTGTAAAGTTTTATTAAGTATATATATTAGAGCGAATGGGATGGACGACCATACAATCCATCCCATTCGCTCATTTAATCTGATAGAAGGCGTAGTCTGATTTGAATAATCTAGTAATGCTGTGCTATTTTTCAAGAATGTGACATGCCGCTTTGTAAAGTTTTATGTCTTAGTTTCGCTTGTCGCAACTTTTTACGCTTTATGTCTTACTTGATCGCTTTTCACTTTTCAATATCTTACTTTGATCGTTTCACTTGTATCGTCTCGCTCGAATTGGAGGTGATTTGCTTTGCTTTGCTTTCCATCGCCTCGCTTTTCTCACCTCTAATGTATTTAAGAAAAGAAAAAGCAGTGGAGTTGAGAAACTAGACGAAGTTTAAAATCGATGGAGTTGAAAAAGTAGACGAAGTTTAAAATATAACCGAGTTGAAAAAGTAGACGGTTAACAATACGAGACGGAGAATAAAAAGTGGCGAAGACATAAAGATGCATTTAAAAGCGATTTATCTGAACAAAACAGAGGCAAGCATAAAAGCGCATTTAATCGAAAAGCGGGCGGGGTTTTCACTTTTCAGTATCTTACTTTGATCGTTTCACTTCTATCGTCTCGCTTCTTAATTGAGAGGTGATTTGCTTCTTCTACCGTCTGGCTTCTTAATTCGGAGGTGATTTGCTTTGCTTTGCTTTCAATCGTCTGCTTTTTCTCACCTCTAATGATTTAAGAAGGAAAAAGCAGGCGAAGTTAAAAATCACTTTGGAGTTGAAAAAGTAGACGGTTATAAATATGAGCGGAGTTGAAAAAGTAGACGAAGTTAAAAATCGATGGAGTTGAAAAAGTAGACGAAGTTATAAATATAGACGGAGTTGAAAAAGTAGACGAAGTTAAAAATATAAACGGAGTTGAAAAAGTAGACCAAGTTAACAATACAGATTTGGAGAATACAAAAGTCGACGAAGACATAAAGATGCATTTAAAAGGCATTTATCTGAACAAAATGCAGACCATAGGTTCAAAGTTTTGCAATTTATATTTTTCTCGAGATAATATCGATACGCAACTGAAAAATCTCATGTAGAAAGTAAGTGACTAATTTTACCTTGTCCTCTGCAAGTACTTTAGAGACATGTTTTGGACCCCATAATCTACTACGTGTGTATTGTGATGGGAGTTGAGAAAGTAGACAAAGTTAAAAATTGATGGATTGAAAAAGTAGACGAAGTTATAAATATAGACGGAGTTGAAAAAGTTGACGAAGTTTAAAATATAAACGGAGTTCAAAAAGTAGACGAAGTTAACAATACTGATTTGAGAATACAAAAGTCGATTTAAGACATAAAGATGCATTTAAAAGGTATTTATACTGAACAAAAATGCATTTATGTAATGTGTTTTCATTAAGTCATGCATTTGTAATGTGTTTTCGAAATGGAAAGTTCAAGAAACAGTATCAATGGTGTGGTTATTATCAACTTGAGGCTAAGTCATGGAATTTTAGAGAGATGAAGTTAGAGTGAGAAAATGTTCGTAAATGAGGTGAACAGAGTATAAAACAATATGTATACAACTTCTGTAAATCCACGATACTTATAATGCTTATTAACTGTCATCTAACAACTAACTCAACTGACTTTTCTTTTATTCTTTATTCTTTCGCCTTCTTTATTTCAACGCGTCCTTTGCATGGCTGAACATATCGTCTTTTATGTCTAAATTTACGAGACAATGCTACTACAGATGGGTGGACAAGCGGTTGAACACGAAGGTTATAAATAAGAGTCAAGTCAACATATTATTTATGCTTTCGCATTCTCCGTCTATTTTTGTTCGTCATTTTTCATTAAAATCATATATGTCAAGTCATTTTGACTTAACATGCGATTCAATAGGTTCCGCTCGCATAGATTTTCCTCTCGCGTAGATTGAGTTTTCAATTAATAGGTACAATCTTCTAGCCGCTATAATAATGTGAAACACCGCCAATAGCGTGTTGCGAAGTAAACCGTAATGTAGATTCACGTTTCAATTCATACGTGATAAGACTTTTGGACACCGTCATATTTATTTATTTGTGGCAAGGAAATACGGTAACCTCCAAAATGTATGAATCACTTTCAGATATGTTTTTCTTCTATGCAATAATCTTCTAACTGGTATGATAATGTCGATTCTCGCCAAATACCAATAATGTATTCCGAGTAAGCAAAATGAGGACTGCAAAGAGAAGAGGACCAGAACACAGATTGACGTTTCAATTCATAGGTGATAGATTTCTTACCTGCTACTTCTGACAGGTTTACCTTCTACAATTATTTTATGTTTTTCGCAAGAGGAAGACGACCAGAACAGAGATTGCTTAATTGTTGACACAACACTTTCACATCTGTTTTTCTTCTATGCAATAATCTTCTAACTGGTATGATAATGTCGATTCCTGCCAAATACCAATAACGTATTCCAGAAGTAAGCAAAATGAGGACTGCAAAGAGAAGAGGACCAGGACAGAGATTGACGTTTCAATTCATAGGTGAAAGATTTCTTACCTGCTACTCCTGACAGGTTGACCTTCTACAATTATTTTCTGTTTTTCGCAAGAGGAAGACGACCAGAACAGAGATTGCTTGATTCTTGACAGAACATGTTATTCAATTGAGTTATGTAACTAACTCAAACCGATTAAATAATTCACACGTGGTTTGGTTTCATACTGCTTTGCATCGTCTGCTTTACTCCCGCCTACTTTTGCACAACTTTAAATGCCTTTTGCTTCCATATGCTTTTCAACTTCCGTCTTGTTTTCATCGTCTCCTTTTTCATCATTATTTGTACTTCATCGAAATCATTTATGTTAAGTCGTTTTGACTTAACAATCTCCTCCTTTTTAACTGCAGAGATTTCTTCTGTCAGGTAGATTGACGTTTGAATTAATAGGTAATGTCAAACACTTCCAATAGCGTATTGCAGAAGTAAACACCAGAACAGAGATTAAGAAGACCTGCTTTTCTTGTATGGAATAATGTTCTAACTGGTATAATAATGTCGATTCCTGCCAAAAACGTATTGAAGAAGTAAGCAAACATGAACAGAATTAGAGAAGAAGAGCACCAGAGTAGAGATCGACGTTTCAATTCATAGGTGATAAAATTATTATACACGTGCTACTCGGGACAGGTTGACCTTCTACAATTATTTTCTCTTCTTCGGAAATTACTATCATTGTTTTCCTTTACTTTTCTTCTTGACAGGTTCACCTTCTACCATCATTTGCTCTTCTTTCGAAGCTCGCCTTTTTGCATCCCTTTATCAATCAATCATTCAAGGGCCATTTCTTTGGCATCAAAATAACTTAGAACGAAATTTGATCTGTCGCACGCACACGGTAACTCCCAAAATGTATGAATCATTTTCACATCTCTTTTTCTTGTATCCAATAATCTTCTAACTGCTATGATAATGTCGATTCCTGCCAAATGTCAATAACCTATTCCAGAAATAAGCAAAATGAGGACTACAGAGAGAAGAAGAGGACCATAACAGAGATTGACGTTTCAATTCATAGGTGATAAACTGATTTGTAATTCATACGTGGTTTGCTTTCGTCTGCTTTTGACCATCTGCTTTTACTCCGGTCTACTTTTGCACAAGTTTCGTCTGCTTTTGCTTCCGTCTGGTTTTGCTTCCATCTGCTTTTCAACTTGTGTTTGCTTTTGAACTTCTGTCTTGTTTTCATCGTGTAGCACCCCACTCCCGCGAGACCCGAACCCGACATCGACGGTGATATCCGAGCCCGCGACCCGCGAGGGTAGTATGTTAGAGCAGTCACTGCAGTGTCAAAACTCATTATGATATTTTTTTTTGAAACCAGTCGAGTGCGCGAAATTAAAAATAAACGATTTGGGCCGGTGATACAAAAACCCTTTTTATTCATACACTTTATCAAAGATCACATGTCAAATAATATTTATCAATTAGGGCCCTCAATCAATTCAATACAATTTTTGCGGAATATAAATTTACACATAAGTCAAGATAACACGAATGCAGACGTGAACTGATCCCGACATCGGACACCGACTCTCTTGTAGTAACCATACACCCTTGTTCACTAACGGGTACTCTTCAATTCTGAAAAATAGTTGCAATGTTGGGTGAGTTTGCGAACTCGGTGAAAACCATCATCGATGGTTCACCCAACTCATGCATTCACTAATCATATTAGCACACAAGAGCATTAATAAGAATATCACATATTATCACATTTCAGTTCCAATTTCATATACATGCAATTTCATCATTCACATATTTCAATCATTTACAATATATATATATGTAATGCACATGTGACATTGCTCCATTTTCATTTCGTTGTTGTGACTGCGCTACTTGTCGATGCAAGAACGGCATTTGCGTTGAGCTAGTGGCTCGAAAACATTGGGCTTGAAGCCACGATACATCGAGCTGAAGCTCAATACGTTGGACACGAGGTCACGTGCGTTGGTAGCTCTCATATCGTTAGGCGTAATATGCCCCGTCTGATGGTTGGCTCCCGTCACAACCGCCTTTTATCCGATCATACTTTTATGTTTATGCATGCAATGTACAAATTCCAATTTCAATTACATGTCAACGCTTATTTGCGCTTCTTCTGACTTTCGGTCCCAGATTTCAATTATCTACATTTCCAATTTATTGCATCCTACTATATCACATTGACAATCCCATCTAATGTATCAAATGCATAAATTAACACTTCAATATCAATTTTCATTTCCTCGGACCTCGTCCGAGATCTCCAATGTAACATTCACAAACAAGAGCACACAAGTAGCACTTCGTTATCTCATTCCAAATATTTCAGACACCTATGGTCCGAAGTCAATCTAAATCAACACACATAAACCCTCCATTATCTCCACATGGCATAATTGCAAAATCTTAAACACATAAAGGTTGAGGAACCAACTAGGTTACTCACCTGTATTTTCGAGCTAATATCTGGAAGTCTCAGTAACGTCGGTAGATCGACGCTCCAAATGTGCCTCTATAACAAACAGAAAGGCACCCGATCACTAATTATCCAATCCGAACTAGTATAATGCACATGTAAATGTATAATGCATATTCATGAGATTTCCGGCCCTAAATCCAAATTTTTCCCGTCATAAAAATTCCATCAAAAAGTAGAAAACTATAGCCACTGACAGCACTCAATTCGGATCTCGATCGGTCCAAAAATAAATAAAACAGTGACCATAGAACAATTACCCGGGGCCACGACAATTTCCAGTCCAAAAATTCTCAATTTCTCAAAAAATGAAATTCAATATTTCACTAATCCGATGCCTCAAGAATCCGGTCAATCGGACGTCGGACGGAAAAGAAATTGACAAAAGAATCACCAAATACCAAATAATCAAATAATAATAAATAAAAAAAACAGATGGCCTCGTCACTAGGGCGAGGCGTCGCCCTAGTGATGCCGTCTGATCCGGCGAATGAGCCTCGTCACTGGGGCGAGCCGTCGCCCTAGTGACCGGGCAATATACCACATTCTCATTCTTTTTTTTTTTCAGATTTCTAAACCAACTTTCAATACCCATAACTCTTAGCACACAAATCAGAAAAATACAAATTATACCTTGTTGGAAAGATAAAGAAACCCTCTACAATTTTCAAGAAGACCATAAAAATCAATCTCACCCCTAAGGGTGTCAAAAATCCCTTCAAAGCTACTGCCTACTCAAATCCCATTAAAACAGAACAGTACATTGCAAATTCCATAACTCTCTGATTCTTCAGCCAAAAATTACCACATAAATATGCTCAATAAGTTCACAATGTCATCTACAACTTTCATGAACAGCCCAAAATCAAATTCCATAACAACTAGGGCAAACAATTCAACAAAGAATCTGTATACAGAAATTAACCAATCTGGTCAGTAATTTCCCAATCAGCATAACTCTTAGCACAAATGTCACAAAATTCACTACCTTATATCCCTGAAAAGATAAGTTCTCAAACTTCAATTTTCATGAAGAACTCAATTTCCAATTCAATTTCTAACAATGTCAAAACCATTGTGGAAGTTACTGCCATGATCAGCAATTCATAACCTAATGCAGGTTCAATGTTTGTAAAATCATAACTCCCAAATCTGACCTCTAAAAATTGCACACCACATATCATTTTTAAGATAATTCCTTCCTCTGAAACTTTGCAGAAGATCACTCACACCAATTCAGTTCACAAAATTTGCTAAAATTGCTTCAAATCCGCAAGCTCACAAACTCAACACTTAGGCTAGGTTTCATCAAAATGCTCAAAACCAGTCAATAGTAATCAGTTCAGATCTCCCAATATACAACTCGAAAATTAGCAAGATCAGTGGAAATGGAAAGCTAACTTAATAAGCTACAACTTCCATGAAGACCACTTTCCCAAATTCCATCTCAATTAATTTAGAAAAATCAACAAAATAATCAGGTCATATATGCAGGTACTGTTCACATACCCTACAAACAGAAACTTCCCATGCAAAAATTCACCCTTCTAGCATTACAATTTAACAACGCCTATTTCACACAAATTTGAAGCCAACATCCCAAAGTTTAATTGGGCACAAACCTCACCTCATTTGCACACCTACACAATAAGTTATGATCAAAACATTTCAATAGGTTAAACACCAATTTTTTTCCAGATTTCATCTATACCTCATCCTCTTCCATTCTATCACTTCACCTACATTAATATACATTCATTTACACCTCCAATTCAACCACAAACTCAACACAACAATTATTTGTATACTAACACAAAATTTGGCAGCACCCACACAATCATTTGTCATTCATTTAGCTTTTCTAATCTCAAACTAAAACCAAGTCAAAATCAATAAAAACCATATTCATTCATTCATCCATACACAAGCATCTACTTAAACCCATTTAAACCTACCCTTATTATGACCAAATAAATGCTCAAAGGATTCCCATGCATGCTTCTAATTACCAAAAGAAGGAAAGCAATTATAACTCTTACCTTAATCAAGTTGCAAGTTCAAGCTAGCAATACTCCTAGATTCTTCAAGTTCACACTAACTTCCTTTTTCCACACCTCACCTACGGCTATCACAAACATCACAAGGATCACCATCAACTCAAAGCTTCAACTTGGTCTTGAAGATGCATAAAGAAAAGCAAGCCAAAAAGCAAAGGAAGGTGGAGGAGAAGGAGACCATCAAGTAAGAAGAGAATTTACCAAGGAAGGAGAAAAGAATCCTTTAAAAGAAGAAGCAAAGTTTCGGATGATGCAAGGAATAGACCAATAATTGGTCTTTTAAAAACTAATTTATTAACTTCAAGTAGGAAGAGGGTCGTAGGTGATGAGCATTAGAAGACAAAACCAATTAATAAAAAGGAACACTTGGTATCTTAATGAAGAAAGGACAAAATGTGGATAGGATTTAAAAATCCTAATGAAATCGGACCTATTCTAGGCCCATAGCTCAAATTTAAATCTCAAAATAATATATCCAAAATGACAGATACCGCTTGGTCGCAATTTTAATACTGAAAATCGTAGGTTAAATCACTTGGAGATTTTTTCCTGGTCCGTAAATTTTCGAACTTTCCCGAATCATTTTTTGAAAATTACCTAAATTGCCCAAAATTGTAACACATATGACAATCCACTCCAAATAATTTTCAAACTCGAAACCACATTTTTCACAACAAAACACATTTAGGCCATTTATCGCGATTTTGCGGTCAGGAACTTTCTCCGGATAATTCCAAAAAAATTCTCATAAATCCCTAAAAATGTAAAACACTCAATGGCGCACTCCATATAATTTTCCAAGTACAATTATCCCATAAATTTCACAAAAGGTCTCAATTTGAAACCTAAGCCGGAAAATATCATGAATGCATATTTACCATGTGCAAGTGCAACAACCCATCATTTATAGAGGCTAAATGCTGTATGCGCATGCCGATCTATAGCCCGTCCCAATTTACCAAAATATCCTTCCCATCAGAGATGGGATGTTACAATTCTCCCCTCCTAAAAAAAACTTCGTCCTCGAAATTTCATATACGATTTATCAGGAAGGTAGGGGAGTCTTTTGATTAATACCCTCTGTTGCCCACTGTTTTCACTACACGACCAAAATCGGTCAATGAACGGAGATCAAAACAATCAATTACTCTTTTTCCCTTTCTCAAACTTTACTGCTTTCTCATGATTACGCGCAATTCGTCACTTTCAATATCAACAACATATATATCGGATCCTAACAATATTTCCAATTCTGTCTATGAAACACTTTGTGAATCCGAATCATCTTCTAGGTTTTAGTCTAGCTTACCAATCCATAATGCTATTTACACTACAATCACATAGAGGCCCCTCATCACGAATTCAATTTCCCTTAACTACACCTTTATTTCCATCTAAGTACCTTTTTGCTGAGGCCATACCCTTCAAAATATTTCATTTATCGCTTATCAGATTTCATTATTATCAAAACACAAATCTCATGTGAATAATTCGATTCATTGTCACCATCTTAAATTCCTTAACTTTTCACTTTATTGCCTCGATCACATAATATAGGATAACGACTCCTTTTGGCAAGAAGACCCTTATACACTATTTGTCACCAATATAATGATTGTCATGCCACAATCACCCGCACTATACATCAATCTCATATTCCCATGAACTCTAAAATACCTGTTGGTTAATCACACATGTCATCATTCATTTTGACAGACTATACCATCAGTTGCTTTTCCACAATACTTTTACTAGAACATAACACTTCGATTGTTTCTTGTGTTTTCTCGAACCATTTACTTATAATCATTTGATTTCCCATTCTAACCTTTCAATTACTCTTTCAAAACACTCTTGTTCGAACATAAAGCTTCGATCATTCCTTACGTCTTCACTAACAGTTCCCGTAATGAGTATCACCCATATTTCTTAATTTGAACTATACCTATCACTTTCTTCAACAATTGGAGTTATCATCAGTTCTTCGATACGGTTTACAATTTCTACTCCTCACTTCGGGTTTTGCCAATCCGCTTTGATGCACACCAACTTGAAATTCCAATAACTAATAATACTTTCTTTTGCCCCTTTTTGTCAGTTCACTTAATAATACACTAGATTTGATAACCTTCTTACCCAAATTTTGATCTTCTACAATTGAATTTATTTATTTCGTTGTTCAATCCCTTGAATCGCACCATTAGCTTAGTTTGAAGAAATTAGCCGTTGAATCCTTTTCAAATCATTCAAATGCATGAAATAACTCAATCGTTACCGATTTGCATATTCATAGGCATCTCTAAACTATTTCTGTACGATTAATGTCTCCAAGCTTTTAGGCCACACTCAGTATAACAAATGTCAAATCATCAATCATAATACCGCCCATAGATTCATGGTTGTCCCAAGGTGCATAAAATCACTTTGTCCAATTTCCATAGATCACATCAGAACCTTTACTGGAACACTTCAGTAAATATAGTAATTTTTTTTTTCAAATGTCCCCTTTGTGATCATTAATCATAACATTCATACGTTTTCCTCAAATATTCTTGTCAATTTACTAAAACCAAAAAAAAAAAAATCCTTGACAATTTCTGTATGCATCCAGCATTCCGTTAGTTCTAATTAATTCCAAATTCCGCATACACATATCTTTTGAACTTTCACATTTTATCAATACCAATATCTTGATTAATTCTCCCAATATCCCATGTTCGCATACTAATTCATCCCTTAGTTCACTCTTATGAGACTTGCATGATAACTAATTTCCTCAACTATAACAATTCATTTATTTCTTATGCTTATATCCACTTTCCACTCCAAACACAATTGAGACATGTTCCTTTTCAGTAATACAATAAACTTCTTATACCCATAGTCGATTCATATACCTCTTTAATTATCGAACGTCTCCAAGGAACAATTTTTCGTATAATTTGTCTTATCATCACATATTCTGCCACATGGTCCTTCATTTCTCCACATACTCAATTTATTCCCGATAGATCACTCACTGCCTTGAATAAACAATCGTTATATCGACCTCGTACTTTCAGAACATAAACTTTTAATCCCCTCAAAGTCGCAATTAATATTCAGTAATTCTCTTCAATAATCAGAACAATTAACATAATATACACTCTTTCAGTAGCATAGTTTAGCTCTTACGCTAGAGTCTCTGCCAGATATAATACAAATCACAAAACTTTATCAATCAACTATTTTTTTCACTATATAAATATACATATCAATTACTCTTGATACTTTACGAAGATCAATCTCTGAAGAGCACTTAAACAATTTCTTTTCCTCTACTATCTTGCCATCATCACCCTAATCATCACATCCTATCTGACAATATATCTCTATAGTCCCATCAATTTGCCCGTTAATAGATCATACTGCTAAGAATACCTTAATTGCATTTAATTCTCGATAACCATTCTCTTTTTGGTACCCATTTCTTGATCACGGGAACCTTACTATATTCATATCTCTCTTTTTATTCCCTCAAGCTCATTACCAATGCGAACATCTTTAACTGTCTCACTTCTTTCTCAATTGATCATTCTGAGCATTCTCATGCCTTACTCCCACTCATTTTGAACTTGAGCTACCGGCATCATAATCGGAGCTTACGTAATAGGCCACTGATTACCTCCTATATCATGTTCACGCAAATTATTCATTTATGCTTGCTCAATTCACCCATGATGGTAATCCCACTATCAGATATACACTTACAGTGATCATATAATCTGAACTCAACAATCTTCCCATTTACACCCGTCCTCGCTTGTGAGGATCATATACAATCTCAATTCATTCACAACTAATCATTACAAGCACTTTCATTTCTTCTTCTAACTCATAAAGGGATTTTTTTTGACAAGAATTCTGACTAGCCAGTATCCATTAACTTATCAATTGCAGCTGAACATTTTCTCTTACATAGGGCTCCCATAATCAGGTGTGCATTTAATTAGACAGATCAATTAAACCCGAACAACTTTTTCATCTACCAATTTCATTGTCTTACATTTCAATCTTTTCATTACTATATTATACCCATATATTTCCGCACTCGAATCAATATCACAGATATGAAATCATTCTTGATTTTTGCACTTAATATATTTTGCCTCCAACTCACCACTCCTTATTTATAACTCTCATCACGGTAATCAATCCCAATTGTAACTTTTCTATATCATAGAACACTTTATTTTCCTTTACCTTATACACTGTAAATCTTACCATTATCACATCTCATTTTCCTCTATTAATTTACAACTATAATTTTTATAGCTAACTCATATTCAAGGATATTCCTAATATAACTCCAATATTGTACTTCACAATATACCACCAATATCAATACACTAAATATTCGCTCTGCCTAATCAAACCATACACTCTTTCCTATTTTGCGATATCCATTCCTTCCTTTTATCACATTCTAACACATTATCCTTTTTCTCACCTTTTCTAACCGCTTAAACGACTAAGACTTACTTATGCATACGACTCATATACTACATCTGGGATCGATTGTCACCGTCGCCATGACATGACTTAAATGCACATAACTTGACACACATTTTTTTTTCAGAAAGCCCATGTAAGATTGTACTTCTGGGCTCGATACCAAATGTAGCACCCCTCCTCATGAGACCCGAACCCGACATCGACGGTGATATCCGAGCCCGCGACCATGAGGGTAGTATGCTAGGCGATCCACTGCGCAGTGTCAAAACTCATTATGATATTTTTTTGAAACCAATGAGTCGCCGAAATTAAAATAAACGATTCGGACCCGTGATACAAAAACCCTTTTAGTCATACACTTTATCAAAGATCACATGTCAAATAATATTTATCAATTAGGGCCCTCAATCAATTCAATACAATTTTTGAATATAAATTTACACATAAGTCAAGATAACACGAATGCAGACGTGAATCGATCCCTACATCGGACACCGACTCTCTTGTAGTAACCATACACCCGGTTCACTAACGGGTACTCTTCAATTCTGAAAAATAGTTGCAATGTTGGGTGAGTTTGCGAACTCAAATGAGAAACCATCATCGATGGTTCACCCAACTCATGCATTCACTAATCATATTAGCACACAAGAGCATTAATGAATATCACATATTATCACATTTCATTTCCAATTTCATATACACATGCAATTTCATCATTCACATATTTCAATCATTTACAATATATATATATGCAATGCACATGTGACACTTTGCTCCATTTTCATTTCGTTGTTGTGACTGCTTTGGCTTGTCCCCAAGAACGGGCACATTGCGTTGAGCCGGTGGCTCAAAACATTGGGCTTGAAGCCACGATACATCGAGCCCGAGGCTCAATACGCTGGACACGAGGTCCCATGCGTTGAAATGAAAGCTCTCATATACGTTAGGCATGAATATGCCTACGATACGGTGGTCGCTCGGTCACAACCGCTTTTTATCCGATCATACTTTTATGTTTATGCATGCAATGTACAAATTCCAATTTTCATTTACATGTCAACGCTTATTTGCAGCTTCTTCTTGACTTTCGGTCCCAGATTTCAATTATCTACATTTCCAATTTATTGCATCCTACTATATCACATTGACAATCCCATCTAATGTATCGAAACAGACAATTAATACTTCAATATCAATTTCCCATTTCCTCGGACCTCTGGTCCGAGATCTCCAATGTAACATTCACAAACAGTAGCACACAAGTAGCACTTCGTTATCTCATTCCAAATATTTCAGACACCTATGGTCCGAAGTCAATCAAAATCAACACACATAAACCCTCCATTATCTCCACATGACATAATTGCAAAATCTTAAACACATAAAGGTTGAGGAACCAACTAGGTTACTCACATGTACTTCCGAGCTAATATCCGAAGTCTCAAGAACGTCGGTGAGATCGACGCCCAAATGTGCCTCTATAACAAATGAGAGGAACCCGATCACTAATTATCCAATCCGAACTAGTATAATGCACATGTAAGTGTATAATGCATGTTCATGAGATTTCCGCCCTAAATCCAAATTTTTCCGTCATAAAATTCCATCAAAATTAGAAAACTATAGCCACCGACAAGACTCAATTCGGATCTCGATCGGTCCAAAATAAATAAAATAAAGACTATAGAACAATTACCCGGCCTCGTCAATTTCCGTCCAAAATTCTCAATTTCTCAAAAATGAAATTAATATTTCACTAATCCGATGCCTCAAGAATCCGGTCAATCGGACGTCGGATCGAAAAGAAATTGACAAAAGAATCACCAAATACCAAATAATCAAATAATAATAAATAAAAAAATCGATGGCCTCGTCACTAGGGCGGCGTCGCCTAGTGATGCCGTCTGATCCGACGGCGTCGCTAGCTAGGACGCGTCGTCCCCTAGTGACGCCGTTCAACGAGCCTCGTCACTAGGCGCCGTCGCCACTAGTGACCGCAATATACCACATTCTCATTCTTTTTTTTTTTTCAGATTTCTAAACCAACTTTCAATACCCATAACTCTTAGCACACAAATCAGAAAAATACGAATTATACCTTGTTGGAAAGATAAAGAAACCCTCTACAATTTTCAAGAAGACCATAAAAGTCAATCTCATCCCTAAGGGTGTCAAAAATCCCTTAAAAGCTACTGCCTACTCAAATCCCATTAAAACAGAACAGTACATTGCAAATTCCATAACTCTCTGATTCTTCAGCCAAAAATTACCACATAAATATGCTCAATAAGTTCACAATGTCATCTACAACTTTCATGAACAACCCAAAATCAAATTCCATAACAACTAGGGCAAACAATTCAACAAAGAATCAGATACGAAATTAACCAATCTGGTCAGTAATTTCCCAATCAGCATAACTCTTAGCACAAATGTCACAAAATTCACTACCTTATATCCCTGAAAAGATAAGTTCTCAAACTTCAGTTTTCATGAAGAAATCAATTTCCAATTCAATTTCTAACAATGTCAAAACCGTTGTGGAAGTTACTGCCATGATCAGCAATTCATAACCTAATGCAGGTTCAATGTTTGTAAAATCATAACTCCCAAATCTGACCTCTAAAAATTGCACACCATATATCATTTTTAATAGAATTCCTTCCTATGAAACTTTGCAGAAGATCACTCACACCAATTCAGTTCACAAAATTTGCTAAAATTGCTTCCAATCCGCAAGCTCACAAACTCAACACTTAGGCTAGGTTTCATCAAAATGCTCAAAACCAGTCAATAGTAATCAGTTCAGATCTCCCAATATACAACTCGAAAATTAGCCAGATTAGTGGAAATGGAAAGCTAAGTTAATAAGCTACAACTTCCATGAAGACCACTTTCCCAAAATTAATTTAGAAAAATCAACAAAATAATCAGGTCATATATGCGGGTACTGTTCACATACCCTACAAACAGAAACTTCCCATGCAAAAATTCACCCTTCTAGCATTACAATTTAACAACACCTATTTCACACAAATTTGAAGCCAACATCCCAAAGTTTAATTGGGCACAAACCTCACCTCATTTTCACACCTACACAATAAGTTATGATCAAAACATTTCAATAGGTTAAACACCAATTTTTTTCCAGATTTCATCTATACCTCATCCTCTTCCATTCTATCACTTCACCTACATTAATATACATTCATTTACACCTCCAATTCAACCACAAACTCAACACAACAATTATTTGTATACTAACACAAAATTTGGCAGCACCCACACAATCATTTGTCATTCATATAGCTTTTCTAATCTCAAACTAAAACCAAGTCAAAATCAATAAAAACCATATTCATTCATTCATCCATACACAAGCATCTACTTAAACCCATTTAAACCTACCCTTATTATGACCAAATAAATGCTCAAAGGATTCCCATGCATGCTTCTAATTACCAAAAGAAGGAAAGCAATTATAACTCTTACCTTAATCAAGTTGCAAGTTCAAGCTAGCAATACTCCTAGATTCTTCAAGTTCACACTAACTTCCTTTTTCCACACCTCACCTACGGCTATCACAAACATCACAAGGATCACCATCAACTCAAAGCTTCAACTTGGTCTTGAAGATGCATAAAGAAAAGCAAGCCAAAAAGCAAAGGAAGGTGGGAGGAGAAGGAGACCATCGAAGGAAGAAGAGAATTTACCAAGGAAGGAGAAAAGAATCCTTTAAAAGAAGAAGCAAAGTTTCGGATGATGCAAGGAATAGACCAATAATTGGTCTTTTAAAAACTAATTTATTAACTTCAAGTAGGAAGAGGGTCGTAGGTGATGAGCATTAGAAGACAAAACCAATTAATAAAAAGGAACACTTGGTATCTTAATGAAGAAAGGACAAAATGTGGATAGGATTTAAAAATCCTAATGAAATCGGACCTATTCTAGGCCCATAGCCCAAATTTAAATCTCAAAATAATATATCCAAAATGACAGTACCATTTGGTCGCAATTTTCGCTACCGAAAATCGACCGATTCGTCACTTGGAGATTTTTTCCTGGTCCATAAATTTCCGGAACTTTCCCCGAATCATTTTTTTGAAAATTACCTAAATTGCCCAAAATTGTAACACATATGACAATCCACTCCAAATAATTGTTTAAACTCGAAAACCACATTTTCCACAACAAAAACACATTTAGGCCATTTACCGACGATTTTGTCGGTCTGGGAACTTTCTCCGGATAATTCCAGAAAAATTCCCATAAATCCCTAAAAATGTAAAACACTCAATGGCGCACTCCATATAATTTTCCAAGTACAATTATCCCATAAATTTCACAAAAGGTCTCAATTTGAATCCTAAGCTGGAAAATATCATGAATGCATGTTTACCATGTGCAAGTGCAACAACCCATCATTTATAGAGGCTAAATGCTGTATGCGCATGCCGAGCTATAAATCAATACTCCTAGCCCGTCCCAATTTACCCAAATATCCTTCCCATCAGAGATGGGATGTTACACATCGTCTCCTTTTTCATCATTATTTGTACTTCATCGAAATCATTTATGTCAAGTTATTTTGACTTAACAATCTCTTCCTTTTTAACTACAGAAGTTTCTTGTGTCAGGTGGATTGACGTTTCAATTAATACGTATAATGTCAAACACTGCCAGCAGCGTATTGCAGAAGTAAACACCAGAACAGAGATTAACGTTTTAATTCAAAGGTCAGACCGTCATAATTTTTTACTTGTGGTAAAGAAAGACACGGTAACGCCCAAAATGTATGAACCAGAAGACCTGCTTTTCTTGTATGGAATAATCTTCTAACTAGTATAATAATGTCGATTCCTGCCAAAAACATATTGAAGAAGTAAGCAAACATGAACAGAATTAGAGAAGAAGAGCACCAGAGTAGAGATCGACGTTTCAATTCATAGGTGATAAAATTATTATACACGTTCTACTCGGGACAGGTTGACCTTCTACAATTATTTTCTCTTCTTCGGAAATTACTATCATTGTTTGCCTTTACTTTTCTTCCTGACAGGTGCACCTTCTACAATCATTTCCTTTTCTTCCGAAGCTTGCCTTTTTGCATCCCTTTGTCAATCAATCATTCAAGAGCAATTTCTTTGGCATCAAAATAACTTAGAACGAAATTTGATCTGTCGCGCGCACTCCACTGACACCTTTATATTCTAACTTCTTACCTGTTCTCCTCTCTTAACCCTTAAACCAAATCTATCCTAACCGCTGAAACATTTTCTCCACCCAAACTTTACTTCTCTCAACTACCCTCTTCTTTTAGTTATCAAATTCACCGTTCTATATTCTGACTGCATTTATACTCCATTTTTGTCAGTTCCCGTGCTTATTCTCTGCTGCATTCTTGGAGTACTAAGGTATATATGTTTAGGTTAAATAAATTTTTTGTAAAAATTCTGCTGTTGTTAATTATTAACCTGAATAGAGCATATTCTCCTTTCTACGTTGGATTTGCATGTATACTCTATTTTTGTAGTTAAATGAAATAATTTTTTATATAAATTCTACTTTAGTTATTTGAATGGTTTGTATTCATGTTTGTTGGACATATTGTTTATTAGGTCATAAACAAAATGTTTTTTTAATGTTTATTGTGATACGCTTTATAATATATATTCAATTTTATTGTTTTTAGATATATATATATCGATATAGCTATATATTGATATATATATGTATATATATATATATATCAATGTATATAGGCCTCAGATATATATATATCGAGAATTCATTTTGACCAAGATCATGAATGGATAGATCAAGGACGCTTATATTATGTCGATTCCTCGTATTTACATATGGATAGAAATGCTAAAAGACGCCAAAATTATGCTCAAATGCCAAATGAAAAAACAAGAATTGTTGCGACGACGTAGAGAAAATCGAGCTGCGAAAAACACAACTTCCACTTCATCTACACTTCAAAGAAAGAATTACTCCTCAATGTATGAATCTTTCATTAATATCGAACCTTCCACCACCAACTTCCAAGTTATGAACCCTCTTACATAAATGAAGGTACCTTTTTACAATATATTGAAACTATTTCCAACCTAACTACTCCACATCATTATAATGTCCTTTTATACGTTTGAAGGATAAATCATCGCACATCTCCTTCAACATTAACATTCTTCGAATTTACCAGTTGAAGTTTAATGACTCCCTTCATTCCAGATTGTCAATATTGTAACGCAAAACGATTTTACCTTGAACCTCCGCTGCTTTTGTTGTTCGTCAGACAAATTTCTATTGTTGCTCCTCGATGCCTTATGCTTTAAAGTTTTGTTTCTAAATAGCGACGAAAGAATCCCAACATTTCAGAAAGAATGTTCGTACATATAATAACAATGTAGCTTTCACTTCCTATGGAGCCAGATATGATCGTGAGCTGACAAAAAACACAATGGGAGTTTATACATTCCGTGTTCAAGGACAAGTTTACCATTTCCTTGACAGTTTAGTGTCGACAAAGCAATAAAGTATCTGAATCCAACTTTATTTCTTTGATATGGATGAAGAACTACAACAAAGGCTCGGCAGTTCTGATAAACTTCGTGAAAGTACGTTGAAGCTGATTATGACAATTCTTGAAGATAACCCTTATGCTAGGTTCTTTCGCCGTCTTAAAGATATTCCTTCCTTGAAAATCACCAGATTGTTCTTGAGATGTTATCCGGTCTTGATCGCTAGCGTTTACAATCTTCCTCTTGCATCACAAGTAGCTGCTATATGGATGAACCGATGATGAACAAAGATGATAAATCTCCTCATATCCAAGTCTCAATCCTCTCGGTCTGAGCTATAGAATTCAATCTTATTATGCATGCTACGACCCGCTTCAATACCCACTTCATTTCCACGGGGTGAATCAGATGGCATCCTCATTAAGCGGTTAAATTCTCAAACAAACAAAGACCAATGGTTACGATCAAACAAGCGGTGCTCCTTTAAACACTTTTCTTGAGCGGTGAATTATTTGCTCTCGAAAAAATAGGTTAGTTGTGTGCTTATTGCTTTGGTTCCGAGATATTGTCTAATTGGGCAAAACTAATTTATCATTTTTTTCTTACTATTACTAATTACTCAAGGACCGAACTCCAAACATGGCGTAGTATCTGCCAGAGAGTATTACTGCTATCGACTTCAAATGAGAAGTTATGATGAATCCATGCTTATCCACAGCTTAAGACTACTACAACAATTCGTTGTTGGTTCTTATATAAAGATTGAAACATCACGGCTTGAATTCCATAGGAAAAAATAGAACGAAATACGATCAGAAATTTTACAGGGTGTTTTAGATAGCGTTAATATTGGTCAAACCGAAGTTTCTACAATTGGTCATGAAGTTGTCCTCCCACTTCATTTATCGGCGCCCAAGGACATGAAACGGCGTTATCTAGATGCAATGGCTCGTGCAAAATATGGCAAACCAGATATTTTCTCACTATGACTTGCAACCCTATGTGGAAGGAAATACAAGAGAATCTTAAATTCCATGAAAAGCACAAGATGTACTGATTTATTGTCCAGAGTGTTCAGGGCGAAATTTGAAATTCTGAAAAATGACTTGATCAAAAAAGGAATATTCGGAGATGTTGCCGCATTTGTTTACGTAATTGAATTTCAAAAGCGTGGATTCCCTCATGCTCACTTGCTTCTAATACTTCAACCACAATTTAAGCTGTTGAATCCAGATTTCTATGATCAAATCATATCAGCTGAAATACCTAATCCTGATCATAATTCCAGATTATATTCTCTTGTCATTAAGCACATGATCCACGGTCCTTGTGGTTTTATGAACAAACAGTGCCCTTGCATGAGAAATGGTGTATGCAAAAGTCATTACCCCAAGGATTTTACTCCTTTCACTGTCCATGGCGAAGACAGTTATCCGTGCTATAGACGTAGAGATAATGGAAGAAAAGTTAAAATATCCAGACATGAGGTTGATAATAGATGGGTGGTTCCTCATAACCCGTACCTTCTGATGTTGTTTGACTGCCACATTAATGTTGAAATATGTTCCACTGTGAAGCTTGTTAAATATTTATACAAATATGTATTTAAGGGCCACGACCTTGTCAACTTTAGCGTCAACGACCAAGAAACCAGGTCTGATATTGACGAAATCACTAATTTCCAAGAAGGCCGTTGGATTTCACCCCCCGAAGCTTTATGGCGCATATATGAATTCCGCCTTGTGGAGATTAATCCATCCATCTATATACTCCAAGTTCACCTTGCAGATCAACAATCTGTTTCCTTCGCAAAAGATGCTAATTTGTCTTATTTATTGAGGAATATTGACTTCTCCAAAACAATGCTTACGGAATTTTTTAGGACCAATTCAACAAATCAAAAGGCTGCAGAAATGAAATGTCGTAGATATGGATTTCCCTCAACATTTTGTTTGGAATCAAAAACAAGGACGTGGTTGGAAAGAAAGCGGAGAAAAGTCATAGGGCGATTAGTTATCGTTGACCCTCGAGAAGGAGAAAGGTATTACTTGAGATTATTGCTCAAATGTTAGAGGACCAACGCCGTTTGACAACTTGTTAACTGTTGATGGTGAAAAGGTGAATCTGCTTGTGGATGCCGCCTCGCAATTAGGATTGCTAGCATCCGACTCTTACATACAACAAACACTTGACGAAAGTGTCATATTTCAAATGCCAACATCCCTCGATTGTTATTTGCTACACTCTTGTTCTATTGTTCACCGCAAATCTTAGGAACTCGGGAAACTTTCGAGACCACCTCTGCTCGACTACCTATATGCTTATTCATCCTCTAATACGTATACATATGATGATATTACAAAATGGCTCTTCAAGATATCAATAAATCTCAGAACAAATGGGAAAAAGCTTAATGATTATCATTTCACCGAACATGAATTTCAGACTTGACATCACGGCAAAAACCAAGGAGGTAGAAAGTGAGATGAATATAGAGATTGATGAACAGGACTTCTTATTACAATCAAAACTAAACAGCCAAAGAAAAGCACGATTTGATTTAATAATGAATTCAGCCTCACTTCAACGATCGCAGTTATTTTATCGATGGTCCCGGGAACAGTAAAACTTTCTTATATCGAGCTCTTCTTGCAAATTTACGATCACAGAGACACATTGCAATAGCGATGGCGACATCGAGAGTTCTTCGTCAATTCTTCCGGCGAGAGACACTCACTCAAGATTTAAAATCCCCCTTGATTTATCAAAGCAAAAAGTTTGTCAGTTGAGCAAACAGAGCAGTGTTGCAAAATTGATATTTGAATCAAGCCTTATTTTATGGGACGAGGCTTCCATGGCAAAACGAGAAGCCATCGAAGCATTTAACGGTTTACTACAAGATATAATGAACTCCGATCAGCCTTTTGGAGGTAAAATTGTTGTATTTGGTGGTGACTTTCGCCAAACATTGCCAGTTATTCACTAAGCAACGAAACAACAACTCATTGATTCAAGTCTTCTAAATTCACATCTCTCGCGCCATATCTCTAAACTCGCTTAACGACAAATATGAGAGCCATCTCAAATCCACATTTTGTGATTTCTTATCATGGGTTGGAGAAGGCTCAACCAATGGATGAACAAGATCAAATATGTTTACCAGATGAACTCATTATTCCTTACGACAACAAGGATGAATCATTCATAGGTTCCTTCTTTTTCATTAAATTACATACTAATCTTTTTTCCATTACGATTATACTTTCCTAATATACAACAGTGCTTACTAGGTTATTTGAAAACGCTTTCCCGACCTAAGCTTATATTCATCCGACCAGATCGATGATAAATGATCGTGCTATGTCCAACTAATAATTGTGTTGATGAAATTAATGACATCATGATTCAAAATTAACGAGATTTGCATTCATATGTGAGTTTTGACAAGACGGTTGATCGCAGACATCAAGTTGATTATCAAGATTTTCTCAATTCTTTGAACCCTAAAGGACTACCTCCTCATAAACTTTTCTTTGAAAGAAGGCTCTCCAATTATGCTTCCGAGAAATTTAAATCCAACGGAAGGATTATGCAATGGAACAATGTTGATATGCGAGCACTAAAAGATCATACAATTTCAGCTGAAATTATTTTGGACCTCACAAAGGAAAATCATTTTATACCTAAGATTCCTTGCAATCTCCGAGAACGAAAAAATGGAATTGCTTTCATCGTAACACAATTTCCAATTCGTCTACATGTTTTGCAATGACTATAAACAAATCCCAAGGTCAAACACTTGATCATGTTGGAATTTATCTCCATCAACCTGTATTCTCACACGGACAGCTTATATGTAGTTACATCAAGGCGCGAACTCCTGAATCGCTTAAAGTTCTTATTATTCTGGAACTTTTCAATCTTTAGACTTCAAAAAAGACAAGGAATATTGTTTTCCGTGAAATTTTGAATTAGTCAAATTATAAACATCAAATTTCCTCACAAGACAAGGTATATTATTTGTTTGTTATCTCAGTTCACATAATTTGATTTTATAGGCATAATTATTTGTCTTCGCCGACCATCCAACATTTTCTTTCAGATGGATAATCGCTTATCGATGAAGAATATTTTGCCTCGAGCGCAATCATGGTCTTGTCAAGTGATGGTCCAACAAAACAACAGTCGTTGCTTGGTTAATTCACCGACTAAAAGACAAAAGTTTGTCTTGTGCGATTCTCGTATATCAATTACACTTTTTCCTTTCACATTTTATCAACTTACCTATCGATAATTTCTTCATAATTAACGTGGATCGCAAGTCGAGGGTATCATATTCAACAATGATATACAAAGAATTGGAGACATCTTACGGTAGTGTCGTGAATATATCATTTCTAATGCAATTGTCAAATCAATTCTTCAAGATCAAACTGAAAATTTGAACATACAATGGATTCTCACAAGTCGCACGGTCATCGAACTCCGTCACACAAGACGATGCAATCATCCTCCGATTTTCAACTTTACACCTTTCCAAAGTCTTATGGATTATGTGGACGACAAGCAAAAATCTGTTGGTTAGATGCTTAATACATTTTTTCATACAATCTTACAAAAACTTTCCACTTAGTGATTACATTAATCTTTAACACATGATAGATATTATAGCCGTCGTTGAAGTGTTGGAAAAAAAGATGTCATGAGAGACGGAAAAGCTTCAACTGTCCAAAAATTTGTTATCATGAATAAAGAGTAATTCTCACTCTGTATCTTTGTTACTATTTTGTGTCAGAGATGAACAAATTTAACATCTTCTCGTAATCTCTTATTTTTTTTAGGGATCAAGCAGTCATACTATCGTTTTGGAATTGTTTTGTTGAGAACGAGGGCCAGAAGATTATGGAATTACTTCACTCTCATCCAGTTATTGTTTGCACGAATCTCAAAGTGAATTTCTTTAATGGTATTTTTTCCTTGCTCATAATAACACATCTTACTTTGTCCCTTTTCACTCTATCTCAAAAAATGATTTTGAAATGTTAGCTGTTGCATTGTCAACGTGGTTCGACTCAGCCATCCTCGTTGAGCCACCCATACAAGAAGTTGCCGATCTCAAAAATTGGTAATCCATTATGTTACGTACAACCTTTCTAACATTTTGTTACAAATTATATAGGAATTTTAAAATTTCTTTCTTTTGTCGCCTATATAATTATTATGTTACAACAAGACAAACTAAATAACAACCACATCAAAACCTCGCGGTGGAAAATCTTACTTTACATATAATCCTCGATATCTTCCGGATCTCACCGAATATCACCAAGATCATGTCTTTAGATTCTACCCTAAGGTAATCGATCTGCATATTCCAAAGACATATTGAATTTGAAACTTCTTCCTCCGAACATTGTTATCGACTTTTCCTTAGATATCATGGATTGAAGCCAAAATTTCCTTTCAAAGACATTTTACAAAAATTTTGGTATATGGCATGCAACAAATGCTTCCGGTCTCATTCTTTGATCTGGAGTTCTCTTTACTTGTAATTCTCAGAGAAAACGCACAATGAGCCAAGGTTTCGCTTTCTATTTGCAATCTTCGATTTGTTGCTTATTCCTTCGTGTCTATTCCATAATTTTCGCATCACTTTTTTAGTTCCATGTCACCTGCACTACTTTTTTGCCTACCCTACTATTCTTACTTTATTGAATAGATGCCAATACGACATGGATTTGACCGACGACACCTAACTATAACGACTTCTATTTTGGCGACCTCACCGAGAAACTATTAAACTTAATCGCCGTTGAAGCAATGAAATATTACAATGAGGTTATATTTTCCTTCGCTCTTTCATCTACATTTCCAGTTTAATCACCAAATATTTTCATCTACTTATTCCAATCGACAATGGACATTTTTTGTTCACCGTTATAAGAACATGGATCTTCCCTTGGAGAAAGTGTACGCACAATTGAAAAGCGATACCTTTCTTCTGCGTGAAGCCACAAACACTTTCGGTCTGGTGGGGTGCAACGATTTCTCGTTGTTTATCGCCGTAAAATTGATGTCAATGAACTACTGAGAGTTCACTTTCACCACTCTCGTGTGCTTTTATTCTTACTTTATCTTGATTTTATCTATAACATCATCTTTAATTATTTCAGATGTGCCATTTAGTTTCAATTCATCTCCCTTATATCGCTTGCTTAATATATATTGAGTTTTGATATTTTCGGAAAAAAATCCTGAATCTTCTTCATCACTAAACTATGTCTCAAAAAGGTTTTCCGATCTCAATACCACTTGCCGTCACAAATGGATAAGCCTGTCAATAGCAGCGAATGTACGCCGCAATCAGACACCCAATCTGCTACAGATACTCGTCGTAATAGGAAAAAACCCAGATTCTCATAACTTTCGACTTGTATTTAAAACTTTCGCCTCTAACTGCTTCTTGATTCTTTCTTCTTGAATGTTGAAAGCAATGCTTATTCAGTTGAGGTCTGTAGCTAACTCAAACTCATTCTTGCATATGCTTCCGTGTGCTTTGTCAGGTTCATTTGTGTTGTTAACTTCGTCTGTGTTGTTAACTTCGTCTGTGTTGTAAACTTCGTCTGTGTTGTGAACTTCGTCTGTGTTGTTAACTTCGTCTGCGTTCTCAGCTTCGTGTGCACTGTCAACTTCGTCTATGTTTGTATTTCTTCACATACTTCGTGTGCTTTTCTGACTTCGTCTATTTTTCAACTTCGTCTATTTTTTCAACTTCATGTATTTTTCAACTCCCTCTGTTTTTCTCTTGCATGGATAAAATCCAAGCTTCGTCTTCTTTGACAGGTCTCTCCAATAATTAGATTTTCTGGATCAGAACTCCTATACTTCCAATCTTTTTTCAATACACTGGTTTCTGGAAAATCCTCAACGTCATCTAACTTCGCCTCGATGATGGAGTTTCTATTATATCATCTAATTTCTTTGAAGCGCTTCCACTCCCATGTCATCTTCCTTATGGGGTTGGCAACTATCATCATGAAGATGAGTAGCTCAAAATATTCTCGACAGATAATCTAGTGAAAAGTCTTCAACACCTTGGCGAAATAATGACAATCAACCAAGGTGTTGAAGATTTTCCACTAAATTATCTCGTCCAAAGATAACAACATTCTTCTTCGTAATATGGACTAACGATTCAGCGATCGCCCGCTTTGCTTTCGTTTTCTTCTCGGTTTCTCTTCGCACAAATTATTTTTGCTTCTTTTAACTTCCTCTTGTTCTTCTTTATTTAAAGCGCTTCACTGATGTCATTTCCAACTCGCATTAAATTTCAGTTACCAATTCGATAATCCTTCTTGGAGTATACGAATTGACTAATCCTTCTTGAAAACTATTCTTTACACATGTAAACTATTTTTAACCTATCTCAAGGCAAATCGTTTCTGTTTCACTTTATCATCTTGCAGTACTGCCCCACGCCCTGCTGATACCTCTATATCTAAACTTTCAAACCTTTCTCCTCTTAACTTGGATCAAACAATTCCTACCCTGTTCTTCGGTCTTCTTCTTCTTTAACCTATATACATCATATCCTTCATTGCAAGAACATAACAACAATTAAACTTACGTCTTCTATTTCAACCAGCAAAGAACATATAACTTTCTTACAGAGAATGTTTGGAACAGTTTCTGATAAAAAATAGCAACAGCTTGTCGACTAATTAAATGCGATGCCTTCTTTCGGATAAACTTTTGTTCCTTTAATTGTAATTTAGCTTATTGTCTGTAACTCACAAAAAAATTAATCTTCAGTTTCGACTTGTATTTATAACTTTCGTCTGTAACTGCTTCTTGATTCTTTCTTCTTGAATCTTGAAAGAAACAGTTATTCAGTTGACTCTTACCTTGTTCTTCGAGAGCTTCGAGAAGATGATGGAGGAAGCTTCGAGAAGAAGAAGCTTCAAGATGATCAATAGAGAAGAGATCCACATAAGTCATACACACACACATATATATATATGATAACAAATTAGACAAGAAAAACAAAACATAGAGAATACAATAACAACTTGTTCTTCTCCCCTATTTGTTATAATAAGAAACGATTAACGGTGATGACTCTGCAAAAATTCTGTCAGCATCTTTTGCATATCTATCATCCCGGTGGCCTGCATGTCTGTCATCATCTTCTCCATTCGATTCATTATTTCCTTCTGTTCTTTGACTTCTTGACGTAAACTTTGTATTTCATTATGCGCGTCAGAAGGCAAAGAAGGTTGATCATCATCTGTTACGAGTTCTAGAAACGTAAGTGTAGTATCATATGCGTCTGCAGATTGGATGTAGTCCTCTGCTTTCCTTTTTGACCCACCTTCTGTTATCTTCCGAACAAGCCTAACTTCTTCTTGAGGCATAAACTCTTTCAACGAAGGTCCTCCACATGATTTTCTTCTTCCATTGATCCGCATATCTGAGCTCACTTGAGATATGCAACTTGTTGTAGGAGACTTCTTCATAACTCCTCCCGTCGATCTAGCTTTGTTCTCGTAATCTTCATTTCTCTTGTTGAGATGCTTCAAGTCAATTTCATTTATAGTACCTAAATTGATAGTGCTTTTTACAGCACTCTCGTGTTTTTCCACTTCCAAGAGGCGAATTCCGATTCTCTCAAAATTCTTGTCAATAGCGTGTCGATACGGATAACTAGTTGTATGTTTCATTTGTTTCACCATATAATGAAAGATCGAAATGGTAAATTCTTGGTTTGTGGTTCACAGAGATAGAATAAGCATTTGCTCATCGAAGGTAGTTACCAAGTGTCTTGAACCCGTTCTTGATACGATGCGGTTGAATGTAATCACATAAAGAACCCTAGCTTTCGTGACCGGACTTGAGGTCTTCCTTCCGATGGGTCATTCACTCCATAAAGTTGTTTACTAACATCTGCTTCCTTTAAACCGCCTATTGTTATCCATTTCGGATTGGTAGAAAGCTTTTCTCCAACGAATGAACATCCAAATCGACTTCTCAATCAAGTCCATTGTAATAATAATGGTAACTCCGCTCATCGTTGAGACAATAGTCTTTTCCACCATCTGCATACTTCCAAAAATCAAATACGATTTGGATACACATCCTCTCTGATCAAGAAGAAATTTCTCCAACCGGCTCCAATAATCTCCGGTTTGATATCCATTGTATCTCTTCGTAGAGATTCGAAGTCCACATGCCTTCCATACATCATAGCTCCCTCCATTGCTTCTGATTTGAAAATGATTCAGATACTCTGTTCTTCAACGGTAATCTCGTTCGATAGGATTTTGAGAGACAGAGAGATAAAACGTCTGAAGGCTAATGGTACTCGAACCGTTTCCGCCCTTAGTATATATACTTAATAAACCAACCGTGGAGGAGAGGAAGCCAATGGAAAGAGAAAGAGCGTTGTGAGTGGTGCGTGAAGGTAGAAACTTCGAGAGTGAAGGGACAGGATTTAATTTAGAGACACCCAACCGTCAGAAATTTTCCCTTCAGAACTTTCCTTGTACCAGAAGTTACCAGTGTAACTTCATCGTTTTAACACCGTTACTCTCGGCGCCTTTTAACTCGATTGTGCTTCGCTAAACCATTAAGTGAAGAACGGTTGAGGGAAATCAAAGAAATCTCAACATGGTTAAATATATTATAAAATCAAAACCAAAGGCGATATTTCTAGGACAATAAATTCATATTTACGTAAACTTGAAAAGGCATTTAAAAGTGACAAGTCTGCTTGTTTCAAGGTTCAAGCAAGATTGAAGAAGCGAGTTGACCACCAAGGTTATAAATAAGAGTCAAGTCAACATATTATTTCGCTTCGCATTCTCCGCCTCTTTTCTACTTCGCCTGCTTTTTGTTCATCTTTTATTCATTAAAATCGATATGTGAAGTCATTTTGACGTATGCCAAAACAGAAATTGACGCTTCAATTCATAATGTGATAGACTTACACCGTCATAATTATTTATTTGTGGCAAGGAAATACACGCTAACCCCCAAAATGTATTGATCACTTTCACATCTGTTTTTTTTGTATCCAATAATCTTCTAACTACTATGATAATGGCGATTCCTGCCAAATGCCAGTGACGTTTCAATTCATAGGTAATAGGTTTCTCACGTGCTACTCCCGATGATTGACCTTCTACAATTATTTTCTGTTTTAGTAAGATGAAGACGACGAGAACAGAGATTGCTTGAATCTTGAAAGAACCGGTTATTCAATTGACTTTTGTAACTAACTCAAACCGATTCTTAATTCCCGTGCTTTGCTTTCCTCTGCTTCCATCGCTCTGCTTTTACTCCCGCCTACTTTTGCACAACTTTTGTCTACTTTGGCTTCCGCCGGTTTTGCTTGATCCTTTTCAACTTGAGTTTGCTTTTAAACTTCCGCCTTGTTTTTATCGCCTCCTTTTCATCATTATTTGTACTTGACTCTTCCTTTCAATTCTATCTCCGCCATAGTCCACATCGCAATATCCGATTAACATGAAATCTTAACCTTTCTCAAACATTAAGCAAAGATAAGTAGTACCTGCGACATATCTTAAAATTCTTTTAACAGCAATAAGATGAGACTCTCTAGGATCTGTAGGAAAATCCCGGGAGGTACATCACATGTACCGCAAATAAAAACAAAATTTTTGTTCGGGACTTTCCTAATCCTGTGATCCCTAGATCGGTATGAAGACATCAACCTAAATAGCCAAAGAGACTATCTCTAAAGGTGATTCACGCAGAGATCGAAAAATCTAACCGGATCAAACCCTTTGACCCGGAATAGCTAGAACAGATTAAAGCCTCGCTAGAGCCTACCTCCGTCACCGGAGAGCTTGGATCAACGTTGGAAGAAGCTTGCTTGGAGAAGACAAGAAGATGAAGAGTCGATGGTGAGAAGATAAGAGAGAGGAAAAACTCTTTTTCCTTCAACCCTTTTACTTCCTCTCAAAGCCACGATGATGATCTTCCAAAGCCATAAGAAAAGCTCATTTTTTCTTCCTTCTTAAACCATCCACCGATCATCACCATCTTCATCTTACATGCTTTTGTCATTTTGTCATTAAATGACTTGATGACTAATCAACTTTGGAAGCTTCCATTCCCTTCTTCACGTTTTCAACATATATATATATATATATTATTTATTTAATTAATCATATATATATGTATATAATTGCTTAAGCGGTCCAGTCACACTGGGTCGGTCCCTACTGCTTATCGGGCCCCGATCTTTAAACAACTCCTAAAGCTTTCTTAGCAATATCAATGTCGCGATCTCATTGGGACATATCCCAATCTCATCGGGATCCATTTAATCCTAATGCTCTCCATGATTGGAACTCGTCCAATACTATTTTACTGATTCTCGAAACACTCTTATCGTGTGACCCTTTAGGCTCCGGTTATGTTGGCCCTTAGATTAACAATTAATCTGAGCAAGTCATGAGCGGTATCTAGCAACACATCACGACCCCAATTGATCGGAAAGTAATCGGTTTGATGTATTCATCACGAACCGGATCACGAACCCTTCCATGAACAATTACTGTGCAATTAGTCCTTTCACCATCCTATACCCCACTTGGTTATGAGTATGGTCAAAGTGTCAACTCTCACTAGACCGAGTCTAGCCCAGTGATATCGCTTCTCGCCACGGACTCATTACTTTATATGTCAATGAAGATACTCTCATGACATACATCTTGGCCACCTTAGTAATGATCCCGACAAGAGGCTACGGGTATCTCTTACGCTAATCCAGTGGTGAATCCTTTATTGGTTACTCAATTATCTTCAATACCTCAAGTCGTACCCAAGCACCACCCTACGAGTTACCTCCGAAGGCAACAAGGAATGGAGTCAGCACGTGATCAAGATTCAAGATATCCTCGAGTACCTCGAGTCTAAGGATACTTGCACCATTCTTATGATGAGATTATCACCGACACTTAGATAAGATATCCATGTGATGATCTCATGGCGGTCATCCAATGTACTTACTACCACTAGTAAGCATCCACATGTCAATTCTAAATATCTCATATTTACGCTTCGAGATCCACCGCTTGATCCAATCAAGGAATATGACATGTGTTAGTCTATCCGGATTAATGATGTCCAGCCTCATTAATCCTATGACTAGGAGAATTTAGATCTTGACATAATTGCACATGATAGGAATCTCGGAGTATGAACACATCATAATTTCCTTCATGCTATGTCATATATCATGGACTTCATTAATTCGATTAAAGATTCAATCAATTCATAAACAATGTTTATGAATATCAAATTAATGAATAATGCCTTTTCTTTATTTATTCATAAAGTCCACTACACGACTTTGAATAAAACGCGCTAAAGGGATTGCCTTTAGGGCACAAATAAACAAGACCGAATTTTGAACAAGTCGACTTATCGATGCAACATGTGTAAGTCGACTTACACATGGTACAAGTCTACTTAACACTTACAAATCTCCCACTGACCTAAAGCCAATCGCTTTAGTATCTAATACCATAAGCGAGTCCATGAGAATCATAATTCTCCCGTGACAATGGCTTTGTCAACTAACAACAACACTTTGCTCGTGGAATTCTCTCTATCGGGATATCATCTCGACTAATGATCTCCGAATCGGTAATCACGAGTTCGGATCGTCGATAAGACCTTGGTTCCTTTGCTCGCTAACTAGCCCCATTGTATCACAATACAATCCTATGGGCCCATCACGGCTAGGGACCGAGATCAAGTTCAAGATAATGAACTTCTTGATCCAAACCGCTTCGCTGCGCATCTCACGCGGCAATGTACTCTGCCTCGGTTGATGAATCGCCATCCTCTCTTGTTTGGAACTTTTCCAACCGACCGCCACGCTATTCGGTGTGAATGTATATAACTGATTGTGATTGAATTATCCTTATCGAGTTAAATACTTGCATCTAAATGCCGCTCACTTGGAGATTTCCATCTCCATAGATCAAGAAAACATCCTTAGTGCTTCACAAGTATTGAGGATATTCTTGATACCCACCCATGACCCTCACCAGATCCGATTGGTATCCGCTTTCGTAACACTTAGAGCATACGATACATCGGGCCTCGTACATAGCATTGTTCCATGCTAAACCTCTTTAGCATCTCATCTATGTACGATGATTGTGAAAGACCAAGCAACCTTTTGATTTATCTCTATAAATCTATATCCCTAGGATATAAGTTGCTTCACCAAGGTCTTTCATCACAAATTGATTGACAACCAAATTTTAGCTGATTGCAGCATAGAGACATCGTTTCCTAGTTACGGTATGTCATCTACATACAACACAAGGAATACGATTGCAGTCTCATTAACCTTCTTATACACACAATGATCATCCGGATTTTGTGAGAAATCAAACTCTTTGATTGACTCATCAAAACGGATAATCCAACTCCTGGATGCTTGCTTCAATCCATACATGGAATTCTGAAGCTTGCATACCATTTCGCCATTATAGGAGGTGAAGTCCTCTGGTTGTGTCATATACACATCCTCGGGAAGATTTCCATTCAGAAAGTCGTCTTCACATCCATTTGCCATATCTCATAATCATAATGAGTGGCAATGGCTAGAGTATCCTAATGGATTTAAGCATTGCTACTGAAATCAAGGTTTTGTCATAGTCAACTCTTTATGCGTGATTTAAATCCTTTAACCGAAGCATTGCTTTATAGGTAATCAAATTACCATCCATGTTGGTTTTCTTCTCGAAACTCCTTTGCACCACGTGGGTTTTATCCTTCGTGTAACAACCAAAGTCCATACTTGGTTTTCATACATGGAATCCATTTGATTTCATGGCACAAAGCCATGTTCCGGACTCAACTTTTCGTAACCTGCTCATAGGTAGTAGGCGCATCATCTCATATGATCAATACGTCATTCTGCTTCACTTACGAAATTCATATCTCTCGAACAAGCGATCGTATCCTTAACCTATGAAATTAGTGTGTAATAGAAGGTTGAACTGTTACCTCATCTATATGAGTGGCAGTTTGAGTTCGAGCGATTGATCTATGTTTGTTCGAGCATCTTGAACTTCTCCAAGTTCAACTTTGTTCCCACCGTCCTCTTGTAAAAGAAACTCTTTCTTTAAGAAAACAGATGCTTGGAAACAAACAACTTTTGTTCCTCGGCAAGGTAGAATTGATATTCCACGATATCCTACGAACAAACACTTGTCGGACTTTGCATCAAGTTAATCGATTGTGTCCGCTTCACGTAAGCGTGACAATCCCAAACTTTCGAGATGAGAAAGATAGACTTTCGGTTAGTCCACATCTCATATGGAGTAACATCAACTGCCTTTAATGGAACTCGCTTTAGCAAGTAAGCAAATGTCTCGGCGCATATTCCCAAAATGCAGTGCAAAACCTATCATCAATCGCACCATGTCTAACAAGGTTCGATTTCTCCTTTCAACCACACCATTGTCTTTGCGGCGTGCAAGGTGGAGTGTCTTGAGATAAAATCCCATTATCTCTGAGATAATCCAAAACTGTTGGTCTAAGCATTTTCCACCACGATCAGATCGTAATGTATTCATACTTTTACCAAGTTAGTTTTCTACTTCATTTCTGAATTATTTGAACTTTTCAAACGCTTCAGATTTGTATCTCATCAGATACAGGTACCGCTATCGTGAATAATCACCGATAAAAGTAATGAAGTAAAAACAACCACTTCTGGCATGGATGGACATCGGACCACATACATCCGAATGTATTAGGTCTAATATTCCATTCACTCGTTCACCCTTTCCTTTAAAGGATAACTTAGTCATCTTGCCTAATAAACAAGATTCGCATGTGTCATATGATTCATAATCAAATGACCCTAAACATCCACTCTTATGGAGCTTAGCGATGCGTGTCTCATTTATATGGCCAAGCCGACAATGCCATAAGTAAGTTGATTTTAAATTATCTCGATTATGTCTTTCCGCGTCATTGACATTCATAACTGGATATGACATATCTAATATGTCAACTCTATTGCATAATGTACCAGTACCATAGAGCATTCCATTCGAACTAATAGAACAACCATTGCCACTAAAAGTCCAATGAAACCAACTCTAATTAAACATAAAACATCTGATATGTTCTTTGTTTAAAACAGTACAAAATGTCAATCATCCAATTTGAATATAAGCCCACTAGGAGGAACAAGATATAAGTGTCTACGGCTAATGTAGCAACTCTTCTTGCATTACCTACACGAAGGTCTAGTTCTCCTTTTATGAGTCGCTCATCGTCCCCGAGGCCCCGCATATCATTTCATATGTATGAGCCACAACCGTATCTAATACCGATATGTTTGGATCAGGAATAGTATTAACCTCAATGACAAACATATTTGAAGAAGTAGAGGCATCTGATGCCTTCTTCTGCTTCAAGGACTCCAGATAGATTTTACAGTTTCGCCTCTAGTGGCTAGACTTGCCATAATGAAAGCAAAATCCTTTTGGGGCAATTTCTTTGGTTTTTCCTTGATGGCACTTTCCTTTGGTTTCTTGGCCTTTTTCTTCTTTGAACCAGAAGAAGGAGCATCCACCATTAGCACTTGCTATCTCTCTTGATAGCCTGCTCAGTTGTCATGAGCAGATTGATCAGCTCAGGAATTGTTGTGGATATTTGGTTTATCCGATAGTTTATCACAAACTGTGAATAACCATCAGACAATCCAACTAGAATTAAGTCTCTACTTAACTCATAATCCATTACAAATCCTAAGACATCCAATCTCTCAATATAGCCATTCATCCTCAGGGTATACTGCACAGCAGTTGTCCCTGGAGCCATCTTTGTGGTGAAGAGAAGCCTTGAGGTCTCGAACCTTTCAGACCGAGCTTACTCATCAAACAGCTCCCTAAGATGAAATACTATAGAGTGAGCATCCATGGACTCGTGCTGCTCCTGCAGCTCTAGTGACATCGAGGCAAGCAGCCATGTCCCTGTCCTTTAGATGCTTACAATATGCTTTCTGATCCTCATCAGAAGCATCGACAGCAGGTGCATCTGGAAGTGGAACATCTAGGACGTATCCCAGTTCCTCAGATCTAAGAACAATTCTTAGAGTCCTCATCCAATCAAGAAAATTCAGTCCAGAATAGAGAGCGAAAATTCACACTGAAAGACTTCTTCAATCAACCTAGCGCGATAGAGAGAAGGAATGATAGAATAGAAATGCCTGCATGATCATAAGGACTTGCATGACATGCATATGGCTCCCACTAGTTTCCTAGAATCCATAACCCTCTTTACGAATCCAGAGAAACAAAGTGACATAATGTCCTAGTGGGTCGATATCCGACATTGCTAAGAGTGACCTTGGGTTTACCCAACAAGCCACAACTTAGGTCAATCGGTAGGTATCGGTCATACCAATTGTATCATCGATAACCGACTTTGAGAATGACCTTGGGTTTGCCCAACAAGCCACCTTAAGTCTCGGGAGGTATCAGATATACCAATTACATCTTAGACACAACTATCGTCCAGTGCTATCAACTTGTTGATGTGCGCACTAACATTAGGTTATCAAGCTGTTTGATCGCGTACATCGATGTACACTACCTAACCGCCTCTGTCACGTTGACCTTGAGGTTAGCTCAACAAATCAACGCTTAGGAAAACCGACCCATTAATCCGAAAATCTTATTTTCATGGTTCAACATATTCAGTATAGAGTGAGCTTGAGGTTAGCTCAACAACCCAACCCTATAAGAACTCGGTTCTTACCATATTAATGGAAGGCGTTAGTTTTCATATACCGGGAGGATTTCAGTCTCATCTACTTCTTCTCCAAGCCGTAGGATTATAGTCACTATGACCATATGATATGATTTAGGGCATTTCATCAATCACATTGAGTCTATACCTAAAATCATCCATCATCCCACTATGATGTGCCACAAGTCCACTTTCATCAAATGCAAGTCGACTTATGCTTCTGCCCACACACAAGTCGACTTGTGAAGCGAACAAGTCGACTTATGTCATCTGCCCATAAACAAGTCGACTTACAAGGTACTACAAGTCGACTTATACAGAGATCTTGAACAAGTCGACTTATTCTTCAAACAAGTCGACTTATCCAGAAAACAAGTCGACTTATCCAGAAAACAAGTCGACTTATTAAGCGAACAAGTCGACTTATGTCCCATATAAGTCGACTTATCCAGGGAGATTGCTATTATATCTAATCGGCTAATTCCTCAATCCATGCAATTCCAATTCACAATACCATTATACCTAGGGTAATATCTGTAAGTTGATGTATCAATGAACAATTCATTGAACCATGAAAGCCTTATATGGTCAAACCATATGAAAAGCTTGAAATGAGTCAAAACTCATTAATTTCCAAATAATTTAGGAACACCCTAATTATCATCCTAAGCATCTCTAGCTAGCACATACATTATCAAATTTACTTCAGCACATGCCATAAAAAATATGACGGTCAAAACAAACAAGATAATGCAAGATACTACCGAGACGCTAATGTGATCAATTCGGCATTCAAAAATTCTTGGAAAAGCAACTTCAAGCATTTCAGTTTGGCAATCATATTACATCAAGATAACACATTTTTAATCATATTAAAAATGGTTCAAGGCATTGGAACTGAAAAAACACACTCAATCAAGCCAAGCAAAACAGTCCCAACAATTTTCACAAAACTGTCCAGTTCTGTACATTGCTCGAAATGATCAATAAAACAATTTCAATAAATTATGAGAAAATTGAATAGGTTAGTACATGTTCATAACATGCTACATTAATTTTTTCAGGATTTTAGTCCATCAAAAACTCAGTCAACCTAAATAACAAAGCCGATTCAAAATCTGTGTTCATCAGCACAGCAATTCCCAACAGCATAGAATAAATTCGTGAATAAATATCAAATCACCTTGAAATCCAATTTCCATGCTCACAGACATTAACCAACATCTTAGAGACATGTAGGTGAAGGAAAATCGGAAAATCTATAATTTATTCTCGATTTTATACTCATGCCTGTTCCAGAATCGTTTCACAAAACAAAGATCTCAGAACCTTAGGGAATTAATTAGCAAAACTATATCAAATCAAATCGATAAATTCTCAAATTTCATAGACATATTCTCTAACATGTTATGAACAATTCTGGGTAGAAAAATTTCGAAAAGCATATCACAATATAAATTCGAAATCTGAACAGATAGCATGCATCAACAGAAAATTCCATTAGGGTTCGATCTCGCTTAGGTTTTAGCTTCATACGGGATACCGACGCCTCGATACCACTGTAGGAAAATCCCGGGAGGTACATCACATGTACTGGCATCGGAAAACAAAAATTTTTGTTCCCGGGACTTTCCCGAATCCCAGGATCCCGATATCGGTATGAAGACATCAACCTAAATAGCCAAAAGAGACTATCTCTAAAGGTGATTCACGCAGAGATCAGAAAATCTAACCGGATCAAACCCCTTTGACCCGGGAATAGCTAGAACAGATTAAAGCCTGCTAGAGCCTACCTCTGTCCTGGAGAGCTTGGATCAACGTTGGAAGAAGCTTGTTTGGAGAAGACAAGAAGATGAAGAGTCGATGGTGAGAAGATAAGAGAGAGGAAAAACTCTTTTTCCTTCAACCCTTTTACTTCCTCTCAAAGCCACGATGATGATCTTCCAAAGCCATAAGAAAAGCTCATTTTTTCTTCCTTCTTAAACCATCCACCGATCATCACCATCTTCATCTTACATGCTTTTGTCATTTTGTCATTAAATGACTTGATGACTAAGCAACTTTGGAAGCTTCCATTCCCTTCTTCACGTTTTCAACATATATATATATATATTATTTATTTAATTAATCATATATATATATGTATATAATTGCTTAAGCGGTCCAGTCACACTGGGTTGGTCCTACGGCCCTCTAGGCCCCTAAGTCTTTGAAACAACTCCTGAAAGCTTTCTTAGCAATATCGATGTCGCGATCTCATCGGGACATATCCCAATCTCATCAGGATCCATTTAATCCTAATGCTCTCCATGATTGGAACTCTGTCCAATACTATTTTACAGATTCTCTGAAACACTCTTATGCGTGTGACCCTTTAGGCTCCGGTTATGTTGGCCACTTAGATTAACAATTAATCTGAGCAAGTCATGAGCGGTATCTAGAACACATCATGACCCCGATTGACCGGAAAGTAATCGGTTTGATGTATTCATCACGAACCCTTCCATAGACAATTACCGTGCAATTAGTCCTTTCACCATCCTATACCCCACTTGGTTATGAGTATGGTCAAAGTGTCAACTCTCACTAGATCGAAGTCTAGCCCAAGTGATATCGGTTCTCGCCACGGGACTCATTACTTTATATGTCAATGAAGACACTCCTCATGACATACATGCCGGCCACCTTAGTAATGATCCCGATAAGAGGCCATGGGTATCTCTTACGCTAATCCGTAAGTGGTGAATCCTTTATTGGCTACTCAATTATCTTGAATACCTCAAGTCGCACCCAAGCACCACCACGAGTTACCTCTCGAAGGCAACAAGGAATGGAGTCAAAGCACGGATCGGTATCAAGATATCCTCGAGTACCTCAAGTCTAAGGATACTTGCACCATTGCTATGATGAGATTATCACTGACACTTAGATAAGATATCCATGTGATGATCTCATGGCAGGTCATCCAATGTACTTACTACCACTAGTAAGCATCCACATGTCAATTCTAAATATCTCATATTTACAGCTTACGAGATCCACCGCTGATCCAATCAAGGAATATGACATGTGTTAGTCTATCCGGATTAATGATGTCCAGTCTCATTAATCCTATGACTAGGAGAATTTAGATCTTGACATAATTGCACATGATAGGAATCTGGGAGTATGAACACATCATAATTTCCTTCATGCTATGTCATATATCATGGACTTCATTAATTCGATTAAAGATCCAATCAATTCATAAACAATGTTTATGAATATCAAATTAATGAATAATGCCTTTTCTTTATTTATTCATAAAGTCTGCACACGACTTTGAATAAAACGCGCTAAAGGGATTGCCTTTAGGGCGCAAATAAACAATCTCGACCTTGAACAAGTCGACTTATCGAATGAACAAGTCGACTTATCGGTACCGAACATGTGTAAGTCGACTTACACATGGTACAAGTCGACTTAACACTTACAGGATCCTCCTGAAATCTCGCACACAAAGCGCTCAGATTGCTTCGCGTTGCGTCTTTTAACAATGATAATCAGTTGAGTTACGAACTAACTGGGCCGACTCTTGTGTCACACTGCTCGTCTGCTCGCACTGCGTCTTCTTCACCGTGTCTTGGTTCGTCTATTTCAACTTCGCTCGTGTTTTGGCTATTTGAACTTCGTGCGTGTCGAATTCATCATGTCAACTTAAATGCGTGTTGACTTCAACCGCTTCAACTTCGCTCGTTGATTTCTTACGTGTCCGACTTAAATGCTTTTGTTTTTCTTTTATTTGATCTCTTTTTGTTATATATCAAAATCATATTCACGTAAAGTCATCTTGACTTAACAAAGTGAGCAGATAAAAGTATTTCTCTTGGAATAACCCATGACCTACATTGTACAACCAAAGAATATTGGTTGGACAACAATGGTGTTGCCAAAATAATTAAAATACACAAGAAAGAATCATTTAAACCATTTAGCTCCATGATATCCCTACTTTTATCACTATTTCACTACCTTTTCTCATTCATTTCTATCGGTGGCATTAAATGTTTGTTTAACTACGAAACTACAAACAACTCAAAATGCAAAAACTAAGAGCGTGTTAACCAGAACAAACAACTCAAAATGCAAAAACTAAGAGCATGTTAACCAGAGAATAATATGCAATAGATAACAAAAACTTCTAATATTGTCAATAAATATTGAATAGTTGCAATCAACTTGTAAAGTCTTTCTTTCTCAATCATACCTCGACCTTAACCATCAATATAATTACGAGATAAATAGACTCGCCTAAGCATTTTCCTCATTTTTCGGTGAATGGGAAAACCAATCCCATTTCTAATGAATGTAGCGATTCTTTTCAGCTTTCTTTCATCTAGCCAATTAGAATCTTGTTTAACAATAAATTTGATCATAAGTTTAGCCTAAAGAACAAGGACATTGATCAAGCATAGTGTCACACCCATCTCCCAAGACAATAATGCGTATGGGCATGAACTTTCTTTTAGAAAGAAATACCGGGTTTGATGTAACAAAAGGAAAATGAACATACCACGATACAACTATGTCTTGAACATACAAGCTTCGCATGTCATTAACACGATGTTAGGCTCTATAGAGATACATTAAAAGTGTGTTAAGTCCTCCCTAACGCACAAAGTCAACTCCTTCTCACGTGACACCTCTAGGTATCCGTAGTAATAAGCGAAATGAGCAAGTTGATGTAACTTGTTAAAAGCCAACAAAAACAAGCAATGATCACAATACAAAAAACAATGTTAGCTTTTGATGAAGTTCTTTAGTGCCGTCTCAATTAAATCGGCTCTAGTAGGTGGATTAAATAAAACGTTCATCTACTACAAAGATCTACACTGTTTTTGAAGAAAATGGCCCTTGGATAGTAACCAATGTATCATCCACAATGTCTTCAAGTGGGGCGAAGGAGGATGCAAACGCCAATACCTATTCCTGGTACCGATAAAACAAGATCAATTAATATGGTTAAACAGACAGTGACATGGTTAAGCATCTGTTAAGCAAACAAGTGTGCTATTAGACCACTCATATTTAGTAGACATAACATAAACAATCTAAGATGCTTGAATGATGGGGTTAATCAACAGGAATTTTATTTTCTGCAAAATCAAGACAAAATTGATGGTCATGCCATCTTAAGATAACAGTTGCACGAAAAATTTATTAAGAAAAACACAAGATATATATCACATCAATAATGCAAGTGTCACACAAGATCATAAAATATACCAACAGTGACCAGCGATTTGGATCTTGCATTATAAACCAAAAGCAACTCAAGGTCGCATTATCTCGAGACTATAAAAGTGATCGCTGCTTCCTCAAAGTACAAATCAAAAGCAATAGAAACCCAACTTTAAGCGTGAACAAAGGACAGCATTTCTTTAGACATTTCACCTTCACACTCAAGCTCCTCCACCAAAGAGATGGTTTCCAACAACAATCAAACTCCGTCTTCTATTTCAACCAAAGAAAGAACATGAACTGAATCACACGTCAATACAATACTTAGAAACAATATTAGAATGCACGACGAGGGGAGTTGAATTGTCTATTCCCTTTTGAAAATTCTTTCAAAGCCATTTGTTAGAAGTACAAAAAATTCTTTTGTAATTTTGATACATTCTAATTGCTCAAAATTTGTTTAACAATTATGTAATGATAACGCTTTAATCTTAAATTCTCTGAGAAAAGTATTTAAACACTTGTTACACAAAAATAGCTCTCGGCTAAATTTGCATTAATGCTTTTACGATCACTTTTCTCACGTTGTCTAACTTTACAATCTTCGACTTGACTTGAATTTATAGCCTTCGTCTCGAATCGCTTCTTGATTCTTGTTTCTTGAATCTTTAAAGAAATGGTTAATCGATTCGAGCTTTTGTAAGTAAATCGATGACCACTTGCGTAATGCCTTTTCTATCGCATCCTCGTCTGCTTTTTCTTAGCGTTTGCGTCTCCGTCAGTTTTTCTTTGCGTTTGTATGCGCCTCTGCTTTCCTTTACGTCGCATGACTTCATGCATCTTGGCGTCGTCCGTGTTTGACTTCACCAGTATTCGACATCTTACGTGTTCGACTTCGTGCATGCGACTTAAATGCAGGTTGACATCGTCTATGTTCGACTTAAATCAGTATTGACTTCGTCTCTGCTTAACTTCGTCTGTCGACTTCCTTTTATTTGTTTTCTTTGTTATACATCAAAATCATTTTAAGTAAAGCCGTTTGGACTAAACAATCTTAGCCTTTTCGATGATAACAAATTATATACAAGAGAAAATATAAAATGTTATGAAAAGAAATAAAAAAACTTATCTTCTAAACTTCTTCTTTGACTTTTCCTTTCTTCATCAAATACATTTACACCTTCTTTTCTAGACATCCTCTTCGTCGTCGCTCTCTTCTCCCTTTGTTCATTCTGTTCTCCCCTATTTGTTATAATCAAAATCATTAAGACTGACGACTCTTTAGTAGTTCTCACATCATCTTCTTCAGATCATTTACCGTCTCCTTCATCTCATTGAATTCTCCGTAATCTCTCGAGTTCATCTTGGTAGTCCTTTGGGTAAGGACGATTGATCTTCATCTGCTGAGGAACAATGAGCGGAATTGTAGTAGTATAAGCATCGAGAGATGGGAGTGTACTCTTCATTAAGCACAATAGGCGGTGGGCGAATAAATGTATCGACTTCAGAAGATCTAAGTCAAATGGGCAGCAACATCGATGCTTCGTCTTCCTTGCGGGTAACGCTTCTTCTTGAATAGGCGATTGTATTAAATAGGGTCTAATAAGCGAAACTATGCGAACAAGGAATTCAAAGAATGTCCACTGATTATTCTTCCCCCACTGGACAATCTTCTTGCTTATCGGTATAGTGCAGCTTGCATCATCTTTATTTTTATAGAAAGGCATGCCTCATTTATTTTCCGTGACTTCTTACGCTATTTGATCGTGGACGGATCATCACTATCTTCTTCAGAAATAGCTTCGATTTCTCCTTATCAAAATTCAATGGATATCGTGGTCGTATGTCCGGTACAACCTTTATTATAGTACGTTACGTATTTGGATAAATAGTGCACGGCGAGAGGACATTTGAGTAGGGTATGGCCTTGTAGCGGCGCACCTTAAAGTATCATAGAAGTTCCTTTCGTCTTCATTCAAAATGTGCCATGACTCACTATTTATCAAAATAGGTTGGAAGACGACCTTTATTTGTCTTACGGGTTGGCTAAAGAGAGCGATTGCGATACTCCTTCTTGTCACAAACTCAACCACCGACTTCAAGCTTATCCTTTCTTAAAATTCTGAATAGTCATGAGCGATCGACTAGATTCAACAGATACTTATTTGGTATCCTCACCAAGTTGAATCATTGTAACTTCAAATTGATCATTAACAAGAGTAGTCAACGGTTAAGCTCCACTGGTTGCTTGACGAGGGATTTCTGAAGTCCGCTTTGCTCATTTGCTTTTTCTTTTGCGTGACATCGAGATTTCTTTCTTCCGACTAACTTTCCTACCAGTCTTCCGTACTGCCTCTGTTAGTCTTGAAGTTTTCTCCGCTTGAGCTTTTTCTCTTCTGGCTTCCGCCTTTCTCTTCTTCTTGGTCTCCTTGGTCTCCTTGGTTTTTGTTGGTGTATCCTCTTCCAGAATAGAGACTAAGGATCTTGATACTGTAGGTACACAAGATGAAGAGGATTCTGCCTCGCTCTATTCTCTGGCATTCTTTTCTTCTTGTTGCCTGACAGTCCGAATCCTCGGTGTTGTCTTTGCCTTCTTTATAGCTTGACTTACGAGACTTTCTCCTTGTCTTTTTAGCCCACCTTGTTCTGTCCTTCGGGATTGGCTTTCTTCGATTTGAGGACTACTTTGTTTTATCGGTGGTCTTCTGACAGTTTCCTTATTTTATCCATGAGCGATCGATACTCACTTGACCTTCAAAACTTGAAGCGAGTCTTCTTCGTTGCACGTTCCCCTCGATCCTTGTTCTTCTTGAAGAGTCGACTTACTTTTGATAAGCGTGTTCGCACCCATTCGCCGTAGTATGTGTGCTTCAATCTTACTCTTCACATCAATAGTCCTTCTATATCCTCGATGTAGAACGATACCGAATTCCTTAAAAATCCTTGTCAGAAGCATCCCATAGGGGTAACTATTTGAATCCTTCATCCCCTTAATCATGTAATGAAGGATTAAGAACGGTAAGTCAATGGGATTGCGATTTAGCAAGTAAAACAAGCATTGTTCATCCAACTTAGTCACCAAATGCCTTGAACCTGCTCTGGGTAAAATGCAAATAAATAGAATTGCATAGAGAATCCTCCCCTTCGGAACCAAACTAGAGGTCTTCCTCTCCCATGGATCATTGGCTCCATATAATTGTTTTCTGACATCTTCCTCTCTCATACCGACTTCGGACATCCATCCGGCCTTGGTAGAGAGAGTCCTACCAACTGACGGACAATCGGTCACCTTCTTTATTAACTCTTTTGTCACAACAATGGATATACCATCTACTGATAATACTACAGTGTTGTCTACTAACTGAGCATTCTTCCAAAAATCGAAAACCTCATTTGTGTATACTGGTTCTCGTACCTCAAAGAAGTTCCTCCAACCAGCACTTACAATCTCTGGTTCCACATCCATACCATCATTCCTCAATGACTTGAAATCCACGTGTCTTCCGTATATCATGGCTTCCTCCATTGTTTCACAACGAAAAACTGACTCTGCTGAGCTTTTTAGGGTTGGATGTTTGAGAGAATTGGGAAAGCAAAATGAACCATCTGGAGATGAGAATAACCGTAAAGATTTTGCTTTTAGGCTACTTGTACAGATATAGTCCGGTGTGTTCTAGACTCATTAAAATCCTCGAGACTATCACACTTTCCCTCCAGAACTCTTATGAGAGAAGTTACCAAATTTGTAGATCCTTTTTTACGGCGCGTTAGTTTTGTCGTTACTTTAGCTCGACTGTTCACTTCAAATCACGTTTTGCAAACTTTGAAATATGTTTAAAAGAGACATGACAGCTATCATACTCATATCAAACTCATATCAAACTCATATTTGATCAAGCTTTCAAAATTAATGCACAACTTTTTTCTCGTAGCACCGAATATAATATCATCTAGGTAAAATTGTACTAAAATAAACTCATTCTTACAATTCTTCCTAAACAACATCTTATCAACTTGACCTCTTCTGAAACCACACTCTAAGATAAAAGTACTAAAACGATCATACCAAGCTGTAGTACTAAGACGATCATAGCAAGCTTTAGGAGCTTCCTTTAAACCATATAACGCTTTATGAAATCTCGACATGATCTCGATTCCTAACATCCTCAAAAGCAGGAGGTTGCTTAACATACACCTCTCGATCGATCATCCTTCTCCCACAGTTCTTCAAATGCAATTGTAGTAACATATGAGTCATTTTTTTGGCTTCCAATCGCTTTTCTACTTCGTCTTTTTTTTCTTTCTCCGTCTGCTTTTTATAACTTTAAATGCGTAACTATTTCTTCATTCTTTCTTCTTGAGCGGTTATCCATTGAGTTACAGAACAAACTCAAACCGATTCTTGAATATGCTTCAAATGCGCTTTGTCAACTTCATACGTGTTTGTTAACTTCGTCTCTGTTTTTACAATTCTTTAACCATCTCCTTCAACTCGTTGACTTCTTTGCATTACTCCTTCAATTCTCTACGTAGATGATTTATTCTGTTTTTGCAAGTCAAAGGGTAATGTGGATCGATCATCCTTCTCCTCTCGTCTTCAAATGCAATTGTAGTAACATATCGTCTACTTTTCTACTTCGCCTGCATTTTTCTTTCTCGTCTGTTTTCTACTTAAATGCATTTTGATTCTCAAATGCATTTTGATTCTCTCATCGCTTTTCTACTTAAATACATTTTTCATTATCCGTCATTTTTCTACTTAGTACATTTTTCTTTCTCCGTCATCTTTCTTTCTCTACATTTTTCTATCGAGTATTTGTTCTTAATCAAAATCATAAATGTGAAGTCATTTTGACTTAACGGTTGGTTCACGACCTTCCGATGTTATTGTTATTTGCAATATCGGTTTCTAATGATTTTTCATGATTATTCAATTAATGATTAATTTTCAACTTCATTCATATATTTATTCTCATTTGCAATATCGGTTTCTAAATATTTTTATCATGATTATTAAATTCATTATTATTATTCAACTTCATTCATATATTCATATTTTTTATATTATCATAATAACGGTTCGTTGCATATTTGTTTTTATTAATATAAGCGAAAAATTTTATTATACCTAATAGAATAATACTATTTACATTTCGATATTAAATAATACTGAATCAATAATATATATATTTTTACGATAATCTAATGGAAAATCTTCAACACCTTGGCGAAAAAATGAAAACGCGAATCACTAATAGATATATTTCTTATGATATCTACATATAATCATAATAACATTTCATCGCATATTTTCTCCTACACATGTTAACTATTTTTACGTATCTCAAGAAAATCGTTTCTATTTCACTCTATCATCTTCGATCTCGCCCTCATTTGATCTTATGCAAATCTTAAACTTTAATTTTTATTACCCGAATTTTCGACCCAATCTTCTCGTGCAATATTTTATCTTGTCTCTTGTGCGATATACACGCAATCTTGACCCAATCTTACGATGCAATATTTTGTCGAGCGTGAAGTAGTGCAATGCATTTCCTTGTGACTACTTATATCTATTTCTATCTTTCATTCATTCATATTGTCATTCTGTTTTGTCATTTGTCGCTATACACACAATCTCGACCCGATCATCGATGCAATATTTTGTCGAGCGACCACTCCCACGGTACCCTGATGCATGCCTTTGTATCGCTTATATATAGTGTCTTCTTGCTCATTGCCTCACCTTCTCTTGTATCTTACATGTCGGTCTTTGGTGATATTCGGTGGTTTCTGTGTTAGTTGCAAATCTTCTTTTACCAATTGCTCTTACTTTTAGCTTCTGTTACATTTATTCCTCTGTTGCTTGTAAATCTTCTTTAAGCCTTTTTTGGTGCATCTGGATGTTTTGGAGTTTCTCTGTTGTTCTTTGTTGACTTTTGTTAATATCGAAAGAATATGAGTGTTCACCAACTCTCCGCGTCACAAGAGACTTGGATATGAGGAGATTTATCATGTTGTCGATCTGAAAAGGATGGCTCAAATAAAGAAGGCGTCTAAAGACTTGGATATGAGGAGATTTATCATGTCTATCATTCTCCACGTCGATCGTCGATGTCCTTGTGGTCCAATAGGAAGATTGTAACAATCTTGATCTTTCTTGCGATCATTCATAATGTGTTGTCGGTTTTGAGTGACCTGAACTTGACATCTACATTAAGGCGCACAAATCTAAAAAGGATTAGGAAATAAAGAATGCCTACTACTGAAATTGGATATGACGACATTTATCATGTTGTTTATCGTCGATGTCGATCCATATAGCATCTACTTTTGATTCAATAGGAAGATTGTAAATCCGTTCATCAAGATTGTACTTTGAAGAATTGTAATATTAGATAGCATAGTATAGTAGCTCGCTTGTCTCGGTTTCAGTTCCTCGACATATCGCCCGTGTTATTTAAGGCGATAGAAGTAAAGAATTTAATCAAACAAGTTGTACCTTGTGTATTTCCCTTTCCATGGTCATTCGTTAGGGAATGTAACCATGTTCAAGTTCAATTACATGAACATCCAAATCTGAAATCTGAAGTCGGCGTCCCTCCATTGTTTTCCTAATATCGGGATCAATTCTATTCGCATTCGAGTTTCCTACTCCGGTGTCCATTATGTTTTATAGCAAATTTGATGTAGTTAAATCAAAGCTCGTTACTTCTCTCACAAGAAAATTGAGCTTAAAATGCTTTTTCGATTAAATGCCTTTTGTGCTTCGATACATTTGTGTTAGATCGTCTACTTTTAAATGCATCTTTATGTCTTAAATAAGCGTTTGTATTCTCCATGGTAATTAGTTAGGGATGTAGCCTTGTTCAAGTTCAATGTATATGAATGCTTCCTACTCCATTATCCATCATGTTTTATAGCAAATTTGATGTAGTTAAATCAAAGCTCATTACTTCTCTCGAAGAAAATTGAACTTCCGCCTTTTACGATTCCTCTGCTTTTGTGCTTAAATGCGCTTTTAAATGCATCTTTATATCTTAGTCTAATTTTCTTATTATGCATACATATTGTTAACCGTCTACTTTTTCAACTCGTGTATATTTTTAACCGTCTACTTTTCAACTCCATCTATATTTATAACCGTCTACTTTTCAACTCCATCTATTTTTAGGTTAGTCTACTTTCTCAACTAGAATAAGCAAATCACCTCCCAATTAAGAAGCGAGGCGATAGAAGTGAAACGAACAAAGTCAGATATTGAAAATCGAAATGCAGACTGAAGTAAGACATAAAGCACAAAAGTTAGAGCATAAAACTTTACAAAGCGATATGTCACATTCTTGAAAAATAGCACGAAAGAGATATGCGATTACTATACTATTCAAAGCTGAACTACGCCTCCTAAAACTTTACAAAGCTGTAGACTTCCTAGCTATATGGACAGAGACTGACGATGAATCTGCTCATATCCAAGTTGTTAGAGTAGTGCCCTAAAGGCAATCCCCTTTAGCGCTTTTTGTTCATAGTCTTGTACAGACTTTATGAATAAATAAAGAAAGGCATGTTTCATTTATTTGATATTCATTTTGTTATGAATTGATATTGATCTTTAATCAAATTAATGAAGTCCATGATATATGACATAGCATGAAGGAAATTATGATGTGATCATAATCCTGAGATTCCTATCATGTGCAATTATGTCAGTGTCTAAATTTTCCCTAGTCATAAGATTAATGAGACTGGACATCATTAATCCGGATAGACTAGCATATGTCATACTCCTTGATTGGATCAAGCAGTGGATCTCAAAAACTGTAAATATGAGATATTTAGAGTTGACATATGGATGCTTACTAGTGGTAGTAAGTTCATTGGATGACCTGCCATGAGATCATCACGTGGATTTAATGTCGATGATAATCTCATCATAGCAATGGTGCAAGTATCCTTAGACTTGAGGTACTCGAGGATATCTTGAATCTTGATCTTGTACTTTGACTCCATTCCTTGTGGCCTTCGGAGGTTACTCGTAGGGTGGTGCTTGGGTACATTTGAGGTATTCAAGGTAATTGAGTAGCCAATAAAGTTCATCACTTACGTGAGAAGAAGAGATACCTGACCTCTTGTCGGGATCATTACTTTAAGTCTCGGCGAGCATGACTATGTCATGAAGAGTGTCTTCATGGACATATAAAGTAATGAGTCCTCGGACGAGGCGATTTCACTTGGGCTAGACTTAGTCTAGTAAGAGTTGACATATTAGCCATACTCATAACCAAGTGGGGTATAGGATGATGAAAGGACGAATTATGCGGTAATTGTACATGGAAGGGTTTGTGATCCGGTTCGTGATGAATTCATCAAACCGATTACTTTCCGTCAATTAGGGGTCATGATGTGTTCTAGATACCGCTCATGACTTACTCAGTTAATTGTTAATCTAAGTGGCCAACATAACCGGAACCTAAAGGGTCACACGATAAGAGTGTTTGGAGGATCTAAAATAGTATTGACGAGTTCCAATTATGGAGACATTAGGATTAAATAGATCCCGATGAGATCGAGATATGTCCCGATGAGATCGCGACATCGATATTCTTGAAAAGGTTTTGGTGGTTTTTCCATGCAGGGCCGGTAGGACCGACCCAGTGTGTTGGACCACTTCAGCAATATATATATACATATATATATGATTAATTAATTAAATAATTAATATATATATATATATATGTGTAATACGTGGAAAGGGAGGAGGAGAAGCATGGAAGCTTCTTTTGGAAGCTTAGTCATCATCTTCATTTAATTACTAAAAGACAAAATGATATAAAGGAAGATGAAAAGAAGATGATGTTCGTATGGCTTGGTAGAAAGAAGAAAGAGAGTCTTTTCTTTGTAAAAGAAGTGTTCTTCGTTGGTTATGAAAGAGGGAGAAGGTTTTTTGTGAAAAACCTAAGTCTTTCATCTCTCATCTCCATCAACATTCAAGTCTTCATCTTCTCCTCCAAGCTTCTTCTTCATCTCTTCAACGTTGATCCAAGCTCTCCACAGGACAGAGGTAGGCTCTAGCAGGCTTTATTCTGTTCTAGCTATTCCCGGTTCAAAAGTGTTTGATCCGGTTAGGTTTTCTGATCTCTGCGTGGATACCTTTAGAGATAGTCTCTATTGGCTATTCAGGTTTGAGTGTTCATACCGACACCGGGATCCTGGGTTTTCGGGAAGGTTCCGGGACTAAATTTTTTTTGTTTCCGCTGCTGGAACATGTGATGTTCCTCCCGGGATTTTCCTACAGTGGTATCAGAGAGTCTGGTGTCGTGTATGAAGCTTTAACTGAAGCTAGATCATAAACCTTAATTGCTTGTGATGCTGTAGCATGTATCCTGTTCAGATTTCGAATTGCTATAGAGATAGGGTTTTCGAAATTGTTCTGCCCAGGAATGTTCATAACATGTTAGAGAATATGTCTATGAATTTTCAGAATTTATCGATTTGATTTGATATAGTTTTGCTAATTAATTCCCTAAGGTTCCAGATGCTGTTTTGTGAAACACTCTGTGGACAGGCAGTAGTATAAAATCGAGAATAAATTTTAGAAAAAATCTTTTTCCGGATTTTCCTTCACCTAAATATCTCTAAGATGTTGGTGAATGTCTGTGAGCATGGAAATTGGATTTCAAGGTGATTGGATATTTATGCACGAATTTATTCTATACTGTTGGGAATTGCTGTACTGATGAACACAGATTTTGAATCGGTTTTGTTATTTTGGTTGACTGAGTTTTTGATGGCCTAAAATCCTGAGAAAATTCAGGTAGCATGTTCAGAACATTTAATAACCTATGTAATTTTCTCATGATTTATTGAAATTTTTTCATTGATCATTTCAAGCAATTTACAGAACTGGACAGTTTTGGTGAGAATTGTTGGGACTGTTTTGCTTGGCTTGATTGAGTTTGCTTTTTCAATTCCAATGCCTTGCAGCATTTTTAATGTGATTAAAAATGTGTTATCTTGATGTAGTATGATTTCCAAATTGAATTGCTTGAATTTGTTTTTCCAATAATTTTTGAATGCCAAATTGGTCACATTTGTGTCTCGTTAGTATATTTCATTTTCTTGCTTGTTTTGGCCGTCACAATTTTTGTGACAAGTGCGGAGTAGTTTTGAGTGTATACACTAGCTTGAGATGCTTAGGGTGAGAATTTGGGTGTTCCTAAATTATTTGGATATTTATGAGTTTTGACTCATTTCAAGCTTTTCATATAGTTTGACTATTTAAGGCATTCATGGATCGATGAAGTGTTCATTGAGGCATCAATTTACTGAATATTACCTAGGTATGATGGTGTTGAGAATTGGAATTGCATGGATTGAGGAATTAGCGATTAGATATAATAGCAATTCTTGTTGGATAAATCGAACTTGTATTGTACATAAGTCGACTTGTTGAAAGTTTTGGATAAGTCGACTTGTATTGTACATAAGTTGACTTGTTCAAAGTTTTGGATAAATCGACTTGTATTGTACATAAGTCGACTTGTTCAAAGATTTTGCATAAGTCGACTTATATCGAGACAAGTCGACTTGTGCGTGAAGCGAGCATAAGTCGACTTATATCGAATGTCGACACTTGTGTGTGAAGGAAGCATAAGGTGACTTGCATTTGATGAAAGTCGACTTGTGACATCTTTCGAGTTGGATGATGGATGATGGATGATTATAAGGATTGATTCAATTTGATTGATGAAACCTAAATCATGCCATATAGTCTAGCGACTATGATCCTTGACTTGGAGTCTAGAGTTTCTAAATCCTCCTCGGTATATGAAAACTAACGCCTTCCATTAATATGGTAGAACCGAGTTCTTATAGGGATGGGTTGTTGGGTAAACCCAAGCTCACTCTATCTGGATATGTTGAACCATGAAAATATGATTTTCGATTAATGGGTTGGTTTTCCTTTAGGCGTTAGTTTGTTGAGTAAACTCGAGGTCAGCGTGGGCGGAGGTGAAATTGGGCAAGCATACATCGGATGTATCGCGCGTCAAAGAGTTGATACCGATGTAAGTGCATACATCAACAAGTTGATAGCGATCGATAGTTGTGTCTAAGATGTAATTGGTATATCGATACCTCCGAGACATAAGGTGGCTTGTTGGGTAAACCCAAGGTCATTCTCGATATGGGTTATCGATGATGCAATTGGTATGTTCGATACCTACCAATTGACCTAAGTTGTGGCTTGTTGGGTAAACCCAAGGTCATTCTTAGCAATCTGGGATATCAACCCACTAGGACATTATGTCACTTTGTTTCTTTGGATTAAGTAATGAGGGTTATGGATTCTATGAAACTAGTGGGAGCTTTGCATATCATTCAAGTCCTTATGATTATGCATTATTCTATTCTAACATTCTTCCTCTCTATCCGTGTAGGTTATTTGAAAATGTCGTCAAGTGTAAATCTTTGATAAACATGGATTCCAACAAGTTAATCGGACCGAATTTTCTTGATTGGTTAAGGAATGCGAGAATAGTTCTCGAATCTGAAAGTCCAGGATATATCCTAGATTTTCCGCTTCAGATGCACTCTTTGTCGATGCTTGATGATGATCGAAGGCATATAGTAAGCATCTAAGGGCGGTGACATGGCGACTTGCATTATGCTTGCGTCGATGTCACACAGTACGAAGCGGACGAGTCCATGGATGCTCATACTATAGTTTTCATCTTAGGGAGAGCATTGTTTGACGAGCAAGCCCGATCCGAAAGGTTCGAGACCTCAAGGCTTCTCTTCCTTACCAAGATGGCTCCGGGACATCTGCCATGCGATGCATACGAAGATGAATGGCTATATTGAGAGATTGGTCGTCTTAGGTTTTGCAATGGATCATGAATTAAGTATAGACTTAATTCGGTTGGATTGTCAAACGGTTATGCGATTAAGTGCTAAACTATCGGATGAACCAAATATCCACTACAATACTGGTGATCAATCTTTTCAAGACAAATGACGGAACTATCAAGAGTGATAGTAAGCAAGTCTTTGGTGGTTGCTTCTTCATCTTTGGGTCCAAGAAAAAAGAACCCAAAGAAGAAGAAGGCAAAGAAACCAAAGGGAAGCGTCATCAAGAAGAAGACCAAAGAAGGCTGCCCGAAGGAACTTGCTTCCATTGCGGTAAAGATGGCCATTGGGCGCAATTGCAAAGTCTATCTGGAGTCATTGAAGAAGAAGAAGGCATCGGATGCCTCGACTACTTCAGTTTGTATGTCATTGAAGTTAATCTTTATTCTTGATCACAACATTTGGGTATTTGATCTGGTTGTGGCTCACACATATGCAATGATATCACGGGGCCTTGAGACGATGAAGCAACTCATGAAGGAGAAGTAGACCTACGTGTTGGAAATGGAGCAAGAGTTCTTTGCATTAGCCGTAGGAACCTATGTTTTGTATCTCCCTCTTGGGCTTGTCTTTGAAATTGGATGATTGTTATTTTGTACCCGTTTGACAAAGAATATATTATCTGCATTTCTTATGCGAATAGAGTTGGATTCCATATGAATTTTAATAGTAATGGTTGTTCTATCAATTCTAATGGAATGCTTTATGGAACTGTACATTGTGCAATGGTATTTACATATTAGATATGTCTAATCAATTTTAAATGTCAATGACACCAAGCGGCATAAAAGAGATAATCTAAAGTCAACTTACTTATGGCATTGTCGACTTGGCCATATAAATGAGACACGCATCGCTAAGCTCCTGAAGAGTGGCGGTTTAGGGTCATTTGATTATGAATCATATGACATATCGAATCTTGTTTATTAGGCAAGATGACTAAGTTACCCTTCAAGGAAAGGGTGAGCGGCGATTGGAGTATTAGACCTAATACATTCGGATGTATGCGGTCCGATGTCCATCCATGCGAAGTGGTTGTCGTTACTTCATTACCTTTATCGATGATTATTCACGATATGGGTACTTGTATCGATGAGATACAAATCAAGCGTTTGAAAAGTTCAAACAATTGAAATGAAATAGAAAACCAACTTGGTAAAAGTATCGAGGCATTACGATCCGATCGTGGTGGAGAATACTTAGACTAACGGTTTCGGATTATCTCGTAGATAATGACATTTTATCTCGATGGACTCCTTCTTACGCGCCGACCTGATGGTGTGGCTGAAAGGAGAAATCGAACCTTGTTGGACGTAGTACGATCAATGATGGGTTTATGCAGTTACCAAAATCGTTTTGGGGGTATCTTGTAGAGACAATTGTTTACTTGTTAAACGAGTTCCCTCTAAGGCAGATTGATGTTACTCCATATGAGATGTGGACTAGCGAAAACCTTATCTTTCTCATCCGAAAGTATGGAGTTGTCACGCTTCGTGAAACGCAGTTGAGATGAGATAAGCTTGAAGCAAAGTCGACAAGTGTTTGTTTGTAGGATATCCTAAAGAGACCATGGGATATCAATTCTACCTTGTTGAGGAACAAAAGGTGTTTGTTTGAAGCATGCTGTCTTTAGAGAAAGAGTTTCTTCGCAAGAAGGCGGTGGGAACAAAGTCGAACTTGAAGAAGTTCAAGATGCTCAAACAAGCATGATCAATCGCTGAACTGAGGCATCACTCATTCGGATGAAATAACAGTTCAACCTTCATGACACACGAAGCTCGTGAGGTCATGTAGGATGCGCCTTGTTCGAGAGATATGGATTTCGTAAGTGAGCAGAATGACGTATTGCTCATAGAAGATGATGAGCTGCTACTATGAAGAGGTTACGAAAGTTCGAGTCGAAAAATGGCTTTGTGCCATGAAAGCGAAATGGATTCCATGTACATAAACCAAGTATGGACTTTGGTTGATGCACGAAGGATAAAACCTATAGGGTGCAAATGGGTTTCAAGAAGAAAACCGACATGGATGGTAATGTGATTACCTACAAAGCAAGGCTTGTGGCGAAAGGATTTCGTCAAAGACATGGAGTTGACTATGGCGAGACCTTGACCCAGTAGCAATGCTCAAATCCATTCGGATACTCCTAGCCATTGCCGCTCATTATGATTATGAGATATGGCAAATGGATGTGAAGACGACTTTCATAATGGAAATCTGGCGAGGATGTGTACATGACACAACCAGAGGGCTTCACTTCGATGATGGCGAAAAGGTATGCAAGCTTCGAAATCCATCTATGGATTGAAGCAAGCATCCAGAGTTGGAACATCCGTTTTGATGAGTCAATCAAAGAGTTTGGTTTCTCACAAAATCCGGATGAGCATTGTGTGTACAAAAGGTTAATGGGAATGCAATCGTTTTCCTTGTGTTGTATGTAGATGACATCATTACTCTAAACGATGTCTCATTGATCTGTCCGTTAAAATTTGGTTGTCAAAGCAATTTGCGATGAAAGACCTTGGTGAAGCAACTTATATCCTTGGGATAAAGATCTATAGAGATAGATCAAAGAGGTTGCTTGGTCTTTCACAATCATCGTACATAGACAAGATGCTAAAGAGGTTTAGCATGGAGCAATCCAAGAGGGTTTCTTCCCATTACTCGTGGGATAACACTCTCGAAATCTATGTCTAAGACACAAGATGAGAGGATTCGCATGGATCGGATCCGTATGCATCTGCGATGGGATCGATCATGTATGCTATGTTATGTCACGAGGCCCGATGTATCGTATGCTCACGAGTGTCACGGCGGATACCAATCGGATCTGGTAAGGTCCTTTGGGTGGTGTCGAGAATATCCTCAAGTACTTGCGAAGGACTAAGGATGTTTTCTTGATATATGGAGATGGAAATCTCAAGTGGCGAACATCTGGATGCGGTTTCCAATCGACAAGGATGACTCGGATCCCGATCGAGTTATGTTTTCACGCTAAGCGGCGGAGCGGTCGATTGGAAGAGTTCCAAACAAGGGCGGCTGCGATTCGACAACCGAGGCGAGTACATTCTTTGCATCGAGGCGGCAAAGGAAGTCGTTGGATCGAAGTTCATTTCGAACTTGGTGTGGTTCCTAGTTGTGATGGACCCATACGGTTGTATTGTGACAACAATGGGGCTATTGCTCGAGCAAAGGCAGAGGTCTCACCAACGATCTAAACACGTACTCGCGGATATCATCGATTCGAGATCATTGCTAGAGGTGATGTCGCGATCGAGAGGATTCCCACAGAGCATTCTTGATCAGTTCCGCTGAAGCCATTGTCACGTAAGAATTTTGATTCTCATGTACTCGCTTATGGTATTAGATACCAAGGCGATTGGCTTTAGGTCAAGTGGGAGATTGTTAGAGTAGTGCCACAAAGGCAATCCCTTTAGCGCTTTTGTTCATAGTCTTATGCACTTTATGAATAAATAAAGAAAGGCATGTTTCATTTATTTGATATTCATTTTGTTATGAATTGATATTGATCTTTAATCAAATTAATGAAGTCCATGATATATGACATAGCATGAAGGAAATTATGATGTGATCATAATCACGAGATTCCTATCATGTGCAATTATGTCGATGTCTAAATTTTCCTAGTCATAAGATTAATGAGGTGGACATCATTAATCCGGATAGACTAGCATATGTCATACTCCTTGATTGGATCAAGCAGTGGATCTCAGAAACTGTAAATATGAGATATTTAGAGTTGACATATGGATGCTTACTAATGGTAGTAAGTTCATTGGATGACCTGCCATGAGATCATCACATGGATTTAATGTCAGTGATAATCTCATCATAGCAATGGTGCAAGTATCCTTAGACTTGAGGTACTCGAGGATATCTTGAATCTTGATCCTGTACTGACTCCATTCCTTGTGGCCTTCCAGAGGTTACTCATAGGGTGGTGCTTGGGTACAGTTTGAGGTATTCGAAGGTAATTGAGTAGCCAATAAAGGATTCATCACTTCTGTGAGAACAAAAGAGATACCCTGGCCTCTTGTCAGGATCATTACTTTAAGTCTCTGGCCAGAGCATGACTATGTCATGAAGAGTGTCTTCATGGACATATAAAGTAATGGGTCCTCAGACAGGAACTGATTTCACTTGGGCTAGACTTAGTCTAGTAAGAGTTGACATATTAGCCATACTCATAACCAAGTGGGGTATAGGATGATGAAAGGACGAATTGCACGGTAATTGTCTATGGAAGGGTTTGTGATCTGGTTCGTGATGAATTCATCAAACCGATTACTTTCCGGTCAATTGGGGGTCATGATGTGTTGCTAGATACCGCTCATGACTTACTCAGATTAATTGTTAATCTAAGTGGCCAACATAACCGGAACCTAAAGGGTCACACGATAAGAGTGTTTGGAGGATCAGAAATAGTATTGACGAGTTCCAATTATGGAGAGCATTAGGATTAAATGGATCCCGATGAGATCGAGATATGTCCCGATGAGATCGCGACATCGATATTGCTGAAAAAGGTTTTCGGTGGTTTTTCCATGCCGGGGCCCGGTAGGACCGACCCCAGTGTGACTGGACCACTTCAGCAATATATATATACATATATATATGATTAATTAATTAAATAATTAATATATATATATATATGTGTAATACGTGGAAAGGGAGGAGGAGAAGCATGGAAGCTTCTTTTGGAAGCTTAGTCATCATCTTCATTTAATTACTAAAAGACAAAATGATATAAAGGAAGATGAAAAGAAGATGATGTTCGTATGGCTTGGTAGAAAGAAGAAAAGAGAGAGTCTTTTCTTTGTAAAAAGAAGTGTTCTTCGTTGGTTATGAAAGAGGAGAAGGTTTTTGTGAAAACCTAAGTCTTTCATCTCTCATCTCCATCGACATTCAAGTCTTCATCTTCTCCTCCAAGCTTCTTCTTCATCTCTTCAACGTTGATCCAAGCTCTCCATAGGGCGGAGGTAGGCTCTAGCGAGGCTTTATTCTCATTCTAGCTATTCCGGGTCAAAAGTGTTTGATCCGGTTAGGTTTTCTGATCTCTGCGTGGATACCTTTAGAGATAGTCTCTATTGGCTATTCAGGTTTGAGTGTTCATACCGACACCGAGATCCTGGGTTTTCGGGAAGGTCCCGGGACTAAAAATTTTTTGTTTCCGCTGCTGGAACATGTGATGTTCCTCCCGGGATTTTCCTACACAAGTCTGCACTACGCCTTCTTTGTTGCACGCATCCATTTTCAGATTAAAGTAGATGATTCCTGGTGATAATCCTGAAACCTCTGCTTTGACAGAGGAGTTCCTTTATGACATGAGAAAAATATATGTACAAGGAAAGAGAATGCCAACTCCCTCTCTGCTCAACTCCGTCTTCTTTTGAAGTTAAAATGCCTTTTCAATAGCTCTTTTAGCCGATTCACATATTATGAATGACTAGAAGAAAGATCAACATTGTTACAATCTTTCCATTAGATTATCATCGATATAACAACATTCTTCATTCGAGTGCTTGCTATTTTCTTAGAATCGCTTCTTTTTATGCAGAATCTTGAAACTCAAGCGGGTTTGAATCTTATTTTGCTTCTCTGCTTCGTCTCATTCTTTCCACCATTTTCCACACTCGATGCTTTCAACCGCTTGATTCTTGTTTCTTGAATCTTTAAAGCAGTTAATCGATTGACTTCGTAACTAACTCGAATCGACTCTTGCATCTACTTCTTGATTCTTCTCCTGCGTACATTATTCACATCTTTATGCATTTTACTATTTGCATAATAATCGCTTTTAGTATTAGCGTCTGCGTCGCTTTATTGAAGATTTTCCATTAGATTATCTATCGATTATAACAACCGCTTTTGCTTTCATCTACTTTTGAACTTTCGTCCGTTTTCTTCTTTCTTACGCTTTTCAACGTCTTACTAATTGAGCGTATTTTTGCTTCTTTGAGCTTGTTCTTGTTCTTCTTTATTTAAAGCGATTCGATTGATGTCATTTCAACTCGATTAAATTTCCTTACCAATTCCATAATTCTTCTTGGAGTATCTGAATTGACTAATCCTTCTTGGAAAACATGTAACCCCAAAATCTACAAAGCGATATCGAGGCGTCTTTGCGTTATATCGAATAATCTTCTAACCGCTATAATAATGTCAAATACTACCAATAACATATTGCGAAGTGTTTTCTTCTTTAAATGCGCTTTTCAACGTCTTACTACTTCAACGTATTTTTGCTTCTTTGAGCTTGCTCTTGTTATTCTTTATTTAAAATACTTCAATTGATGTCATTTCAACTCGGATTAAATTTGACTTACCAATTCTATAATTCTTCTTGGAGTATCTGAATTGACTAATCAAATCTACAAAGCGGAATATCGAGGCGTCTTTTGTTATATCGAATAATCTTCTAACTGCTATAATAATGTCAAATACTACCAATAACGTGTTGCAAAAGTAAACAAACTAGGAAAATCATTTGATCTTGACCTTTATTTAATAATACGCAACTCTTCAAGTCTCACCTTCCATATGGTCCCTAACAACTCTATATTTAAACTTTATATCCTTTCTCCTCTAACTTCAATCAAACAATTCTGCCTCTTCATTTCCCTTCTTCTTGTTTAACCTAAATACATCACATTCTCCATTCCAAAAGATAGCAATAGTCAAGGTTATTTCTTCTATTTCAACAAACAAAGAACAACCGATTCGGTCGATGTAGATTCTTTTCTCGATTACTTTTTCATCCTAATTTTTCAATTTATAATGTGAACAAAACCCTTTCTTTATCTTTACGCAACATTTTTATAGGTTCCTCCTTATTCTATGCTGCATTTTACCACTCCAACCTTCGTCTTATTCTTGACACTAATTTCTTTATTTTAATGCCGATATGAATTCCAATTTACTTGAGCGAAAAGATATTTGAAAAATGCCATAAAGGAGACATATAATCGTCAAAATCAACTAGATGAGTTACTTATCCAATACCATGCAGCGGGATAAAATGGCACATAATAATTCAGATGCGCCGTTACCTCGAGATGTATGAAACTAGTTGAATTATTAAGATAGCCAATGATCTCAAAAAGTAAACTTCGGACTAGGAAATTTATGAAGCACACATTAAAAACTTATAGATTAACATATCTTTATCTTTGCAGACGTCGTAGTAGACATATAAACTATTTTTATCTTATCTGAAAGAAAGTTATTTCATCTTAGTTCTTCTCCCACCGATGATTATTTCATTACATTTTCAAATTATTTTTATTTAAGCGTCATCTTAAATTTTGCCTGCGTATAAATTCATTGGGCATTTTCATCACATTTTTGCTTGATGTTAACCTACTAGTTAGTATATAATCCACTTCTTGAAAAAGTGAAGTGGTCCAACCAAAAACAAAAGACGAGTCTAATATATATATATATATATATATATATATATAAGGATTTTGTGAATAACCCAATCACATATATATCATATTTTTTTTGTCATATGTATCAAAATTAAAGCACATGTATATGACACTTCGATTCTTTTTTTGTGTGAAATGGATAAAAACAAGGAAGGCTAATTGTAACATCCCACCACCGATGAGAATGATAAAATGATAAAGTTGGATCGGATTGTGAGTGCGTATTTTACATGCATAAATTTTGGCCTTTATATGGGTATGATTGGTAAATTTGGCAAATGCGTATAATCGTACTTGCATTCGTGACAATTCCCAGCATATGTGTCTATAAGTGAAATTTTAGTAAAAAATGTGATTTTTTTGTTTAAAAAATAAAATTGGAATGATTTAAGTGTATTCTGTATAAAATTGCTAAGTGAGTACCGATGAAATTTTTGGTACTGACAAATGACTGTCAATTTGGCTTTGTAAACTAAAGACATGATTTAGGAATTTTGTTTTATCATGAGACATTGAAATTTGGAGAGGTTTATGAAAGTGAAAGTGAATAAATTGATTGAATTGGAAATAGTCATGAAATTGAGTGATTCTGAAAGAATTGGATCTCAATTCAGTTCCTAAGAGTTGGAATTTTTCTAAAATGAAATAGAGAAGTTAAAAGAATTGGTATAAGGGCAATTTGGACAAGATACTTAAGATTATAAGACTTAAGGCTAAAGGAAGGGACAAAATAGACTTTTCACATTTAGAAAGGGTATAAATAGAAGGAATTAGAGTTTTTGAATTAGAAAAGAGGAAGAAGTCGTGGGAGAAGAGGAAGAGATGAGGAGAATGTATTGTTGACGAATTCTCGATGAGTTCAAGGTTTTTGAAAGCTAGATCAAGTAACAAAGAAAATCTTCACTCTCGGATTAAAGAAAAGAAAATACTAGAGCTTTGATGTAGAAGAAAAAGGTCAAGTTACTTATAATACTTAAAAAATTTAAACGCAGAAAATATGAAAATGTGAAAAAGGACCCATAAAGGTTGGTTGATATTTGATTTCTTAATTAATATTTTAATTTAACAATTTATGATAAATTCAATATGCAGTTTATATGGCATTATCAATACGTAAACCATGTAATTAGTAATTTTCTAGTGTTTAAGCGGATTAAAAGAAATAAGCCCAAAGTTGTTTTATACTTAATTTTAAACCGATATTTTAATAGAAATCTGTTTAAATGATTTACGAAATATTAAGCTTGAATAATCTTTTACAAACAATATAATTAATAAATTTGTAGACTTGTCACACTATATATATAATATAGATAAATAGACATAGTGTACTTTTGATGACAATGAATAAAAATATACTTGGGTGTTTTAATTTAGCTTATTTTTATTTGTAATTTATTATCTTTTTTGGTTGTTAATATCAATGTATTTATGGAGTTTTCCCTTCATTTTAGAGATGCGTTAGAGTTGGTCTTAGTTGACTGTAGGTTTATTTCCCAGCCAAATTTCTCAGGTACACCAATAGATAATGTTGTAAGTGATAAGTCGACTTGTACCATGTGTAAGTCGACTTACACATGTTCGGTACCGATCAGTCGACTTGTTCATTCGATAAATCGACTTGTTAGAAATCGATCTTGTTTATTTGTGCCTAAAGGCAATCCCTTTAGCGCGTTTTATTCACGATCGTGTATCGGTCGAATGAATAAATAAAGAAAAGGCATTATTCATTAATTTGATATTCATAAACATTGTTTATGAATTGATTTGATCTTTAATCAAATTAATGAAGTCCATGATATATGACATAGCATGAAGGAAATTATGATGTGATCATACTCTTGAGGTTCCTATCATGTGCAATTATGTCGATATCTAAATTCTCCATAGTCATATGATTAATGAGGCCGGACATCATTAATCCGGATAGACTAGCACATGTCATATTCCTTGATTGGATCAGCGGTGGATCTCGAAGCTGTAAATATGAGATATTTAGAATTGACATGTGGATGCTTACTAAGCGGTAGTAAGTACGTTGGATGACTGCCATGAGATCATCACATGGATATCTTATCTAAGTGTCGGTGATAATCTCATCATAGCAATGGTGCAAGTATCCTTAGACTTGAGGTACTCGAGGATATCTTGAATCTTGATCACGTGCTTTGACTCCATTCCTTGTTGCCTTCGAGGTAACTCGTAGGGTGGTGCTTGGAGTGCGACTTGAGGTATTGAAGATAATTGAGTAGCCAATAAAGTTCACCATACGGATTAGCGAAAGAGATACCCATGGCCTCTTGTCGGGATCATTACTAAGGTGGGCAGCATGTATGTCATGAAGAGTGTCTTCATTGACATATAAAGTAATGAGTCCCGGACGAGAACGATATCACTTGGCTGACTTCGATCTAGTGAGAGTTGACACTTTGACCATACTCATAACCAAGTGGGGTATAGGATGGTGAAAGGGCGAATTGCACATAATTATACATGGAAGGGTTCGTGATCGGTTCGTGATGAATACATCAAACCGATTACTTTCCGGTCGATTAGGGGTCGTGATGTGTTCTAGATACCGCTTCGTGACTTGCTTCAGTTAATTGTTAATCTAAGTGGCCAACATAACCGGAGCCTAAAGGGTCACACGCATAAGAGTGTTTGAGTATCAGAAAATAGTAATTGGACGAGTTCCAATTATGGAGAGCAAATGGATTAAATGGATCCCAATGGGATTGGGATATGTCGATGAGATCGCGACATCGATATTGCTAAGAAAGGTTTAGAATTGTTTTGACCTTCTTAAGGATAAGCGATAGGACCGATTCCAGGTTGATTGGACCTCTTAGTAATTATATATATGTTAATTAATTAAGTAATTAATTAATTAATATTATATATATATTGACATTTGCGTGGAATGAAGGGAAGAAGAGATTAGCTTTGACTTTTCAAAGCTCTTTTCTTTAATTCATTAATAAATGAATGGCTTAAAGCTATCCACTTGGCTTCTTCTTATGGAACTCTTTTAAAGAGTTAAAAGATACATAAAAGGAGGCTTAGAAGGATGATGGCCGACGGTTTTCATATGGGAACAAGAGAAAATGCTTAAGTGTTAAGCAAAAGGTGAAAAGAGTTTTGATTCCTTATTTTTCTCTTAAGCCATCATCGATTCTTCTCTTCTCCAAGCACAAGGGTTCAATGTGAATCTCAAGCTCTCCAGGACAGAGGTAGGCTCTAGCAGGCTTTAATCTGTTCTAGCTATTCTCGGGTCAAAGGGGTTTGACTCGGTTAGATTTTCTGATCTCTGCGTGGATCACCTTTAGAGATAGTCTCTTTTGGCTATTTAGGTTGATGTCTTCATACCGATACCTGGATCCTGGGATTCGGGAAAGTCCTGGGAACAAAAATTTTTGTTTTCCGCTGCGGTACATGTGATGTACCTCCGGGATTTTCTACAGTGGTATCGAGAGTCTGGTATCCGTATGAAGCTAAAACCTAAGCGAGATCAGAAACCCTAATGGAATTTTCTGTTGATGCATGCTATCTGTTCAGATTTCGAATTTATATTTTGATATGGTTTTCGAAATTTTTCTGCCCAGAATTGTTCATAACATGTTAGAGAATATGTTTATGAATTTTCAGAATTTATTGATTTGATTTGATATAGTTTTGCTAATTAATTCCCTAAGGTTACAGATTCTGTTTTGTGAAACGATTCTGGAACAAGCATGAGTATAAAATCGAGAATAAATTCTAGAAAAATGTTTTTTCGGATTTTCCTTCACCTACATGTCTCTAAGATGTTTTTTAATGTCTGTGAGCATGGAAATTTGATTTCAAGGTGATTGGATATTTATTCACGAATTTATTCTATGCTGTTGGGAATTGCTGTGCTGATGAACACAGATTTTTAATCGGTTTGGTTATTTTGGTTGACTGAGTTTTTGATGGCCTAAAATCCTGAAAAATTTCATGTAGCATGTTCTGAACATTTAGTAACCTATATAATTTTCTCATGATTTATTGAAATTGTTTCATTGATCATTTCGAGCAATGTACAGAACTGGACAGTTTGGGTGAAAATTGTTGGGACTGTTTTGCTTGGCTTGATTGAGTGTGCTTTTCAGTTCAATGCCTTGCACCATTTTAATGTGATTAAAATGTGTTATCTTGATGTAGTATGATTGCCAAACTGAATTGCTTGAAGTTGTTTATCCTAGAATTTTCGGATGCCTAATTGATCACAATAGCGTCTCATTAGTATATTGCATTATCTTGTTTGTTTTGACCGTCATATTTTTTATGGCATGTGCTGAAGTAAATTTGATAATGTATGTGCTAGCTAGAGATGCTTAGGTTGATAATTAGGGTGTTCCTAAATTATTTGGAAATTAATGAGTTTTGATTCATTCCAAGCTTTTCATATAGTTTGACTATTTAAGGCATTCATGAATCAATGAAGTGTTCATTGAGGCATCAATTCACAGATATTACCCTAGGTATGATGGTGTTGAGAATTGGAATTGTACTGATTGAGGAATTAGCCGATTAGAGATTTTAGCAAAATTTCCTGGATAAGTCGACTTGTATATGAAATAAATCGACTTGTTCAAGATTTTTGGATAAGTCGACTTGTGGATAGAATAAGTCGACTTGTTCATGATCTCAGTATAAGTCGACTTGTAGTACCTTGTAAGTCGACTTGTTCATGGGCAGATGACATAAGTCGACTTGTGTCATACAAGTCGACTTGTGTGTGGGCAGAAGCATAAGTCGACTTGTGTGTGGGCAGAAGCATAAGTCGACTTGCATTTGATGAAAGTCGACTTGTGGCATGCATAGGTGGGATGATAGATGATTTTAGGTATAGACTCAATGTGATTGATGAAATGCCCTAAATCATATCATATAGTCATGGTGACTATAATCCTACGGCTTGGAGAAGAAGTAGATGAGACCTGAAATCCTCCTCGGTATATGAAAACTAACGCCTTCCATTAATATGGTAGAACGAGAGTTCTTATAGGGTTGGGTTGTTAGGTAAACCCAAGCTCACTCTATCTGGATATGTTGAACCATGAAAATAAGATTTTCGGATTAATGGGTTGGTTTTCCTTTGAAGCGTTGGTTTGTTGAGTAAACTCGAGGTCGGCGTGGATGAGGCGAAATTGGGTAGCATACATCGGATGTATGCGTGTCGAAGAGTTGATACCAATGTAGTGCATACATCAACAAGTTGATAGCAGCGATCGATAGTTGTGTCTAAGATGTAATTGGTATATCGATACCTCACGAGACATAAGGTGGCTTGTTGGGTAAACCCAGGTCATTCTTAATGTCGGTTATCGATGATCAATTGGTATGACCGATACTACCGATTGACCTAAGTTGTGGCTTGTTGGGTAAACCCAAGGTCACTCTTAGCAATGTCGGATATCGACCCACTAGGACATTATGTCACTTTGTTTCTCTGGATTAGTAAAGAGGGTTATGGATTCTAGGAAACTAGTGGGAGCCATATGCATGTCATGCAAGTCCTTATGATCATGCAGGCATATCTATTCTATCATTCCTTCTCTCTATCGCGTTTAGGTTGATTGAAGAAGTTGTTCAGTGTGAATTTTCGCTCTCTATTCTGGACTGAATTTTCTTGATTGGCTAAGGAATCTGAGAATTGTTCTTAGATCGAGGAACTGGGATCGTCTAGATGTTCCACTTCGGATCTTTCTTGTCGATGCTTCTGATGAGGATCAGAAAGCATATTGTAAGCATCTAAAGGATAGGGACTTGGCTACTTGCCTCGATGTCACCAGAGCTGCAGGAGCAGCACGAGTCCATGGATGCTCACTCTATAGTATTTCATCTTAGGGACCTGTTTGATGAGTAAGCTTCGGTCTGAAAGGTTCGAGACCTCGAGCTTCTCTTCACCACAAAGATGGCTCGGGGATATCTGGCATTCAAGATGCCACGAAGATGAATGGCTATATTGAGAGATTGGTCGTCTTAGGATTTGTAATGGATTATGAGTTAAGTAGAGACTTAATTCTAGTTGGATTGTCTGATGGTTATTCACGGTTTGTGATAAACTATCGGATAAACCAAATATCCACAACAATTCTGAGTGATCAATCTGCTTTCGAAACAGTGACGAGCTATCGAAGGATAGCAAGCAAGTGCTAATGGTGGATGCTTCTTCTTCTAGTTCAAAGAAGAAAAGGCCAAAAACCAAATGGAAGTGCCATCGAAAGAAAACCAAAGATCTTGCCCCAAAAGGATTTTGCTTTCATTGTGGCAAGACTAGCCCTTGGGCGGCTGTAAAATCTATCTGGAGTTTCTTAAGCAGAAGAAGGCATCAGATGCCTCTACTTCTTCAAATATGTTTGTCATTAAGGTTAATACTATTCTGATCAAAACATATTGGTATTAGATACGGTTGTGGCTCATACATATGAAATGATATGCGGGGCCTCGGGGACGATGGGCGGCTCATAAAGGAGAACTAGACCTTTGTGTAGGTAATGCGTGAAGAGTTGCTACATTAGCCGTGAACACTTATGTCTTGTTACTCCCTCTTGGGCTTATATTCAAATTGGATAATTGACATTTTGTACTGTTTTAAACAAAGAACATATTGTATGTTTTATGTTTACTTAGAGTTGGTTTCCATTGGACTTTTAGTAACAATGGTTGTTATAATAGTTGCGATGGAATGCTACATGGTACTCGTACATTATGCAATTGAATTGACATATTAGATATGTCATATCCAATTAAGAATGTCAATGGCGGAAAGACATAATCGAGATAATTTAAAATCAACTTACTTATGGCATTGTCGACGGCCATATAAATGAGACACGCATCGCTAAGCTCCATAAGAGTGGATGTTTAGGGTTTGATTATGAATCATATGACACATGCGAATCTTGTTTATTAGGCAAGATGACTAAGTTATCCTTTAAAGGAAAGGGTGAGCAGTGAATGGAATATTAGACCTGATACATTTGGATGTATGTGGTCGATGTCCATCCATGTCGAAGTGGTTGTCTTTACTTCATTACTTTTATCGGTGATTATTCACGATATGGGTACTTATATCTGTAGAGATACAAATCTGAGCGTTGAAAAATTCAAACAATTGAAATGAAGTAGAAAACTAACTTGGTAAAAGTATGAATACATTCTGATCGATCGTGGTGGAAAATGCTTAGACCAGCAGTTTTGGATTATCTCGAGATAATGGAATTTTATCTCGATACACTCCACCTTACACGCATGACACAATGGTGTGGTGAAAGGAGAAATCGAACCTTATTAGACTTAGTGCGATTGATGATAGGTTTTACTGCATTTTGGGAATATCGCTTGAGGCAATTTGTTTACTTGCTAAACAGAGTTCCATTAAAACGATTGTGGTTACTCCATATGGAGATATGGACTAGCGAAAGCCTATCTTTCTCATCGAAAGTTTGGGATTGTCACCTTCGTGAAGCGGACACGGTCGAGATAAGCGATCTGAAAGTCGATAAGTGTTTGTTAGTAGGATATCGTGGAATATCAATTCTACCTTCTTTGAGGAACAAAAGTTGTTTGTTTCCAAGCATCTGTTTTCTTAAAGAAAGAGTTTCTTTACAAGAGGGCGGTGGGAGCAAAGTTGAACTTGGAAGTTCAAGATGCTCGAACAAACATAGATCATTTGCTGAACTGAAGCTGTCACTCATATAGATGAGGTAATGATTCGACCTTCTACTACACACAATTTACGTGGGTTAAGTAGGATCGCTTGTTCCCAAGAGATATGAATTTCTAAATAAGTGAACAGAATGACGTATTGCTCATATGAGATGATCGCGATACTACTATGAGCGAGGTTACGAAAAGTTCAATGTCTGGAACATGGCTTTGTGCCATGAAATCGAAATGGATTCCATGTATGAAAACCAGTATGGACTTTGGTTGTTACACTGAAGGATAAAACCCATAGGTGCAAAGGAGTTTTAGAAGAAAACCAACATGGATGGTAATTTGATTACCTATAAAGCAATGCTTACGGTTAAAGTTTAAATCGGAGACGAAAGAGTTGACTATGACAAAACCTTGACCAGTAGCAATGCTTAAATCCATTAGGATACTCCTAGCCATTGCCACTCATTATGATTATGAGATATGGCAAATGGATGTGAAGATAACTTTCACGAGAGGAAATCTACTCGAGGATATGTATGACCTGACACGAGGGCTTCACTTCCATCGATGGCGAAAAGGTATGCAAGCTTCAAATCCGTGTTTGGATTGAAGCAAGCATCCGGAGTTGTATTATCCGTTTTGATGAGTCGATCAAAGAGTTTGATTTCTCACAAAATCCAGATGATTATTGTGTGTATAAGAAGGTTAATGGGACTGCAATCGTATTCCTTGTGTTGTATGTAGATGACATCTTTATTACTAGGAAGCGATGTCTCTATCTTCTTGATCGATTAAAATTTGGTTGTCCAATCGATTTGCGATGAAAGACCTTTGTGAAGCAACTTATATCCTAGGGATATAGATTTATAGAGATAAATCAAAAGGTTGCTTGGTCTTTCACAATCATCGTACATAGATGAGATGCTTAAGAGGTTTAGCGTGGAACAATCTTATATACGAGGCCGATGTATCGTATGCTCTAAGTGTTCGGCGGATACCAATCGGATCTGGTGAGGGTCATTTGAGTGGTGTCGAGAATATCCTCAATCTTTGCGAAGCCTAAGGATGTTTTCTTGATCATGGAGATGGAAATCTCCAGTGGCGAGCATTGATCTTTAGTATTTAATCGATAAGGATGATTACGAATCACAATCGGGTTATATACATTCACACTTTGAATAAGCGTGGCGGTCGGTTTGAAAGGTTCAAACAAGAGAGGCTGGCGATTCATCAACCGAGGCGAGAGTACATTGCCGCGTGAGATCATGAAAGGCGGTTTAGATCGAAGTTCATTCTTGAACTTGATCTGGTCCCTACCGTGATGGGCCCATAGGATTGTATTGTGATCTGATGGGGCTAGTCTTGTGACGAAAGGAACCAGTCTTATCGACGATCCGAACTCGTGCTTACCGATTCGAGAGATCATTAGTCGAGATGATATCTGATAGAGAATTTCCGAGCAAAGTGTTCTTTGTTAGTTGACAAAGCCATTGTCATGGGAGAATTGTGATTCTCGTGGACTCGCTTATGGTATTAGATACTAAGGTGATTGGCTTTAGGTCAGTGGGAGATTTGTAAGTGATAAGTCGACTTGTACCATGTGTAAGTCGACTTACATATTCGATGCCGATAAGTCGACTTGTTCATTCGATAAATCGACTTGTTAGAGGCGATCTTGTTTATTTGTTATACTAAAGGCAATCCCTTTAGCGCGTTTTATTCACGATCGTGTCTGGTGAATGAATAAATAAAGAAAAGGCATTATTCATTAATTTGATATTCATAAATATTGTTTATGAATTGATTTGATCTTTAATCAAATTAATGAAGTCCATGATATATGACATAGCGTGAAGGAAATTATGATGTGATCATACTACTGAGGTTCTATCATGCAATTATGTCGATATCTAAATTCTCCTAGTCATAGGATTAATGAGGCTGGACATCATTAATCCCATGAACTAACACGTGTCATATTCATGATTGGATCAGTAGTGGATCTCGAAGCTGTAAATATGAGATATTTAGAATTGACGTGTGGATCTTACTAGCGGTAGTAAGTACATTGGATGACCTTGCCACGAGATCATCACATGGATATCTTATCTAAGTGTCGTTGATAATCTCATCATACTGATTGTGCAAGTATCCTTGAGACTTGAGGTACTCGAGGATATCTTGAATCTTGATCGCATCTTTGACTCCATTCTTTGTTGCCTTCCGGAGGTAACTCGTAGGGTGGTGCTTGGAGTGCGACTTGAGGTATTGAAGATAATTGAGTAGCCGATAAAGGATTCACCACTTCGGATTAGCGAAAGAGATACCGTGGCCTCTTGTCGGGATCATTACTAAAATTTGGCGGCGTGTATGTCATGAAGAGTGTCTTCGTTGACATATAAAGTAATGAGTCGGGGACGAAGCGATATCACTTAAATGAGACTTCGATCTAGTGAGTTGACACTTTGACCATACTCATAACCAAGTGGGGTATAGGATGGTGAAAGGACGAATTACGCATAATTATACATGGAAGGTTAGTGATCGGTTCGTGATGAATACATCAAGCCGATTACTTTCCGGTCGATTAGAATTCATGATGTGTTCTTAGATACCGCTTCATGACTTGCTTCGATTAATTGTTAATCTAAGTGGCCAACAACATAAAGGAGCTAAAAAGGTCACACGCGTAAGAGTGTTTGAGTTCAGTAAAATAGTAATTGGACGAGTTCCAATTATGGAAAGCAAATGGATTAAATGGATCCCAACGGGATTGGGATATGTCGATGAGATCGCGACATCGATATTCTTTAGAAAGGTTTAGGAATTGCTTCAAAGATCGACCCGATAGCCGATAGATGGACCAATTCAGGTTGATTGGACCTCTTAGTAATTATATATATGTTAATTAATTAAGTAATTAATTAATTAATATTATATATATATTGACATGTGCATGGAATGAAGGGAAGAAGAGACTAGCTTTGACTTTTCAAAGCTCTTTTCTTTAATTCATTAATAAATGAATGGCTTAAAGCCATCCACTTGGCTTCTTCTTATGGAACTCTTTTAAAGAGTTAAAAGATACATAAAAGGAGGCTTAGAAGGATGATGGCCGACGGTTTTCATATGGGAACAAGAGAAAATGCTTAAGTGTTAAGCAAAAGGTGAAAAGAGTTTTGATTCCTTGTTTTTCTCTTAAGCCATCATCGATTCTTCTCTTCTCCAAGCACAAGGTTCAACGTGAATCTCAAGCTCTCCAAGATGACGGTAGGCTACAGAGAACTTTAATGTTTCTAATATTCCTGGATCGAAGGGTTTGACTCGGTTAGATTTTACGATCTCTGCGTAGATCACCTTTAGAGATAATCTCTTTTGGTATTTAGGTTGATGTCTTCATACCGATACGGATCCCAGGATTCTAAAAAGTCGCAGGAGCAAAATTTTTGTTTTCGCTTGCATACGTGATGTATCTCCCGAGATTTTCCTACAAATGTCCCATTCAAGCAACCTACGAGATGAAACTTGAACTTTCGCTTAAGATGCTATCGCGATCGTCGTCATGCTTTTGACTAATGCAAGTTAGTTTAAGGGAAATAATCATCGTTTTCAAGGATTTTTAACCAGCAAAGTAGAGAGGGAGAGGCAGGGGAAAATGGGTTTCTTCCATCTTTGTGCTGTTGCTTTTATCTTCTTGTGTACGTAGAGGGCTGGAACTGAGGAACCTCTTCTGGCTCCACCCTTCCCTCTGAATCGTAGTCTTTCTCATCTATTGTTTTCTCTCCAGATTACTGCTTTCTTTCACCATCTTGGACTGTGTTCCCGGATTACAAAGTTTGCAAGCATGTACCATGATGCGGCAAGATCCATAAAAAAATGATATTTGCTACTCATTTAGCTACTATTTGGAATGGAAATTTGATTAGCTTGTGGTTGTTGCTAATTTCAGTTTCTATGCCCTTTTTCACTTCATTTTTCCACAACTGAGTTGGTGAACTCCTCGTCTAATGATCATACACCAACAGCTTCGTTAGCAACTTGGTGTCCAATACCACAATAGGCTTCAAAAGCTTGAACCTGTAATACTCTGTGACTAGTCACTTGAATAGACATGTAGTTCTCATTTTGTCTAACAAACAGCCAAAATTGGAGAAAAGTGAAGATTAAAAGCTCCAATAACTCCTGCATCAATATCTTATAGAATTGAATAATTTGCAGTTCGAAATGGCTGGCTAACCGATAAAGCACATACTTCAGATTTTTTAACAAAAATGTTAAGAAGCATCCTTATTTGAACTTATCCATTCGGCCCTAAAAGAACAAGGAAAAGCATCAAGAGAGCACGAGCATATGGACAACTTAACAAACGACCATAACTTTCTGCCATGTGTGAGCATCTTCCCTTCCAACTGATGATTCAGAGATTTTAACCCTCAAATGAGGATCTTTTCTTGGTTGTGTAGGGATAATACTCCTTGCCTGTGTCTACCCTCATGGTCTGACCACCACCATCAATGACGGCGGAAGTGATAGCTAATGCTGTTCCAGCAGATATTGCCGTTGACATGCTCCTTCCTGCACAATGAGCACTGCATTATTAACTGCTTGAATCGGCAATAGTAACAGATACATACAACAAGTGGACTGAGTTAACATGATTAAAAAGCACTAGTGAATGCCACTTCAGATCACATGTAAAACACATAGAAACTCTCCATAAGCAATATCTAAGCTACTTATCAATATCCGAAAACAAAATTAAATTATGTGAGTTGAGCCTAAAGCCTCTTCACAAAGACTTTAAAAAATGTAATAGGCACTTAACACATAATAAAACAGCTTAATTGCCATCCACATAGTCTAGATCCAAGCATGAATAATATATCTACGCATTAGATTATGTAGTTAGGCTCACTGTGGATGGCATAAGAAAAAGGTTTTTCAAACTAATCATTGTGCTCTGTTAAGTCTCAAGGTTGGTTATTACCCTGCTACTTCACCAAACAGAAGAAATTAATCTTCATTCTACCTCAGAATGAAAATCAAAATAAAAATAGATAATGTCAACAACAAAAAAAAAAAAAAAAGCACTTCGTAGTACCACAATATTTTTACTGAAGTAAAGGCCCCATTTCCAACGTCCCAATTGAAAATGAAACTTGTAAATTCAGTTCACTCGGATCCTATATATAAATGTTTTTTTTTTTTGAGACTAACACTTCATACATGTTGTATGAGCATGTGATGTGTACATTCAAGGGTATGAAAAGCAATGATAAAACGCAAGAAGACAACGTTTCTGCACGATAATGCAGGTCATCTTAGTTTCAAGAAGGTTCCAAGAGGAGCACTCATATTTTAAGTTCTCCGTATACTTCAGAAATTGTCCAAAACTTTGGAGCTTTTTGATCTGTATATATGGTGATGTAACAATTATTCACCAAGTTTCTCTGGATCACAGTTTCGTTCTATCAAGATATACAAGTTTGACTGTTTCCCACGGTACAATCATCATGAAAAGAATGCTGACCAAAAGATTGACCAGTAATACTTTTCTCTGGCAGATGAGATCCCATGCGTGCCAACATGTAAAACCAAACCACAAGGGACCAAAGCACAACAACCTATGTTTTTTGGGCATCTGATAATAGCATGTCATATGTGTTTTCTGATAAATCCAATAACTTATATGATTTTGGTTCGAGCTGAAATGGAAATACATGATGGGAATATAAACAATACAAGAATTGCTTTGCTCTCGATAAACATAGGTCAAAGTATTTAAAATTTTGTAACTAACAAGGTTGAAGAAGTACTTTACCTGGAAACATTTAAAGACCAGCATTTTTCATCTACTCAATGAACTTTTATGTAGTGTTCAGAAAATAATTTCTACGTTTATCAGTTAAATCGATAAATCAGCTTTTAAACAAGATAGCATGTTCACAGTTTGATATTTACTTCACTTCTGCTATAGGATGCTCCAGTGTGATTATTAATTTCTCAGTCTTATCACCTGCAAAGCTCAATATATGCATGATAACTCTAGCAAAGAATAAATGCTCAAAGAGGAGGTAAAACTAGGAGGGTCCATAGGAATTCTTTACCTTTGAAGCCTAGAACGGAAGCCCCAGCCACAAAACCACCAACAGCTCCATTAATAAAATCTCTTTTCATCCTTTGATGCTGTACCAGCTGTTCAATTCCAATGTAAATTCCTCCAATTGCAGCAAAAGTCAGACCATAATTACCCATCATTTTCAGGGTCCTGATTAGCCCAGGAAGTGCAACATGTTTCTCTACACGAGGCACATCATACCAAGTGGCAACAACAGTCCCCCAAATAGTTCCAGCAGCTAAACCCATAGTTGCTCCCTTTACAGTTTTCATAGTTGGGGAGTCATCATCTTCCAGGTACCTAAGTTCCGATGGATCCATTGCTGTCTCCTTACTGGAAACAATTAAGCAAACAAATCACACATGTTAGCCTTTCCAGAAATCTATCACAAACTAAAAAGATATCTTAGATATAAAAAAAAAACAATAAGCCCAGGATCTTGGTAATATGCACATTTATTTTAGCAAGAAAATTGACTGCACAGTTGAAGATCACAGGGTTTAAAGCATAGAACAGTTTCTAAGCATATTTGAGGTTGTTTCACATAGATAGAGACATTAAACCGCAGTTAAATTATCCCTTACATCATGAGTAAAAATCAAGCTTTTAACAGCAAACCCCATCTCCAATTTACCAAAATACCAACCACAGCTCCTAGCCCTCCCTTGATTCAACACTTTTAAAAAGACCCAAGAAAGGCTAGTGGGAAGCAGGAGTTTCAATGAAGGTTGCCAAATGCCGAATATAAGCCTAACACGAACAACATTGAAATATCAAAAGCGCCTCTAAGGCAAAAGTATCACTTGACAATGAAATCACACTTGGGTGACAACTGAAGACCACAAGACTCCATCCAAAACCAAACTAAAACACTTAAAAGAGTTCCTGATAAAAGGATAAGCAGAAAACTCAAAATCAGAAGCCCCAAATGAATTAAGGGAAGGTACAAGCTTCTCGCCTTTCTTCCCTACAAACTAACCAAATTTCACTCTGATTGTCGCAAACACATCGCCTATATTAGACTCGACGAGACTGGATTCAATTATTTCAAAGAAGAATATATTAAAAAGAAAAAAAATAGAAGATTGATATACAAACGAAATACCTAATCAAAACAAAGGGAAAAACTTTTACCTGATTTGAGGTGGGAGAAGGGAGATCAGAAAACAGTGCCCACTTAGAAATGTGAATTTGTATTTCTTATACTTCCAGTTTCTCCTAATTTCGCTTACTGACTCTACAGCCCCTGCCTCGAACCTTTTCAATTTTCTCTTCTTTTATTTTTCTTTTTCCTTTTAAAAACTTTTCAGTAATCCAATCATTCTTTTGTATTTAAATTTTAATAATATAACATATTATTCCTGACCAAGTTTAAAAATTTTGAAAAAGTTTTATTGGAATCAATATATATTTAAATTTTATTCTTATTATTGAATTTGTAAAATAATAATGTTTACGATAAATCTTAAATTATGTATTACAAAATCAGAAGATAGGGATGTTGTTTTTATTTTATTATGATTATATTTAAAATTTTGAAATATATATATTATAGTTTGATTGACAATTTTGATTTGTCTTTAACTTTTAATAAAGAACATCAATAAATATTTTAGCAATTTTATCTTTTTGTGCCTTTTCTTTATTTAATGATTAGCATGCTTCTAATTTTCTTTTGAATAATTGTTTCTCCTTTTCAAGGTTTTTATCCTTATTTATTATTTTTATTTCTTGCAATTGTTAATCAATCTTAAATTTTAAAGACTTGATCTTACTTTTAAAGTTTTAACATTACCATTTTGTTAGGACTTTGTTTATTAATCTTTGGCCTCCTTTTGCTTTCATCTTTTTTACTTATCTCTTTTAAGTCCATCCTTTTTTCTAGTGAACTTTCTTGCTCTTCTTCGCTTGCTCTTCTTAATCTCTATTAAAAAAATTTGATCTTATAAAATTAGTGATTTTTCAAAGAGCTTTATTAGTGATTGTTTAAAGAGCTTTGTCATTCAAATACATTTAGTCACTCTTTAACAATGGTTATTAAATAGTTATCCCTTCAACAAAAATTCTAAAAAATGATGCTCACAATTGAGAAACTTCTTTTGTTTGCTTTTTCATAAGAAAAAAAAGGTATTTCCTATCAGGAGCAAATAGATTAACTCTAATTGAAAGAAGTTTGGTCTTTAGAACTTAATAAGGTAGGCAATGTATTTTCAAATTGTCCTCCAACCAAAGTATGACCCAAATCTTAGGATTGAGACCTTAGCATGTCCATGATAAGCTAACCTTCATAAAAATAAAAACCAAATTTATTATTTAATAAAGAGGACCTTAGCTTAACACTTATAAAGGTAAACTTTTATCTCATACCTTTGAATGCTAAAATAATGATGAATTTTTTGTGTTATTGAAAACCACTAAGGTTAGGCACATTTAACCAAATTACATGAATCTTACAAACTGGTTACCTATAACTCTATATACAATTACAATAAGGTTTCGATTTATACCTTTTATTTATAAAAACTTCAAAGCATTATAAATCAACTCCTAAATATATTAAAGTTAACAAGTAAGACTCTAACCTTTGAAAGACATCTCGATGTTTTATTCAAACCACCTAATTTCTAAGTAATCTGAACAAAGTGCTTGGTTTTGCCGGATTCTGGCGGAACTGAACGTTGCCGTTTGGATCCATGAGTTGGCTGCTTTCGGTAGTGATTTCGACGTTGAGATCCCTGCAAAACAAAGAAGGCACGTCGGGGGTTGTATCCCGATTCGCCCCTCCGACGCTCAAGTTAGTCTATTTGGTGAAGGTGAGGTTGTAGTATGCAGAGAAGGCTAGGTTATGATTTTTTGTACCTTTGTTACGATAGAATTATACCTTATATATGAGCAATAATTAGGTTTAGATCTTTACGTGTGCATGGGGGTCTCTCACATGCGGACGGGCTGAGGAGAGCTTAGATCGGGCTTGGGCTTGACATAGCTATTAGGTATGAGACCGATCTTTGGTGATTGGACCGATCGGCCCATGCATCGTTGAGGCGGGTTCGACCCAATTCAAATAGGCCACCATAAGCCCCTACTTCTCGAGTCGAGCGAAGAAAGAGTCGAAGGAGTATGTTAGGATTTTGTTGCTGCCCGCTATCTTATAGCTCGTAAGCAAGACACTCGTAAGGTGGTCGATCGGTCGATGTTGGCATTAGAGCTTCGGTCGTGGGACGACTCGGGTAGTCCGTCGGTCGAATCTTGACTAGTTGTCGTGATTGCTCAGTCTTTCGGATCGATCGAAAGTGAGTGCCCCAACTGATCGGCCTCGGCTCTTATTGCGCGATAGCTCGCGCTAAAACAGGTCGGGTGGTCATCATTAGCGAGCGCGTGAAGGTACTTGAAGCATTTATTATTTGACGGCGCGTGCCCTCTGACAGCTTTTCAAAATCTGAAACGTATCGTCCTTGTAACCGTTGTGCAGCTGTCCCGTACATCCTTTCAACTGTTCGCGCCACTCCGGATTTCGAACAACCCTAATTGTCCTTGGCTTGGATTATGCCGCGTGTCCAAGCATAGCTCGGATTTTCTCCACGCGTCGCACTTCGATTGGATCGCTATTCGAGTGTTCCCTTATAAATGTCCAGGATCGACAGACGGTTTGGTTTTCTTCACGCTCGTTTCGTTCTTGCTTTCATCTTGCTTTCCTCTGCTCTTTCTTATTCTCAGTTTCCGGAAGTTTCCTTCAGCGTTGCACAAATTTCCGACCTCATACCACTGAATAGGTACGTCCCTTTCCCTCATTTTCCTCTTCTAAATTTCCTCTTAGTGAGCATGTCGTCCACCGGTTCCCGAAGTGGGGTTTCTCCAAGGGATGATGTCACCGAAAGGGCGTCTGAAGTCTCCGCTGAGGCGATGGCGATGTCGAGGTTGGAAGATGTCGAAGAGATTTCGACAAGAGAGCGAAAGGATGGTGATCACGGCTTTGTCGATTCGACCTTACAATCGATCCTTGGAAACCGGTCAAAAATAATTTATACCAAGGATTGCAGCATAGGTTGCAACCTTGGGTCGTCTCACTTAATCGGAACCTAATGAAATGGACCTAAACTAGCCTATATGTCATAAAATGCAAGTGAAATCAGTGAGGAAAAGGGGTTTTGTTTGAAAACATTAACTACACTAAAAAGCATATAAAAAGTATTTTTGGAATTTTGAAAATAGAAAAAGAAAATACTAAAACAAGTGATAAAATCCTCTTGAAAACGAGCTTTGGCTATCACAGTTCAAAACTAAGTGTGAATGGTAAACCTTAAAGAACTCACTTTAAGTCCAGGGTCTTAATTAATGGACTCCTGTCATTCTCGACTCCATTTCTCAAGACGCCATTGAGTGCTCTTGACCCTCAGAACCTTAAAGGACTCTTTAAGTCCAAGGCTTTAATCAATGAACTCCATTGCTTAAAATCCTGTTAAGCTCATCTTAGTGTGTGCGGTGGGATTAGAAATCACTAAGTTTGAATGGTAAACCTTAAAGAACTATCTTTAAGTCCAGGATCTTAATTAATGGACTCATGTCACTCTCAAATCCATTTCTCAAGACCCCATTGAGTGCTCTTGAGCCTCAGAACCTTAAAGGATTCTTTAAGTCCAAGGCTTTAATCAATGAACTCCATTGCTTAAAACCTTGTTAAAAGCATCTTAGTGTGTGCGATGGATTTGCCAATACAATGGGTCAAATGAAATCTAGCATCAACTCAATATCAAACACAACTAGGCAGATAAAAGAGAATCGACAAGATCACAAGTTGACATATATGAGACTTCATATATTTAAGCACATAATTCTACATAAACAGATCCACACACCTTACATTGTTCAACGCTTAATTAAACTCTAATTAAGCTAATCTAACTACAAAGCAATAAACTGAACTCTACCGATCATAACAATGCGGTTAAATGTGACAATGTAAACTACCAATCCAAACAACGCATTAAATGTCCAACATTTAACTATAATCAAATAGCTTCACTACAAATTACAAACCCTAGACTTAGGAATTTATAAATCATAGCTAAACTATAGATTAAGCTACTCCCCTTGGAAGCTCGGTGAACTCCAGCCATCACTGCATCTTCAACAGGAAAGAAATGCCAAGCCACGCATAGCAACCGAAAGCCTCACAACTCGCAACGACTCCAAGATATCCATGGTGGACGGCGACGATAAAAATAGAAGATAAAAACTAATGCAGAAGTTGTCCGAAGGGAACCCCGAAGGGAACCCTGGGGAAGGAGGTGTCGCGAATGCTCCTGGTGCTTCTCTTCCTAGCTCGTCGGTCTCCTCTTTTCTCCCCGAGTGTCGATTGCCCCGAAGATCCTCCAGATGATGATGCTCGTTCTAACCTAATTCAGCAATATTTAAGGGATGGTTCACGGGTCGGGTCAGTACAGTGAGTGATTTTTCCATTTAAAGTCCGAATACCCGTCTGGATGTCGCGGCGTGCGAATTAATATTCATCGCGATGTATGGAATTGCTTGCTCGTCGCGACGTATAAATTAATATTCGCCGCGATGTGTGGAAATGATTTGCTCGCCGCGACGTGTTGAATTGTTGACGTCGCGACGTACGATCATGTGTTGATGCGCCGTGACGTGGGAGTTACATTTCGCCGCGGCAATTCACGCCGATGTGCCTTAAGGACTTCATGCCGACTCTTCAGATCCTTTTTGACTCCTTTTCTCCTGCAATATAAAATAACAATTTGCAGTATCAATTGTTTTTAGAAAAATTATAATGCAATTAATTTCAATTTGTACAATTTAACTAGCAAATTGCATAAAACATAAACTCATCATAAGAGACTAATTTAAACACAAAAATCATGAATTAAGAGTCAAAAAATGCATTAACAACCATGAAAGTGTAGCCAATTATATATTAAACTTGGGCTCAATCAAATTCCCCCACACTTAAACCTTTGTACTCCTGGACAAAGTTTATAAGAGTAAAAAAGATACAAGTGTAAAAGAAAAATCCACCCATGCTCAAAACAATAATAGGAAATTGACACAAAACACTTTCTCATAATTCAATCAAAGTAGATTGAAAGAGTGCTAATAAAACAACCACTAAAAGAATTTAATCCAAGAGATTGAACAAAAGAGGTGTTACTCAAGATAAAGTGTTTGCTCTCACCTCCCTTGTGTTAGGGATATTGTAACTCTCAATCTGCTTAATCCATACTCTCCCATAAGCTTGTATCAGCTCTATTTCTCCACCACAAGAACTATGATTTTAAAGATCAAGAGGACTTTTCAGGGTTGTAATGTGCGGAGGGCTAGATAAATGGATGGAATGAACGAAAGAAAAGATATAAACACATGCATTAAAATTATGAATGGATGTCAACAGTTGAACTAATAATGACTCTTTTTTTTTCTTTTTCTTTTTTTTTTCTTTCTCCTTCTCCTTCTTTTTTCCTGTTCCTTTTTGGAACACACTTTTTCTGTTGCCTTTTTTTTTTGGAAAAGGAAATGCAAATTAAACTAATGACATCATATAAAATGTTTGCAAGTGCTCATACATAATAAGGCTCAATGGGCTAGCAAGGGATAAGTGTTTAAGGGATTGTGTTTGGGAAAAGGGGTTGAAAAAGGAACGCCTCTATCACATCAACAAAAATCTAGTCCATCAAGCTTCGAGTAAGAATTGAAACAAGTTCTAGAGAATTATGAAATAACAGATGCACACAAAGATTGAAGAAAAGAAATTAAGCCCAAATATCCTTCCAACAAGGGTATTATCTCAATGAACAATCTCAAGTCTCAAAAACTTAAAGTGCTACTTTGTTAGCATACCTTAATTCACTTTGAATTGAAAACATCAAAAGTAAAATGAGTCAAGACTAACTATCATTAAAAGAATGGAAAGGATTTTCATAAACTCAGGTACCACTTTGAACTTATAAGGTCTTTGAAACACAAAAGGTACAAAAGTTTCATGCGGAAGAAGTTGAATTGAGAAAAATTTTCATTCTGCAAAAACGGGTGGACGTCGTGACGTGTAGCATGCACGCCGCGACGTACAGGTGATGAATGTGAGCCTCGCCGCGGTGTGTGACCTGTCGCCACGGCGAGGAACAGCAGAATGACAACAAATTTTTAAATTTACCAAGTCTTTACTAACATAATGCAAGATTGGCTAACACCTGTATTAACAAAACATCAACAGGTCGGCAATACAAAAGATAGATAGGGAAACAGCTCCCCCACACTTAAATAACACATTGTCCTCAATGGTAAACAAGAAAAGATAAGGCATAAGGGAAGGAAGCACAAAGGACAATTCAACACAACAACAGGAGGGCAAGAGATAGAACTCAAAAGGGGGAAATTATTGAATGGAAAGGCTACTTACTAAACTAAAAGCTAAACTATTTCCTACAAAGGTTGTTTCTCCCTGACACTTACTTAACAAACTAATGCACCAATATATATCACAAGTAATCACGAGGCTTAAGTAAGTAAACAAGTGAAAGAAAGAGACAACCTAGGAGTTATGGAGGCTCTTGATACTTTCGATAAACCTTCGACAGATGGCCATGTTGTGGTGAAATAACTTCATCCATTTCCATGTCCGTGTTGGCCTCCACTAAGCCAGATTCACCTGAAATGTTTGTCGCAGAAATAGTAAGAGTTAGGCTCAGCGAACTTTCACAGAAGGTGTAATCTGTAAAATGCTAACTATTAAAAACGAAGGAAAGCTATAAATGAAAATGCAACCTAAAAGAAAAGACTCCTAACTTCTCTCAGCAACAAAATGACAAAAGCTAACTTAGAGTACCAATTCGCGGTTCCCCGGCAACGGTGCCATTTTGATCGCGGCTTTGTCGATTCAACCTTCGATCGATCCTTGAAACCGGTCAAAATAATTTATACCAAGGATTGCAGCATAGGTTGCAACCTTGGGTCGCCCTCCTTAATCTAACCTAATGAAATGGACCTAAACTAGCCTATATGTCATAAAATGCAAGTGAAATCGATGAGGAAAAGGGGTTTTGTTTGAAAACATTAACTACACTAAAAAGCATATAAGAAGTATTTTTGGATTTTTGAAAATAGAAAAAGAAAATACTAAAACAAGTGATAAAATCCTCTTGAAAACGAGCTTTGGCTATCACAGTTCAAAACTAAGTGTGAATGGTAAACCTTAAAGAACTCACTTTAAGTCCAGGGTCTTAATTAATGGACTCCTGTCACTCTCGACTCCATTTCTTAAGACCCCAATGAGTGCTCTTGAGCTTCAGAACCTTAAATGACTCTTTAAGTCCAAGGCTTTAATCAATGAACTCCATTGCTTAAAATCCTGTTAAGCTCATCTTAGTGTGTGCGGTGGGATTAGAAATCACTAAGTTTGAATGGTAAACCTTAAAGAACTATCTTTAAGTCCAGGATCTTGATTAATGGACTCCTGTCACTCTCGACTCCATTTCTCAAGACCCCATTGAGTGCTCTTGAGTCTCAGAACCTTAAAGGATTCTTTAAGTCCAAGGCTTTAATCAATGAACTCCATTGCTTAAAACCTTGTTAAAAGCATCTTAGTGTGTGCGATGGATTTGCCAATGCAATGGGTCAAATGAAATCTAGCATCAACTCAATATCAAACACAACTAGGCAGATAAAAGAGAATCGACAAGATCACAAGTTGACATATATGAGACTTCATATATTTAAGCACATAATTCTACATAAACAGATCCACACACCTTACATTGTTCAACGCTTAATTAAACTCTAATTAAGCTAATCTAACTACAAAGCAATAAACCCCAACTCGGCTGATCATAACAATGCAGTTAAATGTGACAATGTAAACTACCAATCCAAACAACGCATTAAATGTCCAACATTTAACTATAATCAAATAGCTTCACTACAAATTACAAACCCTAGACTTAGGAATTTATAAATCATAGCTAAACTATAGATTAAGCTACTCCCCTTGGAAGCTCGGTGAACTCTAGCCATCACTGCATCTTCAAGAGGAAAGAAATGCCAAGCCACGAATAGCAACCGGAAGCCTCACAACTCGCAACGACTCCAAGATATCCATGGTGGATGGTGACGGTAAAAATAGAAGATAAAAACTAATGCAGAAGTTGTTCGAAGGGAACCCCGAAGGGAACCCTGGGGAAGGAGGTGTCACGAATGCTCCTGGTGCTTCTCTTCCTAGCTCGTCGGTCTCCTCTTTTCTCCCCGAGTGTCGATTGCCCCGAAGATCCTCCAGATGATGATGCCCATTCTAACCTAATTCAGCAATATTTAAGAGATGGTTCATGGGCCGGGTTAGTACAGTGAGTGATTTTTCCATTTAAAGTCCGAATACCCGTTTGGACGTCGCGGCGTGTGAATTAATATTCGTCGCAATGTATGGAATTGCTTGCTCGTCGCGACGTATAAATTAATATTCGCCGCGATGTGTGGAAATGATTTGCTCGCCGCGACGTGTTGAATTGTTGACGTCGTGACGTACGATCATGTGTTGATGCACCGCGATGTGGGAGTTACATTTCGCCGCGACAATTCACGCCGATGTGCCTTGAGGACTTCATGCCGACTCTTCAGATCCTTTTTGACTCCTTTTCTCCTGCAATATAAAATAACAATTTGCAGTATCAATTGTTCTTAGAAAAATTATAATGCAATTAATGTCAATTTGTACAATTTAACTAGCAAATTGCATAAAACATAAACTCATCATAAGAGACTAATTTAAACACAAAAATCATGAATTAAGAGTCAAAAAGTGCATTAACAACCATGAAAGTGTAGCCAATTATATATTAAACTTGGGCTCAATCAGATGGGCTAGTCGTTAAGGAGCTGCCCAAAGGCAAATCGAGGATGTCCGCGGCGGAGTTGAGTCGGTCGATCCTTAGAAACGAAATCCCTCGGTCCTGGGAGCCTAGGCTGGCCTCGGCGGATGAAAGAATCCACAGCAGTACAAGTGGGTGGTTTGCCGTCTCTGAGTATTTCTTCTTGGTCGGCAGCTTAAGACTCCCGTACGTTCTGATCGTTGATGAAGTGTGCGCTGATTATCAACTAAGGCCGAGTCAGATTCCTCCGAATGGGTGGAGATTCATCAATGGCTTTGTTTTGCTGTGCCACCAGTTTGGCTGTCTGCCTTCAGTCAATATCCTACGCCACTTTTTAAGAATGAGCTAGAGTCCGAGCTCTGGGGGTGAGATTCCTTCCCTGATGTATAAGGATGCCCAGTATCGCCCAGCTGGGACGGCTTCTAAAATTACCAGCTGGCGAACGAAATATTTCTTCGTGAAGCCTCCGGGATCTTCCTCGAGTCCCAAGTGGAGATATCCTGGTCGAAAGGATGGAATGACTCGTCGAGCCTATTCCTTTCTAGGGAGGAGCAGGAGGTGGTTGGCCGTATAAAGAAACTCGGCCAATATAACTTCGCTCGGCTTATTTCGGGATACGGTGGGGGGGCCTCGGCCAACTCTTTCCTGATTGACCTCCCGCCGCAAGTTAGCGGGCTAGGAGAGGGAACCGCCCCGCCTGGTTGACCCCTCATGGTTGAATTATTTTTCATACTTGTAGGTTTTGGTTCGATTTCTAACCTGCTTTCGTTGTTTGTGCAGCCATGGTCAAAGTTCATGCTTTCGTCGGCCCACCCAAGTCTGCCAAGGGTAAGCGCAAGGTTGCCGGGCCTTCGGAGGCCAGAGGACAGGAGGATAGGGGAGAGGTCAGTTCAACTGTTGTTCGGCCCATTGCTTTCGGACAGCGGTATGTTCCTCCTACCGTTTCTGAGTCATCTACGACGCCTGCTGTGGTCGTCCCGCCTGGTGAGTGCCTGGTTGTTATCGAGGAAGAGGAGGAGAGTGAGCGACCTTTGAAGAGGAGAAGGGGGGCTCAAGTAGCCGACCGATCTCCTCGTCCCTTGGACCGAAGTAAGGGGAAGGAGAAAGTGGGAGATCGTGCTGCCCCGTCTACCAAGGGTAAAGGGAAGAAGCAAATGGGGAGTGCTGACAAGTGGGAGCCGACGATTAGTCTTGATAAGACTGCTTCGATTGCCGATGTCGAAGTGGCTCTTCATATCGCCGAGAGGGTCATTCCTCCTTCGGACGAGGAGCTCTATGACGCGTTAAATGTTGAGGAGCTGACGGACCGTGCCATCCGCAATTCCATAAGGGAGGTGGCTTTCGCTTTGTCCATGCGTTAGCGTCTCGAGCTGCTGGATTGGGAGGTCCATTCCCTCCTGGAGCAAGTGGACGGTTTAAAGACCGAGCTCTCAGAGGTTAGGGAAGAAGGAGACTTCTCCGGGGCTCAACTCTCTTCCTTGGAGGAGGAGAAGAAACTCTGGGAGGAGGAGCGTGACGTCTTGAGAGCTCAGCTCGCTTCGGGAGAGGAGGAGAGGAGCGCCCTGAAAGCTCGGCTCACCGCGGAGGAGGTTGAGAGGGTAAGGGCGATGGCAGCGAGGAATAAGTTGTCCTAGGAATGTGCGGTATTGCGAGGGAAGCTGGAGTCGGAGAGGGCGCTTAAGGAAAAATCTCTCGAGGACCAGGCGCAAACCGAAGATACACTGAGGAGGGTGCGGGCCTCCGTAAAGGAACAAAGAGTCGAGGCGATCATGCGATGACAGAGGCGGTTATTGCAGGAGGAGTGCTTGGAGTACTCCTGTGACTTGGCCCTCATAATCCTGAAGAATTGCTATGACGCCTGCATTCCTGAGGGGTCGGACGGTCCTCCGTTTGAGGGATTTGCCGAGCCGCTGCTTCCTACCGCCCTTGGCCTCTCTCTGGAGGAAGTAAGGGAGAGAGCCATGGAGGACCGGGGGTCGGTCCCGGTTGAGGAGCTGGACCTTAGCTCAGCTGAGGGGGACAAGCTTCCTTGCGAGGATAGTTCACCGGCCACTCCCTTGGACCCTGCTCCCGTTTCGACCTTTTAGCCCGCTTTCGAGGCTTCCCCTGGGCATCCACCCACTTCTCCTTCTGTGAACTTTTGAAGCTCACCTGGTCGGGGTTGTGACCAGGGCGGATTGACATTAATGCAATCTTTACTTTTGTTTCATTTTTCTGAAGTCATTTTCCGTATTTTTGTTCTTTACTTTTGATGTATAGTGGAGTTTGATGAAGTTACTCATAGTCGACTGGCTTCGAGGTCGACTTATAGTAGAGTCCGAACCGAGGTCCCAAGGATCTCGTCTTGGCGACCGGTCGACCGCAGTCGATCTGTGTCGATGCCGAGCGAGGGTCCCGAGAGTCTTGTCTTGGCGACCTGGCCGGGCAATAGGCGAGGGCGATCGATGGTCCCGAGGATCTTGTCTCGACAACCTGGTCGATCGATAGTCGAGGCCGAGCGGTCCCAAGGATCTTGTCTTGGCGACACGATCGACCGTAGTCGATCTATGGAGATGCTGGGCTCTATGGAGATGCCGGGCGAGCGAGGGTCCCAAAGATCTTGTCTTGGCGACCCGATCGACCGTAGTCGATCTATGAAGATGTCGGGCGAGCGAGGGTCCCAAGGATCTTGTCTTGGCGACCCGATCGACCGTAGTCGATCTATGGTGATGTCGGGCTCTATGGAGATGCCGGGCGAGCGAGGGTCCCAAGGATCTTGTCTTGGCGACCCGACCGACCGCAGTCAATCTATGGAGATGTCGGGCGAGCGAGGGTCCTAAGGATCTTGTCTTGGCGACCCGATCGACCGTAGTCGATCTATGGAGATGCTGGGCTCTATGGAGATGTCAGGCGATGGCTAATTGGATTTTCTACTCTTTGCCACATATAATGTAACTTTTTTATTGCCAAGAAATCTGAAAACCCCTTTATTGATGATAATGAGGGCGTGGGCCGTTAAAAAACCTGTCTGGCAGGGATAGGAAAAAGCTTCTCACGTGTTGTATACAAAAACAATAATAAGCAAAGATTAACTAAAGTAAAACTTATCTATTGGTAGAACGCCTTTAAGTTTCGAAAGTTCCAAGGCCTTGGTAGAACCTTCCCTTTCGCATCGCGTAGGATGTAAGAGCCATGCCCGGCTTGCTTAATCACTCGATAGGGTTCTTCCCACGCCTGTCTGAGCTTTCCAGGATGCTTCCCAACCGCCTCGGCCTTTCGTAGGACATACCCACCTACCTTTACATCGCTCGGTTTTACCCTTCTGTTGTAGAATTTGGTCACTTTTTGCCTGATGGCTTTCGAGCGTGCTGCTGCCTTTTCTCTGTCCTCACTGAGGAGAACGAGTTCCGCTCTGCGGGCTTCATCATTCCGCTCTTTTTCATAGCCCGACACCCTTTGATTATGCAATGCCACTTCTACTAGAACCAGGGCTTCTGCCCCAAAGATCATCCTGAACGGTGTTTCCCCTGTGGCTTCGTTCGGTGTGGTTCTGTACGCCCATAATACTTCGTATAATTCTTCCACCCAAGTCCTTCGTCCGTCTAGGCGCTTCTTGAGAGCACTCAATATTTTTTTGTTGGTATTCTCCGCAAGGCCGTTGCTTTGAGTGTAACATCCCGTTACCGAAGTAACGGGTATATTTGTAAATTGGATCGAATTAGGTTAAAATGCGAGCAAATGTGAATTCTTCTGCATTATAGTTTCTATAGTCATCGGTAAATGATTATTGATGGCATAAGTATCTGAATATGCGTACATGTATGACATTTCTCGATTGAATTGTGGAAATTGGAAATTTGTGCGAAAAGTGTATAAATGAGTTTTGTATATGAATTGGAATGAGAAAATTGAATTTAGAAGCTGGATTATGAGATTGGAGTGTAGGAATATGCAATTCCTAATTTTGTGAATTTATGGAAATTTTACGGAATTTTAGAGAATCGAGTCGGATAGGAAAAATGGTATAGTGGTGATAAACCGAATTTCGGTCCGTGATTGATTGGCAATGGATATGAAGCAAGTTGAATTATGACTTTAGGATTTATTTTTAATTGTTATTGCGTATTGGGAGAAATTAGAATCAGAAATTGGATTGAGGTTGTTCGATGCGGGTGGTGGCAATTAATTGCCAAACAAGTCTTAAGGTATTCAGTATATATATATAACTTAAGCCTTTGAAATTTGACTCGATGCTTGTTTCGTTTATGGAGAAAATTGCTTGGTTCTTCTTCTTCCCTTGCATGGATTTCTTGGTGTTTGGAAGAGTTTCAAAGCTTGATCAAGTAAGTTCTTGTTTATTTATGTGTTTAATCTTCTGATTCAAGCAGAAATTTAGTGATTAATTGTTTGAGGATTAAGGTGTTTCGGACGATATAGGTTTTAGGGTTGAGATTTGGGGATATTGATTGTTTGATGAAATAGAAGTTAGAGATTGGTTGTATATCATGTATGGAATTATTTAGGAGTGATTGGTAAGGAGAAAACTTGAATTTGATGATTTTATCTGTCGAAAATCTGGAAAATTTCTGGGTTTTCTGGCGGATCTCGATCGCCCTTGCTGTGCCATGACGAACACGCCTTGTAATGACGAGGAGATGCAGCGCCATGACAACAACGACAGCGTGCATGCTGCAAGGCGCTGAAGAAGCAGCGCTCATGGCGAGGAAAGGATGCCGTGGCGGGGCGCTGTCTTCCGTGATATGTGTTGCTTGGTTTTAAAATTTTAAGGTTATTCTAGTTATGAATTGGGAGTGATTAAGTGATCTTAATTTTTGGGGCTACAGTATAAATTTAGAAGAATGTGATTTTGGAGATTTAGTTCATAATTCTCGAAATCGGACGACATTTGAATAGTAAATTTGATTAGATTCATCGATAAGTCCTATGTCTTTGATTTTGACTTTGGAGGATATGGAACTTAGCCAATTGAATTATGGTATTAGAAATTGTTATGAACTAAAGCAAAAGAGCATAATTGAGATAATTCGGATTTTGGTGGAAATGTCATAACGTCGTAGTCTGACATTCATTTAAAATATCGGCATTACGATTATTGAAATTGGTTCAATTAGTGATATGTGAATATTCGATTTGATAGAGGCTCGAGTGGGCGTCGATCATCGAGCCTTGATTGAGACTTCCGCGATGGCGGAAGTTTAGAGGTGAGTAACCTAGTTGGTTTCTCAACCTATATGTGTTACATTTGTGTATATATGCCATGTGGAGATACGGATGGATATGTGTGATCGTTTTGATTGATTTGAATCATGGGTGTTGAAATATTGAATTGAGATATGGAAGTGCAAAATGTGAATAAATGTGCACAAATGCAATAGTGAATCGAATTGTAAAAGTGTTAGTGAAATAAATGAGATATGACAGTGAAATGTGAATGACATATGCACTCATGCATAATTAAATGATCAGATAATGATAGTTGTTGACCCGAGACGCCATCAGTATATTTGAGGGCGCCAGTAAAACCCATGAACACACGCCGCAAATAAAACTCGCAAACACCTACGGGTGGGGTGTGGGGTCTATTATGTGAAAGGGATTAGTGCATACCAGTGGGCTCTCCTATCCCTAATGTGAGTGGGCGATAGTGCATACCAGAGGGCCCTCCTACTTGCCAAAAATGTGATTCTTGATTTTGATTGCGCTCAGTCACAACAATGAAATGAAATCGAAAGTGTCACATGCATCTGCATATGTAAATGATCTAAAGTGAAGCGTGTGAAAGTGAAATTGAATGCATGTGAATATATGAAAGTGTGAATATGTGATTCAAAGTGTGTATATGAATTGTGAATGCATGAGTTGGGTGAACCATCGATGATGGTTTCTCATTGAGTTATAAACTCACCCAACATTGCATCTATTTTTCAGAGGCGAAGAGTACCCGTTAGACTAACGGGAGTATGATCGTTACTAGCAAAGCGAGTAGCGGGTCGGGATCGGTGTCGTCACATCTGCATGAGTACAAGTGTGTTTTGTTTGGTGGGCCTAGTTTAATAAATGTAAAAGTGTATTGAGTTTTGATTCTTGAATTGTGTTGAAATGACATCGAGCCCAGTTAGGTCATGCCTTTACCTTATGTCTTGATTGAGCATTTGCCGAGTGCTAATTAATGACCGAAAGTGTTTTGTATCGAGAATGTTTTTGTGATATGTCAGACCCAAAGTGTGTTTTGATTTCAGCGCGTAAAACATTTTCGGAAGAAAAATTTCATAACGAGTTTTAATTGTGATTGATCGCTCTAGCATGCCACCCTCATGGTCACGGGCTCGGATGTCCTTTGTAGATGTCGAGTTGGTCTCGCGGAGTTGGGTGCTACATTTGTGGTATCGAGCCAAGTACAATCTTACATGGGCTTTCTGAAAAGTGTGTCAAATTGTATACATTTAAGTCATGTCATTGGCAGATAGTGACGACTGATCCCCAGTCTAGCATATGAGTCTCATACATGAGCCTGTACTAGTGATTTAAGTGGTTAGAAATAGTGAGGAAAAGATGATATGTGAGAATGTGATAAAAAGGAGATTGTGAATATTGTGAAATAAGAAAAAAGGTGTATGGTTCGATTTGACAAATGAGGATTTAGTGTATTGGTATTAGTGAATATGTTATGACAGGCAACATCTGTGCTATATTGGAATGTATCTTGGGATGGAGAATAGATATGAATGTATAGTGGTAAATGGATAAAGGGAAGTAGCGGTATGATAACATTGGTAAGATTGACAGTGTATAAACAAAGTGAATGGAATTAAAATGTTCTGTGAATTATAGAGAATACAATTGCGTTTGATTTCAGTGATAAGAGTTATGAATAGGGATTTGTGACTTAAAGTCAGAATGTGTTAAGTGAGGAAATCAAGAATAATTGCATAATTGTGATATTGATTTGAGAATGAAAATTTATAAGTATGAATCAATAATGAAAAAGATGGAATGTACATCTGTGATATGTATTTACGTGTGATTAATCTTGTGTAAGACAAATTAATAAAAAGATTGAAATGTAAGACAATGGTAAGGGTAGATGAAAAAGGTTATCAAGGATGAGTTGAATTGCCTATGTGAATGCACACCTGATGATAGGAATACATCACAGTAAGTGAAAAATATGAAGCCTATGGGAATGATATCAGAATCAATTGGTGAGTCAGTAGAGAACCGTCAGTCATAGTTTTTTATGATTAAAGATCATTGTGAGTTAGAGTAAGAAGTGAAAGTGCCTATAGTGATTTATTGAAATGAATTAAGATTGTAACTGGATATGAATGGAGTCATAGATTGGATAGTGTAAGCGATTAATTGGTGAATTATTTTACACTTGTCTCTTGATGTCGATGAAATGATTTTGATGGTACGTACCTCAATGTGTAGTATTTAAAGGATGTTCGATTTATATGAATTGAGGTATAAGCGATTCATATGGGATAATATGAGTATAGTTAAAAGTGATTTCATAAGGCATTGCGAATGTCTGGCAAGAAATGTGACAATTGTTGTTGATTAGGAATTTCATAAGTGGTATTGATAAAGATAGATAGAAACCTTCTTTCAAAGAAGAGATTCCCTGAATTGGGTTAAGTTGATTAGATGATTTAATTGGACGGATTATTGATTAAGAGATAAATCTGAGATAAATTGAAAATGAATGAAAAGTGTTTATTGGGAGTCCAAATCCTGGTGGAGACTCAAGAGTTAGAAATAAAATATGTGACTGTGTGATAGGATTATTGAACAGTGAAGAGATATTAGTTGTGTAATTGGAGAAAATATCAATTTGCATATATTGGGGAAAAAAAAAGTTCGGAAAGTACAAGTGTATTTGATAAAATGTGTCATCGACCTAGTTTGAAATGATGGTAAATAAAGTGAATTATGTGGAGAAATTAGTGTAAAGAAGCAGATGTCAAAATATATTATGATGAAACTGAGAAAGTTATAAGAAAATTTTTCCTCACTGGAGACAATCGGTAATTAGAAAATTATACGAAGTGATCATGAGTATGAGGAGTTCATTATGCTGCTGAAAGGTAAAATGTCTCAATTATGTTTAGAGTGTATAATGATTGTAAGCGTAGATGATCAATTGAATGTATTTGAAAAATGGAATATATGAATTGGCACAATTGAGGAATTGTGCAAGTGTTGTAAGAATGAATCTTAGTTGATCAAATAAAGAGTGGTTGAGTCAGTATTCAAATATGCCACATTGGGAGACTTAATATCGATAGAGATGATTGATAGATATGTACTAGATATTTGTTTGAAAAATTTTTGGAGACCTTATTTGTACAGAAATGTGTTTAGATGTATCTATGGACACGCAAAGTGATAATGGTTGAGATATTGGTGAATTTGAAAACAGTGAAAAGGATTATGCGATTAGCGTGGTTAAGTGAATTTGAAAGATTTGAGCAAATTATGTGTTTGAGTATTTTAGAATCTAATAGTATTGCAATATGAAGTATTGAATTGGAAAATGTGACGACAGAAAATTTCAATTTTGAGAGCGATAAGGTTATTAAACCTGTTGTTATAGTAAACGTGATCTGTTGAACCAGTAAGGGACAAAAAAAAGAAAAAAGAAAAAGAAAGCATTATGGGCAATTGGTATTCCAAATCAGATGTGTGTATGTGTGTAAAAGAATTTGGCAAAAGCAATTGTGGATTTAGAAAATGAATTTATTTGCTGAGAAAATTTAATTATTAAGGCGAATTACGAAATGTGGGTGATACCACTTAAGGAATTGTATGAAATGATTAAAGCTTTATGTTCTAATAAGAGTGTATTGGAAGGGTGATAGAAAGTAGAGTGTGACATTGAGTAATTGTTTGTGTGAATAACCAGAGACTTATTTGTTGGAGATAAATGTGAAATCGATATTGTGAAATTCATAAGGATATGAGATTGATGTAAAATTCACATTGATAGAGTATATTAATTGTATTGGTATTACCAGTTGAAAAGTGTATAAGGGTCAAAAGTGTGCGCTATTAGAGATTGTGTAAACCAGTGAAATGAATCAAATAGAAATTGTGAAACATAGTAAATGACGATGAATCGAATTGATTTTTATCGAGGTTCTTGGCATCGTATGAAATTGGTGTTTGAACCATATAGTGATGTGATCGATAATTGATTAATGAAATGTTTTGAAGTGTATCGCTTGATCAAGATACACTTAGATTGAGAATAAAGGTAAAATTGGGAGAAAATAAATTTGTTATAAGCGGCCTCGATGTGATTATCTTTGTGAATCGATGTGATTGTGTTGTAAATAGAAGTTAGTGTAAAATTAAAAGAGTGATTGGGATTTGTAAAGTGTTATATGAGCAGAGATAAGGAATATTGATATGATCGGATGTGTGTATGATTGGATTAAAATAAAGAATAGTGAATACAAGTGTGGAAATTGAGAAAGGAAAAAGAGGTAATTGATCGTATTAATTTGGTGAATTGGCATAAATAGAATTACGTATTGATATAGAGGAAGCAGTGTTATAGTGATGGAATAAATCTCCGACTTCTAATCGATCGTATGTGAAATTTCGAGGACTAATTTTTTTAGGAGGAGAATTGTAACATCCTGCTATCAAGTAACGGGTATATTTATAAATTGGATCGAATCAGGGTTAAAATGCGTGCAAATGTGAATTCTTCCGCATTATAGTTTCTATAGTCATCGGTAAATGATTATTGATGGAATAAGTATATGAATATGCGTACATGTATGACATTTCCGATTGAATTGTGGAAATTGGAAATTTGTGCGAAAAGTGTATAAATGAGTTTTGTATATGAATTGGAATGAGAAAATTGAATTTAGAGAACTGGATTATGAGATTGGAGTGCGAATATATGCAATTCCTAATTTTGTGAATTTATGGAAAATTTTCGGAATTTTAGAGAATCGAGTCGGATCGGAAAAATGGTATAGTGATGATAAACCGGATTAAATTCCGTGATTGATTGGCAATGGATATGAGGAAGTTGAATTATGACTTTAGGATTTATTATTAATTGTTATTGCGTATTGGGAGAAATTAGAATCGAAATTGGATTGAGGTTGTTCGATGCGGGTGGTGGCAATTAATTGCCAAACAAGTCTTAAGGTATTCGAAGATATATATATAACTTAAGCCTTTGAAATTTGACTCGATGCTTGTTTAGTTTATGGAGAAAATTGCTTGGTTCTTCTTCTTCCTTGCGTGGATTTCTTGGTGTTTGGAAGAGTTTCAAAGCTTGATCAAGTAAGTTCTTGTTTATTTATGTGTTTAATCTTCTGATTCAAGCAGAAATTTAGTGATTAATTGTTTGAGGATTAAGGTGTTTCGGACGATATAGGTTTTAGGGTTGAGATTTGGGGATATTGATTGTTTGATGAAATAGAAGTTAGAGATTGGTTGTATATCATGTATGGAATTATTTAGGAGTGATTGGTAAGGAGAAAACTTGAATTTGATGATTTTATCTGTCGAAAATCAAGAAAATTTCTGGGTTTTCTGGCGGATCTGCGATCGTCATGCTGTGTGCATGACGAACACGCCTTGTAATGAGGAGGCGGCGCCACGCTTGATGACAATGACAGCGTGCCAGCATGCGAAAGCGAAAAGCGGTAGCGCCATGACGACGAGGAAAGGATGCCACGGCGAGGACGCTTGTCTTCCGTGATATGTGTTGCTTGGTTTTAAAATTTTAAGGTTATTCTAGTTATGAATTGGGAGTGATTAAGTGATCTTAATTTTGGGGCTACAGTATAAATTTAGAAGAATGTGATTTTGGAGATTTAGTTCAATAATTCTCGAAATCGGACGACATTTGAATAGTGAATTTGATTAGATTCATCGATAAGTCCTATGTCTTTGATTTTGACTTTGGAGGATATGGAACTTAGCCAATTGAATTATGGTATTAGAAATTGTTATGAACTAAAGCAAAAGAGCGAAATTGAGATAATTCGGGATTTTGGTGGAAATGTCATAACGTGCATAGTACAACATTCATTTGAAATATCGATTCGATTATTGAAATTGGTTCAATTAGTGATATGTGAATATTCGATTTGATAGAGGCTCGAGTGGGCGTCGATCATCGACGATTGAGACTTCGGCGATGAGCGCTTAAGTTTAGAGGTGAGTAACCTAGTTGGTTTCTCAACCTATATGTGTTACATTTGTGTATATATGCCATGTGGAATACGGATGGATATGTGTATTGTTTTGATTGATTTGAACCATGGGTGTTGAAATATTGAATTGAGATAAGGAAGTGCAAAATGTGAATAAATGTGCACAAATGCAATAGTGAATCGAATTGTAAAAGTGTTAGTGAAATAAATGAGATATGACAAGTGAAATGTGAATGACATATGCACTCATGCATAATTAAATGATCGATAATGATAGTTGTTGACCCGAGGCATCAGTATATTTGAGGGCGCCATAAAACCCATGAACACACGCCGCATGAAAAACTCGCAAACACCTACGGTGGGGTGTGGGGTCCTATTATGTGAAAGGATTAGTGCATACCCAGTGGGCTCTCCTATCCCTAATGTGAGTGGGCGTAGTGCATACCAGTAGGGCCTCCTACTTGCCAAAAATGTGATTACTGATTTTTGATTGCGCTCGGTCACAACAATGAAATGAAACTGAAAGTGTCACATGCATACTGCATATGTAAATGATCTAAAGTGAATTGTGTGAAAGTGAAATTGAATGCATGTGAATATATGAAAGTGTGAATATGTGATTCAGTGTGTATATGAATTGTGAATGCATGAGTTGGGTGAACCATCGATGATGGTTTCTTATTGAGTTCGCAAACTCACCCAACATTGCATCTATTTTTCAGGAACTGAAGAGTACCCCGTTAGACTAACGGGAGTATGATCGTTGCTAGCAAGGCAGAGTAGCGGGTCGGGATCAGTGTCGTCACATCTGCATGAGTACAGTGTTTTGTTTGGTGGGCCCTAGTTTAATAAATGTAAAAGTGTATTGAGTTTTTGATTACTGAATTGTGTTCAGAAATGACATCGAGCCCAGTTGGGTCATGCCTTTACCTTATGTCTTGATTGAGCAATCGCCGAGTGCTAATTAATAACGAAAGTGTTTTGTATCCGAGAATGTTTTTGTGATATGTCGGCCCAAAGTGTGTTTTGATTTCCGCAGCGTTAAAACGCGTTTCGGAAGAAAAATTTCATAACGAGTTTTAATTGTGATTGACTGCTCTAGCATGCCACCCTCGCGGGTCACGGGCTCGGATGTCACTGTAGATGTCGGGTTCGGGTCTCGCGGGAGTTGGGGTGCTACATTGAGGGTGAGCTACTGAGGTTAACTGTTGTCTTATCTTTAGTCGGTCGCAGAAGTCTCTGAACTTATCGTTATCGAATTGTCGGCCATTGTCTGTAACTAGCACCATAGGCATCTCGAAGCGACATAGTATATTTTTCTTTACGAAACTTTCTACCTTCCCTTCGGTGATTATAGCGACCGCCTCCGCTTCTATCCATTTAGTGAAGTACTCCACTGCCACTATCAGGAACTTCTTCTGTCCGGGACCGAGAGGGAAGGGCCCCAGTATATCCATTCCCCATTGAGCGAAAGGAATAGGATGACTCACAATTTGCATCCTCTCGGTTGGCTGATGAGATAGACTGCTATTCTTCTGGCAAGCCTCACATCAGTCGACCTTCTCCTGGCAGTCCTTCCTCATTGTCGGCCAATAATATCCCTATCTGATAAGCCTATAGGCTAACATTCTGCCTCCTACGTGGTTGCCACACATTCCTTCGTGGACTTCAGCCATTGTTTGCTCGGCTTCTTCTTCATTCAAGCATCGCAGCAGTGGCCAGTCATAAGATCGCTTGTATAGGGCGCCGTTAATGACCGTATATTCGGCTGCCTTTATTCTCAGTTTCTTGGCCTCCGATTCTTCTTCTGGCTGTGTTCCCTCTAGAAGGTACCGTGTGATCGGTTCCGTCCAACTCGATCGACCGGTACTTACATCGAGAACTTCCTTGGCTTTCTGAATGCTAGGCCGGTCTAGTCGCTCGACCAGAATGTTATTCTTGGCGTCTCGATCTGAGACCATTTTGGAAAGCGCATCCGCTTTAGCATTTTGGAATCGTTCTATCCTGTTGATCGAGTACTGCTTGAAATTACTTAACTCCCACTTTACCAACTCCAAGTACTCGATCATGTTGTTCCCCTTAGCTTCATGCTGCCCAGTGACTTGGCCGACCACCACTTGGCTATCGCTACATATCTTTAGGTGCTTCACCTCCATCTCCTTGGCTAGTTGGAGGCCGGCTATCAGAGCCTCATATTCTCCCTCGTTATTGGAGGCCTTGAATTCTAGCCGAAGTGCGTATTCCACCTTTTCTTCTGTATGCGGGTCGATTAATACCACTCCTGCTCCGCATCCTTCAGCGTTGGACGACCCGTCAACGAACAAGCTCCAGGCAGGGAACTGCTCATCCTTCGAGCTGGGTTGGCTCATCTCTGCGATGAAGTCTGCCAACACCTGTGCCTTAATGGTCGTCCGGGGCTTGTATTGTATGTCGAACTCTCCCAGCTCTACCACCCACTTTATTAGTTGACCCGAAGTTTCAGGCTTTTGAAGGCACTGTCTGAGGGGTTGGTCGGTCCATACCTCAATGGTATGACTTTGGAAGTAGGGTCTTAGCTTCCGGGCTGCCATTATCAAAGAGAGGGCTAGTTTCTCTATAGGTGTATATCGCGTTTCCGATCCGGTCAACACTTTGCTGACGTAGTAGACAGGGTGTTGTTCGCTTCCCTCCGATCGAATAAGCACTGCGCTGATCGACCCCTCTGTAACTGCCAAATATAAAATTAGGTTCTCTCCCTCTACCGGGCTTTGCAGGATAGGCGGGCTAGACAAGTATTGCTTTAAGTGTTGAAAAACTTTCTCGCATTCATCCGGCCATTGGAACTGGGTCACTTTCGCTTTCCTCAAGATTTTGAAAAATGGGAGGCATTTGTCTCCCAATCTGGAAATGAACCTGTTTAGAGAGACTATCTGACCGGTCAATATCTGCACTTCTTTTAAGCATTGGGGCGAGGGCATTTGGATGATGGCTTCGATCTTCTCTAGATTAGCTTCAATCCCCCACTGAGTGATCATAAACCCTAGGAATTTTTCGGATGCCACCCCAAAAATGCATTTTTCCGGGTTCAACTTCATCTGAAATTTATTCAGGGTCTGGAAGACTTCCTTGAGATCTTCCACATGCTCCGTGGCTGTCTTACTTTTGACCACCATATCATCCACGTAAGCTTCCACCGACCGGCCGATCTGTTTCTTAAAGACCTCCACGACGAGTTGCTGATAGGTCGGCCCCGCGTTCTTCAAGCCAAAAGGCATTACTTGGTAGCAATATGTGCCTTGGTCGGTTATGAAGGCGGTATTTTCTTCGTCTTCCAGACTCATTTGAATCTGATGATAGCCCGAGAAAGCATCCAGGAAGCTGAGAAGTTCATGCCCTGAGGTAGAGTCTACTAACTGGTCGATCTTGGGAAAGGGGAAACTGTCCTATGGACATGCTTTGTTCAGGTCGGTGAAATCGATGCACATTCTCCACTTCCCGTTCTTCTTTTTCACTAAAATCACATTGGCGAGCCATTCAGGGTACTTGACTTCTCGGATGAACCCGGCCTCGAGTAGTTTCTCTACTTCTTTCTCGATCACCCCTTGTCGCTCCTTACTGTGCCATCGCTTCTTTTGTCTGATCGGCTTGTGGTCATGCCGAATACCAAGGGAGTGCGATGTGACTGATCGAGAAATTCCAGGCATGTCGCTTGGTACCCAAGCAAAAACTGATCTATTTTCTACCAAACAGCCCGTGATTTCTTTAACTAGGTCCTTCTGCAGCTTGGAAACTAGGTTTGTGAATTTAGAGGGGTCGGCTTCATCCAGTACGACCCGCTGCATTTCTTCAACTGGGTTCATCCTATCCATCTCCTCATCAGCTCTTACATCAAGAGAGCCCGTCAGGACTACCGCCCCGTCTAATGTTTTCATTTCTGCTAAATAGCACTCCCTTGCGATTCTCTACTGACCCCTGACAGTACCGATTCCATGAGGCGTTAGGAATTTCATCGCCTGGTAGTATGTAGAGACGACCTCTCTAAGGGCGTTCTGGGTAGCTCGCCCGATTATTGCATTGTATGCCCCTTGAAACTTCACGACTAGGAATTCAACATCCCTTTCTATCTGACACGATTTTTGCCCGAACTTCACTTTTAAATAGACTCGGGCGAATGGATAGGCTGATGCCCCAGTTACCCCTTTGATAGGTCCGTCTATAGGCAGTAGCCGATCTTCGGGTACCTCCATCTGCTTGAAGGCATCATAATATAGTAGGTCGACCAAGCTTCCTGTATCAATCATCACCCGCTTCACCTCGTAGCCGTCCATGTTCAGATTTACCATGAGGGCGTCGTCATGAGGGCAACTTACTCCATCAAGGTCAGACTCATCGAACGATATCATCCCGTCATTCTCCCTCGGCCTTTTGGTGGATGAGTCTCTGCCGACCCGTTTGACATATCTTTTTCTCCCTTTAGTGGTGCATCCCCCTGCTGCATTTCCACCGAATATCATGTTAATGACCCCAGTCGGTCGGTCGTCTTGTTGCCCAGGGTTTCTGTCATTTCTTTCTCTTCTCGTCGATTATCTGTATTCGCATTCTGCCTCCCTCCATCATTCCTGTCATTTCTCTTACAGGGCGGTCGCCTATTGTCTGGTCGACCTGCGCTACGCTGATTATCCCGATCGACATTTTGTTTGTATCTCACGAATCGGCCTAACCTTCCCTTTTGAATGAGAAATTTGATTTCTTTTTTTAACTGCCAGCAATCTTCCGTATCATGACCAACCTCTTTGTGGAAACGGCAATATAAATTGGAGTTCCTATCCTTGTAGGGAGTCTTCATTTTATCGGGTTCTCGGATAGTTTCCCCATCCGCTCTCATGGCTGCCAGTACTTCTGCATATCGCCTGTTGAGCGGCATGAACTCCTGTCGATATCCCTATCGATCGGTTGGCTTTCTCCAGCTCGACTGGCCTTTTTGCCGCTTGTGCGAATTGCTCGCCCTGTCATTTGGCGAGCGATCATCCATCCGACGCCTCGTATTTTTCAGCACTTCTTCAAGCTGAATGTACCTATCCGCCCTGTTTCTTATTTCCTGAACGGATCGGGGCTGATCGAGGGCTAACGACTTCTTGAACTCCTCATCCCTCATGTTGCTCATAAGCGCGGCCAACATGGACGAGCAAGTGAGGTCGGGGACCTCGACCGCTTCGTTATTAAACCGAGTGATGAACTCCTGCAAACTTTCATTCCTTCCTTGGGTAAGTTACATCACCTCTAAAGCTGTCTTCTGTGGCCGCTTACTGGTGGCGAAATGGTTCAGGAATAACAACCTGAAATCTTCGAAGCATATGATACAGCTCGGGGGCAAGCTGTTGAATCATCGCCGAGCTCCCTCTTGGAAGGCCGTGCAGAAAGCCTTACATTGGATGGCGTCCGGAACACAATGTAGATTCATCATAGACTGGAAGTGCTGTAGGTAATCCAGGGGGTCGGTTTTTTCAGTATATTTTTCAGGGGTTGGTATTTTGGTGTCAGGCGCCGGGAGACTATCTAGGATTTTCGGAGTAAAGGGAGACCTGTACTGTACCGTCGGGCGATCTGGGTGGAAACTCATAGCTGCGTTAATCCGATCATCCACGATCTTCTCTAGGGCTTCAGTTGGGTGGTGATCGGTCGTCATCTTTGGCTCGTCACATGATGGCCGTCTGAGCAGCTCTTTGTTGTCTTGGTTGAGACTAAAGATCTGGCGGATCAACAGATCAGCCGCTTCCTCGATCTATTTTCGGGTGAGGGAGGTTTGTATAGGCGGAGGAGGATCTGCATCCGATCGGTGTTGGAGATTCGACTGCATGTTGAGTGTAGCATTATCCTCTAAAGCTACGCTCTGTTCTTCTTGTTCCAAGTTCTGAGGTTGTGGTTGATTGTTCGGGTCTGAAGATTCTGTGCGGGAAACATGAGGTGCAGGCGCAGAGTTGCAGGTAAGTGCAAACCTATGCGCTGCATCGCCAGAGCAGCGACGGCGGCTATATCGAGGTTTATCGCCACCGACCGATAATCATGTGTTTACGGACGTGGTGCTCTGAAGTCGAGCCCCACGGTGGGCGCCAATTAGTTCTGCCGGATTCTGGCGGAACTGAACGTTGCCGTTTGGATCCATGAGTTGGCTGCTTTCGGTAGTGATTTCGACGTTGAGATCCTTGCAAAACAAAGAAGGCACGTCGGAGGTTGTATCCCGATTCGCCCCTCCGACGCTCAAGTTAGTCTATTTGGTGAAGGTGAGGTTGTAGTATGCAGAGAATACTAGGTTATGATTTTTTGTACCTTTGTTACGATAGAATTATACCTTATATATGAGCAACAATTAGGTTTAGATCTTTACGTGTGCATGGGGGTCTCTCACATGCGGAAGGGCTGAGGAGAGCTTAGATCGGGCTTGGGCTTGACATAGCTATTAGGTATGAGACCGATCTTTAGTGATTGGACTGATCGGCCCATGCATCGTTGAGACTGGGTTCTGGCCCAATTCAGCTGACCCGACCAGTGCTCATAACCTTTTGCCTCTCGATTAGTTGAAAGCTATGACTTTATAGAACAAACCAATCTAGTTCATGTAACTTAAGAACTAATTAGCTTTAAGCTAGCCTGTGAAAAAAATAAGGAAATTATTATTAGCCCTTCATCTTCCACTAAAATCACCAATCTTCCTTCCAAAGATTCCCACTTAAACCAAGTCACTTCTATCAAAGACCCCAAGATTTAAGTAGATTTTTAATAAGTTCTTTCATTTAATGGAAGGACTAAAAAGCATTATATGAAAACAAATAGCAAAATTAGTCAGTAAAACCCTTCTTAACCTTCCATGACATATTTTTAGAATATGAAAGAGATCAGTGATCCCTTAAAATAAAAAAGGGTTAAGAATCTCTATAACCCCTTAATTAAAATATGATTGTCCTCTTATAAACAAAAGATAAATCTCAAGCTTTGTTTTATGTGTTCAAGTCATTCTTTCTTAATTGGACAACCTGTTAGGATCGATCTGAAAACTGAATCCCAACTGAAGAAACAAAAAAACGAATATGGAACGAAAGCGAAATCGAAAGGAAAGAACACAAGGCGGAAGCAAAATCATAAGCGAATAAAACATCGGATCAAATCGAACGAAACCAATTTATTCGACATCCGTGAACAAATATCAAAGAAAGCGTTTGCGTTGGAAACCTTAAGACTATCAGTCTAAACTAATCCAAATCCGAGTACTTTTTTTTTTCTCTTTTCTCATTCCTCAATCCAAATACATTCACATACGATCGCACTATCCAATGTCCAATACCTGCTCATTCACATTTTTCCATATACAAATCATGCTTATATCTTAGTTGAACATACAAAAGTTATATAACATATCCATGTGTAATAACATAACTTAATAGCCTCATCCAACCCTCATAATTCAATTACGATTTATATACCATTTCATAAATCAAAGCTTTATACAAATCACAATGGCATTTTCAAGCCTTATACATTACCCATAACCCTAAACCAAAGTACACAATACACAACGATTCTAGACTTCTCAGCAACCATCTAACTTAACAATAATACAATATAAACACATGCAAACAGAAATCTTCATTTTCTTTCACCCTATTGGATCCCGAATCCGAAACCCAACTACTTAATCCGAACCCTTCATATTTATACATGATTCGGGTCTCAACCGGAAGATGTAACGAAAGAGCAGAAACAAAAGCAAATCGAAGGCTCGGCATCGAAAGCGAAGCGAACCGAAACGAATCGAATCGGATAACAAGGTACGGAATCACAACGAACACGGAAGCAAAAGCAGATAGAACCGAAAGGCATAAAACGGAAGCAAAGCGAACAAATGGTTCAAACGAACTTGAGGACAAATTTTCGACAATATTCAACTTAATCTGAAAACTTTACATTTTTGGGAGAGAGGGTAGAAAACTTGTTGAGAAATTCACTGGTTCAAATTTTGAGCAATTCGGAGGTCAAATGAGAAAGTTATAAGCGAAAATGCAAAATGACCAAAGGAAAAGTGACTGACCAAATGAATAGTAAAAAGCCAATTTCCAACCCTCATAACTTTTTACTTCTAAGTCATCTAATGGCCTATTTTATACCGTTTTCAAGATCTTAACATGCTCTACAATTTTCTAGAAGACTTCCAAAGCGAATTCCCTCATTAGGAGGGTCTAAACCTTAAGCGAAATTGCTGCCCAAATTTAGGAAAATTTGGACAGCATCTCCCCTAAAAATGCTCTAGCCAAAACCTAAATCTAAACCATCCAAGCTCCAAACCTACACAAAACCACTTCAATCTTCCAATTTCTCACAAAAACCAACTCCAATAATCCCAATAGCAACTCAAATAGCAGCAATCACAATCTTAGAATTCTATTCATTTCCAATTTCACAATTATACATTCTTAGAAAACTTTTACACTACACTATACATTTGAAACTTCAAAACCTTACTAATTACATGGACATAAATCAATACAATGCTTGAAGGGCATTTAAGCCTAAGTACACCTAATTCTCAAAAGACAAAATGCAGTATACATCATCAGTCTCAAAATGTTAACTAATGACTTCTAACATATGACTTCTCTCATAACACATTGCATCGGAGTTGCCTCAATCTCGATGCCGGACTCGGTTTCTCGTTCAAAACCTGTGGAGGGAGGAAGGGGGTGAGCACGACGGCTCCGTGGGTAATAACTTAATAAAAAAGAAATAAGCAAAAACCATGTTCAAGTTTCATTTATTCATTTACAAAATACCACACATCAAACAATTGGCAAAGTCAATAAAGATTCAACAAGATCATACAAAAACACATAATCGCATATCAAACTATCATAACATAACAGTACATAATCACATACAAGTGGTTTGAGTGATCCTAACAGAACGTACTACACATGTCCGACAAGCGATCATGTGTAGTCAGGAAATGAGAGGGGAGTCCGATTTGAACTCCCCGGCCACTAAGCGGGCAAAGTAGGCGGGTTTATATGTACAAGTCTTGCACTTGCTAACGGAGGGATCACAACAAATCCACATAATCATGCATTTTCACATTATTCACACATACTTGCCAAACATGGCATTTTTCAAAATCACATAATTCAATCATTTTCCAAAATCACCAATACTTATAATTTTTCATTTAACAAACCATTCAATCAATCATTCCAACATAAAACTCATACTCAAAGCACACCACATACAAGTGTAAAACATCACAAAAGCAATTAATTCAAGCTTTGTAAATCATTGGAAAGCAATAGTTAGCATTTATAATAAACTTTAACACGCTTATTAACTCAATTATTAAGAAATTACCCACCTTAATTTTCCTTGCTAGCATCTTGGATTGGTTCAATTGCCTTTCCTTTACTTCCCATGCCTTATTGGACCTTAATCAAGACATAAAATCCTAATTAACATAATGAATAAATGCTGAAATTTTTAAAAGAATAGAAATCATGCTTAAAAACCTACCTAACTATGCCCATGCCATTCCTAAATTATAACTATCAAAACCCTTCTCAAAAGCATCAAACTTTTAAACAATCTCCTGCTTTAAAAAACCCCACAAATGCTGATTTTCTTACACCTCCTTTACCTTTCTCATTTCTCTTTTCCTTTAATGCCTTCAATTACCTTATTTAACCTTAAACAAAGCATAAAAATCCTAATTACCATAAGATACACATGCTGGAAAATTCTAAGGTTTGGGAAAACTTGCATTTAACCTATTCTAGTCTTCCCTATACCTTCATATTCACACTACAAACCACCATGTTTGAACAAAAATGCAAACTCTCACATATTCTCTATGCTGAAATTTTCAAACTTCATGTATTCTTCTTCTTTCCTTTTCCTTCCTAAATAATGTCTTCTTTAAAGCCTTAACTAAATAAATTCTTAAACTTTACAAATCTCACAATAAAATCATGAATTAGCTAACATTACCAATGCTGGAATTTTAAACCATCAAGGAAAACATGAAATTTCTTTGCTATCATCTTAGCTATACTTTATCTAAGTCATTGTCATCAAAACCTATCTCAATAACCAACAACTTTCACAAAACTCATGCCTAAAAGTTGCCTATCACAATCTAATTTTTTTCCTTGATCTTTCTTTTCTTATTTTTTCCTTCTTCCATCATACATCATTCTCCAACCACACTTTTGAACCAAGCAAAGCAAATCCCATCTTTAAGCAAACCTCTAACAATAGAATCATAATTAACAAAAACCAACTATGCTGGAATTTTAAAAGGATGTACTAACTTCCATTTAAACTAACCTAACCTACCCTTTCCTTCATATTTACTCTTCAAACCATCATTTTTAGCAAAATTCTAACAATAAGATCATAATTAACATAAGGTACATATGCTAGAAAATGTTAAAGAATACAAAATCTGGGTTTAACACCCATCTCACTTGGTAGCTGGAAAATGTTAAAGAATACAAAATCTGGGTTTAACACCCATCTCACTTGACCTATACCTTATTTAAACAATTAACATCATAACCCCTCTCTAAACTAAGCAAAATCCCATCTTAGATTCACAATTTAATAAAAACTCAAGTGCTGGAATTTTTCAAGAATGGGAAAAACTTGAAATTCATGCAACACCACCTTACCTATACTTTAACCTATCCCTTAACATCAAAACAATCATTAAAGACACAAATCCTAACAAAAACACTAAGGAATTTCGAAAACCCTAACCCAATGAAATCTGATTTTTCAACCTCCATTAATCCTTCTTCTTTTTTTCATCAATCATCTTCCAATCTCCATGCTTAAGCAAGAAAGGCAAGAACTATAACAAGAAACCATGAAAATTTCGAAATCCCTACCTTGAAAAGTGACCCACGAAATCTTCTCTCCTTCTTCTTCTTCTTCTTTTTCTCCTTCTTCTCTAGCATGGCCGAAAGTCTCCCTTTGTTTCTCTAGTTTTCAAACTCTCCTTCTCTTTTGTTGAAAAAACGTGAACTCTCTTCCTCTCTCTTGGAACAAGCCATACGACTACACCTCTTCATGCTCTCCTTTAATTTTGTTTCTTTTATTAAAATAACCTCATGTTTTTATAACTAAAACCCTAAATTTTGTGGGCCTCATTTAAGTTATTAAGCCCAAGCTTCCTTCTTTTAATCTTGTTTACTTTGTCAACTAATTAACTTAAGTGTTAAGCCCACTTAAGCCCAATTCCATCTTTCCCTCCTTATAACTTTCACCAATTTCAAACTTTCCCTCCTTCCAACTTAAAAATTTCGTGGGCCCCCCTATAACCCACCATAAAAGTCCTTCTTTCTTTATGCAAAAGACATTTTAAAAGGGCTACAAGCCCAAGCTTCTATCTTTCTCATTTACTTGCAATGAAAATGGACCTTAGCCCATACTTCCTTTACTCTTCATTTATTTACAATTTAAAATGGACCTAGCCCAATTTCTTCTTTTCTTCTCCATTTAATAGCATATAAAGATTACAAGGCCCATCTTACTAAACCTTAAGCCTTCAAAACGTTTATATCTTCATCATTATCAACAATTTAATAAAGCTCTAATTGAACTAAATCCACACAATCTCAATCACCTAAATTCGTAAGACCCTCAATTCATATACTTCTTTTCAATACTAACAATATATCACAAATAATAATTTATCACCAAATCACATGTCACTAAATCCCTTCATTTAGTATCTCTTAACTTAAGCAATAATATCCTCAATTTATTCCAACCACAATTAAAAATTATCAAACTAAAACCTCATAATTTAAACATGCCTCAAAATAATTTCAACATGCTTAATGCGAATCGGGGCCCAACACACCCGATCTTCTTCTCATCACCTGTGGATGGGAATGAAGGGGGTGAGCTTTACAGCCCGTGGGTAACAGTTTATAACAAAAATATAAGCAAAATCCTTGAAATTCTTTTTCTTTTCTGGTCTTAGAAAACATTTCTTTGAAATCCATAAAGCACATTTTCTAAAAGTTCCGCTCTTGTTGTAGTCAAATCACAATTGCAAAACGTATGATTTTTAGGCTTTCAGCCATAAACCCATAGGTTGCAAAACATGAATGCATCAACTTGATAATTCATAAATGCAATGACAAATCACATATGCAATGCACACAATTGGCTCGAGATTTCCATAAACACGACGGAAACCGAAGTTTACCGTAAACACGATGAGTCTATTTTTCAGATCTCGTAAGCCTCAAGCAGGCGGCCGGAAGAAGGCTAAGGGGGGTCATCGTGCACGTGACTTAACGAAATAGGTTCTCTCTTGCCCAATCACAATCACATAATCACGCTTAAATCATTTTATCGAATGCTCTTTTCCGAATACACAAAATGCCATGAAATCTTTCGAGGCATAACACAATGTATTTTGCAATTCATCAAAAGTATATGTATGGAATCAATAATGATTTTTCAAATCATTCACATAATGGTGCAACATTTACGGTGCAACTGAAATCGGAAAATCTCTTTGTTTAAAGAAAGCAGTAGTGACTTATAAATTCTATTATAAACAGGTACCCACCTCATTTCCATGCTTGAAGCTTGTCCAATGCTTCAATTTGACCATTGCGTCTTTCTTTCTTTCAATTGAAAATTTCCTACACCAATGTCACACAAATTCGACCTCATAAATAACATAATCCTTAGTATTGAACTTAGAAGACACTAATTCCACACATAATCAAGCCATCTAAATCACCAATTTTCAAAAACCCCAATTCATAAAATTGGGCATAACCCTAATTAATTTTCATCCAAAATTAAACCCATAATACTTAGCAATCACCAAAATTGACTTCATACCCCACAAACCCATACCATTTTCCATAATTCTAAACCAAAACTTCAAGAGAAATTCGAATCTTAAAAATTGCTCTTACCTCATTTCTCTTCTATTTTCGAATTTTCTTGGTTCAAGATGAAACTCTCTTCATCCTCCACCTTTTTCTCTCTTGGAATGACATCAAAATCTCTCTTCAAGTGGTAGAGAAATCGAGCCCTAGCTTTCTCCCCTTTTTCTCCACCGAAGCTTACTCTCCCTTCTCTCTTCTCTCTTATTCTCTTATTCTTTCTTTCCTTCTTTTCTCTTAAGTGTCGTGGGTTACCTCTTAAAATGACAGCCCACTTGCTTTTATAGTGCCATGTCATTAAATGACTTAAAATTGACCCATTTGCCCTTACTCATAAGCCTAAAACTTAACTCTTTAAGTAAACTTCCAAAATGTCCCTTCCTTTTGCCTTAAAACTTTAGAGAAATGTCCTCTATGTCTTACTTAATCCATCGCTTTAAGAATCAGATCGTTTGGAGCTCTATAACTCAAGATATCTCCAACATCAAGTTTGTTCTTCGGACAGAAGGCTGAACACTACACCTAACTTCCGACCTGAATTTGAAAGTCTTAGAGGCTAAATTATAGCTCGACTCCTTCATAACATTTGTATCCCCATGTCTCTATTTTAATTAGAAACAAGAATCAACTCAATCCGAGCTTTAGTGATCGAGATATATCCAAAATACTAAACACTATTCAGCCACTATAACACCAGGACTGAACACTACACTGAACTTCCGACCTGTATTTGGAAGTCTTAGAGGCTAAATTATAGCTCGGCTCCTTCATAACATTTTATCCCCATGTCTCTATTTTAATTAGCAACAAGAATCAACTCAATCAGAGCTCTAGTGATCGAGATATATCCAAAATACTGAACACTATTCAGCCACTACAACACTAAGATTGAACACTACACTGAACTTCCTACCTGTATTTGGAAGTCTTAGAGGATAAATTATAGCTCGGATCATTCATAACATTTGTATCCCCATGTCTCTATTTTAATTAGCAATAAGAATCAACTCAATCCGAGCTCTAGTGATCGAGATATATCCAAAATACTGAACACTATTCGGCCACTACAACACCAAGACTGAACACTACACTGAACTTCCGACCTATATTTGGAAGTATTAAAGGCTAAATTATAGCTTGGCTCCTTCATAACATTTGTAGCCCCATGTCTCTATTTTAATTTTCAAAAAGAATCAGATCGATCGGAGCTCTATCGATCGAGATATCTCCAAAATATTGAACACTAAGAGGACCTTTTCCATAGGTCAGCTCACTTAGATCAGGTCGATATTTTTTCATTTAATGCTAAAACCAATAAATCTAGTATGGAAAGATAGAAAAATGTCTTAGGAATCCAACACTTCAAAAATCAGGTCAAACGGATGTCGGACGAAGAACTTATGGCCAAGGAAGAGAGGTCGGTCGGCCGCTAGTCGACCCCAAAGGTCGCGCGGCAGAAGCAAGAGCCCGTCCGCTGGGTTGCTTGCGCAGAGAGCTCGGCAGCTGGCTGCTCATGAAGCTCGGCCGCTGGGCTGGCGAAGGGAGCTCGCTTCAAGGACGCGAGCGGGCGACCGATCCGACCTCCAAACTTTAAACCTTCATATCTTTTGACTCCGAGCTCCAAATCAGACGCGGTTTGTTTCGTTGAAAAGCTAAAAGAGAGATCTACCATTTTCAAAGAGGACTCAAAGGCAAGATCGATCACTAGAGGGGTCCAAAGTTTGCTACAATGTGACCGATCGATAAACTCTTAAACAGTACCAACACTTGTAAACATCATAACCTTTGATCCAGAACTCCAAATTTGACAAACTTAGTGTCTATAGAAAGGTAAAAGAACCCTCTACAACTTTCATAAAGGCCTTAAAAATTAAATCGACCTCTAAATGGGTCAAAAACTCCACACAAAGTGACTGGTCGATCAGCTTCACACTAAACAGCATCAAAACTTCTAACAATCATAACTTTCTACTCCCTTGTCCAATATTTTCGTGCTTTATATCAATGGAAAGATAAAATCAATCTATACAATGTTCATGAAGAACTCCAAAACAACTTCAACCTCTATCTAAGTCAATGTTTCAATCAAAGTTTCTACCCTAATAGCAATCACCTAAGCAATATCCAAATTTCACATTATCATATCTTTCAACCACCACAACCAAGAATCGCATATTATACATCATTTTAAAGCTATTCAATTTCTCTATAACTTTCATGTAGACCATTTACTCCAATTCAAACCACATCAGTATGGAAATCGCCTCAAAATACAACATATACAATCCTACACTTAGAGCATTTTCCAAAACCAAAGCAAAATATACTTAACTTTCAAAGATCATAATTTTCAATCCCGATATCGAAAAATAGCATACTTTATGGCTATGAAAAACTCTCAACATAAGCTACAATTTCATGAAGATCATTTCCTCAAATTCTGCCTAAATCAAAAAGTCGACTTTCAAATCAAACTTTCTATTTTCTTCAAAATATAACACTTTCACTAATTATTTCTTGCTTTTCAACTTCCATTTCAATCAACTAGTTCATTTTGACTTTCATAACTCATACTACTCTACTCAAATTTCAAAGTCATCAAAACCAATAAATTCTCTTTTTCATCAATTTCCTCAAGGCATAAAAACTTCTATAACACAATTCATATCCAAAAACACTCATTGAATTCATTTTAATATTCCTAATTTTCACCGAAAGTTCAGGGTCCAACACAACCCTAAAGAAATTAAACCATACTTATAATTGTAAGATCCCCACCAAACTAATCATCTCGTACCAAGTTTCCTCTCTTAGTGTACTTGATCACCTTACTAATATTCTCTCATAAATAACAATTATTTATGTTTCCAACAATTTTACTATTGGTTAACAAATTTGGAGTTCTTTTACGCGTTGCCTTACTAACTAATAATTTCACTTGAATCAAAGTTAGGAATTTCAATACCCATTTACATGCTTCAAAATCCCAAGGAGGAACCTAAAGATGGGATAAAAATAGAAAATATTTCTCTAAATACATTAAATCTTGTAGTTTATTAATCTCAGGTTCATATGAGCTCTCCATACTTGTTCTAATAAGTAACAAAGGATAGCTTTCATTAGGAGGAAATTTGACATGCATTAGTAACTGGAAGCTAGACTGCTACTCATTAAGTTCATTAACGAATTTCAAAATGTCTAACATCACTAACCACTCTCCAAGCATATTCATAATAAGAGCAAAACCACTTTGAAGGATAACCCCTTTTAAATTTAACAATTACATAGTAGATAAACCTTGCATTCTAAATAAGGTAAGGCAAACCATGGACGTCGAAATTAATGGCTTTTCTTTGTGTTAAATCACTGAGAAATCAAATTTTATGAAAGAAAATTTCAAAGCCCTTATTAAACTCCCTCACTAATGTAGCTAAACCAGAGTTTGAACATATCCAATAACTCCAACTCCTCTAGCAATGACTATATTCTTATAGCTTAAGAAACAAAACCAAATTTTATGAATTTTTACCTATTTATACTATAAAAAAATCCCTCATAAGCCAAAATCTATAATTAGATGCTTGCATAAGGGGATAATAATATTACATTCTTGTATAGATCTCAAAAAATCAGAAGAAACTATAATAATATTACCTTCCTTAAAGATTAGGGGGTAATGAAATATCAATTATTGACAAGATCACAATTTTTGTTAGGATTTACTTTCAAAACTCTATATGGAAAGCTAGACATAATTTTGTTTTAGACTTTGACATTCAAGCGTTTCATCCTAAAACCCTCTCTGTTTAAGCTCAATCTAGCCTTTTTAACCTTTGACTACTAATAAATTAAAGATATTTTTATCTTCAGTAGGGATTGTCATTGATTTTTCTTACATCTTAAATAGGAATAGAAACAAATATTAAAAATACATTATATTGAACCAAGAGAGGTTCCAATCGATATGTTGATGATGACAAAACATAAATACTAATAATAAGTTTATTGTTTTGATGAGAACTAATATAAGAACAGTATGCAACCATAAACTTAAGAAGATAGTTTATTGAAGTTAAAAGTTTGCAACCATTAAAGAGAAAATTTAGTCAAGAATAAAACAAGATCAAGGCACATTAAGATCATTATAATTTATTGAAGTTAAAGTTTGCAACCATTACAGAGAATATTTAGTCAAGAACAAAACAATATCAAGGAACATTAAGATCATTCTATATTTGGTAATCTCATTTAGTCACTTTAATGATCTTAAAGACTCATCATGCATAAACATTTTATACCACTTTATTACATAAGTCTTTTCATTCATTAAGAGGCATGAAACTTTTGGTTTTAAAAGAAAAGCCTTTTGATCTTTAAACGCTCTTTGCGGACATTTTGGAAGTTCTTTTAATTATAGTTTTATTAAACAAATCAAATTTAAGAATTTAAAGTCGTTAAAATTGTGTTTTTAGGAGAATTAGTTAACCAATATAGGTTAGTAGTAGACCCATATCAGTTAAATGTGTTAAAGGTGAGTTTGTTGACACATTGGTTAACCAGTATAGTGATGCAGTCAACCAATATCCCTTTAAGCTACACATTGGTTGATTAATATGGTTGAGTGGTTGAAAATATGCAATGGCTAGTAGATTTTCTACATTGAATGCATATTGATTGACCAATATAACTTAGTGGTCTATCAACGTGGGTCAAAATTGTAACAAAATAACTTCTTGATACATTGTTCGATCAATATAGCAGTGTGGTTAACCAACATTACTTTAAGGGACATATTGGTTAACCAATTGTCCTAGTAGTTGACTAATATCTCAACGGCTATTGAATATGTGTATTTAATATACAATAATTGATAAATGAGCTATATTAGCCGATTAATGCTCTGCAACTAGTATTGTAATGACTAGTTTTTCGCTCGAACAACTAACAGGGGTCCCAAGCCTATAAAACCATGTTTTCTTATCAATTCTTAAATGAAAAAGATTTTAAGTACTTTATACATGTATTTGTAGGTATTTATCAAGCATTTGAGCATCATTCTCTCATAGTTATATGAGTGAGCCTAATTAGAATTATCAAAGTGATAAAGTCAGATATTTTGTGTTGTAAAATTTTTATGGTGTTTTATATTGTATTTAAGAATGTTTCAAGTAGCATTAAGGTTCCACTTCATCGTGAGGAAAGATTGTGAAACGGTTCCTCTTGGGTAATAATGCATGGAACGACTACATTAATGAGTACCCACCAGATTCTTTGGCTAACCCATTCATGGCCAAGTATGGGTTAGTCAACAATAAAGACCTTTGCACCTTTGTAGTTCTAAAACTATCATTGAGAACTATTTTATTTTCTTTTTGTTCCTTTTGGTTTATAGAAGCAAAGCATCTCCTCTTCCAATCTTTCTCTCAATACTAACTTTCTCTATCTAAATTTTATCTACTTACTATCAACAGGGTGAGAAAGAAAGTCTTTTTGTTATCATCCACTAGAGAGCACAATATAAAAGGTGCAACAATAGAGTTGTGAGCCAATCATGATGAACTAATGGGTTATTTCTTTCTTTTTTTAACAAATTACGACTAATATATTTTACATTATAACAATCTTTACATGTTTTTTGTTTGCTCTCTATTTTAAAGGACAAGAAGGGACTCTCTGATGAAAGAAAACAGTGGTTAATGAATTAAAGAATTAGTTTTAATTATGCTACAGAAACATGTGCATGTTATTGTAGCACAATGCTCTTGCTTTCTTTCACTTCTCTTGTATGAAGACAAAGATGATTGGAAGAGAAGATGATGAGCGTTAGTCTATGCAGATTTCATCACAAGTAACAACAATAGCAAATCAAGCAGCATATTAGAAAACACATATAAGCAACAGATATGAAAACAAACCTGGACAAATCACAGCACTGTTGAAAATGCAGTATACGTTGAAGTTGACATAATGAGAGAAACCTATTTTTATGAAACAAAAAACTTGTTTTTAAAATACAAGAAACTTAATTTTTACATTCTATTAATGGGCATTTTGTATTAATTTTTGATACATAATTTGCTAAGCTTTTGTCTATTTAATGTTTAAATTGCACTAATTAAGAGTTATTTGTTTTAATTATAGGTACATATTAAATTTGGGACCTTTAAAAGCCTAAAGTAAGAAAATCTTTCAAAAGAAGCAAGGACCAAAACGTTAACATTTTAGACATTAATGTTTTGGCAAGGCAAGAAAAAAGAGGGGGGGGGGGGAGGGGGTTTGCATGAATGAGATTAAAAATGTGAAGAAGTGTGGGACCAAAAGAACATTGGACATTGAATACATAAAAACAAAAGAAGTTAGCTTGTGGTGGAGAGAGTGGTGTGTGTGAATAAGGAGGACAGCTGGGAGACATTTCAACTCGAAAAAGAGAAAAGAAAGCAGCTACGTAGGAGTGGAAAAAAAATAGAAAGACATGTGCGTGAAAGGTGACAAAAAATATCCTAAAATCACATAGAAAGCAGCTATGGAGAACAAGAAAAACAAGGTTGGAGGTGTGAAAAGGAACAACGTGTTTCTGCGTGGGTCTGAAGCATGGTCGGTGTGCATAAAGAGAGACTAGGCATATGTGCATAGGCTAAAAGCATAAAGCAAAGTGGAGTTGTGGCAAGAGGAATCGAAGACAGCTGGTGGCAACTTATGGCAAGAAAGCTAGACATTGAAGGAAGACGTTGAAGTTGGTGGAGACTGGTGAATAAAAAATAGGTGGTTGGCTAGAAAAAAATGCAGCAGCACCTGGTGGCAGAAGGGAAAAACTAAGACACGTTGAAGCCATCTTTCATGCACAAATACATCCCCCAAAATCCCTCCATTTACTCACCAAAGCAGTAGCCTTCATTCAACAATCACTTACGCACAAGCCTACCTAAAACACTCTCCACTCACACAACGTTGGGCATATATCAAAACACGTTAAAGTAGCTGGTGGCGTGACCAAGTTGAAGCAGCTGGTGGCATTAACAAGTTGAAGCAGCTATGTGGAGACCAAAACAATGAAGCAGGTGGCAACATAAAAAGAGAAGAACATTGCAGCATTGGGAGAGAAAAACGTTGTTATTGGTGACATAAAATAATCGTAAGCTGGTGGTGGCTAGGAGCATGAACGTTACACGACTTAAGAGGAGACACTCCACTCACACACGTTGAATCAAAGACGTTGCAGCTATGGAAATGAAATTATGTTGGCAGCTAGGAGACTCTCCACTCCACACACAACAAGGCAGCTGGTGGCTTAAAGAAAAACGATAAAACAAGTTGGGTTGGGGAGAGAGAATAACATTTGAGATGGTGGAGACCAAAGGAGACGTTGGCAGCTAGTTGGGTCAAAATAAAGAATCTAAAGCAGCCATGTTGAGGTGGAAGAAACCAAGACGTTAGCTAGGGAGTTGTGGTAAGAAGAGAAGAAGCTAGTGGCGTGAGAAAATTCAGCTGTGAGAAAAGGGGGTGATTTTGATTTGTTTTCTTTTTTTAACTTCGTATTTATTTTAATTGTGTGGATTTAATCAATGCAAACATATATTATGACCATGATTTATGTTACATTGATGAATATGTGTGAGTAAGTTTTTCTTTTCAGTTAAGGTTAAGATTGATATTAGATTAGGATAATTTTTGTGGTATTGATTGAATGCATATTTAGTCCTAGTTTAGATTGATCACCTAAATTAAGACCTTAGATGATTGAATGCCACAACCAATGGGATTTAATTTGTCAGAAAACTAATCAAGCAACATATTTTAGACTAAAGTGTAGACCAACCTTAGGATCTTGTTGAGGATATCTAGGATTAACGAACTTAGTTTTAGGCTTCTTGTATTGAACGCTTTTTATTCCGAATTATCTATGAACCAAGTGGGTGACTCGGATTTAGATGAGAAGGGAACACCCATGAACATTGGGTTGGACTTGTTTAAGTGAAGTATTTCCTAAATCAATCCACCATTACAATTTTATTTTTAGTGTCCAATCCAATTGAAATCTAATACCTTAACCGATTTCTGTTATTTGATTAAATCTAGTCATTTTAATTCATACCTTTCATTTTTCATATTTCCTTGATTTGTTTACTTTATTTTATTTTATTTTCAAATCAATCAATTATTGATCATCTGAGTAATTTTTCATTGTTTAATTTAATTGTCTCGAGTGTTGGAATTCCCTTGAATACGATATCCAATTCTTACTGTTTTATATTACTTATCGAAGGGGTGCGCTTGCCTCTAATTTATCTAAATAAAATTCAATTTTTATTGTTTTGTTTAGAAAAAAACACGTTTCATAAAATTGTTGTCCTTTTCTTCAAAAAAAATGAAAACATGTTTAACCAAACACATTTTTAGTGTCTATTTCTAATTTTACGAAAACCACAACAAAAAACCTTAAAAAAAACCAAGCAGGGCCTAAAAAACATATTAAGAGATAAAAAGAATTCCAATAAGAAGTATGGAATAAGATACAATCATGGTAGTGAAGCCAATTCTAAAACCAAGTTTGTCAAGGAAAAATATTAGTATTGTGGAACCATTGCCTAATGTGACAAATGAGTATGGAGCATCTAATCATATCATGTATATGCCACATCCATTAGGGCTTATCAAATATCACACTTTTGAATATGGCTCACAATCTAGGTATAGAGTTTAATACTCTTGAAGGAAGAATATGCATAACTTCTATAATAACATATAAACCTACTCATACCCCTTTAGGCCTTAAAGAAGCATGCATTAAGTCTTCATTTATGGTAGACATCATACATGTAATTATGATAGCTTATTTCACTACTCTAAAAGAAATTCAAAACCTTGAATAACTAAAAAAGATACCACATTATGCATACATGCAAAAAGGTCTAAGCAAGGCATTTTTGCATCATCATTACTCATATAACATGATGTCATATTTTTGTGGTAATTATAAACATATTGATATTTTTCTCAATAAAAATTGGAAAGTAAACCCTTAAAAGTGTTGGTTGAAAAGAAGAAGGAGACCAACAATCAAGGACTAAGCCTAATTGGGTACCTAAAACATGTTGATTGCCTTATTTTATAGAGCTCTAAGAAAAAGAAGACAAAAGGTATATAAGTAAGATAGTTATTAATTTTAGTATTGTTTTTTTTGAAGAGTTTATGTTTTTTTTAATCTTGATGAAGCTAACCTTTTTTTATATAAGAAAAGTCTTGGAGATGGTTATATAGGTATTAAAAGAAAACAAGAATGATCATCAAGACACCTCGTAAGAACAAATTATTGATCCAAATGAGGAAGATATAAAGGATGAGAAGTTTCCAATTAGTTACAAATTTAAAAAAACATCATCATCTAAATCGTATCATAAGAAATGTTCAATAAGGGGTAATTATTAGCTCATATTTTAGAAATTTGTCACATCTTACTTTTATTTTTCAATATGAGTATGAAATCTTAGTGATGAATGTTTAAGTTTTTACTATAAAAAAGGGATTAAACAATTTTTAGGAGTAGTGTGTGGATATTAGCACGTAGACCTAAAGATTATGTGAAAATAGGGATATTGAGTTAACACTTATTGATACACTTGAACAATAGGGCAATAGTTTCACTAAACTAATGAATAAGGATATTAAGAGAGAACTGAGTTTGATTTTATGTGATTAAAGGCTCTTTATTGCTTATGATTGTTCTTAATTGATATGTCCATAATTTATTAAATGTTTTAATATTTTAGTTTGAGTTTTAGGTTTAATTTATAAGTCTTAGGTCATACTAGTTGTCTAATATTATGTACTTAACTAGTGCTCTAAAAAATAATCTTTGTTTGCTTTTCCAGTGAGTTTATAAAGAGTTTGGTTACTCTTTTAACCAATCACTTATCACATTGATCAATCAATGTCTTCTAGTGGTCAACCAATGTTTCCTTATCTACGAAAGTTTTCATTCTAGTGAGGTTATAGCCTAGTTAGTTGATAAGAGTAATTGGCCACACATAAACACTAGTTTTCTAGTAAAACTATGTGCCCAACTAGTCTTCACATTTTTGGGGCTACCTCCTTCTCTTTTCTTCTCTTTACCTTTTATTTGCTTATGCCTTCTAAAACCCTAAACAATTCACTATTTTCATTGAAAAATGTTGCCCCTTATTTTATTGGAAATCAAGTTAGATTGCATCAAATTAAAAATTTATCATTTTTAGGTTTTAAATTTGGGCATTCTCAAAATTTTTAAGTTAACTTATCTTTTCAAATTGATCCTTCTATAGTCAAATTGAAAAAGAATTCAAGGCTATTACCATTTCAATTATATAATACATCTTTGATTTTCTTTAATTTTGATATTTTGGGCACTTTTTCATATCTTTTAAAAAATTTGGAATTTTTAAAATTTTACGTCCTTTACAAAATTTATGGTTGGATACATTAATTATGATTAATATTTTCTTTTTAAAATTCAAACCTAATTTTATCAATATTTTCCTTTACACTTTAACTGAATTCTTAGGCACAATACTAACATGGGAGACTTTTTTTCCAAAATTAAACATAATTGGGAATGTTTCTATCAAAATTGACCTTTCAAACAATTGTTTTAACACTTTAAATGTTTAATAGCACTCTTCCTTGAGCAAGTTTATAAATCTTGATTAATTTTTTTTAACCCTTTAACTAAGTTAGTTTGATGCATGACACTTTACATTTTGCATTTTTAGATATTTGATTTCTTTTTAACGATATCAAAAAGGGGGATAAAGAATGGTGACACTAGATTTAGGAAGAGTGATAACATTCATGGGGAGTGACTTGTGTATATGAGGTGACTTCTGTATATGATATTTTTACACTTAATATATGGATAATTCTTTGAGTTTTTCTTTTTTTTTTATACACTGCAAGAAAAGCAGGAATTAGCGATGGAAATTTACTGACAGAAAATAAACCGTTACAAATTACTGATAGAAACTAAATTTTCATCGGCAAAATTGACGGAAAAAATTTCGTTTAGCGACGATACTAATATTCATCGCTAAATATGGAGGGAAATCATCTCGACAAAATTTGCGACGAACTTTAGCGATGGTATAAGATTTTCGTTGGTAAATAAGGAGAGAATTATTGGCGGAACTAAAAAAGTTTGAGTTTATCGATGGATCAACCAAACGACGTCATTTTCTTTTACATTAAACTCACTTGAAGCTCTCCCCCTGCATCTTCTTCTTCCTACTGCGTCCCTCTTGCGTGATTTTCTTCTCTCCAGCATTGTCTCCGCTACTCCTCTTCCAAAGGCAGTCTAATGTAACCATCCTCCTACCACCACCTTTCTCTCTCTAGAACATTTCTTCCCTTCTCCTTGTTTACATTTCTGTTCAAATTTTGCCTTTTCTCTGCAAGCCTTTGTACTTTGAAATCTCTTTGTTTCTTCAATTGCTGTTCACTTTCTTTGCTTCTTTGGGACTCTACTGGTTCTTTCTATGGCTGGTCGCTATGATCCCAACCCTTACGAAGAAGAAGAAGTCAACACCTTCTCTGTGAGTCTCCTTTTTGGTACTGTTTTAAAGTTCATGCTGTTTTAGTTCATAATTAGTTTAAATTTGAAAAGGGTTGTTCAATTAACTCTGAAGTTGGTGATATATATGATAGGCTTTGCAAGTATACGGGTTTAATTGAAGCAATCAAGTGTTGATCCACAAGGACTAGGTCAAAGTACTAAATTTATACCTTCTAAATTTGCTAAGCAATTGAATATGAAAGTTCATTTGTAAAGGAAATATCAATACACGATTAACAAAATTTAACCTAATATTCTAGGAATTTATCCCAACAAAGAAATGATGCCATCCTTATGAAATAAAATATTGATCTAAGTACACTAACACTCTTATCAATTAATTCTTTCGAAGTAATCGATGAGTTGATTCCAATTTTTAAACTAGTTTCCTAGACTAAAATCGAATCCAACCTAATGAACACAATGGTTAATCTCAAATTCTCTTAATGAAGAATTCTATTTCTAGATGTTCTTTCAATTAAGTCTAATATAGTAATTCAAACATTAAACATCACTTTTCAGTACTTAGTTTAACATCTATCAACATTCAATAAGCAACCCTCAGCATTAGATCAAAATACTATACTAAAATCAAGACAACATTGAATTTAGAAGTAAAGGTGTAAGATTTAATGCGTAAATTCCAAGTTGAAACAAACATCCTAGAATAACAAAATTTAAAGATTCATGACTGAATTCAACTAAAGGGTAAAATCATAAACATAAACATCAAAGATAAATAATAAGTAAAAGTGGAGGAGAAAGAACTACAGTTGATTCTTGAATCTCGATTTCTCAATCTTCAAGTCTCCCCTTACAATTTCTTCGTTCTTTCTCCTTTTTTTTTCTTTTTTTTTCTCTCTAGACTCGACCCAGAATTTCTCCTCCCTCTTCAAATATGTTAACTGCCTTTTCAACCCCTTGAAAAATTGTCAGATCTGTCATATACAGACTGTGTGACAACACACGGTCAGATCGTGTTCTTCTCCAGTCTGGCTGCCTTTTCGCTATTAGACATGGTCAGTGTTAATTTACACGACCTAACCGTGTACACTTTGATCTTCATTTTCCTCCCAAAACATCTTTAAACACCAAAAACAAAGTAGCAGTACCAAATTCACAAAACCTAAAGGTAGTTTAACATCATTCAATACAAAAACAATGACAAAATATATCTAAAATATATCAAGAATATCGACTTATCAAACTCCCATATGCTAACTTCTGCTTGTCCTCAAGAAAATCAAATTTAAATGCAAACTAAAGGAGAAAAATAGCTCAAATGTCATAAAATTAATATCACAAGATCAAGCAAAATAATTCGTTGCATCATAACTTAATCAAATACTTGCTCCAAGTAATAGTTCATTACTCATTATCTCTACCAAGCTTAGGTTAAAGATTTAATAAACCTGAATCACAATAGATTTTTATTAGCATCTCAAAATCAATCAGGACTCAAAGGAGTGCAAACAAACATTTCAAAAACAAATTAGGATCGTCCCCCATCATCCTCTCCATCTCAAAGGAATGCTTGGTAACAAAATTATTAATCAAACTTATTATTCCCAAGTAATACATGCCTCAAAAGGGTACCTCATTGGGTATTTCCCCAATAGCTTCCATCTCAAAGGGGTAACTAAAGACTAAATAACACCCTCAGTTTTTTTGAGTCATTTAACGACCCAAAAAGGGACTTAACTCTCCCAATTGCTAGATGCTCTATACATAAGCCATTTAAGAAGCACAAATTTCGTGTCATTCATGCCGACTAGAATTGGTACACCAAAAGTGTGTCAATTTATGGAATTTGTTTTGGCCTAAAAAAGGGAATTCCTCCCAATACTAGCAACTCCATACAATCAAGAACTTAAGGGAAGATGACGTCATTCCACCAACCTCATCTAGTATTGGTACTCATGTTAGGCTCGGGTCCCGGGTCCCTATTCCCGAGGTGGCCTCTCGGGTTGCGCCAGCGACGAGCTCCCCAAAACTTCGGACCCGATTCCAACATCTATACATAATTTCGATTCACACAAACATATACCCATACATACACACATTCTACACATGCATTCTAAACATGCATTAATCATTCCAATTACATAAGCCATCATGTCATTATCATTCGGAGAAATTCTGTAACATCCCACCCTCAATTGGAATGGTAGAATAGTAAATTGGCATAGGATGTGCTAGATTGGGATTTCATAGGACTGCTCATGCATAATAGGATTGCTACATAGTTACAATTGTGCACATGAATTTACTGTACATGCATACATGACATTCCCGGTTTTCGTGCCTAAGACAATTTTATTGGGATTAGCGTGATTTTTGGGTTTGGAAAATTATTCTGAGTGCGCCATAAATTATTTTATATTTTAAGAGATTTTTAGGAATTTTTCTAGATTTTTCCAGAGAAAATTCCCGGATCGGAAAAATCGTCAATTGGCGAACCGGTCGATTTTTGGTAGCAAAAATTGCTACCCAATGACACTGTCTTATTGGGTATATTATTTTGGGATTGAAATTAGGGTCATTGGAATTGATTGGGTTAATTTTGGACTAGGTTTAATTGATTAAAGTATTAATATGTTGACTTTTCCTCACCATTTGTTTAACTAATCCTATAATGCCACCTTGCCTCCATTTAATGCTTTCTTACCTTTTAATTTCGGTGATGTTGCCTATAAAAAGAATGGAAAGAACTCCTTAATTGCTTAAAAGCTCATCTCTTCCGAAAACAACTCCTATTCTCCATATCCATCGATTTTCTTCTTCTTTCATCAAACCTTCCTCCAAACATAAGAGCTTCTTCATGCCATCAAGTTATGTTCTTCCCATGATGATGATATACATGTTTGATGTTAGAAGAAAGTAGAGAAAGTGAGAAATTGGTGTGCCTTGAAGTGGAAAAACTAATTAGGTAAGTTAGTTTAATTAAGTTTTCAATGATGCTTAAGTATGAATTTATGAATCATGGTAGGTAGAAACATCGAATGGGAGTTATGGTATGTTTATTATGATTATTGATGCCTTAAATTGATGACTATAATGGCTTGAATTAATGGGTATAAGGTTAGGGTTAGTTATGAATTGAAAGTAGTATGATAGAAGTGGTTGTAGCTTGAGTGGAATGGCATTTTGATGATGAATTGTGAATCTGAATTGAGTAAGTTACGTGCTGAAAATTTTAAGTGTTAGTCCTAGTGAATGTATGAATGTTATAAGAACTGATTTGTGTTCATTTAGATTCTTAATGATGTGTTAATGGCATAGGAAATGATAGAAACTAAGGTTGAACCAAAGCTGGAAATTTAGGGTTTTAACCAATTGTACTATTGTGAGCATAACTCATTGTGTAGGAATGAAAATGAGGTAAGGTTTGTGGCCACTTAAACTTTGGGATGTTAGCTACATTTTTGTGTGAAATAGGTGTTGTCCAATATTAGCTTTAAGATGGTGAATTTTTGCATGGAAGGTTACTGCTATTGACTAGAATGAACAGTACCCGAAATCATACCCTATAGTTTTGCTAATTTTTATAACTTAATTGAGAAGGAATTAGATAAATGGACTAAATGAAAGTTGAAGCCTATTAAGTTATCTTTCCAATGCCACTGATTTTGAAATTTTTCGATATGTATATTAGGAGTTATGGACCAATGACTGTTGGCTGTTTTAATGCATTGAATGAAACCTAGTTGAAATGGTAGATTTGGTGTACATTCTGATTTGGAGGAATTTTAGTAATTTGTGTGAATTGAATTGGTGTTAGGGATCTACTGAAGAGTTTTATAGGACACATTTATCTTGAAAATGGTATATGGCATATAAGTTTTCGAGATCAGATGTGGGAGTTATGGATTTTCAAAATCTGAACCTGCATTAGGATGTTAACTGCTGATCATGACAGAAACTTTCATAACAGATTTGAAATTGTTAGAGGTTGAATTGGAATTTGGGTTCATCATGAAACTTGAAATTTGAGATCTTATCTTTTCAGGGATATAAAGTAGTGATGTTTTTGACTTGTGTACAGGGAGTTATGCTTGATAGAAATTTACTGCTCAGATTGAGTGATTTCAGGGACAGCAGCATTGAATGAATTATTTGACCTAGTTAGAAAGAGAATTGAAATTTTGGTTGTACATGAAAGTTTTAGATAACATTGTGAGCTTGATGAGCATATTTATTGTATAATTTCTGACTGTATATAATGGAAGTTAGTGAATTTCCAATTACTGTTCTGTTTTAAGAGGTGAGTGTGTGGGCAGTAGCTTCCATGGAATTTTTTACACCCTTATGGGTAAAATTGTTTGTTGGGGGCTTCATGAAACTTGTAGAGGATTTCATTATATTTCCAACAAGGTATAGTTTGCATTTTTATGAAATGTGTAGAAAGAGATATGATAGATTGAGTTTCGGTTGGAAAACAGGAAAAAGAGAAGGAAATAAGGGCTATATATATATATATATATATATTAATTGTTGAATTTTGGTTTCTTTCGTGAATAACTTCTCCGTCCGACGTCCGATTGACCTGATTCTTGAGGCATCGGATTCATAGAATATTGAATTTCATTTTCGGAGAGATTCGGGATTTTTTTGGACGAGAAATTGACGTGGGTCCGGGTAAAGGTCGGTTTAATCATCGTTTTGTTTAATCGGGGACCTATAGAGGTCCGAATTGCGCCGTCGGCCAATAGGTTTCTAATTTTAGAAGGATTTTATGATGGAAAAATGAGATTAGGGCCGGAATTCATGAACATGCATATTTCACCTACATGTGCACAAATTGCATATTTAGTGACTCGTTCTTTCTCGATTCTTATAGAGGCCCAAGTGGAGTGTCGCTCAATCGACGGGCGAAACTTTCGACATTAGCTCGAAGTAATAGGTGAGTAACCTAGGTGGTTACCTCAATCTACGTGTTTATCGTGACTTATTTGCCTACGGGATTTCTTGGATTACGTGATATTGATTGTAAATTATCGCTCATCGGGAATTCTAGATCGTTATGTAATCGTCTAATTAAACATGTGCACTCATGCACGATGCATAAACCGATAAAGAATAAATGTGAACCGAAGTCGCCATCGATATCGATACTACGAGCCTAGAGCTCAAGGAGATAATTCTCTCTGACGCCGCTTCATCGACTAATGAACACCGTTAAAGCACTCGGTCACAATCTCAGAATAAATCGAAAAGAGTCACATGTGCATTGCATATCGGACTGAATATTTGACATGGTACCGATCGTATGTATACTTGTAATATGATCAGAATCGTGTTCATTTTACCGTGATCGTGTTGTATGCCTATTATCGTGATTGTATTAGCATTGTAATTGTATGATTATCGATGCATCTTGTATCATGCTTATGTGATGCATGAATTGGGACAACCATCGATGATGGTTTCTCATTGAGTTCGCAAACTCATCCAAAATTACAATCTATTTTTCAGGCTTAAGTGTAGATGATAGCTCCTCAGACCGTAGAGCCGTGTACTGTGGATTGGCGAGAGAGGCGATGGCTCAAAGGTCGGTCAGCTGGGCTTTCTTTTGGAGACTTATAGTTAGATATGTTCTTTGTACATTACTGTATGGTACGTAGTGTACGGTGTTTTGGAACATGTGCAGACTGAAAATACTAACAGTTGTAAATTTCTAAATTTTGAGTGAATGAAATGAAATCCAGTTTGGTTTTAAAAAGTTGTCAATTTCTTCGTACTGCTTTATGATTGTGATGCCATGAGGAGTTTAGTGGTAGTTGTCAGTAGTGGTGTCTTATCGTAGGATATGTACCGGAATAACCTACGGGCGTTCCGGTAGGTACTCTATGGTAAGGGGGCGCTACATTAGGTGGAATCAGAGCATAGTTTGGCATCTTTTGGGAATAGTAACAATGTAGGTATAAATGTGACGGAACTGTTGAAACTGATCAGAATTCTTGTTTTGTTCTAGGTCTTCTGCATTAGGTGATCAGGTTGAGCAGCCAGCTGACCAAGGATCAGTGGGAGCTAGTAGAGAGTCTTCTATGCCTCGTACTGAGGAATTGCCTCCTCGAGTTCCCGTGAGACGGGAGAGGAGGTATGACTTGCTGCGCAAGCAGGGGGCTGTCGATTTTTATGGCAGTACAGACCCCGCTGAGGCTGAGGGGTGGCTGGAGAGGACGGAGAGAGTCTTCGACCAGATGGACTGCGAACCTGATGAGAGGTTCGATTATGCGGTGTCTCTGCTGCAGGGCCCAGCATACAAGTGGTGGAAGACTGTGCCAGGCAGTACCACCAGGCCTTGCTTACTATCATGGGCTGATTTTTTGAGCGCCTTCAGGGACAACTACGTGCCCAAGGACTATCTTGACATGAAGATGCAGGAGTTTCTAGAGCTGAAGCAAGGTAGGATGTCGGTGACAGAGTATGAGATGAGGTTCAATGAGCTGATGGACTATGCCACTGTCATGATCCCGACTGAGGCTGATAAGTGCCGGAGGTTCGAGAACGGCCTCAATACCGAGATTCGTACCCTGTTAGCACGGTCTGACATGGGTACCTTTATTGAGTTGAGAGCTGCTGCTGTGAGAGTGGAGCAAATTGCCGAGGCGCGACAGTGTAGATCGGGTCCCGGTAAGCGCCAAGTGATAGTCAGGGCAGCTCTGGCAGGAGCTTTAGTAAGCGCCAGGGCAGGACTTTCAGGTCTCCGGGAGGTTCGAGATAGTTTGTTTATGGGCAGACGCAAATGTGAAGCAGACGCAGATGCAAAAGCAAAACAGACGCAAATGTGAAGCAGATGTAGACGCAGTAAAAGAAACAGACGCAAGAGTCAGTTCGAGTTAGTTACGTAACTCAACCGATTAACTGCTTTTAAAGATTAAAGATTCAAGATTCAAGATTCAAGAAGCGATTAGAGACGAAGGCTATAAATTCAAGTCAAGTCAAAACGAAAAAGTCACGATCTTAGAAAAATTACACAAAGTGAAAAGCGATTAAGTGCAAACTAGTGAAAAGCTATCTTCAGAATAAAGTGTTCAATATTTTCTGAAAAGAAAAGTCAGTGCTGAGATAACTGCAGAGGCTAAGTGTGAAAGCATACTGTTGTAGAGACACAAGAGGCTCGTGAAAGAATACTTGTAACGATTGAAGAGATAGTGAAATCTCAAAAGAAACTCGAGGATCGGACGTAGCCCACGGTTTGAGGTGAACCAGATAAACCGCTGCCTACCACTCTTACTCTCTATCTTGTTTTAGTTTCAAGTTTTATCATTACTTACTGCTCATATACATAGTATTGAGAAGTTTGATCAATCGGAATAAATAAAATTTCTGTAAAGATTTTTATTCCTAACAAGTAATTCGAAAAGACTAATAAAGAGGGAATACACAATTCAACCCCCTTCTCGCATTCTATTATTGTTTTCTAAGTCTTTGATTAACTTGTGATTCACTTCAATTGGTATCAGAGCAAGGTTTCCAAGAATCACTTTGGCGAAGTGTGGATTAAAGATAATGGCGGAGTCACATATATACATCGCTGAAGGAGCTTCAGTCACTAGAACTCCAGCATTCAACGGAGAAGACTATCACTACTGGAAAGATAGGATGCGGTTATTCATCGAATCTACTCATGTTGACCTTTGGGACGTTACAGAGAACGGACCATACACACCTGTAGATGAAGACGGCAATTCTATTCCACGGAACAGATGGACGGGTGATCAGAAAGCAAGAATACAATTAAATTCAAAGGAGAAATTTTTCTTGACATGTGCCCTAAGCAGGAGCGAGTATGACAAAGTGCACGGTTGTGACACTGCAAAAGAGATGTGGGAAACATTGTCTATTGCTCACGAAGGCACAAGCCAAGTTAAAGAATCCAAGATAAGTATTCTTGTGCATCAATATGAACTTTTCAGGATGGAAGATGAAGAATCTATTGATCAAATGTTTGGAAGATTTCAAACAATTGTCAATGGATTGAAAGCTCTTGGAAGGACATACAACAATCAAGATCATGTTCGAAAGATTCTAAGAAGTCTTCCTAAGAGATGGAGACCTAAAGTTACTGCAGTGCTAGAAGCCAAAGACTTGAGCGTGTTAAAGCCGGATGAGTTCTTTGGGATCCTTAAAGATTCATGAAGTAGAACTCAACGTCAAGACAAGCCCAAGCGAGATAAGTCAATAAAGATCAAGGCCGACAAAAGAATCATAAGACTCAGAGAAGGAGGAAGTCATCAAAAGCGTTGAAAATTGAAGAATCAAAGGATGATAACTCCGGACAATCTGAATCAGAGTCAAGTGATGAAGATGACGAATTATCTTTCATTTCTAGAAAGATAAGACGCATGTGGAAGGAAAAAGCCCAGAGGGAACCAGACATTCAGAAAGAATGGGAAAGATGAAGCTAAACCAGAGAAGTCTTCTATCATTTGCTACGAGTGCAACCAGCCTGGACACTACAAGTCCGAATGTCCTACTCTCAAGAAGAAACCAAAGAAGAGTAGAGAAGGCAAGAAAAGCATGATGGCAACATAGAGGACCTAGATTCATCTCAATCGATATCTGAGCTCGAGTCATCGTAACATGCAAACATTTGCCTAATGACCGAGGAAGATAGTGATGAGGAGGTAAAATCAGACATGATAATTTGCATGATGCCTATTCGTAATTGTTAGAAGATTCTCATGCTATTCTAAAACAAGACAAGTGTTAAAGAAGAAGTATGTAGAAAATATTAGACATACCGAGGTAATAGAGAGAAAATGTTTGTTTAAAGAAACAATTAGAAGATAAAAAGAAAATTGTAGATAGATCAGAAGAGATTAATCAACTTAAACTAAGGATTAAGAATTTATCAGTTGATTTAGCTACTTTCACATAAAGTACAAAGAAAATGAATGAGATGCTAGGAAAATGTAGACATCCGAGTGATAAGACTGGATTAGGATTTACAGGAAACAAGATTCAGTCTCAGAAAAAATCATCATTCAAAAAGAAGATATAGGATGATTCATTTTAATCAACATTCTAATAATATGCATCATAGATCACATCATATGCATACTACTAACCATAAAGGACCCAAGAAAATTTGGGTACCAAGAAATAAAATAGTTTCTCCTGCAGATATCCTTCCTTGAAAGATACGGCAAGCATCATTGGTATTTAGACAATGGATGCTCGCGACACATGACGGGAAGAAGGTCTATGTTCCCGGACCTTCAAATAAGAAGGGAGGATCAAGAACTTTGAGACAACCAGCAGGCAAAATTATTGAATCGGAAAAATAGGTAAAGATTCCTTTGCATGCATAAATAATGTACTGCTTGTTGATGGTCTAAAGCATAAATTGATTAGCGTCAGTCAATTGTGTGATTCTGGTTTCACAGTTACATTCAATCAAAATTTTTGCGAAGTCAGAAACAAAGATGGGTCTATACTTTTCTCGCCAAGAGAAGAAACAACCTTTACAAAATCAATTTAGAAGATTTTCAAAACAAAATATTTCATGTTTTCTATCTTCCGAGGAAGAAAGACTAATCTGCATAAAAGCTAGGTCATGTCTCTTTGAAACATATTTCAAAATTGGTAAAACATGATTTGGTAAGAGGTTTGCCAAAATAAGTTTTGACAAAGAACTTTTCTGTGAAAATTGTTTGAAAGGAAAACAAGTTAAAACCTCTTTCTTCTAAAAGTTTTGTAACCTCATCAAGACCTTTAGAATTGTTACATATGGATTTATTTGGTCTTACAAGGACATTAAGTCTCGCGTAAAGAAATATAGACTCGCCATTGTTGATGACTTTACTCGATTTTGTTGGATATTGTTTTATCACACAAAGATGAGTCTTTTAAGTGCTTTAGAATCTTATCCGTAAAGTTACGTAATGAAAAGGAATGTTCATAGCGATTATTAGAGTGACCATGGTGGAGAATTTGAAAATGAGAAGTTTAGAGTATAACGTGAGGAGAATGAAATTTCCCACAACTTCAACCCTAGAACTCCACAACAAAATGGAGTTGTTGAAAGAAAGAATAGGACGATTCAAGAGATGGCAAGGACAATGCTATGTGAGACTAATCTTCCTAAGTATTTCAAGGTAGTCGTGAATACAAGATGCTATATTCGTAATAGGATCATGTTATGCGACCTATGTCAAGAAGACTCCTTACGAGTTATGGAAAGGAAGAAGACCAAGCATATCTTACTTTCATCCATTTGGGTGCAAATGTTCCATTCTCAATACAAAAGAGCTGTTGATAAATTCGATTCAAGACCTATCCAGAATCTTCCTAGGCTACTCATTATCGCCTAAAGCGTTTGAGTTTACAACTTGACTTCAAAGATCGTCAAGAGACAATCCATGTCAAGTTTGATGATAATTTTAACCCCATAAGGAAGATGACGTGGAGAATGAAGGTCCTTCAAAGAACTTAGATGATACCTCGTAAACTCCCTCGCCGTACACTCTCATGAGAACAAGATTGAAGATATTCCGAAACTATAGAACTAAGACGAAATTGAGATATAAAAGTTCTCATCCGAAGAACTAGTTATCGGTGACACCTCGTATGGAGTTAGGACAAGGTCCAGATTCATAAGAGAAGCTAATGTAGCCTTTATCTCTGAAGTAGAGCCTAAGAAGGTTGAGGAAGCTCTTCAAGACGAAGCTTGGGTGTTAGTTATGCAAAAGGAGCTGAATCAATTTACTAGAAATAACGTCTGGTCCTTAGTCCCAAAACCTTTTAAGAAATCCATTATTGGAACCAGATGGGTTTTCAAGAATAAGTTAGACGAATCAGGAAGAGTGAGTCGTAACAAGGCTAGATTAGTAGCACAAGGCTATAATCAGCAAGAAGGAATAGACTATAATGAAACATATGCTCCAGTGGCGAGACTTGAAGCTATAAAGATTTTGTTAGCATATGCGATCTGTCATGATAATAAAGTTGTTTCAGATGGATGTTAAGAGTGCATTTCTGAATGGTTTTATAGATGAAGACGTGTATGTGAAACAACCACCTGGCTTTGAAGATGTTAAAAAACTAGACTATGTCTATAGACTTCACAAAGCCTTATACGGTCTGAAGCAAGCTCCTAGAGCTTGGTATGATCGTCTGAGTACCTTCCTAATAGAGAATGGTTTCAGTAGAGGTCAAGTTGATAAGACGCTCTTTAGAAAGAGTTTTCAGAATGATTTTATCTTAGTATAGATCTACGTTGATGATATCATTTTTGGTGCTACTTCAAAAGAGTTGTGTTTAAAGTTTGAGAGCTTAATGAAGAAAGAATTTGAAATGAGTATGATGGACGAGTTAAAGCTCTTTCTTGGGTTGCAAGTTAGGCAGACCGAAGAGAAGATCTTCATTCATCAACAAAAGTATGTGAAAGAGTTGTTGAATAAGTTTGATATGAATAATGTGAAGCCTATGGCAACTCCGATGCATCCTTCAAACCTTTTGTCGAAAGACAAACTTGGTAAGAAGGTGGATCAAACCCTATATAGAGGGATGATCGGCTCTTTACTGTATCTTACAGCAAGTAGACCTGATATTCTGTTCAGTGTATGCTTGTGTGCAAGATTTCAAACCGATCCTAGAGAGTCTCATTTTATTTCTGTTAAAAGAATTTTGAGATATCTCGCAGGTACTACTGATCTTTGCTTAATGTTTGAGAAAGGTAAAGATTTCAGGTTAATTGGATATTGCGATGCGGAATATGCCGAGATGTAATCGAAAGAAAAGCACAAGTGGAGGATGTCATTTTCTGAGGAAATCTAGTCTCCTGGTCAAGCAAGAGACAAAGCTCAATTGTTCTATCAACCGTGAAGCGTAATATATGTTCCGCCGAAGTTCTTTGCTCACGACGCCATGGATCAAGTATCGACTGAAGACTATTCGCTTAAAGAGGAGGAGATTCCAATTTATTGCGACAACACCAGCAGAATAAATCTATCAAAGAATCCAATTCAAATTCCAGAGTGAAGCATATAGAAGTCGACATCATTTCGAGAGATTACGCTCAGAGGAAAGTGGTGCTTCTACAGCTTGTTGAAACAGAACTTCAAAGGCGACATCTTCACTAAACCACTAAGTGAAGAACGGTTTCAGAAGATAAGACGTAATCTTAACATGGTGATGTTAAATGAGCATTCAGGCTAAAGTAAGGTGGAAACTAACGGCGTTAGTTACATTGAGTTACAGCTGGAAACTTCTCTCACAAGAAAGATTTTTTTTTAGGAAACAATATGATAATCTCGAGGTTCTTAATGATTCTAGAACCCACCGGACCATAACCCTATATGTAGACTGAAGATGAAATTGTAGCAGTCTTTTCATCATCTCCTGACGATTCATTTTTGCTTTACCAATTCTCTCAAAAACATTTCGCTCAAAAAAGTTCTCCAGAAGATATTTTTCACTCTATATAATGGAAACAACCATGGTTTATGGAAGACTTGTGGACTTTGAGTCACTAAGAAGAGACGGCATGGATGTAGAACTAGAAATCATAAGAGCTGGTTGGAAGAACTTCTTTCAGATACAAGAACCAGTCTATACGAATGAAGTATATGAGTTCTGGAAGAACGCTCGTCTGATAGATAACACCATTGTATCCTCTGTAGAGAGAATATCTGTTCTTGTCACAAAGGATTTGATAAAGAAGGTGACTGATTGCCCATCACAGGTGAGAAATTGTCTACCAAGGCCGATGGATGACCTCAATGGAATGAAAGAAGAAGATATCAAGAGGCAACTATATGGCACAAATAACTCAAGGGAGAGGAAGACAACAAATTTGATTCCGAAGGCTAGGGTGCTTCACGCAATTTTGTTTAAATGCATTCTACCCAGAGTCGGTTCAAGACATTTAGTGACCACTTTGGATGAACAATGTCCGTTTCTACCCATCAATCGAAGCCCTATAGATTTACCCTTCTTAATCTTTCACTATATGGTTAAGGGTTAAAGGAAACTACTAGTTATCCTTATGGTATGATTTTGACGAGGATTTTATGAATCCAAGATTCGCCCGCACTACGGTATCGTATAAACTGCTCTCGTGAAGAGCAAGATCGATGCACACACGATACGGCGAATGGGTCCGAACACGAGAGACAAAGACCAAGCCGACTCTTCAAGGAAGTCAAGAACCGAGGGGAGCGTATTGAAGAAGACTCTGCCTCAAGTTCTCGCCCTCCGAAGTATCAAATCACCCATCTTGAACTAAGGAGAGTGCTAGGTAGACCTCTAATGAAAATGGCGAGTCCTCTTTCAAAGAAAGCCAATCTCAGAGGACAAAACAAAGTGCGCCAAAGAGACAAGGAGAAAGTCTTTTGAAAGAAGTCAGAAGAAAGAAAAGAGATCACTAAGAATTAGGACTCGAGGCAACAGAAGAAAAGATTGCCAGAGAACAGTCAAGTAGAAACTTCTAAATCTTGTGCACCCTAAGCCACAAGATCCTTAGTCTCTATTCGGAAGAAGATACGCCGTAAAATCCAAAGAGACCGAGAGGAAGAGAAAAGCAACATCGAGAAAAGAAAATCTCCAACGAAGAAATCAAGAAACTAATCAAGCGAGAGAAAAAGACTAAGAAGGTTAGTCGAAGAAGATCATTTCAACTGCTGAGGACTTTAGTCAATGAAAGAAATTATTAATACTGCTCAAGAAAAATGTCGAAAGCGGTTTGATTGCTCAGATACCCCTATTGTTCAACAAGAAGAAGAACCACTAAAGAAAGCACGGTTTAGGAAACACCGTTGCTCAACAGAGGAGCCAGAGATGAAAGTCTTGCCTCAGATGACTCCTAATGAAGCACATCAAGAAGCAACAACGATTATCGATTCGGGGATGATAAACCGTGTCTAATGGTATACAACTACCACAAGTTTTGAGGAAATGAAGTTGAAGATCAAAATGGTGGAAGTAGTTACTGACGTAAGATCGCTATTGCAATCGGTGTTCAACCAAAGAAGAAGATAGTAGTGTGGTACAACCTATGGTGATTAATCATAACACATGGGAGTTACTCAAAGAAGACGAAAAGATCTTCTATGATACTTTGGGATTTGCTGCTACTATGCCATATCCTACAAAACGTCCCTGCCATCCGTGTACTATTTTCCCAATCACTAAAAATACAGAGATAATGGTTGCACCAGATATACAGCCAAGATTCCCAAAAGATTTTACCAGGGGGAAATCAAACTTATATCCTGAAGATGATGCAAGTGATGATCTGTCCGCAGATCAAATTGCAAAAGAGGTGCGAAAAATTGATGAAGCATGCACGCCTGCATAGAAGTCAGATAAAGCGAGCTGCAACCATACTAATAGTGAGGAAGACTGTCCAGTAGGGGGAAGAATAAGAATAGGAACATTTACTGAGTTCCTCGTTCAGACAGTTCTTCGTATTAGCCCTTTGTCTAATACACTGTCTATTGAAGCACAAGCTCTACCCCTGCAAGGAAGACAGTTGTTGATGCTGCCTGCTCCTTTTGATTTAGATCTTCCTGAAGCTGAAACGTTCATTCGTCCACCTACCTTTATGATCAATGAAGACTACATCCCATCCTCTGATGCTTACACTACTTCAATTCCTTTTGCTCCTCCATCAACAGAAGTTGATCAAGCTTCTTCGTCGGTTGATCCACCAGATGAAGTTAGCAGATTACGGGGTGAACTCAATGACATGAAGAAGACGGTGAATGATCTGAGAAAGATGATAGCAGATCTGCTGAAGAACCAGAATCGTTAATCATTTTTTATTATAACAAATAGGGGGAGAGCAAGAAAAGAAGATAATCAACAGAAAAGGAGAGGATGTTCAGACAAAGAAGGTGTGACCACAACAGACGAAGAAAGGAAGAAGATAAGTTTTTTTCTCATCGTGCAAAATCAGAATTTACTTTGTTCTGTTTTCTTTTCTTGTATGTAATTTGTTATATTAAAAAAGGGGGAGATTGTTAAGTCAAAATGACTTTACATAAAAATGATTTTGATGTATAACAAACAAAGAGAGATCATATACAAGAAAAACAAAACAGCCACAGACGCAGACACAGACGCAAATGCAAAGCAGACACAGGCGCAAATGCAAAGCAGACGCAGACGCAGACGCAAATACAACGCAAACGCAGACGCAGACGCAAATACAAAGCAGACGCAGACGCAAATGCAAAGCGAACACAAAAGCAAATGCAAAGCGAACCTGAGCACGCAAATGCAAAGCAAACACAAAGCAAATGCAAAGCGATGCAGACGCAGAACCTGACGAAATACAAAGCGACGCAGATGCAAATGCAAAGCGTATACGCACGCAAAAGCAACGCAGATGCGACGCAAATACAAAGCGACGCAGACGCAAATACAAAGCGAGACGCAGACGCAAATGCAAAGCGACGCAGACGCAGACGCTTAAATGCAAAGCAGACGCAGACGCAAAAGCAAAGCGAATAAATGTGAAGCGACGCAGACGCAAAAGCAAAGCGAGCGAAATGTGAAGCGATGCAGACGCAAAGAAAAGAAACAGACGCAAGAGTCGATTCGAGTTAGTTACGTAACTCAACCGATTAACCGCTTTTAAAGATTAAAGATTCAAGAATCAAGAAGCGATAGAGACGAAGGCTATAAATTCAAGTCAAGTCGAAACCGAAAAGTCACGATCTTAGAAAAATTACACAAAGTGAAAAGCGATTAAGTGCAAACTAGCCGAAAAGCTATCTTCAGAATAAATTGTTCAATATTTTCTGAAAAGAAAAGGTCAGACAGATAGCTGCGCAGAGGCTAAGTGTGAAAGAATACTGGTTGTAGAGACCAAAGAGGCTCGTGAAAGAATACTTGTAATGATTGAAGAGATAGTGAAATCTCAGAAGAAACTCTGAGGACTGGACGTAGCCCACGGTTTGGAGTGAACCAGGATAAATCCGCGTGTCTACCACTCTTACTCTCTATCTTGTTTTTAGTTTCAAGTTTTATCATTACTTACTGTTCATATACATAGTATTGAGAAGTTTGATCAATCGGAATAAATAAAAATTCTGTAAAGATTTTTATTCCTAACAAGTAATTATGAAAAGACTAATAAAGAGGGGAATACACAATTCAACCCCCCTTCTCGTGCATTCTATTATTGTTTTCTAAGTGCTGTATTAACTTGTGATTCACTTCAAATAATACTATGGATCAGTTGGCCCAGAAGTATGTGGCTGAGATAGTGAGATCGCACGGGTCCCAAAGGTCGATAGTGTCGATGTGATCCCAGATTTACTTGAGGTTTTGGCGAGTTTGCGATGCTATGGGTACTAGGTTAAATTTCAGTACAACATTTCATCCTCAGACAGATGGGCAGAGTGAGAGGATGATTAAGATTGTGGAGGATATGCTTCGGGCTTGTGTATTGGAGTTTAGAGGAGCATGGGATCAATATATAGCTCTGATTGAGTTTGCATATAACAACCATTATCACAGTAGTATCGGGATGGCACCTTATGAGGCATTGTATGGGCGACCGTGTAGATCACCGTTGTATTGGGATGAAGAGGGTGTCAGGATGATTGGGGGTCTAGAGTTGATTCAGGACACTGTGGATTAGGTGAAACTGATTCGGAGCTGAATTAAAGCGGCTCAAGACAGGCAGAAGAGCTATGTGGATCAGCATAGGAAGGACATTGAGTACAATGTGGGCGACATAGTGTTCTTAAGGGTGTCACCGTGGCGTGGTGTACTGAGATTTGGGAAAAAGGGTAAGTTAAGCCCTAGGTACATTGGTCCATATGAGATCACTGAGAGGATAGGACCTTTGGCCTACAGGCTAGCTTTACCGAGTGAGATGTCTCAGTTGCATGACGTCTTCCATGTGAGTATGCTCTGTAGATATCGGTCAGATCCGACACATGTGATACCGGCTCAGGAGATTGAGGTCTCTAGTAATCTGAAAGCATGTAGAGGAGCCGACATGATTGTCGGGTCACATGTGAAGCAATTGAGAAACAAGAGTATTCCACTGGTGAAAGTTCTCTGGAGGAACCATTCGACTGAGGAGGCTACCTGGGAGACCGAGGAGCATATGAGGAGACAATATCCTCACCTGTTCATTAATCGTAAGAATTTCATGACTAAAATTTTTATTAGGAGGGAGAATTGTAACATCCCACCCTCAATTGGAATGGTAGAATAGTAAATTGGCATAGGATGTGCTAGATTGGGATTTCATAGGACTGCTCATGCATAATAGGATTGCTACATAGTCACAATTGTGCACATGAACTTACTGTACATGCATACATGACATTCCCGGTTTTCGTGCCTAAGATAATTTTATTGAGATTAGCGTGATTTTTGGGTTTGGAAAATTATTCTGAGTGCGCCATAAATTGTTTTATATTTTAAGGGATTTTTAGGAATTTTTCTGGATTTTTCCGGAGAAAATTCCCGGACCGGAAAAATCGTCAATTGGCGAACCGGTCAATTTTCGGTAGCAAAAATTGCTACCCAATGGCACTTTCTTATTGGGTATATTATTTTGGGATTGAAATTAGGGTCATTGGAATTGATTGGGTTAATTTTGGACTATGTTTAATTGATTAAAGTATTAATATGTTGACTTTTCCTCACCATTTGTTTAACTAATCCTATAATGCCACCTTGCCTCCATTTAATGCTTTCTTACCTTTTAATTTCGGTGATGTTGCCTATAAAAAGATTGGAAACAACTCCTTAATTGCTTAAAAGCTCATCTCATCCGAAAACTACTCCTATTCTCCATATCCATCGATTTTCTTCTTCTTTCATCAAACCTTCCTCCAAACATAAGAGCTTCTTCATGCCATCAAGTTATGTTCTTCCCATGATGATGATATACATGTTTGATGTTAGAAGAAAGTAGAGAAAGTGAGAAATTGGTGTGCCTTGAAGTGGAAAAACTAATTAGGTAAGTTAGTTTAATTAAGTTTTCAATGATGCTTAAGTATGAATTTATGAATCATGGTAGGTAGAAACATCGAATGGGAGTTATGGTATGTTTATTATGATTATTGATGCCTTAAATTGATGACTATAATGGCTTGAATTAATGGGTATAAGGTTAGGGTTAGTTATGAATTGAAAGTAGTATGATAGAAGTGGTTGTAGCTTGAGTGGAATGGCATTTTGATGATGAATTGTGAATCTGAATTGAGTAAGTTACGTGCTGAAAATTTTTAAGTGTTAGTCCTAGTGAATGTATGAATGTTATAAGAACTGATTTGTGTTCATTTAGATTCTTAATGATGTGTTAATGGCATAGGAAATGATAGAAACTAAGGTTGAACCAAAGCTGGAAATTTAGGGTTTTAACCAATTGTACTATTGTGAGCATAACTCATTGTGTAGGAATGAAAATGAGGTAAGGTTTGTGGCCACTTAAACTTTGGGATGTTAGCTACATTTTTGTGTGAAATAGGTGTTGTCCAATATTAGCTTTAAGATGGTGAATTTTTGCATGGAAGGTTACTGCTATTGACTGAATGAACAGTACCCGAAATCATACCCTATAGTTTTGCTAATTTTTATAACTTAATTGAGAAGGAATTAGGATAAATGAACTAAATGAAAGTTGAAGCCTATTAAGTTAGCTTTCCAATTCCACTGATTTTGGAATTTTCCGATATGTATATTAGGAGTTATGGACCAATGACTGTTGGCTGTTTTAATGCATTGAATGAAACCTAGTTGAAATGGTAGATTTGGTGTACATTCTGATTTGGAGGAATTTTAGTAATTTGTGTGAATTGAATTGGTGTTAGGAATCTACTGAAGAGTTTTAGAGGACACATTTATCTTGAAAATGGTACATGGCATATAATTTTTCGTGATCAGATGTGGGAGTTATGGATTTTCAAAATCTGAACCTGCATTAGGATGTTAACTGCTGATCATGACAGAAACTTGCATAACAGATTTGAAATTGTTAGAGGTTGAATTGGAATTTGGGTTCATCATGAAACTTAAAATTTGAGATCTTATCTTTTCAGGGATATAAAGTAGTGATGTTTTTGACATGTGTACAGGGAGTTAGGCTTGATAGAAATTTACTGCTCAGATTGAGTGATTTCAGGGACAGCAGCATTGAATGAATTATTTGACCTAGTTAGCAAGAGAATTGAAATTTTGTTTGTACATGAAAGTTTTAGATAACATTGTTAGCTTGATGAGTGATATGTGCTTAATTGTTAATATTTTTAATCATTTACACTTAGCAGTTATTGACATAAAAATGCCTAAGATATTCACTTTAATTCATGTTTAATTTCAGGTACAATTCGAGAGTAAAGAAATTAAAGTGAGACAAAATACCCTACTTGAGACATTTTTCGAAGATTATTTCTCGTTTGCTTTCATGGAGTGGACAAAGGAAATTATAAGATGACAATTGGAATACAAAGAAAGGAGAGCAAAAATTAAATCCGCAATCCATCAGCTGGTGGCGTCGTTTTTGAAGGTAGCGCATGGCAATAAACATATATAAGGGGAAGGCTAGTCTATTTGTCACGTAACAGCAGACGCAACAAGAAAAGGAGGATGCTGTGCGTTTTATTAAAAACGCACAATGAAAGGAGAACAAGGCAGCATGCGTTGGCTTTAAAACGCAAGTAGTGTTTAAGCAGCAGGAAACGGTGACGCATAGAGGATGGAAGCAAAGAGACGCAACGTTTTTGGGAGCACGCAAGCAGGAGGTGAGGGTTTTTAACTCTTAACAATTTAATTGTCTAAGTATTGTACAAAGTGTCAGAGAGAGAGTGAGCGCGACTTACGGTGAAAAACACAAGGACGAAGAGGAAGATCATGGCGCTAGAGGAATAAAATGGAAGGAGGCATTTAATTGTCTTGTCATACGACAAGAGATCGTGGAAGCTTGGCTTCATGAGGAGAGGATAGGCGCAGAAGAAAACCAAGCACAAAATGGTCCGGATGAGCAAAGAAACTTAAATCGTCCCATCAATGAACAAAGGCGTGAGGTAGAGAGTTCTAGTGGGATAGTCTTGGGTCGATGCTATAAAATAGGAGCTCAAACTATTATTTGGAAAATACCTATGAAGAGTCGAATAATCCGACGCCGTTCGGAGGTAATATCGACGCGACGACCGGGTTAAGTATTATTTTAATTATTTTGTCGCTTTTCTCTCATTAGAAATTGTTTGTGTTATCCGATTTTAACTGATTTGGGTTTTATGTATGGATAATTGAATTTTCGTTATTATTCGGTTATTTGTGTATGAACCTATTGGGTTTTGTGATTTGATAATTTTAATGTGTTCATTGAATTGCTAATTGCGAACCCATTGCTAGAATTTCGATTTAATCCGTAATTGTTATGTTGAAATTATTTGTAGCGACTAATGATTCGTAATCATTAGGGATAACATGAGCTAGGTTAAATGGCCCGAGCTTATGTGGTTGTTGCCTTGATTAATCGGTTTTCCTAATTCGTAATGCTACTGCCTAATTAAATCTAGAGATCGTATCCTAGGTTGTTAGGTGGTTAGGTTTAATCAACGATCGTATCTTGATTAAACAAAACCTAAGGAAAACTCAGTTAATTTTAATCCACGATTAATAGTTTTTAGAGAGGTTAAAGAACAACAAATTAATAAAATGTGCTTAATCGTGGTGTAGGCGAGATTGAACCAAAGAACCGGGTCCCTACCGAATTTCTACATTTTTCATTTTATTGCATGTTTTCTTTACTTTGTTTTTATTAGTTAGTTTTATTTTATTTTCTTATTTCAAAATCCAAAACCCCCTTTTCTAAACACCGATTAATTTCATTTCTTAAACTTTACACACACTCTCGTGGGATCGACCTAGACTTGCCATCGCTACAAGAGTAGTCTAGTTAATTAATTTTGACTAGCGTTACGACGCGCGGTCAAATTTTGGCGCCGTTGCCGGGGAGTGTGGTGTTTTGTTTTTGTTTGTGATTTAATTGGTGTTTTGTATATATATGTTCGTGATTGATTTCTTTTCTGTTATTTTGTGATCTTTTCAGTTTTTTTTGTTCGATATGGATGGAAGTAATTTCTTTTATAATTCGTATTCTCATTCTTATAACAATGTTTGGACTGATCAACCTAACTTTTGTTATGGATGGGATAATCAGCAGAATTACTTCCATGATAGTTTGCAGGACACACAACAATTTTGGTACAGACCAGAAGCTTCCTATCACAACTCCGGTCCATCTCTGGAAGAGTTGATGTTGCCATTGCAGGATAATACTTTACACTTCCAGAAGAATGGAGGGCAAGTTTTAGAAAACACTTGGTCCCAAGATCCGGAGAGCCAACATAATTCACTTGCATCTTTGGAAAAACTTGTTAATACTATGGCTGCTAACAATTTGCAATTTCAACAGATATGCAGCAGAGATGCAAGAATTTCGACAAGAGACAAAAGCTAGCCCATCCGTTCAGTGCATCTTTAGAAGAACTGGTTAACAAATTTGTTGATGACACTTTGCAATTTCATCAGGAGACAAAGGCACACCAACAAAGGATGGAAAACCTACTGGGTCAGATGGCAATAAGCCTTGATCACCTGGAGTCGCAACGAGAAGAGGTGCAACCATATCAACCCGAGGTGTATCCAATCAATTTCATGCGGAAAATTTGCAAAGTGATGAGGAGCTTGAGAATTTTGAGGTCAACCTCAACGAATTGTTTGTGTCAAGAAGTGGAGAAGGAGCTCGAAGCCACAAAGGACATATCTTTTAGCTCGGAGGTAAGTCTCGAGTCCATAATTATTTTGAAACTAACTCTTTACCTTTACATTACAGAGTGGAGGAATTGAATGATGAAGAAAAGGTGAAGAGACGCTTGAAATATTTCTGAGCGATAGACTCGGTCCGAATTAAGCGGTGAGGATAGGGAAGATACTGAAGGTGGATGCTGATCGACTAAGGCCCTATCCGGAATTACCTCACGTGGAAGAGCCGCATGTAATTTCAAGATCACAATTTTGTCACGTGAGGAGAAAAGGAGTCGAGCCAACGACCCTAAACAAAGGCGCTTCGGGAGGCAACCCAAGGAAGTAAATTTATTTTCTTTTACATTTTCGCATTACTTTTTATTTGCATGTGTGTTTTGAATTTATTTGTTTTACTTGTTTTTTAGTTTTCAACGAAAATGAGAGAAAGAATAAAACAAATGAAACAAAATTTTCTCATTTTCTATTGCTTCTGGGATTATATAATCATGATTAGAGTGTGGATTGACTGGATAATTTCATAGCAACTTTAGCATGTACTTTTGCTCTTGTGATTGGTTGATATGCATTATCTTTGGAAGAGTAGTGACTAATGGTAGACAAAGCCAGTGAGAATTTGAGCCTTAATTGACTGACACATCTATATCAGTCTCATTGTCTTTTGATAATGTGTGACCTTCATGACATGTACGTCCCGATTTTGCGTTGAATTTCTATTCGAGACCACATTTTTATCACATGCATTAACATGGAAATGATTAGGCATTCTTTGTTTTTCATAAGCTACCTTGGCCAAATGACCTACCCTATTGACATGACTTATTCATTGATAAACCCCTTTGAGCTTTAACCTTTCTTTTTGTATAAACCACATTTTATGCTTTTAAACTTAACCAAATGTCTTACCTAAGTCATAAAGCTAGTGGAACATTTGTGATTGTTGAGGTCAGGATATACAAAATTTTTAGTGTGGGGTGTATATATGTGAGGGTTGGTTATAATCTTGGGATGTTATTTTATGTCTTATCATTGAAATTCTATGTTAATGTAGTTTATTTTAATTTTACAAAAAAAAAGAAGCAAAGAAAAACAAAAAGAAAAAAAAAAGAAAAAAATAAAGAAAAAAAAATTATCAAGGAAGAATTGCATATGTGTGTAAAAGTTGTTTATGATTTATGCATCCTCCTAGAGTTGTAATGATTGAGTTATTTGAGAATGTTGAATATAAGGTTGAGGTTTGCTTGAAAGGTTCGCTCTTGTGATCTCATTGAGATAAATTGTATGAGTGGTTCCTTTGGATTGATATATGCTTCATATGGTTTGTGTGTGAGAGTTGAATGGGGTTGTGAAATGTAATTGTTGCATTTGTCATAGCTGACGGTACCCAGTTTTTGATAAGTGTTGCTTTTGTTTCACTAGCTTTGATGACTTTCATGCTACTTAACCCAAATATACCTCACCTTACCTCGCCCACATTACAACCTTGAAAAGTCCTTTGATTCATGATTTTGCATGTGAATATTAGTGGTGGAGAAATGAAATGATATGCAAAGTTGTGGATTGTCATGTTCATGAATGGTATTGAGAGTACCCTTTGATATATTTTAATTAAACACATTTCCGAATCTACCATTAGATTGCTCAGTTTTTGAAGATATTGAATATTGATTGATCATGAGTAAAAGCTTAGAATGTTAATTTTTTGCTATGATGTTTGAAAGTTATTCATCTTTGCTTATGATTATATTGTCTTGGAAAATATGGGAATTGAGTAAATGTTTTGGATCTTTGAACTTGATTTGATGTTTTACCCGAGGACGGTCAAAAGTTAAGTGTGGGGTATTTGATATGTGCTTAATTGTTAATATTTTAATCATTTACACTTAGCGCTTATTGACATAAAATGCCTAAGATATTCACTTTAATTCATGTTTAATTTCGTGTACAATTCGAGAGTAAAGAAATTAAAGTGAGACAAAATACCCTACTTGAGACATTTTTCAAGATTATTTCGCGTTTGCTTTCATGGAGTGGACAAAGGAAATTATAAGATGACAATTGGAATACAAAGAAAGGAGAGCAAAATTAAACCGCAATCCATCACCGGTGGCGCTCGTTTTTGAAGGTAGCGCATGGCAATAAACATATATAAGGGGAAGGCTAGTCTATTTGTCACGTAATGTGCAGCATTTAACAAGAAAAGGAGGATGCTGTATGCTTTATTAAAACGCACAATGAAAGGAGAACAAGGCAGCATCGCTGGCTTTAAAACGCAAGTAGTGTTTAAGCAAAGAGAAACGGTGACGATAGAGGATGGAAGCAAAGAGACGAACGCTTTTGGGAGCACGCAAGGAGAGGTGAGGGTTTTAACTCTTAACAATTTAATTGTCTAAGTATTGTACAGCAGCAGAGAGGAGAGTGAGCGCGCATTTACGAGTGAAAAGGCACGAAGGATTAAGAGGAAGATCATGGCGCTAGAGGAATAAAATGGAAGGAGGCATTTAATTGTCTTGTCATCGACAAGAGATCAAGCTGTGGAAGCTTGGCATGCGAGAGAGAGGATAGGCGCAAGAAAAAACCAAGCACGTGCAATTAGTCCGATGAGCAAAGAACTTAAATCGTCCCATCAATGAACAAAGCGTGAGGTAGAGAGTTGCTAGTGGGATAGTCTTGGGTCGATGCTATAAAATAGGAGCTCAAACTATTATTTGGAAAATACCTATGAAGAGTCGAATAATCCGACCTTGGTTCGAGGTAATATCGACGCGACGACCCGGGTTAAGTATTATTTTAATTATTTTGTCGCTTTTTCTCTCATTAGAAATTGTTTGTGTTATCCGATTTTAACCGATTTGGGTTTTATGTATGGATAATTGAATTTTCGTTATTATTCGGTTATTTGTGTATGAACCTATTGGGTTTTGTGATTTGATAATTTTAATGTGTTCATTGAATTGCTAATTGCGAACCCATTGCTAGAATTCGATTTAATCCGTAATTGTTATGTTGAAATTATTTGTAGCGACTAATGATTCGTAATCATTAGGGATAACATGAGCCAGGTTAAATGGCCCGAGCTTATGTGGTTGTTGCCTTGATTAATCGGTTTTCCTAATTCGTAATGCTACCGCTTAATTAAATCTAGAGATCGTATCCTAGGTTGTTAGGTGGTTAGGTTTAATCAACGATCGTATCTTGATTAAACAAAACCTAAGGGAAAACTCAGTTAATTTTAATCCACGATTAATAGTTTTAGAGAGGTTAAAGAACAACAAATTAATAAAATGTGCTTAATCGTGGTGTAGGCCGAGATTGAACCAAAGAACCGGTCCCTACCGAATTCTACATTTTCATTTTATTGCATGTTTTCTTTACTTTGTTTTTATTAGTTAGTTTTATTTTTATTTTCTTATTTCAAAATCCAAAACCCCTTTTTCTAAACACCGATTAATTTCATTTCTTAAACTTTACACACTCTCTCAGGGATCGACCTAGACTTGCCACTGCTACAGTAGTAGTCTAGTTAATTAATTTTGACTAGCGTTACGACGCGCGGTCAATGAGCATATTTATTGTATAATTTCTGACTGCATAGAATGGAAGTTAGTGAATTTCCAATTACTCTTCTGTTTTAGCTTCCATGGAATTTTTGACACCCTTATGGGTAAAATTGCTTGTTGGGGGCTTCATGAAACTTGTAGAGGGTTTCATTATCTTTCCAACAAGGTATAGTTTGCATTTTTCTAAAATGTGTAGAAAGAGATATGATAGATTGAATTTCGGTTGGAAAACAGGAAAAAGAGAAGGAAATAAGGGCTATATATATATATATATATATTAATTGTTGAATTTTGGTTTCTTTCGTGAATAACTTTTCCGTCCGACGTCCGATTGACCTGATTCTTGAGGCATCGGATTCATAGAATATTGAATTTCATTTTCGAAGAGATTCGAGATTTTTTTGGACGGGAAATTGACGTGGGTCCGAGTAAAGGTCGGTTTAATCCTTGTTTTGTTTAATTGGGGACCTATAGAGGTCCGAATTGCGCACCGTCAGCACCAATAGGTTTCTAATTTTTAAACGAATTTTTATGATAGAAAAAAATGAGATTAGGGCTGGAAATTCATGAACATGCATATTTCACCTACATGTGCACAAATTGCATATTTAGTGACTCGTTCTTTCTCTGATTCTTATAGAGGCCCAAGTGGAGCGTCGTTCGATCGACGGGGCAAAAACTTCCCGACATTAGCTTGGAAGTAATAGATGAGTAACCTAGGTGGTTACCTCAATCTACGTGTTTACTGTGACTTATTTGCCCTACGGGGATTTCTTGGATTACGTGATATTGACTATAAATTACTGCTCATTGGGAATTCTAGACTATTATGTAACTGTCCAATTAAACATGTGCACTCATGCACAGATGCATAAACTGATAAACAATAAATGTGAACCGAAGTCGCCATCGACATCGACATCGCGAGCCTAGAGCTCAAGGAGATAATTCTCCCTAGACGCCGCTTCATCGACCATCAACACCGCTAAAGCACTCGGTCACAATATCGTAATAAATCGGAAAGAGTCACATGTGCTTTGCATACCGGATCAATATTTGACATGGTACCGATCGTATGTATACCGTAATATGATCGTAACTGTGTTCTGTTTACCGTGACTGTGTTGTATGCCTATTACTGTGATTGTATTAGCATTGTAATTGTATGATTACTGGATGCATACTGTATCATGCTTATGTGATGCATGAATTGGGAGAACCATCAATGATGGTTTCTCATTGAGTTCGCAAACTCATCCAAAATTGCAATCTATTTTTCAAGCTTAAGTGTATGATAGCTCCTCAGATCGTAGAGCCGCAGTATCGTGGATTGGCGAGAGGCGATGGCTCAAAGGTCGGTCACCGGGCTTTCTTTTGAGACTTATAGTTAGATCTGCTTCTTTGTACATTATCGTATGGTACGAGTGTAAGGTGTTTTGGAACATGTGCATCAAAATATCGGCAGCTTGTAAATTTCTGAATTTCGAGTGAATGAAATGAAATCCAGCTTTGGTTTTAAAAGTTGTCAATTTCTTCATACCGCTTATGATTGTGATGTCATGAGGAGTTTAGTGGTAGTTGTCAGTAGTGGTCTCTTATCGTAGGATATGTACCAGAATGACCTACGGGCGTTCCGGTGGGTACTCTATGGTAAGGGGGCGCTACAAATTCAACAAGTATTCTCAACCATACATAATACAGAATAAAGTCTAAATCCAAAATACATGAAAATGCTCCATATTGATATGCTCGGAGGGCCAACCAAAATACTAACTTAATACAAAGCTCCTAACTATGGAATCTAGAATCCCATGCAATCTCACTATCTCATCGATGTACTTCTTTTCTAGCACATGCAAAGAATCAGTCTGCTTAATTGCCAAAAAGTGAGCTGACTTCGTCAACCGATCCACAATAACCCAAATTGTATCGTGCTTCCTACTGGTCTTAGGCAAACCCATAAGAAAGTCCATGGTCACCCTTTGCCACTTCCATTTCGGGATGAACAATGGCCTCAGCTTACCCGAAGGTGCCTGGTGTTCAGCTTTGACTTGCCAACACATACTCACAAAGTCTACATCCTTTTTCATGCCTTTCCACCAAAAATGCTCTTTCAAATCCATGTACATCCTGGTGCTACCGGGATGCATGGCATAAGGCGCATTATGTGCTTCATCCATAATCTCAGCCTTAACCTCCTGCACATCTGGGATACACAACCTGTTCCCCACTGTCATAAGCCCATCATCACTCACTACCACTTCAGAAATCTTACCGTTCTGAATTTCCTCTCTGAACTTGCTCAAATCTGCATCTTGAGCCTACAATTCCCTAACCTTCTCCCTAAGTATCGGTCTCACTCGAAAGTTAGCTAGAAGGCAATCGGGCTCCTCCTGCTTCAAGCTTATCTTAAGCTTGTCCATCTCTTCCAATAAAGGAAAATAAACTGTTCGAACATGAGCAATCGAAGACTTCCTACTCAAAGCATCCTCCACTACATTGGCCTTGCCTGGATGATACTCAATCAGCAAGTCATAATCCTTAAGCAACTCTATCCACCGTCGCTGTCTCAAATTCAGTTCCTTCTGGCTCAACAAGTACTTAAGACTCTTATGATCGATAAAGATCTTCGTCTGAACTCCATATAGATAATGCCTCCAAATTTTCAAGGCAAAGATCACGGCTGTCAACTCCAAATCATGCGTCGAATAGTTTAACTCATACGGCTTCAACTGCCTCAAAGCATAAGCAATCATCCTATCTCCCTGCATCAAAACACAACCAAAACCCTTCCTCGAAGCATCACTATACACGGTATAGCCCTCATCTCCAGAAGGCATAATCAAAATCGGAGCACTTGTCAATCTGTGCTTGAGTTCCTCAAAGGTCTTCTGACATTCATCACTCCAGATAAACTTCTGATTCTTCCTCAGTAACTTAGTCATCGGAGCGGATATCATGGAGAATCCCTCCACAAACCTCCTGTAGTAACCTGCCAAACCCAGAAAACTCCTCACCTCTGCTATGTTCTTCGGGGCTTCCCAATTCACCACAACTTCTATTTTCTTTGGATCCATATGCACTCCTTGTTCTGATATCACATGTCCAAGAAATGTAACTTTCCTCAACCAAAATTTGCATTTATCGAATTTGGCATACAACTCGTTTCTCCTCAAAGTCTCCAAAGAAATCCTCAAATGCTCTTCATGCTGCTCATCACTCTTGGAATAGACCAATATATCATCAATAAAGAAAATGATAAATTGGTCTAAAAAAGGCTTAAAGACAATGATAAATTGGTCCAAAAAAGGCTTAAAGACCCGATTCATCAAATCCATAAAAGCTGCAGGGGCATTCGTCAATCCAAAAGGCATAACCAAAAACTCAAAATGCCCATACCGTGTCCTAAAAGCAGTCTTAGGCACATCCGACTCCTTTATCCTCAACTGATGGTAACCCGATCTCAAATCTATCTTGGAGAAGACTTTTGTCCCTTGCAATTGATCAAACAGATCATCAATGCGTGGAAGCGGATATCGGTTCTTCACTGTGACCTGATTAAGCTTCCGGTAGTCTACACAGATCCTCAACAATCCATCTTTCTTTTTAACAAAAAGGACCGGAGCTCCCCAAGGTGAAGAACTCGGCCGAATATACCCCTTCTCCAACAACTCCTCCAACTGCTCCTTAAGCTCTTTCAATTCCGCCGGAGCCATCTGGTAAGGCGGAATTGAAATTGACGTCGTACCTGGAAAAAGCTCAATGGAAAACTCAATTTTCCTAGCTGGCGGTAGTCTTGGCAATTCCTCAGGAAAGACATCCGAGAATTCCCTGACTATTGGAATATCCTCAAGCTTCCCTCTATCTGCTCTTGTGTCTACCACATAGGCTAAAAATGCCTCACATCCCTTCCTCATCATCTTTTTGCTGTCATGGCTGAAACAATTCTGAGCGGACTTGCTTTTCTGTCCCCAGTAATCACCACTCTTCTGCCGTCATCCAATTCAAATTCCACTATTTTCAGCTTACAATATAGTCGGGCATTGTACTTCTCTAACGTGTCCATGCCCAAAATCACATCTAATCCTCCCATCTTTAGTGGCATCAAATGCACCGCTAGAAGTTCCCCACCAATACAAATCTCACACTCTCTATACACTTGACTGATAATAATATACTGACCGATTGGAGTACTCACCATTAGCGGAGTATCCAAAGGGCTCAAATTCCTATCACACACAGGTCTACTCGAAGAAACAAACGAATGGGTAGAACCCGGATCAATCAAGGCAATCACATCATTAGAAAAGAGTCTAACCATACCAGTGACAACATCCGGAGCGGTCTCTGCATCCTCCCGAGTCATCGCAAACACCCTAGCTAGTGCCTGCCCTCTCGGTCTCCCTAGAATGCTCACTCTCTTGGCTGCATCAGAACTGCCCACTTCTGTAGAAGTCTTATGTCCCACAGTCTCTGTTCTCCTGAAAGCTTGCATCTGGCTTCTCTCTTGTCGTGGACGCTGAAGGCACTCTCTAGCAATGTGCCCCTTCTCCCCACATTTGAAACAAGCTCCTATCAATCTGTAGCACTCTCCTCTATGGGGTCTCCCGCAATGCTCACACTTCGGAATAAATGGCCTATCCCCATCTCCCCTTCTACTGCGGCCCACCGTTGAAGCTTGGTGAGAAACAGTAGAAGTCTTCATAGGTCGAGATCGGTTAGCACCGCTGCTCCTCTCCTCAAACTGCATAGGGAAGCTCCTGGCACTCCTGTCGGGTATAGGAGTACTAGTACTACCTCCCCTCTTGAACTGCTCTCTTCCTTTTCTTTTCCTGTGGACTGCACTCTTGATGCTCTCAATGTTCTCAACCCTCAATGCTGCCTCAACCAACTGCTGAAAGTCACGTGGTTCTCGACTATCACTTTCTCTCGATGGCCAAGTGCGACTGACTTAAACCGGTGACATCTAGCAGCCTCACTCAAAGATCGATCCGAATCATACCGCTAACCGAGTGAACCGACGCCAGATTCACTAATCACATCTCCTTTGGGTGAGACCGAGGAACTCCCTCTGCTTCAGCTGAATGTATACCTCAGACAGATATTTCTTCCTATAAGTAGCAAGGAAGTCCTGCCATGCTAACCCTACTGGTCTCATCTGACTCCCTGGCACAGTCTCCCACCAATGCAGAGCATCTCCTTAAGCAGGACTTGCAACGATACACAACCCTCTCATCATCCTCACACTCCATCCGATCTAAGACTCTCTCGGACTTTCTCACCATGTCTCGGCTTCCTCGTGATCGGGTCCCAGAAGTCCACCGCCCATACTTCCTCACTTGTCGAACCGCCTCCCTTCTTCACGGGGCAAGGTAAGGTTGTGGCATCTGACCCATAGCCTGAACAAACGTCTGGGTGAATGCCTGGAACAACCTCGGATCCAGTGGAGGCACTTGCTCCTGCATAACTGGCGACACCTGAGTCTGCGATGGCATGAGCTCACTACCTAGCCCTACAGAAGTCTCAACATTTCCTGGGGCTACCGACTTATCAGTCCTCTCCTATCCAGTCGGAGAGTCAGGTGCAACAAATCCTTGCAGATCTCCTCGTGTCCTTCTACGAGGTGGCACGTACTCCTTTAGATCCAAACACTAAGGATTAGCTACATGACAATCTGAATTCCTACATGTATGCATGATGTGCATGTCACTTAATGCAATCAATCAAATGCAACACATAATCATATATCAAACAATTCATCCTACTATGCATTCTAAGCCGAGGACACAAAACCTAGGCTCTGATACCAAACATGTTGAGCTCGGGTCCTAGATCCCTATTCCCGAGGTGGCCCCTCGGGCTGCGTCAGCGACGAACTCCCTAAAACTTCGGACCCGATCCCAACATCTATACATAATTTCGATTCACACAAACATATACCCATACATACACACATTCTACACATGCATTCTAAAGATGCATTAATCATTCTAATTACATAAGCCATCATGTCATTATCATTCGAAGAAATTCAACAACTATTCTCAACCATACATAATACAGAATAAAGTCTAAATCCAAAATACATTAAAATGCTCTATGATGATATGCTCGGAGGGCCAACCAAAATACTAACTTAATACAAAGTTCCTAACTATCTTGGAGTTTCCGATGCCTTACAAAATCAACGATCGTCTCGTTCTGCACCTGAGGAGTGGGAGATAATAGGGTGAGCTGTGAAGCTCAGTGGCATATAAATTTATAGCCATTGGTAACAAGCCCCACATTCAAGCATATACATATATATAGACACAAGCATATAGCAAGTCATCAATCTATCAATTTACAATCCTCACAAGAATATGTCATATGATTACACAATATAACAATTCATCATGCATCATGCCCAACAAATCAATAATGAATGCACACAAATAGCTCGAGAGTTCTGTAAAATGATCCGGATAAACCGAAGTTTATACCGTAAACTATCTGAGTCTGATTTCTCAGGATCTCGTGGCCTCAAGCGGGCAGTCAGGAAAAAGCTATACGTCGACGTGCACGTGACTAACTGTAACATCCCGTTATCGATGTGAAGGGCATATTGGTAATTCGGATGGATTAGGATTGGGTGCATGCATAATTTAAATTGCACATGCATTTAGCCTCTATAAATTCTTGAAAAATGATTATTATTGCACGAGCATATGTATGTACATGCATGTATGACAATTTCCCGATTTAATTGTGTAAATTGGAAAATTGGGTGATAATTGCATAGATTAAGTTTTGAATATAGAATTGGAGTGAAATTGAATTTTAGAGAGTTGAAAATCGAAATCGGAGTGTAGGAACATGTGTCATATATTTTTTAGGATTTATAAGAATTTTTTCGGAATTTTTGGAGTTTCATGTCCGGACCGAAAAAATGACTTAGAGACTAATGGATTAGATTCCAGTTCTGAAATTGTTGGGCAAATGGCATGGAAAATTAGAATTTGTGATTTTAGGAACGAGAATGTTGAGCCATTGGAAATTAGAGACTGAAATTTAATGAAATTGAGGACTATAATCTATAAACCAATCAACCCTTTATATACTTTAGGTTTTGAAATTTGGAAAGATATCCTCTAACCTAGGGCACATTGATCTTCTCCCTCTCTTTGGAGATTTTCGTTCCTCCTTCTTGATCGTTGGTTGCTTTCTTCCCTTTTGTGCAAATCCTAGTTTAATCCTTGAGGATGATGAGGTTTCATTTGGCGTTGGGTGATCACCGTGGTTGTTAGAGCTTGGAGGAGATTTTCGGAGGTTTAAGGATTTGAGGCTTGATTGGTAAGTTTAATGGTTTAATGTTTTTAATTATTGTTGTTTGATGCATGTATGGTATATATTGTATAAGAATGGGTAGTTGAGAGTAGTGTTATAATGGTTTCTAGAGAGAGAATGATGAAAGGTCGATTGGAGAAGACGAACCAGAGCTCGTATGTCGCGACGTGTAAATAATTAGACGTCGCGATGAACGAAGAGTTGGACATCGCGACGAGCATTTAATTCTATGCCGCGACGAGCCAATTCCTCCCGCATATCGCGACGAGCAGAAGCGAGCACGCCGTGGGAGAGATTCGCATACGTCGCGACGAAGGCTAGGAAGCCTGATTTCTGAAATTGAATTAAGTTGTTTAAGTAATGATTTTTTCAGGTTAATTCTTAATGGATTGGTTAGGGATAGATCGATCTTGATTATAGAGACTAAGAATTGTGAATTTATAAAAGTAGGAATTCGGAACTTATTTTCGGTGGTTCTCGAAATTGGGCGGTGATCGAATAGTGAATTTGTTTTGATTGAGGATAATTCAAATGTCTTGGAATTTGCCTTTGGAGAGTTTGGAATATAGTCAATTGAATTATGGTATTAGGAATTGTTATGAATTAGAGTGAAAGAATTGAATTGGAAGATTCAGGATTAGGATTGGGAGGGTTATAACATGTATTGTACTAATCGCATTCGCTACATATGCATTATTGAATATTAGACATTGTGCAATTAGTAATGTTTGATTATTTCGATTGTTATAGAGGCTCAAGTGAAGCGTTGATCGTCTGACGTAGCTGAGACTTCCCGGCAGTAGCTCGGAAGTTCAGAGGTGAGTAACCTAGTTGGTTTCTCAACCAGTATGTGTTACATTTATGTACCTATGCCATGTGGAGTTAAGGATGGATCTATGTGTTTGCTTTTGATTGATTTCGGACCACAGGTGTCCGAAATATTTGGAATTGTTATAGAAGTGTTAATTGTGCGTAAAATTGAATTTGATTAGCTTAATTCGAAATTGGAAATAGTATGATAGGTTGTGACATAATTATTGTGAATTGGACATGTGCATACATGCATAAAGGTATGATCAAATAAAGACAGTTGTAACCGATGCAGCCACCATATTTTAGAGCTTTAAGCTCAACGCACCAGGGTCTCGTACCCAACGATTTTAGAGCCTCAGGCTCAATATATTAGGGCTTCAAGCCCAACGAAATTCAGAGCCACTGGCTCAACGTTAATGAGCTCAGGCACACGGTCACAACAACGAAATAAAATGAAAGAGTCACATGTACATCGCATATATGAATGTTCAAATGTGAATTGTATGGAAGGCAAATCGCCTTATAAATGTGAAATTAAATGTATGTGATTCTCTGGTTGTGATAATATATGATATAATGTTCAAATGTGTGTATATGCATGAGTTGGGTGAACCACCGATGATGGTTTCTCGCTGAGTTCGCAAACTCACCCAACATTGCGATTATTTTTCAGGACAGCGATTGTAGACTCATAGCTCCAGGGTTCGACTTTTCCGCTGTGTGAGTGCGTTGGCTCGAGAAGTATGGCTCACAGGTCGGTCAGCTGGGGTTAATTTTGGGGATGACCTAGTTTAGGATTTTTTCTCAGTTCCTTTTTGGAAATATCTGTATAGTTTATGGAAAATGATAGACTTGTAAATTCTGTTTTAAGGTTATGAAATGAAAGCATTTTGGTTTTTTAAAAAAATTAAAAATGTTGATATTGCAATTTAAATTATATTGATTCCATGAGGTTTATAGAATTGATCGTTCGTAGTGCACCCTCATCGTGGGTTATGTATCGGAACAACTTACGGGCGTCTCGGTGCATACCTTATGATAAGAGGGCGCTACATTAGGTGGTATCAGAGCATGGTTTGGCATCTTTTGAGCATAGTATATTTTTAGGCTTAAATTTTCGTGAGAAAAGCAGAAATTGAATGAAATTGTGGTTTTGTTGTAGGTCATCCGTCCTTGGTGATCAGGTAGATCAACCAGCTGACCATGGATCAGTCGGAGCTAGTAGGGAGTCTTCGATGCCTAGATTTGAGGAGCAGCCTCCTAGAGTTCCCATGAGACGGGAGAGGAGGTATGATAGATTATGCAAGGTGGGGTCAGGATTTCTATGGCAACATGCACTCGGCCGAGGCCGAGGATGGTTGGAGAGGACTGAGAGAGTCCTAGATCAGATGGACTGCGACCCCGACGAGCGTTTTGATTATGCGGTCTCTTTGCTTTAGGGTCCAACAGACGGTGGTGGAAGATCGTCCCGGCAAGTACCACCTGCACCTCAGATTCGACTTGGGAGGACTTCTTGAGAGCCTTTCAGGATAATTACATGCCCAAGGTTTATTTGGAGATGAAGATGCAGGAGTTTTGGAGTTGAGACAGGGTCAGATGTCTGTGGCCAAGTATGAGGTGCGGTTTAATGAGTTGATGAGTTATGCCTCTGTTCTGATTGCTACAGAGTCTGATAGGTGTCGGAGATTTGAGGGTTGGCTTAATCTGGAGATCCGTACCAGGTTAGCCCAGTCTGATATGGGCACCTTTGTCGAGTTGAGAGCTGCGACAGTGCGGATTGAGCAGCTTCTAAGATAGATTCAGGCTGAGACTGGCCAGGGATCGAGGGGTAAGAAATCGAGTGACAACAGGCGCCTGTAGGAGTGTTAGTAGCGCCTGTCGAGTTCAGTTTTCAGGAGGATCCGATAGTTTGGTTTTGTTCGAGGGGAGATTTGGGCGCCTAGAAGTGGCAAGGCGGTAAGATCGAAGCGCCGCTGCTTGTGTACATTGTGATAAGAGGCACAGTGGAGAGTGCTGGAGAGTGGCCGGAGCCTGTTTGGCATGCGGCTCTATGGATCATATGATTAGGAATTGCCCTATGACTTTGGGAGTTCAGTCTGCTGCGAGTGGGAGAGCTGGTAGTAGCACGACAGTGCAGCAGAGCCGCGGTGGTGGACCTGGATTCAGGGGCCGAGGTAGAGCTCGGGATAGAGCTGGAGATTCCTTTGTGGGGACCGAGAGTTGTGGCAGCCGATCGCAGTCCCAGGCCAGGGTCTATGCCATGACTAGGCAGGAGACCAAGGATTCTCCGGATGTCGTAGCGGGTATGCTTTTGATTTCCGGCTTTGAGGTTTATGCATTGATAGATCCAGGTTCCACGCATTCCTTTATTGCACCGCATGTAGCATGTAGATTGCATGGGGATAGAGAGATGTTACAGTATGGGTTACAGGTGAGTACACCTCTAGGTAGTACTACTGCTTTGGGAGAGGTCTGCAAGGGATGCTCGATCCAGATAGATCAAGCAGTGCTGAGTGCAGACCTGATAGTTTTGCCGTTGAGGGAGATTGATTTGATTCTGGGGATGGACTGGCTCACAGCCCATAGGGCTGTTATGGATTGCTATACTAAGGAGGTCGTATTAGAGTCTCCTGGTCAGCCCAGAGTTGTGTTTCGAGGTGTTAGTCAGGCAGTGCCAGCCAAGATAATTTCTTTTCTTAGTGCCTTGAGGTTGATGTGGGGAGGTTGTGAGGCCTATTTGGCTCATGTGGTGGATTCCGAAGTTGAGCAGAGGTTGCAGGATGTTGCCGTGATTAGAGAATTTCTGGATGTGTTTCCTGAGGAGCTACCAGGTTTGCTGCCGGATCGGGAGACGGAGTTCTCGATTGACCTCGTTCCAGGTACCGTTCCTATATCTATATAACCATATAGGATGGCACCGGTGGAACTGAGGGAGCTTAAGGCTCAGCTGCAGGAGCTGTTGGATAAGGGGTTTATCAGACCGAGTGTTTTGCCATGGGGTGTTGTTTGTGAAGAAGAAGGACGGAACTTTGAGGTTGTGCATCGATTATAGGCAGCTGAATCGGGTTGATAAGAGGTGTCCACGCAAAGTGGAACAAAACCTTGAGGTCTTGTTTAGGATTCGTGACTCACACAAGTGCCAAAAAGGATAATACCTGGAGTGATGGCGGTAGAGGCCGGGCTCTACACTAACGATCCGTTACTCTCTCACCCAAACAAAGCACATAACAATTCATTTCATGCTCAAAGCATTTTATCAAAGTTTTCATACTTTTCGTTCTTTTCATTCTTGCAAAATGCCATAATGCCTATCAAGGCAGTACATAATCATGATCACAATGCATTTTCAATATTTCTTATAATTCAACACAAGCAGTGTCACACACATGCAAGCAAGCATACACATATTACCTATACACACAACAACCATAAATATATTACCCACCTAATATCGCTCGAGAATCCAACTCACTGTTGTCCTTCCTCTTGCAATTGGATCAGGTCGGCTTGGTTTCTTATAACAAACTAAGTTCCCATTCAAACAATATTCAAAGGAAATATTCAAAAGCTTGAAAATCAAAAGAAAAAGCACGAAAAGTCTACATTCGACTTCCACCTAAATTCCCGAATCCTAAGATCAAAATTTGAACTTCCCTTATTTCATAAAACTTGTAGCCCTACGGCTCTAGTCCACAACGAATCCAAAATCACCTCATTTGGACTTTTACAACAAAAGATATGCCCAAAATACTAAAATTCATCTTTGCTTTGGAAGGTATGCCTCGCGCGAACGGGCCGTGCTCGTCATGACGAACGGTCAGGTTTCGTCATGGGCAGCACGCAAGCTTAGCCATGGCGCGCACCATTTTCTCGCACGTCGTGACGTTGCTCACCTTCCTCGCACGTCACGAAGAACATAAATTCGCACGTCGCGACGAACTCGCACGTCGCGGCGTGTTCATACGCACATCGCGACGTGCGGGCCTAGAAAACGTCTCTGAACCTGATTTTCCAGCATTTTCTAACTTCAATCCTTCCCTTAAACAAATGCAACACATCTAAACCTTAATTCAAGTCTTAGACTACATTTCTAACCCATTAACAACTTAAAAACACACAAAAACTCATCAACCCAAGGAATCTATCCATTTTTCCCTTTAAACCCTAAACCACCGATGGTAACACATTCAATCCATCTTAGGGTTTAATCTAACCACAATACAATGGAATGAAGCTAAACTTACCCGAAAATTGCTTCGAGTCAGTCGGAAATCACTAGGATCACAAAACTCCCTTTTTCTTCTCCTTCTTCCTCACCCACGATACTCCTTTCTTCTTTTCTCTTCTTTCTTTCCTTTCCCTTTTTTCTAACTCTTTCTTAAGTCTAAAGGGAATACAAAGACCAACTTACCCCTCCTTGTAAAGCCTTAACCCATTCCAACCCTAGTAATCTTCCCAAAATGCCCTCACACATTTTACCCTTTCATGCTCATTAAATCACAAAACTCAATTTAATATCAATTATCCACTAATACTCCCAATTTCATCAAACTAAGGCATAAACACATAATTAACACAATTCATGCTTAATAACATTAAAAAAAAATTCGGGGCCCAACAACTCAGACAGGTCACCTAAGAATATTTTTTTTTTAGAGTGATAGCTTATGCCTCGAGACAGTTGAGGTCTCATGAGATGAATTATCCAGTGCATGATTTGGAGTTAGCAGCATTGGTTTTTGCTCAGAAGATCTGGAGACATTATTTGTATGGTGAGACGTTCCAGATCTTCACTTATCATAAGAGTTTGCGGTATTTGCTGAGTCAGCGAGAGTTGAATCTGAGGTAGAGGAGATGGTTAGAGTTGCTTAAGGATTATGACTGCACGATTGAGTATCACCCAGGGAAGGCCAATGTGGTGGCAGATGCTTTGAGTAGGAGATCTCACATTAGTGCAGCTCAGATTCAGATTGAGAGGTTGCCTAGTCTGATCCATTTGAGAGCTCTGAATGTACAGATGGATTTGGGTCAGGATGGAGCTTCGATTGCTACTTTGAGGCTTAGGCCGATGCTGCATGACCGGATCAGGATCCGGTGTTAGTGAGGCTAATGGACAGAGTGAGATCTGATCGGGGTTCTGAGTTTGAGTTGAGAGATGGGACTCTTTGGATAGGACAGAGACTCTGTGTTCCTGATGTGGATGATTTGAGGCGTGAGATTCTAGTGGAAGCACATTTGGCTGCTTATGCTATGCATCCTGGTACTACCAAGATGTATCACACTCTTAAGTTACATTTCTAGTGGCCTGGCATGAAGAGGCAAGTGGTAGAGTTTGTTTCTCGGTGTCTGACGTGCCAGCAAGTGAAGGCTGAGCACCAGGCTCCAGTGGGGAGATTGCATTCGTTGCCTATTCCGGAGTGGAAATGGGAACGAATCACTATGGATTTTGTGATGGGGTTGCCTAGGACGCCGAGGCAGCATGATGCAATCTGGGTCATAGTGGACCGGTTGACTAAATCGGCTCACTTCTTGCCAGTGAGGGAGAGCAATACTCTCAATCAGTTGGCCCAGAAGTATGTGGCAGAGATTGTGCGACTGCATGGGGTCCCGGTATCTATAGTTTCAGACAGGGATTCGAGGTTTTGGAAGAGTTTGCAGTCGGCTATGGGTACAAGATTGAACTTCAGCATAGCATTTCATCCTCAGACAGATGGGCAGAGTGAGAGGACGATTAAGACTGTTGAGGATATGATGCGAGCTTGTGTATTGGAGTTCCGAGGTGCATGGGATCAATATCTGCCTCTGGTTGAGTTTGCTTATAATAATCAATTCCAGAGCAGTATTGGGATGGCACCGTATGAGGCGTTGTATGGACGACAGTGTAGATCGCCTCTTTATTGGGATGAAGAGGGTATGAGGATGCTTGAGGGTCCCGAGCTGATTCAGGACACTGTGAATACGCGTTGGCTCGAGAAGTATGGCTCACATGTCGGTCAGCTGGGGTTAATTTTGGGGATGACCTAGTTTAGGATTTTGTCTCAGTTCTTTTTTGGAAATATCTGTATAGTTTATGGAAACTGATAGACTTGTAAATTATGTTTTAAGGTTATGAAATGAAAGAATTTTGGTTTTAAAAAAAATTTAGAAATGTTGATATTGCAGTTTAAATTGTATTGATGCCATGAGGTTTATAGAATTGATCGTTTATAGTGCACCCTCATCGTGGGTTATGTATCGGAACGACCTACGGGCGTCTCGGTGCATACCTTATGGTAAGGGGATGCTACATTAGGCGTGCCTTTTTAATGTAAAGTCCGGCCTCTACTGCCATCACTCCAGGTATTGTCCTCTTTGGCACTTGTGTGAGTCACGACTCGAACACAAGACCTCAAGGTTTTGTTCCACTTTGCATGGACGCCTCTTACCATTGAGCAAATTTGCTCAATGGTAAGAGGCGTCCACGCAAAGTGGAACAAAACCTTGAGATCTTGTGTTCGAGTCGTGACTCACACAAGTGCCAAAGAGGACAATACCTAGAGTGATGGCGATAGAGGTCGGGCGCTACACTAACGATCCGTTACTCTCTCACCCAAACAAAGCACATAACAATTCGTTTCATGCTCAAAGCATTTTATCAAAGTTTTCATATTTTTCGTTCTTTTCATTCTTGCAAAATGTCATAATGCCTATCAAGGCAGTACATAATCATGATCACAATGCATTTTCAATATTTCTTATAATTCAACACAAGCAGTGTCACACACATGCAAGCAAGCATACACATATTGCCCATACACACAACAACCATAAATATATTACCCACCTAATATCGCCGAGAATCCAAATTCACTGTTGTCCTTCCTCTTGGCAATTGATCAGGTCGGCTTGGTTTCCTATAACAAACCAAGTTCCCATTCAAACAATATTCAAAGGAAATATTCAAAAGCTTGAAAATCAAAAGGAAAAGCACGAAAAGTCTACATTCGACTTCCACCTAAATTCCCGAATCCTAAGAGCAAATTTCGAACTTCCCTTACTTCATAAAACTTGTAGCCCTACTGCTCTAGTCCTCAACGAATCCAAAATCACCTCATTTGGACTTTTACAACAAAAGATATGCCCAAACTACTAAAATTCATCTTTGTTGGAAGCAGGGCGCTCGCCGCGGCGAACGGGCTGTGCTCGTCGCGGCGTGCACCATTTTCTTGCACGTCGCAACGTTGCTCACCTTCCTCACACGTCATGATTTAACATAAATTCAAGACGTCAGGATTTAACTCGCACGTCATGGCAGAAATTCATACGCACGTCGCGACGCAGCGAGCTCGAGAATGTCTCCGAACCCGATTTTCCAGCATTTTCTAACTTCAATCCTTCCCTTAAACAAATGCAACACATCTAAACCTTAATTCAAGTCTTAGACTACATTTCTAACCCATTAACAACTTAAAAACACTCACAAACTCATCAGCCCAAGGAATCTATCCATTTTTCCCTTTAAACCCTAAACCACCGACAGTAACACATTTAATCCATCTTAGGGTTTAATCTAACCACAATACAATGGAATGAAGCTAAACTTACCCAAAAATTGCTTCGAGTCAGCCAGAAATCACTAGGATCACAAAACTCCCTTTTTCTTCTCCTTCTTCCTCACCCACGATACTCCTTTCTTCTTTTCTCTTCTTTCTTTCCTTTCCCTTTCTTCTAACTCTTTCTTAAGTCTAAAGGGAATACAAAGACCAACTTACCCCTCCTTGTAAAGCCTTAACCCATTCCAACCCTAGTAATCTTCCCAAAATGCCCTCACACATTTTACCCTTTCATGTTCATTAAATCACAAAACTCAACTTAATCTCAATTATCCACTAATACTCCCAATTTCATCAAACTAAGGCATAAACACATAATTAACACAATTCATGCTTAATAACATTAAAAAAATTCGGGGCCCAACAACTCAGACAGGTCACCTAATAATATTCTTTTTTTAGAAAAACAAGCCAATCAAGCAATTCTTCAGTAACAAAATAGAAACAACAATGGGGTCCCCAAGAAAGATAAATTAATTATTCCCTTTCAACCCGAAAAGCCAACTAAAAGAATTTGGATAGGTCAATTTATCTTGGAGCTAAGCCTAGTTATGAACGAGCTTCCACCACTACTACGGAGTTAGTAGTTGACAAAGATGAGTGCATCAAAAAAGTGCAATAACAAACCACCCAAATGCTCTAAAAGTACTAAATAAAACAAAAACCAAACAACGAAATAAAATAGAGATAAATATTTGCAAAGAAACACATAAATGCATAAATAAACTAACTATCATGCTCAAGGATAAAATAAATGAAAACAAAGTGAAAACAATTGAACAAAACACAAACAAAAATATTTGCAAAACAAACAAAGTGACCCTCCCCTACTTGAACTAAGCAATGTCCTCAATGGAAGGAGAAGTGGGAAAAGACGATCACTGAGAAGATGGGGGGGTTGGAGGTGGTGGGTTTCCGAGAGAGGAATACCACTGACGCCACGAGTTGAAAGCAGTTATCATATCTTGAATTTGATCATTATGAGACTTAACCATTTGTTGCAAAGTGGTTTGATTTACACTAAGAGTGGAAAGGGTATCTCCTAAATGATGAAGATAGTGACCTTGATCGGTGACTAAGGTACGTAAACTAGCTTGTTCAGTTTGGATGGAGGTGAGTGTGGATTAGAGAGTGCTGAAATAAAATGTGGAAGGAGATGGTTGGAATGAGGAGAATGGTATTGAAGTAGGTTAGGTAGGAGGTGGGGCATCATCTAATGGATCTGGAGTGGTGTGATCTAGCAAAGGCATCCAATCAATGTTTGATGGATCACAAAGAGTGGTTCAAGCTGGACATGGAAAACGAAACTTGACATTATTAGGGTAAACCCAATAACATTGTCCCCTTATCGATCAGTAATGCGAGACCAAAAGCAAAATCGGTCAAAGCTAGAAGCAACCTTATGACGAATGATGTCTAAGCCAGTAGGAAGGGAGTAAATGGCGTTGAACTCATCCAAGGTTAAAGTGTGTCTTCTCCCTAAAAGTTGAAAGGAAATATTACCTACTTGAAAATCACTCCCTTGAGTAACCTCAACATAAATTATACTCAAAAATTCCAAAGTTATGTTCGAATACGTTGAGCACCTAACATCTAGAAAATTTCTCAAACCAATAGCCCCAAACAATCTATATATATTAGATAGTAAGTCCAAGTTACTCAAAGTTTCTTCATTGTAATACCTAGTTGCAACTAGAGGTCTATCTTTCAATTTTTCATATCTAGCATAATCATAACTATCAAATAAACCAAGGGGATTGGAATTACCTCTTTTCTGCGGTGGTTGAGACAATTGCTTGCGGCTTAAGCTTGACCCTCCAAGTGAGATTCTACTCCTCTTAGGTCCCATTGTTAAAGGGTTTGATGGTGAGAATGAGTGAAAATGAAAATGGAAGAGGAATGGGGAGATGGTGATAATAGAGATGAGAGTAGGATAGGGTGTGTGAGTGGAGTTGGATATTATGGTTAAAGTTGAGAGTGAGTGTAGATTGCGATTTTTAGCATAGTAAAATTTCCACAATATTTATACAGTAATGGCTCTTCCCACACATAGTATTTAGCATCAGAGATGAGTTTCTTCTTATGTTGATAAGTAATCTCTGGTGGGAACACTTCATAAATGATATAATTAACCAAGTTTGCATACCATGGTGTTGCAAGAGATGATATAGCTAATAGTTGTTCTTCCGAAATGGAATCATCAATTGGAGAGTCTTCACTGGGAACAGTAATCCTAGAAAGGTGATCAGCTACCACATTCTCAGTACCAGCTTTATCCTTGATTTCCAGATCAAATTCTTGTAGTAATAAGACCCATCAGATAAGACATAGCTTGGAGTCCTTCTTCTTCAACAAATGTCGTATGGCTACATGATCTGTAAAGAGAACAACTTTAGAATTAATTAGGTAAGACCTAAATTTTTCAAGAGCAAAAAATTTCTGCTAAAAAATCTTTTTCTGTGGTGGCGTAATTGATCTGAGCCTCATCTAAAGTACGACTAACATAGTATATGGCGTAAAACTTGTTGTCCTTTCTTTGTCCCAAAACGGCTCGCAAAGCATGACAAGTTGCATCTCACATAACTTCAAATGGAAGATCCCAATTAGGTGCTTACATAATCGGAGCTGTAACTAAGGCATCTTCCAACCTGTAATAAGCACTCAAACAATCCTCATTAAATTCAAAAGGTACATCCTTGACAAGTAAACGTGTGAGAGGTTTTGCTATTTTGGAAAAATCTTTGATGAACCGTCAGTAAAAACCAACATGTCTAAGAAAACTTCTCACACCTTTTACTGAGGTAAGTGGGGGAAATTTTTTAATTACTTCCACTTTTTCTTTGTCAACTTCAATACCTTTACTTGACACCAAATGACCCAATACAATCCCCTCTTGTATCATAAAATGACACTTCTCCCAATTCAAAACTAAATTAGCTTCTTCACATTTTCCAACACTTTTGACAAAATTTTCAAACAATCATTAGATGACAAACCATAAACAAAGAAGTCATACATAAACACTTCTATTATGTTTTCAATGAAATCAGAAAATATCGCCAACATACAACGTTGAAAAGCAGCAGGGGCATTACAAAGATCAAAAGGCATTCTCCTATATGCAAAGGTACCATATGGACATGTAAAAGTGGTTTTGTCCTGATCTTGTGGGTGAATGGGAATCTGGAAGAAACCCGAATACCCATCAAGATAACAAGATAACAAAAATGAGAGTTCCTAGCAAGTCTTTCTAACATCTGCTTAATGAAAGGAAGGGGAAAATGATCTTTCCTAGTTACAAAATTCAACTTACGATAATTTATACATATTCTCCCCCCGATGACAGTCCTAGTTAGAATGAGTTCATTCTTTTCATTTTTCACTATTGTCATCCCTCCTTTCTTAGGAATTACTTGGACTGGACTAACCCACTTACTATCTGAAATAGGGTAAATTATGTCAGCCTTAAGCAACTTCAAAATTTCCTTTTTAACCACTTCTTACTTACTAGGATTTAACCTTCTTTGATGTTCAATGGTAGGCCTATGGTCATCCTCCATTAGGATTTTATGCATGCACACAGAAGGATGAATTCTCTTAAGGTCATCTAGAGAATAACCTATGGCCTTTCTATGCTTTCTTAAGACGCTAACAAGTTTTTCAGTATCAGTAGCATCCAATTTAACATTCACAACCACAAGATAAATAGAATTAGGGCCTAGAAATTCATACCTTAAATTGTAGGGAAGTGGTTTGAGTTCTACCTCATGTGCTTTCATTTGAGTTAGTTGATCCACTTCTAGAACTTCAAATCATCAGATAAGCTCGAAAATTTAGTGGCTTTTAACAGGTCAAACTGAACACAATCCTCACCAATCTCAAAAGATAATTTGCCATTTGTTACATCTATCTGACATCCCGTTGTAGCCAAAAATGGCCTCCCAAGAATGATTGGGGTGTAAGTGTCTTCCTCCATTTCCAAAATAAAAAAATCAACAAGCACATACAAATTACCTACTTTAATAGGCACATCTTCTAATACACCAACAGAATATTTAACAGATCGATCTGTTAATTGCAAAGCAACATTAGTAGGTGTCAACTCTCCTAAATCAAGCTTCTTACAAAAAGAGAGTGGCATTAGACTCACACTTGACCTCAATCACACAAAGTGCATTCAATTGTAACTTTACCAATTTGACAAAGGATTGAAAAGCTACCAGGATCTTTGAGTTTCAGAGGAAGCTTGTTTTGAATGGCAGGACTATGTTCAACAGTCAAGGCAATAGTTTCATGCTCTTTAGCTTTCATTTATTTGACAAAATTTCTTTTAAAAACTTAGCATAAAAAGGCATTTGAGAAAGTGCATCTGTGAAAGGAATATTGATGTAGAGCTTTTTGAGAACTTCTAAGAATTTTCCAAATTCAGCATCTAATTTGACTTTGGCTATTCTATGAGGAAAGGTTATTGGTGGAGTGTATAGTTTTTGGGATGGCTTTTTTGGTTCCTTAGAAGGATCATCCTCACTTTCTTTTCCTTCTCAACTTCTACCTCTCTCCTAGCCTTGTCTTGAGTTCAACTATGCCCTCTTTTGCATCTTCATTCCTAGGATCATGGGGTCCTGCCAATTGTTTTTCACTTCTCAATATGATGGCTTTACAATGCTCCCTAGGATTGGTTTCAGGTTGACTAGGTAATTTCCCTGATGGTGTGGTCGAGGAACTAGCCTAATTTGCGATTTGGTTCTTAAGAAACTTATTATGGGTAGCTAACAAGTCTACGTTAGAGGTTAATTGCTTGATGGTTTCTTCTTGTTGTCTTTGGGCTAGTAACATGGATTCCATCATACTTTCCAGGTTTGATTTTGGAGGTCCTAGTGGATTGGAAGATCTTTGAAATCTAGGAGGTGGTCTAATGTTTGGCTGAAATGGGGGGTTTTGGTTATTACTTTAGGAGAAATTAGGATTGGTTCTCCAACCTGGGTTGTGAGTGTTTGAGTGTGGGTCAAATTGAGGTCTACAATTAACGTTGTTTATGGCATGAACTTGCTCACTACCCTATTCTTGAGCAGAAGGACTACCAAACGATCTAACCTATGAATCATGGAATCAAATTTAGTAGAAAGTATAGTAAGTGCATCAACATCATACTTACCTAGAGTACGTTTTGTTGCTCCTTGTTCATTGGACCATTGTTAGTTATTGAGAGCCATCTCTTCAATGAGATTGTATGCATCATTATAAGTTTTATTCAAAATTGCTCCACTAGCAATAGGATTGATTAATGTCCTCATTAACTAGAGTAATCCATTATAGAAGTTATGAAGGACCATCCAAGTTGGTAAGCCATAGTGTGGACATAACTGAAGTAAATCTTTATAACGCTCCCACGCTTTATACAACGTCTCATCATCTTTTTGTGTGAATGTTGAGATTTGATTTCTGAGATTCTCCATTTTACTTGGAGGAAAATACTTGGATAAGAACATCCTGGAGAGTTGATCCTATATGGTAATAGATCCAGCTGGAAGTGAATGAAGCCATGCTCTTACCTTATCCCTTAAAGAGAATAGGAAAAGATAGAGACAAATGGCATCGGGGTTGACTCCATTCATTTTTAGGGTGTCACAAACTTCAAGGAAGACCATTAAGTGCATATTTGGATCCTCGATAGGTGACCCTCTAAATTGCAACTGCTGCATCATAGAGATAAAGGCTGGTTTCAACTTGAAATTATTTGCTTCTACATTTGGATTATGAATCCTCGAAGTGTTTTATTGTACTCTCAGCTCAGCATAATCACCGAGTCGTGGTCCTACTCCTTTTTCTATCGTATTGCTACTACCAACAGTTGTTACCTTCTTCTTATCTACAAACCTCTGTCTCTTTATCCTGTGATACATTTTATCAATCTCATGATCAAATGTGGTTGTGAAAATATATTGCATATAAATCTCAATTTGCCACTGCACGAGGAACAAAAATGAGAGTGAACAAACTTATATACAAAGAATATACAAATAAGCCTATAACTATAATAGAATAAGTAAAGTTTAATCAACTATGTTTAGAAAAATTCAATATTTGACGCAAGTCCCCAGCAACAACACCAAAAACTTGATAGGCGCCACAAGTATACAAGTTTAGTTGAAGCAATCAAGTGTCGATCCATAAGAACTAGGTCAAAGTACTAAATTTATACCTTCAAACATTAAACATCACTTTTCAGTACTTAGTTTAACATCTATCAACATTCAATAAGAAACCCTAGATTAGATAGATCAAATCAACATTAGATCAAAATATTATACTAAAATCAAAACAACATTGAATTTAAAAGTAAAGGCATAAGGTTTAATACATAAATCCCAAGTTAAATCAAACATCCTAGAATAACTATAGAGTCATTATTGAATTCAACTAAAGAGTAAAATCATAACATGAACATCAAAGATAAATAACAAGTAAAAGAGGAGAAAGAGCTCCAATTGATTCTTGAATCTCGATTTCTCAATTTTCAAGTCTCCCCTTATGATTTCTCCATTCTTTCTCCTTTTCTTCTCTTGTTTTCTCTCCAAACTCGACCCAGAATTTCTCCTCCCGCTTTAAATCCATTAACAGCCTTTTTAACCACTTGAAACATTGTCAGATCTATCATACATGGACCGTGTGATAATACATGATCAGACCATGTTCTTCTTGGGTCTGACTGCCTTTTCGCTATTGGAATACATGGTCAGTGTTAACTTACGTAGCATAACTGTGTACTCCTTTGATCTTCATTTTCTTCCCAAAACATCTGTAAACATCGAAAACAAAACAGCAGTACCAAATTCACAAAAACTAAAGACAGTTTAACATTATTCAATATTAAAAAAAAAAAGACAAAATAGAGCTAAAATATATCAAAAATATTGTTTTATCAATATACTAGTTTTCAGTTAATTTTGAGAACCGAATCTAGAACCTTTTTTATTGTTGACTTTTTTGGTTTTGTTTTCGATGTACAGTTTGTGGGTTGATTTTGGTACCGTACTAACAATTGGTGGGAGACTAATTTTATCTCTTTGCTTTAAAGAGCTTATTTTGTTGCTTTGGTGTTGTGGTTTTTTCCTTTTAATTTATGTTTTTCGTGAGTGCCTCCAACATAATTAGAAGTCATGTCCTAAGTATGTACATATTATGAGCAAGCAAATGGTTGGAATATATGTTATCAGTTTGGGTTCGTAAGAGGTTAAGAAGGCATATAAGTCATTTGAAGGTCTACCCTGTTGGAGTTGGTCTTATGGACTACATGGGAAACAAAGTAATGTCTGTGCCCATTCTTCATTAGTCTATTGCGTTAATATAAAGGCAAGAAGTATCAAGTTCACAATCATGCTTAATGTTGGTCCTTTAATGCCCGAGCCCATGTTTTCCTTTTTCATTTGTGGATCTCTTATTAGCTAGCTGTAGCTGACTAATGCAGGGATCAGTTTCTGTCAACACATTCATACAAATGCATAAATATAAAAGATCAAGATATGAAGAAGACATGTACTAAAATAAAGAAACAAATAGTAGCAACAAAAAGGAAAGTAAAGGTCCTGTTTTTATTTATCATATATTTGATACTGTTTGAAATAGGGCAGATTGTGAAATTTTTGATCTGGCTACATATGATTCCAAACTTTTTAACTCTTGTATACAAGGACAAGGTTGTTGATTTCCATTGGAACATATATGATCCTCGGACGGTTGTCAATGTGTTTGATGATTATGAGACAACTGGTGGAGGGGGCACATTGCAGGCGAGTAGTTTTCTTCTCTACTTGCTTTCAATCTATCTGATTACTTTTTAGAAGGTTTCTTGATTTTGATAAGATGAATGGCATATTGAAGATAGATTCTTAAAGAAAAAGGTTTTGTTGGTAAAAACAGATATGGCGAATGAGTGATTTACTCTATCGACCAGAGGATGAGTTTTTGACCGAATTTAAAAAGTTCAAGTCACATGTTGTTTCATGTGGTTCGAAGGAATGAGGAGTCAAATATGGATTAACCGTTAGGAACCATGCAAAGAACTCTAGCAGTGAGTTCATATTGTGATTTAGCTATGTTGTATTTTTCAATTTGAACATAATAGAATTTGGTAGGGATGCTGATGCATGTAGTTTATGGATGTACATCTCATTATGTGCTTAGATAATGCTTTCAAAGTTATTCTATGAAAGAACTAAAACCAAATAGAAGTTCTTATAATGGTTGTTTCAGATTGATTGTGATAATATATGTTGTGCCTTGAAATTAGTAGGGTATGGGAGTGGGCCGTTTGTGGGTAGATTTTAAAAAATAGTTTTTAGTTATTTACCGACGAAAAAAAAGTCCATCAGTAAATTTATTAAATGTATCGATGAAAAAAATGTTTCTCAGTAAATTTATCAACTGAACACAAAACATAATAACCATCGGTATACTCACTGATGGTACACAATTTTAATATGTAAATTTACCGACGATCGTTTCTCTGACACCTTTTTCCGTTGGTAAATTTTGTCGCTAAATAATCTTTTTGACAAAATATTTAGACATTATGTCGGTAATTTTCCGATGCTATTTCCCCCTTTTCTTATACTGATATTGAATTATGTTTAATACATAAGTTAAGGGGTCTTTAATCATTTCTTGATATGGATATTTATTTGTATGCTTAATTTTGTTACTGCTTTGTTATATCACAAATATTTTGTCATCTTCAAAAAAGGAGAGATTATTAAACCAAAGGAGGTTCCAATTGGTGTTTTGATGATAAAAACATATGTACTACTAATGAGTGTATTATTTTATTAGAAGCAATATAAGAACAAATGTAAATATAAACTCAAGAAGATGGTTCATGAAGTTGATAAAGAAAATTTGAAGTTTGTAACTTTCAAAGAGAAATCAAGTCAAGAATAAAAGAAGATTAAGGCACATGAAGGTCATTTTGTATTTTGTAATATTATTTATAATTTCATTTTGTCACTTTGAAGATTTTAAAGGCTTACCATGAATAAAATTTTCATATCACTTTATTACATGAGTTTTTTCATTCATCAAGAGGCATTGAAACTTTTGGTTTTAAAATAAATGCCTCTTGATCATCCAAAAATTTGATCAAGTTTGAGCATTTGAAATTGTTAAAATTATGTTTTTAAGGGATTAGTTGACCAATATATATTAGTGGTTGATCAATATAAGTTAAATGTATAACAAATGAATTTGTTGACACATCGACTAAACAATATAGTTGAGTGCTCGAACAATGTGTAATAGCTAGCAAATTTTGGGTATTAAATACATATTGGTTGACTTATATCACCTAGTGGTCGACCAATATAGGTTAAACATGTAATAACACTATTTATTGATACATTGTTTGACTAATATAGTGGTATAGTTGACCAATATCCCTCTAGGGGACACATTGGTTGACCGATACATCCTAATGATCAACTAATGTCTTAAAAACTAGTGAATTTGTGCATTTAATGCACATTGATTGACTTATGTGCTACACTGGTCAATCCTCTATAACTAACCATTGTAACAACTACTATTTAGCTCCAATGGCTAGTAGGGTCCAAAAAGTCTATAAATACATAATTTTCAATGTTTATTAAATAAAAAAGAATTTGGGTATCTTATACACACATTTCTAAATATTTGCTAAGCATTTGAGTAATATTATCTCATGTATGAATGAGCCTTTTTGAAATTTTCAAAGTGATAAAGTGAGATAATATGAGTTGTTAAATTTTTTAAGATGTTTATATATTGTATCTGAGGGTGTTCTAAGTGATATTAAAAGGGTTACTCTTTGCTCGAAAAAGATTGTACAAAGATCATTCTTTGCTTTGAAAGAATGGTTAAAAGCAAAATTCTAAGAAAAGACTTGGACATAGATATAAACGAAAGATGTTTATTGAACCATTATAATTCGATTTTCATTTCTCTTCCCTTATCGTTTTTACATTGTTACTTAAGCATGTTATTTTGTACGATATTTTCATCTTTTATAAATTGTGTTCATTTAACAAATTAGTAATATTTTTGTTTATAATTTATCAGCATTCAATTCACCCTCTCCTACCTTCTCTTGGGTGCCATTAAGAACTAATATATTAAATAAAGTCACCACTTTACCTTATTAAGGAAAGATAGAAAAAAAAAACTTAAAGGAAAGGAAATAAAGAGGTCCTAAATAGAAAATTAAGTATGGATTCGAGCTATAAAATAAGGAAGGTTTTAGCACCATATCTTATCTACATAATTTATTACCCAGACTTGAAAAATATTTTGTAAAAATTTAAAAATGTTTTAAGGGAAATTGGGTGTGAAGTGAATAAAAGTAAGATAAAAAAAAAGAAAATAAAACATGTGATTGAGTTTATGGTTTGACCTACAGTTTAAAAATAAAACACTTGAATTGATACCAAAAAAATTTAAAGCATATTGGTAAATTTTAGGAGTTTATATTTTACTAAAGTTTTAAAATAAATTTTGAACTTTAATTTGAAGGAAACTTTGATTTATATATGATGATGATATAAAGGAAAACAAAATTTTAATGAGATAAAGGAAAAGTAAAGAGGTAATGAATTAAACTATTAAATTTTTTAGATTTTTTTATTTTAGGATTTGATCTTTTAAAATTTTAAACAAACTAACAACTCGATTTGAAAAGTTTTTTTCATTAATATTTTGCTATTGTGGCTAGTGGAGCACTTGTAAAATGATATTTAGAGGGTTACATGGCTCTTCGTCTTTGTCAATATGTTTTTTTAGCCTCTTATCACAAATATGTTGTAGTTATGTATCTAAAATGAAATCAATTGTTTAATTCTTAAAACCTATGCGAGAAACAAGATGTCATGTAACCCCTTTGAATGTTAGTTTTCATGTACTCCATCAATCATATCAATAGAATGTAAATGTTTAGATAAAATTTTGAGCTAAACTATATGATTTCAAAAATTTGAACACCTAATTACAATTTTAAAGGTTAGACAATTAAATGAAAAACCTAAGCTAGTTTGTCACTTTATAATTTATTATCCTAAAGGAAAATGAAGGATCTTATTAAAAGATTAGAAAAGATCCTACAAGTAGGTTGGATTTTCAAAAGAAATTGGTGAAATAGGATATTTAAAAATATAAAAAGGACCAAATTTAATTTAGTTAATCTTATTTGGTTAAATTTTGTTTGGTCTTTGTAATAATTAAAAAGAAGAAAATTGCCTGAATGTTTGTTAAATAAAAAGGATAAGTAAGGTATTAAAAGTCAAAGACTTGGATAAAACTAACAAAAATTCAAAGGCAAACTAAGAAAAAAGGTAAATAATGTATTCCCAATTAGAGTGCTAGCCCAACTAATTTTCTAAAAATCAAACCAAGTTAAAAAATAGAAATTTATCCCTTTTAAGCACATGAGGCACAATTAAATATGATTTTTAATCATTTTTAAACTGAATTTGGGTTTTGAAAAGAAGTATTGGGAATTAAAAAATATGTTTATTACCCTTTATTAGGTTGTCTCACTCCACTTATACCCTCCACTAGGTCAAGCACTCACAATCCATAAAAAGAACAATATGCATTTTTATTTAGTTTTAATTTAAATTTTGAGTGAGGTTCTTTTAAACTAAGTCAATTACCCAAATTAATTTTAAAAATAACTCCTAGGTTATAACCCTCTTAAATTGAAAGCAAATTGGTTGCTTTTCTAATTAATTAAAAAAATTTGGAAGCAGAATGAGCTTTTATTTATTTGTAAACTACATTATGAAATAAAAATACACAAATTTTTAGCTTAAGCTCAAGGAAAAACTTCTTAATAACTCTGAATTCAATTGGACTGACCTAATGTGTCTAATTTAGACTCTTAACTAGGTTGTCCTTTTTGTAAAAGTTTGTGTTATTGCTTGTAATGAATTGCCCTCCTAACTTGCCTAATTTAATCACTCTTTTCAATATTGTCCATAAAATGTTCATCTATTGGAGATAAAGACACATTAATACAATGTAACACTCTAAATTAAGCACATCCAACTATAAGACTACCACAAAAACAAGTAGGTTATTATAAATTTCAATTAAAATGAAACAAAGACCGGTATAAGAAGATTAAAAGCAAGATAAATACAATAATGCTAGATAAATACCAAAAAAACTTTGATTAATCACATGTATCTAACTGGGTAAAGAGAAAAAATAAAGAGTGAAGGAGAAGACTGAATAAACAACATAATAGCTACTTGGATAATAAGGTAACAGAACTTTACAAATAAGAGAACAATAGAAACACAACATATTTTTTGACTGAATTAGCTTGAAGCACATAAATGCTTATTATTTGAATAATATGATTGATCAATGAACATATAAAAACATAAGCACACTAATATAGTAATAACAAGCTTAATGGGAGAAGAAAAAGCTCCCTTATTACAATCTTTATTATTGCATCTTCTAAAGAAAATAATTATATATTCAACTACTAGGAATTAGTATATAGTAAGTTGGCAACTCGAAAATCCAAGCTTTCCCTATTTGTTTCATCAAAACAAGTGACCATGTGTACCTCATTCTAGCATTCAAAATGATATAACCACATTTTAATGTTTCACATAACAAGAATAAAAATTAAGAATCAATACTTAATGGAAGAAACTTAATGTAACCCATTTACTATCATTGGCACTAAACTTGATCTTATCTTGATAGATACATAGAGCACAAAGAATGATCAAGTAGATAAAGAAAAATTAATACAAAATCATAACTACATCATAAATAACATATCTTTGATAAGTATATTTTCTAAACACATAAGTAGATCAGTCTTAAAGTTCTGATGAATGAAAAAAATAAAAGATCATGTTATCTTTTAATATGGTTTCCATATCAAATATGTATCCTCCATAGGCATTCACAAGTCACAATGCATCATTTATGAATCCATAACATTAGAAAATTTAGAAATTATATGATGAGGAATTATAAAACCAAACAGGGATGTGAGAACTATATGTCTTTAAAGTATTTGATGATTAAGTTATTTTTTATGCACCTAGAGTGATGACCTCATAAAAAATAAAAGAATGGCGAGCATAAAGGGCTAAAAGATTTGGAGAGACTGGGTGACAAATTTCCAAAATGGGAGAGGCTATAGAGGAAGCAGATAAGAATGATCTATGGTCCCTCAAATTAATGGTCTTTATATTTTTGTGATTTTAAAATGAAAAATGACAGATGGTTCTAGTTATAGTTTCCAAAACATGATTAGGGATGATGGAAAGTTTTGGTGATTTTAGTAATAAAAGTGATAACACGATAAAATTACAGTAACTAAGATGAGAAAGTTAATGAAAAGATCCAATAAAATGATGGAGAACAATGAGATTATATTAAAAAAAATTGCTAGAGAAACCAATGGTTTTCTAAGTAAGTGATAAGTATAGAGAACCAAGAGGAAAGATGGAGGGGGTTATGGTTAACAAAGACAATGAAGGAAAAAATGAGTGAAAGTAGAAAGAGGCAAGAAAGTGAGAGAAGACATTGGAAATGATCTACAAATGGGTCATTAAGATGGATACAGGGATGAAGACAAAAATAGGTTGAAAGAAAACCATAGAAGGACTAGAAAAGGCCAAAACTTTGAAACCTAGAATCAACTCATTGTTTCCTTTTCTATTTTTTGAGACTCTAGTTTTCTTTGATTGTTGTTTTTTCTTCCTGATGGCTTCCCTAAAGGTAAAAGTTTAAGTTAAACCCTAACATTTTGATTTGTTTCTTGTGAGTCTTTGCGCCAGTTGTGCGTTTTATATGGTAAATTGGGATCAAAAATTAAGTAATTGTAAACTTTTCAAAACTAGAGGACAATATTTTGGAATTTTTCCAAACATTATCATCTGGCTCAATCAAAAATCCTAAACTCATCTCCTTTATGTCTTTTTTAATCCTTGTACACTATTTTTCTCTTCTTGTCACCTAAAACTTGTGTTTTTTAGAATGAAAATTGAAGGACATAAAGCTGCTTCATAGTCTATAATGTTAAGCATGCATTAAAGTTCGCTTTTGTATTTTGTTTATCATTCATCAAACTTTTTGATATGTATTCAATTGATTATACATTTATTCCATAGCACTTAGTTTAATGATATGAAATGCTTAAGACATTCATTTTAGCTCATAGTTGGTTTTAGGTACAATTCAGAAACAAAAGAGCTAAAGTGAGTCAAAAACACTATATTTGAGCCATCTTTTTTAGATTCACACTCATTTATCTTCATGGAATAAGAAGGAGAAGGATTAGAATTAAAGGATACAAGAAAATACCAAAAGGAATGAAGAGCGACATTATTATGGTCATAAGCTACATCTCATGCCATGATAAATAAGTTATAGCCGTGAGAGTGTGTGACGACAGCCCATGGCATGCCTATGACATATGTTACCTGGCCCATTTTAAGCATACTTTTTGGTATAAAACAACATAATCTGATGACAAACATATGTTTCATTTGGGAGAAGCATTTCTAAGTGACGAACTCTCAATTTTGAAGAAGAAAAGAGGAAAAGCTCCATTCCTTTGGAGACTTATGAAGGGCTAGCTTTCTGATGCCAATTTGAAGGGGACATTGATGCCAAAGAGCCCAATTAATCATTTCTCTAATTCTTTGTTGATCTTTCTCTTAGGGATTGATTATGTTATCCTATCTTTAATGTTTGAGGGTTGTGTAAGAATGATTGAATGCTATTTTTTATTGTTTTTATATAAGAACCTATTGCTAGAATCTCCATTATAATTCATAATGATATGTTGAAATTCGTTTGTGGTAACTAATGATTTTTAATTATTAGGGATAGCATAACCTAGGTTAAATGACCCGAGCTTGTGTGTTTTTTGCCTTAATTAATCTATTTTCCTAAATCGTAATGTGACTATCAAATTAAATTTAGAGAGCTTATTCTATGTTATTTGATAGCTAAGTTTAATTAACGAGCTCTTTTTAATTAAACACGACCTAAAGAAAAACCGAGGTTAACAAAGCTTGTTGATAACCTACGATTAATAGTTGCTATGAGAGATACGAGAACAACAATTCAACGAAGTTTGTTTAATTATGTGTAGACCAAGATTGAATCGATGACTTGGTCCCTAACGTATTCATCACTTTCATCATTTTTGAATTTTTTCTTTTATTCATTTTTTTAGTTTAGTTTCACTTTTTTTTATTTAAAATCAAACCAAATCCCCCATAACCTAATCACCAATTCTTTTCATTATGAAAGATAACTGAATACTCTCTATAGGATCGACCTAGACTTACCACTGCTATGTATCTCACCTTACCCTTGCCCACATTATAACCCTAAAAAGTCCTTTTGATTCATGATTATGGATGTGAACCTTAGTGGCGAAGAAATGAAATGATTTACATAGTGGGGGAATGTTGTGATCATGAAGGGTTTTTGAGTGTGCCTATAGATATCTCTTATTTAAGCACATTTTGTCCAAGTCTACCTCTAGATTGCTCATTTTCTAAAGGTGATGAATGTTGATTGATCATGACTAAAAGCGTTGAATGTTGAGTTTTTGTTATGGTTTTTGAAAGTTATTTCTCTTTGCTCATGATTATCTATTCAAAGGAAATATGAAAAATGCGTAATTATTTTTGGGTGTGACTTTAATTTTGATGTTTTGCCTCGAGGAAGGTCAAAAGCTAAGTATGAAGGAAATTGATATATGTTTAGTTAATTATACATTTATTTCATAACACTTAGTGTTTAATAAGATAAAATGTTTAAGACATTCATTTTAGTTCATATTTGATTTTAGGTACAATTCAGAAACAAAAAAGCTAAAGTGAGACGAAAGTATTATATTTAAGTCATCTTCTTGAGATTCACACTCACTTGTCTTCATGGAATAAGAAGGATAAGGATTAGAGCTAAAGGAGACAAGAAAACACCTAAAGGAATGAAGAGTGACATTGTTATGGTCGTAAGAGTCCATGACACATTTGTCATGTCATGCCCATGAAATATGCCACTTGTCCCATTTTAACCTTACTTTTTGGTATAAAACAACATAATGAGATAGCAGACATATGTTTCATTTTGGAGTGGTGAACTCTCAATTTTGAAGAAGAGAAGGGGCAAAGCTCCATTCCTTTAGAGACCCACTGAGGGCTAGCTTCTCGACACCAATTCGGAGGTGACATCAACACTGAAAAACCCAGTTAAGCATTTCTCTCATTCTATATTGTTCTTTATCTTAAGGATTGATTATGTTATCCTATTTTTAATATTTCGATGTTGTGTAAGAATTATTAAATGCTCTATTTGATTGTTTTTATATAAGAACCCATTGCTAGAATCTTCAATATAATCTGCAATTGTTATATTGGAATTTGTTTATGTCAATTGAGGGTTTTTAATCATTAGGGATAGCATAACCTAGGTTAAATGACCTGAGCTTGTGTGATTGTTGCCTTGATTAATCTGTTTTAATAAATCCTAATGTGGTTATTTAGTTAAATCTGGAGAGCTTGTTCTAAGTTGTTCTATAGCTAGCTTTAATTAACGAGCTCTTCTTAATTAAACATAATATAAGGGAAAATCGAAGTTAATAGAGCTTGTTCTTCAACTATGATTAATAGTTGCTAGGATAGATATGAGAATAACAATTCAATAAAGTTTTCTTAAGTGTATGTAGGCCAAGATTGAACTGATGACTGGGTCCCTAACATGTTCATCACTTTCGTAATTTTTTAATGTTTTCTTTAATTTGTTTTCTTTAGTTTAGTTTCACTTTATTTTCTTATCGAAATCAAACTAAATCCCCCTAATAACATAAACACCAATTCTTTTTCAATAAGAAAGCTAGTCGAACACTCTTTGTAGGATTAACCTAGACTCACCACTACTATAGTTGTAGGTCTAGTTATTTTGAGTAGTGTTATGACACGCTACGTCACTCTTAGATGCTGCCAACATAATTTTGGCTTGAGAGACCAAAATTTTAAAAGTCTCAATGGTCACCTTAATTGGTTAAAATAGGTAGTCACATGGAAAAGTTGTTATTAGTTTCTAGGTTTCAGGATCTTAGAAATAATTACTTTTTGAATTTTATATTATAGGTTTAATTAACATTTTTAAGTTAGGTATTATTGTTTATGGTATGAATTGGGGTAAGTTGTTGGATTTTTTTATGAGAAATTTTAGCGAAAATGTAAAGGGAAGATAGAAATGAACTGAACCATTTTTGGGGAAGAAGATAGAAATTAATCCATAATAAAGAAATCATAAATCTCCCATCTTTATCCACCTCTAAATCATTATCTCTTATCTCTTCTTTGTGTTCATGTTTTTCGAGTCACATACATAGCATGCTTCAGTTCTACCTCCATTAGAAACTTCCATTATCTATGTGCTTCCCTTCAATACATAGCTCCATCATTCCTCTTTGTTAAAGCTTTATCTCCTAATTTTCTTTCTTAAACAACAAATTTTAGGCTACATGAAGAGTAAAATAATGTACAAGGACTAAAAAAGACATGAAGGAGATAAGTCTAGGATTTTTGATTGAGCAAGACGATAAAGTTTGGAAAAATCCTAAAATGTTGTTGTCTAGTTATGAGAAGTTTGTAATCAATTATCCAAATAGGTTTTTTAAGGGATAATTGATGGAGATGTTAAGACAGGGTTTCAATTGAACATTTGTAAAATGTTAGGATTCTTTTTGAACAATTTATAAATGAAAATGTTAAGGTCTAATTTGACCCTTTTTCCTTTCCTAAAACTTGTAAATGTTTTACAATTTACAAATGGACTAGGAAAGGACCAAGAGGGCCTTGATCCCACTTTTAGATCCAATGGCTAGTGTTTTTAACATATTTCTATTATTTTTCTTTCTTTTTCCAACTTATCTCCATTTGTTGTTCTTTTTTATTATTAAAAAATGAAATTAGTTAGAAATTAGCTTTTATTTCTTCCCCTCCAAATAAGAAACCTTAGAAAAGATCTCAAATATTTCAGTAAAACTAGTTATCATTGTCATTTCTTCTTTTTACACATCCATCCATTTTTAAAAAATAATGATAATATTCTAATAAATCCTAATTTGTTAAAAATGAAAATGAAATGTATGTATTAAAACTATCTAAAAGAAATTAGCCATTAGTAAATCAACTAAACTCTATTATAGATAGATATTTTAATTAGACTAATTAATTCTTAAAATGAATAATTAAAGAAGGTAAAACTAACTAAACATGATATGATGAAAACTAATATAAATTGAATATGATAACATGTAAGTAGGCACAAATTTAAAATAATCAAATGTAACCAAGCATGAAAATATTTAAATTAAATTTGACAAAATGAAATTACATATGAAAAAAGCTGAACAAAATTTAGCCTGACTCCGTACCACATCGAGCCCAGGATAACCGCCACATACCCATGCTAAGGACAATCACGGTATCCTTAATTTAACTATGCAAGGCTAACTAAATATCTCTTCACTTTTTTAAAAAAATTGGGCAGCACAACAATTGTATTTTAAAAATCCCAAAACTCACTCAAATACCTGCAAACAATTTTTAAACACACTTTTATATTCATATTTAACCACAACTTTAGGACTAAAGTTCACTCAAGGCAATCTCAACAACAATATCAAAAGTTCAAACATAAAGTCTTTTATAAGAATAAAATAGTCAAGAGTTAATTTTATAAAATCATAAAGCATATCAACACAATCAATCTAATAAAAATAGTAAAATAGTTCATGAGCCACTATCCAACTAAAGTCCAAAGTAGAAACTATCCACATGCGGTAATACCCCGAAATGTCAAAAGATCATACGATCCACTAAGAGCTTCAAGCTAACTAAATTAACCTGCATGGTTGGAAAGCAGAGGGGGTGAGTACACTATGTACTGAGTGAGTAGGAAAAACATATATCGCAATTAGATCTCGATACAGACCAAGATGGTGTAGATAACCTATGAAGTGAACATACATCACATAGAAACACATAGGCCTAACCTATGACTTAACTTATACTAGTTAAGAACTGCATAGGCCTAGTCTATTAATCACTCATCCGGTGAACATAGGTTTTAGTTCCAGTACACAAAAGAAGAAAAACATCACACGTATAAATCAAATCTCGTCAGAAAACAAATCTTAGAATAAGCCAAAACAATCATGTGTGACAACACTAATCGGCCAAACTAGCATGCACACCCACCGATCCTTGGTGTTGGCTCAACTTTCATCCATGGTGAGTCCGAGCTATAGTCGACAAGAGCATCATGAACCTAAATGATGGCCTCATCGGTGCTAGACCCTAGGTATGGAATCACCCGTAAATCCTGTAGAAAAGTATCAATACGGGGACTTGACTTTTATGTACCAACGTTAAGGTTACGAGGGTCTCTTAATCAGTTGTGCCTAGCATACGATTGGCCAATCGTTTCCTTACCAATCGCAAAAATTAAGTAAAAAAATCAAGTAAAACATCTTGCCTTTATGTAACATCCCGTTACCGTCAGCAAGGGTATTATGGTAATATTGGGACCGATCGATAGGCTTCAGATTCTTGACCGAGTATATTCTCGGCCTCTAATTATAGAGGAACAGATCTACTGTATATGCATATATTCCTTGGTACATGCATTCATGATTTTTCGATATTTAATTATAAATTGGAACTGACTGAATTGACTGGTTTGTGAATTGATCAAATTGTAAACTGACTGAACTGACTGGAATGTGATTGAGTGAGAAATTGGGAGTAATTGGGTTCAAATGACTGATTTGGAATAGTTTGTGAGTGATTGGCAATTGATAGTGGTTTATAGGAAATTTTTGGGAAATTCGGGAGAAAATGCACGGACCGGAAATTTTAGAGTGACAGACCGATTGACTGTATAGTACTGAAAGAAGGGTTCAATGGCGATGGAAAAATTAGAGTTATACTGTTAGATGAATTAAAATGTTGAGCCATTACAATTTAGAGACTGAAATTTGGACTGATTTGGAGACTATGTATATATATAGAGCTAAGTTGAAATTTGGGGAAAATTTGCCTAAGGCAAAATCGATGTCTTCTTCTCCCTCCCACGGTGAGTCTTCGATCTCTTCTCCTTGGTGTGAGTTTTTGCTTGCTACCTTACTGGATCTTCTCCTTGTGTTAACTTGGAGTAATTATTGTGATTGATGAAGGTAGAGAGGCTTGATAGTGGTTGATCGACGGTGTTGAGAAAGATTTTAGGGTTTGCGATCGATTCAGTGATTTGGTAAGTATTTTGTGTTTAATGTGGTTATTAATGGTGGTTTCTAGTGCATTTATGGCATTTATTAGGGTTGATATGGGTATATGGAAGTGTTTAATGAGGTTTTAAGTGTATTATGGCGGAAATCGATCGGAGAAGACGATCGGACCATCGCACGTCGCGACGAGCTGAAGCGCCGAAGGCTTCGTCGCGACGAGTAAATGGGATTTAAATTAAATTTATTAGTCGCGACGAGCCGGGTGGACGTCGCGGCGAGTTGGGATTGGTACGTCGTGGCGAGAATGGCTTTGTGAGACGCGACAAACGATCTCCACGTCGCGACGAGCGAGCGTTCCACGTCGCGACAAAGGGGCGTAGGTCGCGGCGATAAAGGCAATTTTCTGATTGAATGTATATTGGTTTATTGGATATAACTTATGGTGTAGACATCCGATTGAGGTGATTCTTGATTCACTGTGAACTAGGGAAAGAGGTCTACCATTGAGGAAATATCGAGAGTTGGAATCTAATTGAAATGGTACTGATTCTTGAGATTATGGTTTATAGTGTGATCTAAGTACCAAATTGAGACAATTGGAGTTTTAATTGAAATTTTCACTGGATAATTTGACTGATGGATATGGAATTGTTATAGGGTATATGAATCGAGAAAATTGAACTGAATTGAGGACTGAACCAAATCAGTGTTGATCCAATTGAGTGAAGAGTTGAAATTGAGCATAGGATATTGAAACTGGGTTTTAGCACCGGAAATCGTGAATGAGCATTGTACATAATTTCATTGAGTTATATGCATCACTGAACTGTTAAATTGAGCATCTAGTAATGGGACTGTATTTAACTGTTATAGAGGCACCGTTGGACCGTCGCTCCACGGACATTGCTGGGACTTCCAGGCAGTAGCTCGGAAGTAACAGGTGAGTAACCTAGATGGTTTCTCAAATTCCTGATTGTCTAGATGCTTAATGTGAATGACTTGCCAATGTGAACTGTATAACTACTGAAATGTATAAGATTGAACTGTATGATTACTGCAAAGAATATGATCGAATGGTATGCTTACTGAAATGTATGTGACCGAATTGCATGCTCTTACTGCATGGGATTGGATAATGTGAATTGCATGATTACTGAAATGTACGTGATTGAATGGCATGCTTTTACTGAATACGGTTGGACCACTGTATAATACTGAGAACTACTGAATGGTATACGTTCTAATTGCATGCTTTCACTGTATTGGATTGGATTACTATATGACACTGAGAAATGCAATACTGGGCTTTATAGCCATATCACTGGATTACTGAGTACTGTAATACTGGGCTTTTATAGTCGTATACTGCAAATCATTAAACACTGCATTGTATGCATAAATGCATGATCAGATAATGGACGTGTCCCAAGTTGCTATTATCACTGAAAAGAGCCTCGAGCTCTCACACTGTACTGACCGGGCATAGCCCGAGGGGATTTATCCCTGACGCGTCCCCACTGTTTACTGACTGAGCACTTGGGCACAACACTGAATAACTGGAAAAGAGTCTCATATGCATTGTATACACATAAATAACTGAAAATTTGGGAATTTGAAATGTGACATATGCATTCATGCATAATTAAATGATCAGATAATTGGTAGTTGTGATCGGAGCAGCCAACGTAATGCCGTGGTATCGCTTGCCCCCTGAGGTGGTGCATACCCTGAGGGCTCTCCCACGCAGTGCTCGGATACCACAGGCCCACTGTATCAGGGCTTCAAGCCCAACGAAATCATATCGAACCGAGCCTCGAGCTCGAGGGGAGTTAGTGCATACCCAGAGGGCTCTCCTACTCCCTAGACGCGTCTAATTACTGATCACTGATAGGCGCTCGATCACAACAACGAAAAGAAAATGAAAGTGTCACATGCGCATTGCATATGTATATGACTGAATGAAAATATAAATTGACTGTAAATGACTGAGAAATGTGAATAAGGAAATTGCATGTGATATTACTGTAAATGCTACTGTGTGTTATGTGTTACTGTAAATTGTATGTGATTACTGCAAACTACTGTATAGTACTGTAATTGATATATGATAGTACTGTAAATGGTTATATGATCTTTATTCTTGAATATTATCATTATCTTTGTCACGCGATCGCCGTAATGCATGATTTGAGTGAACTATCGATGATGGTTTCTCCCTGAGTTCGCAAAACTCACCCAAAATTGCAACATATTTTTCAGAACTGATAGAGTCGTCTCCTAGCTCCGAAGATAGTCTTTTCGTGCGTGCGTCGCGCGTGAGAGAGAGCGATGGCACACAAGTCGGTCAGCTGGGTTGGACCTTTGAGGATGACTTAGGATAGATGCTTGTATCAGTTTCCTTTTTGGTTTTGTTAGGGAACTGATAGACTTGTCTATTCTGCCATTGGATGACTGTACCAGATGATTATTATTTTGGATTTTTAATCTACTGATTTCTGATATATTGTGATTTAATTATTGAGATGCCATGTGGATATTAGTGGAACTGTTCTGGTGGTGCACCTTTATCGTGGGATACGTGTCGGGCATCCCGATGGGTACCCTACGGTGAGGGGGCGCTACACTTTATTTATCGGTCCAATCGATAAAATGAAACCATGCCTTGACTTTAAGCCAAAAGAGAACAAAAACATGTAGCATATGTGACTCGATTATGCATATGTAAATTTCAAAACATTCTCATGAAATAAAAGCCATCTTTTGTACTCCAAATGCATAGTTGTTCAAAATAATGTCTTTTCATAAATACATAAGCATATTAACATCTATTTGATATTTAATTCTACTATGCATTACCTCATGGGGTATGGAATCACCCGCAAGTTCTGTAGAAAGGTATCAACACGGGGACTCAGCTTTTAGGTATCAACATCAAGGGTATGGAGGTGACTTAATCAGTTGTGCCTAACACATGATTAGCCAATCATTTCCTCACCAATCACAAAAATCATATACAAAAATTAAGTACAAAAATCAAGTAAGGCACTATGCCTTTATTTATCGGTCCAATCGATAAAATGAAACCGTGCCATGACTATAAACCAAAAGAAAACAAAAACATGCAGTATATATGACTCAATTATGCATATGTAAATTCCAAAACATTATCTCATGAAATAAAAGCCATCTTTTGTACTCTAAATGCCTAGTTATTCAAAACAATGTCATTTCATAAATATATAAGGATATTAGCTTCTATTTGAAATTCAATTCTATTATGCATTACCATGGTTCAAAATTCACATACCAGTCATCATACATGTCTTAGGGTGATCTAATCCCATATGAAAAATATGGTTTCCACAACTAACCTCAAAAGAAGGTATACACTGCCTTAACTTCAACAATCCTCGGTACCAGCTCCCTGATTCACAGCTCCAAAGCCTTTATACATTAAAAAATATATACAATGTATTTATTACTCAAACATATATGTTATATTTATACATCATCACATAAGTTTATAAAACACAATACCAGTCTCTTTAAGATATAGGATTTGAACATTAAACTCCTTATATGGTTACTTCCTTACTATTCACATTACCTTTTCTTTTGCATTTTCTAAGGCATTGACTGCCTTTAATCCAATACTAACTCAGTTCAAAACATAATTAAGCACATTTTTATCTAAGCACATTAGGCCATTATTCATCAATCTAAGCAACAATTGAAGTTGACTCTAAGTAAACATGAATGCCATTTTCAATGTAAATCACTATAAATCCTTAACTCCTAAGCCAAGTTCACTTAGACATTTTATCAAACCCCTAATGTGCATGACTTTCAAGTCATATTTTCAAGACTTTATCATAGTAATTCATGCTTATATCTTGTTATATAGTAAACACTTCCAAACAATGACACATTTCACCACTCCATTCAATCCAATTTCCTTTATTTAAGCTACATTTATCATAAGTACATAACTCATCACATTAATCCATTCCTTCTTCCACCATTTCGACCAAGCCACCCATCATACTCCTTCTTCATTCTTCATCATCAATTCACATTATACATGTACAATTAACACCATAGAATTCATTTAAATCATCAATTTCAAAAGATATCCAAAAATTCACAACTTTCACCAAAGAGGGGGCATTTCGGTTTTGACTTAAAGAACCATCTCTATGACACATTTCATTAACCTAAATCATGTTTCATGCATATTCAAGCATGGAGACCAACATATCTTAACACCAAACTCAAAATCCTAATTTAGAGAGAGATGAGACAAAATTTACCTAAACCTTCTTTTGATGATATCTTCATATCCTTTGATAATTTCTCAAATCTAATGATAGATTTGAGTTCCTTGGCCCCAAATTAGCTTAGAAAACTTTGATTTGGGTTAGAGAATCAAAAAGAGGGTGGAATTTTAAGGATAAACTAGCTTCTTCTTCTCCTCTCTTCTCCTTTCTTCCCCTCTCTTTTAATTAAAAGAAGATGTTTTAAGTCTCTTACAATGGAGTGCACGGTCATACATAAGAAGTATCTAGAATTTTGTCTCTTTTTTTACCAAAATATGGTGAAATTACCTTTTTGCCCTTAGGTTATGTGAAATTACCATTATACCCTCCAACTTTTCCTAAATTTGCAATTAAGCCCAAAATTTGGGAATCACTAAAACTTTTATTTTTATTTTGGTCATCGGACTTTTGAGAATAATAATTAAGCCCCTTAACTTTATAAAATTACATATTGGTCCTCCAAGAATTGAAAATTTACATTTAAATCCTTTAACTTTTAACAATTTGCAAAGCCCTTATGTACATCAACTTTTCCAATTAAGCTTTCTAAGTATACTATAAGTCTATAAATCATGTCTAAGGCATTAGACACATTTAATTCAACCACCGTGGTCATATCCATCCAATGGACTCGATTTTACCCACTTAAAAGCTTATATGTCGGAAATCTTCAAGATTTCGTACACCGATGAACTCTAAGTTCATGTAAGGGCATATAACATTTTAAATCATTAACATATATAACCAAAGGACTTAAATACATATTTGAACTCATATTCAACCATGTATGTTTCAGTATACAGTAGCATCTCCAAGTATAGCACAATACAAAAGGTTCGGTGTCACAAAATTGACGCCTACTTCTATAAAAAAAAATCTTGGTTTATAATAGGTGAAGATATAATCCAAGCTATTTAAAGTTTCTTTAATAGTGGGAAATTGTTAATAGAGGTAAATAGAAGTTTCACAACCCTTATGCCAAAGATCATTAATCTTATTTTTTTTAGGATTTAGATTAATTGCCTATTTTCTACAAAGTGATTTCTAAACTTTTACTTTGAGACTTGGAGTAGTTTTACCTTTAAATAACATTTCTTCAAAGAAGAGACAATATCATATTATCTCAAGAGATTATCACCTTAACAAAGGAAGTAGAAGATGCATAGTGAAAGTGGACTTAAAGAAATTTTTTGACTCAATAAAATGGGACTTCCTATTAAACCATCATCAAGACTTTATATTCCATAAATCTTTAGGTTGGATCTAATAGTTTGATATTAACCCCCTTTATTCCATATTAATTAATGAAGAACTACCAATCCATTTTAAAAGAAAAAAATAATTGAGACATATGACCCTCTATCCCCTTACGTATATATCTTAGCTTTGGAGGTTTTCCACTTAATCTTCTTGAAGTTGGTTAATAGCAATAATTCTTGAAATTTCATTCATAATGTGCTCCTTCCAAGCTTATTCATCTCTCTTTTATTGAAGATCTCTTGCTTTTTTGTTATAGAGACAAGTGTTCCTTAAACTTACTTATTTAGAGCCTTGAAATCTTTGAATTCATATATGGTCTTTAGGAAAAACAAAAAACAAGAAAATATGCGTCTCTATATCACCTTCCTATACTCTATATGAAAATGATCTATAAAATTCCATGACTTACTTATCATTATAACCAAGTGCACTGAAAATAATTATTCTCCTATAATTAAAAAATGTAAGCTTAATTTCTAATTAGTCCTCTAAGCCCTTTTATATGCAAGAAGAATATAATTTATTAACTCAACACTGAACAACCTCTAGATCTATTGGTGCTCTCATATAATGCTACTATCCATGGTAATCAAACATAATTAAACATATGCTAAAAAAACTACCTGTGTTTAAACCGCATTTAAGCATGCCAAAAGCAAAATTAAGTAGAAAGAACTATAGAAAACCTAAGATAGAAGAAGGCCTAAGCAACATATTACTAAAATAATGGAACACGTATTTGACATATTTGTGTGTGTGTGTGTGTGTGTGTGTGTGTGTGTGAATCTACCTGACTTAGGATGATATTTGGTCACCAAATAAAAGTCACATATGAATTCCATTATTTTAGTAATATGTTGCTTAGGCTTTCTTCTATCTTAGGGTTTGTATAGTTCTTGTTGTTTTTGTTTTTGTATTTTTATTTATCTACTGGGTCTGTTTGGTTGGTTTTCTGTGCCTAGTTTTGGCGTAGCAGCTATATTTCAATTCATCTCTTTATCCAAGGGTTTTATAATTGGACATTGAACCTATTTCTTATGATGCGAGTCGTCAGTGTATTGGGCACTGCTCTGCTATGCACTATTCATAGGGTGGGAAACAACTCTCAGAGATCTTTTTTCATTTTGGCAGGTACATAAGAGAAAAAATCAACCTATTAATATTGGAAGAGCCAAAGGATTCTTCCAATGTATCATTTCTGGGTCCAATGGAACTTTGAAAGTAGCTGCTTCATCTTCATCCAATCGAATTTTCTATATTCCTTTTTATTTCTCATTAAATGAATGGTATCTTCTTCTAAAAATCCTTGCTATTTTGAGCATGGTAGTGGGGAATCTCATTGCTATTACTTAAAAAAACATGAAACTTATGCTTGCATATTCATCCATAGGTCAAATCAGATATATTATTATTAGAACTATAGAAAACCTAAGATAGAAGAAGACCTAAACAATATATTACTAAAACAATGGAACATGTATGTGACTCTTATTTGGTGACCAAATATCATCCTGAATCAGGTAGATTCACACACACATGCACACACATACACATATATCCCTTTGTTGATTTATGCCCTTGTAGCCAATTTTGGTTGTATATTTATTTGTATAAATTTTTTTTTCAATAAAAGAAATTTTTTATCTTTGTGTATTTTTAATTATTTAATTATTAATCATAAAGATAAAATCTCTAGAATAATTGTTATGCAATTAGAAATTATAATGTAACTATAACTATGAGGTTCAAATTGCATTTTTGTATTATTCCTAAAATGTTCCTAGTTATAGTTTCACCAAGATAGGGTATTGATGAAATGGTTAGACTAACACATATTTGTTTCTTTCTTATGAAGAAATTAATTGATCTCATAGATTAAAGTGTGGAGATACTTAAACAAACATGCGAGTGCTTATTAGAGAATAAGTTCACTGAACTGACCTAATTATGAGAATCCTGAATGGAACATTACTTGTGTGTCTATGGATTATCTCATTATGATGATTGTATAATTAATCCTTAGACTTGAGATTACCAAAGTTATTTCATGTAGGAATTACTATGTTTTGATGGTACTTATGTTCTATTCCTGGAGTAGTTCAATTTGGTAGTTATTGGATATAGTATGAACTATATAGAGATAATTGAGTAAATCAATAAAGAATTCGTTATCCTAAAGTAATTAGGGAGAATGTTCTGTTGTTCTTAATTAGTAATAATTTTGGGAATCTCTGGGCAGAGTAAATTGAAATTTGGAAATGTTGTTTTCAAATATTAATTATAAATCATTTACTAATTAACAAGAATGAATATGATTGGATTATTTAGAGTAGACACGAATTCCATACTCTAATTCCAATTGGAACATTAAATAACGAAAGGATTAATTTATACAAGGTAACCATGCATAGACAGGTAAAGTCAAACTACTTTAACATTCCTAATATTTGGGTAATCATGACATGTTGTTAGACATCAATCATGATCTATGATTATAACTTGTTTAATTAGGAATTAAAGATAAATTAAAAGAATTTTTAATTTATCTGATTCTAATTATGAATTAGAATTATAATTTATAATTATGGCTAACATATTAGGAACCTAATGGCTTACATATAAAAGGTCTATAAAGGAGAAAGTGAAATTTAAATTAAGTTGGACTTAATTGAAAAGTTTTAGAAACTTTAAGGGTCAAGTATGTGATATTTGATTTTGTAAGGATTAATTAATAATTATAATTAAAGTTCGACTTTAGTTGTAATTTTAATAAAATCCAAGGACATGAAAAATAAGATTTTTCATATATAAAGGAAAAATTAGAAAGGAAAAATTAGAAAAAATGGAAGCTAGCACTTCTTACATTTTTCCTCTCAAATTAGATTTGATTTTCTCTACATAGATCTGTGGATACTGTTAAAGGTCGGATGATTGAAGGGCTTGTGGATTGACAGATTCAAAGAAATAAAAAATTTGTAATACGAAATCACAACAGGTTAGTAGTTTTTTTGTCAATTTCTTGTTTATGTTTCTAATTAAATTCTGTTAAAGTTGATTCTATGGAAAAAAAATATTATTTCCGTTACGATAAGATTTGATCTTGCGTAATTTTTCCAACACCCCCTGTCTTTTCTCGCTTTGCTAATCTTACCCTCTAACGTGGGTTGGGCATCGGTGGGCGCAGAAGGAACTAAGAGAAGAGTGTTTTCTCTTAGGTCCTTCTTTTTTCAGTGCAACACAGGAAAACACCCTCTTTTTGTCATCCCTGCAACTAAGAGAACCTTCAAATCATGTTTGAGCCTATGTTTAAACCAAACCCCCTATTTAAATAAGGCCGAAAATCATGTCCTCTAAGTTCAGATAAAGGAATGCTTCCCCTAACCATTAAAGAAAAGATTCGACGAAGGAAGCGGCGGGGGAAGGAAAAAGCTTTTGGGGATCAAGATTTTTGTTTCATCAAAAACAAAGAAGGCTATGGAAGGAAAAAACTTTTGGAGATCGAGATTTGTTTTTCATCGAAAACAAAGAAGGTTGTTTTCCATTATTTTAGTAATATGTTTCTTAGGTCTCCTTATATCTTAGTTTTTCTATAGTTCTAATAATTACATATCCGATTTGACATATGGATAAATATGCAAGCATATGTTTCATGCTTGTTTGAGTAATAGCAATAAGATTCCCCATTATCATTGTAACACCCCACTCTCACAAGACATGTACTCGACATTCTAAGTGACATCCGAATACGTACCCTACAGGAGTGTCATGCTCGAGCACTCACGTCACTAACTTAATCATGACATCATCATTAATACGTAAATCTCACAATATTTTAAAAACTGAATTTCTCATTTCATTTCATAAAAATCGAATATGTACATTGTAACATTTCATATTTCATCCTTATGTGTACATTATCAAAACTAAATACAAACACGCTACAAACATGAGGAATTATACAAAAATTCTTTCTAGTCCTTTAATCTCAACTGACCGACCTTTGAGCTATTTCATCTTTCCAAACGTACAAGAACTACACTTCTTGTAGAGTCTCTCTATCTTTAGTATCTTCTCTCGATCTTGAAATGTTAATGTTACAATTTTGTTAAGTTTTACGAACTTAGTGAGATAACCATCCTCAATGGTTCACTCAATCCATACAACACATTAACACGTATAATCACACAATTCACACCATTTTATTTATCATCATGTAGTATCACATCGTACTTTGTTCAAAATTTTCACAATCATTCAAATACAAGTCAACAATAGATTTTAATCATTCAAACATGTATATTAAATGTATATGCAATGCTTATAAAACTCATTTCTGATTATTACGTTGTTGTGACTGAGTGCCCGTAACAGTCCTGTATTTATTATGAATACCGAGCTCATTGATAACTATCCCTTATCCTTTAGGGATATAGGGCTCATTATATATAGTAAGCCTTTGGCTTTTAATCACATTTTAAGCTTTAAGCTCATTTTCAGTGGCTACTCAGGTCACAACTGTCATTATTCATTTATGCATTCATGTAATGAAATGCATCATATAAATTCAATCAATCAAAAGTGTTCAATATTACACAGTCATTTTCACTATCGCTTTTTCATTCGCATTCATCATTGGACCTTGGTTTGGCATTCAACATAAATGTTGAGAATCATTTATTTCGTCAAATTCATATACGAGGAGCACTTCCAATATCTCATTCATGCATCAAGCGCCTTGGACATTCAATGTCCAGAATCAACACAATCAAATTCACATTCATAAGATAATTCAGAACATAATTTAAAACAAACAAAATTAATTAAATGAGACCATCTAAGTTACTCATAGGTTGCTCCAGAAAGCTATTACCTCAAAGTTTGGATAACGTCTAGATGTGGTTGCTCAAATCGCTCTTCTATATCATGAAATATACATTTACAAATATCACAAATTTGCACTATTATATAAGTGCTCATTTTTGCACATATATATATATGGATCATGTACTATGCATGCTCAATGACAATCCAAGGTATATTTTCCATTATTCTCATCACATGATCATTCATATATCAAAACTCACATAAGCATAATTTGAACTTAGGTTTATACCTCAATAAAACAAATTGAATCTAAGTTCGTAACTCAATTGATCATTCTAGCTTTTTCTAAAACCAAATTTTTTGGGTCAATTTTGCATATTCATTTTGACAAGGAAAACTCTATCTATTGCCTCAGTCTCACATTTTTTTTCCACTTCTTATGTCTATATCACCATAATCTTTTCACATCAATATTTCCTTAACCTACTCACATATATCAGATTTTGAATCCTTTTTTCAGTAGCATTAACTCATAATACTCTCATACGAACCAATTCATAGCGGCATAGCGAATTCTTCTTCCTAACTTGAGCACACCTTAGCAAGGTGATACCTTCAGAGACAATTCAATTTTCACTTAATAATTCACTTCGCTTTCGACTCAGTTCATGTAACTCTTATGTCAATTTCCTGTATTCCATATTTTTGCCGTGAATCCACCTAATTTATTAATCTTTCTTGATCACTTAATTTCTAATACCTCTTCAATCGATCCGACAGTTAATCATTTTTAGACCTTACTCATTATAATACCAAAGCGATGACTCTTTTTATCTTCTAACTCCTCATACAATATTTTATTGAAAACACTATGACAACGATTGAGATGCTTAAAGTCAAATAGAACTATATATTGATCTCATGTTCCCACAAACTCTAAATTATAAACTTTAAGCATATCTCGATAGTTAAAAAAATCGTCGATAATTCAAACTTTCAGTCACTTAACATATTTCTTGTAGGATGTATAGCTTAAATCACCATTAATGTTCTCACAGTCTCTTTGCTTAATCATCTTTGCCGGTACGCATACTTCTTATCTCAATCACCCAGTATCATTTTTCCTACTCGAACCCAAAATTCATACTCATTTTCAATTTTTTAGTAAGATTCACAATTGTTGAATCTTCAATTTGGGCTTGGTTCATATGAACTGATCTAAACTTTTAGTGACTAATCCATTTGCCTAAAATTCAAATTCACATTCTACACTCTTTACTGCACTAGATTTAATAACCTCAATATCCAAATTTATGACACACTGCTATTAATTTCTCTATTTAATGCATCTTATCATAACACTAACTTTACCAGTATAGCACTCACTTATACAATCATAAACCTTCGAATAACTCTATCTATTGCCTCAGTCTCATATTCAATTCTTTCAACTCAAGCATCTTTATTGATTTCACATACTTCTTATTCCATTCACCCTATATCCTTTTTCTCATTTAAACTTGACGCTCATATTTGTTTTCAATCTCATAATCCCTTAATCCTTAATTTTTGGGTAAACCAAACCCTCTAGTCTATGCTTTCTTTTGTATTAGTTTTGATAACCTCAAAATCGCATTTCTACTTAAGGCATCTAATATACCACTTAGCTTCACTTGAACTTTCTAGCTAAAACAATCATAGCCTTTCGGTATTTATATCAATCTCTTGCGTCTTATAACTACCTCTCCCATTTCATTGATTGTCTCAAACTTTTACGATCTGTACTTGCATATTTGTATTGGAGATATTCCTGTACATATACTGTCTTCAAACTTTCAAAATACTCATTAATGTAGCAGTTCTAAATCATGTATCAAATAGTCAACTCATAGGTCTTCCATTTTCTCCATACATATGAAATCACTTTGTTACGCTACATTGGATTTCAACCAAATGTCTTATACCACATCAGTGTATACTATAAAATCTCCACATCTATATGATATAATTTTCCTCAGCATAGTTCCCTCAAAATTTTCTTTACTCATGTTACTCATACGCTTTACACATTTTTCTCCATGTATTCAAACTACTTTTTTTTTCTCAATTCTTCGAATGCCTTCAATACACCATCAAATCTTGAATCTCTTTAGTCTCCAATACCATATTGCTATTAGGCATTTGTTAACTCAAGCAATTATTAACAAATTTCATATGCCTCTTGATTAGCCCTCGGGATTTCTTAAATAACTGTTCCTTAATGAGGTACATTATCTTACTTTCTTTTTAATTGTCTACTTGACTTCCTTCTGCAAATGATCTTCTCTATTTCTTGAATTTTCTCAGATCTCTCTTGGACTTATTCTCGTGTTTACTCACTCATACAAATTTCTCCACACATTGTAATTTATTTGCAGACTTAACTTCTTGATTTTAAGACATTCATCAAGATAGATTTGTATCTCCCGAACATACTTACACAGGATATAACACGAACCTATATACTCCTCATATTAGAAATCAATATCTCCTCAACATACTTTCACATAATGTAACTTACATGTACATACTCCTCATACTAGCAAATTTGTGTCTCCATAGATTCAAGATTCCACTCATGTGACCCCTTTACACCAAACAAAAATACATATTCCTTTATGTTCAGTTCGTTCTTTGGTCATCCTTAATACAAGCTATCTAATCTGCTTATTATCCCTTGACAAAATTTTTCTTCAAAAGAGGGTTTCTTGCTACCATCATTTATACTTTTTATGCAATCTTGATCACTTACTTATTACCAACTAGTCGTAATACCAGGGGAAGACCAATTTCTATCTTCCTCTCAAGGTCATAATGTGCAAATCACCCAAAACCCAAGGAAGTAAAGAGCATACTTATTGTCGCATTTGCTTGGGTAGCGTCATCAAATTCAACCCATTTTAACCATTTACCAATTCATTGGTCTCCATTAACCCCAAACAATATTCTTCTTATATCAATTTATTTCTCATTGTGACATCTTTAACAAATCTCAATCTATTCTCACATGATCATTATGAGCACCTTCATATGTTACTCTAGTTTCCCCTCAAACTTTAGACTATGGGAGCTATGACTAACAATTATCCAATAAGTCATAAGTTTTTTTTTCCTCTATCATCTCCACATGTATAGATATATATATATCTATGTATTACCTACATGCTTAATATACTCACTTGTGTATTATGAAGGGTCATTATACATATACTCACAATAATAACAATTTAACCTTCTTGGACTTGTACTAATATCACCTTCATTCCTATAATCTTCTCATTTTCCTTCACATAACATCTTACATGTATCAATTTACCATTGATTTTTTAAAAAAATCATCATACAATTTATCAATGTAAGAAAAAATCATTACACAACTTACATATCAAACATGTAGCACATTTCTCAAATCAATAACAAACAAGAAAAGCAACATTTTCAAGTAATTGAAAGCATTTCATTCTCTTGATTCAAAAACAAACTTTTATTTCTTGATTCGGAAAAAGAAAACTTAACGGCTCATTACTCAAATTATAAGCTTGTACCCACTGAGGTTTCGATTTCATACTCTTAAGACCATAAGAATCTTTGTTTTCTATACATTCCACTTGTTCACTATAAGTTCAACGTTTCTTCTTATATCCTTATCTTTCTCAGACAAGCCATGTCCATACATTTACATCTATTTCACATTCGGGAATATATCACCATAATGCCATACACTGCATCACCCATATGCTATTTCGTATTTCCATTTATCCAAAGAAAAATTATCATTTTCCTCACTGATTCGGTCAACCCAAACTCTTACTAATTGCTTATCTGAGCAACTTATACATATGCGCCCATGTAAGATCTCAATTCCGGCGCTCTGATACCATAAATGTTGGAACCCGATCCGGAGACCGGACTCCAACTGCTTATAACTTAACACTCTTATTCTTGCTTTAATTCCACATCAATTGGGCCCGTTTTCCAGAGCCCAATTTCCGAAGTCCTAAAGCCTTACGCTCATTTCCTTACAGGGTTCTTAGCTGTAACCCTACATTCGTGGCGAGCGAATGCTATTTAAACACCAAAATCATGAGTTGACTTATTCATATAAGTTGTAGCTTTATGTCTCAAGTTCGTTTTGGAACAAGAATCACCTTAAACGGAGTTGTATAACTCAAGTTATGCTCAAAAAGCCTAAAAGAGCTCATACTCCAGATATGATCTCCAAACCAACCTCTCACTTGTTTTAATGCAAACTTCTTCAATTTAACTCCAAATGGTATCAATTTTTGTGGATAGAAGGATATATGTCTTATAAATCTAATGGTTCAAGTCGCACCTCAATTGGAGGTCGTATGAGAGAGTTATACCCAAAAGAATAGACTATGTTCACTTCCAAAATCAAATTGAAACTCTTTTGGCGCGATTTCCATAACTTTTAATTTAGAAGTCGGATTGTGTTCGTTCGTTTACCATTTGAAAGAAGACATCCAGATCTACATCTCTCATGAAGACTCCAAAACGCAATTCAGCCTCTAACATTTTCAAATTTGGTCATCTTTCCCGAAGCAGGTACGGGTAAGAATGGCCCAAAAGCTTCCAGAATGTCCGTTAAACGGACATGCAAGTCCGTCTAACGGACATGGGCAGGCTAAGGGGTGTTTTTTCACCCGAGGCTTTCCGTTTAACGGACATCCATGTCCGTTTAACGGACATGGAAAATCCCAAAACTTCAAAGCCTCTATCAACTTCTCACCTGTCCGTTTAACGGACATGGAAAATCCCAAAACTTCAAAGCCTCTATCAACTTCTCACCTTCAATCTCCATGTCCGTTTAACGGACATGGAAAATCCCAAAACTTCAAAGCCTCTATCAACTTCTCACCTGTCCGTTTAACGGACATGGAAAATCCCAAAACTTCAAAGCCTCTATCAACTTCTCACCTTCAATCTATCTTCATAACCATTTATACATATACACTTCTCAAATTTATTCATTCCATAGCCTAAACACTTCATAACACCTCAATCTTCAAGTTTAACTCACCAACTTCACAACCTCTAGCTTAATTGATTCATAAAAGCATGGATTTCAATCATTTGTCATCAAGTTATCATAACTCACAGGCTATAAGAACAACAAGAATGACTTTAGTTGTTATCTTCCAATTCTCATAACTTCTTACTCCAAATTCTAAAAATTACATATTATACCTCAATGGAAAGATAACAAGATGCTCTACAACATTCATGAAGGATGCAAAAGTTAATTTCATCATTATATAAGATAAAAAGCCACTCATAGGCACTGCTCATTAAAGACCAATGTAACAGTAATGTAACTAAATGAACAGTGACTGAATGTGTTCTTAACCTCATAACTTTTTAATCCTAAGTCAAAATGAGACAAATTATATACCCTTAGAAAGTTCTGAACTTCTACTACAATCTTCACGAAGACTTCCTGATCTAATTCAAGCCCTAAGAGGGTCTAAAACTTAAGCAAAGTTTTGTCAAATTTTAGAAAAATTTGACAGCACTTCCCTTGAAAATACAACTAACCAAACTTCAATCCTAGCTCCACCACCTGCATAAAATTCAACCTCCAATCTCATGTAACATAATTCAATCCCAAAAGTATCTCCAACCGCAATTCAAAGCAACAACCGCACTCCTAGTCATCTACTCCATTTCAAATGTAAAACATGCAAACTCAATCCTTCTTTTTGTCAACTATAGCCATACAATGATGCATATGCATAAAACATGTGTAAATTACATCAAATACAATTAAAACTCAACAATCTTGCATTTACATGAATTTCAAAGTTATTACAAAGCTTTATAGGGCATTTAGACTTATTACAATCCCAATGTCAAAAGTCGAAGTACATATTGAATCAAATCTCCAAAATGCAACCTAATACTTCACTTTTATGACTTCTAAACTAGAAACGTTGAAGTGATGCCTCAATCCCAAATCTGAAACTTCGTATTCCCGCCATCACCGTGGAGGGAAAAGGGTGTGAGCTCGACGGCTCAGTGGTTAACAGCTTAAAAATTAAGACATAAGCAAAAACGTTCTTTATTTTTCGTTCTCAAAGAAACTTTTAGATTGATAAAAATCTTTCAAACTTATCAAGGCCAATTTACATTGATCAAACACTTTCACTTTATCAAAACCTCTTGTTTTCAAAACCAATATCACATTGATCAAAACTTTATAAATTTCTCAAAACCTTTCTGAAAAACTCATTTCCTCCCAACAATTACACATCAAGATCACATAAGCATAGAGAAAACAATAAGTCAATTTATCAAAAACATTTATCAAACAACATAACTTACAAAAAACAACATAGACAAGCATATCACATAATCACATATAAGATGGTTTGGGTGGATCCAAACAGGACGTACTACACATTTCCGCAGAGCGGTCATGTGTAGCTGTGAACACATGAAGGAGTTCGTGAGGAGCTCCATTGCCCTTAGCAGCAGTAGAGAAGGCTATAATTTTGACAAGTGCACCTATCACACATGAGGGACCACCACAAACCCAAACAAGCATGTATATCACATAATTCACCACAATTCATGATCATTATCCTCAAATGGCAAAAATCACTTTCACATAATCGTTTAAAACACCCATTCGGATCTTTTTCTCCTGATAAACCAATTCACACATACTATCACAAAGTCTTTACATTCAAAAACATTTCATATGAGTTTAAATTATCACAATAGCAATTCAATTAAAATTGGGAAACCATAGGAAAACATTTTATGACATTTACTTCAAAGCAAGTAAGTAGCTTATTATCTCAACTATTAAATTATCACCCACCTTAATCCTTTAGTCTTGCATTTAAACACTTGCCCTTGCTTCTTGCTCTAATAACTTCTCTTCACCTTCATTAAGCAAGTAAGAACCCAATTAACATGAGATATCCCAAAATTAAACAAACCTAGGAGAGGAAAACATGGAATTAAACCTATCTAACCTTACCCAAACCTTACCTAAGCCATTTGCATCAAAACCCACTCATAAATCCAAAGAATTTTACATTTTTCTTACCTTGAAAGGAAACCCACGAAATTTGCTCTCCCTCTTGGCTTGATGAACTCTTAAACCTTTCTTTCTCTTATCCTTCTAAAACACTCTCTACTACTCTTCTCTAAGCAAGAAAACATAAAACCCAAGTCTCTTCTTCTTCTTCTTCTTCTTCTTCTTCTTCTTCTTCTTCTTCTTCTTCTTCATACGAAACTCTCCCTCTCCCTTTTCTAGAAATTTCATGATTCCTCTTCTCATTGTTTTAACACATGACCTTTTAACTTTAAAAAAAAACTAAGCCTTATTCCCTAAACTACGTAGTTTTGAGTTTAGTCTTCTAAAACAAGCAACTCATTTGTTTCTTCTCCTCACATAAACGATTCCACCCGACTCCTCTTTTTTTGTTTAAAAAAAATGAAACTTAAATGGACCAAAGTGTCCCTCCATCCTTGTCTTAGTCTTTAAAACCAATAGTGAATTACCTAAATTACCCCTAAGCCATTTTATTCCTTTCAACTTCTAACAATAATTCAACTCTAATTTAAACATAATCCATTATTTAATTTTCATTTCTTAAGAGTTAAAACCTAAAAATAATTTAGACAAATCCTCCAAATAATTTAGACATGCTTAAATAATAAAAAAATTCCAGGGGCCAACATTTCTCCCCTTCTTAAAAGAATTTCGTCCTCGAAATTCATACTTAAGCAAACGGTAAGCAATACTATATCTTTACTCCTGTCTTCCAAATAATCCTAGTCATTCTCATATTCAAATTTCTCACCGCACGTATTCATAATGTTTTTCTCCTCTTATTTTAAAAATCATCCATATCATATCCAAACACTAATATTTCTTATCGAATTGATTAGGAGTGTAGGATGCTCCTCCCTTTCTCATTTAACTTCATCACTCGAAAATTTTGTTTCATATACTCATTTGGTCTTTCACTTTGTTATTTGGTCATTTTCTTTCTTAACTAGCTTCTCCTTATGCTTCAGATCACTCACATTTTTTTTCCACTTCTTATGTCTATATCACCATAATCTTTTCACATCAATATTTCCTTAACCTACTCACATATATCAGATTTTGAATCCTTTTTTCAGTAGCATTAACTCATAATACTCTCATACGAACCAATTCATAGCGGCATAGCGAATTCTTCTTCCTAACTTGAGCACACCTTAGCAAGGTGATACCTTCAGAGACAATTCAATTTTCACTTAATAATTCTCGCTTTCATTTCAGTTCATGTAACTCTTATGTCAATTTCACATATTCCATATTTTCTTTGTGAATCCACCTAATTTATTAATCTTTCTTGATCACTTAATTTCTAATACCTCTTGAATCGATCCGACAGCTTAATCATTTTAGACCTTACTCATTATAATACCAAAGCGATGACTCTTTCTATCTTCTAACTCCTCATACAATATTCTATTGAAAACACTATGACAACGATTGAGATGCTTAAAGTCAAATAGAACTATATATTGATCTCATGTTCCCACAAACTCTAAATTATAAACTTTAAGCATATCTCGATAGTTAAAAAAATCGTCGATAATTCAAACTTTCAGTCACTTAACATATTTCTTGTAGGATGTATAGCTTAAATCACCATTCTTTGTTCTCACGGTCTCTTTGCTTAATCATCTTTGCGATACGCATACTTCTTATCTCAATCACCCAGTATCATTTTTCCTACTCGAACCCAAAATTCATACTCATTTTCAATTTTTTAGTAAGATTCACAATTGTTGAATCTTCAATTTGGGCTTGGTTCATATGAACTGATCTAAACTTTTAGTGACTAATCCATTTGCCTAAAATTCAAATTCACATTCTACACTCTTTCTTTACTAGATTTAATAACCTCAATATCCAAATTTATGACACACTCGCTATTAATTTCTATTTAATGCATCTTATCATAACACTAACTTTACCAAGATATAGCACTCACTTATACAATCATAAACCTTCGAATAACTCTATCTATTGCCTCAGTCTCATATTCAATTCTTTCAACTTAAGCATCTTTATTGATTTCACATACTTCTTACTCCATTCACCCTATATCCTTTTTCTCATTTAAACTTGACACTCATATTTGTTTTCAATCTCATAATCCTTAATCCTTAATTTTGGGTAAACCAAACCTCTATTCTATGCTTTCTTTTGTATTAGTTTTGATAACCTCAAAATCGCATTTCTACTTAAGGCATCTGATATACCACTTAGCTTCACTTGAACTTTCTAGCTAAAACAATCATAACCTTTCGGTATTTATATCAATCTCTTGCGTCTTATAACTACCTCTCCCATTTCATTGATTGTCTCAAACTTTTACGATCTGTACTTGCATATTTGTATTGGAGATATTCCTGTATATATCTTGTCTTCAAACTTTCAAAATACTCATTAATGTAGCAGTTCTAAATCATGTATCAAATAGTCAACTCATAGGTCTTCCATTTTCTCCATACATATGAAATCACTTTGTTACGCTACATTGGATTTCAGCCAAATGTCTTATACCACATCGATGTATACTATAAAATCTCCACATCTATATGATATAATTTTCCTCAAAGATAGTTCCCTCAAAATTTTCTTTACTCATGTTACTCATCGCTTTACACATTTTTCTCCATGTATTCAAACTACATTTTTTTTCTCAATTCTTCGAATGCCTTCAATACACCATCAAATCTTGAATCTCTTTAGTCTCCAATACCATAGTGCTATTAGGCATTTGTTAACTCAAGCAATTATTAACAAATTTCATATGCCTCTTGATTAGCCCTCGGGATTTCTTAAATAATTGTTCCTTAATGAGGTACATTATCTCACTTTCTTTTTAATTGTCTACTTGACTTCCTTCTGCAAATGATCTTCTCTATTTCTTGAATTTTCTCATATCTCTCTTGGACTTATTCTCGTGTTTACTCACTCATACAAATTTCTCCACACATTGTAATTTATTTGCAGACTTAACTTCTTGATTTTAAGACATTCATCAAGATAGATTTGTATCTCCCGAACATACTTACACAGGATATAACACGAACCTATATACTCCTCATATTAGAAATCAATATCTCCTCAACATACTTTCACATAATGTAACTTACATGTACATACTCCTCATACTAGCAAATTTGTGTCTCCATAGATTCAAGATTCCACTCATGTGACCCCTTTACACCAAACAAAAATACATATTCCTTTATGTTCAGTTCGTTCTTTGGTCATCCTTAATACAAGCTATCTAATCGCTTATTATCCTCGACAAAATTTTTCTTCAAAAGAGGGTTTCTTGCTACCATCATTTATACTTTTATGCAATCTTGATCACTTACTTATTACCAACTAGTCGTAATACCAGGGGAAGACCAATTTCTATCTTCCTCTCAAGGTCATAATGTGCAAATCACCCAAAACCCAAGGAAGTAAAGAGCATACTTATTGTCGCATTTGCTTGGGTAGCGTCATCAAATTCAACCCATTTTGACCATTTACCAATTCATTGGTCTCCATTAACCCCAAACAATATTCTTCTTATATCAATTTATTTCTCATTGTGACATCTTTAACAAATCTCAATCTATTCTCACATGATCATTATGAGCACCTTCATATATTACTCTAGTTTCCCCTCAAACTTTAGACTATGGGAGCTATGACTAACAATTATCCAATAAGTCATAAGTTTTTTTTCCTCTATCATCTCCACATGTATAGATATATATATATCTATGTATTACCTACATGCTTAATATACTCACTTGTGTATTATGAAGGGTCATTATACATATACTCACAATAATAACAATTTAACCTTCTTGGACTTGTACTAATATCACCTTCATTCCTATAATCTTCTCATTTTCCTTCACATAACATCTTACATGTATCAATTTACCATTGATTTTTTAAAAAAATCATCATACAATTTATCAATGTAAGAAAAAAAAAATCATTACACAACTTACATATCAAACATGTAGCACATTTCTCAAATCAATAACAAACAAGAAAAGCAACATTTTTCAAGTAATTGAAAGCATTTCATTCTCTTGATTCAAAAACAAACTTTTATTTCTTGATTCGGAAAAAGAAAACTTAACGGCTCATTACTCAAATTATAAGCTTGTACCCACTGAGGTTTCGATTTCATACTCTTAAGACCATAAGAATCTTTGTTTTCTATACATTCCACTTGTTCACTATAAGTTCAACGTTTCTTCTTATATCCTTATCTTCCTCAGACAAGTCATGTCCATACATTTACATCTATTTCACATTCGGGAATATATCACCATAATGCCATACACTGCATCACCCATATGCTATTTCGTATTTCCATTTATCCAAAGAAAAATTATCATTTTCCTCACTGATTCGGTCAATCCAAACTCTTACTAATTGCTTATCTGAGCAACTTATACATATGCGCCTATGTAAGATCTCAATTCCGGCGCTCTGATACCATAAATGTTGGATCCTGATCCAGAGACCGGACTCCAACTGCTTATAACTTAACACTCTTATTCTTGCTTTAATTCCACATCAATTGGGCCCATTTTCCAGAGCCCAATTTCCGAAGTCCTAAAGCCTTACGCTCATTTCCTTACAGGGTTCTTAGATGTAACCCTACATTCTTGGCGAGCGCACGCTATTTAAACACCAAAATCATGAGTTGACTTATTCATATAAGTTGTAGCTTTATGTCTCAAGTTCGTTTTGGAACAAGAATCACCTTAAACGGAGTTGTATAACTCAAGTTATGCTCAAAAAGCCTAAAAGAGCTCATACTCCAGTTATGATCTCCAAACCAACCTCTCACTTGTTTTAATGCAAACTTCTTCAATTTAACTCCAAATGGTATCAATTTTTGTGGATAGAAGGATATATGTCTTATAAATCTAATGGTTGAAGTCTCACCTCAATTGGAGGTCGGATGAGAGAGTTATGCCCAAAAGAATAGACTATGTTCACTTCCAAAATCAAATTGAAACTCTTTTGGCGCGATTTCCATAACTTTTAATTTAGAAATCGGATTGTGTTCGTTCTTTGACCATTTGAAATAAGACATCTAGATCTACATCTCTCATGAAGACCCCAAAACGCGATTCAGCCTCTAACATTTTCAAATTTGGTCATCTTTTCCGAAGCTGTCCGTTAAACGGACAGGTAAGGGTAAGAATGGCCCAAAAGCTTCCAGAATGTCCGTTAAACGGACATGCAAGTCCGTCTAACGGACATGGGCAGGCTAAGGGGTGTTTTTGCACCCGAGGCTGTCCGTTTAACGGACATGGAAAATCCCAAAACTTCAAAGCCTCTATCAACTTCTCACATGTCCGTTTAACGGACATGGAGAATCCCAAAACTTCAAAGCCTCTATCAACTTCTCACCTTCAATCTATCTTCATAACCATTTATACATATACACTTCTCAAATTTATTCATTCCATAGCCTAAACACTTCATAACACCTCAATCTTCAAGTTTAACTCACCAACTTCACAACCTCTAGCTTAATTGATTCATAAAAGCATGGATTTCAATCATTTGTCATCAAGTTATCATAACTCACAGGCTATAAGAACAACAAGAATGACTTTAGTTGTTATCTTCCAATTCTCATAACTTCTTACTCCAAATTCTAAAAATTACATATTATACCTCAATGGAAAGATAACAAGATGCTCTACAACATTCATGAAGGATGAAAAAGTTAATTTCATCATTATATAAGATAAAAAGCCACTCATAGGCACTACTCATTAAAGACCAATGTAACAGTAATGTAACTAAATGAACAGTGACTGAATGTGTTCTTAACCTCATAACTTTTTAATCCTAAGTCAAAATGAGACAAATTATATACCCTTAGAAAGTTCTGAACTTCTACTACAATCTTCACTAAGACTTCCTGATCTAATTCAAGCCCTAAGAGGGTCTAAAACTTAAGCAAAGTTTTGTCAAATTTTAGAAAAATTTGACAGCACTTCCCTTGAAAATACAACTAACCAAACTTCAATCCTAGCTCCACCACCTGCATAAAATTCAACCTCCAATCTCATGTAACATAATTCAATCCCAAAAGTATCTCCAACCGCATTTCAAAGCAACAACCGCACTCCTAGTCATCTACTCCATTTCAAATGTAAAACATGCAAACTCAATCCTTCTTTTTGTCAACTATAGCCATACAATGATGCATATGCATAAAACATGTGTAAATTACATCAAATACAATTAAAACTCAACAATCTTGCATTTACATGAATTTAAAAGTTATTACAAAGCTTTATAGGGCATTTAGCCTTATTACAATCCCAATGTCAAAAGTCGAAGTACATATTGAATCAAATCTCCAAAATGCAACCTAATACTTCACTTCTGTGACTTCTAAACTAGAAACGTTGAAGTGATGCCTCAATCCCAAATACTGAAACTCGTATTCCCGCTCATCACCTGTGGAGGGAAAAAGGGGTGTGAGCTCGACGGCTCAGTGGGTAACAGCTTAAAAATTAAGACATAAGCAAAAACGTTCTTTATTTTTCGTTCTCAAAGAAACTTTTAGATTGATAAAAATCTTTCAAACTTATCAAGGCCAATTTACATTGATCAAACACTTTCACTTTATCAAAACCTCTTGTTTTCAAAACCAATATCACATTGATCAAAACTTTATAAATTTCTCAAAACCTTTCTGAAAAACTCATTTCCTCCCAACAATTACACATCAAGATCACATAAGCATAGAGAAAACAATAAGTCAATTTATCAAAAACATTTATCAAACAACATAACTTACAAAAAACAACATAGACAAGCATATCACATAATCACATATAAGATGGTTTGGGTGGATCCAAACAGGACGTACTACACATTTCCGCAGAGCGGTCATGTGTAGCCGTGAACACATGAAGGAGTTCGTGAGGAGCTCCATTGCCACTAGTGGGCAGCCGGGAGAAGGCTATAATTTTGACAGGTGCACCTATCACACATGAGGGACCACCACAAACCCAAACAAGCATGTATATCACATAATTCACCACAATTCATGATCATTATCCTCAAATGGCAAAAATCACTTTCACATAATCGTTTAAAACACCCATTCGGATCTTTTTCTCTTGATAAACCAATTCACACATACTATCACAAAGTCTTTACATTCAAAAACATTTCATATGAGTTTAAATTATCACAATAGCAATTCAATTAAAATTGGGAAATCATAGGAAAACATTTTATGACATTTACTTCAAAGCAAGTAAGTAGCTTATTATCTCAACTATTAAATTATCACCCACCTTAATCCTTTAGTCTTGCATTTAAACACTTGCCCTTGCTTCTTGCTCTAATAACTTCTCTTCACCTTCATTAAGCAAGTAAGAACCCAATTAACATGAGATATCCCAAAATTAAACAAACCTAGGAGAGGAAAACATGGAATTAAACCTATCTAACCTTACCCAAACCTTCCTAAGCCATTTGCATCAAAACCCACTCATAAATCCAAAGAATTTTACATTTTTCTTACCTTGAAAGGAAACCCACGAAATTTGCTCTCCCTCTTGGCTTGATGAACTCTTAAACCTTTCTTTCTCTTATCCTTCTAAAACACTCTCTACTACTCTTCTCTAAGCAAGAAAACATAAAACCCAAGTCTCTTCTTCTTCTTCTTCTTCTTCTTCTTCTTCTTCTTCTTCTTCTTCTTCATACGAAACTCTCCCTCTCCCTTTTCTAGAAATTTCGTGATTCCTCTTCTCATTGTCTTAACACATGACCTTTTAACTTTAAAAAAAAACTAAGCCTTATTCCCTAAACTACGTAGTTTTGAGTTTAGTCTTCTAAAACAAGCAACTCATTTGTTTCTTCTCCTCACATAAACGATTCCACCCGACTCCTCTTTTTTTTGTTTAAAAAAAATGAAACTTAAATGGACCAAAGTGTCCCTCCATCCTTGTCTTAGTCTTTAAAACCAATAGTGAATTACCTAAATTACCCCTAAGCCATTTTATTCCTTTCAACTTCTAACAATAATTCAACTCTAATTTAAACATAATCCATTATTTAATTTTCATTTCTTAAGAGTTAAAACCTCAAAATAATTTAGACAAATCCTCCAAATAATTTAGACATGCTTAAATAATAATAAAAAATTTCAGGGGCCAACATCCTCTCTGCACGATCGTGACAGACGATTCAAAGGAAATTGTAGATTTTCGTCTCTTCTTCCTCTCTTTTGCTAAATCCAAATTTTATAACTTATGTCTATTATTTTCTCTTCATTTCAACTTCCATTCAACTCAACTCATTCACAAACAATTCAAAATCTATGATTAATCACAACATCAAAAACCGAACTATTCATTTATACATATTCAACATGCATTCTTCACATTTTCTGAATTTTTCATATTCCTCAACGCCTTCATTTCATCTCTAAATTCTCTTTTTTTTTCCATATCACAACATCATCTTATATCTTTTTCCTTAACTCTAAACTCATTTTAGTTCATTCCTAAAACATCTAACGAGATTCATGCAAACACAGTGAAAACAGAGCATACACATGACACCTTTCATAATTTTTTTTGCACTCTTTTATACACATTTTCAATGATCTTTCTAACTCAAAAATCACTTCAACAATATCTTATGAAATATTAATCATCAAATATGCAAAACCAAGACAAACAGCACACCCAAAATCCTTACTCACGTTTCAACAAATGTACATCCTCATATTATAAACACTTAAATGTTAACTAACGTGATGCATGTTTCATCTTACATATCATAAAGAATCATACGATACTTACTTATTTAAAACTCCAAACTCTTCAAAATCACTTGAACCCTAGCTTTCCATTTGATCGCGGCTCTGTCGATTCGATCTTACGATCGATCCTTGGAAACCGGTCAAATACAATAAATTCCAAGATTGCGGTATAGGTTGCAATCCTCGGGTCGTCTCACTTAATTGGAACCAAGCGAAAAAGGTCTAAGCTAGCCTAAATGTCAAAAATTGCAATCAAGTTGATAAAACGGGGGGTTGGTATTTTGGTCAAAACTGATAAAAGTAATCAAAATTGAAGAAAAAGTATAAAAGAATATTTTTTTGAGATTTTGGAAATTATGCAATTAACAAATATCAGATAGAAATCAAATTGATAAAATCCTCTTGAAAATAGGCGCAGGCTATCACAATTCAAAAATAAATTTTCGTGGATAGAATCCACTAAGTTTCGAAAGATCAACCCTAAAGGACTCTTTAGGTCCAAAGATTTAATTAATGAACTCCATTATTTACACCTTTGTTAAAAACCTTAGTGTAAAAAAAATGGACAAGTAAATGCAATTGGTCAATTGGATAAAAACACAACCATCTAAATCAAACACAACTAGGCAGATTTAAAGAGTAAATGCAATATCCGAATGACATATATGAGACTTCATATATTAAGCATCAAAAGTTCTACAAATCACTTTGTCCAAATCCCAACATAGTGTTCAGCACTCGGTTAAACTATAACCTTGCTAATCTAGCTATACAGATGCAATCTCTAACTCAGAGTTTACACAAATATAACTAAACTTCAGACACTATATGATTACTCCCCTTTTGAAGCTTCCGGTGAACTCAAGCCATTGCTACATCTTCAAGAGGAAATGTGGCTTAGCTACGCATAACTCCGGACTCTCTCACGACTTGTGGAGATTAGACGGCTTCCATGGTAGCAGAAAATGCGGACTGTGATGTAGCGGAGATGATCGAAGATGATGAAGGTGGAAAATGATGGTGGTTGCTTCCAGCGTCTGCCCCGAATATGCGTATTCAATCTCTGTATCTAAAAGTCTGCTTTGACCTAAAAATAGCAAGGTTTTTATATGGTGGGTGCGGGTCGGGTCAGAGCAGTGAGACAAACTTTCCATTTAAGGTCGGGTATACGCTCGTACGTCGCGACGTATAAATGAAAATTCGTCGCGACGTGTAGAATTGCCTACTCGTCGCGTCGTGCGGATTATCATACGTCGCGACGTGTGGAAGTGAAGTGCTCGTCGCGACGTGTGAATTGACCTCATGACTGTTGACTTCCTGATGTGTTGACTCCTTTGCTCCTGCAATAAAATAATAACAATTTGCAGTATCAATTGTCCTCATGAAAATAATAGAAAAATTAGTATCAAATCATGACAATTTACTGGCAAATTGTGAATTAAAAGAGATCGGTATGAGGAACCAATTTAAGCACAAAAATCATCAATTAGGAGTCAACTAATGCATAAGCAGCTATGAAAAGGTAGCCAATTTATAATATAAACTTGGCTCAATCACCGGTATAACACGATCATTAACAGTTGAAGGTTGTAAGGTTAGGTATTTCAGTGAAAGTGAAGAAGATAACAAAAAGAAATAGCAAGCGAAAAGTGAGAGCAAGGCTTACGTTGTGAGGGTGAGAAGATTTATGGAAGTAAAGAAACTTACAAAAGATGAAGAAAGTCATGAGGAAGAAGAAAGTAAGATCAAACAATTAATTTGATCTTTCTAGTGTATTCGAAGGAATAAAGGCTAAGTTTGGCAAGTGACACTTGTCACTTGTCCAATTTCTATAAACTTAAACTAGGTTCTCCTATTTAACTCGTCCAATTATCTCAATTTTCAATGGCATTTGTCAATAAATCCCAAAGACATCTATAAAATTCTTCACTATCATTTGACTCTTATTTTTACTACCATTTATCTATTCCCTTGTCACTTGGCATTTTTCCTAGTCCAAAAATGTTGGACCCCGAATTCTTTTCTATTATTTCTTATTGATGTCATTAAGCATGAATTGTGTTAATTATGTGTTTATGCTTAGTTTGATTTTAATTGGGAGTATTAGTGGATAATTGTTTTTAATGTGGTTTTAAATAGGAATTAAAGGATAAAAATGTATGAGGGCATTTTGGGAAGATTGCTAGAGTTGGATAACTTAAGGCTTTGTATGGAGGGGTAAAATGGTCTTTACCCAACCCATTTAGACTTAAGAGTAAAAAGAAGAAGAAAAAAAAAAGAAAGAAAAGAAGAGGAAAGGAGAAGAGAAGAGAGGGAGAGTGTCGTAGGAAGAAGAAGAAGAAGAAGAAAAGAGGGGAAAGCTAGAGTCTTTGATTTTTGAAGGATTGAAGCTTTCCAAGTAAGTATAAGCTTCTTTACTTCTTTTTTTAGTTGGATTAAACCCTAGAATCGTTTTGCATGAGGTTAGAACCGATTGTGTAGGGTTTTCAAAAAAACCTAGGTGAAATCCTTGGGTTGATGATCTTATGACTGTTTTTACGGTTTGAATGAGTTAGAAGTGTGGTATTGGACATGAATCAAGGTTTAGGTGGGTTGCCTTTGAAAAAGAAAAGGATTGGAGTTGGAAAATGCTGAAAAATCGGGTTCGGAGTCGTTCTTCAGGCCCGCATGTAGCGACGTGCGTATGAACGCGCCGCGACGTGCAAAATTATATTCGTCGTGACGTGTGAGGAAGGGTTCGCCGCGACGTGCGAGAAGGAGCACGCCGTGACGTGCGAGAAGGAGCACGCCGCGAAGTGCGAGAAAATGGTGCACGCCGCGGCAAGCACAGCCATTCGCCGCGACGAGCCCCCAGTTTTTTCGAGAGAGATTTTTTGGCATATCTTTTGGTGGAGAGGTTCAATTGAGGTGATTTTGGATTCGTTGTGAACTAGAAATAAAGGGTTACAAGTTGTTATGAAGAAGGGAAGTTGGGAATTAGCCTCTAAGGGTTCGAGAATTTAGATGGAAGTCGAATGTAAACTTTTAATGCTAGTGCTTTTACTTTTCAAGCTTTTTGATTATTTCCTTTGAATATTGTTTGAATGGGAACTTGGTTTGTTATAGGAAACCAAGCCGACCTGATTCAATCGCAAGAGGAAGGATAGCAGTGAGTTTGGATTCTCAAGCAATATTAGGTGGGTAATGAATTTATAGTTATTGTGTGATTAGGCAAATTCTTGCCTATGTGTGAATATATGTTGTATGTTATGCATTGTGAGATGCATGATATTTTGATTGAATATGTGGTTACTTGTTTGAGAATGATTTGTTATAAGAAATGATTTTGATTTCGTATACTTTGAAAGAAGCATGAGAATTGATAGGAGCATATTTTGATTTTGAGCATATTATGCCTTGACTTCGGTCATGGCATTTTGAATAAAAGAAAGCTTGAAAGCATATTATCTGATAAAATGATTCTGAGCATGATTATGTACTTTTGTTTGGGCGAGTGTGGAATCATTTCGTTCGTCACGTGCACGTTGACAAGAGCCTTCTCCCGGCTGCCCGCTTGTGGCTTATGAGCTCCGAATGGACTCATTTTGTTCTGGGTGTAAACTTCGGTTTCTCTCTTTTGTTTCCATGGAACCCTCGAGCCGTGTGATGTACATTACATATTTGATCTGTTCTCTATGAAGCATGCTTGTGACATGTTTTGTGAGTTGAATTAATTATGTTGAATGCGTAAATTGCTTGGTTAGCATGTAAGTGCTAGAATTGTTGCATGTATATACATACATATATATATATATATATATACTTACATGTGCCTGAATTTGTGCTAGTTACCGATGGCTATACTTATATTAGCAACTGAGCTGTGTAGCTCAACCCATTACTTTTCCCTCCTCAAGTGCAACTCAAGACATCAGTTGATCCTTGCCAGGCATCGAAGAACTCCGCAATAGTTAAAGATCAGTGCATTAACTTAGTATTTTTGGTTAGCCCACCAAGCATATCATCATTGGGCATTCTCATGTATTGTATTTTGGATTTACACCTTAATATGTAATGTGTCATATTGAGAATGCTTGTTTAATTTATTCGCATTATAATGACATGAAACTTTTCTGTTTTTGGTGGTGATTCACTCAGAATGCATGTGTAGATGATGAATGTATATGTACGTGTGTTTGTATGAGTTCGTACAGATGTTGGGGGCGGGTCCAATTGCTTCGGGGAGCTCGCCGCGGTGAACTAGTCTTTCGCCGCGGCGCAGTCCTTAAGTGATTACCGCAGCGTGAGATCGAGGGGCCACCTCGGGATGGGGAATCAGGACTCGGGCTCAACAAAAAATACTCATAATTTTGAAATTTTCCTAAAATTTACCAAAAATTTTAAATCAATAAGTACACTCTCCAAATCAATTTTCAACACATAAAAATCACAATTCTCAATATAATCACGTATACAAATCAATTATACCTGGAAATGTCAATGAATGCATGTATAATCACTTTAATGTGCAAAAATCTATATTCACTTGTGTGTGTATGCTATATTATGTATAAGTACGAAATACACTTTCTAACTTCACAATAATCTCTCTTGAACTCTATTCTAGGGTTCTAGCCCCTGACATGGGATAATGAGATATTACAGTCATACTCAAAATAATGAGGATTTTTAGAAGAAGATGTTATTCATTTAATGAGAAATAAAAAAGAATATCGAAAATTCGAGTGGCCGAAGCTGAAGCAGCTACTTTCGAAGTATATATATCACAAGAATAAATAGGTTTTAATCAACATAATAAAGATACCAATTGTTGTTTCAAAAAAGCCACTTATTTTCTCTTTATTTATTTCAAAAAGTTTAATGTACGGAATAGAAATATTCCAACCACCAAATCAAATAAGCCATTGTATTTCCTAATAGTCAGTATTTGTTGGAACAAAAAAGGACTCGTAATCGTGGGCTTGTTCATGAAAATAAAAAGGAATCTTATCATAAAATAATAATAATAAATAATAAAATATGTAAAAAGTAGTTTATTTATTTATTTATAGTTTATTTCTTTTTCATTTTATCTATTTTATTTAAATGAAAATTATATAATAAATAGAATATGAAAATTATATAATAAATGTATTATGTCAAATTTTATGTATATAACAATATTATAGAACATATACATATATTTATTATAATTATATTATTATAAATGGATTATGATTATTATAAATATATAAAAATTTAAATATATATGAATTATATAAATATAAAATATAAAATGGAAAACTTTCATCAACAATTTTTCCAAGTTCATTTAACTAAAATAGATAAAATGAATAAGGGTAGGCGTCAGCCCTCCATACATGGTCTTATGACTTTGCGAAGATCTGTGCTTTTGGTAAACAGTCGCCGAGGCCTGGTTACTATAACCCCTCTTTTTGAATGGTAAATATTTATCGGAACATGGATGTGAATCAAACCTATGTTTGAATGGAAATTGAGATACCGATGGAAGTTCTTCCTTTCTGAATCAGATATATTCATATCTGAAAGAGGTTGACAATAAGTTCTTTCAAATTTTGACTATTTGTCCTTCTATTAGAGGTGTTCCAGAAATGTCTGCAATTGAATAAATAGCTCTATGAACGAATGGATCAGATCGAATTGGAAATGAAAAGATTTGTATAAGTTATACCTTTTGTCACCACTTTGTGCAAAATCATTAGGTATAAATATGTTAGATACCTGCGACTCGATTGGTGAAATTGTATCTCTCTCTCAAAAGGCTTTTTTTAATCGCCGCACAAAGAAAATATTTTGTTGCGAATGAACAAGATATTGAGGAATTGTCGATACGTAAAATCATAATTCTTGATACGGGACTTTTCCACATAAAAAGGGAATCTTTTGTTACAATATAAACATAAGTGATGTAGATTATTCAAGAATCGAAATCGATTTGCTTTATAAAAAGAAGATAGCATTGAACTTCTATTAAATGGTTTCACAGGATTCAGCCAATTGTCTTGATCTTGGGATATCATTTAGAAATAGGAACCCGTGTTTTCAAAAGATTTCTTACTATTATTTCTAGTATGGAATGAGTCAATCTTCCACTTTAGTATCTTATTGAACAAAAATAGTAATATTGTTCCTCCATTGATTCAAAATTTCGATTTTCGGGAAGTATCATGATCGTCCAATAAGAAGGGTTTCTATTTTTTTAAAATGAACAATTTGAAGACCTATTGGTTCTAACAGTTGCTTGCAGAGTGGATCATTAGAATCTTTCAATTCATAGATATGAATCTCAGACCTATGAATGAGGATATTCCCAAAACTCACAAATCATATCGATTAATACAATAAATCCTTTTTATAAATCCCTTGTAGTACTGAAATTAGAATTGAGCATTTTTATTTAAAATTTATATTTATAGGAGTTTTTTGTAGAAGAGTTTAAACTATAAAAACATCATTATAAAATTAACTAAAATTGTTGCAATAATAAGGTCATAATAAAGATTGTTCTCTCGAGGGTTTTATAGGAAACATTCAAATACTTATTTACTTATTTAAATTTAAGGAAAGGAATTTTTATTAATTTGTACATTTCTTAATAATTTGTATATTTACTAAAAGCATTCCGTTGAATTGACTCTTTCAAGTTCGATGATTGAATAAAAATAGGTTATTATAATTTCGGGCAAGCTGCTATGGTGAAATCGGTAGATACGCTTGCTCTTAGGAAGCAGTGCTAGAGTATCTCGGTTCGAGTCCGAATGGCAGCATAAACGTCTTTCAATTTTCAAAAGGACACAATAAGTTCTATAATGTCCTATAATAAATTCAATTATTGATTTCAATTCTACATAATTGAGGCCTTCTCTTTTTCACTTCTTTTTTAAGTTCAAAACTTTTATGATATTTTCGACGTTATAACGTATATTAACTCATATATCTTTTTCGGTCATTTCAGTTGTAATTACAATTCATTTGATAACTCTATTATTCGATAAACTTGTCAGACTATATGATTCATTAGAAAAAGATATGATAACTACTTTTTTTTTTATAACAAGATTATTAGTTACTCGTTGGATTTATTCAGGACATTTATCATTAAGTAATTTATATCAATCATTAATCTTTCTTTCACTCTTGGACTATCCAAATTGTAGTAGACAATTCCTAGAATTGGAAAAACTACTAAATCTAAGATAATTCACGGAGAAGAAAAGTCAGTATAAAGTATGAGATGGCAAATAATACCTCTTTGTGTATGATTGATAACATCCTTTTAGGACCACTTATAAGGAATAAGCTACAATTCCTTCAACCTCAACGTTAGAATCTACTCAATTGTAAATGGGTGCCTAGTCCTGACCTCCTAACAATTATAAAACACTAGCTCACCCCACACACTAGTACTACCTTTCATATTATATAGAAACACTCCTAAGGCTATTAATTAGACCATCCATTCATCTAATTGTTTGACCGACTCTTATGCTCGGAAGATTTAGAGTCCAAAAGGTCAAAGGTTATTTGATACAACTTAATGGGCGTTTGGTTTGAGGGTTTGGAAATGAAGGAATGAAATAATTGTAAAAAATAGTGTTTGTTTTGAAGTTTTCAATTCCAAAGGAATAGATTTATTCCATTAAGCTTGGGAGTCTACTAAACCCTCCAAAATGGGTGGGTATCAAGTTTTCATTCCAATTTAGTAGTTACTATTTATACACCTCCCCCACATAAGCAATTTTTATTCTTAATTATATTACTCATCACTTATCATCATCATCTTCATTATTATTATTATTATTATTATTATTATTATTATTATTATTATTATTATTATTATTATTATTATTATTATTATTATTATTATTATTATTATTATCATTATTATTATTATTAAGTTTTAAACTTATTATTATTATTAATTATTGTTGTTGTTATTGTTGTTGTTGTTGTTATTATTATTATTATTATTATTATTATTATTATTATTATTATTATTAAATTTTAAACTTCTTAATAATAATAATATTATTATTATTAATTATTGATCTTATTATTATTATTTATTATTATAAATTTTAAACTTATTATTATTATACTAAATTAATTATCTTATTATTATTATTATTATTTATTTTATTATTAATGTTATTATATGAAATTAATTATCTTATTATTATTATTAATTATTATTAATTTTATTATACTGAAATTAATTATCTTCTTATTATTATTATTAATAATTTTGTAATAATAATAATAAATATGATATGAAAAATGATATGAAAAATGGTATTATATTATCTTTCATTCCTATTAATGCAACAAACCAAACAACATTATTGATATTAATACAAAAACTCAAGTTACAAACCAAACATCTTTTTTTATTTTTCATACTCATTCTCATTCCCTTCTACTATTATATCCATATCTATACTCAATCCCGTGCTCAAACCAAATGTCCCCTTAGTTTGGTTGAAGTAAAGAATTCCCATAGCTAGTTTCATTGTGTGGATGACAATTCAATACAAATTGAGAACGAGGGACAAAAAATTAACTTATCTACCTACTAAAATATATACATTTTATAATCAAGAAATTTAGAGTCACCAACATATTCTAATTAAGAGTCACTACTACATTTTCTTCTACTTCTCTTACACAAATACTATTTGACTCTTACCCTATACCTACTTGGAACTTTCTTTTACAAAGTAGGATAGGAATTGTCATGGAGATGGTTTTGAGGTAGATTATCCTTTAGAGGTATTAAATTATGGCATCATATTCGTTAACCTTATTATCTTTATATAAGTCAAAAAAATTTAATTATTTGAAACCATATTATGAAGATAAATCTGTAAAAGTGAAAAAAGTCATCATTTATTTACTTTGGTCTGTGCGTTTAGTATGCGAGTCACGCCGATAAACTGATCTTCCGCTCTCTCCTGTAGCATTCACTCCAAATTTACCAGCAGAACAGTCTCGTTGCAAATATGCAAACTCCGGACGATGTTCGTAATCTCCCTATTGACATCACTTTTTCTCGTCTCGGAGGTAACCCTTTGATATCTGTTTCATTTCTTATTTGCGTGTGTTGTGGTTTGATGTTTATTTGGATTTTGGTTGAAGAATGGCTTGTTGATCGGAAGAGAATTCCGGCGGATTGGAGAAAACGGATTGCCGCTATTAGGGCACGAATTTCTAAGGAATTTCCGTCTCTCCCCAAGGATACTGATCCCTACTTCCATACCCTCGACCCCGAAGGTTCTTATTTTGTCATTTTACATGCTTTCAGCAATACCGTATTGTTTAATGTCCAAACTCCAGATTCCTTAGAAAGAGAGAATTCTTTTGGGTTAATTATAATTTGTGATTGGTGATTATTTAGTATGTATCACTTTCATCAAACTATTCAAACATCGCATACAACCGTGTTTTTCTGTATTTTTACTTCTGTATTTGTTAAGAGAGTATTTCATGATCTTAGTTGGCTTAAGCTCTGGGGACTATGACATTGTGTCAAAACAAGTATTTCATTTGAGTTTCGTTATCGTTTACCAGGAATTGGGTACTTAGAGGCCAAAAAGATTTTTGATATTCTCGTGAGGTCAACTCCTGAAAGCCGGAATATATTTGGCCGGCTATCAGGCGCCGCTGTATGATGCTCATCTCTCTTTTGTCTTTATACGCAATTATGTTATTAGATTGTAAATGTTTTTTTTTTTTTTTGCTATTCGTTTTTCCTTTTTAGGGTGCTTGGGAGGCCATTATCCGTTCTTTTGAGAAAGATTATATCTTCCTTGGTGAGGCCTCACAAATAATAATCCAAAATGTTAACTATGAAATGTAAGCATCTACTATTACTGTTTCCTATTTACCTTTGGTGAAAATTTCTGAACTTATTATGTCGAGTGTCAGTCTTATTTTTTGTTGACATTGTTTGATCAAGCCCATATCAGAAGAAACAGGTGCAAAAGATCCAGCAACAACTAGCAGAGCTGGATCGCAAGGAAGCAGATATTAAAAGAAGTGCAGCTTTGTCAGCTGCTAGGTATGCCGAAGCTTGTCAAGAGCTTGGCTTGCAGGTTAGCCTGGTGCATCTGGATGGTGGCTCGGAAGTTTGAGAGATCTGTCTTGTGGTTATACTTATTTTTATAGCGTTTAACTTTTCTTGTAGGGAAACAATGTGAGGTTTGAGCTTCTGGAAACTGCAAAGTCACTTCCAAGTGCATTTGCTGGGATTCTTCGAGTAATAAATGGTGATTCTATGTCAAGGGCAATAGAATATTACTCCAACTTTGTCAAAGATGTTCATACAGATAAAGATGTAGGATACTCATTTTTTCTTCCTTTTATCATGACTGGATTCCAGGTCATATGGTCATTCATTGTTTAAAATTGATTTAGTTTATAAACTTGTGTGCAGCAATCATCTTGGACAGTCTTGTTGAACTTGAAGGATGTTCGTGAAAATCCCCCATCTCTCAGTGTTTCCACCGGACCTGGGAGCTTTGATTCTGTGGATATTGTGTCTGAAATTGATGGGGCAAAAGATATGAAGGGAGATATGGATGTCTCTGCAGATGCTATTGACTGGGATATCTCTGTAGATAACGCTCAAATTGATTGGGATATTGGCACTGTGGAAGAAACCGATGATAATGGTAACGGTTTTGGTCCTTATGAAATAGTCAATGCCAGTGACATCTTACAATGTTCCTCACCAGATGAAGCTGTGAAGTCTGATAAAACATTGTTAAATGAAAATGAGACAACCATGCATTCAGAGGTTTCTGCATCAGAAATATCTTGGGATATAAGTGTTGAAACTCCACAGGTTGATATGACTGATGATGTCAATTTACCACCTGTGGGGTTGGAAAAACAAAATCAGGCATACCCTTCACATTGGCTCAATGATACTTCAGGAGCAAGGGGAGACAAGAGCCAGCTTTTGAATACAGAATACAGAAACAAAATTCTTGATGATTTATATGAGGTATGTGTTCACTTATTTTATTTGAACTTCTCATGGAGGATCTTATTGCAGCTATTATTTTTCGAATATGTTTTTGGTTTTTACTCTGATGAAAGCATAAATGAACTGCATATAGACAAACCTGAACTTTGTTGTCTCTGTTCTGATATGAGATCTTGAATTTTCTGTATCAAAACATTGATTTAAGTTGCCTGATGTCCATATCAAACATTGATGTTTGGTTCTGATGATTGTATAGATCAAAGCATTTTTGACTCAAAGAATGGTGGAATTGAGGAGTGAAGAGACTTTGTCCTTGCAGCATCAAGTCCAGTCAGTTGCTCCCTTGGTATTACAGCAGTATTCGCCTGATGCAATTGAGACAATGTTAGCTGACGTTTCTTCTGCTATTTCATTGTTGACAAATAGGAAAACACGAGATTTGATCATGCTTCTCAACTCAAAAAGGTGGTTCTGGATATATCTGATTCATTTTGGACTTTCAATTTTAATATGCTTTCTATTATGTTTTAAATTTTCAACAATTTTCTGACATGTTTCTCTTGTATGGGTAGTGAAAATGAATTACAAATTGGGTTGGCTGGGATTTTAACTCCTAGATTAGGGAAAGCCATGGGCTAGCATCTGATGCAGACACAAATTGGTTTTTCTCATAGAGTAAATATAAATTTAATGGTAAGGTCATGTTACTTTCTGCTGATGGAGACATCTGTATAAATTAACTAAGAGTCAAGTAACCAGCAAGTTATCTTTCTGACTGCTGACTACGGTAAAGATTGTCCTTAGCTATTGCTGTGCATGATGTCCTGGTTACTGGATTTCATGGTTCTTAGAGTCTGGATTGGTTTTCCATATTAGTCAGAAAATTGGCAAGTTGTATTTGTTATGGAAGTATTTTAATTCCTTCATGCTTAATTTTGGACTTAGTTTTTGTATTTTAGTTGGGGGTTCTTATGGGGAGGGCAGAATGTCAGTGCCTCAACATCTTAAATGGAATGTGCTTGATGTCTCTTGTCAACTTTTAACTTTTGCTTATGGTTTACTGGTTAGGAATTTCAAGTAGCCTTGTAAAATGAAGAATTGCCATATAATGTGTCTGTTTGTATTTCAGATTTCTGGACAGACTTGTGAAAACATTGGAGGAGAAGAAGCATCATGAATCAAAACTAAAGGAGGGATTAAAGGACGTGTTTTCAAAGCGTATGGAGCTTCACAATTCTTTATCTTCTTCATGGCCAAAACAGGTAAGTTGTTTCACAAGTAAAAGTCATTGTGCTTATTATTTTGCACCATGAAATACCAAGTAAACTGCTATTCTAGCATTTTGTAATTTACCTCACTCTTATCTGCTTAAACTTTTAAAGCTGTTGGAGAAGATAGTATATTTGATAATTACATGTGGATGTAATATAAGACTCATATTCACACGTAAATTTTTCTTACATTTGGATTCTGCTGTCTTGTTCTTAAGACTGTACAAAGTGGTACTAATTTTGCTAAAGCGATTGCCATTTCAGTATGTTTAGCTGATTTAGTATCTTGTAATCAATAAAGTAAATTTGAAAGCTACAGGATGTTTCCACAGTATCAATCTTGAGTTTGAAATCGTAAATAAACCAATATTCCTTTCCAAGTAAAAAATTTTATGTTTCTAAAACTGTGCTGTTAGTTTCAGATTTCCCAAACAATAATAAGGGGGAGCTAACGAAGTATAATACTTTAGCAAATCGGTGGTACCATGCCGATGTGTGCATGACTATTAATTTTAGGGCCTATAAACAGTTTCTTCATCAGAAAGAACTTGCGTTTATGCTGTATGTGATATGTGCTGGGTGAACATTCTAACTATCCATGTTGCATTTCACTTCCAAGCTGTAATTTTGTAGGTATAGAGTTATATTCTGGAGAGAAATGAACATCATAAAGGAATACTTCCGGTAAAGTAATCCTGTAAATGTGGTTATTCATAAGTGGCTTGTTTCAGGAAATAGCATTTATTTGTGCTAGTCGTGCTTTAACTTACAGTTGTTGTACGGACGCATTATGTAGTTGTTGCAATATTTAACGTGTTCAATATGATTAATGACTTGTTATTTATTTTCAATTTGGAGAAGCAAGTTTAGTGGTTGCAGGAAAATTAAAGATAATCTGTTGAAATATATTAATGTTCATATTGTCAATCAAAAAGAGAACAATGAGCAAATATACTTTCAATTTCAGGATGCAGCACTTGTGAAAACCAGAGAGCTGAAGAAGCTTTGTGAAAGTACGCTATCATCCATGTATGATGGAAGGCCTGTTAATATAATTGGAGAGATCAACACCTTATTGAGTAGTGGAGTTAGTAGTGGAGTTACTGCTTAGACTCTTGACATATTTTAGAATATGTTATTTGGTTATCAGTATGAAATGGTGAAAGGTGGATAGATTGGAAAATCTGTAGTTTGTCACAACTAAAAATGTTCTTTTTATGACTGATACTATAGAAACAAGCTCGACAATCTGGAAGTCATTCTTTCCTCACATTTTCGTTATGACAGTCAACTTGAGATTCAACACAGGTATGTAGGCGTGCGCCTTTTCTTTCTCCCATCATCATATAAGTGTAATTTGAATATTAGAGTGGAGACTGTGTTGTCAAGCTCTTTTGAGTTTCTTTTGGGAGTCTTAAAAGAAGCACATCTTTTATTTTGAATTACTAAAAAAATATTTTAAAAGAGACCTTTTTATCTATAAATACGGTTAAGTGTACAACAATTAGACGTTTGTATTAAAAAAATTAACAGACATTTAATAAAAAAGTTACTTTCATAATTTTTGATGCTACAAGGTTTTTTTAATAATTTAAGTGTTAAAAGAGTAGTTTTTGAAATACTACTAATCACGTAGATAAACAGAATTCTTTCTTTAGTACCTTTTAAGGCTTTCCCCCAAAATCAAGATGCACAAGTAGGCTAAACTATATCCAGAGACCCTTGAAATATAATTTTTGTCACTTTGATTAAATTAGTCTCCAATATGTTTGGACACTTCATTTACCCCTTAAAAGGTTAAAAAGGAAGAGCGAGGTTCAGTTCATTCCAATGGATGATGGCAGAACTCAACAGAGAACTCTTGAACTTGTGTAGATGCTTAGTTGATGAGAATGGATGAGATGAGATATTCAGGATTAGGGTCAAGTTAAACAAAAAGTTGGTACCACTAATATTTGGATTCACAAGTTGTGCAAAGTGTTCCATCACTATTTACCAGATACCAAGGGAAGTTTTCATCAAGTACTATTGTTTAGGATTTGTACCTTACAATCCAAAAGTTGCCAAAAGATGACTAGGCAAGGCAAAGGATCACATACCAAGTGTCTTTGCACTTATTAATCCATTCCCAGCGACTCACCCATTAAAAGGTTCCTCACAGTGACCAGTGCATGTGCAGAGTCGAAGAGTCATAAGCCCTTGAGTGCTCAAGCTCCATGTATTGCCTCCTATTCTGTTGAGACAACTCTAGTTCACTGGAGAACTGGCTGCTTAGAGGCTGTGAAATATGACCCAGTCCTAAGTCAGGGCACATCTCGTGTGAATTGCTACTGGCCTCAACTTTGAAACCCCAAGAGGAGTTTGGATACTGATTGACTGCAGAAACATGTGGGGCTGTTGATTGAGCAGCAGGCGCCACTTTGGTATTAACCAAGTTGTTCATCTCAAGTCCTGACGCTCGGTTACAAGAGCCCCATGGCTGATTTGACAGAAGAGAGAGAGCACAGCTGGAGTCAGTAACACCAACTCCTGTGAAGCGTTCTCCTGAAGGAATGCCAGAAGCAGAGAACCCAATCCCACCTGCCGAATCTTGCAGGTAAACATTAGTTGGAGGATTGTGAGGGCTACTCTGCCATGGATGGGTGGTGGACCTTCCTCTACCAAGTGCTTGACCCTCATGTATCCGTTCAGAAGATCCTCCAGTTGACCATCCATCCCTCGAGCTAGGCCTTGGATATGCACTGAAGTCCAGAAGAAAACTTCCAACCCTGTTATCTGTTATTGACAAAAACAGAGCATAACACAAGTACGAAATCAGATAACGAAGACTGCTTCAGAAGATGGTTTTCATTTTTAACATCTTTACCAAAACTTGTAGAAGAGATTCGACCAAAGCGGGGTGACAACAGTGATCCAGGTGGGGGCTTCCTTCGTCGTTCGTTATGGCCAGCAAGGCGCCTGCGGCAACTTCTTTTACCTTGGTCAAATTCTGGAAGTTGATGAAATCTGTGTATAAAATGAACAAGTTAAACTTAAAAACCTTCTAGAAAAGAATAGCATCATTGATCTCTGGAAGCATAAAAAAAGAAATAGTTGAGAAAGTTCTAACTGCACTCAGTATGTTCCTGCCAATGCATTTAAAGTGTGTTAAGAAAGTAAGGACTTGGAAGTCCTTACTGTAACCATCCTGCTATACTGTCGCATGGCTCAGATTGCAAGCAATACCAAGTAAACCTCTTATTTTTCACAGTACCAAAGCATATGGAAGCTACCTTCTAAATTCAGTTTCCCAAAGAGTAGAAAAGTTTGATTAATAACTTTCGTTCAATCAACAACCACTGAAACGTCAATACAAACCACAAGGGTTGAGAATTCCATTATTAGTACACCCAACTTGCTTATAATCTGTCATTCAATTTATTTCAAGGCATCAGGTCATCCATATACCACATCATAGATGCGCTTGGGCAACATGAAAGAAATCTTCCATTATTTGCTTGAACAAGTTGTGATCATTATAGTCCAGAATGAATTCAAATAGGAAAATTTTTTACGCACTATAAAAGACTTCCAGAGTACCTTAAAACTAAGGATGAGAGGTTAGCCTGAATAGGCACAGTCTCTCTATGATCAGTAGATCGTGAGTTCAATACTCGCATTAGCTTACCAGAGATTTATCCCCTATTGTATAATTCAAAAGGCCCAATGGAAGTGGTGAACCTCCTTCAAAAAGAAAAATGAAAATGTAAAAAAAAGTAACTATTTGAGTGGTTTTGGCTTCTCTCTATTTGATCAGGGTAACCGAGTTTAGAAGGTACACCATGAGGAGCAAAACCATCAAACTAGCACTAATCAATTACTTGAAACTAGACTTTTTGTTTATAGCCACTAATTTTGCCTTGGAATGAATACATAATTAGCTAACAGTCATTTTTGAAGTAGTTCTTTTTCTTATATGGACAACTAATAGAAAGACTTTCCTTTCCTGTCAGGTGGTCCAAGAGCATTCAGTGATCAAATGTAGTGGAAAGAATCTGAACATTCAGATCTGACACCTCAGTAGGTTCGGAACAAAAGCAAGTATAGCAAGCAAATGACTTTCAGAAAACGTGCTTTGGTTCCAGTGAAGGACATGAGTCTTGCATAACCCATAAATTGACAGGAGTCGTTCACAATTTATCAATCATATCAGCCCCTAGAAATAAACATTTCAACCAAAACAAAAAAGGGCACAAACGACATGCAAAGAATAGACTGATGTAACTATAAACAAACAAAACAAAACTTAATGTATGCTGAACTTGAAAGCTACCTAATAACCCACACACAAACATATATTGCTTCAACATTAATCCACGATGCTCAAGAAGCTGAAAGTGAAAACAGCACCTACAAGGTACTTAAAATCAAACAAATTGAAAAATATTTAGTTCAACCGCATACTTCTTTCCATTCTCTGGCAAAAAGACTTGAACTTGCAAATGATTGCCAACAAACGAACAGTCATCAATTTCCAATAGAAGAGGAAAAAATAAAAGCAATCTACGCACAGCAACGTCAAAGCCTAAAACGCAATACTCATAAATGAAGTAAAGATATAATATAAAGAACTCACCGGCTACACTGCTGACAAAATCTTTGTTCCAAGCCAGCAACGATGACCTTAGGAGACTTGGAATGCGTACCACAAACTTTGTGTCTTGAATAGTAAGCCTTAGCATCAGTCAGATCCACCTTGCACCCTTCAACCTGACACCTGGGCGGTTGCTGCTGGCCACCCTGAGCCTTCCTGGTCGGAGCTCCAGATGAAGACGACGAGGAGCCGTTTGCAGACTCTGCCGGAGACCCGACACCCAGATGATCCTCAAAATAAATTTTTTTACCAAATTTGAGGCCATTCACAGACTCATTAGTTGGTGGAGAGGAAGGGTTGGAGCTGCCAGAATCAGTCAAAGAGCCAGAACCCATTTCCATAAATGGTGCCTACAGTTCATTCATGGTTGTATTTGTGGGACACTGAGAGGACTGTGCAAAAGCTTCGATTTTGTGAACGTGGAGGAGAAGAAAAGCACAGATTTTGGTGAGGAGATGGTGGGTTGAGAGAGAGCGAGAGAGAGAGAAGTTAGTTTAAAGAGAAGAATTCGATTAAAAGTAATTAAAAAAAGAAAGAAAAAAGCAGACACCTGACACTGGCCCATGCCAGCGACAGGAGGTCTACAACACAGACTGACGGATTCACCAGTAACCATACCCCCTTTCTCTCAAAAGGTTAAAAGTAGAGAGAGAGAGGGGTGATAATGGCATTTCATGTGTCTAGAGGGACTTTACGATATTGGCAAATAGCTAAGAATGAGAGGAAACTCCATTGATGGATGTTATGGTATACTGTATAAAATGATTGAATGCAACCTCATCTTTCTTAGTGGTATGGTATGGTATGGTATGGTATGGTCTGAGTAAATAATCTCAAAATGGAAAGAGGGGGAATGATGTGCGAGTCAGGTATCGGGAACCCAAATTCTTGTCTCGACTCATGAGGGTACCACTGCCATTGTGCCAGATATCCTGATTGGAGAGCTAAACAGTTGGTCAGTTAAAGTTCACTGACTTCTCATTACCACAGCTTGGGTTGGACAAGGAAAATTCTGTTCCCCCCACTGTGCCACCTCTTCTTACTCTTTAACTCTAAGCTCAAGCTTTAACTTTTTTCTTTTCCACCTTTATTTTGCCCAAATATTACATCGTAAAGGATTAATTATTAGCTGAAGATGCAGTGATAAATAAATAAATAAATAAAATCAGAATTAACAGTATCACTTATAAATTGTAGATCTGAATCTCAAAGTTTCTATATGCAACTTGAAAAATCTTTGTGTAATTGAAAATTCCTTCGATTAATATTTTATATAATCATGAAAAATGTAGTTGATAATAATACAACCACCGTTATATGTTTTCTATGCTATTCCATTGTATTATCACGTCAAGTTGAATTTACTTAATTAACTAGAGAAACATTGTTAACACTTAACGAAATTATATCCAAGTTAACAGAAATTAAATCTACCAGTCAATTCCACAAACTGAATTTGCTGAGATGAATGGAATATGCTATTTAATGAATCGTTTCTTGTAAAGACTCTGAAAGGAAACAAAACAAGAGTTAAATAAAACCTCTAATATTTTTATTTGCAATAATTTGACTTCTGTTTATTTTAGAAAGTCAAATTAACCCATAATGTCATATAAATCGAAAAATTTTAAAAATGAATAAATATATAAATTAATCATATTTAAATAGTTTAATATATATTCAAATGGGTAGTCTAATGGAATCAATTTGAAGATAATATAGTCTATGTAGGATTATAATTTATAATTTGGAGATCAATATTCTTAAGTGACCATTTTATCACAACGGTCATTTAATATGGTATCAAAACTTTTATAATCAAATGGTGCGTGATTTTAAATTCTACTATTCATCTATTATTCAGCACAAGTTAGAGTGAACTTGTTTAAGTTTTAAATTCAAAAAGTTTTTACTTAAGAAGGTATGACTGACACGATAATAAACTAAACTATTGCAGAAAACGATACTTAACAAATTTCACAAATTATATATGAGTATATAGGTTTAGGTAAAATTATATAATTTTAATAACCTTATACATTATGCCATTTATGAATATTTTCTACACATAAATTAAAAATATTAATTATTTTGGCTTAAATTTTTAATTTTAAGTAGATAAAAAAGGTTAAAATTTTGTGTCGAGCTTTCTTGAAAACATCATTAAAGTGCTGTGCTTGTGCACACTCGGATTTAAATGTTGGTTGGTTAGTTTGGAAAAGACAAGCTTGTTCACCAATCCTGAATTGGGTGCCCGAATTATGGCCTTCCCTCACCTCACCTAATCAATTGATGGAGAAAGGTCTGCAGAGTGACTGACTCCTTTGATAAGTGGCTGTGACGTTGGCAAAATTTGATACGAAAAAAATTAATTTTATTAATTTTCACTTTTTCCAATTTCTTCTTTGTCAACATATTATTTTGTGTTTATCCTATTTTATGATAATTTATTTATTTAATAAATGAGACATAAAAAATTAGATGAATAAAAGGCACCGAATAATAAAAACAAAAAATTGGTTAGTTTGTTTCGTATCGGTTTTGTTTCCAAACTCTGAGGAATTAAGCTATTAAAGTCAGCATCATTCACTTTTCGGTTTGTAAAAGGTCGCAACCTAAGACAGTAACCATAAAAATACTCCACTGACCAGAAACCAGGTTAGGCTTCAGTTATGGTAGTTAGATTTGGTAAACTTCAGTTGCCACCTTGGTTAGTTTCTAATGTCAAGAAACCGCTTTCTTACATACCCCACCTCAAATTTATTCTTTGTTAGTTTACTTTTGTCTCTACTTGGACCTAATAAAAAATATACGAGAATTTGTTAAAATAAGAAAACAATCAACTAAAAATAGAATAAAGGGAGCAAATGACTAATAGATTTATCTGTTTGTTACATAAAATAAGAGTTCTTATTTAAGGATAAAGTTTTATACTAAATTAATAATTTTATATACAAAAAATTGAAATTAAGATAAATGACAACATATGCGTAATTATTATTTAATATATTCTTAGGATATTCCGTCGAGATGAGCAAGTGTACAAACATCCTCTCAAGATGATCAATTGTACATATTGATTTATATTGTAGCATCCAGTCACTAATGTAATAAACAGATTTAATTTGAATGTCTTTTGATTGGATAATAAGTAATTTCAACTTATATAACTATTGACATGACAATTTTAAAATAATGTGATTGTTATGCATTTAATTAAAACAGATTATAGTTATGAACACACAAACATATCATTGTTAATTGATTTGACTTTAAGGGTCTACTTTATGAATACAATATAAACTTCAAATGATATTTTATTTTATTGAAACAATATAAAACTCACATCTTCTTTTATTGAATTTGTTTTTCTTATATAAGAATGAGTTCTCTTATTTTTAAACTACTTATTACATTAAATTAAGAATTATATATGCATAAATCAAATCAAAATTATGTATAGATTAGAAGTTAAAAATTACAATAAATTAAAGGATTTGATAAGTGTATTGTTACAAGAAGATATTCTTAGCAAAACCATCACTGTTCGTGTATTTTATACAAGAATGAATGAACTTATTTCACGACATCAAACTATTAGTCTAATCATCATTGAATAAAAATCTTTAATGGACTTTATGACTTATTTTAATACCCTTCCCATCTTTACAATTTTTAAAATTTGGAATGTCTATAACATAACCAACATACTTCTTGTTATGTAGAAGTTAAATCTTTTCTTTTTTAAATCTTGTTCTTCTGTGTGGATTTGGTTAGAGAATAGGAGATCTGATTTGTTATGGGTATGAGGGTGAGTTTGTAAGGCAGTGAAGGTAGGCAAGTAGCTTCCAAAAGATATACTTGTTGGTACCCTTGAGTTACAAAATCCTTGCTTCGGATAGGATTGTGGGATAGAAACTTATGAATTAGCAGTTATGTCCTCCTACTTTTTGTGCATATCTTTTGATTTTTATAAATTCTTCTGAATTACCAAAAAAAAATGCATATATTTCTCTTAACATTTTGCTATGTTTTCTTTCTAAATACTTTTGTTTAGTTAATTTTATGTCTTTTTTTAGGTAATAATAGAAAAAAGTTGCTTGAGGAAATTTATAGGTATGAATGAAGTAGATTGCAAGGAAAAAATGAAAAGAATACCACTTATTAGCTAAGTACAATCTTGTGCTAGCTCATGCCTTTGCTGGACAAGACACAGAGGCTGAAAGAAGGTAGAGTAGTAAAAAGAAGAAAAATAGAAAGTTACATGACTTGAGACATCTCATGTCCAATTCTACAAAAGTTATGAAAGTTATAAACGATTTAGAAAATGAGCATGTCTAAACCCATATCCCTCTCTAATATTTAGATAAAAAAGGTACACAACTTGTGTAACATCCCGTTACTGTTAGCAAGGGTATTATGGTAATTATGAGACTGACTGATAGGCCTTACTGTATTTACTGACTGAGCATGTTACTGGCCTCTAATTATAGAGGAACTGGTCTACTGCATATGCATATGTTCATTGGTACATGCGTTCATGATTTTCCGGTATTTAATTGTGAATTGGAATTGATCGAATTGACTGGACTGCTTAAATCGTGATTAATTGAGAAAAATTAGAGTAATTGGGATCAATTGACTGATTTAGAATAGTTTATGAGTGACTGGTATTTTATAGTGGCTTATAGGAAATTTTCGGAAATTCGGGTGAGAATGCCCGGAACCGGAAAATATTTGGGTGACTGACTGATTGACTGAATATTACTGAAAGAACTGTTCAATGGCAATGGAAAAATTAGAGTTTTACTGTTAGATGAATTATAGTTGGAGCCATTGAAAATTTGAGACTGATATTTGGACTGATTAGAAGACCTATAGCTATATATAGCAGAGACTTGAAATTGGGGAAAATTTTCTAAGGCAATTGCGAGTTTCTCTTCTCCTCCTCCCACGGTGACTTGCGATTCCTCTCATCGGTGAGGATTTCTTGATTTCTCCTTATGGTGTTCTCCTTATTGTGCAAGACTAATTGGTTCATTGTGTTTGATGAAGGATTGAGGAGTTGTAGAGTGGAAAATCGTTGATTTGAGAAAGATTAGGGTTTACGATGATTTCTTGAGATTTTCGGATCTGAGAGTGATTGGTAAGTTTTACTGGTTTTAATGTTGCTATTGATAGTTTCTATGGCATTTATTTTGGTTATTTGAGTTGTTGGGAGTGATTATGGGGGGTTTTAATGTCATTAATGGCGGAAATGCGATCGGAGAAGACGAAGGAAATCCGTCTTCGCCGTGGCCTGCACGCGAGCCCAATGGCGACGAATATATATTCGTTCGCCGCGGCGAGTTGGCGTGGGACGCCACGGCGAGCGGATGAATTATCGCGCCGCGTCGAGACATACGCGAGCATCGCGGCGAAGGATTGCGAGCGCCCTTCACGCCGCGGCGAGCAATCCGAATGTGGCGCGGTGAAGGCCGCGTGGTCGCAACGAATGGGATTTTAATGGGATTGATTTTGGATTGTTGGGTATAACTTTTTGTGTAGACCTCCAATTGAGGTGATTCCAGATTCATTGTGAACTGGGGAAAGAGGTCTACAAAATGAGAATAATTATGGGAATTAGATTGGATTTTATTGGTAATGAATTATAGAGATTAAGGTCAATTATGGTGCATAGAGTGACCTAAATGTCAAATTGAGACTATTGGAGTTTTAATTGGGAATTTCAATTTAGGGTTCGACCCGATAAATAGGAAATTGTTATAGGGAATTCAAATTGAGGAAAATTGATTGGATTATAAGGATGGATCAAATATTGTCGACCTATTGAACAAAGAGATAGGATTGAGCATTAAAGTACCAAATTGGGTTTTAGCACCGAAAATCGTGAACATGCATGGTACATCGTTTCACTAAGACATATGCATTCTCGTATTGGTTAATTGAGCGATTAATAATAGATCATACTTTCTTCATTATAGAGGTGTCGTTGGATCGTCGTTCCACGGACATTCTTTGGGACTTCAGTGCAAGAGCTTCGGAGTAACAGTGAGTAACCTAAATAGTTTTTCAAATTCTCGATCGCTAAATGCCTTCATGATCTACGTTGACTCTCGAATTGTATGTGATAGAAGTACACTTTGTAAGACCACTTGAAATGTATATGATCGAATTGCATGTTCTTCAGATGGAACCGAACAATGTGAATTGCACTGTATGACTACCTGATGACTGAAAAGTGTACGATTGAACTGTATGCGCTTACTGTATTGGACTAAATTACTGTATGACACTGAGAAATGAAATACTGGGCTTTTATAGCCGTACATTGAATCACTGAAAACACTGCATTGCATGCATAAATGCATGATCAGATAATGGAATGTGACCCAAGTTGCAATTACTACTGACCGGGCCTAGCCCGAGGGGAGAAATCCCTGACGCGTCCCACTGATCACTGTTACTACTGACCGGGCCTCGAGCCCGAGGGGATTTATCCCTAAGCACTTATCTCGACCGAGCCTAGCCCGAGGGAGAAATCTCGACGCGTCAACCGATCACCGATCGAGCACTTGGGCACAACATCAATAATCGGAAAAGAGTCGCACGTGTATTGCATATCGCATCAATGCCCGAAATGATCGTATGTGACTCATGAATGATCAGAATCACAATCGTAAATTATTGTGAATGAATGACCAATTGTGACAATGACATGATTTAATATAATCTTGATAAGTGTTAGTACTCTCAGAAATTGTTGCATAATACCGCAAATCGTGATGAGATACTATAAACTATTATAGACTCATCAGAATTGTATATAATCTTTGTTGATCAGATATTATCGAGATATGTCTTTACGCAATATGCGTAAATGCATGATTTGAGTGAACCATCAATGATGGTTTCTCACTGAGTTCGCAAACTCACCCAAAATTGCATTATATTTTTCAGGACTGATAGAGTAGACTCCTAGCTCAGAAGATATTATTTCTGCCGCGCGTAGCCGGCAAGAGGCGTGATGGCACACGTGGTCGGTCACCGGGTTAGCTTTGGGGATGACTTAGGATAGATGCTTGTATCGACTTCCTTTTTATTTTGTTAGGAGACTGATAGACTTGTCTATTCTGACATTGGATGACTGTATCAGATACAATTATTTTGGATGATAATTTACTGATTTTTGTTATATTGCGTTTTAAATGATTGCGATGCCATGTGGATATTGAACGAAATTTTCTGGTAGTGAACCTTTATCGTAGGATACGTGTCGGAGCGACCCTCGGGTTTTCCGATGTGTACCCTACGGTGAGGGGGCGCTACTACTTGGGATGTGTCCCAGAATTGTGTATATAGCACATAAAATGTATAAAAGCGTCAAAAAATAGGGATTGAAATTCATTTTCACTTTTGTTTTATTATAGACCTAAGTTTTAACTAGAATTAGTAGCCGCCTACCAAAAAAGAGCTCAAGAACATACTTGAAGCTCACTTTCAATAGGGAGGTGTGAAGTCATTTTGAAGAAGCGATCACTAAAAGAGGATATAAAATTTTATGAAATGATACCTTATAATGAGTTTTTCCTCCCTTTCAATTATTGTCTTCGTATTTGCAAAGATGAGTTACAACTAAATACTTCTATATATAGATTATAAGAAACATTAACATATTTTTATTCAAGTTCAATTTTTAGAATTATATATGTTGTTCTTAATAGTGACCATATATAAGTAAAAGTTTAGGTCTGATTTGATTTACATACAAACATAGTTGAGAACAAGTCGTCTTTAGGACATAGATTAAGAATTAATTGTAGGCCTAAAGATAGACCTATATGATCTTTCTAGTGTTAAAATGACCTTTTATGGAGGTTCAATCAATACAAGGCATTTTGAGATAAATTAATCAGATAGAGATATCGACTTACCTATTTAGGAATAGGTTGTTATATATCAAATGGTAGCAGGCCATTATCCTAACAGATCTTACCGGTTCAATTAATAAAATTCTTATAATCTAATAAGCAGATAAGATGAAGTTAGGAGGAAATCTAGTATAGGTATTTCCTTATATTGATATTTCATATTTTTCCTCACTTTACTCACTTTTATATAGTTCATCACTTATTTTGTGCTTACAATCTGTCTATTAAGGTTAATATACAATTTAAGTGTGGGGATAAGGATTAATATGAACTACTTTGATTAACTTGTCTCTTAAGTAGATTAATCCAATCACAATTAACCTAATAATTAATGATTTCAAGGAAATAGATAATAAAACAATGGTGATTGAGAATATAATGAAAGTTGGATTGCATTATGATTAATTAAGTTAGGCTAATAGATATGATCATTGATCAACAAATCATTGTAACTAGTAGAAATTGATCTTGAAATCAATTGAGATTCATAAAAAAAAAGTTTTTGTTAGATATAAATATATTCTCAAATACATATTACTTTCATAAATTGTCTATTCCAAGCATTTATGATAACTTACATATGGCTATTACTAAATCATACAACATATTTTGCTTGCTAATTAAATGGAATGTAATCGACATTTTCCAACCTTACCTTCAATATTGTTGTTAAACATGTATCCAAATTTCCCTCTTCAACCCCTATCTCTCCCAACTTTCAACATTCAAACAAGCATACATACATACATGCGTGTATGTGTGTGTGTGTGGGTGTGGGTGTGGGTGTGGGTGTGCGTGCGTGCGTGCGTGCATGTGTATGTGTGTGTGTGATCAATTATACAATAATAACGTGAAAAAAAATACATTAAATATCTGAAATCAATATTACTAATATTATTATATATATATATATATATATATATATATATATATATATATATATATATATATATATATATATATATATATATCTCTCTCTCTCTCTCTCTCTCTCTAACTACCTCATTTTTATATTTATTATTTTGGACCTTCTCTACTCAAGATTTTAACCTTCTTTTCTTAGCCTACCACACGGCCTAGAGACAACTGAATTCTTTAACCTTACGTCTCTTAAATGGTATTTAGTATGCCCTCAACAGTCCCTAACGTCCCCTGAATCAATTATAGTCGAACTTATAATTTTTTTATTTTCTTCTTCTAATATATTATACAAGTAATAAAAATTTAATTAGCTATTTATCATGTAATCAAATATCTTACAGATAATCAACTCCAAAAAAATTTTCCTACTAACACTAATATAATCATCCTTTTGAATGTTCCTAACTTTTTATATTCGTTTGCATCCTAAGAACATCCTTGTTTCACTTCTTAATAAACGTATTTTTGTAATATTTTCAATCTTAAATACATATAAAAAAATTCAAATGTGTGTCGACACATAATTCTCTCAAATTCAAAGATCATATATTACACTTTACTAGTAGATGTGAGTTACTTAATGTAATTGTATGCAACATGATAACATTGTATCTTTCACCCAGTTCCTCGATCGTACAACTTGCTATTCTCTTCAGTCGAAGTTTTATGCATTTTACATCAATTTGTAAGTTCATCTTGTACAATATGAAACAATTGCCTTCTTAATATCAAATTGAGTGAACAAGGATACATTACTGCTTGCATATAAGTAATGAAACTCTATTTTACATGTTAAGTGATCATTTCACCACAATAACTTAAGCTATTGTGTGAGACCAACTTAATTAGTTTTATATATTCACTAACACACCCCCTCAAGTAAAAACCCTTTGGGTTTGAAACTTGCACAGACTTACTCTACTTTATATATTCACTAACACATCTCCTCAAGTGAAAGCCTTTTAAGCTTGAAACTTGCACAAGCTCACTCTACCTTGTGCTAAATAATAAGTAGGTGGTAAGATTTGAACTTACGACCATTTGGTCGCAAAGGTTCTAATACTATGTTAAGTGACCGTTTCACTACAATAGCTTAAGTTGTTGTGTAAGGTCAACTTAATTAGTTTTATATATTCACTAACATTACATTCAATATTTTCTTGATTACATCCTCGTGTTGCTTAATAAATTGACTTAATGTGCTATTAGTATGTACATGGCCATCAAATTACATCCTTAGTTCTTTATGTTATTGACATTCTTGCCCAAAAATATTCCCTAACATACGTCAGAGCTCACATCATATGGTCATTAAATAGAGACTTAACATGTGAATTATTTCCCAAGTAAAACACCACAATCATTTCTTCTTCTTTTTTTACGAATTCTTCGGTGTTGGTGACATCATCCTTAATATCCATAAATTTAGTTTTCAATTTTTTGTAATCTTTATGGACATAAAAATTCTCAAGTACTTTCTTAAGTATATGAAACAAATATAATCTATATCCTACGGTATGAAACCGGCCTAATGGTGTTACCCATACTTTTGAACTCATCTATAACTATAGTACCGTATGCTTGACATTCATATACCTCAATTGTGTACAGGAAAGATAACAAAAACTATTAGCTATCTTATTACCTAATAATACACAACTAAGAAATATAGATCGCATATGATAGTTAACATTGATAAATGGAGTATAGTTTACACCGATAAATGGAGCAAATGACATTTGGTGTTTGTACAGGAGGAAATGATATTGGGTATATGTTCCCAAGATATGTGACATTAGACATGATCATATTACCAAATTCAATATAAGTTATTTGACTCCTTATATTTACCTAGGAAACAACAGTTAACTTTCCTTCCTCATCATTGTCAATTTTATAGACAAAATTTCAATTATTTTCTTTCATTCTAATAAACATATTATACGTTATTTCAACATCTCTTTCTTCCAACCTCACTTATCTTAACATGTTTACATAGTTAATACTATCCTTTCTAAATATGTCATATTTTCATAGCCACTTGCAACTACTATAAGAAATAATACATTTACGTATAGCCTAATTTTGTAATAATCATTCTTTTCTAATATATTTCTTACTTGGCTATTCATAACTTAATATTGCCTTGTAAATCTCACATTACATAAAATCAAATCATAGTTATGAACATCTTTAAACATGATTATGGTGAAAATACCTTCATCTAGCTAACAACACACTCGAACATTAAACCTAATTCTTATGCTTGATCTTAGTTTCATTCTATTCAATCATCATAATTTATGCAATCAACTTTGACATAAAACAAATATTATGCTCTTAAACTATCTATTCTCACCTTTCCTTCCTCCCCTTAAAGTAATAATAAACCTATAAAACCTAGCATATTTTTGGTATGAAATAAATATCATTTCAAAACTTTCAAACTTCATTCTTATTTCAAATACCACCTCTGTCTCAATGCCCTCTACTCCTGTACATGAGGTCATCACTTCTAAAAAATTGTTCTCATTTTCTATTTTGTTACTTATCTCTAATACACCATTATATTATACAAAAAAATATTACTTATTTCAAAAACTGCTACTACTTTAGGAAAAGTATACAACATGATTGTATAATATATACTACCATATTACAAATAAAAATTAAAACACATACCAAAAAATACATCATGCTAATTAGATGGATGTCACACTATGATATCAATTTTTACACAGTAGATATTAGATCTTCTTCCTTTTTCTCCTTTGCAAACTCTTTTTTCTTCTCCTTACTATAACAACTTTCACTTTAAACAAGCACTACAAGAAAAATAAGAATTAGTGATGAAAAATTATTGACAGAAACAAAATTGTTGAAAATTTACGAATGACTTTAGTGATGCTATAAAATGTCTATCGGTAAAGAAGGTTAGAATTGTTGATCGGAAAAAAAAAGTTTTGAGTTTACCGACTGAAAAATTTTTGTCGTTAAATTTCGTTGGTAAATTTTTAAGGTAAACTTCATCATCTGCTTTAGCTTCAGCATTTTAAATAAAACGAAAATGACATTGTTTGGTGCCAAACAACGTCATTTTTATTTACATTAAACTCACACGAATGCCTCCTCCCCCTGCATCTCTCCCTTGCATTTTCTCAAGCAATTTTCCTTTCTCTGGTTTCTCTATCGTGGACTCCTCTTTTGCTCGTTGACGTTTGTCTTCTCTAGCTACTATCATTGTGTCATTCGGCGGATGTATTCTTGTAGCCTTTCACCTCTATTTTTTCATGTGATGTTGGATGAAAGTTTAGGCATTTAATAACTTTCATTATTTGGGTATTCTGCGATTGAAAAATAATTTTAAGGTATAAATATTAGTGATAGAAGGGACAAGACGTGATTTTGGTTGTGATATTGGGATAAATTTATGATGCATGTAAGGTGTTTGATGAAATGTCTGTTATGTTGATGTTCATTACATGAAAGTGTTTCGAATAATTTAAATTGATAGAAATCTATTCCTTTAAATGATGGGAGTGTTATAACTTAGATACAAGTCTATATAATGAAAAAATGAATCATTCTTACATTGAAAAATTGATTTCAGTTCTTTTTTATGGTTTAGTGTAGTGTAGTGGAGCTTACAAGAGAGTGGTATTTCGGTCGTGAATTAGAAAACAAAAAAATATAGCGTATTAAAAGTTAGGATTTTGGTTTTAGCACGTTAGGAGGTATAAAAGAGAACTTATTTAGGTAAGAAAACATTAAAAAGTTACTTTGAAACTATTTTCCATCATTCTTGATCAAGAGCTCACCATTCTTTGGAGATAGAGGAAGGATTTAGCAAATCTTTCGAGATTTTTAAGATTGAAGAACATGACTTCTTTATATTGTTTTCTTTATTTTTATGTTGATATTCTTTATGTGTTTATGAACTAATATTGATATAGATTTAGGTGGGAAGAACCTAGGACGTGATATACTCTAATTGATTCTTTGGTTTAATGAAATTTTAATTTTATTGTGATTTATTCATGCTTTTACATTTGTTAAATTGAAGGATGAATGCGAAAGATTCATTATTAGATTTAACATTTAAGATTTGACAGTTAATATATATGCACAACATGAATAAAGAGAATCAAAAGAAAGCCACAGATCTTTTTATATTGGGGTAAAATCTATCAGAGAGTTTATAGAATGAATTAATTTTTTTTTAGGTTTTCTATATTTAAAAAGGATTTTGGTTGATTACCCATTGAATAGGTATTATATGTATCGAGTGAGAATATATTAAAATTAGGAACTCTTACTGATCTAAAAACTAGAATAATTTATTAATCAATAGTGAAACTAAATATAGTATAGCCTTAGGAGAACCTGACCCAAATCGAGCTAATTCATAGTTTGGTATATTCTTGATTATTTCTTTACGTTAGTATTTAGATTGCTACTTTATTTTATTTATCCAATCATCTATAAATGTTGATATATCTTGCTAAGTTTATAAATAGTGGGTAGTTAATCCAGAACCCTCATGGGATTGATCTGTAGTTGCATTGTTAGTTACAGCTACATTATGCACTTGTGGTAAAAGAATTAGAACAAACAATTAAGTAATGTAGAATGCATCATTGACTTTTTGACTCATAATGAGTGTTTCATTTTAGAAAACCTATCTAGTACTACAAATATTGAATCCTTACCATTTCCAGAACTAGATAAACCTAAAGAAAAATCCATTAACAAATCTACCTATATATGGGTTGCACTTGAAATTTAGCCTGCATATAAGTAACACATCTTTCACATATTCTTTTTATATCTCTCCTTATTTGTATCCAAAACAAATGCTCGCTCAAAATTTCAAGATTCTTTTTACTTTAAAGTTTCCTATGCAATGATACATTTTAGATTTAATTTTCACATGTTAAATTAGCATAATTTATTATTCTACACTTATTATTTGTATTAAAAGCACTGCTTACATTCTATTTAAAAGTAACCTAATTATTTTTATTTGTTTTCAGTTCTTTATTATATCACTAAATTGTAGGATCATAGGAATTATATACTCACATTCATTCAATTAAAGAAAAGCAAATGATATATTTTATTGGTTTTCATCAGTCTCTTTCCAACTTATAAAAAAGGGGTTTCTTTTGCTCAAGTAATGTCATTAATTCACTCGTTTTATATTGTTAGCTTTGCTTTAGATTTGAAATAACCATTGTGGAATGTGGATAGCTCTAACTATATTTCTGGAATATTCAATAAAATATGCCATCAAAGAGAAAATAAGATATGACATGACCAAGATTCAGACCACAATTTGGAGCTAGTTATTGCTTAGGTGAAGCATCAGATTCTGCAGCTGCAACAGAATTAGATGTTGTACCTCTAATTATTACACTTGCATATGAGGTATCACCTTTTATACCTGCTGCTAAACCATCCACCACCTCTATATCGACAGAGAAATCAGGAGTAAATGATGCGGATGAAGGAGGTGGCCTCTAGCCTAGAGCTGAGGGAGTTGATAGAATAACTTACATCACAATTGTCAAATACTTGTAAGTGAAAATATATGAAACACCATATGCTTATAATTAAGTTATAAATTTAAATTTAAAAAGGATATAAAAATAATTGTTTTAATATTAGGTTGATTATGTTTGGACCGTGCTCAAGAAACATGACATCCAAATTTAAGGAGAAGATTGATCTTGAGGGTTATATATAGAAGAATATCTCTTAGGAGACAAATGATTTTTATTATCAGGAGTTTGAGGTGCAAGAAATATACTTTTTTGTATTTTTAATTGATTTTTATACATTAATTACATAAATATTGTAGATTATAAGTACTTATCATATGTTTTTTCTTTTTATAAAGAATTTTTTATTGTAAATTTGACACGGTCATTTATAAAGTATGGGAAAGATGAGCACGTATACATTATTGAAACTTTATTGGTGCGATATACAAGACTGGTGTATGACCGCCTTATATTTCTAAAAAAATATGGAGTCGTTGATAGCAGTATTGGATATTACCCGAGGCAATATTCATTTTAGAGCATAATTCTACCAACAAAAGTGGAGAACCAGGGGGAGAGAGTCTTCCTATACACACTGGAGGATCTATTACCTACCATGAGCATGTAGAGAGACTTATAAGTATCTTCACTTTGCACTTATATTCTGAACTTTTTACTTTGATTAATTTGATGTGTGAATTTTGAAATGAAAATATGTATATTATAGAGAATGATAATGTTGTACATATCTGGTTTCATATATGGTTGTATTATTGAGTTATTTTCTTTGTTCAACAGGGGGTAAATATAATAAAAATAGAGAAAATTCTGCTGAAAATTTTGTAAAATGTAGTTCATTTATAATATTTGATTCTGATGGAGGAAAAGTCTATGGGCATGAAACCATAACCCGTCAACTCTTTTTGCACACTTATATTAAGAAGCATGATGGTGTGACCTTCTTCAACACCCGATGTAGAGAACTAAATGTATGCGAAATTTATGCTTTAATATTAATGCTTAATAATTATCACTTATTAATATAAACATTGCCTTCTGATATGACCAAATACAATAAAGCATTCAATGACAATCTTAGCGGTCTGAAGATGTTGATGAGAATCAAGCCTATCTTTATACAGTGGGTGGTAGGGACTGTCATGAAAGGATAATCGACTTAGATTCATTTGTGAACACATGTTATTTGCAATTCTCGACATCTAATACAGCAGTATCTAGTAAGTAGTCCACACCTAATGAAGTCCATGAGTTTTGGAACACAGTATAAGCACTGGCAAATCGGTTGCAACAGTAGATGGAGTACATATCCCAGCTCCATAATGAAGTGGATGAGTTAACGGAGAAGGGCAACATCTCATCGCAAAATTTAGAGCATCCACATTTACAAAATGAATCGCCTAGTTGTAATCACCAAATTAATAGTTGTTAAATACTTATTGTTGTATAATTAATATTTTTTATTATCAATTAAAATAATATTTACTTTATATCATCAATCAACCTCATGTTTTAACAAATTCAATGTAGAAACAAATCAAAATATTATAAACAGATAACTGATAAATGTATAAATTATGCATCAATCATAAGATTATCAAATAAAATTAAATGTAGGGACAAATAAAAAATAATATCAGTCTATTTACTGGCGAAAAACCAAAATTCGTCAGTAAAATGTTATCAATTTACTGACAAACAACTAATCTCTGTTGGTGTAGTTAGTCAAGAATTTACCGATAGAGCTACCAAACATGATGGTAAATATACTAACGAATAAATCCTTGTCCGTCCATCGCTAAATTTACCAACTGAAACCAACGTTCTGTCGGAAAATTTACCAATGACACAAAATTGTCGTCACTAAATATAACAACGAAAACAATTATCCATTGGTAAATTGGCGACGGATAATCTATGCTCCATCGACAATTATTACCTACAACCGCTTCACCAACAACTTGTTCGGTCATTAAGTTCTATCACAAAATTAGCTTACCGACAAAAAATCTATACTTTTCGTCTGTAATGTCCATCGCTAAATCATATTTTTCTTGTAGTAAAATATTAGCCAAGTTAGAACTCATATTAATCACCAAATTTGATTTATAAATTACTAATACATTGCCATAGAAGCCTCTAAAACTCTTTATATCATATCTTATATTAACATTACAAATGGTGAGTCTTATAGATGTATATGCAACTCTCATAACTTTAAATATCAAAATAATTAAAGTTAATAAAGACATTTAGATATTGGAATAATAGTTACAATTGTTGATTATGATATAAAAACTTGAAATCTCACTTAGGCCAAGTACAATACTCCAAGCATGAAAACAAAGATACCAATAACAAGTGGAAATGGTTCCTTGTTTCGGCACTTATGCTTGGTTAGTTGATAACAAAACTACAATGGCAAATCAATAATGACAATGGCAAACAACATAAAAGTGCTTGCAAAGTTATGTTACAAATTGAAAGTGGGGTTCACAATAGCAAGCTTCAAGACAATAATTAATCAACGAATATATTGTGAAAGCTGGCAGGAAAAAAACAAGCTTCCACTAAAAGAGATTGATATTTTCTTAGATTCTTTTACATATTTATTCTTAGCTGTGTGAACTATAATTTTGACTACTAGCTAATGCTAAGTAACTAAATATTGTTTAGTCTCACCTAGCAAATGATGACCATTGATGGCCACCATTTGTCAGTTACAAAGGGTTTTTCTTGACATTATTGCTATAATGTAATATTGAGAAGACATTAACAACCAATAGATTCTAGTAAAAGAATATAATATTAGAACATAAACACAAGCATGATGTCTTATGTAAATAATCATTCTGCTAAATTCTTAACAATAACTTCTATTAAGATTTTTAATTGCCAATGTTATAATGAAAATGTTGAATTGGGAACTATGGTAAAATAAAGGTAAAAGACATTAGCATCTCCTTTAGTTGCATAAATTCCACTATAATCCTTATATTTTATAAATCTGGTGAGATGCTCTTTATATTTTGTAAAAAGTCTAAAGTAAGTCCTATTAATTTTCAATGTCTTTCCAGAATAGTATTTTTGAGACATGTGACACTCTATATCTCAACTCTATATCTCAAGGAATGATTTGAGATATTAAACTACAAGAGGTATATATGTCAAATAGATTGATAGATTAATTTTATTTATTTATCACATTTAAGGATCATTAGTTAATATAATAATAATGATATATAAATGTAATAAATTAAGTAACATATTCTCCATATACTTTACTACCTCAATGATGACGTAGTCGTCCACACCTAAAATGTTAGGTAATTTAAAAATAACATGTCAATAAAAATTAAAGAAAAAATTGAAAAAACTTATTCTAGATTTTTTTATAAAATATCTGTGTTTTTTAAAATTAACAAAATTCATAAAATATTTTGTTCTACAAGTATTTCTATGGCATGAGTTTACACAGACTCAGCAAATTGGCGAGGCTGGAGTTGGACGACAAGAGTCCGCAGTACTTGTATTTACCTGATTACACAACATTCGGACGCCACTTGTGGACCAAATGAGGAAGACGATGGACTTTTGAAAACCTTTTAGGCTTACAACACATCTAGATGATTTTTTTTATATAATTTGGACGTAAATGAATCCAAGTATGCAAATTAGTAAATAAAGTAATATATTTATAATATGGATAAAATAAAATAAATTAAAAAAGATCATCTAGTCAACATAAAAGTACGTTAGGATAATTAATGGTCTCAAAAGACGCACAACCCTTTGTTCTTTCAAGAAACATTTTTTCTTTATAAGGTTAACTTGCATAAATTAATAGTAATGCAAAGCTTACCTGTAGAAAGTCCCTTTATTTTTCTACCTATTCTTATTTTACGAATATTCATAATATTTACATCTACGTAAAAACTTATATAACTGTTGCCGTTGAAGGACCATTGACGAGAAGTAAACAAATAAATATTTATGCTTTACTTTTGATCTTTTATTTGAGAGCAACATCTCTCACTCTCCAAAAGATCCAAAGCTTCTCCAGGGGACCTCTTCACTGAAGGTTGTTGAGATTATTCGCTTCTGTTTTTAACGCATTGTCAAACATCTTTTTCAGTGGCGTGGGACCTTTTGCCGACAGCAACAATCCTTATCGAGGATGAAGCAAATATGGTGGCAGATTAGTGGAGGGACGCCCCATGGCGCACTTCACCTTTTGAAATGACATGGTTTTTATGCTCCTGTCTTTCTATGAAATGACAGGTATATGTATTTTCGTGGAGACTATTGTTAAAAGGCTATGCACCTGGATCCTTCCTAGGATTTGGTTTTTGATTTTCCTCCCAATTTTTTATTTATATTGTCGGTCAAATAACAAGCAAACAATAAATATTCAAAATTTTAAGAATATTTAACTGATTATTGGCATTTATATGATTATCACAAATTATTGTTAAATTTGATCAAATGCATTAAGTGGGTAGTAAAACAACATAACATGATATATTAGAAATATTGTTCGCATTTTATTTATAGTTTATTACATTGATTTTCAATATAATAGTCATATATTTAATTTAAAATACTTGTTAATAAGACTTAATATTAAGTAAGCTAATTTGTAAGCATGGTTGTTTTCGTTTTCTTATTAATATTCTAATTGTCATATTAGTTAATGAGTAACTTTGAATATGCTTAAAACATAAGGATAATGATTGTGAAAGCTTTTAAAAGTCACTTTTTTTATTTTTTAAAATTGTAGAAACTAAAAAATGTAAATAGAAATAAAAACAAAAACTTTGTAAACATATTAGATTAAAAAGAAGGTGACGGTAAATTTTACCCTACAAAGTATGCACTAAAAGTTGGATACATTCTAATATTTAATTATAAGGGATTTTGGGGTATGAAACCTAGCAAGAAGCATTTATGGACTTTGTATCAGATGTTGAAGTTGAGGAATCTCCTCTGTCAAGAATTTAAATGCTTGATAAGAAATGGTTTATGTACTTAATTTTGAGTTGATAACTGATGCAATCTAGGTCCTCTTCATATGAGATTTTAATGGAATAATGAGACTTGGGATTCCTAGGAATGCCAAAGTGAAAGAAATTATTGAAGGAGGGAAATGGAGTAATAAGAGAAGAAGATTGTCTTTGCTTGAAGCTAGCTTTCCAAATCACAAGCCTAATCCTTCATCCTTAAATTCCATAATCTGAAAAAAAAAAAAAGATCTAAGAGATTCACAAATAAATCATACCGGAGATATTTAAGAGGACTTGCCTCAGGATCAATTAGTCTGAACTAGCTTGGTCTAAGTATGTCATTCCTAAAATCTCATTTCTTTTCTAGCTAATAACTAAGCACGAATTAAAAATAAGAGATAGAATAAAAAGGTGTTCATATTTAACATGTGAGCTTTGCAAATCTATATCAGAATCCATTAGTTGCTCTTTCAATACTGGTTTTCAGCCTTCTTTATGCTCAATTATCCAATTATTTGGTTGCACATATCTTGAAAAGGTCATGTTAGGTGTAATGAACTAAACAAGGAAAGGAACTAATGGGAAGTGAATTTAACCTCTTTAAAATTGCCTTGAGTTGCAACATTTATGCTTTATGGCATGAAAGGAACCTAAGAATTCATTTAAAGAAATTTTTGGCTTCTCAATCTCAAATTAGATCTAGTTGGAACAAGATGGAATCTCAAACTAAGGTTGTTCATTATCCTCCCAGGTCCAAAAATGAAGTTACTAGCCTAGCTTCTACATCACTGCAAGTATTTTTAATTTATTTTTCTCTTGTTATTATTTGAAAGCTAATTACTAATTATAACTTTTTTTTTCCAATCGAAAAGATGAGTCCTCTTTGTTGACCTTGTAAAGCCTCATGATTGCTTTTATTCTTAGTTAATCTTTTAAAAATTTAAGTTGGATCTTAACATTTGTTAGTGTTACAAACATCATAATATTTTCAAACCATGTAATTTGGTTCTTAAAGAATGAAAATCCCAAATTTTCATTAGGTTTTGTTAGTCGTACTTAGCTGACAATTTTTTTGAAGTTAAGAGTCTACATTAGCCATTTAGGTGATTGACATGGACCCCAAAATTTTGAAACCTTAAATTCGTTATCATCATCATCATCATCACCTAGTCTGAAATCTCGCAATGAAGCAGGGTCTGGGGAGATCCGATAGTACGCAACCTTACCCCTACATAGTAGAGAGGTTATTTCCGATGGACACGCATGCAAATGAGACAATATAAGAATGATGTGGTATACAAAAACAGTAAAAAGAAAAAAGATGGGGAATACCTGAAGGAGGATATATCTGCGAGAACCTAGTATTATATACAGTTCATCCCTCTTTGTTACTCACCAAGTAAAGGGATTGGGTAATTAGAACAGTTAATCCTTTACCCTTATCTTTTCACGTCAAACTTTTCTACACTGAACAACGACCTCACTAATGGCTAACTCTGACATATCAGCCTTAATCACTTCCCGCTAATTCTTGTACGGCCTTCCTCTCCTCCTCTTATAGTCATCAAGTGTGATGCCCTCACAGCTCCGTACCGGAGTATCGGAGGGCCTCCTCTACACATGCCCATACCACCGAAGCCTAGTCTCTCTTAACTTGTCTGCAAAATTGGCTACCCGTAGTCTCTCTCTCACCACCTCGTTCCTAACTTTGTCTCTTCTAGAAAAACCACACATCCACCTAAGCATATGCATTTCTGCAACCAACAACTGTCTTATATGCCTACGTTTAGTAGGCCAACACTTCGCTTCATATAACATGATTGGACGAATCACTGTTTTATAAAACTTCCCCTTAAGTTTTAAAGGAATCTTCTTGTCACATAAAACCCCTGATGCACTTCGCCATTTGGTCCAGCCTGATCTAATACGATGTACAATATCAACATCGATATTACCATCACTTTGAATGACAGACCCGAGATACTTAAAACTCGTCCTCTGTGGTATGACGTCGGTACCAATTGCAACTGCCACCTCATGCTCCACTTGGTTTCCTAAAAAGTTACATCCTAAATACTCCGTCTTAGACCTGCTCATCTTAAAACCTTTCGATTCTAACGCTTCTCTCCAGTATTCTAACTTGGCATTGACTCCTTCCTTGATCTCATCCACGAGGACAATATCGTCCGCAAATAACATACACCAAGGTACCTCTCCTTGAATATGTTTGGTAATCTCATCTAACACTAATGTGAATAACAAATGGCTTAATGCCGATCCTTGGAAGAGACCTATACTGATAGAGAACGCTTCCGTGTCTCCACCTACCGTCCTAACGCTGGTTAATATGCCATCATACACATCCCTAATTACTTTAATATAGGTGCTAGAAATGCCTTTAGCTTCCAAATATCTCCATAAGAGGTCTCTAGGGACCCTGTCATACGCCATTTTCAAGTCAATAAAAACTAAATGCAAATCTCGTTTTCGTTCCCTGTAGCATTCCATAAGTCTACGGAGTAAATGTATCGCTTCTATTGTGGACCTACTAGGTATAAATCCGAACTAGTTGATCGATACAGAAGCAACCCTCCGGATCCCCTTCTCGATTACCTTATCCCACAACTTCATGGTATGACTTATTAGTTTGATGCCTCTATAGTTGTGACATTGTTGGATATCTCCTTTGGCTTTGTATAAGGGGATTAACATACTTAATCTCTTTTCATCCGACATTTTGGTTGACTCAAAAATCACATTGAAGAGTTGAACTAACCATGTAATACCGACAACTCCTATCCGTTTTCATACCTCTATAGGGATCTCGTCTAGCCCTACAACCCTACCGCTCCGCATCTCTCTCAACACCTTTGTAATTTCACCCCTCGTAATCCTTACCCATGTGCCCCTATCATGAGCATGCCCTGACACTGAGGGTTCTTCTAACTCTGTGTTGTCCACTAACCCTTCGTTATACAAGCCCTGGAAGTATCGCTGCCATCTCCTCTTGATGGCTTGGGGCTCTGTGAGTACCTGTCCGACTTCATCACGAATACAACAAACTTGGTTGAAATCATTCGTACCACGTGCCCTATCACGTGCTAGCTTGAAAATCTTTTGTGCTCCACTAAACGTATCCAAGTCCCTGTATATAGTCTCATATGCTTACCCTCTAGCTACTGCGATAGTTTTCTTAGCCTTCCATTTTGCCAATCTATACCTTACTCTGTTAATTTCTCTGTCCGCCTCCGTTGGACTATCTATAACATCTTTAAAAGCTCTCTTCTTTGCCTTAACTGTACCCTGGACTTCGTCTGACCACCACCAACCTTCCATCCGTCTACCTCCTTGCCCTTTAGGGACCCCTTTGGATACCCCTAAGAGATTGGTAGCCGTTGCACTCACTACAAAAGCTATCCCTCCGCGCATCAAAGTTCAGATATACCCAAGATGCACCATGTTGCGCTTGATCAACTCGTGCCCTAAATTGTTCCATTTGGGCCCCTCTTAGTCTCCACCACTTAATTCTAAGATACTGCGGGGTCAAAGACTGTGACCGCTATCCTTTAATCCCAAAATCAAGAACTAACAATTTATGTTGAGTTGATATGTATGCAGCCGGTAGTACTTTGCAATCCTTGCACCATGATCTGGCCCCTCGCTTGACAAGAAGATAATCTATTTGTGTCTTGGCGGTGCTACTCTGAAAAGTTACCAAGTGCGTTACATTTTTCTAAAAAAGGGAATTAGCAATGACTAACTCATACGCTACGGCTAGGTCTAATAATGCAATCCCGTTATCATTTATAATGCCGTAACCGAAGCCCCCATGTGCTCCTGCATAACCATCTGTACCTGTCCCTATATGGCCATTAAAGTCACCACCAATGATGATCTGCTCTGTATTGACGAATTGTTGCAACACCCCTTCCAGCGCTTCCCAGAATAGATATTTTTGTTGTTCATCTAAACCCGCTTGCGATGCATACGCACAAATGACATTAAGAACCACATTGCTAACCACAATTTTAGCCACCATAATCCTATCATTGACCTTTATAATCCCCACCACTCTATTTAATAGTACCTTGTCCACCAGGATACCTACCTCGTTCTGCTGCCGAGTACTTCCCGAATATCATAGTTTGAAACCTCCTATCTCTTTCGTTTTAGCTCCGGACCATTTGATCTCCTGAGTACAGGCTATGTGTATCTTATACTTGTATAAAATGTCCACTAATTCGAAGGACTTACCCGTCAGGGTCCCAATGTTTCAAGAGCCGAATCTTAATACGTTCATGTCCTGTTTATTTCGGCCCACTGCACGAACCGACCCGCCCGCACTTGCCCCAATCGTGCGAATTGAAGGCATCCTTCTTGTCTCCAGCCTACACCCGCCCCTCAAGTCTACGTCTGAGAAGCCTCTAAAAATCCGACCCTAATATTACAACAACACTAAAGTATAGCCACCCAGAAGAAAAACAATAAATAAAAAATAAATAATTAAAAGAAAAATAAAAATGAATCAAAATAATGAAAATAAATAATATACTAAAATAAAATAAAAAGAAATAAAACGAAATAAAAATAAAATAAAAGATAATAATAATAATAATAATAATAATAATAATAAATCTATTAAATTAGATTAAACTAATAATGATAATTAAAAAAAAGTACCGATAAAAATACCCGAACTCAAGTCTTAGGAAAATAAATGCCAACAGTACTAATAATACTAATCCCAAAATATATTAGTAATAATAATAATAATAAGACTAATAATAATAATAATAATAATTGATAAAATAGTAGAAAAAGAAGAATAATAATAAAATTGTTAATATAATACGAATAAGAAAATAATACTGAAAACTGAAGTTAAAAAGAGACTGAGTAAAAGGGTATTAATAGTAGAAGACCGCTAACAATACTAAAATAATAATAATCTTACTAAACTCCTAAGCAGAAATAAAAATAATAACAAAGTAATAATCAAATAAGAAATGAAAGATAAAGATACACTAAATGAGATGGTAATAGTAGAAGAATAATGATAACGATAATTAAAAAAACTACTACAAGTAATAATGCAGGTGTAGCAAGTGATACGACAGAACAATAGCTAAGGTAAAACATCAAAATCCCCCACAACACAAAAGGTCGATTCACTGAAGAGTAAAGAAACAATAATGCGCAGGTTATGTAGACAGAAAGTAAAAGAAAGAAAAAAAGAAAGTGAAAATGTTGGTGGCTCATGAGCTTAGATGCTACGTGACGCTCTCGAACCACGTTTAGGCAGAGATGAGTATCTAATGAGTAGAAGAGGAGATTGTAATAGGCAAGGTTATAAATAAACGGGAGAAGAACTGAAAGGAAAAGGTTTTAAAAACATCCAACGGTCAGACGACTAGAAAGGACTGGCCCCCCTCCTGCAATAGACGCTCTGTCAGTCAGCTCGAGGCAGCTGCAGCCCTATTAGAGTCTACATCTAGCAATTTCTGAACAAGTCTACCTCCCCATTTCTCGCTAGAAATGTTCAGCCTCATCCTAACCTACAACCGCAGTTGCGTTCAGCATTCTCCAATACTCCAATTTCTGAACAAGTCTACCTCCCCATTTCTCGCTAGAAATGTTCAGCCTCATCCTAACCTACAACCGCAGTTGCGTTCAGCATTCTCCAATACTCCAATTTCTGAACAAGTCTACCTCCCCATTTCTCGCTAGAAATGTTCAGCCTCATCCTAACCTACAACCGCAGTTGCGTTCAGCATTCTCCAATACTCCAATTTCTGAACAAGTCTACCTCCCCATTTCTCGCTAGAAATGTTCAGCCTCATCCTAACCTACAACCGCAGTTGCGTTCAGCATTCTCCAATACTCCAATTTCTGAACAAGTCTACCTCCCCATTTCTCGCTAGAAATGTTCAGCCTCATCCTAACCTACAACCGCAGTTGCGTTCAGCATTCTCCAATACTCCAATTTCTGAACAAGTCTACCTCCCCATTTCTCGCTAGAAATGTTCAGCCTCATCCTAACCTACAACCGCAGTTGCGTTCAGCATTCTCCAATACTCCAATTTCTGAACAAGTCTACCTCCCCATTTCTCGCTAGAAATGTTCAGCCTCATCCTAACCTACAACCGCAGTTGCGTTCAGCATTCTCCAATACTCCAATTTCTGAACAAGTCTACCTCCCCATTTCTCGCTAGAAATGTTCAGCCTCATCCTAACCTACAACCGCAGTTGCGTTCAGCATTCTCCAATACTCCAATTTCTGAACAAGTCTACCTCCCCATTTCTCGCTAGAAATGTTCAGCCTCATCCTAACCTACAACCGCAGTTGCGTTCAGCATTCTCCAATACTCCAATTTCTGAACAAGTCTACCTCCCCATTTCTCGCTAGAAATGTTCAGCCTCATCCTAACCTACAACCGCAGTTGCGTTCAGCATTCTCCAATACTCCCTGAAACGTTTTTAGTAGAGGAGAACCCCAACCAGCTTATAGCAGACCATGAGGAAAGCTCAGTGCACTCGAGAAAATGAAAAAGACCAAGACACTAGATGAAAGTAACGTAAACCTTACATATAATATAACCGAAACCTTACATGCACACACATGTCGAAAAAAGAAAACAAAAAAAATTAATTTAGAGGTTACTTGCAACACTTCCGATACAAGGGGAGGGAAAATGTAATGAATATGGCGGATATGTGGGGGAGAGAGGGTAGCTTTGGCCTTACCTTGCACATGTCCGAAGTACCTTACACCCATTGCACCCTTCCTGACGGCTGTTAAAGCAAAAATGTGGACCATGTCCACTGAACCAAAACATGATAATGAAGAGAAAGAACGAACTTACAGTAGAATCCAGTTGTCATCTAGTAACTTTGGACGCCACAATGCTTCTTCTCCCACTCCGATGAGGCTGCTCTCTTGTTGCTTTATTTTTATAGTCTGAGCTACTCATTTGAAGCTGGAGGAACCTTGTCTGACGTCCGGTCTGCAAAGTTGGTCGCTCTCGTCTTCAATCAGCTTCCTGTCGTCACTGAGTCTCCCCAACGTTGACCCGAGGTTCTCCTCAGTCGCAACCAAAAAACAAATGAGCCTTCTATTTTCCATGAAACATTTCCGTAAAAACATTAGGTGACTCCGGGGAGGAGCCTTCTTTCACCAAAAATCGATGACCATGATAAAAATAAAAAATAAGGAGAAGAACACAACTTGGAGCAAGAAAATGGAAGAAGAAGAAGAAGAAGGTAGGTTAATTATAAGTCAACGAACAAGTAACAAGAAACGATGGATCTCATCAACAGCCCACCAGGAAACCAAAAAGGACCTAAAAGCCGAATGTAGAAATGCAGGTCAACTCCTTTCTAAGCCAAAACGAACGCCATGAAAGTCCCTGCGAGTGTAGTGCCTGCGACGATGACTCTGTCGACGACAAAGGCCCGAAACACAGAGAAACAACAGCTGAGCAAGCAACAAAGGAGAAACGCGACAACGACATCATATGTAGGCAGGCATACCACGCCGGATAGGCAGAGGACGGGCGCAGGCAAAACGCGGATCCTCTACCACAAAGAGCACAAGCAGGAACACAAAGCAGAAGAAACGCAGACAAACCAGGCAAACCCAGCAGGGATTCCTAAGGCATCCGACCAGACCGCCGGATGCCAGAAGAATCCGGTGGGTTAAAAATCAATCAGCTCCACCGGATAAAGGCGATATAAGACCTTATAAACATGGGTTTTGACCTTAGCAACAACAGCAGAAGAGGAGAAAGTAACAGAATCCATAAGAACAGCATTACGGACCTTCCAAATGATATAGATAGAGGTAAGGAAAGCGAGCTTGGCCGCTTTACATCTGAGTAAGGACCCACGGTGGATCTGCCTGAGCCACCGAACAGAGCTCCGGAGGGTGGTCATGGCACGAGGCATGCCAACCCAGCCTCGAATAGTCGTCCAAATCTCGCTCGTGAAAGAGCAAGCAAAGAAAAGGTGATCCACCGTTTCAGCACCAACGTTACAGAGCAGACAAGTACGAGGGATATCCAAAAACAGAAGATTGTCTTTAGTTGGCAAGCGATTAAGCATACATAACCAGGCGATAAAGGAGAATTTCAGAGGGATATAACTTTGCCAGATCAGAGACATCCAGGGCTGAGTTGCCCGTTTCACCCGAAGAAGATCATAGAGCTTAGAGGATGGAAGCTGCCCAGCCACACAAAGGGAGGACAGGCCAGGTACAATCAAATGACGACCTCCCGTAATACAGAGGAGAGTATCCCGGATAGAAGCCAGCCGTTTAAACAAAGGAGAATCCCGAGAGTGTACCTGCCAGTCCCAAATCGAAGAACCCCGTAAATGATAGGCATGCATCCAGCGGGACCAAAGTGAATTTGCTTCCTCATGGATATTCCAGAGCACCGTAGCAAGCAGAGCGTCATTCCAAGTGCGGTAATGGCGAAGACCCAAACCACCCTCACTTTTTGGACCACAGATGGAATCCCAGGCAACCCGAAAATGGCGCCCGCCCCAAAGGAAAAGACGACACAAGGAAGTAACCCTATCAAGGATGGATACAGGGAGAGGCATCATCTGCATCCAGAAGGATAACACTCCTTGCAGAACGGATTGCACCAGTACCAGGCGGCCAGCATATGACAGACTCTTCTCCTGCCAATGTGTAAGATAGGATTCCACGGTTTCGATAAGGGGTGAATACTGGGCAATCGATACCCTTAACGGGGCCAGAGGGATACCCAGATAGCGAACAGGGAAGACTCCCTCAGGAAAGGCAGCCATTTGTAAGATATCAGCTTTGGCCCCTCCAAGGACGCCGCCGAGGTATATAGAAGATTTAAGAGGGTTAGTCGACAGGCCAGCAACCATACCAATAGTCCGCAAACCATCCAGCAACACACGAATAGAGGGAAGGTCACCATGAGAAAAGAGCATTAAATCATCTGCGAACGCAAGATGAGATATACCCAACAAATGGCATTTCGGGTGAAAGTTAAACAGCCCTTCAGCAGTCCGCCGTTTAAGATAACGGGACAAATACTCTAAACACAAGAGGAACAGAGATGGGGACATGGGATCCCCCTGGCGCAAGCCCCTACTGCCCTGAAACATGCCATGCAGAGCTCCATTGAGAGAGACAGAGTAAGATGCTGTTGTCACACAAACCATAACCCAGGATATAAATCGGGGGGGAAACCCCAAACCTTGCAGCATCTCCTGAAGGAAAGCCCATGAAACAGAGTCATAAGCCTTGGTTAGGTCGACCTTGATAAGGCACCGGGAAAATTCTTTTACGACTATATCCACGGACAAGCTCCTGCGCCAAAAACACATTATCCCTCAATCTGCGCCCACCCACAAAGGCAGATTGGGCAGGGTCAATAAGGCTATCCAGCTCCACGGCCAGCCTACCCGTCAAGAGCTTGGAAATGACTTTGTAGACAACGTTTAGGCAGGAGATAGGCGAATTCAAGAATTCATGGACGAGTATTCTTCGGAATGACAGTGAGGGCGGTATGGTTCATGCGCCGGAGGAGCTTACCGTCTGAAAAACTCTGGACAAAGAAAGATGCACATCGGGCCAACACAGGGCCATTGGCGTTTGAAAAACTCTGAAGAGAATCCATCGGGGCTGGTGCCTTCTCACTCGATACTAAACAAAGCACACTGATATCGTCATCCAAAAAGGCGAAACAAACGGATTGAGCCTCGGGCAAAGAAGTGACCATTAGAGATAACAAATGTCCACCCGTAACTTGTATGAGGAGTTCCGGAGCCGAGAAAATAATCAACAAGCATGGTCGAGACTTGATGAGGAAGTAGTCTCTGTGCCATCTTCCCGAGTGAGGTGGGTTATCATCTTGTTACGGCTACGTTTCCTGGCCAATGCATGAAAATACTTGGTACTTTTATCCGCCTCCAGAAGATGGATACAATTTGCTTTCTGACGGAAGAAGGATCTTTCAGCATCTTGAAGAAATACCACTTTCTTCCTGAGAAGGTTCACCTGGCACCGCAAGGCCTCATCCTCCGGGCAAACGAGAAATGCTTGATAGAAACGTTGGAAATCCTCCTGTGTGTCCTGGACACGAGCAGAAATCCCACTAAAGACCATATGGTTTAGACGGCGCAATGGCTGTTTCAAATCAGAGAGCCAAGAACATAAGGCGAATTGGGCGCAACCAGGCCGCAGGGTACGCCAAACCTCCTCAATCACAGCATTACATGCAGGATGATCTAACCACATATTATAAAACTTAAATGGTTTAGAATCGGGAGCAACCGCCCGATGGAAGTCTACAAGTAGAGGACAATGATCTGATTCAGCTAACATGGGGAGAGTGACGGACGTGCAAGGGGTTCTCATACTCGACCATTCCTGATTTAGAAGAACTCGATCCAATCTTGCCCAACGTCTATTCCTCTGCCAGGTGAAGAAACCCCCACTAGATGGGGCATCCACAAAGCCATGCAGTAAACGAAAATCCAAGAGATCCTGGAGATAGTAAGCAGCAGGGGGAACACAGCCCCGGCGCTCAGATGCAGCACAGACACAATTAAAATCACCCATGATCAGCCAGGGAGAAGGATGGGGGGGGAGCAAGATCAGTCAGCGCAGACGAAAGGGCACGACGCTCGCAAACAGTATATAATCCATAAACATAAACACCAGTGACCAGAAAATGTAATTGAGAAATACAACACAACACCTGACAATGCAGAAACTGAGAACCTTTGGCCAGTAAAGAGCACCTGAGGCGTGAAGGGTCCCAGAGAATAGCCATGCGGCCCCCTTCAATATCCTCAAAATTGTGGCAGTAGCTCCAACCCGAAAATGGGAATTGACAAACCAACGCAAGCCATCCATTGTAAGCTTGGTTTCCTGCAAACAGACAAAACTACAATCGTGCTGCCGCTTTAAATCAGCAACACTCTTCTGTCTCGAGGGCTTATTCAACCCTCGGACATTCCAGCTAAGAAACTTCATTGGTGTGGTAAGGAGGCTGAGCCTCCATCCCCTCGGCGCAATTGACCCCCTTTCTTCAAAACAGGACGCCCAGCTCCAGGCAGAACAGACGTACCTAAACCCCGTAGCGGTACAGGAGGAGCAATCTCTTTCCCTTTGAGCATTGGGGCCCCAGGCACCAATCCTGGACGGATACGAACAGAGTCTCCAACTGCAGAAGGGATCGCTGACCCAAGACCATCAACCAGAAGGCTTCCCAAATGACCCGTAGATGGGGACACCCGGGGAAGGGATGGCTCCGCAGGGCCTACAGGAGGAGGCCAGGAGGAACTCAACTGGCCAACAGAACCGTCTGAACGAGTATCAGAGGAGCCCAAAGAAATAGAGCCCTGGGAAGCAGAACCAGAAGTACCCAATGAAGCAACAAGATGTTTATGAAGAGCAGGGTCCAAAGATTCTCGGACCGCATGCAAGGGAGGGGGGCAGACAACAGTCTCTGGGGCAGGGGCCATAAGCGGGTTAGCCCCCTGAGCAGGAGCGGCATCAGGAACCGGGGCTGCTGAAACAATGGGATCCGAAGGAAGCTGAACCCCAGGTCGAAGAGGTCTCGGAGCAACCCCGTCACGCTTGCACTGAAAAGGACTGTGGCCAAATTTTTTACAATGGCAGCAATAATTGGGATACGCCTCATAGGTAACGCGTTGGGTATACTGACTTCCGGAAGGCAGTTTCACAGTGAATCTGGACACCGGTCCCCGCCGCACATCAACCTCAACCAAAAGTCTGGCATAGCCTAGCCTGAGTTGTTGTCGGGTTATTTGATCCGTGCAGAGAGGAACACCAAGACGGGAACCCAACTTAGACAAGCCCCGATCATTCCAATACTCCAACGGAACATCCGGAAGTTGGATCCACAGGGGAACAAGCATAAATTCAGAGTAGTCAAAAGTGAAACCAGGAGCCAGAGGTTTAAGAATCAATGACTTGCCAAAAATCACATACGGACCACCAGCAAGGACATTCATACGATCAGCTTCTGAAGTGAAGTGGAAGATCATCCATCCACGGGTATGAGGGGTAAACCGAACAGGAACTTGCCATTTATCCATTTGGCTCTGAACATCTTTCATCCCTGGAAATTTGCCCGTAAAACATCCCACCAAACAAAATCCCCATTGTTCCTCCAGAACCGCTGCATCTCCGGTGTCCATAACAACATCATCCTCCACCACCTGATAGGAGAGCTTCATCCCCTGAGCAAGATCACGATTTTGTTTGAATAGGCCAGCGTATGACTTCTTCGAAGGCCCAGAAAGTGACGGAGCCTGCGGGGCAGGTGGGTCAACGCCCGCGCCAACTGGATTAGCAGAGGCCGCAGCCTGGTTCACCGGAGCCACACCCGCGTCCGCACTCGACGTTTCCACCATGTCCGCACGTCCCACGGCATGAGACGAAGACCCATCGGTCCCCGGAAGAGGAGAGATGAGCTGGGGCGTAATACGTCGGGGAGTCCGTTCCAGGGGGTCGGCGGCAGGAGAAGGGGAGGCCAGCTCAGGGATACCAAGAACGAACGAAGAAGAGCGAGGCCGAGGCGGGGACACAGGGCCTTGAGCGTGGCTGGAATAACGTCCGGCTGGACGAGGAGGGAAAGAGGTCCCCGTCTGAAACCCAAGACACGCCTCCGTGATATTAACACCTCTGGGCCGATTTTTGCCCATGTCGCAGCGAAGCAAGGAACCTCAGAGCGGCTCGAGCGAGGCCTCAACAAATTACCACAAACCAAGCGGGACGACCAAAGAACATCGCCGAGAGGAGAACAGACCACAATCGGAATACAACCCACGCACCCAAATTCAAAATCAACGAGCCAACGGGAATGGGCGGGAAACAGGCAGACCCCAAAATTAAAAAAAGATCCAATCGGGACCCCACCACCAAGCAACTGTGGATGGAAGACCAAGAGGTCAACACCAGAGAACAGCAAACGCAGGATCGGAATCAAAGAAGTAGTAAAGAGCGGGAAGGGGATCGAAACTAGGAGAGAACCTAGTGAGAGAAACTCTCAAGCGAACCCATTTAATTCTCTAGCCATTTTTTCTGTGTTCATCATGTGACATGTTCTAACTAATGGTGGATGTTTATTCTTACAATTTCCTTTAAAATTTATCAATGAAACTTTTGTCCCAGTGGTAATGATAGCATTGATTTCTATTCTTAGGAGGTGGTGGAGGTGGAGGCATAGGTGACTTATTCAAGTATATAAATATAAAAGAGCCAATGGTATCTTAAACATGTTTTAAAGGACAAAACCATTATCGTTAAGAGTGATATTACAATATCCAATAACAAGGAAAGATTAAGTAAGAAAGATATTGAAAAGATGGTTGAATAGATAGAAAAGTACAAGGTAGAAGATGAACAAGTTAAGAAAAAAGTGAGCCAAAAATATTTTAGAAAAATACGTTGAAAATATGAGGAACATGGTAAAAGGTGAGAAGCTTGACGATAAATTGGATCCTTTTGACAAGTAAAAAATTTAGAAGACCAATGAGTAATTAGAGATCGATTATAGATTAAGGAGATTAATTAAGACTTGAAGACTAATTTTTAAAGATGTTTTGTATTAAGTTTTTTTTCTTCTTATTATCATTATCTATTTTGTTATTGAAATCCTATTCGCAGTGTCTCCACTATAACACTTTGTTTAAAGAAATAAAAGAAGTTTTTTTTTAAAAGGTTTTCAATCATGTAGGATTCATATCAATTCACTTATGTGGCTAATGTGGGTTTTAACTTATAAAATTGTTAAGCATAACTAATAAAGTCATACAAAAATTTAAGGTTCTATCAGTCTGAGAGCCAAATTACATAGTTTTAAATTTTAAGATCTATTTTAAAACAAATCTTAAACTCTAAAAAAATGAAACCTAGAAAAGTGATACTTAATAGTTTATAAAAAATAGACTTATAATAGTTTAACTCTAAGAATAATTGCTATTTTTAATGCTTAGCATGCAGATACAAAACCTACATTTATATTAAAAGAATGTAAGTTCATCATGAATTAACAATAAGTAAGGATAGATTGATTAATTAGTTTCCAAGTTTATAATCTTGCACACTTAGACTAATTTTTTTATTTATGGAAATTATTTCTATAACTATATACCCGTAATTAATATTAACCATGTCACGACTTCATACTATATCGGGCACATGACAATCGCCGCATATCCGAGCTAAGGAGACTCACGGTACCTTTAATCCGACTATGTAAGGTTAATTAAATATCCTTTAAAAACATTTGGACAGTGTAACGACTGTATTATGAAAATCCCAAAACTCAATCAAAACACCTAGAAATCAGTTTTAAACGCACTTCTATATTCACATTAAAATTCTACCACAACTTTTAGACTTTTAAGTCCACTCAAGAACAATCTTAACAGCAGTACAAAAGGTTCACACATAAGGTCATTTACACACCACAAGACAGTCAAGAGTTAATTTACAAAATCATAAAGTATATCAATATAACCAACTTAATAAAAACAGTTCATGAGCCATTATACAACAAAAGTACAAAACAGAGACTACCTGCGTGCAATAATGCCTCAAAAATATCAAAAGACTGCACGATACACTCAGAGCCTCAAGCTTACTAAATTAACCTACATGGTTGGAAAGTAGAGGGGATGAGTATACTATGCACTTAGTAAGTAGGAAAAACATATATCACAAATAGAACTCGATACACACCAAGACGGTGTAAATAACCTAGGAAACAAACATGCATGACATAGAAACATATAGGCCTAGCCTATGACTCAATGCATACTGGTTAGGAATCACATAAGCTTAGCCTATTAATCACATATCTGGTGAATATAGATTCCAATTCTAGTACACAAAAGTAGAAAAACATCATATGTATAAATCAAATATCGTAAGAAAATAAATCTCAGAATAAGCCAAAACAATTATGTGTGTCACCATTAGTGGCCTAACTAGTGTGCACACCCACCGATTCCTGGTGTTGGCTCGACTTTCATCTGTGGTGAGTCCGGACTACAATCAATAAGAGCATTATGACCCTAGGTGATGAGATCAATGGTGACCAAACCCTAGGTATGGAATCACCCGCGAGTCCCGTAGAAGGTGTCGATATAGGGACTCGACTTTTATATACCAGTTTCAAGGGTATGAGGGTAAGTTAATCTATTGTTCCTAGCACATGATTGGCTAATTGTTACCTCACTAATCATAAAAATCATATACGAACATTAAGTACAAAAATAAAGTAAGGCATCATGTCTTTATTTATCGATCCAACCGATCAAATAGAAACTTGCTATGGCTCTAAGCTAAAAGAGAACATATATATACAACATATATGAATCGATTATACATATGTAAGTTCCAAAACATTATTTCATGCAATAAAAGTCATCTTTTGCGCTCCAAGTGCAAAGTTGTTCAAAAATGTAGTTTTAGAAAATAAAACATTATCTTTTGCACTTCAAGTGCGAATTTGTTGAAAATAATATCATTTCTCAAAATATGTAATAAAAACATTAGTTGTACTCTAAATGCAAAGAGTTATTCAAAATAATATCGTTTATTAAATACACAAATATACTAGCATCCATTTGAAAATCAATTCTACTATGCATTACCTTGGTTCAAAATTCACATATAACTCATCATGTATGTCTTAAGATGATCTAATCCCATTTGAGAGATATAATTTCTCCAACTCACCTCAAAAGAAGGTGTACACTCCATTGACTTAAACAATTCTCGGTACGAGCTCCTTGATCTACAGCTCCCAAGCCTTTATACATACAAATATATAATGTATTTACTACTGAAACATGTATCTTGTATTCATACACTACCACAACCAAATTCATCCCTAATCAATCATCATAAATGTTATTCTAACATATACCAATAGGTCAATAATTTACTTACTAATTTAGCTCAACCTCTCCTTAACCATCAAGCTAACTTAACCTTATGTGCAATGTTTACATCCTTTTCTTCCTAATGTTTCTTTATGAACAAGTTGTTTTCTTTTAATTATAATTCTCTCTACAAAAATCCAAATGTCGTGATTCCTGTGCCCTCTGAAACCAGACTTCCATTAATCTTAATATATCTAAAAATTACATAAACATCATCTTCCTTTAAAATATATTCTCCATCCAAATTATGTCCTATTTTTGGTAAGAAATAGATCGGCAACCAATACTTAACCCTTAATAAATCATTATCAATACATCTCTCCTAACAAAACCATTTTATAGAAACATTAATAAGACATCAATAATCATTTTGCATGTTTTACGCTTTCACTAATTTGGACTCTAAGGTCCTTAAAAATTAGGAAATAATACAAGGTTGGTCTATCACAGGCAGTATTAGGGAAACAAGCATAACTCAAATTCTAGTCACTATTTTGTCAAACCACTTTCATAGAGGTTAAGTTAAGACCTATATCTACAACTTTAATTTTTGAGTTTCTTCAAATTCATGCTCTAAGAATATGAAAGACAGATAGAAAGAGAAAGATGAAATTGAAAGTAGAATTTCAGCTTACCTTGATAATTTCTTTCCTTCTCCTCTTCTCTTCCCCTTTTTCTCTCCTTCTCTTCTCATTTTCGTTTTTTCCCCTCTTCCAACCTTATGGAAGACCCTCACTCTTACTTCTATTTCCTTTTCATCCATTTTCTCTAGAAAATTCAAGAAGGTTAAACTAATCCATGTATCACCATTCCATTGGTCCATGTGTCACCATTCTATTAGTACATATGTTATCCTTCTATTGGTCTATATGTTACTATTTTATTGGTTAATGTGTCACTTACTTTAGGCTTCATATTTCACTCATTTTAAGCCTCCATATTTCACTACTTTTAAGATTACACATGTCACCAATTGTAAGGCTACACATGTCACTAATTGTAAGGCTATATATGTCATCATTCGTAAAGCTACACATGTCATCATTCTATTGTTCCACATGTCATAAGTCTAAAATGGCATTTGTCAAAAACTTAAAAGGCCACTTGTCGTAATTATACTCAAGCCACTTGTCATTCATTTAACTGAGTCATTTATCACTTATTCCCAATGCCACATGTCACCATTTTATAGATCTAATCAACCTAAATTTTTATGTATCAATTTGTTTTGCTCTTTAACATTTTTCTTAGACTAGATGCACATATCACCTCATCAATTACTCAATTGTAACGATAAATTCCCAATTTACTATTATAGTCCATCAAAACAAAATGCAAGACAAAATTAGCACACAATTACATCATGATCAGTAAAAACCTTTCATACCCTGGAATGTGTCAATTGAGTGCAAATACTATCTTGCAATATCTTCTAAATCATGATTCATATGTGTATACGAATATTATGAATGTGAATGAAATAAATCTAAAAAATTCTTAAATGAAATAACTCATGTGACTTAATTTAATAGTTTAATCTCTTAACAATTTTAGGAGGCATGATATTACAAACCAATTAAGACTTTTATGGACCAAAAATTATGGTCTATTATGACTGATTGACATAAACTTTAGATATATATTGCCTTGATTATTGGAAATAGTAATAACATAGGTTGATAGAGTAACTTCTTCAAAATCATTGACCGTGTCTCCAAATATTTATAAGGAGGGATAAATTTTTACAAAGGGGAGATTTTGTCTTGTGTTCTCTTAATTATAATTAACAGAAAGAAAATGATAAAAAGCAGAGGGTAAAAAACATATCTCATTTATAATGAAGTTCCTTCCTCTTATAATAATAAGCCAAGTTTCAGATGACGTAAATAAACAAACAATTATTTTTAAGGTTGTGGTCCATTTATGTACTTTGGCAAAGTGGACAAAGTCACTCGCAATTTGTGAAGTGTCAATGCTTAATTAGGACCCCTATCACTACCATTGATAATATTTAAGCAAATCGACTAGCCTATTATAATTAACAAATTGACTATCCTACTATGATCTAAACCAGACAAGCTACTATTATGATTGTGATAAATTACTACTTAACATCTTTCAATTTCCTATATCTCAAACCAAAATGGCAAAGTTTATTCTGAAAAACCGAAATATCTCACAATTGATAATTGACAAAATGCTTATTAGCTTATTTACAATCCTTTTCAATGTGCATAATGTCAATATTCTCCTCAAGAATAGGCTTAACATAAAGAAATAATGAACTTGGAGGTCCTTTAAATGTTTTTGACTTCGAGGATTCAGACAAAAAAGAGAATCTATACATACATGTTAAGAAAATGAAACGAACCAATTTAACTCACTCCATTACATTGAACAATTTTCCTTTACTTATTGGCCCTTTTTTTGTTGTGGAAGAGATGATGAGATATCAACTTCTACTGATTTAAAAATGTGAATGCCATATATAGAGACCAAAGCATCATATAAAATAATATAGTAAAAAAAAATTCATAGAGTATGTTTTTTGGCCAACCCAAAGCAACAAAACGGGAGTCTAGTGTAGTAAGCTTCACTATGAGGAACATAACATCAGATTGCACAAGTTTATGCTAGTTATGTACAATCAGAACTAAGAAAGGAAAGACATGCTTCCCTTTTTCTTTTGAAAGGAAATAAGAATCTTTTGTCTAACTGCAAAAAAAAGAGTATTAAAGGATGAAGCCATAATTGCACGCTTAAACGATAACTTGAATATAGAGCGATATTTAGGCACGCATGTTAAGCAACCATATTAAGTAATATGCTTATGCTTAAACTAGAATCTTATTGAAGTTGGTATTAATTTTGGTTTTGGTGAGGTGTCATGTTGATATAAATTGATATTGAATATTTTTGAATAAAATTTTAAAATTAAAAATAGTTTCTCAATTTTATATATTTAAAAGTTTCCATTTTATTTTGTTTTAAATACAGTAAAAATCTTTTATTTAAGGTCTTTGATTTTTGGTTTTGATTTTTGTTTCTTTGAGTTTTAAAAGTTATGAAATCTATAAAAGTTTGTTTTCTTTTGCTATTTTTCCATAATCTGATTTACTATAAACTAAATATATATTATTTAATTATTTAATATTTTGAATAAGAATTATGAATAATTTAATTAATATTATATTTAATTAATTGAAATTAAATATTAATAAGAATTATGAATAATTTAATTTTAATTAATAATTTTATTTAATTTTAACTAAATTAAATAATTAAATGAAATAATTATTAAATAAATATAATTAAATTTAAAATAAATTCAAAATATATAAATTTTAAACAAATTTATTTCAAAAATTAAGATATATTTAAAATAGATATTAACTTATAAATAAAATTTAAAATTTAAAATATTTATTTTATTAATATAAAATAATTTTATTAATAATCAGTTAGTAAATATTATATAAAATATTAAAATAAAATTATTTAATTAAAATTATCTTAAATTTTATCTAATATATAATTATTATAGCGATAAAAATATAACTACAAAATAAATATTTTTGGTTTTTATTTTAAAAATAAAACTAAAAACAAAAACAAAAAACCAAAAATTACAATAAAAAATAGAAGTAATGTAACATCCAAATACCCCCTGGAAGGATACATGGATGCCACCCAAGACAGAACAGACAAAACCAAACATCACATCGATATTTATTTTATTTAGTAACTCAAACCCACACACATATATTACATATTGTAAATCTCGAGCAAATCCAAAGAATATTTACAAGTCCAAACAAAGGAAACAAAATACATTTTCAAACTTTATGAATGACTTCTTTGGCGGTCAGATGACTTGTCCCATCTTTAAACTCTTCGCTCTGAACCTACACGGGCAAATCCATCCGTGCTAAGCATATAGCTTAGTGAGTAATAACTAATCTAATTTAATGGATTATCATATAAAATTTAACTTCAGCGTAAGCATCAAGAAGAAAACATTTATCGAAAATCGGACATAACACATTTGATGCAGATTCACTTACTTATCGAATCGAATATCACGAAGAGGTATAAACCGTCGTAATCATATCTGCTTTTATCAAACACATATCAAGACGTAAATTCATTTACAGAAGCGGGTAACGGAACTTATACAGGAGATACCATAGTTAGTATCAACAGGAGAGACATATGTCTCGATGACAGGAGACACCAAAGTGTCAAATAACAGGAGCAGCTGCAGACCCTTCTAGGTATGTCTATTTACCCACAATTAGGACTTAACAATTTTAAAACAGAACAAGGTCATTTCAGACATTTCATGTGCAGGCAATTAGCACTTCCAATAAATCAATCCTAGACATCATCTAGGTTGACTCACAAAATTAACTATCCAAATTACTTACTGAAATTATTTACTTGTATTACTTACCAAAACCGCCCTTACTGTTTATTGCCTCGAAGTCCCGGCAATATCTAGCAGTGGTCATTCCTCTATAATAGGGAACACAGAAACAAATTACTATTTTGCATAATTACTGTATGAAGAATGAGTATGATGCATGTTCATAACAAATTCCGGGACTAATTCTAAATTCCGAATTTGTATTCTATAATTCACAACTTACATTATTGAATCCTTAATTCTTAATTAAGTCTGAAAAATTACAAATTTTACATAAAGAGGTAGAAAATTTTCTTACGAATCTAACGCTTCGAGAATCAGGTTATTCGGAGGTCGGATGACAAAGATATGGTCAAAATAGTGAAGTTTGTCACACACAAGTCGACTTATACTTATACAAGTCGACTTACATAACATGACAAGTCGACTTATGCTTACACAAGTCGACTTATCCATTAAAACACACACAATTCGACTTGTACTTATACAAGTCGACTTATATAACACCACAAGTCGACTTACACTCCATAACTTGACTTATTGAAGAGCGGAGATGACATTTTCATGCAATAAGTCGACTTATACACCACAACAAGTCGACTTATATAACTGTTCATCGTCTTCTTCACCAAACTAGACGTAACAACAAAGTTTTCTTCCATTTTTCTTTAACTTCATCACTTTAAAACTAACTTATTTAGCATTTCTAACCTATCAAAATCATCAGAAACAACTTTATACTCCAAAGATCACAAAACTTAACATTCCAACTTTCTCTCTCTCTCTCTCTACGGTAAACTTTCAAAATCCTTATTATTACACTTTCTTTCATTTTCTTTATCTATTCTTACACTTCATGTACCTCATCCCAATATCAAACCTCTCCAAACAGATTCAGAAATAATTTTCAACTTCAAACATCATTTAAAAACAAATATTCACTTTCTCCCTCTATTGTGTTTTATAAATTTTGCATCTCTCTTTCTTCGATTTTCCATCACAACAGCGCACGTTTGTTTTCATTTTCCTCCTTGAAACACCACTCCTCGTTATGCTCTATGGTTTCTTAAGCTTTAACTTCATTTAAACCCATCTCTCACAATACCTACATATTAACGCGTATATACAAAAACAACAGAGCTTGCCATCTTTACTACAACGTTACTGCCCATATATATATTTCTAACAGAAAAGAGCATCACAGTACAAACCCATGTATATCGATCTACACTATAAACATATCATCGTGACTTACATTCTAGATGGTCTTTCCATGAGACTTCTACTCGGTGAAAGGCGATGAAGTATGAAGATTATACATGACAGAAGCTATTTTTATTGAAGAACGTCTGACCACGTGTGTCTCATGCACGTCTTATATTCAATCCAGGTGTTACTATGCATGTACGCTTCTTGCCAAAATGTCATTCGTCCATTCATTTAAATATTATTATTTTATTAATAAATTATTCTTTTTAAACAACCAAATACATTGTTTTGAATTCTTATAACAAACAAATACCCAAAAGTTCCAGACAACTTCCGAAAATTCACCAAAATTCCGTCATAAAATAATGACTCGTACAATAAATTTTCAACTCAAAATTAATTCACCATCAATTTCTAAAAATATTTGAAGTATAAAAAATTACTAAAATTATATTAATATTGTCCGAACAATTCAGAAATCTCATTAAACCAATTTACCTAAAAAATGTCATGAATGCATGCCAAAATACTTATGCACAATTTAAGCAAATATTTAATAAGCAAATAACAAACATTATTCGTACTAAATTCTTTTAATATTCTAACCCCTAATTTGGGGCGTTACAACTCTTCCCTCCTTAAGAAATTTCGTCCTCGAAATTCATACCTGATTCAAATAATTCCGGATACTGAGCCTTCATGATTTCCTCTGGTTCCCAAGTTGCTTCCTCAATTCCATGATGTTTCCAGAGAACTTTTACTAACGGTACTGACTTGTTTCGGAGTTGTTTCACTTCTCTGGCTAGTATGGAAATTGGCCCTTCTTCATACGACAAATCCTGTTGTACCTGAATCTCTTGCACTGGAATCTTATGTGAGGCGTTAGATCGGTACCTCCTCAACATAGAAACATGAAACACATCATGCAGTATGGCCAATTCTCCAGGAAGAGCTAATTGATAAGCTACGGGTCCAACCCTCTTCAGAATTTCATAAGGCCCAATGAATCGCGGACTGAGCTTACCCTTCTTCCCAAACCGAAGTATGTGTTTCCATTGTGACACTTTTAGAAACACCTTATCACCCACTTGATACTCAATATCTTTCCTTTTTAAATCAGCATAAGACTTCTGCCTATCACTGGCAGCTTTCAATCTTTGTCGAATAATCTGAATCTTTTCTTCAGTATCTTTCACAATTTCTGGCCCGATCATCATGTTTTCACTCAACTCAGTCCAACATACCGGAGTTCTACACTTCCTACCATATAGCGCTTCATAAGGTGCCATGCCAATGCTCGTCGATAAGCTCATATTGTAGGCAAACTCCATCAAAGTCGATAATTATCCCAACTCACGAAACTCTAACACACAACCCATGACATATCTTCCAAAATCTGTATAACTCGTTCAGATTGTCCATCTATCTGGGGATGGAAAGCAGTACTAAACTTAAGTTGAGTACCCAATGCTTCCTGTAAACTTTTCCAGAATCTCGAAGTAAATCGAGGATCACGATTTGAAATAATAGACAATGGTACCCCATGCAGTCTTACAATTTCATTCACATACAAATCTGCAAGCCTATCCAATGAATAGTCGGAATGAACAGTAGAAAATGGCAGATTTGGTGAACTTATCTACAATAACCCATACCGCATCATGCTTCCTTTGAGTAAGAGGAAGTCCAGTGACAAAGTCCATGGTAATATTATCCCATTTCCATTGAGGAATAGGAATATGATTTAACAAACCAGATGGAACCTGATGCTCAGCCTTAACCTGCTGGCATGTTAGACATTTTGCTACATAATCCGCAACATCCCATTTCATACCTGACTACCAGTAATACTGCTTCAAATCCTGATACATCTTGTTTCCACTCGGATGCATAGTAAATACTGTATTATGAGCCTCAAATAATATCTTCTTCTTCAATTCTTTATTAGCTGGCACACACAACCGGTCCTTATAATACAATTCACCATCACCCTGCACAGAAAAATCAATCTGTTTACCTTCCTGAGTAGCCACGATAAGTTGTTGTAACTTATCATCAGCTCTTTGAGCATTACAAATCTCCTGTCTCAACGTGGGCCTTGCTATCAATTGAGCCATCAAGGCTCCATCAGATCCCAACTTCCATCCATTCTGCTTCAAAGACAATCTTTGAGATAGTCTTTCGACTTAAGGCATCATTCTGAACATTAGCCTTACCGGATGGTAGTCCACAATACAATCATAGTCTTTAAATAATTCCAACCAACGTCGTTGTCTCAAATTGAGTTCCTTCAGATAGCGGATACTTGGACTCTTATGATCTATGAAAATTCTACACGTTTCACCATACGAGATAGTGTCGCCAAATTTTAAAGGCAAACACTATCACGAAGTTCGAGATCATGTGTAGGGTAATTTTGTTCATGAGTCTTTAGTTGCCTAGAAGCATAAGCAACTACCTTACCTTCCTGCATCAAAACACACCCTAGACCAGTCCCAGACGCATCAGTATATATAACATACTCCTTACTAGTCGTAGGTTGAACTAATACAGGAGCTTCAGTAAGCATATTTTTCAACTGATCAAAACTACTCTGACATCTATCAGACCATTCATACTTCACTCCCTTCCGTAAAAGTTTAGTTAAAGGGGATGCTATCACTGAAAATCTCTTAACAAACCGACGGTAATAACCAGCCAGACCCAGAAAACTTCTTACTTCCATCACATTTCGTGGTGGCTTCCAATTAACAATTGCCTCTATCTTACTAGGATCAACTCTAATTCCTTCAGTAGAGACCACATGCCCTAAAAATGATATCTCCTGAAGCCAGAAATCACATTTACTCAACTTAGCATATAACTGTCTTTCCCGCAGGGTCTGCAAGACAATTCGGAGATGTTCACTATGATCCTGTTCAGTCCTAGAGTAGACCAGTATATCATTAATAAACACCACAACAAACTGATCTAAATACGGCCTGAATACTCTATTCATCAAATCCATGAATGCTGCAGGAGCATTAGTTAACCCGAATGACATTACTAGGAACTCATAATGTCCATAACGGGTCCTAAATGCAGTCTTCGGCACATCCACATCCTTGACCCGAAGCTGATAATATCCTGATCACAGATCTATCTTCGAAAACACTCCTGCATCTTTTAACTGATCAAATAGATCATCAATCCTTGGCAGTGGATACCTATTCTTCACTGTGACTCTATTTAACTACCTGTAGTCGATGCACATTCTCAGTGTACCATCCTTCTTCTTCACAAATAACACCGGTGCACCCCACGGTGATACACTTAGTCTAATAAACCCCTTATCCAGAAGTTCTTGTAACTGCAACTTCAACTCCTTTAACTCAGTAGGAGCCATTCTATACGGTGCTCTGGATATAGGAGCAGTACCAGGCACAACTTCAATAGATAACTCCACTTCCTTTTTTGGAAGGGAGTCCAGGCAATTCCTCAGGAAAAACATCTGGAAACTCATTCACTACAAGAATCTCAAGCAATTTATTCTTATCACCTTCCTTCTGGGTTTCAAGTACAAAAGCTAGATAAGCTTCACACCCCTTCCTGAGAAGCTTTTGAGCTTGCATAGTAGATACTACATTAGTTAGAGCACGTGTGCAACCACCACGAAATACAATCTCGATGGTGAGCCTCTTTAAGAAAACATCTTCGCTTTACAATGACGATTCTTGCTGATGTTTAGATAGCCAATCCATACCCAGAATTAAATCGAATTCGTGAAACGACAACTTAATCAGGTCCGCTGCATACTCACTTTCTTAAATCTTAATAGGACAATTCCTAACCACATGATTCACCAACACACTACTACCCAGAGGACTAGTTACATGCATGTCATATTCTAATTGATCTATAAGCATCTCCTTAACAAATATTTCTCCAGCACAGATATATGAATGTGAAGATCCAGGATCAATTAATGCATACAATTCATAACCAAAGAGAAAGCGTACTGCACAAAGAATGACATCGGTGCATCCACGATCCTCACGAGCTTTCGATCATAAGCCCGACACAAATGTAAGGCACAATGGTCGATTCACGCTTCGAGTGCGAGCTTAGATTAGCCCTGCTCTGATTATATCCGCCTCGTCCTCTTCCTCGACCTCTGCTCCCAATGAAGCATGCGAAACCTCTCCACTAGCTTGTGCTATCCTGCATCGTCTCGAGGGCAATTTGCAATCATATGCTCAGATCGCCACAACGAAAACATGCACCAGAACTCTACAATGCAGACACCCCAATGATGAATAGAGTAGTGTGGGCATTCGGAGCACCGAACCTCGACCCCAGGAGGAACCCTACTAGAAGCGATCGATGTAGGAAAGTTTTGTTGCCTTCCCCTCATCACAGATCTCTGAGCAACTCTCGGTGCAGAGGAACTACCTTCCCGACTTCATTTCCCCGAAGACTGACCTCCTCTATTAAAGCCTCTTCTCTGACTTCTTTCTTTCCTGATCGTCTCTTGTCTTTCTACTTTTATTGCAGCCTGTACCAACTGATGGTAAGTAACTTATTGTAACATAGAAAACGCTGCCAGATGCTCCTTGATCGAATCATGCAATCCCTCCTCGAATTGATGACATCGGAACTCTTTAGTCAGTACAGATTCAGGGGCATACTTACTAAGTCGATTGAACTCCCGATCATACTCAGCAACAATGCATAAACTCCTCTTTTGATTCAAAATTGCTTCCACCGATCCTTCCTGTAAGCTTCCGTCACGTACTTAGTCTTAAATTCTTGGGCAAAGAATTCCCGTCGAGGCACCGTAGGTGAGGACTCCAAGGACAAACTTCCACCATTCATAAAATTTGCTCCTGTAGTAGGGAAACAAGACAATGAACCATCTGCTCTGCTGGACAACAAATCTCATCCAGTACCCTCTTCATCTTCTCAATCCAGAACTCGGCCCCTTCAGATTCCTCCATAGAAGTCCCATAAAAATTTTCAGCCCCATACTTCCTCAACTGATCAATCGGAGCCTTAGGTGTTGTCATTCGATGTAGCAAAGTCATCATATCCTGGGACAGCTTCATCAAAGCTTCTCCCTGAGCTGGAGGAGGAGGTGGAACCTCAGCTTCACCTCGATTGACCCTTGACGGTCCAGGTATTTCAGAACGAGTTTGCTCCGGCTGATTACTCTCGGCAACTTCGTCACCAATTTCGTGAGATCCTTCCATCATAATTTTCTAAAGACAAAACATGGGACACCGCATTAGGCCAAAACACAACTTAGACACTCAACGAAAAACAATAGGCAAGCCGTGGTTAAACCAGAACCGCCTAAACTTGCTCTGATACCAAAAGATGTAACACCCAAATACCCCCTGGAAGGATACATGGATGCCACCCAAGACAGAACAGACAAAACCAAATATCACACTGATATTTATTTTATTTAGTAACTCAAACCCACACACATATATTACATATTGTAAATCTCGAATGTAAATCCAAAGAATATTTACAAGTCCAAACAAAGGAAACAAAATACATTTTCAAACTTTATGAACAGACTCCTTGACCGGTAAAGATGAGCTTGTCGATCTTTAAACTCTTCGCTCAATCTACAGGGTAAATCCACGTGCTAAGCATATAACTTAGTGAGTAATAACTAATCTAATTTAATGGATTATCATATAAAATTTAACTTCAAAGAAGCATCGCAAGAAGAAACATTTATCGAAAATCAGACATAACACATTTCAGTACAGATTCACTTACTTATCATAACTGAATATCACAAGAGGTATAAACCCGTCAGAATCATAATACAGTTTTTGTCAAACACATATCAAGACTATAAATCCATTTACAGAAGCGGGTAACGGGACTTATACAGGAGATACCATAGTTAGTATCAACAGGAGAGACATATGTCTCGATGACAGAGACACCAAAGTGTCAAATAACGAGAGCAACAAGAGACCCTTCAAGCGTGCCTATTTACCCACAACTAGGACTTAATAATTTTAAAACAGAACAAGGTCATTTCAGACATTTCATGTGCAGGCAATTAGCACTTCCAATAAATCAATCCTAGACATCATCTAGGTTGACTCACAAAATTGACTATCCAAATTACTTATCAAATTATTTACCATTACTTACCAAAATCACCTCATCGCTTATTACCTCAAGTCCCTAATATCTAGCAGTGGTCGTTCCTCTATAATAGGAAACACAGATACAAATTACTATTTTGCATAATTACTGTATGAAGAATGAGTATGATGCATGTTCATAACAAATTCCGGGACTAATTCTAAATTTTGAATTTGTATTCTATAATTCGCAACTTACATTATTGAATCCTTAATTCTTAATTAAGTCTGAAAAATTACAAATTTTACATAAAGAGGTAGAAAATTTTCTTACGAATTCAACGCTTCGAGAATCAGGTCATTCGAGGTCGGATGACAAAGATATGGTCAAAATAGTGAAGTTTATCACACACAAGTCGACTTATACTTATACAAGTCGACTTACATAACTCGACAAGTCGACTTATGCTTACACAAGTCGACTTATCCATTAAAACACACACAATTCGACTTGTACTTATACAAGTCGACTTATATAACACCACAAGTCGACTTACACTTCATAACTCGACTTATTGAAGAGCGAAGATGACATTTTCATGCAATAAGTCGACTTATACACCACAACAAGTCGACTTATATAACTGTTCATCGTCTTCTTCACCAAACCAGACGTAACAACAAAGTTTTCTTCTATTTTTCTTTAACTTCATCACTTTAAAACTAACTTATTTAGCACTTCTAACCTATCAAAATCATCAGAAACAACTTTATACTCCAAAGATCGCAAAACTTAACATTTCAACTTTCTCTCTCTCTCTCTCTACGGTAAACTTTCAAAATCCTTATTATTACACTTTCTTTCATTTTCTTTATCTATTCTTACACTTCATGTACCTCATCCCAATATCAAACCTCACCAAACAGTTTCGAAATAATTTTCAACTTCAAACATCATTTAAAACAAATATTCATTTTCTCCCTCTCGTGTTTTATAAATTTTGCATCTCTCTTTCTTCGATTTTCCATCACAACAACAAGACATTTGTTTTCATTTTCCTCCTTGAAACACCACTCCTCGTTATGCTCTATGGTTTCTTAAGCTTTAACTTCATTTAAACCCATCTCTCATAATACCCACATATTAACGCATATATACAAAAACAACAGAGCTTGCCATCTTTACTACAACGTTACTGCCCATATATATATTTCTAACAGAAAAGAGGATCACAGTACAAACCCATGTATATCGATATACACTATAAACATAGCATCGTGACTTACCTATTCTAGATGGTCTTTCCAGTAGACTTGCTACTCGGTGAAGGCGATGAAGTATGAAGATTATACACGACAGAAGCTATTTTTATTGAAGAACGTCTGACCACGTGTGTCTCATGCACGTCTTATATTCAATCCAGGTGTTACTATGCATGTACGCTTCTTGCCAAAATGTCATTCGTCCATTCATTTAAATATTATTATTTTATTAATAAATTATTCTTTTTAAACAACCAAATACATTGTTTTGAATTCTTATAACAAACAAATACCCAAAAGTTCCAGACAACTTCTGAAAATTCACCAAAATTCCATCATAAAATAATGACTCGTACAATAAATTTTCAACTCAAAATTAATTCACCATCAATTTCTAAAAATATTTGAAGTATAAAAAATTACTAAAATTATATTAATATTGTTCGAACAATTCAAAAATCTCATTAAACCAATTTACCCGAAAAATGTCATGAATGCATGCCAAAATACTTATGCACAATTTAAGCAAATATTTAATAAGCAAATAACAAACATTATTCGTACTAAATTCTTTTAATATTCTAACCCCTAATTTGGGGCGTTACAAGTAAAACCGAACATCGCTTTAGTCCTCTATTTTAAAATTTATTCTAAGCTCTTTTATACCAAGTTTTCAAAATTTTCATTCCATCAATTTTTAAAATACAATAATATATAATTAAATTTAATTAATTTCAAAATGTGTCAAATTGCATTTTATCATATTTAATTAACATAGTTTTATTAATTTACATTTAATTTCTTTTTACTATTTTAAGTCTCAATTAATTATAATTAAATTTTAACTACAAATATTTATCTATAATAGAGTTTAATTAGGAAATTATTTCTTTTAATGGGAGTTTTTACATACAATTTTAAAACTCGGTCATTCAGGTTTATTAGGAAACTTTTATTAATTTTGAGGAAATTAAAATGTAAGGATTCATAAGGGTAATCGGGTATTTTAAATATTTGAGAATCTTTTAGAATATTCTCACTTAGAGGAAAAGAAAATTTTAGGTTTTAAAATTGAAAAGAGCTGAAAAATTAGTTGAAAAAGAAAACAAAATAAAAAATGTTTCCAATTTCGTAAATTATTGGATTAAATCAAGAGTTCAAGGAATTTTGGTCTTTTCCATTCTTAGAGAAATTATTTTTGGTAATTTGGTATTCAAAGTCTTCATAAAAAAAAAAGTGTTACTTAAGATGGAGATTGGAACTTTTTTAGTAATTTGAATTTGGAATCTTTGTAATCTATTATATGTTTACATAATTGTTATTATATATGAGAGAGTCGCATTAGTGATCTCACATCAATGGTACAAGATCTATTACTTTGGCTCATACATTTTTTTTTTTTGGATAACTCAGGGTTCAGGTTTGGTCTGACTACCTGGAACCTATGAATCACCCACTCAGACTCATAGATAGGTAAATCCGAGTCTGATCCTAGTCAACATCAGAGGTACCTGCATCAAGGATAGGTCGTCATCACCAGAGAGATTACATTACTTCAAATAGAAGCTGCTCCACCCAAGGTTCAAACCCACAACCTCTCACAATCCTCTCCTGCTTTCTACCGCTAGGCTATCCCGTGAGTGGGCGGCTCATACATATTTGTCTACCCTCAAAGGGTGAAAGAGAAATTGATGTTTAACCGTTAAGATTTAAAGAGTAAAAAAGTGTATCCTCTAAGCATTGCTTTTCCTGTCTTGGACTTGGGCTCGTACATACCCTCTTCCTGCGGGTTTAACCAACAAAACTTTGCTCAATCAATGAATGGCACATCAGTCACAATGGTGACAGTTAGACCCTTCATCCTGGAAAGGGAAGCTTTTAGCTGCATTTCTAATTCGACCAAGCCCAAAACCATGACGACAAAACCGAGCTGACCTTCCTGGGCCTGCCCAAACCTAGTTAGTTTTTACCTAGCGACTGTGCTTGCTGTGACAAAATGCAATCTGTATTCTGGTGGCTAACTGCAGAGCTAGATTTCGGTATCAGATATTGTGACAAAATGCAATTTGTATTCAAGCTTCATTTGACTGTTGTTATATATCATCTCTCTTACAAACTAGCTAAAACTTCACAGAATACACTTCTGTAGATACCCCAGAATGAAGGTCATCATTTTCAACGGTGGGAAGATAAAAGATATAGGCATCACTTCCTCATTTAACTTTACCAGTGATGTCCGCGAAATTATTAAGACTAAGTTACCTGTATGTTTATGACACTTAAACCATTGCAACATATTGCTCGACTTTAAGTCTGGGGCAGGTTAAACCTGCTTTACCATCAGTCTAAGTTGGTTATCTTACTTCCTAAAAAAATCAAAATAAAAGTCATCTGCCGAAAAGAGGGAAACAAATGAATGATATTGCCCAAATCATCTCATCTTCAGACATCACAAATAGTAGGGCAGCAGAGCTGACGCACTGACGAAAAGGGCAATGGGTCTCCATATAATCCTTTGATTTCTTTTAGATGTTTCACGACTCGTTTACCTACATTTAGTAGTTTAAATCCAAAAGTTTAATTATAAATGTAAAATCTGGCTTAATGAATACTTATGCATCAACTGCATATTTCACTTGACCATGAATATCTTTTATGATCTCTCACTTCATTTTTTAGATATTCATGAGAAATAGGTATGGTCTACCTTTTATCTATGCTTTTGAGAAAGATTTAACAAGTATTAAAATTTGTCCTACTAAATTTGAATAAAATATTATTCAAATTTTATATAACTAGTTAATAGTTTCTCAATCTTATACAAAGTGTTTTAAGTTATTTGATATAAATAATAAATTATCTATAAATAAGGATGATTTTATTACCTCAAATTAGTAATACAAGTATCTTTTAGTTTTATTTTAATGAAATCGAGATACCATTAAGTGAAGTTATTACCTCATATCATTTTCCTCCAGGCTCTACTCCTAGCGACACTTCTTCACTGTTTGAAGTTCCCATCTGCCCTAACCTATAGTCGCACCAATGTCAAACTTAGTATCTACTCCAAGCTAAACTCCTTGGTTGGCAAAGCTGTTTTGGTGTCAGGTGGTGAGAGACCGTATGCCTACAAGCAAGCTCAAATATTTTCCTCCATCAGATATATAAGAGAACAATGTGGTAGTTGTATTGTTTGACGGTGTTGAGAACAAAGCTTCCAAATGGACATCCTCATTAAGAGGTTTCTTTGTGAATAAGAGGTTAGCTTCTCCATTTATGAATGATTAGTTATAAGCGAATTGGAAGAAGCTGGAATTGTGACAAGTTCTAATTAATAAGAAAATATTTTATCTTCAAATTTACATTAGAGTCATGTGTTCAAAAGGTATCAGTGCCTTAGCACCTTGATAACAAGTTGATTTTTTTATAAAAATGAAAATTAGGGTTGTAACTCGAGGAGATGAGGATGAAGCATGTTCTTATTTGGATAAACATACATGATTTTTCTTTAGAATATTGGTCCACACTAGAGCTAAGCTCCATGACCAACTTCACAGGTAAATCAATATGCTTAGATGAGGTTATTGCCTCAATGAAAAGAATAGGATATACAAGCCTACGTGTGGAAATTGAGATGGTTGTGCAGCTTCCTAATTCAATCTCGATTATAAGAATGAATGAAAAGGGTGAAATGGCAGAGGATGTGGTGTCAGTTTCTTATTAGTGTAAACTAACTGTGAAACATTTAGGGAAAGAATGAAAGGCTTTGAGTAAACTATTCACTAGAAGAGACTATTATGAACTAATAGGGTTAGAGGATTTTATGGTAATGATAATATGGATATAGGCTGCTATCCTAAAGAAAATCTATAAACACACACAGAGAGTTTAGTACTTCGATGCTAATGTGACAGAGGAGATAAAAATTCCCAATAATAAAAAGGGGAAAATAGTAGACATAGATAGAAACGAGATTTCAATCATAAGGATTAGCGTAGCCAAAGCAGGGGAAGACCTCATAACTCGATTAGATCCAATTAGTTTGGAATCCACTTATCTAAGCAAGGAGTTTAAGGTGATTGATATGTCTCCTAAAGAAAACAACAAGAATTTAGGTGATCCTGTTATCCTAAAGGAGATTCACTCAAACTCCCAAGAGATCAATTAAAAAAGAAAGGGATAAGGGTATAAATAAAACCCCTAAACAATCATAATATCAATACATACTTGTAACTTGAGAGGAATTAACAGTCCCAGAAAATCAAAAATACTTTTTGATTATAGTCTATTTAAATTCAATGTTAATTGGCCCTTTAGCAATAAAAATTTAAACAGATCGTCATAAAAAAACTTTGATTCATAAGTAATAACTACAACTTCATCACAAATCACGAAGTTCACCATTATGACAGAATTATAATAACTTATGATCGTGACAAAATGGTAGTTACTCTGACAAAATCAATTGATCAAGTAATCGACTTAATTGGCTCTAAGTTATAGTTAGATATATTTTTTTGTTTATACCATAAACTTGGTGTGGTAGAGTAGAGAAACGTACTATGTAACAACCTAAATTATGCTTATACCAATATAAATATGTCGTGGATATTTGGATGGTTTGGAGGCATTAACAATAGTTGGAGTATGATATGAGTATAAAGGATTGGCAAATATGGTGTAGCAATGAGGGAAGATTTGGAACCAATCCAGATTTTCCATATATTTGTTTGATTTCTTTCTCATATGCCACTACTTCTTTTGTTTATGACTCCATGTGAAAAAGTTTCCATCATGTAGAAGATCAATCATTTGTATGTCCTATACACAAAGTAGTAGATCATCACTATAATTCCTCACGTTGTAACTTCCTTTAGCCTCATTGGGATAGAGCATATAGTTGAAGTCCCCTATTATCAAATATGGGTACTTTATGGCAGTGTGTAACTCTCTTAGTTTCTTAGAAAGAGGGATTCTTTGGAAAGTGAAGTTAAAGCCATAAACAATGGTGATGGAAACTGAGATGTTCTTCTATACTAACTTGATATTTAGATGGATGAATTGTTCAACAATTATGGAGTTGGAAACCTTTAGTTGGTCTATATCATGCAATATTATAATCCTTCCATTATAATGCTTGGAAGTAATAGTCAATATTTTTCATTATTTGGGAAGGGAGTTAAGAAACTCACATTTTTGCTTTCTGAGTCCGGACCCTAAAATACCAAAAATGTGTGGTTTCTTCTCAAGTAGAAAGTCCCTAATGGCTAACTGTTTTATAGGGGAATTGATTCCCCTGACATTCTCTAGGTGAGGATGCTCATATCCCTTCCTTAGAAGAAGATGTTTCTTCTTCCTGTTGAACTTTGGTTGTTATAAACTTTGAAATTTTCATTTTGTAAGTCATTTACTTGAATGATTTCAACTTCACTATTGGTTTTCTCCTTGTTTGGAGTTGAGCACGATTAGTTATCAGGTTGTGTATCCTTTTGTTTCCCTTTGATTGATATTTTAAGTTCCTTAGTGTTATGCTTCTCAGCTTCCTCTATTTCATTATTAACTTTCTCTTCTTGCTGAATAGATGAATTCTCATGTAGTAAGTGCAGTTTCAATATCCTCTCCTATTATTTCCTGATATCCACCAGTTTTGAAAACCTTACCCGTGGACTTCTACACTTTAGGGAGATTGTTTAATTTAGGCTTCCACGTATAAGTCACTTTTACCACATCTTCAACCATCTCTAATGTTGGACTCTGATCTTTGAGTGAAATTTGAATTATGAAAATGAAATTTAAGGAGTGCTTGGTGAATGTATTGTATAATAGATGGCTTAAAATTTAAAGAATATTGAGAAGAAAAGAAATGATTTGATTTTGATATCTTTGGGGTTTTGAGTAGATTGGTATGGTTTATGAAATTAAGTAGATGAGTTGATTGAAATTAAGTTGAAAATCATGACCTGAAAGAGAAAGTGTGAAAATATGAAAATTGTGAAATAGTTGACTTTTTGGCCTTTGAAAGTTGACTTTTGATTTAGGCATAATTTGAGAAAATGTTCAATATGAAACTTGTAGGTTACATTAAGAGCTTTCTTTAGCCATAAAGTTTGCAATTTTTCGATATCGGGAGTGGAAGTTATGATCAGTCAAAGTTTATATTTGACTTTTATTATGGTTGAAACTTTGACTGAGAAATTAACCTAGTTAGAGGTTAATTGAGCTTTGATGTTCTTCATGAAAGTTGAAGGATTTGATTTGATATTTATTTTGATATAAAGTATGCAATTTTTTGATCTCGGAATAATAAGTTATGATTTTTACAAGTTTATATTGTGGTTTTAGCATGATTATTAGAGGATAGTATCTTTGACCGAAAAATGGACTCCCTTAGGAGTCGAATTAATTTTTATGTCCTTCATGGAAGATGTAGAGCTTCCTTTAAGCTTTCTATAGAGACTAAGGTTGTCAAAATTGGAGTTCGGAATTAAGAGTTATGAATTTAGGAAGTTTCGGGTTTTAAGTAGGTTTAAAAAAAAAAAAAACCAACGAAAAAGGAAAATGTTGTATCCCCGTCGCTAGGGCGACGTATCGCCCTAGTGATGGCGAGCGTTTCGCTCGCATCGCTAGGGCGACGCATCGCCCTCGCGACGGCGGGCGTTCCGCCCTCGTCACCAGGGCGACGCGTCGCTAGGGCGATCTCGCCCGCACGACGCCGTTTTGCTCTTTTGATTTTCTTGACTTTCCTTTTTCAAATCCGACCTTTGTTCACTATTTTGCTTATATCTTTTCTGTCCGACATCCGATTGAGTCGATTCTTGCGGCGTTGGATTTCTAAGACAATTATATACATCCTCATAGAAATTTGTGAATTTTTGAGATTTAATTAATGGAGATTAATTTAATCAAAGTGAGTCGGGAAATTTTCCAAATATAGTTCAGTATTTTGTGAAATTCGGGATCTGTAGAGATCCGATTGAAGTGATTCTTGAGGAGAAATAAAGATAAGACAAGGGGCTACAAATCATATGAAGAAATGAAATGTCAATTTTGCCCCTAAGACCTTTGAATTATGAATGGAAGTTCGGATTAGGGTGTAATTTTTGGATTAGGAACACCTGAGAGTATTTTGAGCATAACTTTTGATCTGGGAATCTAAATGAGACGATTCTTGTTTTGAATTAAACTACAGACATAAGGCTACAATTGTTATGAAGACATCGAGTTTCAATTCTGGGATTAAGAATGTGAATTTCTGGACGGAAATAATCGTACATGGAAAATGTGTTAGAATATGGATATACCCGAACTGTTTTGTGCATAACTTTTGATGTAGTGATCGGAATTGAGCGCGGTCAGTGGCGTTGGATTCGTATGATTGAGAGGAACATTTCTCAAGAAGAAAGTTTTAACAAATTCCTTCAAATTAATAGTGCGAATCAAACCCGCATGTGAGAATAGCATAAAGTAAAGTCAAGGGCATTTTGGTCTTTTAAGCCATCATTTTTAAATGATGTGGCACAAAACAACAAAGGATTGTCGTTTTTTAGGGAGAGTCACGATGGTTTAAGAAGAAAAAAGAAGAAAATAAGAAGAAGAAGAGAGTGGAAGCTTCGGTTATGGAGGAAGATGAGAGAGAAAACAAATTGTCGAATTTTTTTGGGCTTTTAGCATGAGTTTGGAGTAGATACATGAAGGAAAAAGATGGGAAACGAAGAGAGCTTTTCTTTAAGCCATGAAAATCCGAATTTGAAAGAGAAAGAGGTAAGAGAAATTTTTCTACTTTGAGATTTTGATGAATTTTTGTTTTAGAAATATGGATAATGACATGGGTTTGTGATTCATGAAGTTGATTTTGATATTTATGCCTTAGGTTATGTTTAATTTTGGTTATGGAAGATTCTAGAGAGAGAAAGCTTAGTGAAGAAGATGATGAATAGTGAAATTTGGGGGTTTTTGAAATTGATGATTTAGATAGCTTGAATTAGTGATGAATTTGAGATATCCTAAGTTAATTTTGATGTTTATGTTTTAGGTGAAGTTTAATTTGAAAAATTGTAAATTGGAGGTTTAGGCCAAATTAGAAATTTGGGGATTTTGTGAATTAATGGTGTAGAATCATCAATAATAGCATAAATTGATGAAATATGAAATCAATTCTGAAGAAATTGTGACTTATGGTATTGAATTTGTGTAAATTGGTTTAGGCCAATTTTGAAAATTGAGGATTTTCAAAATTGGAGATTGAAATAGCTTGAATATGAGAGGAATTGATATTTCCTAAGTTCAATTTGAGAAATTAAGTTAATTATGATATTGAATTTGATTGGATTGATTTAGGTTCAATTTGTAATTTGGGGGGTTTTTGAAATTAGTGATGTAACTATCTTGGAATTAGTAAGAATTGATGACTTAAGCATCAAATTGAAGGATTAAGTTATTTATGAGATTAAATTTTGGATGAAATTGATTTAGGGAATTTTCAATTGGAAGGAAGAAAGGAGAAAAGGTCAAATTGAAGCATTGGACAAGATGCTAGCATGGATATGAGGTGGGTAGTATATTTATTTATTGAATTATAAGCTAAATGTGAAAATTTGAAAATTAAAGAAAGCAAAATTTGATTTTGATAAATTATTATTGATAAAAAATGTTTGAAAATGATGTAAATGTTTGAAATTATGATTTCAAAGGAGTAAAATGAGTTTTAGAAAATACAAGACTTATGAATTTCATGGTTTTCAAATTATGTGATTTATGATTTAAATGATTTAAAGAAATTAGTGCATGTTTGGTCATGAATGTGATTATTATGTGATTAATTTGGTGATGTGCATTTTATTAGATTGATTATGTGAATTCATGTAAATATATGCTTGTGTCATTTATGACACAATTTGATGTTATGAGATGAAAATGTGAAAAGCTAGATGTTTGAAAAGTGCCTTGAATATCTGAAATTATGTTTTGCTTATGTGTTATATGGGTTTGGTAAGGTCCTTTGTGAGTCATTTGTCTCTACTTGTTATAGCCTTCTCCATTTGCGCTAGTGGCATAGGAGTTCGATCTCGGACTCCCCTCATTCACTTGCCTGAAGAAATCGCTATCTTGAAATGTTGGCTTAGTCAATTTTAAATTGGAAGAATAAAGCGTTGGTCAAATTGATGATCGGGACGAATTCCTAGCATCATTTCGAGGTGGGTAGCATATTTATATTTTGATCTGTAAGCTTAATACGAATTTTCAAAAATTAAAGAAAGCAAGAATTGGATTTTTGATAAATTATTGTTTTTATAAATGTTTGAAAAATTGGCTTTCGGAATAAATTTTACGAAAATGCAAAGTCTATGAAATCCGTTGTGTTTAGATTATTTCAATGATGTGAGAATGAAATTTTGAGTAAATCTAAATTATATTGAAGGAAATTATTGCATTCATTGTTATGACTTTGATTTATATGTGAACTGATTGATTGAAGTGATTGAATATTATGCACTATGTGAATGTGTGAAAAGTAAGATTTTGAAAAGTGCCTTCGGGCAATTCAAATTCGTTTACGTGTTATGTGGGTTCGGTTAGGTCCTTTGGTGAGTCATCGCTGTCTCTATTTGTATAGCCTTCGCCAGTGTTGCCTGCTAAGTGTACGGAGCTCGATTCGGACTCCCTCACGGCTACAATGGACCGCTATGCGAGAAAGTGTAGTATCGTTCTATTCACGACCGCAGGACCGCTATCTTGAAATGTGCGATCGCTCTGCTTTGGACCGAACCAGACCATTCTGATATGTTATGTGTTTTCAATTTTGTCTCTGAATGTTGCATTCATATTTATGAAAATTTTGAGAAGTTTGAAAAAAAAAGAGAAAAGTGAGATTATTGTGAAAAGTTTGAAAAATATGAACAAGGGTTTGAGGAAAAAGTTTGAAAAATATGAAAAAAAGGGTTTGAGGAAATTGTTTGAAAAATTATAAAGTTTGAAAAATTAGCCTTTTGGTAAAAAGTTTATGAAAATTGATTTCTGCTTATTATTCGATTTATAAATGTGTTATCCACGAGCTTTCGAGCTCACCCCCTCTTTCATCCCCATCTCCAGGTTTCGAGCAGGAGATCGGATGAAAGAATGTGAAGACTTTTGGGTCCGTTTTTGCATCGTTAGTATGGTTGTGGAAATATTGAGATTTGGAATATTTTGTAAATGGTTTGAATTTCCATTAAGTGATTATGATGTTTTTCGAATGTATGAAGATTATGACCGAATGTTTGAGAGTAAGAAATTGTATATGATTTGGAAATTTGTATATGAGTTTGGTATTGAATTGAGAATTATGGAAGTATTAGATTTAGGTTTGCGTTTTCTTTGGTGTTTGGATTCGGACGGAGAGTCCGATGATTCGAGATCTGTTTGGCTTTTAGAAGTGTATTTCTTTACCCTTGCAGGTTTAAGTTAGGATTAAAGCAGCCGTTATGCTGCCGAAATTTCGATAAAATGAGAATAAAGTGTAATTTGAGATTTGTATGGATTTGTATAAGATTTTGTATGATTGCTAAGTTTTGGGTTTAAGATTGAATTTCCTATGGGAAATTATATGGATGTGATTGATGTACGAAATGAGAATAAGAAAGGAAAAAAAAATACCGAATTTTGGAATATGTCTTAGTCTAGATTTCTAACGCGACACTTCCTTTAGATAATTTATGCACGGATGTCGGACATTTGTTAAGTATCGATTCCGCTTCGCTTCGTTTTGCTTCGTTACTTTGTATTTCGTTTCGCTTCGAAATCCGTTCGTTTGGTTCGATTTGTTATGCTTTCTGATTTGCTTCCGTTTCGATTCTGTATTCGGTTCGCATTTGCTTTGCTTCCGCTTGTTTTGTGATTCGAGTTCACTTTTACTATTCGCTTCAACATTTTGTTTCCGATTCGAACTTTCGATGCGAAATTTCCGTTTCCATTAGATTCCGTTTTCTCCGTTTTTTGTTTTCCTGTTGGGATCCGGTTTCTGGATCGGGTCCCAACATCTAAGTTTTAAATAAGCCTCATTATTAGAATTTCTACTAGTAGATCTTGCATAACATCAATAACTACACAAATTATTACCAAATTTATGCATTTTATTTCAATAGTAGCTCGATCAAGACATAAAGATCTTCCCTCAAAGCTAGAAATATGACTAAGACCATTTTTAGTTCATTACTCAAGTGGGACTCCATTAATGCACATCCATACTGAGACTAATCTAATATGTTCAAATGTAATACCTAGTCTATGGCTCTAGTGGCTTGTTATGTACATGCTAAGGACCCTCCTCTAGAACTTTCTTCGCAGACTAAGAGTTGGAGAACTTAAAGAAGAAGATATCCTCTTAATTGACAATGATGTCCACTAATCCTAGCCAATTCCAACTATTAGAGGACTGTTCCTTCATGACTGAGAAAGCCACTCTTTTGTCATGAAAATAACCTACTAGCGTGGAGTTCTATCGAGCAGCTCCTTATTTGAGGGATTCAAGAAGAGGAGCAACTACCTGGTGTTCCTCAAGTTTGATAGGGAAGAGGAAAAAAGTTTGGATTCAATGTTTAGTTCTTTAACCATTTGTAACCAGGAATGTTTAGAGGGAAGTGAGGGCTTAGATAGTTGGCTATGAGGAGAGTTTATGTGTGGAAAAGAGATGGAAGCAATATCAGTTAGTGTATGCCTTTGCAGCCAATCAATTGGATGCAAATTAATCTATGACATTATATTTTAATTAATGAAAAGGCTTTATTTATCTTTATGTATTAATTTAATTAATGTTTTATGTTTTAATACTAAAGATAAAATCCTTGGAATAATTACTGTGTAAATGAAATTATGATGAGATTATAATTATGAGATTCAATTAACACTTGTGTGTTATTTCTAAATGTTCCTAGTTGTAGTTTCATTAAGACTAGATATTGTTGAAGCGGTAAAACTAACACACATTATTTTTCTTTCTTACGAAGAAAGTAGTTGATCTAATAAATTAAAGTATAATAGTACTTAAACTAATATGTGGTTGATTATTAGAGTATAAATCACTAAATCGGCCCGATTATGAGAATTCTAAATAGAATATTAATTATATGTCTATGGATTATCTCATAATGATGGTTATATAATTGATCCCCAAACTTGAGATTACCAAGGTATCTAATGTGAGAATTACTATATTTTGATGCTACTTATGAATGTCTTAGAATAATTCAGTCAGTAGTAATTGGATACATTATGGACCATATTTAGATAGTTGAATGAGTCAATATAGAATTCATCACTCTAAAGTAATTAGAGAGAATATTCTATTGTTCTTGATTAGTAACGATTGACGGAATTCTCTGGCCATAGTGAATTGATATTTGAAAAGGAGTTTTCAAATTTCAATTATAAATCAATTACTAATTAGCAAAAACAAACATGATTGGATGATAAGAGTAGAAATTGTATCCATACTTTGTCCAATTAGAATATTGAATGTGAAAAGGATTAAATTATACAATATGGCTATGCATGGATAGGTTAAGTCAATCACTTTGACATTCCTAATATTTGGATAATCGTGATATATTACTAAACGTCAATCATGATTTATGATTATGAATTATTTAATTGGATAATGAAAGATAAATTAAATGAAGTTTTAATTTATCTAATTCTAGTTGTGAATTATAATTAGAATTATAATTTATAATCATTGCCAATTTATTAAGAATCTAACAGTCATAAATCAAAGAGCAATTTGTGAAAGAAAAATTAATTTAATTAAGTTGGACTTAATTATAAAGTTTGAGAAACTTTGGAAATCAAATATGAGATATTTGATTTTATTAAAATTAAATTAAATTAAATTAAATTAATTAGAATTACAATTTGATTCTAATTATAATTAAAGAGATTTAATTTTAATGAAAGATTGTTATGAATTTTCTATTTAAAAAGGAAAGAGCTTTGTAGAAGCTAGCATTTTTTTGTCTTCTTCCTATCAAAGCAGTTTGGAAATTGCTCTGTAGATACTATCAGAGGCTGGATAAGTAGACAGCTCGTGATTGATCAATTAGAGAAAATATTCAAAGATTTTTCTTAAAAAAGTGAATAAGGTATTATTTTTAAATCGAATTTTGTTTTATTCAAGTTTAATCAATTCTCAGGATCCGCTCGAAATCTGTAAATTTTTTTTATTTTCTGCTACGCCTGTGATTCGATTACAGTTGGATTCTAACAGTGGTATCAGATCCCCCTTTAATTGTTAATCTTGAATTAGAGGTTTAATTATTGTTGATCTGATAAATTATACCTCGGTGTTTGTCTTTTTCGAAGACATATCCTCGACTGATCTTGTTTAACAAATTTTGAAATTGTTTACCTGAAGCCACCTCATGTCTGGAGAAATTGTTTCTGTGTTTTATGTTGAGATCATATACGATGATTATACATTGTGATTTCTGAAAAAAAAAACATATTTGATGACTTGCGTTTCTGACTGTCTAGGGTTTTCTAAACTACTTACATTGCTTGCGGTTTTGTTTGAAAAATTTGGAATTCTGAGTCACAAGTTATGAATTTTAGAAGTTGGAAGCTCGCCCTGGCGAGCGGCCCCGCTCGATCGTCCTGGCGAGCTACCCGCTCGGTCGCTCCCGCTCGGTCGCTCCCGTTCGGTAGCTCCCCCTCGGTCGCTACCACTCGGTCGCTCCCGCTAGGTCGCCTTAGCGAGCGCCTCGCCTGCTCGCGAGTGCGAGCTCCGATTTGGAATTTTTCCTGACCGACCTCTCTCCATTCTTTTGGTCATAACGTTTTCGTCTGACCTCCGATCGACCTGATTTTTGAAGCGTTGGATTCTTAAGACATCCCTCTATCTATTCGTAGAAAATTGTCAATTTTTTAGATTAAATTGAGGATGATTGATTTAGTCAAAGTGAGTTGGAAAATTTTCTGAACATGGTTTAGTATTTTGGTGACTTCTTGATCTGTGGAGATCCGATTGAATTGATTGTTATTGCAAAATAAACAAGAGAAATAGGGCTACAAATGTTTTGAAGAAATTGAGTTTCAATTTAGTCTTTAAGAATGTCATTTTTTGGATGGAAATAAATCGCTGGAAATTGTGTTAGCATAAGCATAGTCCGAAATGTTTGAGTGTAACTTTTGGAGTAGTGCACCAAATTAAATGATTTTGGTGACGTTATGAAATTGAGACAATGAGGAACATTTCAATATAAGGAAGTTTTAGAAAATTCCTTCAATTTGATGGTTAGAAAAATGTCCTAATGTAAGCATGAATTAAAGTGTTAGAAATTAAAGTGTTAGAAGCGCATAAAGGGCAAACTTGGAAGAACACTTAAGCTTTTAAGTTTCAAGGCTTTTAATGAAGGGCATTATGGTCATTTCTAATTCATTAAAAGGAAGAAGAGGTGGCTGTCGTTTAAGAATCAAGGGAAGCACGAAAATAAAAGAGAGGAAGAAAGAAAAGAAGAGAAAGAAAGAAGAGGAGAAGAGTGCTTTCGGGGGAGAAAGAAAAAAGAAGAAGAAAAAGCTAGGGTTCGATTTTTATGGGTCTTCAAGCAAGATTTTTAAGTTGATCCAAGAAGTAAAAAGATGGAAGAAGAAGAGAGCTCCATTATGAGCCAAGAAATTTCAGATATGGAGTAGATTAAGGTAAGAGACGATTTTTGATCTTTGATGTAGTACCCCTTTACCATAGGGTATAGACTGGGACGCCTGTAGATCATTCCGATACATATCCTACGATAAAGGTGAGCTACGAACAATCACTACTGTACTTTAGATGACATCATAATAAAAAAAACATCAGTATCAAAATCACTAATTTTTTAAACCAAAAAATTTCCCCATTTCATTTCACTAAAATCAGAACTTTACATATCTGTTAGTTTTTCACTGTCTGTCATTACTCCAAAAGCCTAAGACAAAATGCTATAAAAACAGGGAAAATACAACAACTCTATCTAGGTCATCCCAAAAATCCCAACTAACCGACCTGTGAGTCATGACTTCTCTTGCCAACACGATCTACACGACAGGAAAAGTCCCTCTGGAGCTAGGAGTCTACTCTCGGTCCTGAAAAATAAGTTACAATTTTGGGTGAGTTTGCGAACTCAATGAGGTAACTATCATCGATGGTTCACTCAATTCATGCAACACTCAAACATATCACAGTTATATCTTAATTTCATATTCAGAAGTATCACATGATTGTTATCATATAAGTATAAGGCATTTTGCCTTTCACTCAATCAAAGAAATTCAATCGAATGCATATGTAATGTGTATGTGACACTTTTTTAATTTATTACGGTATTGTGACCGAGCGCCTAAACTGTCTCAATATGGGCGCATTAATCGTTGAGCCTGAGGCTTTGAATCACTGTGGACTCGAAGCCCAAATACATTGAGCTTCTAGCTCTCGGTGGCTGCTCCGGTCACAACTGTCATTAACTGATCATGCATTCATGCAGGGAATGCACATGTAACAATGAAGCAAGATAGATCTCACAATCAACACATATGTCAAAATTTATTTCATCATACGCAAGTAGTTCACAAAATCACAAACAAGTAGCACTTCTATCACTTCTATGTCATAGCTTCCCAATACACCGGACCTTCTGTTCGAAATCCATAATCAGAACATAATTCACTAACCCACCATTATTCACCACAGTATTCTAAGCAAATAATAACTGAGAAAACCGTCTAAGTCACTCACCAGTAGCTTCCGAGCTAATGCCTGGAATTCTTGACAATGTCCGTGGGTTGACATTCCAAATGCGCCTCTATAACAGTCAAAATATTCAAACATTACCAAATGTACAAATCAGAAGTATTTAATAATGCACATGTAGCAATTTAAATGTGTACAATTCATTTTCGTGAAATTCCCGGTCTTATTCTATAAATATTTATCACAAAAATTTCCTCTAAATGTTAGAAATCCAAAGACACCAAAATCGCTTAATTCGGACCTCTATAGGTCCAATTATCGCTAAAAACACGAACTAGAAAAATACTTACTCGGTCCTCTAACTTTGACCTAATCCAATCATGACAATTTCATCTCTAAAAATTTACAATTTTACATAAAAATAAAATTAAATATTTCACGAATCCAATACCTCGAGAATTAGGTCAATCGGAGGTCGGATGAAAAAGATATTCACAAAAGAATTAAATTGGGACAAAATAAATAACAAATAATAAATAATAATTAATTTAATAAAATAAAAAAATCAATTCTCGCGAATGCGAGGATCAGAATTTTCAAAATAATTTCTTTTTTTTTTTAAAACCTATTTTTTTCAAAATCATTTATTAAACCTTCCATTCTTTCACACTACATGACTCTTCACACAAATGTCCAAAAATCACAAATGAGGTCTCATTGGAAAGCTCACAGAAAATCCTACAAGTTTCATGAAGGGCTTAAAAACTAATTTCATCCCTAAGAGTGTCAAAAATGCAATCAAAGTATCTGCCAAATTATAAATTTGCCAAAACAGTGCAATATTCTACTAAATCCATTTCTTCCCATTCCCTTTGCCAAAAATTCCAAGCTTTATACCAAAAGAAAGATCAAAACATATTCTACAACTTTCATGAACAACTAGGTAGCAAATTCAACCTCTAAACAAATCAAATTCTCAATTAAAGTTTATGCTTATATAAGTAATTCTCAACAGTAACACAATCTTCCAAAAAGCATAACTTCCTATCCCATTATCGAAAAATTACATGCTCTATATCACTGAAAAGATCAGAAAACATGCTACAATTTTCATGAAGGACTTAGAACCAAATTTTTTGGGCCCCAAATTTTTTCTTTTAGTGATGTTATTAGGTATGAATTATGTTGATTGTATGATTTATTGCATAGTTTGATTTTATTGGAAGTGATAGTGGAAAATTAAGATTAATTTGAGATTAGTATGGAATAAGTGGGCAGAAAGAGTAAAAACTTGTGAGGGCAATTTGGAAAGCTCACTTAGGTAGGAAAGGTTAAGGCATAACAAGGAGGGGCATGATGGTACTTGTGCTTCCTTATAGGCTTAAGGAAAAGAGTTAGAAGGAAGAAAGAAAGAAGGAAAGTGAGAAAAGGAGAGGGAGTGTCGTTGGTGGCTTGAGGAAGAAGAAGGGAATAGGGTTTTGCCATTCTTGAGGTTTTGGAAGGAACTGAAGCAATCTCTGGTAAGTTCAAGCTCTTTTATTCTTGTTTGAGATGGATTAAACCCTAGATTAGAGTTGCATGAGCTAGAACCGATGGTTTTGGGGTTTTCGGAAAAATGGTTAGATTTCCTTGGGTTGTTAATTTTGTGATGGTTTTAAGGTTTAAATGAGTTGGAAATGAAGTATAAGACTTGAATCAAGGTTTAGATGTGTTGCATGTGCTTAAGGGAAGGATTGAAGTGGGAAAATGTTGGAAAAATCGAGTTCGGAGAAGTTCTCCAGACCCGCACGTTGCCACGTGCTCATGAGCACGCCGTGACGTGAGAGGAAGGTATGCACGTCGCGATGTACGAATTTGTGCACGTCTCGGCGAGCAGTAGGCCTTCGTCACGGCATGCAAAAGGAGGGGTGTACGCCGTGGCGCACATGGGCCTTTCGCTGCGGCGAACGTAGCCTTCGCCGCGGCGAGCCCCAATTTTCTAGCATAGGTGAATTTTGGTATTTTGGGCATATCTTTTGTTGTAGATATCCAAATGAGGTGATTTTTGATTCTTTGTAAACTAGAGACATAGATCTACAAGTTTTGAGAAGAAATGAAGTTCTGAATCAGTCTCTAAGAATGTCAAATTTTGGATGGAAGTTAAGCACATAATTTTTGTTTCAGCTTTGGTTATAGTTCGAATTATTAAAGTTTGACTTTCCGATTTCTACACCAAATTGAATGGGATTTTGGTTATTGATTAAGGAAATCAAGTGAGGCAAGAGGAGCAATAGGATCAAGAGGAAAGGTAGTCCTAAGCAAGTATAAGTAAGGAATTCAAGGTGGGTTCATGTTTATAATAGAGTAAATAAGTCGCTCATTGTTTTGTTCAAATCAAGAAAGATTTAATGGTTTTAATTGCATCATCAATGTTGCCTTATGCGCTTTTGTGAATTGATTATATGGTTGCTATATGATTTGCATTCATGATTAATGAAAAGGTTTCAAAAAGGGTTTTCTCTTTTCAAGAATATATGCACATGAAATCATGTTTTCCAAAATGTATGAAAAGCAAGTTTACAAGCTAGTGCCAGTTTGGCAATCAAGTTTACAAGACTTTGAATCATGTATGTTATGTGAGTTTGTGGTAGTTCCAAGAACCGTCACGTGCACGTGGACTCATGAAAAGGCTTCGCCCGCCTGCCCGCTAGTAGAACGGAGCTCTCCACAAGGACTCCCTCAAGAAAATACGTCTACACATAACCATTTCGATGGGAATGTGTAGAGCGTCATGAACCCGGACTAACCCAAACCGTTATACTATGCTTATGTGTTTATGAATTGTTATCATGTTCATGCATTCATGTTTTGAATTCTACTCATGAATTGATTATAAATCAAGCATTTTGAGATGATGATTTTCACATTCTCAATTACTATGATTTCAAAGTGTACCACGACAATGAGTTATCCTTTAAATAGTTTTGCTTATTGCTATATTATAAATGTGTTCCCACGAGCTTTATAGCTCACCCCTTTACCCTCCCCATTCAGGTGACGAGCAAGAGACTGAGTAAGTCAAGGGTTATGGCATCACTCCGATTTATTATATTTATCTAGTTGTACTTTTGGAAGTCAAGGCTTTAGTTACATTTCAAGTATCATTGGTTCAAGGGTATTTTGTATTTTTGGCTATTGAACTCAAAAGTTGTAATTTAAAATGCTATTAAAGCTTTGTAAAACTCATCTTTTGGATATTAATGAGATATGATATTTATCTTTCGCATTGAATCTTTTAGTAGTGGCTTGAGTGTATGTTGTTAAGTTTTGGGATGGGTTGTTTTAATAAAATGAGAGAAAGTTTCAGGTTTTATTCATGGTAGGCCGAAGGAATGTGGACGCTGCGACGAGGCAGTCTGCTCGCCGCGACGAAGCCGCATGAAGGGCTCACTGCGGCGAGAACCCTTCCGCTCGCCATGGCGAGGGTGTCATCGCTTGCCGGGCGTGGCAGGCCAAGCGAGCTAGCCGCGGCGAGACATCACACGCCGCGGCGATGCCCCTTGCGCTTTCGAGGGAATTTCTTCCTTTATTTCATTTTTATGTTCCACCTCACGCATCACGCACCATGCTTTCATGTCCGATGTTGGGCTTCGGAAACGGGGTCCAAAAAAATTTCATCTCTAACTAGATCAAATCCTCCCATTATTGTGGCTGCCCTGTTAAAGATTGTTAAACAACCATTTGACCTAAACCATATCCAAACTTTCAAAATCCATAACTTACAATCCCTACATCCAAAAAGAGCAAATCATACCTCATTACAAAGCTAAAACATTCCTCTACAACTTTCCATAAGATTACTTGAGCTAAGTTCAACCATAACAGTTAAAAATTAGCATCAGAACACAGAAATCACCAAAACTCATACGTAGAGACATTACACACCAAAACACATTAAGACATAAATTACCATCTGAAAGTTAACCAGCCATAACTTTCAACCTAAAAATTGAAAAATGTCATACTTAGTAGCGATAGAAATCTAACAAGTAAATCTTCAACTTTCATGAAGACCAATTTCACAAAATCTGCCTACTTTATCCTAGAAAAATTTTCCAAAGTTTCAGGTCACAAATCATTCAATGTTAGAATCACCACTATTCACCCTGCACATCTATCTCACTTTCAAGAAAAAATTCAAAACCCTTCAAGCCACGATTGGACAGAACTTCCTTCATAAGAATTCTAGCTAAACTTCTCAAGTTTAATACACCTTAACTCAATAGCATAACCATATCAAAAGTTATAACCCAAACATTGAAACATACTCAAAGTAAATTTTTCCAGATTTTACACCTAACTCTACTCCTATCATTCCAAAACTATTTCTACACCAATAAGCATCCAATTTAGTCAAGAATTCAGCCACAATTTTATCAAGACTTTTACTTGAATAAGTAGCCACAAAAATGGCAGCACACATACAAAATTATCTTTCTTTAATAACATTCATCTAACATCATACTAACATCATAAAAACCACTCTAAGACACTTAATTTACCAATACCATATTCAACATCATTCATCCTCAATCAATCATAAATCAACCAAGCAAATAACCTACCCATTTATATCAAACACAAGTTCAAGCAATTAATGTAACAGCCTGTCACCGATGGGAAGGATAAATAGTAAATTTGGATTGGGTTGTGTTTCTGTACACAAAATTGTGCATGCATTTGTGACAATTCCCGGTTTTGGTATTTTTGTGAAAATGTGAAATTGTGTAATTGAGAAATTGAATTGGAGTGCTTTGTGGGAATTCTCCGAAAATTATAAAATGGGTACCGATGAGATTTTGATGACAATGATATATCATTGACACTCCAACTAAAGATGTGATTTAGGAATTCTCGTTATTAAATTTTAGAAAGATTTATGAAAGTCTAGTAAATGAATTGATTGAATTGGGAATTTGACAGCATGAAAGTGAATGATTTTGAAAGAATTGAATTTCAATTCAGGTCCACAAGTGGGACTTTTCTAAATAGAAGTCATGAAGTTATAAAAAAAAATTGTTATATGGGTAATTTGGGTATGACACTTATTAGAATAAGGTTTAAGGTTAAATGAAGAGGGAAAAAGGGACTTTTCATAATTAGAAATGATATAAAAAGGAAATTTGGTTTTGAAAATGAGGAAATAAATGAAGATGCCGTGCAGAAGAAGAGGAGGAGAAGAAGAAAGGAATTTTTGATGGAGTTATGAAGAGTTTTAAGGAATTTGTGAGCTAAATCAAGTAAGTTTAAGTATCCTTCCTCTTGATTTGCTGATTGATTTATGTTTTGAGTGATTTGGGTAAAGATTGGGTTATGTATATGTTGGTTTAGGGTTTCCGAACATGGGATATATTTATGATGATTTGTAAATGATATGGGTTGGATTTGAGTTGGAAAATGATGTATGAGTGTTAATTTGGAACATAGATGAGTTGTGTGTTGAATAAATTGGACAAAAATGGATTGAAATGGCTGAAAGATGGATTCGGGAGGCACAATTGGGCTCGCACGTCGCGACGTGTTCATGCGCACGTCGCGGCTCACGAATTTGCGCACGTCGCGACGAGGGCGAGAAGCAAGTCGCGATGAGGGTGAATGTGCACGCCGTGACGAGGGCGAGAAGCACGTCGAGACGAGGGCGAACGTGCACGTCGCGACGAGGGCGAGTGTTTGGATTTCGCCGCGGCGAGCTTCTTCACGTCGCGACGAGCTACTGTTCCCAAAAAGTCATATTTTGGTTTTTAAGCGTTAACTTTTCTACCGTCTTTCAAATGAGATAATGTTGGATTTGTTATGAACTAGAGACAAGGGTTTATACGCTTATAGAAAGGGGGAGTGTTGAAGCAGTCTGTTAAAGTCCTCAAATTTGGATGGAAGTTTAGTGTAAAGTATGGTTTCGGCATAAAGATCGTCTGTCTATGTTGGGCAATGATTTTCAGATTTCTGAAACAAATTGTATAATTTGAGAGTCAAGTGAGTTCTGTTTCTTTTCAGGAAAGGTGTTGGACCCTGAACTTTCGGTGAAAATTATAAATATTAAAATAAATTCAATGAGTGTTTTCGGATATGAATTGTGTTATAGATGTTATTGTGCTTAAAGGAGATTGATGAGAAATGAAGTGATTGATTTTGATGACTTTGAAATTTGAGTAGAGTTGTATGAGTTATGAAAGTCAAAATGAACTAGTTGATTGAAATGGAAGTTGAAAAGCAAGAAATAATTAGTGAAAGTGTTATATTTTGAAGAAATTAAGAAAGTTGATTTTTGAAGATAGAAAGTTTGACTTGAGAGTTGAATTTTTGATTTAGGCACATTTTGAGAAAATGGGCTTAATGAAAATTGTAGCTTATGTTGAGAGCTTTTCGTAGCCATAAAGTATGCTATTTTTCGATATCGGGATTGAAAGTTATGAGTTTTCAAAGTTAAGTGTATTTTGCTTTGGTTTTGGAAAATGCTCTAAGTGTAGGATTGTATATGTTATGTTTTGAGGCAATTTCCGTACTGATGTGTATGGAATGGGATCAAGTAGCCTTCTTGAGAGTTGTAGAGATTGTTTTTATCTTTCCATTGATATAAAGCACGAAAATATTGGACAAGGGAGTAGAAAGATATGATTTTTAGAAGTTCTGATGCTGTTTAGTGTGAAGCTGATCGACCAGTCAGTTTGTATGAAGTTTTTGACCCATTTAGAGGTCGATCTGATTTTTAATGCCTTCATGAAAGTTGTAGAGGGTTCTTTTACCTTTCTATAGACACCGAGTTTGTCAAATTTGGAGTTTTGGGTCAAAAGTTATGATGTTTGCAAGTTGAGGTGCTGTGTAAAGTTTTGAGGAGATTATCGATTATTCATCTTTGAGTACATTTTTGACCCCTTTAAAGACTGAGCTTTTCTTTGATTCCTTCTTCAAAAATTGTATATCTCTCTTTTAGCTTTCCAACGGTACCAAGTTTGTAAAATTCGGAGCTCGGAGTCAAAAGTTATGAGCGTTAGAAGTTTAAAGGTCGGATTGGGTGCTAGCCGACCTCTGTTGGCCGACCTCTATTGGCCGACCTCTATTGGCCGACCTCTGTTAGCTGACCTTTGTTGGCCGACCTCTATTGGCCGACCTCTGTTGGCCGACCTCTGTTGGCCGACCGACCTCTGTTGGCCGACCGATCTTCGTTCTGGCCGAGCTTTGATTTTCTGACCGAGCTCTGACCTCCCTTCACTCTTTTGAGCATAACTTCCTTGTCCGACATCCGATCGATCTGAATCTTTCTGGAAATTAAAATAGAGACATGGGGCTACAAATGTTATGAAGGAGCCGAGCTATAATTTAGCCTCTAAGACTTTTAAATTTGGATCGGAATTTAGATGTAGTGATCAGTCTTGGTGTTGTAATGGCTGAACAGTGTTCAGTATTTTGGAGATATCTCGATCGGTAGAGCTCCAATCGATTCGATTATTTTTTCAAGTTAAACTAAAGACATATATCTACAATTCATCTGAAGGAGCCGATCGGCAATGTTGCCTCTAAGACGTTCAAATTTGGATCTGAATTTAGATGTAGTGTTCAGTGTCGGTGTTGTAATGACTGAATAGTGTTCAGTATTTTGGAGATATCTCGATCGGTAGAGCTCCGATCGATTCGATTCTTTTTGAAAGTTAAACTAGAGACATATATCTACAATTTATCTGAAGGAGCCAATCGACAATGTCGTCTCTAAGACTTTCAATTCGGATCGGAATTAGATGTAGTGTTCAGTTTCAGTTTTATAATGGTCTGAACATCGTTCAGTATTTTAGAGATATCTTGAGCTGTAGAGCTCGGATAGATCGGATTCTTTTTGAAAATGAAAATAGAGACATGGGGCTACAAATGTTATGAAGGAGCCGATCTATAATTTAGCCTCTAAGACTTCCAAATTCGGGTTGGAAGTTAGGTGTAGTGTTCAGCCTCGGGTCTGAAGAACAAACTTCAGTATTTTGGAGATATCTTGAGTTATAGAGCTCCGATCGATCTGATTCTTGAAGCGATGGATTCGTAAGACATATAGGGACATTTCTATAGAAGAAAGTTTTGTCAAATGACTTCAGCTACCTCATCGAAATAAGGAGACAAGATGTCAGTTTTTAGGAAGGACATTGTTGGAAGATCACTTAAGCTGTTATGTTATAAGACTTACATGTAAGGGCAAATTGGACATTATGCACTCATTAATGGCAAGTTGGTAAATAAGAAGAGTGAGCTTTAGTATATATAAGGAGAATGCACGACACTTAGACAGAAAATCAGCAAGAGAAGAAAAGAATAAGAAGAGAGGAGAATGAGAGGAGCTTCGGGAGAGAAGAAGAAAGAAAAGGGGAGAGTGCTAGGGTTTGATTTTTAAGGGTCTTCAAGCAAGCTTTCCATGTTGATTCAAGAGAGAAAAAGGTGGAGAATGAAGAGAGCTCCGTCATGAACCAAGAAAATCCAAAATTGGAGAAGATGAAGGTAAGAGTCGATTTTCGATCTTTAATCTTTTAGAGAGTTTTTGGTTTAGATACCTTGGAATTGGTATGGGTTTGTGTATTATGGAGTCAATTTTGGTGATTGCTAAGTATTATGGGTTTAATTTTGGATGGAAATTAATTAGGGTTATACCCAATTTTGTGAATTAGGGTTTTTGGAAATTATTGGTTTAGAATTATGGGAAATATTATGGATTGGTGAAATATGATATCAATTTTGAAGATGTTGTGATTTATGATATTGAATTTGGGTGAATTGGTTTAGGTCAATTTTGGAATTTGGAGATTTTAGAAATTGTTGCTTTAGATAGCTTGGAAAAATGATGAGTATGGGTTTCCTATAGTTAATTTTGAGGATTATGCTAATTATGATGTTAAATTTGGATGATTATGGTTTAGGAAAATTTCAATTGGAAGAAAGAAAGAAGCAAGGGTCAAATTTAAGCATTGGACAAGTTTCAAGCAGCAAATCGAGGTGGGTACCTGTTTATAATAGATTTATAAGTCACTACTACTTTCCTTAAACAAAGAGATTTTCTGATTTCAATTGCATCATAAATGTTGCATCATTGTATGAATGATTTGAAAAATCATTATTGATTCAATACATGAACTTTTGATGAATTTCAAAATACATTTGTGTTATGCCATTGAAGATTCCATGGCATCTCGTATATTTAGAAAAGAGAATTCGATAAATGGATTTGAGCATGATATGTGCTTTTGTGTGGGCGAGAAAGAACCTGTTTCGTTAGTCACGTGCACGTCGACATATAGATAGCCTTCTCCCGGCTGCTCGCTTGGGGCCACGAGATCCTGAGAAATCGGACTCGTTGTGTTTACGGTAAAACTTCAGTTTTTCGTCGTGTTTATGGAACTCTCGAGCCAATTGTTGTGCATTGTATATGTGATTTGCCATTGCATCTATGAATTGTTAAGTTGATGCATTCATGTTTTGTAACCTATGGGTTTATGGCTGAAAGCCTAAAAATCATATGTTTTGCAAATTGCGATTTGAATACAGCAAGAAAAGTACTTTTTGAAAATGTGCTTTACGGATTTCAAAGAAATGTTTTCTAAGACTAGAAAAGAAAAAGAATTTCAAGGGTTTTGCTTATTTATTTGTTATAAACTGTTACCCACGAGCTATAAGCTCACCCCCTTCATTCCCATCCACAGGTGATGAGAAGAAGACCGGGTAAAGAAAATTGAAGATTTCTGTTTGCATGTGTTTATATTGTATTATTGTTAAGTTAGGTGGTTGCTGAGAAGTCTAAAATTGTTGTGTATTGTGTACTTTGGTTTAGGGTTATGGGTAACGTATAAGGCTTGAAAATGCCACTATGTTTTTTATAAAGCTTTGATTTATGAAATGGTGTATAAATTGTAATTGAATTATGAGATTTTGATGAGGGTATTGAGTTATGGTATTGCACATGGATATGTCATATAAATGTTGTATGTTCAATTGAGATATAAGCATGATTTGTATATGAAAAAGTGTGAATGAACGTGTATTGGACATTGGATAGTGCGATTGTATGTGAATGTATTTGGATTGAGGAATGAGAAAAGAGAGAAAAGAAAAGGAAAAAATTTATATCGGATTTTGGATAGTTTAAGTCTAAGGTTTCCAACGTGACAGTGATTCCTAAAATATTTGTTCACGGATGTCAGAAATTGATTTTGTTTCGCTTTGATCTTAGATCTGTCGTTGCTTTACGAATCTGTTAATCGATTTGTTGCTTCCGCTTTGTGTTATTCGATTCGCCTTCGGATTTGATTTATCCGATTTGACAATTGATTCGTATATGATTTTGCTTCCGCCTTGTGTTTATTTGCTTTCATTTCGTATTCGTTCGTTCCGTTTTCCGGTTGGGGTCCGATCTCCGGATCGGGTCCCAACAGTTATGGTATCAGAGCCCAGTAATAGGATCTTACATGGGCGTATGTGTATGAGTGATTTGCATGAAAAGATGATAAGAGTTAGTGAATGGATATGATTGAATTAGTGAGAATATGCTAAGTGATCTTTTGATTTTGATGACAAGAGGTATGATTGACTTTAGGAATGTGAAATTGATGTGTATGACTATTTGAAGAATTAAAGTGATTGGTTTGATTCGGGTGACAAGAATTATGATTGATTTTAGTGATGAGTTAATGAAATTGAGGTTTGAATTTTTGATGAATAGAGATGAAATGAGAAATCTTGAAAGATGAGGTTATTGATAGGAATATATGGATATAGGTTGATTTTGAATTATATATATATATATATATATATATATATATGGAAGCTCAAAAGGATTAAATTGAATGGTATTGGTCCATATTAAGGTTATTAAGAATTGGACCATTGTCTTGTGTAAATCTGCTAAGAAATATTGATATGATATGATATTGGTGGTATTTGATACAAGAAGTGATAAATTGTGAGTAAGTTGAGAAATATGTATGATGAGGAATTAGTTAAGAAAGTGATTGAATATGACTATTTCGAAGAAATTATTTGAGAGAATAAGTTACTTGATGATTATTCAGATAGGAATTTCGTGGGCGAAATTCTTTTAAGAGGGGGAGAATTGTTGGACCCCGAACTTTCGATGGAAATTAGAAATATTAAAATAAATTCAATGAGTATTTTCGGATATGAATTGTGTTATAGATGTTATTGTGCTTAAAGGAGATTGATGAGAAATGAAGTGATTGATTTTGATGACTTTTGAAATTTGAGTAGAGTTGTATGAGTTATGAAAGTCAAAATGAACTAGTTGATTGAAATGGAAGTTGAAAAGTAAGAAATAATTAGTGAAAGTGTTATATTTTGAAGAAATTAAGAAAGTTGATTTTTGAAGATAGAAAGTTTGACTTGAGAGTTGAATTTTTGATTTAGGCACATTTTGAGAAAATGATCTTAATAAAAATTGTAGCTTATGTTGAGAGCTTTTCGTAGCCATAAAGTATGCTATTTTTCGATATAGGGATTGAAAGTTATGAGTTTTCAAAGTTAAGTGTATTTTGCTATTGTTTTGGAAAATGCTCTAAGTGTAGGATTGTATATGTTATGTTTTGAGGCGATTTCCGTACTGATGTGTATGGAATGGGATCAAGTAGCCTTCTTGAGAGTTGTAGAGCTTGTTTTTATCTTTCCATTGATATAAAGCACGAAAATATTGGAAAAGGGAGTAGAAAGATATGACTTTTAGAAGTTCTGATGCTGTTTAGTGTGAAGCTGATCGACCAGTCAGTTTGTATGAATTTTTAACCCATTTAGAGGTCGATCTGATTTTTAATGCCTTCATGAAAGTTGTAGAGGGTTCTTTTACCTTTCTATAGACACCGAGTTTGTCAAATTTGGAGTTTTGGGTCAAAAGTTATGATGTTTGCAAGTTGAGGTGCTGTGTAAAGTTTTGAGAAGATTATCGATTATTCATCTTTGAGTACATTTTTGACCCCTTTAAAGACTGAGCTTGTCTTTGAGTCCTTCTTTAAAATTTTAGATCTCTCTTTTAGCTTTCCAACGGTACCAAGTTTGTAAAATTCGAAGCTCGGAGTCAAAAGTTATGAGCGTTAGAAGTTTGAAGGTCGGATTGGGTGCTAGCCGACCTCTGTTGGCCGACCTCTGTTGGCCGACCTCTGTTGTCCGACCTCTGTTGGCCGACCTCTGTTGGCCGACCTTTATTGGCCGACCTCTGTTGGCCGACCGATCTTCGTTCTGGCCGAGCTTTGATTTTCTGACTGAGCTCTGACCTCCCTTCACTCTTTTGAGTATAACTTCCTCGTCCGACATCCGATCGATCTGATTCTTTTTGGAAATTAAAATAGAGACATGGGGATACAAATGTTATGAAGGAGCCGAGCTATAATGTAGCCTCTAAGACTTTCAAATTTGGATCGGAATTTAGATGTAGTGTTCAGTCTCGGTGTTGTAATGGCTGAAAAGTGTTCAGTATTTTGGTGATATATCGATCGGTAGAGCTCTGATAGATTCGATTCTTTTGGCAAGTTAAACTAGAGACATATATCTACAATTCATCTGAAGGAGCCGATCGACAATGTCGCCTCTAAGACTTTCAAATTAGGATCGGAATTTAGATGTAGTGTTTAGTCTCAGTGTTGAAATGACTAAATAGTGTTCAGTAGTTTGGAGATATCTCGATTGGTAGAGCTCCGATCGATTCAATTCTTTTTGAAAGTTAAACTAGAGACATATATCTACAATTCATCTGAACGAGCCGATTGACAATGTCGCCTCGAAGACTTTCAATTCGGATCGGAATTAGATGTAGTGTTCAGTTTCGGTTTTATAATGGTCTGAACATCGTTCAGTATTTTAGAGATATCTTGCGCTGTAGAGCTCCGATAGATCTGATTCTTTTTGAAAATGAAAATGGAGACATGGGGCTACAAATGTTATGAAGGAGCCGATCTATAATTTAGCCTCTAAGACTTCGAAATTCGGGTCGAAAGTTACGTGTAGTGTTCAGCCTATGGTCTGAAGAACAAACTTCAGTATTTTGGAGATATATTGAGTTATAGGGCTCCGATCGATCTGATTCTTGAAGCGATGGATTCGTAAGACATATAAGGACATTTCTATAGAAGAAAGTTTTGTCAAATGACTTCAGCTACCTCATCGAAATAAGGAGACAAGATGTCAGTTTTATGGAAGGACATTGTTGGAAGATCACTTAAGCTGTTATGTTATAAGACTTACATGTAAGGGCAAATTGGACATTATGCACTCATTAATGGCAAGTTGGTAAATAAGAAGAGTGAGCTTTAGTATATATAAGGAGAATGCACGACACTTAGACAGAAAATCAGCAAGAGAAGAAAAGAATAAGAAGAGAGGAGAATGAGAGGAGCTTCGGGAGAGAAGAAGAAAGAAAAGGGGAGAGTGCTAGGGTTTGATTTTTAAGGATTTTCAAGCAAGCTTTCCATGTTGATTCAAGAGAGAAAAAGGTGGAGAATGAAGAGAGCTCCATCATGAACCAAGAAAATCCAAAATTGGAGAAGATGAAGGTAAGAGTCGATTTTCGATCTTTAATCTTTTAGAGAGTTTTTGGTTTAGATACCTTGGAATTGGTATGGGTTTGGGTATTATGGAGTCAATTTTGGTGATTGCTAAGTATTATGAGTTTAATTTTGGATGGAAATTAATTAGGGTTATACCCAATTTTGTGAATTGGGGTTTTTGGAAATTATTGGTTTAGAATTATGGGAAATATTATGGATTGGTGAAATATGATATCAATTTTGAAGATGTTGTGATTTATGATATTGAATTTGGGTGAATTGGTTTAGGTCAATTTTGGAATTTGGGGATTTTAGAAATTGTTGCTTTAGATAGCTTGGAAAAATGATGAGTATGGGTTTCCTATAGTTAATTTTGAGGATTATGCTAATTATGATGTTAAATTTGGATGATTAAGGTTTAGGGAAATTTCAATTGGAAGAAAGAAAGAAGCAATGGTCAAATTGAAGCATTGGACAAGTTTCAAGCAGCAAATCGAGGTGGGTACCTGTTTATAATAGATTTATAAGCCACTACTGCTTTCCTTAAACAAAGAGATTTTCTGATTTCAGTTGCATCATTGTATGAATGATTTGAAAAATCATTAATGATTCAATACATGAACTTTTGATGAATTTCAAAATATATTTATGTTATGCCTCGGAAGATTCCATGGCATCTCGTATATTTAGAAAAGAACATTCGATAAATGGATTTGAGCATGATATGTGCTTTTGTGTGGGCGAGAGAGAACCTGTTTCGTTAGTCACGTGCACGTTGACATATAGATAGCCTTCTCCCGGCTGCTCCCTTGGGGCCACGAGATCCTGAGAAATCAGACTCGTTGTGTTTACGGTAAAACTTCAGTTTTTCGTCGTGTTTATGGAACTCTCGAGTCAATTGTTGTGCATTGCATATGTGATTTGCCATTGCATCTATGAATTGTCAAGTTGATGCATTCATGTTTTGTAACCTATGGGTTTATGGCTGAAAGCCTAAAAATAATATGTTTTGCAAATTGCGATTTGAATACAGCAAGAAAAGGACTTTTTGAAAATGTGCTTTACGGATTTCAATGAAATGTTTTCTAAGACCAGAAAAGAAAAAGAATTTCAAGGGTTTTGCTTATTTATTTGTTATAAACTGTTAACCACGAGCTATAAGCTCACCCCTTTCATTCCTATCCACAGGTGATGAGAAAAAGATCGGGTAAAGAAAATTGAAGATTTATGTTTGCATGTGTTTATATTGTATTATTGTTAAGTTAGGTGGTTGCTGAGAAGTCTAAAATTGTTGTGTATTGTGTACTTTGGTTTAGGGTTATGGGTAACGTCTAAGGCTTGAAAATGCCACTAAGTTTTGTATAAAGCTTTGATTTATGAAATGGTGTATAAATTGTAATTGAATTATGAGATTTTGATGAGGGTATTGAGTTATAGTATTGCACATGGATATGTCATATAATTTTTGTATGTTCAATTGAGATATAAGCATGATTTGTATATGGAAAAATGTGAATGAACGTGTATTGGACATTGGATAGTGCGATTGTATATGAATGTATTTGGATTGAGGAATGAGAAAAGAGAGAAAAGAAAAGGAAAAAATTTATATCGGATTTTGGATAGTTTAAGTCTAAGGTTTCCAACGCGACAGTGATTCCTAAAATATTTGTTCACGGATGTCGGAAATTGATTTTTGTTTCGCTTTGATCTTAGATCTGTTGTTGCTTCGCGAATCTGTTAATCAATTTGTTGCTTCCGCTTTGTATTATTCGATTCGCCTTCGGATTCGATTTATCCGATTTGACAATTGATTCGTATATGATTTTGCTTCCACCTTGTGTTTCTTTGCTTTCGTTTCGCATTCGTGCGTTTTGTTTTTCGGTTGGGGTCCGATCTCGGGATCGGGTCCCAACAAAAGGTTTAACGGGAATTGTTTTATGGTCAGTGCCGGGAATGTCACGAAAGTGCATAGTATTTATCATTAGATTGCTACATATGCTTTATTGCTGAAATGTACTGTGTGCTAAAAATATGTGTTTTGATTTATGATAGAGGCACTTTTGGAAAGTCAACCTCAAACATTTTAGAGACTTCCAGACGTTAGCGCGGAAGCCAGGTGAGTGACCTAGACGGTTCTCAAAGTATTAAATTTTATAATTCGGTGATTTAAATTCTTTGAAGTAAAATGATGAGATAATATTGAATGTGAACTCTGGATAGAAGGTCCGGAGTATTGAAGTGATAGTATACAGAAATGTTATGAGAATGTGAAAGTGTAATTGTTTGTGATGTGAAAATCTGGAATAGATTAGAAATGACTGTGTTATACTAATCAGAGCTACAAGCTCGACTACTGAAAAAGAGCCTCGAGCTCGAAAGGGAATAGTGCATACCCAAAGGGCTCTCCTACCCCTAGGACGCCCTCAATGATTAATAGCCCTTAACGGGACAGTTTCAGAGCGAAAAGCTCAATGATTGATGAGTTAGTGCATACCCATAGGGCTCTCCTACGTCTAAGACGCGTGGGAAGTAGTGCATACCCAGAGGGCTCTCCTACCCCTAAGACGCGTTCAGTGATTAATGAGCCCTTGACGGGACAGTTCAGAGCGAAAAGCTCAACGATTGATGAGTTAGTGCATACCCAGAGGGCTCTCCTACCTCTAAGACGCGTGGGAAGTAGTGCATATCCAGAGGGCTCTTCTACCCCTAAGACGCGATCAATGATTAACGAGCCCTTGATGGGACAGTTCCAGAGCCTATGGCTCAACGATTAATGTGCCCCTATAGGGACAGTATAGATGCTTGGTCACAACACTGATATAAATTGATAATGGGTTACAAGTTATAGACTGCATTTATTCTGATATGTTTGATTGAATGACAGACAAAATGCCATATATTGATTTTTATTTGATATACTGATTTAATGACAGGCAAAATGCCATATACTGATTTTGATTTGGTATATTGATTGAATGACAGGCAAAATGCCATATAATGATATAATAACGATCATGAGGTACAACTAACTGAAAAATGTATGACATATTGTTACGTGTCTAGCGTTGTGTGAGATTTTATGGCTGTCGACTAGACTCGCCACCGATCAGAGCTGTTAGCTCAACGTACGTAAATGAGCTTCAAGCTCATGAGTGATTTAGAGCCTTAGGCTCAACGTTGGATGAGCCCTGTATCCAGCACCGGGTAAGGGACAAATTTTAATGAGCCCTTTAATGGGACTGTTTAGGCACTAGGTCACAGCCAAATGATAATTAGATAGTAAGCGAGTGAAATACTTATGTATCAAAAAATGGGACGTATGAATATAGATTTCTGTAAATGTGTAAATGGGAATTTTTCCTTGAGAAAATTTATTACGAGATAGAGATAGATCTATAGGAATTGTAAATGAGATCAGAGAGAAAGAATGAGAACATAAGTTATTAGTTGATTCTGTACTGAGTAAGCGGACCATCGATGATGGTCACTCATTGAGTTTGCAAAAACTCATCCACAATCTGAAATTATTTTGCAGGACTCAGAAGAATACCCCGTTAGGTAACGGGTGTACAGTGATCGCATAGCGGTATGAGAGGATGGGATCAGTTGTGACTGCACTAGAGTGAGGACTCTGCATATTTATTATTGTGTATTTTACATGAGGACCCTCGTGGTCATTGTACCTACCAGTTTTGTTATGTAAATTGTTTTCTGAAACATACATATATATGTAAGTGTATGTTTGCTTCAAAACAAAATTTTAGTACTGTGTTTTGACTGAGTGTGGTATCATCCCATCCTCGCAGAGCATAGATCTGGATATCACCATCGATGTCGGGTCCGGTTCTTACGGGAGTGGGGTGCTACAATTAATGTACAAGTCATCACAATAAATACTTCTAACTACCAATTAAAGAACATAAGGCATAATCCTCACCTAAACAAGCTTCCAATTCTTCAAATCACCAACTTCCACTCAAACCCCTAACACCCACGACATTCATCATTTTTAAGGAAGGTAGATAGCTTAGGCTTATACACATAAAGAGGAAGCACTTAAGATAGAAGAGCTTGTGAGAAGGTAGAGAAAAGTAGCACTTTATAAGGAGAAAAGAACCAACGAAGGAGGAGGAAGAAAGAACCCACGGATGAGGAGAAAAAAACACACTAAATCACCTTTCACAAGAGAGATATCGTGGAAGCACTCACAAATTAGGTTATTAGAGAACAATAAAGAATAAGACATAAGTAGGCAAGTGACATATGTCACTTGCCACTTGTCTTGTTTTTAAGCCCTCTTTAGTTTCCTTTCCAATAACAATTTAATTTCTACTCCAATTTTGTCCCAAAATTCCAATGGATCAAATTAATAAATCCTAACATCATGTATCTAAATTTCCATTGCCATTGGACAGTCTTTTCAAATACCAAAAATCCAATCAGTCCACCACTTGACAATTTTTTCGGTCTAGAAAAGTATCCTGAAAAATTCCTAGAAAAATTTCTAAAATTCTCCAAAAATGTAAAACACACAAAAATCCACTCCAATTCTATTTTCAAGCACAAAATCATATTTTTTCACAATAATCACATTTATAAACACATATGTCGGGAAATGTCATGAATGCATGTACAATCATGTGCATGTGCAAAAATTTCTATTCATGTATATATGGAGGCCATATTATGCATGATCATCCCGAGATACGTATACACACTCATATCCCGTCCCAAATTACTATTTTACCCTTCCCATTGGTGATGGGATGTTACATTTGAAAATTTAATGAGATTTTGGTTTAGATAGCTTAAGAATGATATGGGTTTGTGATTTCTAAAGTCAATCTTGGTGATTGCAAGGTTTAAGAGAAGCAATGGAGAAATTGAGGCTTTGAACAAGTTCCAAGCATGGATATGAGGTGGGTATCATGTTTATATTTTGAATTATAAGTTAATTATGAGTTTTCGAAAAATCAAGAAGTGAAATGTTTTGCAAAATTATTGTATATGTTTTCGAAAAATGAAGAAAGGAAGTATTGAATTGTATTTGTTTCTGAAAGTTTTTGGAAAAATGTTACAAGTTTTAAATGACTTGAGAAATTAAGAAAATTTTTGAAATTCACTACCTATGAATTTTAAGCAATTGCTATGATTTTTACATTCCTCGTTTGTGCATGATTGGGAAATTGAATATGAATTTAATTGTTATGAGATTGATAGATGAATTGAGATTGCATTTGGGTTGCTATATGATATGTGTATGAAAAACAAGTTTTTGAAATGTTCCTTCGGGCAATCTGATTTTTCAAGTATGAATTGTGTGTTATGTGAGTTTGGTTAGGTCCTATAAGAAAGACAAGTGCACTTGTTTGTTTTTAAAGGCTTCTCCCGCCTGCCCGCTAGTGGCATTGGAGCTCCGTTTCGGACTCCCATAAGTTCACGGCTACACTAGACATTGTCTTGGAAAAATGTAATACGATTACATTCACTACCGCAGGATCGCTATCTTGAGAATGTGCGACATTCTGTTTTGAACCGACCCAAACCATTCTGATGTGTTTATGTGTTTTTGATTTTGTTTGTATTCGTGATGCATTCATGTTTTGAATCGTTCGTAAATTGTGAAGAAAAATTGAGATTATAGAAAAATAACTTTTGAGTGTTTCAACCGAGAAATTTTGAAATTTATTTGAATGTTTTGAAAAGTTGAAATGTTTAAGAGATAAGCTTCTGATGATTTTTCATCTATGAAAATTTTATAAAATGGTAAAAGTTTTTAAAAAGATGTTTTTTTGCTTATTTTTTGATTTATAAACATGTTATCCACGAGCTGTAAAGCTCACCCCCTTTCATCCCCATCTCCAAGTATCGAGCAGGAGATCGGATGAAAGAAGATCAAGGCATTTGCTCGATTTTTGCATATCTTGTATTTTGAGTAATTTGGATTTTGATATTGGTATTGTATATGGCTTGGAAGGCCATTAATGTTTTATAAGCATTTATTTCATGATGGAACTTGGAAGGCCATTAATGTTTTATAAGCATTTATTTCATGATGGAAATGAATTATTGATTTGCGTATGGACTTTGGGATATAAATTTGTGTATGGTTATGATATGTGAATGGTATATGGATAAGATGAGATGTGAATTTATATATGGGCTTGAATTATGGATTTGTATATGGAATAGAATAGTGAATTATGGTTTTGTATTTAAATTGTATATTGATTGTGTTTGGATTCCGGACAGGAGGTCTGATGATTCGGATTATTGATTGAGAATTATTGAAGTGTTATAGGCACATGAATGCGTTTGTTTATGCTGGGATACCGGATAGGAGGTCCGATGAATTGTGTTGCTGGAATTGAGATATTGAAGTGCTTAATGTGTGTGAATTGCGGATATGGATTTGTGTGATTGTTTTTATTGCAAAAGAAATAGAATAATAAGATTTTTGTTCAACATGATGGGATATGATCGTATAAGAAAAAATTTATGAATTTCGATTGAGGATAAATTTCCAAACGGGAAATTAGTTTGCTTTTTATGAGAATGAATAAAGAATGGAAAAGAAAGAAAAGAAAAAAAAATTTATACCCGATTGGATTGACTTAGTCTAAGGTTTCCAACGCGACGCTTTTCTAAAGTATGAGTTCACAGATGTCGGAAATTTGAATCAGTTCGATTGAACCGTTTGTGTTCATTTGTTTCGCTTTGGATTTTGTTTCGCCATTTGTTTTAGGCTAGTTTCGGTTTTGAAATCTGTTTGATTTCGTTATCCGTTCCTTTGTTTTCCGTTTCTCTGGTTGGGGTCCGGTTCTGAAATTGGATCCCAACATTTATGTTATCAGAGCCCAGTATTAGGATCTACATAGACGCATATGTTTGATAAGAGTTTGACTGGATATAATTGAATTAGTGGGAATGTGATATTGATGTGAGTGTATTTTCATAAATTCTTTGGAGAACAAAAGTGATTGTTTGATTTAAGTGTCAAGAGTATGATTGATTATAAGAATGTGCGTATGGAAATTAAGATTAGAAATTTATGATGAATTTGGATGATTTGACTTTGAATATATGTGAGATGCAATAACAGATATTTGAAAGATGAGATGAGTGATAGAGATATAGATATGTATAGAAGTTCAAGGGTTGATTTTGAATGATGATTGGTCCATGTTAAGGTTATTAAGAAATGGACCATTGACTTGTGTCAATATATTAAGAAATATTGATTTGTGGATATAGTACTTTGATATGATATTGGTGGTATTTTGGTACAAGAAGTGAAAATTTGAGAATAAATTGAGAAATATGTATGATGAGGAAATAGATAAGAAAGTGATTGACTATGATTATTTAGAAGAAGTTATTTGAGAGGATGTGTTACTTGATGATTACTTAAGTATGAATTTTGAAGATGAAATTCTTTTAAGAGGAGGAGAAATATTGGACCCTGATCTGTATGTGGAATTTAGAAATAGTAAATGAAATTAAATTAGTGTTTTTGGGTATATGGATATGTTATGGGTGATTTTATGCTTTAAGGAAATTGATTGGTTTTGATGACTTTGATATTTGAGTGGATTTGTATGGATTATGAAAGTTAAAGTGAATGAGTTGATTGAAATGGAAGTTGAAAAGCAAGAAATAAATAGTAAAAGTGTGAGAATTGGAGAATTAAGAAAGTTAGACTTTTCGGGGATGAATAATAGTAAAGTTGACTTTTTGGGCTGAAATCTTTGTGAATTATTTTGGCTTAATCTAGGCAGATTTTGATCAAATGATCTTCATGAAAATTGTAGCTTCTGTTGAAAGTTTTCTATCGCCTTAAAGTATGACATTTTTTGATATCGGGATTGAAAGTTATGACCATTCGAATTTAAGTGTATTTCACTTTATTTTTGAAAATGCTTTTAAGTGTAGGATTGTGTATGTTGTGTTTTGAGGTGAATTTTGGACTGATATGTTTTGAATTGAGTTAAGTGGTCTACATGAAAGTTGTAGAGGAAGTTTATAGCTTTACAATGATATATAATATGTTATTTTTTATTGTGTAAATTGCAAGATGTGAAATTGTGAAGATCGGATGTGATGTAGGATGACACATTTCTAGCCAGAAACTTTGATTGAGAAATTGACCTAGTTAGAGGTTGCAATTGCTTTTAAGCTCTTCATGAAAGTTTTATATTATGTTTTGATATTTATATTGACGTAAAGTATGGAATTTTTGGGCTATGAAATAGGAGGTTATGATTTTTACAAGTTGCTGTTACTGTTTAGCATGATTATTAGTGGACATAATATTTGATTGGAAATTTGACTTCTTTAGAGGCCAAATTGATTTTTTCTGTCCTTCATAAAAGTTTTAGGTTTCTTTCTGATCTTTCATTGATATAAAGTATCGCATGTTTGGACCTTGGAGTTGAAAGATAGAAATTTTAGAAGTTGAGTTACTGTTTTGGGATGACAAGTAGGGGTAGTGACTTTGATTGGGATTTTGAGCACTTTAGAGACAGAATTGATTTTTAAGTCCTTCATAAAAATTGTAGAGCTTTCTTTTATCTTTCCATTGATACCAAATTAGAAAATTTGGAGTTCTAAGTCACAAGTTATGAATTTTAGAAGTTGGAAGGTCGCCCTGATGAGCGGCCACACTCGGTCGTCCTGGCTAGCGACCCGCTCGGTCGCTACCGCTCGGTCGATCCTGGTCGGTCACTCCCACTCGATCGATCCTGCTCGGTCGCTCCCGCTCGGTAGCTCCCCCTCGGTCGATCCCGCTGGGTCGCTCCCGCTCAGTCGATCCCTCTAGGTAGCTCCCGTTCGGTCGCTACCGCTCGATCATCTCTGGCGAATTCGATTCATGAAGTCTCGCCAGCTCATGAAAAGCGAGCTCCGATTTGAAATTTTTCCTGACCGACCTCTCTCCATTCTTTTGGCCATAACGTTTTCGTCCGACCTCCGATCAATCTGATTTTTGAAGTGTTGTATTCCTAAGACATCCCTCTATTTGTCCATTGAAAATTGGCGATTTGTGAGATTAAATTGAGGATGATTGATTTAGTCAAAATGAGTTGAGAAATTTTTTGAACATGGTTCAGTATTTTGGTGACTTCTTGATCTGTGGAGATCCGATTGAATTGATTGTTGTTGCAAAATAAACTAGAGAAATAGGGATACAAATGTTTTGAAGAAATTGATTTTCAATTTAATCTTTAAGAATGTCATTTTTTGGATGGAAATAAATCGCTGGAAATTGTGTTAGCATAAACATAGTCTGAAATGTTTGAGGTGTAACTTTTGGAGTAGTGCACCAAATTAAATAATTTTGGTGGCGTTATGAAATTGAGACAATGAGGAACATTTCAATGGAAGGAAGTTTTAGCAAATTCCTTCAATTTGATGGTTAGAAAAATGTCCTAATGTAAGCATGAATTATAGTGTTAGAAATTAAAGTGTTAGAAGTGCATAAAGGGCAAACTTGGAAAAACACTTAAGCTTTTAAGTTTCAAGGCTTTTAAGGAAGGGCATTATGGTCATTTCTAATTCATTGAAGGGAAGAAGAGGTAGCTGTCGTTTAAGAAGCAAGGGAAGCACGAAAATAAAAGAGAGGAAGAAAGAAAAGAAGAGAAAGAAAGAAGAGGAGAAGAGTGCTTTCGGTGGAGAAAGAAGAAAGAAGAAGAAAAAACTAGGGTTCGATTTTTATGGGTCTTCAAGCAAGATTTTTAAGTTGATCTAAGAAGGAAAAAGATGGAAGAAGAAGAGAGCTCCATTATGAGCCAAGAAATTTCAGATATGGAGTAGATTAAGGTAAGAGACGATTTTTGATCTGTGAAATTTTAATGAGATTTTGGTTTAGATAGCTTAAGAATGGTATGGGTTTGTGATTTCTAAAGTCAATCTTGGTGATTGCAAGGTTTAAATTATTTAATTTTGGTTGATTATTAATTAGGGAATTTTGAGGAGAGTAAGAGAAGTAATGGAGAAATTGAGGCTTTGAACAAGTTCCAAGCATGGATATGAGGTAGGTATCATGTTTATATTTTGAATTATAAGTTAATTATGAGTTTTTGAAAAATCAAGAATTGAAATGTTTTGCAAAATTATTTTATATGTTTTCGAAAAATGAAGAAAGGAAGTATTGAATTGTATTTGTTTCCGAATGTTTTTGAAAAAATGTTACAAGTTTTAAATGACTTGAAAAATTAAGAAAATTTCTGAAATTCATTACTTATGAATTTTAAGCAATTGCTATGATTTTTGCATTCCTCGTTTGTTTATGATTGAGAAATTAAATATGAATTTGATTGTTATGAGATTGATAGATGAATTGAGTATGAAAAATAAGTTTTTGAAATGTGCCTTCGGGCAATTTGATTTTTCAAGTATGAATTGTGTGTTATGTGGGTTTGGTTAAGTCCCATAAGAGGGACAAGTGCACTTGTCTGTTTTTAAAGGCTTCTTCCGCCTGCCCGCTAGTGGCATTGGAGCTCCGTTTCAGACTCCCATAAGTTCACGGCTACACTGGACCGCTATGCGAAAAAGTGTAGTACGTTCGTGATGCATTCATGTTTTGAATTGTTCGTAAATTGTGAAGAAAAATTGAGATTATGGAAAAATAACTTTTGAGTGTTTCAACCGAGAAATTTTAAAATTTATTTGAATGTTTTGAAAAGTTGAAATATTTAAGAGATAAGCTTCTGATAATTTTTCATCTGTGAAAATTTTATAAAATGGCAAAAGTTTTAAAAAAGATGTTTTTTGCTTATTTTTCGATTTATAAATATGTTATCCATGAGCTGTAAAGCTCACCCCCCCTTTCATCCGCATCTCCAGGTATCGAGCAGGAGATCGGATGAAAGAAGGTCACGGCATTTGTTCGATTTTTGCATATCTTGTATTTTGAGTAATTTGGATTTTGATATTGGTATTGTATATGGCTTGGAAGGCCATTAATGTTTTATAAGCATTTATTTCATGATGGAAATGAATTATGGATTTGCGTATGGACTTTGGGATATAAATTTGTGTATGTTTATGATATGTGAATGGTATATGGATGAGATGAGATGTGAATTTATATATGGGCTTGAATTATGGATTTGTATATGGAATAGAATAGTGAATTATGGTTTTGTATTTAAATTGTATATTGATTGTGTTTGGATTCCGGACAGGAGGTCCGATGATTCGGATTATTGATTGAGAATTATTGAAGTGTTATAGGCATATGAATGCGTTTGTTTATTCTGGGATACCGGACAGGAGGTCTGATGAATTGTGTTGCTGGAATTGAGATATTGAAGTGCTTATTGTGTGTGAATTGTAGATATGGATTTGTGTTTTTATTTTTATTGCAAAAGAAATAGAATAATAAGATTTTTTTTCAACATGATGGGATAGGATCGTATAAGAAAAATTTTATGAATTTTGATTGAGGATAAATTTCCAAATGGGAAATTAGTTTGCTTTTTATGAGAATAATGGAAAAGAAAGAAAAGAAAAAAAATTTATACCCGATTGGATTGGCTTAGTCTAAGGTTTCCAAAGCGACGCTTTTCTAAAGTATGAGTTCACGGATGTCGGAAATTTGAATCAGTTCGATTGAACTGTTTGTGTTCATTTGTTTCGCTTTGGATTTTATTTCGCCATTTGTTTTGGGCCACTTTCGGTTTTGAAATCGGTTTGATTTCGCTATCCATTCCTTTGTTTTCCGTTTCTCCGGTTGGGGTCCGGTTCCGAAATCAGGTCCCAACACGTGCCTTCATTCTGTTCCCTATATACAAGAACTTTTTAGTTCCGTTTATGGTCTGGATTGAAAGGAATCCCTATTTAACATGTGACATATGAGTAGTTGCACTAGAATTTAACCACCAGGTATTATTAGGTGCTTCAATAAGATTTGATTCAAAACATACTGAGATATAGTATGTACCTTTCTTTCGAACCAAGCCTTTCTTTTAGGACAATCTTTCCTGAAGTGACCAGGCTTCTTGCAGAAGTGACACCTCTTATCCTTATGGATTTGACCTCATTAACTTTGCTGAGAGTTTTGTCCTTATCTTTGACTTTCTTTCCTGGTTTGTTCTTGCTGCTACTAGCTCCTTAATGAAATGTGAGATGAACAAAGTGTTCTTTTATTTTCTTCAATCTCCCTTCCTCTTCAACCAACATGGCCTTTATTTTTTGAAGGTTCCATTTTTCCTTAATGATGTTATAATTCACCTCAAACTGGCCAAACTCTAGAGAAAGGGAGTTGATAATGAATTGTATTAGAAAGGACTCACTCACATCCATACCTATGGATTTTAGCTTTGCAGCAAGGTTTGACATATGAGTTACATGATCGTGAATGGGCTATGACCAATTAAATTTTTTGGTCGTCAGCTCACTCATTAAAGTCCCTATTATGGACTTGTCAGCTATATCAGATTAGGAGTATTCTTTAAGCTTCAACATGAACTCCTTTGCATTGTTTGTTTTAGGCATTGATGGCTTTACATTTTCTACGATCATCATTCACATCAAATTTAAGCTCAACCTGTTAGACGATTCTCAAGCCTCATAATAAGAGTTGCCAGCTTCAGAACTAGTCTCAGTTATGGCTGTAGATATTACGTATAAAACTATGGTTAAGTCCAAATCCATTACACCCAGTTGGAACTGGATTTGTTCGGACCAGTCCCTATAGTTTAGACCATTGAACTTGATTATGAAGTGAATCACACATTAATACAATGCTTATTATACGATGTATAAATGCACAAGAAGGGGGGGTTGAATTGTGTATTTCCCCTTTTTAAAAACCTTTAAAATCATTTTGTCAAAAGAAAAACTTGTTCTTTTCACAAGAACTACTGCAAATCAAAGTTAATCGTAGTCTTCGAAAACTTGTTTGAAAACTAAGTAAAATCGAAACTTTGAACGATAAGAGAGATAAGGATAGAGAGAAGTTGACGCAGTAATTTTTATACCGGTTCACCCCAAACCGTGGGCTACGTCCAATCCTCAGATGTCTTTCTGAGATTTCACTATCTCTCAACAACTTTCCAAGTATTCTTTCTTTCTGAGCCTCTTCAGGTCTCTTTACAGTCAGTATTCTTTTACTATTAGCCTCTGCAGGCTGTCTGTACTACTTTCTTACAGAAAGATGTTTGAGCTTTGTTATAGTAAGATAGCTCTAGCTATTTGCACAATAAACTCTCAAGTAAGGTTTGAAACAATTGTTGCATGCGCATATGTTTATGTAATGTATGTGTCTATGTGTAACTTTGCAATCTTCGACTTTGACTCATATTTATAGCCTTCGTCTGCAACTGCTTCTTGAATCTTGCTTCTTGAATCTTGAAAGAAACGGTTATTCAGTTGAGTTCTGTAACTAACTCAAACTGATTCTTGATTCAGACGTGATTTGCTTCCGTCTGCTTTTCATCATCTGCTTTTTCTTTCGTCTACTTTTGGCTTCCGTCTGCTTTTGACTTTCGTTTGCTTTTGGCTTCCTTCTGCTTTTGGCTTTTGACTGCTTTTGACTTCCGTCTGTTTTTCAATCTTCGTCTGCTTTTCAATCTTTCGTCTGTTTTTCAATCTCCGTCTGCTTTTCATTCTTCCGTCTGTTTTTCAATCTCCATCTGCTTTTTATTCTTCCGTCTGTTTTTCAATCTCTGTCTGCTTTTCAATCTTTTGTCTTTTTTTCCAATCTTCCATCTGCTTTTCATTCTTCTGTATGTTTTTCAATCTTCCATTATTTGTACTTCATCAAAATCATTAATGTAAAGTCATTTTGACTTAACAATCTCTCCCTTTTTTATGATAACAAATAATTATACAGACAAGAAAAAATGCTTCACTCTCTGTCTTCTTCTGACTTCTACATTTTCTGCTTACTCTTCCTCCCCCTATCTTTTTCTTTCTTCTTCAAAAGTTCATCTCCTTCGTTCACCCCCTTTGATTTCTGCTTTCCATTCTCCCCCTATTTGTTATTAATAAAAAATGATTAGGGCCAATGATGCTTCAACAATTCTTTCACCATCTCCTTCTACTCCTTGACTTCTCTTCGTAGGTGCATTACCTCTGCTTGTAAGTCAAAAGGTAAGGTGGGTTGGTCATCATCCTCCGGGTGTTCTTCAAAAGGAATTGTAGTAACATATGCATCTGAAGATGGAATATAGTCTTCAAAAATATCAAAAGTAGGAGGTTGAACCGATAAGTTGGGTTTAGGAAAGTCTAAGTCATAAGGAGCAGGTAGCCTTAACACTTGTCTTCCACGCAAGGGTAGGGCTTCTTTTTCAATCGACAGTGTATTAGATAGTGGCCTAATATGCACTATTGTCTGCATAAGGGATTCAGTGAACGTCCCTTTAGTAAGCTTTCCCCCCACTGGACATTGTTCATCCTTCGCTATAAAACTGCTACTAGCTCTTGAAATAAATTTTCCGTCATCGTCTTCTCTGAAGTGCATGTTTCATCTATTCTTCGCACTTGTTCTTCAATCTGATCTGCGGACAGATCATCAATTACCCCTTCTGGGTGTAACTTCTTCTTCCCCTTATTAACATCCATGGGATATCTTGGTTGAAGGTCTGGTACAACCTTTATCACCGTTTTCTCTGTAATCGGGTAAATAGTGTACGGTTGACTGGTTATCTTTATAGGGTATGGTTTTGTAGCAGCATACCTCAAAGCTTCATAAAAATTTCTTTCATCTTCATCCAACAGATTCCATGTCTCACTATTTATCGGAATAGGTGGTAAGTAAGCCTTTACTAACCTCCTCGGTGTATCCTTGATGACTATTGAAGTACTCCTTTTAGTCACAGGTTGAACTTCTTCAATCAATCTGATTTCCAATTCGTCTTTCCTCAGAAATTCAAAATAGTTGTATGGAACTAGACTAAGTTCTTCCGATTCTTCTTGTTGAACCTATACCAAACTAAGTTCTGTTGCTTCCTGATGATGAACCTCAGTAGGAATAACAATTACCAGACTTAGTTCTGTTGTTATCTCTTGTGGAACAACAATAGGAGTATTCAGCTTCTGACTAACTTCCTTAGCAGTAGGAACACTCTTCTTCTGACTAACTTCCTTAGTCTTTTTCACTGCCTCAGTCAGTCTTGGAGTTTTCTGAGGTTGGAGTTTCTGCTTCTCAGACTCCAATTTTCTTTTCCTCTCAGTCTCCTTGGTCTGTTTGGCTGAATCTTCACTTAAGATCGAGACTAGAGATCTCGTAGCCTTCGGTGCGCGAGTCTCAAAGACTTCTGCCTGAATTCGTTCTCTGGACTTCTTTTCTTCTTGCTGTCTCAAGGTTCGAATCTTGGGTGATCTCTTCGCCTTCTTTGGAATATCACTCAGAATCTTCTCCCCTTTTCTCTTCAAGACACTTTCATCTATACTCTGAACTTGGCTACTTTCTTTTTGAGAAATCATCTTTTCCTTCAAAACTTCTTCATATGATTTTCTTCTTTCAATCATGGGAATTCTTGTACTAAGTTGAGATTTAGAACTCTTTGTGGGAGACCTCTTCTATATCCGCTCCCCCTCAGTTCTAGCTTTATTATCAGAATCTGCTTCTTCTCTGTCCAGATTCTTCAAGCCCATTTTTCCTAAGTACCCGAGTCGATAACACTCTTAACAGGCATCATTCGTCTGATTCCTCTATCAAGACGGACTCCAGAGTCCCTGAAAATCCTTGTTAACAACATTCCATACGGGTAGCTATTAGTATCCTTCATCCCCTTAACCATATAATAAAAAATCAGAAATGGTAGGTCAACTGGTTGGCGATTCAGCAGGTAGAATAGGCATTGTTCATTCAGAGTAGTCACCAAATGCCTTGAACTCGCTCTCGATAAGACGCAGTTGAACAGAATCACATGTAAGACCCTCGCCTTCGGCACCAGACTCGAGGTCTTTCTCTCTGTAGGGTCATTTTCTCCATACAACTGTCTACTGACTTCGTCTTCCTTTAAACTGACCTTTGTCATCCATCTGGCTTTGCTCGTTAGCTTCTCTCCAACAGATGGACATCCAGTCACCTTTTCAATCAACTTTGTTGTTACAATAATAGACAATCCGTCTACTGTAGAAACAATAGCTTTGTCTACCATCTGCATATTCTTCCAAGATTCATACACTTCATTTTGATATACATACCCCCGCACTTGGAAGAACTTCCTCCAACCGGCTTCTACAATCTCTGGTTCGATATCCATATCATCTTTCCTCAGAGATTCAAAATCCACATTCCTTCCGTAGATCATTGCTTGCTCCATTAATTCTGAATAGAAACTGAATTCGGTAATCTGTTTTTCAAAGGTAAGGTTGATTTCAGAGGTTTGAGAGGGCTGAAAAGTTTGTGGGTTGAGAGTATTCGAAAGGTTTCTGATTTGAGACTACTCGAAAGGTCTTATCAGGCGTGTTCTAGAATCGATGAGGTTCTCAAGGCTATGAGACTTTCCCTCTAAAATTTCCTTGTGAGGGAAGTTACCAGCTGTAACTCACTGTTTCTGACGCTGTTAACTTTGACGACCTTTTAACTTGGCTGTGAAATGTCAGACAATTGGTCATTTAACATCACCATATTAAGGTTCCATCTGATTTCCTTGAACCGTTCTTCACTCAATGGTTTAGTGAAGATGTCTGCCCATTGAAACTCTGTCTCAATAAACTGTAGACTCACAGCCTTTCTCTGAACTTAGTCTCTCAAGAAATGATGTCTGACTTCGATATGTTTTACTCTCGAATGTTGTATAGGATTCTTCGATAAGTTGATGGCACTGGTGTTGTCACAGAAAATTGGGAGCTCCTCTTCTTGAACTGAATAATCTTCTAGTTGGTATTTAATCTACAATGTTTGCGAACAACAGCTTGCGGCAGACATGTACTCGGCTTCGGCAGTTGATAGAGCGATTGAGCTTTGACTCTTGCTTGACCAGGAAACTAGGTTTGAGCCAAGAAAGTGGTAGCCTCCACTCGTACTCTTCCTTTCAACTCTATCTCCGGCATAGTCCGCATCGCAATATTCAATCAACCTGAAATCTTTACCTTTCTCAAACACTAAGCAAAGATCAGTAGTACCTGCGAGATATCTCATAATTCTTTTAACAGCTATGTAATAAGACTCTCTAGGATCGGCCTGAAACCTTGCACACAATCATACACTGAACAATATGTCAGGTCTGCTTGCTGTAAGATAAAGAAAAGAACCGATCATCCCTCTATACAGGGTTTGATCCACCTTCTTACTAACTTCGTCTTTTGATAAAGGGTTCGAAGGATGCATCGGAGTTGCCATAGGCTTCACATTATTCATATCAAATTTAGACAACAATTCTTTCACATATTTTTGTTGATAGATAAAGATCTTCTCTTCGGTTTGCTTAACTTGCAACCCAAGAAAGAACTTCAACTCACCCATCATACTCATCTCAAACTTATTTTTCATCAAACTCTCAAAACTCATACATAAATTCTTTGAAGTAGCATCAAAAATGATATCATCAACATAAATTTGCATTAAAATAAACTCATTCTCATAATTTTTTCTAAAGAGCGTCTTATCTACCTGACCTCTACTAAAACCACTTTCTAAGAGAAAGGTACTTAGACGATCATACCAAGCTCTACGAGCTTGCTTTAAGCCGTATAAAGCTTTATGAAGTCTATAGACATGATCTGGATACCTAACATCCTCGAAACTAGGAGGTTGCTTAACATACACCTCTTCGTCTATAAAACCATTCAAAAACGTGCTTTTTACATCCATCTAAAAAAGCTTTATATCATGAAAAACCACATATGCCAGTAATATCCTAATCGCTTCAAGTCTCGCTATTGGAGCATATGTCTCATTGTAGTCTATTCCTTCTTGCTGATTATAGCCTTGTGCTACTAATCTAGCTTTATTCTGACTCACTCTCCCTGATTCGTCTAACTTATTCTTAAAAACCCATCTAGTTCTTATAATGGATTTCTTCGAGGGTTTAGGAACCAAGGACCAAACTTTATTCATAGTAAATTGGTTCAGCTTCTCTTGCTTGGCTAAAATCCATTCTTCATCTTGAAGAGCTTCCTCAATCTTCTTAGGCACTATTTCAGAGATAAAAGCTACATGAGCTTCTCTTCTGAATTTGGACCTTGTTCTGACTTCTTCAGAGGTCTCTCCTATAATTAACTCTTCTGGATGAGAACTCTTATATTTTCAATCTCTTTTTAATCCAAGAGTCTCTGGAATATCCTCAACCTTGTCTAATTGAGTTCCTGATGATGAAGCTTCTATTGTATCACCTAAGAGCTTTGAAGGGACTTCACTCTCCATGTCATCTTCCTTACTGGGTTGGGAACTATCATCAAACTTGACATGAATGGTCTCCTCAACCGTCTTCGAGGTAAGATTATAAACCCGAAAAGCCTTGGATGATAAAAAGTAGCCTAGAAAGATTCCTGAATAGGTCTTTGAATCGAACTTATCCAACAATTCCTTTGTATTCAGAATAGAGCACTTACAACCAAATGGATGAAAGTAAGATATATTCGATCTCCTTCCATTCCATAACTCATAAGGAGTTTTGTTCAGCAATGGTCGCAGCAATATTCTATTCTGAATGTAACACGTTGTATTCACAGCTTCTGCCCAGAAGTACTTAGGAAGATTCATTTCACACAGCATAGTCCTTGCCATCTCTTGAATGTCCTGTTCTTCCTTTCAATAACTCCATTCTGTTGTGGAGTCCTAGGAGCAGAGAAATTGTGGAAAATTCCATTCTCCTCACAGAATATTCTAAACTTCTCATTCTCAAATTCTCCACCATGATCACTCCTGATACTGGCTATAAACATTCCTTTTTTATTCTGTAACTTTCTAGAAAGGGTAAAACACTTAAAAGACTCATCTTTGTGTGACAAAAATAATATCCAACAAAATCTAGTAAAGTCATCAACAATAACAAGTCCATATTTCTTTCCACCAAGACTTATTGTCCTAGATGGACAAAATAAATCCATATGTAACAACTCTAGAGATCTAGAAGATATTACGAAATTTTTAGAAGAGAAAGATGTTTTGACTTGTTTCCCTTTCTGACAGCTTTCACAAAAGAACTCTTTGTTAAAACTTATTTTTGGTAAACCTCTTACCAAATCATGCTTTAACAACTTTGAAATATGTTTAAAGCTGACATGACCTAACTTTTTATGCCATATTAGTCTTTCTTCTTCAGTTGATAAAAAACATGAAACGTTTTGATTTTGAAAATCTTCTAAATCAATTTTGTAAAGATTATTTCTTCTCTTGGCAGAAAAGAATATAGAACCATCTTTGTTTCTGACTTCACAAAGATTTTGATTGAACGTAACATCAAAACTAGAATCACATAATTGACTGACACTGATCAAATTGTATTTCAGACCATCAACAAGCAGCACATTATCAATGCATGAAAAGGAATCTTTACCTATTTTACCGATTCCAATTATCTTGCCCTGCTGGTTGTCTCCAAAAATTACCGATCCTCCCTTCTTATACTGAAGATCTAGGAACATAGACCTTCTTCCCGTCATATGTCGCGAGCATCCACTGTCCAAATACCAATGATGCTTGTCGCATCTTCCAAGGAAGGATATCTGCAGGAGAAACTATTTTATTTTTTGGTACCCATATTTTCTTGGGTCCTCTTGGGTTAGTAACATGCACAGAATGATTCATTTGATAAGTTTGTTGATGAACGCGTGTTTGGTGATACTTCTTTTTCTGAAAGAAAGACTTTCTTCCCTGATGAGATTTATTTCTTGTAAACCCTAATCCGGTTTTATCACTCGAATGTCTACATTTTCCTAACATCTCATTCAATTTCCTTGTACTCTCAGTGAAGGTAGCTAAATCAGCTTAAAGACTCTTAATCCTAAGCTTCAACTGATTGATCTCTTCCGATCTATCTACAACTTTCTTTTTCTTACTTTCCTTTACTTGCTTTTTCAAGCAGATATTTTCTCTCTCTATTTCTTCTGTATGTTTAAGATTTTCTACATACTTTTTCTTTAACAGTTTGTACTGTTTCAGAATAGCATGAGAATCTTCTAGTAGTTCTGAATATGCATTATGCAAGTCATCATATTTAGAAGTTACCTCCTCATCACTTTCCTCTTCGGCTACTAGGAAAATATTCGCGTGTTCTGATGTCTCGGAGCTTGTATCTGATTCAGATGAATCTAGATCCTCCCAAGTTGCCATCATGCTTTTCTTGCCTTCTCTACTCTTCTTTGGTTTCTTGTTTAGAGTAGGACACTCAGACTTGTAATGTCTAGGTTGGTTACACTCGTAGCATATGATGGATGTCTTTTATACTTTTCCATCATCTTTGCCGTTCTTCTTGAAGAATTGACTTCCTTTGGACTTCTTCTTCCACATCCGTCTGATCTTCTTTGAAATGAAAGATAGCTCGTCATCTTCATCACTGGACTCTTGTTCTGACTCACTGGAATCATCATTCTTGGATTCTACAATCTTTAGCGCTTTTGATGGATTCCTCTTTCTTTGAGTTTTACGATTCTTTTGTCCAGCCTTTAGTGCTATCAACTTGTCTCGTTTGGGCTTGTCTTCAGCATCGAGCTCAACTTCATGAATCTTCAGCAGTCCAAGCAACTCGTCAAGCTTTAGTACGCTTAAATCCTTAGCTTCCTGCACAACAGTAACTTTTGGTCTCCACCTCTTTGGTAGACTCCTTAGGATCTTACGAACATGATCTTGATTGTCGTAAGTTCTTCTGAGAGCTTTCAATCCATTGATAATTGTTTGAAATCTTCCAAACATTTGATCAATAGATTCTTCATCTTTCATCTTGAAAAGCTAGTACTGGTGCACAAGAATGCTTATCTTGGATTCTTTGACTTGGTTTGTACCTTCATGTGCGATGAACAACGTGTCCCACATCTCCTTCACAGTATCGCATCCGTGGACTTTGTCATACTCACTTCTGCTTAGGGCACAACTCAAGAAAAACTTTACTTTAGAGTTCAGTTAGAATCTCGCCTTTTAATCAGCCGTCCATCTGATCCGTGGAATAAAATTTCCTTCTTCATCTACTGGTGCGTATGGTCCATTCTCTATCACGTCCCAAAGGTCAACATGAGTAGATTCTATAAGCAGTCGCATCCTATCTTTCCAGTAATGATAGTCTTCTCCGTTAAATGCTAGAGATCTAGTGACTGAGGCACCTTCTGCAATGTACATATGTGATTCCGCCATAATCTTTAATCCACACGTTGTTAATGTGATCCTTGGATACCAAGCTCTGATACCAATTGAAGTGAATCACACGTTAATACAATGCTTATTATACGATGTATAAATGCACAAGAAGGGGGGGTTGAATTATGTATTTCTCCTTTTTAAAAACCTTCAAAATCGTTTTGTCAAAAGAAAAACTTGTTCTTTTCACAAGAACTACTGCAAATCAAAGTTAATGGTATTCTTCAAAAACTTGTTTGAAAACTAAGTAAAATCGAAACTTTGAACGATAAGAGAGATAAGGACAGAGAGAAGTTGACACAGTAATTTTTATACTGGTTCACCCAAATCGTGGGCTACGTCCAGTCCTCAGATGTCTTTATGAGATTTTACTATCTCTCAACAACTTTACAAGTATTCTTTCTTTCTGAGCCTCTTCAGGTCTCTTTACAGTCAGTATTCTTTTACTCTTAGCTTTTGCAGGCTATCTGTACTACTTTCTTACAGAAAGATGTTTGAGCTTTGTTATAGTAAGATAGCTCTAGCTATTTGCACAATAAACTCTCAAGTAAGCTTTGAAACAATTGTTGCATGCGCGTATGTTTATGTAATGTATGTGTCTGTGTGTAACTTTGTAATCTTCGACTTCGACTCATATTTATAGCTTTCATCTGCAACTGCTTCTTGAATCTTGCTTCTTGAATTTTGAAAGAAACGGTTATTCAGTTGAGTTCTGTAACTAACTCAAACTGATTCTTGATTCAGACGTGATTTGCTTCCGTCTGCTTTTCATCATCTGCTTTTTCTTTCGTCTACTTTTGGCTTCCATCTGCTTTTGGCTTCCGTCTGCTTTTGACTTTCGTTTGCTTTTAGCTTCCGTCTGCTTTTGACTTTCGTCTGCTTTTGGCTTCCGTCTGTTTTTCAATCTCCTTCTGTTTTTCAATCTTCCGTCTGTTTTTCAATCTCCGTCTGCTTTTCATTCTTCCGTCTGTTTTTCAATCTCCGTTTGCTTTTCAATCTTCCGTCTGTTTTTCAATCTTCCATCTGCTTTTCATTCTTCCGTCTGTTTTTCAATCTTCCATTATTTGTACTTCATCAAAATCGTTAATGTAAAGTCATTTTGAATTAGCAGATTAAGCCATTGCTTAAGGCAAACAAATTAGTAGATGTTGCACATACAACATATAGTTCACACATTAATGCTTTGAGTAAACCTAAATTGATTCAAACTAACTAATAAACTTTGATTATGCATTTAAATTCTCCTTTGGGTGAAATTTAAATATATAGTAGTAACCTATTCTGATGCATATATATAATTTACTATAATGGACAATCAATCATATTCTAATCAACATGTCTGTTATCTTTAGATATACAATCATATTAACTAAATATGTTGATAAAGTCCCTTTAATGTCATTAATTATAAGCAATGGTCTACCTTTAGGTGATCTCTTAGTGTTATAATTAATAATCTCAATTGTTCATATAAACCTTTATGTCATTTTAACATCACAAATCACAATTAAATGCTTAATATTTTCAAGCTAGGCCACTTTGGTGACTAACAAGCTTTCCATGTAATAAACATTTAATTTGATAATTATCATACATGATAAAATTTAATTTAATTAGTTTGGTCACTTTGGTAACTATCAAACTATTCTAAAATTCCATAATGTCATGTATTACACTCAACATATAATAGGAAAATTTAATTCCAAACATTGCTTAATATAAATAGTAAAAGTACCAATTAAAACATGATATGATACAAAATTTATATTATGCATAGAAAATAAATAAATTATGAATTATTACAAATTCATTATGTTCCATCAAAAAAATTGTTTTTTCTTAGGGTTAAAGTCTATAATTATTTACTAACCCAATATCATCCTTTAATGACCCAAAGGCCAAAAAATAAGTCCATAATTTAATTTTTTTGGGTTTGGAAGCTTGTCTGGTGCGTGCAGAGCTTCTGCCTGCGCAGAAGTAGAATATGCCAGCATTGCTTATGCAGGAAACATCATCTGGCGTGTGCGCTGCACGTGCCAGACGTTGCGGAATGATGTTGCATGCCTCAGATGCTTCATCATTGTCTTCTTGCGCTTCTGGTTTTTTTAAACTCTATTCTAACGTTTCTTTCTTGCATGGATTCTTTTTCTCTCTTGCCTTGAGTCAACATTAACATCATCCACCATTATCTTCTTCAGTGGATGATACATGACTCAAACTCATAGAGTTTCTCACTCTAACCCATCATAGTGGAGTTTTGTTTCTTTTCTTTTAATCAATCCATATATATCCATAAGCAAACACAGAACCCATAAGCATTACATATCATCACCGAAAGTAATCATGTTTATGCTCTGTATTAACACCATTAAAAATCATTGCATGTCTGTGGTCTTAAGTCTGTTTCGAATACGACAATTCCATGAAAATATATAATCATGCAAAACTCCATTCATACAGAAACAAACAAGAACACAATCATATCGTAAAATCATACAATACCATGCTCTAATACCAATTGTAAGATAATTATTGGATTGAATGATTTTGTGAATAACTTCGCTACTAGTTTTAAGCTTAAAGTATTGATCAACTCTAATTTTTGGTCCAACTTCTCAGCCATTCTTATGCACATTTTGCCTTACTACTGTCCTCATCTTGAAAATGACTCCTACATTCGACTCAGACATCCTTTAAGTAAATTCACAAATCATTTATGTAAAGATTTGTTTAGATCTAGAGTGGGAGAAACTAGCTTGAAGTGTCACTGTCCAGAGAGTCCAAGTTCTCTCCTAAAGGCATCCTTCTTTATATGCCTAGTTGCTAAAAAAAGAGTTGCCACATCTGACAAATTGAGCTTTCTTGAATGGTCTCCAACTTGTTGTCTTTATAAAAACCAACCTAAAACTCTTCCCACCTGTTCTTCAATTGTAATTACTCAATTACCATCTAGAGCAAAATTCTAGCCATCTATCAGCTTAAAACTACTAGGTACAACCATGTTGAAATCCTTGAATGATTATGTTTCGACTGGGGCATCAACAAGGGGAATAAAACTATCTATTTGATAACTTTTATTCCTTATATGTATATCATTTAAAAAGAAAGAAATAACATATTCTTCAAGAGAAGTGTAAGCTCTAAAGAATAGGTTATTTCAAATCTAAAATTATGGATCAAAGCAACTTTTAACTAATCATACCCTTAGAGGGTTCAATAATGCAATTGCTTTCTCATGGAAGATAATTGATTTATTGCCACAAAACTAGAACTGAGATTAGAGTTCTTCTCTTAGTCTTTCAACTCTTCCATGAGCAAAGAAACCCGAGAGGGAAGTTGCACTATTAGAGTAGAGTCTATAAGTTATTTATCTGATTATACAACACATGGTTAATCTATAAGGGCTATAGTTAGTCCAGAAAGAATACAACTTGTTGCTTTGATTATTTGGCAAATTGCATCTCATCTTTAAAATTGTTGATACCTTCCAAAGCTTATTGATGTTATGTTATATCTCCTTTTTTAATATAATTTTTGATTTTTCAAAAAAAGAATTCTGTGATGTGCCACTTTTAAGTGTTTCTGTAGTCAAAAGTTAAGAGCAAACATGAAGGGAGTTCTTCAAGTCATAGCCATTTGTGGATTGGCATGAAAATGTATCAATCATTGGCGCCAAGGCTATTCTTCCAAACAACTTTAAATCTATTCAGGCTAGCAGAGTGTTGAGTACATCGACCACTGGATGTTGATCAAAGTCCCTGCTGATAAATAGTAGCCAATGCATAATTAGAGGTTCAAATTGGTTTAAAGAGTAAGAGAATAAACAGTTGGATAAAGCTATCAACTAGTTTTAGGGAAAATTAAATAGATTTTACGTGTTGAAAGCACAAACTGACTGGCGTAAATAAGTATAGCCGTGCATCGGCCATTGCCTAAGATTGTTTTTTATACGGTTAAAAGACAATCATATATAAAGGCGAAGCTAGATCCCAGATCGCCAAAACTGTGTATAGAATTTGGGACTAGGACTAGACCATAATTAGTAAACCAACAATTATCTGGTAAATCTACTTTTCATATTGTTAGATCAGTGGGAAAATAAAAGCACACATCTATCACAGCAGTAAAAAAATATGGCTTTTCAGTTTGAATAAATTTTATTCTTCAAATCCTGCCACATTTCAGGCCCTTTAGGATGTCTTATAACGAATTGATTTACAAATATTCTTTCTGAGCTTGCAACAACAGTATTCAAGGAAAGCGTTGGATCAACTGTTCCTTGATCTTTGAGCCAATTATACATTGCTAATCTAAGCTTGGCTTTCTGTATGTTACAACAAAGATATGATGGGCATTTTACCAGAGATGATATAGGATAACCAAAATCATTCACTAAAATATTAATCTTCATTAGAATAACATCTTTCTTCTGCTGAAGAATCTCAGGGCGAATTCTGACCATGTGACAAACATCCTTCTTATCTAAACCAGTTTTCAGAATACAGTCAAATCTTTCCTGGAGTTCTGCTCCTTTTCCTCGAAAAAAACTTTAGTTTTTGCTTGAATGCTTCTGAATTTTCTACAAATCCCAACTTCAACGAGAACTTGATCTTCAATGCTTCTGATTGTAGTTTCTCTCCTGAACTTGATAATGGTTGAACTCTTGATCCTAAAACCCATTTCTTCATTTCTTGTGGGTTTTCTTGGATGAGCTCGCAAAGTCGCTTCTTTCCCACCGACAAAAGTCTGAGCAAGCTGCTAGTTCTCTTCAATGTACATGAACCCATTAGTAGCGGATAAGAACGAACAATCTTCCCAATCTTTTGGGACTCCATCTCAATATCATTCAAGAATAGAAAGCATTGCCTCAAATTCGAAACAAATTTCCCAACTTCCATTTCTGGAAACCGTAGAAACATCGAATATATCTCATCTATTGTAGACCCAAATTTGGTTAAGAAACGTAATAAAGCGAATGTCTGATTTCCTGAGTCCTCAAACAGAATTGAGGGGTGCTGTCTAATGAGCTCACCTAACTGCTCTTCACTGCAACCCATCTTTCGAAATAGGTTCAGAATCAGAAGCATTTTGCTCCAGTTGCAAGAACTCTTTTCTGAAAAATATTCTTCAATTAATCCCAGTTTTATCCCCTTTCTCTTTAATACCTCTAATACCTTAAGAAAGTCCTTATCCAAGTCCCCAATCAAAAGATAGGGGGAAGCAACTACCAACCTTGATATAAAGGACCTGCTAAGCCCCAATTCTTCATAGGCCTGAAGTCTCAATGACAATACCCCATAACCATACTTAAAAACATCAACTGCCCCCATGTAAATCTTTCCAATCTTATTTCTAGCAATGCCATAGTCACAGAAAACATGATAGTTCTCTAGCAGCAAACTGTCATCGCCCAAGAAAATCAATCCGGGGGGAAGAAAAGGAGCATATTCATAAGGTTTTAGACCTAAACTCTCGAAGAAAGGCTCAAATTCATTAATGGGGTTAAATCGCAAATAACGGGTCAATGCTTGCCCAATATTCTCCCTAGTATCAACCTTTTGCAATAGGTTTCCAAGAACAAAAGGCGAGTTTTTGCTAATATGCTCCGCATCCAAATAATGCAAATTTCTAGTGGAATGTAAGTACTCTAATAAGGCAGCCTGGGCTTTTCTTATACAGTCAAGAGATAAGTAATTTAAATGACCGCCCCATTGATCTTCGAAAATTCTTTTTCTCCCGTAGAACCTATGACATCCTTCATCGCATAACAACGGCCACAAGGAGGTCTTGCTTCTAAAAACACAGACTGAGGAAACCCATTTGAAAGTAGACGCTTTTCTGAGGTTTAGCACGTGGGTCATGAGTAGTTCGATGCGATATGTAGTGACAGAAAAAGAATCCTAAGACAGTGGTGTAGGCTTTTCATATGGGCTCCAAAGAAACGAGAATGAAAGCTCCATTGAAATAAGATTAAAAGCTTCAATCGCAGGATTCGTTACCTTTTGTTTACGAGAGAAGATGGTGATTTCAGTATCTAGTAAGAGAAACGGAGAAAATGGGCGACACGGTAGTCTTCCACTCAATGCTGGCTGAGTTCAGACGGGGGCTGTGGCTAGAGCCCAGAGGATCTTTTTCTCACCGGTCTTTCCGATGAGAAGAAAATAGTCATCCGTAATACTTAACTTTATTTAAACAATGCTTAATACTCAAAAAACTCTTTTGTCCAACATTCGTGCCAATTAAAATTAATTAAACTTGAATTGACACAAATTTTAGACCTTGTTATATTATCATCTAAAATCTATTCAAAATATATGTTCTTATATTCTTATTTTTAAAAGAGACCTTCAATTTTCAAATTTGATCATATAAAAATAAAATTTGGTTTAATTTTTGTCTTAATAAACAAGTTGCCACAGTGATATTCACTCCTATTGTTGTAATATACTAACTTCTCTTGTTTTTTTCTTCCAAGTTTAATATCCATTATTCTTTACGAATATATATTTATATATTAGTGAAATATTTATTAGATAAATTATTGAGTTTATGTAATAAATTGTCAATAATGTATTTAAGATAAATTACTTGGTGAATCAATAATTAAAATTAAGTGACAGATTCAATTGAAGTTATACTTAAGAGTTTCAACGCATTCACAATTTTCGTCAACCATTCTATTTAGAATTGAAAGAGTCTGGGAGATTTAATTCACAACTTAGAATGTTTCAAAATAGAAAATGTTACAGGATGAATTAGGTCAAAACCTTTTAAAAATAGTATAACCATATAAGGTATAATATTAGAAAAAACAATAATTTCTTTAACATAAGCAATTTCTCATAGCTTTATGTTCTCCATGTAGGCAATATTAAATTAATTAATATAGATAACAACATTTAATGAAAATAATATTTTAATCTTGTTCAAGCCTATCCATTGAACTAGTGGCAACCTAATTAATAATTCTAGGCTTTCAAATATTTTTCTGTTCATACTATTTTCTATTAATACAAATCCTTTTTTAGCTAAAATCCATACGGTCATTGACATTATCTTATTGATAAGTTCATTATTTGGTGGGATACTTAGATTGGTGAAAAGAATCCATTGAATATTATGAATTGATATAATTTTACTATCTTATCAATAATTGATTGTGTTGTTTTATTTTCACTTAATAGAGTGTAAAAATCACATGATCTCTTTCTTTTCTACGAAGGAAATAATCATTCTCATAGAGTAAAATATGAAGATAATTAAACAAATAAGTAGGTAGTTGTTAGAGAATAAGTTCACTAAACTAACCTTATATGAGAATTTCATTCGAATATTAATTTTATATCTATTAAAATTTTTATTTTGATGATTTATAAGTAATTATTTGACTTGAAATCATCAAAGTATCTCAAGGATTTTATATTTTGATAATACTTATGACTTTTCTAGTTAAGATAGCTTACTCGATAGTCAATGATATAGTATGAACTATATGTGGTAATTGAATGATCAAAATATAATTTATCACTCTAAAGTAATTAGGAGAATACTTTGTTGTTCTAAATTAATATTGATTTGGGAAATACTTGGCTAAGATGAAATGATACATTGAAAATAATTTTTAAATGTCATTAATTGAATCAATTACTAAAGATAGAGAACTAATATGATTGAACTCAAATAAAGTAGATATTAATTCCATGTTCTACGCCTAATAGAAACATTGTATGATAAAAATATTTAATTATAAGAAAAATCATGCACAAAAGTTTAGCTAAAACTACTTTGATATTCTTAAATAATTGGATGGTCATAAATTAAATAAATTAAAAGAGTTTAATTTATCTAATCCTAAATATAATTTAGAGTTATAATTAACATCCAAACCAATATATTTGAGAATTTAATGGGTCACATATAAAGAATGAGTTGAAGAGAGAAAAGTGTTTTAATCAAGCAAAGTTTGAGAAACTTTATAATTAAATATGAGATAGTAAATAAATAAGTATCGATATAAGATATTGAATCCTATTTGGATGTAATAGGTATTTAACTATAATTAATTATAATTCTAATTAAAACTTAATTAAAATTAGAATTACTAAAATGTCTAAAACCTATTATAAATAGGCTCAAAACTCCAAGAGACATTTATTAGTTCAGTTCTGGATCTAGGAAAAAAGGATTCTAAAAGTTAAATTAGTATAATAGCAAGGATATGCAAGATCTAGAAATCAAATATCAAAAGTTAGAAAAGGTATCATACACTTTGGCTTGGCAAAAAAAAACCAAGTTTGGCTTAGTTTGACTCAAAGTCAACGAATAATCAACAAAAAAATGTCATTCCTAAATTTTAGTTCTTCTCTTGTCTCAATTGTATTGTCATTACCGTTTGAAGATTTTGCTATATTAGAGCAAGAAAACTTGAAAGAAATTATAAAAATTATTTCTTCTCTGCTCTTTAAATGACACAATAGTCAACATAATTTGTTGGAGTCTTAGAGAGTGAATGAGGAAAAATATCTAGAAAGATAAGTATGTAGCTCCCCCTTACCGCAGGGTGCACACCAGGACGTCCGGAGTTCATTCCGGTACATAAGCTACGATAAGAGCAAGCTATGTCGATCATTACATTCATTACACATGGCATGGTATCATAATTCACTTATAAAGCATCAATAGAAAAACCACAATATTTTAAAACCAATCTTTTTTCTCGTTTCATTTCATAAAACCCGAATGTCTACATTGTGTCTTTCAACATTTTCTATATGTATATCATCAAAACCTAATACAAAAGTACTGCATGAAAGAGAAAAATATACACAATCTAACTAATCTGTCCGAAAATCCCAGTTGATCGACCTTTGAGCCATGACTTCTCTTGCCAAACACAATCTACATGGCTGGTAGAGCCTCTCAGTAGCTAGAGTCATCTCTCTGTCCTGAAAAGACAACGTTGCAACTTTGGTGAGTTTTGCGAACTCAATGAGGTAACCATCATCGATGGTTCACTAAATTCATGCAGCACATCATTTCACATAACAGGTAATCCATAATTTTGCATAATAGGTCGTGTAACCCATTTTCACTCAAGCATAGGCAATTACTCATTTCAATCAATCAAACATACTTATCAAACTGCATATGGAATGCTTATGAGACACTTTTCCAATTGTTACGTTGTTGTAACCGAGTGCCTGAATTGCCCCGTAGCTAATTTTGGATACCGGGCTCATTACTAACTGTCCCTTATCCGATGAGGATACAGGGCTCATTATATATAGTGAGTCTTAGGCTCTTAATCACTGTCTGACTTCGAAGCTCTTTGCACACGTTGAGCTTTAAGCTTTGATCGATGGCTAGTCTAGTCACAACTGCCATTATCTGATTATCCATTCATGTATGGAATGCATGTACCACAATTACTCACATTATAAGGCAATTAGGTCTTCATATTCACATTCAAATAGCACTTCAATATCTCAATCAACATTCACATTCATCGGATCTTCTGTCCAGAATCCACAATTAAACACATTCAATTATCATTCAAAACATAATTTAAACAAACAAGTAATTAAGTGAGACCATCTAGGTTACTCACAAGTTGCTCCCGAAGCTAATGCCTGAAAGATCTGGCAACATCTGGAGGTTGACGTTCTAGTTGCTCCTCTATGACAAATCATATACACAATATCACAATTTGCAAAATCATAAGTATTGAATAATGAACATGTATGAAATGAATTATGTATAATGCATGTTCATGACAATCCCGGGTATCTTTCCATCAATTTCTTTACAAAAATCTTTCTCATATAAAAAATCATCTAAGTATAATTTATACTTAGGTTTATGCCTCACTAAAACCATTAAAATCATAATTCATTTCTCATTGGTTCACTTTCAGATTTTTCCAAGACACTCTTTCAAGCCTACTGTTCATGTTAAATCAAATAGTGCAATTGATATAATTGGTCATAACATTTTCTAGAAAAGTGTTCCTCTATGTTTTATGTTTCTATTGACACCAAAATCACTCAATTTGGTTTAGTAATTTGGAAGATATGCTTCAAACATTTTCGGATTGCTCTTATCCAAAACAGTATACTATACACAACTTCCTTTCAGAAATTAAACATCTTAGAGACTGAATCACAATTCGACTTCTTCATATAATTTGTAACTCTATATCTCTAGTTTACTCCAAATCAAAACTTTCTCATTTAGAATCTTATAGATCGAAGTATAACCGAAATAGCCAAACGTGTTCAGTGAAATCACACCAGTTTATAATATTCCAACAAATTCCCTCACTTTCTTTCAACCAAACCTTTCCAAATAAATTCATAATGACACCAAATTTCATGGAGAGATGGAAATATGTGTTAGGAATCTATTGGTCTAATAATCACTCCATTTAGATGTGAGATGACAAAGTTATGACTGAAAGAATCAAACAAGGTTTTGTCCTCAATCATATGAACCTATTTCGGGGAAACTAGCATAACTTTTTCTATAGGTATCGGAACAAGGTGTTATTTAGATGATTTTGAAGAGGACTTCTAGATATACAACTTTATTGAAGACTTTGAAGACAAAGCCTATCATATAAGGGGTAAAAAGTGGACCATAAAAAGTTTTAGTCAATATAAGATGAAGCAGAAAGTCAACCTAAGAAGAAGCAGATGGTCAACTTAAGACGAAGCAAAATCAACTTAAGACGAAGTGACTCTTAAGACGAAACAAAGTCAACTTTAGATGAAGCAAAGTTAACTTAAGATGAAGTAATTCTTAAGATAAAACAGAGTCAACTTATGACGAAGCAAAGTCAACTTAAGACGAAGTGACTCTTAAGACAAAGCAGGTTACTCTCCTGAGCATCTCCTCTCATAAAGACCATAACTTTCGACTCTGATGCCCAAAGTTTCATATTATATACCGTTGGAAAGCTAGAAAGATAAGCTAAAACTTTTTAGAAGACAAATTTGTCTAATTTAGCCTAGATTAAACCAAAATTTTCTCTGAAGTCAGAACACGAAATTTACCCCTAAGGAAGACTTGAAAATTTTACACTGTGCAAATTTGGAAAATCCTAAGTATAACCATTCAGCTACTAATTTGACTTCATTCAATTCTCAAACCTCAACTTAATAGGGTTTTCAAATAGCAAAATCCCACAATGCCCAATCACTAAAATTGGTTCTAGAACACTTAGACCCATGTATTTCCTAACTTTATGGTCTAAAACTCTTCCAAAAATTCTAAAAGATTCAAATGATCTTACCTTGATTCTTCACCAAATGAAGAGATCTTTGACTCAATTTGAAGCTCTTCTCTCCCTCTTCTTTTTTCTCTTCTTGACCCAATTCAAAATCTCCCTTAAGTCTAAGAAGCGCTGAAACCCTAGCTCAACTCTTTTCTTTTCTCTCAAGCACCAAAACTCTCTTCTTTTTCTTTCTTAACTTCTCTTTCTCTCTCTCAATTCATGTTTCCCCCTTCTTAAAAAGCAAGAATACATTTGTTTCTTCTATTTCTACCCTTAATGAGCCCAAAAGCCCCTCAACTAAATTACACTTGTCACTTTCCTAATACCTAAACTCTAACTTAGTTTCTTTTGAAACTAGCTCCCTTAAACACTCATCTTGACAATCCAACTATCTCCAAATCTTCTTTTGATTTCTTTTTCCTATTTTTATAATTTTCTGAAATTTATTCCAAAATTCACAAATCTCATAATTATAATAAACAATAATATTTTCAACATAAATAAATTCAAAATTCACTAAATTTTCAAAAATCACAACTTAATCTAATTATACCTTAGAATTATTCATGAATGCATGTACAATTATTTTCATATGCCAAACTTTCACTATTCACGTGTATTTGTATGCCATATTATGCATGAGCATGAAAAAATGCATTTCTAAGCTCTCATTAATTACTTATATTTACTATTTTAGCCTCCCACAGGTGATGGGATGTTACAAAGTAAGAATATTTTATAAGGAAACTATCTACTATTACATTAGGGGAAAGCTTTGGTAACGAGTTGATGTTTAGTTTCCGTGAAGCATAAGCTATAACCCTATCTCCTTGCACTAACATACGACCTAAACCCTTCCTCGAAGCATCACTGTAAACTGTATAACCCTCATCTCCTGTAGGACCTTTGGAAAGACCAAAAATGCAAGAGCTTATTTTTTGATTCCATTTTGTGGTCTTTAGCCTATCTAGACCCGCATTCTTTCTTGCCCATGAGACCTTTTCGTGAACGTCCCAGCAAGCCATCCCTTGAAACTGAGCTCCTCCTTGACAAGGCGCTTACGGCAGGTTGGAAAGAAAAACGTCTTCTTTGTATCCAGATTCAGTCTACCCAGAGAAAGGGGAAGCTCTCAAATCAGGTTCGAGGAGCCTTGTCAATTAGTCAGACGAGATTTAAACATTGTTGAATAAACTCACAAACTGAAGAGCGCCACTCTTTTTGAGAAAATAGGGCATGGAGACCATCCGGACCAGGTACTTTATTATGGGTGGAGGGAGAAGACTGCCTTCTGAATTTCTCTTGGGGTGATAGGTGTAGAGATGTGGTTAATCTGATCCTCACTCAGGGGGTGGTAAGAAGAGGTGCTTTCATAGCATTGATGAGGGCCAAATCTCACACTTCAAGCTTTACCTTATTCTGATCGTTCAGAGGGCGATCGCGGAGTCACTAAATGAAGTCCTCCGTTTCTTTCAGAGGTGCTGACTAGCAGCGAGGCAGAGATGACTAAGTGACATATGAAATATGGCGACGACAACAGCATGTCGTAGAAGGAGATAACAGGTGGAGCCAACGATCCACTAAGACTAACGTATCTATAACTACATCAACAATGACCTCTCGGCTACCGTACCGATCGGGATTGAGCTTCCTCAGATGGAGCTGAAGAGAGAAATTCCAGTGAGGGAAAAATTTGTGATCGATCCGTGCGTAAGAATAAAGAAAAGAACCAACGAGACCCGTCTTTGAAAAGGCATAACGAAACCAGTCCGTGATCTTTCTCTTTTAAGTTAGCGAGATCGACTCTTCTCAGTGAATTGTAGCCAAATCGATTCTATCTTTGTAGAGCCACTTTTTTTGTATTTGAGATGGACCAGAAAGGTGCCTGCGGGCCTCACACAAGTCTATCCTCGAACAGCTACCTCTTAGCAACGAGTATGTGATTGACTTGGCTATGGTTCTGCCTTTCCTTTAATTAGGTTAGAATTGAGAAAATTGCCCGCTCTTCTTCGGCTCGCCTTCTCTTTCATTCTCTTCTCTCGGCTACCGGAATAGGATCTTAGGTCACAGCACAGAAAGGCGTTAACCATTTCTATTTTGCGAAATTGAAAGGCTGTTCAAACAATGAAGCTGAGTATGAAGCGCTCATTGCCGGCCTCCTGGTAGTCTTACAAATTGGAATAAAGGTCCTCATGATCTATGGGGGTTCGCAGTTAATCATTCGCCAGCTCTAAGGTACATATGAAGTACGCAAACTAGAAGCTTTGGTAACGAGTTGATGTTTAGTTTCCGTGAAGCATAAGCTATAACCCTATCTCCTTGCACCAACACAGGACCTAAACTCTTTCTCGAAGCATTACTGTAAACTGTATAACCCTCATCTCCTGTAGGCAAAGTCAGAATTGGAGCACTTGTCAACCGTGCTTAAGTTCCTCAAAGCTTTTCTGACATTCATATCTCCAGATAAACTTCTGATTCTTCCTTAATGACCGAGTCAGTGGAGCAACTATTATGGAGAATCCCTCCACAAATCTCCTATAATAACCTGCCAGATCCAGAAAACTCCTCATCTTTTTCATTGTCTTGGGTGCATGCCACTTTACCACTACTTTAACCTTCCTCGAATCAACATGTACCCCATCTTTCGAAATCACTTGCCCAAGGAATATCACCTCGTGGAGCCAAAACTCACATTTGCTAAACTTAACATAAAGCTCCTTCTCCCTCAGTGTCTGTAACACTATTCTGAGATGTTCCTCATGCTCCCCTTTATTCTTAGAATACACTAAAATGTCATCGATAAACACTATGATAAAAACTAATCCATATACTCTTTGAAGACCCTATTCATAAGATCCATAAATGCCGCTGGAGCATTGGTTAAACCAAATGGCATGACTAGGAACTCGTAATGCCTATAACGAGTCCTAAAGGTTGTCTTACTCACATCAGACTCCTTGATTTTGAGCTGATGATAGCCTGACCTGAGATCAATCTTAAAAAAGACTCTTGCTCCCTGCAGCTGGTCAAACAAATCATCAATCTGAAGCAGAGGATACTTATTCTTAATAGTCACCCCCTTGAGTCTCTGGTAATCGATACACATCTGTCATGTTCCATTTTTTTTTTAACAAACAGAACCGACGCTCCCCATGGTGATAAACTCGGCTGTATGTACCCCTTCTCTAGCAGTTCATCAATCTATTCCTTAAGTTTCCTTAACTCAGCTGAAGCCATTCTATACGGTGGTATAGAAATTAGTGTGGTCCCGGGAATCAAGTCGATGACAAATTTGATTTTTCTCACCGGTGGCAGACCAGGTAAGTCCTCTGGGAATATATCTGGAAACTCCATCACAATTGGAAAATCCTCTAATTTCCCTTCATTCACATTAGTGTCCACAACCTGTACTAAGAAGGCTTCACACCCTTTTCCCATCACTTTGTCAGTTAATAAGGTCAAAATAATTCTTGGTGATGGTACTCTCCTATCCCCCCTGAAAATCACCTTCTCTCCGCTGCCTAGATCAAATTCCACTTCCTTAAGGCCACAATCCAACTTCGTCTGATACTTCTCTATGGCATCCATTCCAAATATAACATCTAAGCCTTTTAGGTCTAGAGGTAGGAGGTTCACTTGTTCGGACCCAATTTCAGAACTGGACCCCAATTGAAAAAAAAATTGAAATCGGAAGCAAAAACGAAAGGAAATCGAATCATAACAAAGCGAAACGAAAGGCGAATCACAAATCGAAATGAATCAAAGGAATCGAACGAACTCACGAATCGGAAAACAAAGCGAAACAAATGGCTTGGATCCTAAACCCGAAAGTGGGCCAAAACAATTGCAAAAGAAAAACAAATCGGAATCAAAAGCAAACAGACGGTTCAATCAACTGAAAGTCAAATTTTCGACATCCGATAACATACACTTTAGAAAAATTAGCGTTGGAAACAAAAAAACGATCTCGATCTAAGTAAATCCGAAATCCGGAATAAATTTTTTTCTTTCTTTTTCATTCTTGATTCCATTTCATACAAAGCAATTTAATTTTCCATTTGAAAATTCATCCTTAATCGAAATATCAATTCACTTAATTCTTCATATTCAAATTCATAACCATCAATTTACTCAAAATCTTATTTTTCCTTTCTTTGGCCAATAAAATCTCACACATATCCAAAATCTGCAATTCATACACAAATTAGCACTTCAATATTTCAGTTCAAACATCACAATTCATCGGACCTCCTGTCCGGAATCCCAGCATAAACAAACACAACCAATTATCATCATATACATAACACTTCAAATAATTCTCAATCAATCAATATTGTCGGACCCCCTGTCCGGAACCCATATCACATTCAATCACATCCATCCATATCCAAGTCAAAATCAAACCTCAATTCAATACACAAATTCATAACTCATTATTTACATTCCAAAAATAATTACATTATGAACAATACAACATCAATCTTAGAATTCGAAACTAAATATAAAGATACAACTTCAAAATACACATGATATAAATGTCCCAAAATTCTCAACATGACTAAGATCTAAATCTTACAACAAATTAACTTAAAAACACAACATATAACAAAATCGAACAAATGACTTGACTTTCTTTCATCTTCTCGATACCTGGAGATGGGGATAAAAGGAGGTGAGCTAGACAGCTCGTGGATAACATGTTTATAAATCGAAAAATAAGCAAAAATCATCTTTTTAAAACTTTTGCCATTTAATAAAATTGTCACAGTAGAAATTCATCAAATGCTTAGTTCTCAAAATTTCTCAATTTTTCAAATCATTCATAAACAATTTCAAACATTTCACGATTGAAAAACTCAATTGCTCATTTCTCAAAATTCTCAAAATTTTCACAATTTATGAACAATTTCAAAACATGAATGCAACACAATATAATACACATAAGCATATAACACATCACAAGTTTGGTTTGGGTCGGTTCAAAACAGAACGTACTGCACATTCCCTCATAGCGGTCCTGAGCAGCCATGAACAAAATGTACTACACCTTCCCGCATAGCGATCTGGTGTAGCCTTGAACTTATGGGAGTCCGTAACGGAGCTCCAATGCCATTAGCGGGCAGGCGGGCGAAGCCTATAAAAAAGACAAGTGCACTTGACTCAACTTATGGGACCTAACCAAACCCACATAACACATTGCACACTTGAAAATCGGATTACCCGAAGGCATATTTCAAAAACTAAATTTTCATAAACATATCATATCCAACTCAAAATTGCCCTAAGGCACTTTTCAAAAATTTATTCTCCATACACATGTCATACAGCAAACCAAATGCAATCATAAAACATCAATCAATTTCATAACAATCAAATTTATGTTCAATTGACAACCATTCATAAACAAAGAATGCCACACTTTTGACAATTTATCAAAATCATTCATAAATAATAAATGTAACAAATGTATCAATTTTTATCGAATCATGCAAAAATAATGGAATTAACCTTTGCAACAATTTTCCAAAATCAATCGCAAACAATAGAATTCAAAACTATTTTCTTTTCTTGATTTTTTGAAAACTCATAATTAACTTATAATTTATAATATAAACATGATACCCACCTCAATTCCATGCTTGAAACTTGTCCTAAGCATCAATTTCTCCATTGCTTCTTTCCTTCATCCAAATTAAAATTCTCTAATCCATAATCACCCAAATTAAACATCACATAAGGCAAATCACCAAAATTAACTTTAAAAATCACAAACCCATAACATTCTTAAGCTATCTAAACCAAAAACCCTTTAAAATTACAAAGATCAAAAATCGTCTCTTACCTTAATCCTTCTCCATTTTCGGAAATTCTTAGCTCCATAGGAAGCTTTCATCTTTTTCCACATTTTTCCTCTTGAATCAACTAAAAAATTGCACTCGAAGCCTACAAAAATTCGAACCCTAGCTCTCTCTTTCTTCTTTCTTCTTCTCCCTTTTCTTTCCATCCGAAACTCTCCTCTCCTTTCTTTCTCTTCTTCTTTTGTTCTTTTCCTCTTAAGTTTCAGGCTTCTCCTCCCTCTTAAATGACAACCCTTAATTCTTGTCTTTAATGAAAGAGAAATGACCATAAAACCCTTCCTTAAAAGCCTAGAAACTTAAAAAATTAAGTAACCTTCCAATTTTGCCCCTAAAATTTATTTTAATTCATGCTTACTTTAGGACATTTTTCTAACCATCAAAATAAAGGAATTTGCTAAAACTTACTTCTAGAGAAATGTTCCTCATTGCCTCAATTTCATAACTCTACCAAAATCATTTAATTTGGTGCACTAATCCAAAAGTTATTCTCCAAACATTTCAGATTATTCTTATGCTAGCACATTTTCCAACGATTTACTTCCATCCAAAAATTGACACTCTTAAAGACTAAATTGAAATTCAATTTCTTCAGAAAATTTGTATCCCTATTTCTCTAGTTTAATACAAATCAAGAATCACCTCATTTGGATGACTAGACCAAAAGTTATGGCCAAAATACTTTCAGCTCTTATTAATCCAAGACTGCACACTAAACTCGACTTCAATTCAGAAATTAAAAGTCTTAGGGGCTAAATTGAAATTCAATTCCTTCATATGACTTGTAGCCCCATGTCTCTATTTTATTTTTCAACAAGGATAAGGTCAATCGGATCTCCACAGATCAAGAATTTACCAAAATACTGAACCATGTTCAGAAAATTATCCAACTTACTTTGATTAAATCAATCATCCTCAATTTAATCTAAAAAATTTACAATTTCTCATAAAAAAATAGGGAAAGATCTTAGGAATCCAACTCTTTAAAAATTAAGTCAATTGGATGTCGTACGGAAAAGATATAAGCAAAAGATTGAGAGAGGGTCGGATTGGGAAGGAAATAACAAAAACAGAAGAAATTTTCATATATATATATATATATATATATACCATCTAGGGTGTATGACGTACGGTTTGGTGTACGGTGTACAGTGCAGTACGGCGCAGGTGCCCTCTTCGCGCACAGTTTAATCAAATCCAGGTGGTGTTGCAGGTGGTCCAAATGGTTCTCCATTTTCTTCTAACTCAAGAAGTGTGAAATCTATGAGAGTTTTCATCTCATATCGACAATTCCTGATATATTCCAATATCTGAAGTTACTTTGACATGAAATACATAATAGCTTTAAAATCTGGCCTTCTTATCTCTCTATTGTTTTCAAGTTCAGCAGAATATTGTAATCTGATTTCATTTATCAAATGGTTAATGCTATCTCTTGATCCTAAATCTAGCCTAACTAAGTGTTCTCTATATGCTTCGACGTCCATTGGTGGGTTTATGAAATTTCTTAGTTCCATTCTATAGTCATCACAAACATGATATATAGAAATAGGTCCAACACGCTTCCTTACCTAGTTTTCGGATTGACCAAAATATTGCCAGGTCATACCATGAAGCTTTTACCGAGCGTTTCAGCCCCAACCTTAATCCTTGAACATAGAATCAAGGTAACTCTTCTATAGTTCCTTCAGTAATATTCAGCACAACCTTGTTTCATTTCCAACCTCAAGGCGTAAGAAAATAGGTAAAGGAGTTTGAAGGAGTATATTGCTCTAAGTGTTTGTGAGCTATAGAACGAATATAAGAAAAGGAGTTTATTTATGATGCATGGGATGGGAAAGATTACAAAGAAGAGGTTGTTTTTTCCGTGTGTCCCCCTCCACTTCCCTAGGATTACATTATATAGGCAGGAAAAGTAAAATACTATGCTAGATATTTTTGCTATATTACAAAGTCCAGTACATCTTTTTATTTATACCGAACACGTAGGGCATCTGCTTTTTAGCTGGCAGGCTTTTAGTCACTGTCATCTTTAGTGGAGTTACTGTTATCCTTTCTAGCTGGTGTCGTATCTTTTTTCTGTGTACATGCTGGACAAATATCTCTCTGATGTCTTCGAAACTGACAAATCTTTTGTTGGGCTGTGAGACTTGATTTGATTACCCCCGATTCCAGTAGTTTCATCTTTGTGCGTAGATAATTTTAGGCTACTACTGGAGTAGTCTTTGTGGGTGATATCATTACTGATGAATGTATCTTTTGTCCGCCATATGTTCGGAATCCCTTCTTGAAACTAGCTTCTATCCCTTGGAGGACTAGCCTTATTCCGATTGCTCTTCTGTAATGAATATCTTTTTCTTCAAATTTTATAAAATCTTTAGATTTATTCTAGTTTACAGATATAAAAAAAGATTATGCTTTTCCCAGCTGAATCAGATGACAAGCTGGATATCTACCATCAGTATCAAAATCAGGTCTTGCAGATAAGAATTTTAATACCAAAATATCTGTTGGAGTTATGGTGGGATTATTGAGATAACAATCTCGAACCCCATCTTTTATCCATTGAGGTAATAAGCTAATTTTAGGAAAAGTTGGAGATGATAAATATATCGAGTTTAATACTCAAAAATCATACTAATATCTAATTTCTTGAGGATCTGATTCTTGTAAATAATTGATTCTTGGATAAATACATGAGAAATCAATGTATCTGGTTTCATTATTCGAAAGATGGAATAGGTCTTTCATAATCTTCTGTCGTTACTCAACGTCTGGGGAAATCATGGCTAATTCTTTTAATATCTGTGGGGTAATATAAGGACCAGGAGAGAAGTTGGGCCTTAAGTCCATCTTGCATTCTTTAAGGAAAGTCTTCTTGAGGGTTTCCTTAGGTATAAGGTTATCGGATTTTGGATTACATGATCTTGCAAAATATTCTGTCAGTTTGAGACTTATCTCTTCACAGTTTTCCACATTCATCTGCATGAGTTCACTTCCTCTTTTTAAAAGACTTGACACTTCACGGGACATACTTGGAAGATTAGCAATATCGATAAAGTCTGAAAGATTATCTTTAATATGACGTAGTTCAGTATCCATTTTGCGTATTTCTTCAAGTATCTTGAGACGATGGTCTTCCATCCCTGGTGAGAAAATCTGCTAGAACATTTTTGTCAGATTTCACAATTTCAATATCAAAAATGTAATCAGAAAGTAATGTTTTCCATCTAAGTAATCTTTTATATTCTGGTCTGATTGTGTAACATCCCGTCCCCAAATGAAGGGTGAGGAATTATTTTATGCTCTTTATTTAGTAATTGATGCATTATTTGTGTTGTCTTAAACATTAGTTTCATGGTATTTAGGATTTGATTGTATAGGTATAAGTGCATGTTTATGTGAGGCTAAATGATTGAACATGTGTTGGATTGGTTTTGGATTTGGTTTTGGATTTGGTTTTGATGTTTAAATAATGTTAGATAAGTGGTAAATTCAAGTAAAAAGATTGTATGTTGTGTGCTGCCAAATTTGTGCTTTATTACTCAAGTAAGTGTCTTGATGAATTTGTGGTTGATCTCTTGGCTAAATGGGATGTTTATCGATGGGGCATTGATGTTTACATGAAAGGAGTAGGATTTAGTATGAAATCTGGAAAATGGAATTTGTGCATGCTTCAGGTATTTGTTTATAACTTTTGATGTAGTTATGCTATTGAGTTAAGGTTTGCTTTAAATTAAACTTGAGAAGTATGGCTAGAATTTCTATGAAGGAAGTTCTGGCCAATTGTGGCTTGAAGAGCTTTGAATTTGGCTCGGAAGTTGAGATGGGTGTTGGATGAATAGTATCAGGATCTTGGTTCCGTTATTGACGACCTGAAACTTTGAGAATTTTTCTAGGATAAAGGAGACAGGTTTTGTGAAATTGGTATTACTGAAAGTTGAAGATTTATGTGTTATCTTTCTAACGCCACTGAGTATGATATTTTTCGATGTGTAGATCGCAAGTTATGGCCTGATAATGTTCAGGTGATAATTCAACCCAAATTGTGTTTTGGTGTGCAAATGCTCTAAGGGTATAGATTTTGTGCTCTTTGTGTTCTGACATTTATTTGGGACTATAAAGGGTGAAATTGGCTTGAGTGACATTCTGGAAAGTTGTAGAGGATTGTTATAGCTTTTTAATGAGGTATTTTATGCGAATTTTGGATGTAAGGACTGTTAGATATAAAATTGTAAAGTTTTGGCTATGGATATGGTCATAGCTGTTTTAATACTAATTAACAGGGCAGGCACATTAATGGGTGGATTCGACCTAATTAGAGTTGGAATTTGCCTTGAAGTCCTTCCTGAGAATTGTAGTAGATTGTCTAAGCTTTTTATTGCTATATGGTATGGAAATTTTTGCCAAGGGGATGTGGAGTCATGAATGTTGAAAGATTGGGTTTCTGTTGAGGATAAATGGGGTAGGCTGAACCTTTGTTTGCGAATTTGATTTGGTTAGAGATGGAATTGGCTTCTAAGTTATTCCTGAAAGATGTAGCATTTGTTTTGCTCTTTCTATTGATATAAAATTTGAAATTTTTGGCTAAGGGGATGAAAAGTTATGATTTTTGGAAGTTCTAATGATGTTTAGTGTGAAGCTGATCGACCAGTCACCTTTGAAGGACTTTTTGACCCCTTTAGAGACCGAACTTGCTTTTGAATCCTTCAAGAAAATTGTAGATATTTCTTTTATTTTTCCAACGATACCAAGTTTGTCAAATTTAGAGTTCGGAGTCAAAATATATGAAGGTCAGAAGTTAGGAGGTCGGAGCGCAAGCGATCGAGCGCGCCCGAGCTATCGAGCGCCCGCGTGCCCATTTGGGCAAGCGCAGCGCTCGGCCACTAGCCCGATCGGGCGAGCGAGGCGCCCGCGGGGTTGATTTTCTACCGGCCGACCTCTCTCTGCTCTTTTGGCCATAACTTCTTCGTCCGACCTTCGATCGACCCGATTTTTGAAGCGTTGGATTCTTAAGATATTTTTCTATCTTTCCATGCTAAATAGACCGGTTTTGGCATTAAATGGAGAAAGATCGACCCGATTAAAGTGAGCTGACTTGTGGAAAAAGTCTAAACATCATTCGGTATTTTAGAGATATCTTGAACTATAGAGCTTAGATCGATCTGATTCTTCTTGAAAATTAAAGTAGAGACATGGATCTACAATTTATCTAAAGGAGCTGATTGACAATTTAGCCTCTAAGACTTTCAATTTCTGGATTGAAGTTAGGTGTAGTATTCAGTCTTGGCTTTGTAATAGTCTGAACAGAAGTCGGTATTTGGGAGATATTTGAGCTATAGAGCTCCAATAGATCGGATTCTTATTTAAAATGAAACTAGAGACATATATCTACAAGTTATATGAAGGAGCCGATCGACAATGTAGCCTCTAAGACTTTCAATTTCTGGATTGAAGTTAGGTGTAGTGTTCAGTCTCAGCTTTGTAATGGTTTGGACAGACTTCAGTATTTTGGAGATATTTTGAGATATAGAGCTCCGATCGATCTGATTCTTGAAGCAATGGATTCGTAAGATATAGAGGAACATCTCTATAGAAGAAAGTTTTGTCAAATTGTTTTATCTATCTGATCGAAATAAAGGGCCAAGATGTTAGTTTTAAAGGCAAAAAGGAAGGGCATTTTTGGAGCATCACTTAAAAGGTTAAGTTTATAGGCTTAATTGGAGGGGCATATGGGTCATTCCTCATTCATTAAATGACATGGCACTATAAAAGCAAGTGGAATGTCGTCCTTCCTTGTAGGAAGCGATACAAAAGAGCAAAACAGAAAAGAAAGAAGAAAAGAGAAGAGTCGAGAGCCTTCGGATGGGAGAAGAAGAAAGAAGAAAGAGTAAACTAGGTATTGATTTTTCTAAGCCCTTCAAGAGGGATTTTCATGGTTCTCAAGAAGAAAAAAACGTAGAGGATGATGAGAGCTTCCATCCAAGCCAAGAAATTCATTGATGGGTGAAAGATCAAGGTAAGATTGAGATTTTTTTGTTTGTTAAATTTTGAAGGGGTTTGGTTCATATGGCTTAAGATTGGTATAGGGTTGTGTTTCCTAAGCTCAATTTTAGTGTTTATGCAGTATGTGATGTTGAATTTGGGTAATTGTGGCTTAGGGAATTTTAACTTGGATGAAGGAAAGAAATGATGAAGAAATTGATGCTTTGGATAAGATTCAAGCATGGATATGAGGTGAGTGACCTAGACGGTTCCTCAGTTATTATGTGCTTAAAATTTTGCCTTTATAAAACTGTTGTGAATAATGGTGGGTTAGTGAATTGCGTTTGATTATGGATTCCAGACAGAAGGTCCGATGATATGGGAGATTATGACATCGAAGTGTAAATTGTCTGTGAATTTGGACCCTCCGTGTTTGAAATGTGCATAAATAGGATTGTAATTAAAATGTGATTGTGAACTATTTATGTGATTGTGAACTATTTGGGATTGATTGTAATTGAAATACTGCACTTTTTTTTGACATATGCATTCCATGCATGAGTGCAAAATTAGATAATGGTAGTTGTGATCGGAGTAGCCATCGAGAGTTAATAGCTCACCGTAATTGGGCCTTGAGCCCACAGTGATTTCAGAGCTTCATGCTTAACGATTAATGCACCCATATTGGGACAGTTTGAGCGCTTGGTCACAACACTGTAATAAATGGGAAAAGTGTCACATACGCATTCCATATGCATTTGAGTGAATAATTTGATTTGGTGAAAGGTAAACCTTATACTTATGTGATCGACAAATGTGTATTTAGATATGAACGAAACTGTGAAATGTTCCACTTCAAGGGTGAAATGTCGGACTAAAGTCTAATGATATGAGAAGTGATTGAAGGGATAGATAATTGTGGGTGATACATTGTGACATATGCATTACATATATGAATGCATGATCAGATAATGGCCATTGTGACTAGAGTAGCCACCGATCAGAGCTATAAGCTCAACGATTAATGAGCCCTATATGGGACAGCTATCAATGAGCCCTACATGGGACAGTTATTAATGAGCCCTACATGGGACGGTTATCAACGAGCCCTATATGGGACAGTTTAGGCACTCGGTCACAACAGAGTAACAATTAGAAAGTGAGTCTCATATACACTGAGTATGCATGATATAAATGATTTAATGATATTGAATGTAAAATAACTGAACAAGTTTATGTGATTCAATATGGTTGTAAATGAAATTATATGAATATGGAAAATAATGTGATATAGGAAATAAAGTGAGATTGATTCAGTGATTGAATGTGAAATAATATGAACATGTGCGAAATTGGAAAAAAATGTGTAATGAAATATGACTTATGAAATATATGTCTTATGTGATATGTGATGAGTGAGCCATCGATGATAGTCACTCACTGAGTTCGAAAAACTCACCCAAAATTTGCAATTATTTTTCAGGATTCAAGTAAAGGATAGAAGTCGGTATTAGTTCGCGTCTGCATTGCATGTTTTTATTTATGTACTGATGTAGTACCCCACTCCCGCAAGACCTGAACCCGATATCGTGGGTGATATCTGAGTCCGTGCCTCACGAGAGTGGTATGCTAGAGTACTCGAATACCGTCAAACATTCAGTATAAATTTTTTTAAAACATTTTAGGTCATCATAATCTGATCCTGATTTAGCCATCGAATGTACAAAAATTCATAATCACATTGGGCCCAATTTTATTCATAAACATTTCAGTGATCACATTACAATCAATAAAATTACAATAGCCCATTTGAGACCCACTAGAACTACAACACTAGTTTTTAGGCCTTGAAGAGTACTCCGTTAGACACGGGAGTATGCCTACTGCATGCCAAGAAAAGATAGGGGTCGGGATCAGTTCGCTTCTGCATTAGTGTCATCTTACTTTTATACAATTATGTTAGTCATTTTTAGTATTAATTCTTTAATTTTGATGCCATGTGAGGTATAGTAGTGATTGCTCGTAGTTCACTCTTATCGTAGAGTATGTATCGGAATGACTTATGGGCATCCCGATGTATACCCTATGGTAAGGGGGTGCTACAACTGAAGTGTATATTTGTATTTGGAAAATAAGCCCGAGTGGCTATTTGAAATTGTATATAATGAATTTGTAAATGATTGAATGAGGACCCAACTTGGGCATTGATTTCCGCATATTTTGTTATGTGAAAAAAATGTTTCGACTACTGAATGAGTGTTTTAGCACGCCACCCTCGCGGGGCACGAACTCGGATATCACCGTCGATGTCGGGTTCGGGTTGCACGAGAGTGGGGTGTTACAACTTGGCATATTATTTTTAATGAAGGCTTTAACCTGAGTATTATCTGTTCTTAACAAAAACTTTTTGGGAAGTAAAAAGTAATAAAACTTTTTACCACTCTTGACTATAGCAAGTAATTCTTTTTCATTTATATGATATTTGCTTTCAGTATTACTAAAGATTCCTGAACAATATCTGCAAGGAATTTCTCCTATCTTTTCATTATTAGTATTATAATCTATTTTCTTTAAAACACCACTCCAATAATTTTCAAAAGCATCTGTTTCAAGTATTAAGTCATCTGTATTACTAGGTAAATATAATTTTGGTAAATTACTACATAATTCTTTTATCTTTTTGACTTGGTTTTCTAATTTTGGTGTGAAATTAAATATCCTATCTTTTTTCAATAAATCTTGAAAAGGCTTTTTCAGTTTGGCTACGTCTTTTATAAAATTTGTAGCATATGTCAAAATTCCTAAAAAACTTTGTACTTGTTTTTTATCTCTTAATTTATCAGGAAATGTAGTAATCTTTTCTAAGATATGGCTCTGTAATTCAATTCCTTGTCCATCCACTTGCATTCCTAAAAATTCTATCTTGTTTTGTAATATTTTTTTATTTCTTTTTTGATAAGCCTATCCCATGATTTAAACAAATATCAGCAAAATTATCTAATTGTCTTATATGGCTATTAATGTCATTGGATGCAATGAGAATGTCATCAATATAAACAAAGATAAAATCATAACTTTTAAAAATATTATCCATTTTCCTCTGAAATATCTGAGGTGCATTTTTTAATCCAAAGGGCATTACAAGCCATTCGTAATATCCTTGTGGAGTGGAAAAAGCTGTATAACTAATACTATCAGGATGCATTTTTAATTGCCGAAAACCACTTTTACAATCAAATTTAGAAAATATGTTTTTATTTCTAGTTCTATTTATTAAACTTTCTTTGTTGGGGAGAAAATATCTATCAAATACTGTATTATCATTTAATTTTTATAATTTATCCTAGCTTTTCCTCTAACTTGTTCTGCATGTTTTCTGACTATGAATGCAGGGGAACTATGAGGTGATTGGCTAGGTCTAATTAATCCAGCATCTAATAGTTCTTTTATTTGTGTTTGAAATTCTTTTTGATCTTCCTCATTATATCTCATTGGTTTTACTCTTATAAATTTATTTTTGTCTATCATTTCTAATTTAGCATAAATATGATTTTTATCCCAAAATTGTAAAGGATTTTCAGTAAATCATTGTTCTAATTTTAGAGTGACTTTATCTATTGCAAAACCAAGTTGCCTTAAACCTAATTGATATTGTAACAAAGGTTTAGTTTTAGGAAAAATCGGTTTTTCCGTATACCCAATATCACCATGCTGGGCTGTGCGAGGGATAAAGGAAATAGGGAATGGTTTAGCATAGGCATGTTTAAGTCGTTTAACTGTTATCAAATGATGACAAGGTTTTTTAAAAAATATCTGATTAGCGATTGTATCAAAGGTGATTTTATGAAATAATTGTAAAAAATTATTTCCTAATAATATATCTGTGCCTGTGGTATGAAAATAAAATGGTGGACATTTTATCAAGAATGATCCTAATAAAATTATTGGTTTTTCTATTCCTTTAGAAATTTCAATAATATTATTAGATATATCTCTCTCTTTAATTATGGGTAAATCTTTATGGTATTCTTATGGATAACAATCTGTTTTGCATAAACATGCTCCCGAGCCACTATCGATAAATGTAGCAAAATATTCTGCCCCATATTCCTTATAGGTTAGTCTATAGGAATATATATACTATATGGACTTGTCATTTTGGTATATAAATTAATTTTCCATTATATGTTATCTTTAATCCATAAGTGTTAATCGATAAGGTTTAACATTTTCTAGAAATGTTATTCTAACATTATTTCTAGTGTATTATTAAATCCTTCATTTTCTATTAACAATCTAATGGGTAATATATCTTGTCTAAATCTTATTAAGGTTTCTATTGCTTCATTGATTGTATGTATTTCCCATTAAAATTTGTATATTGATGAGGTTCATCTAATTTATATTTTGTAATCCATTGCACAATTTATGACTGATATAATTACCATTTGCTCCTGTATCTATTAAAATAGTAACTAGGACAAAATTTATTCCATCATAATATTCTCCTTTTATTTTATAATTTCTTAAACTATCTTTTTTGCTAGTATTAAATTTTGGTTATATCTATTAGAGCTTAATTGTCTAGCTAAGGGATGACTAACAACATTAGTCTTTGTAAAAGATAATCTAGGTAGTATATTATTAGATAATATTAATGGTTTATCTTGTATTTATATATATATAACCGAAATTTTCAAAATTCATAACTCTTGTTCCCAAACTCTAAATTTGACAAATTTGGTATCAATAGAAATCTCCAAGGAATCTCTACAAACTTCCATGAAGAACTCGAAAATCAATTCCATCTCTAAAGAGGTAAAAAATCCACTCGAAGTTTCTGTCCAAAATCATGTCACCCTAAATAGTCACATAACTTCTAAATTTTTATGTTTCAACTCCACGGTCCAAAAATGTCATACTTTATATCAATGAAAAGATAAAAAAACAACCTACAACTTGAAGTGAATCACACGTTAATACAGCACTTAGAAAACGATATTAGAATGCACGAGAAGGGGGGGGTTGAATTGTGTATTCCCTTTTATAAATCTTTTGAACTATTTGTTAGAAATAAAATTCTTTCTGTAATTGTTTATAGATTCGATTAATCAAACTTTTCAATCCGTGTATATAAAAAGTAAGTAATGATAAAATTTGAAACTAAAATAGAGATAGAGAGTAAGAGTGGTAGACACGAAGATTTATCTGGTTCACCCCAAACCGTGGGCTATGTCCGATCCTCGAGTTTCTTCCGAGATTTTACTATCTCTTCAATCGTTACAAGTATTCTTTCACGAGCCTCTTGAGTCTCTACAACCAAGATTCTTTCACACTTAGCCTCTGCAGTTATCTGCATAACTTTTCTTCTCGAAAAATATTTGAACACTTGTTACAGAAAAATAGCACTCAGCTAAATCACTTTTTCACGTAGTAATTTTTCTCGCTATTTTGTGTAAGTATCTGTAAGTTTTTTGTGTAACTGTTTTGTGTAACTTTCCGTAACTTTGCAATCTTCGACTTCGACATGTATTTATAGCCTTCGTCTTCAACTGCTTCTTGATTCTTGAATCTTGAATCTTTAAAGAAACGGTTAATCAGTTGAGTTCTGTAACTAACTCGAACTGACTCTTGCGTCTTCTTCTTTTCTGCGTCTGCGTCTGCTTTTGTATTTGCGTCTGCGTTCTGCGTCTGCTTTGCATCTGCGTCTGAGTCTGCGTCTGCTTTGCATCTGCATCTGCGTCTGCGTTTGCTTTGCATCTGCGTCTGCGTTTGCTTTGCATCTGCGTCTGCGTCTGCGTCTGAGTTCGTCTATTTTGTTTTTCTTTGTATTTGATCTCTTTTTGTTATACATCAAAATCATATTTATGTAAAGTCATTTTGACTTAACAATCTCCCCCTTTTTGAGTATAACAAATTATATACAAGAAAAGAAAACAAAAATTTACAGATGTTACAAAAGTAAAACAAAACTTATCTTCTTCCTTTCTTCATCTGTTGTGGTCACACCTTCTTTGTCTGAACATCCTCTCCTCTTTTGTTCATTTTCTTCTTTTCCTGCTCTCCTCTTATTTGTTATAATAAAAAATGATTAATGATTCTGGCTCTTCAGCAGTTCTGCTATCATCTTTTTCAGATCATTCACCGTCTCCTTCATGTCGTTGAGTTCACCACGTAATCTGCTAACTTCATCTGGTGGATCAACCGATGAGGAGGCTTGATCAGTATCTGCTGATGGAGGAGTGAAGGGAATTGAAGTAGTGTAAGCATCAGAGGATGGAATGTAGTCTTCATTGATCTCAAAGGTACGTGGACGAATGAACGTTTCAGCTTCAGGAAGATTTAAGTCAAAAGGAACAGGCAGCATCAGCAACTATCTTCCTTGCAGGGGTATTGCTTGTGTTTGTATAGACAGTGTATTAGACAAAGGGCTAATATGTAGAACTGTCTGAACAAGGAACTCAATAAATGTTCCTGTTCTTATTCTTCCCCCTACTGGACAGTCTTTCTCCTTATTAGTATAGCTGCTGCTCGCTTTATCTGGATTCTGTGCAGGAGTGCATGCCTCATCAATTCTTCACACTTCTTCTGCAATCTGATCTGCGGACAGATCATTACTAGCATCATCTTCAGGAAATAATTTTGACTTCCCCCTAGTAAAATCTAGTGGATATCTTGGCTGTATATCTGGCGCAACCATTATCTCTGTGTTCTTTGTGATTGGGAAAATAGTACATGGGTTGTAGGGACGTTTTGAAGGATATGGCATTGTAGCAGCAAATCCCAAAGTATCATAGAAGATCTTTTCATCTTCTTTGAGTAACTCCCATGTGTTACGATTAATCACCATAGGTTGTACCACAGCTACTATCTTCTTCACTGGTTGAACACCGATTGCAATAGCAGTCCTTTGTCTGGTAACTACTTCCACCATTTTGATCTTCAACTTCTGTTTCCTCAAAAACTTATGGTAGTTGTATACCATCAGACACGGTTTATCATCATCCGAATCTAATACTGCTGTTGCCTCTTGATGTACTTCAGTAGGAGTCACCTAATCCGGGCTTTCCTCTACTGGCTCCTCCTGTTGAGCAATAGGTGTTTCCTGAACCGTGCTTTCTTCCACTGGTTCCTCCTGTTGAACAATAGGAGTTTCCTGAACTGTATACTGCTCAGTTTCTGTTTCTTCTTGAATAGCATCAATAGTTTCTTTCTGTTGACTAACTTCCTCAGCAATTGAAATGTTCTTCTTTTGACTAACCTTCTTAGTCTTTGCTTCCTTGATCGGTCTTCTGATTTCTTTCTTTGGAGATTTTCCTCTCTCAGATTTTGATTTTCTCTTCCTCTCAGTCTCTTTGGATTTTATGGCCGTATCATCTTCCAGAATAGAGACTAAGGATCTTGTGGCTCTGGGTGCACAAGATTTAGAGGTTTCTTCTCGAGTCTGTTCTCTGGCAATCTTTTCTTCTTGTTGCCTCAGAGTCCTAATCCTCGGAGATCTTTTTGTTTTCTTCACAACTTCGCTCAAAAGACTTTCTCCTCGTCTTTTTGGTGCACTTTGTTCTGTCCTCTAGGATTGGCTTTCTTTGAGATGAGGACTCGCCTGTTTCATGAGAGGTCTTCCTAACACTCTCCTTAGTTCATCCATGAGCGATCTGGTACTCACTGGGATTGAGAACTTGGGCGGAATCTTCTTCATCTGCGCTCCCCTCGGTTCTTGACTTCCTTGAAGAGTCGGCTTGGTCTTTGTCTACTGTGCTCAGACCCATTTGCCGTATTGTGTGTGCATCGATCTTGCTCTTCACAGGAACAATTCTTCTATTTCCTAGGTGCAGACGAATACCAGATTCCTTAAAAATCCTCGTCAGAAGCATACCATAAGGATAACTAGTTGAATCCTTTATCCCCTTAATCATATAATGAAGGATCAAGAAGGGTAAATCTATGGGATTTCGATTCAATAGGTAGAACAGACATTGTTCATCCAGGGTGGTCACCAAATGTCTTGAACCGACTCTGGGTAGAATGCAATTAAACAAAATTGCGTGAAGCACCTTAGCCTTTGGAATCAAATTGGATGTCTTCCTCTCCTTTGAATCATTTGTGCCATATAGTTGCCTCTTGATATCTTCTTCCTTCATACCGACTTGGGACATCCATCCGGCCTTGGTAGACAGTTTCTCACCAACCGATGGACAATCGATCACCTTCTTTATAAGCTCCTTTGTCACAACAACAGATATTTTATCTACAGAAGATACGATGGTGTTGTCTATTAGTTGAGCGTTCTTCCAAAACTCATATACCTCATTTGTGTATACAGGTTCTTGCGTCTGGAAGAAGTTCCTCCAACCAGCTCTTACGATTTCTGGTTCTACATCCATGCCGTCTCTTCTTAGTGACTCAAAGTTCATATGTCTTCCATGAATCATAGCTACTTCCATTGTGTAGAGCAAAAACTGTCTTCTGGAGAACTTTTTGAGTGAGATGTTTTGAGAGAATTGGTAAAGTAGAAATGAACCGTCAGGAGATGATGAAAAGACTGCTATAATTTCACCTTCAGTCTACTTGTAGGATTATAGTCCGGTGAGTTCTAGAATCATTAAGAACCTCGATATTATCAGATTTTTCCCTCCAAAAATCTTTCTTGTGAGAGAAGTTACCAGTTGTAACTCACTGTAACTAACGTCGTTAGTTTTGACGTTACTTTAGTCCTGACTGTTCACTTAACATAACCATGTTAAGATTGCGTCTTATCTTCTGGAACCGTTCTTCACTCAGTGGTTTAGTGAAGATATCTGCCCACTGAAGTTTTGTTTCAACGAACTGTAGAAGCACCACTTTCCTCTGAACATAATCTCTAAGGAAGTGATGTCTGACTTCTATATGCTTCACTCTGGAATGCTGAATTGGATTCTTTGATAGATTGATTGCACTGGTGTTGTCGCAATAGATTGGAATCTCCTCTCTTGGAACTGAATAGTCTTCAAGTCGATACTTGATCCACAGCGTCTCATGAGCAAAGAACTTCATGCGGTACATATATTCTACGCTTCAATGGTTGATAGAGCAATTGAGCTTTGCCTCTTGCTTGACCAGGAGACTAGATTTCCTCCAAGAAAGTGACATCCTCCACTTGTGCTCTTCCTTTCGATTCCATCTCCGGCATTGTCCGCATTGCAATATCCAATTAACCTGAAATCTTTACCTTTCTCAAACATTAAGCAAAGATCAGTAGTACCTGCGAGATATCTCAAAATTCTTTTAACAACAATAAAATGAGACTCTCTAGGATCGGCTTGAAATCTTGCACACAAGCATACATCGAACAAAATATCAGGTCTACTTGCATGAAGATACGATGAGAACCGATCATCCTCTATATAGGGTTTGATCCACCTTCTTACCAAATTCGTCTTTCGACAAAAGGTTTGAAGGATGCATCGGAGTTGCCATAGGCTTCACATTATTCAAATCAAATTTATTCAACAACTCTTTCACATACTTTTGTTGATGAATGAAGATCTTCTCTTCGGTTTGCTTAACTTGCAAACCAAGAAAGAACTTTAACTCACCCATCATACTCATTTCAAATTCTTTCTTCATTAGACTTTCAAACTTCAAGCACAACTCTTTTGAAGTAGCACCAAAAATGATATCATCAATGTAGATCTGTACTAAGATAAAATCATTCTGAAAATTCTTCCTAAAGAGCGTCTTATCAACTTGACCTCTACTGAAACCATTCTTTATTAAAAAGGTACTCAGACGATCATACCAAGCTCTAGGAGCTTGCTTCAGGCCATATAAGGCTTTGTGAAGTCTATAGACATAGTCTGGGTTTTTAACGTCTTCGAAGCCAGGTGGTTGTTTCACATACCCCTCTTCATCTATAAAGCCATTCAGAAATGCACTCTTCACATCCATCTGAAACAACTTTATATCATGACAGATCGCATATGCCAATAAAATCCTTATAGCTTCAAGTCTTTCTACTGGAGCATATGTTTCATTGTAGTCTATTCCTTCTTGCTGATTATAGCCTTGTGTTACTAATCTAGCCTTATTTCGACTCACGCTTCCTGATTCGTCTAACTTATTCTTAAAAACCCATCTGGTTCCTATAATGGATTTCTTAGGTGTTTTAGGAACTAAGGACCAGACGTTATTCCAAGTAAATTGATTCAGCTCCTCTTGCATGGCTAACACCCAAGCTTGGTCTTGAAGAGCTTCCTCAACCTTCTTAGGCTCTACTTCAGAGATAAAAGCTACATTAGCTTCTCTTCTGAATCTGGACCTTGTCCTAACGCCTTTTGAGGTCTCACCGATAATTAACTCTTCTGGATGAGAATTTTTATACTTCCAATTTCGTCTTAGTTCAATAGATTCTGGAATATCCTCAATTTTGTTCTCATGAGTGTTTGATGAAGGAGTTTCTGTGGTATCATCTAAGTTCTTTGAAGGACCTTCATTCTCCATGTCATCTTCCTTATGGGGTTGAGAGCTATCATCAAACTTGACATGGATGGTCTCTTCAACATGGGTCGCAACAGAATTCTATTCTGAATATAGCATGCTGTATTCACAGCTTCTGCCCAGAAATACTTAGGAAGATTCATCTCACATAGCATGGTCCTTGCCATCTCTTGAATCGTCCTATTCTTCCTTTCAACAACTCCATTCTGTTGTGGAGTTCTAGGGACCGAGAAGTTGTGGGAAATTCCATTCTCCTCACAGAATACTCTAAACTTCTCATTTTCAAACTCTCCACCATGGTCACTCCCGATCTCAAGCATGGACATTCCTTTTCATTCTCAGTAACTTTCGGATAAGGTTCTAAAGCACTTAAAAGACTCATCTTTGTGTGATAAGAATAATATCCAACAAAATCGAGTAAAGTCATCAACAATAACAAGTCCATATTTCTTTACGCCAAGACTTATTGTCCTTGTTGGACCAAATAAATCCATATGTAACAATTCTAAAGGTCTCGATGAGGTTACAAAACTTTTAGAAGAAAAAGAAGTTTTAACTTGTTTTCCTTTCAAACAATTTTCACAGAAAAATTCTTTGTCAAAACTTATCTTTGGCAAACCTCTTACCAAATCATGTTTTACTAATTTTGAAATATGTTTCAAAGAGACATGACCTAGCTTTTTATGCCAGATTAGTCTTTCTTCTTCAGAAGATAGAAAACATGAAATATTTTGACTTTGAAAATCTTTTAAATTGATTTTGTAAAGATTGTTTCTTCTCTTTGCAGAGAAAAGTATAGGCCCATCTTTATTTCTGACTTCGCAAAGATTCTGATTGAATGTAACTATGAAACCAGAATCACACAATTGACTGACGCTAATCAAGTTATGCTTCAGACCATCAACAAGCAGTACATTATTTATGCATGCAAAAGAATCTTTACCTATTTTCCGATTCCAATAATTTTGCCTATTTGGTTGTCTCCGAAAGTTCTTGATCCTCCTTCTTATCTTGAAGGTCTAGGAACATAGACTTTCTTCCCGTCATATGTCATGACATCCACTGTCTAAATACCAATGGTATTTGCCGTATCTTCCAAGGAAGGATATCTGTAGGAGAAACTATTTTATTTTTTGGTACCCAAATTTTCTTGGGTCCTTTACGGTTAGTAGTATGCATATGAAGTGATCTTTCATGCATATAACTAGGACGTTGATTAAAATGAATTATCCTATAACTTCCTTTTTGAAAGACAGATTTTTTACAAGACTGAGTCTTGTTTCCTGTAAACCCTAATCCAGTCTTATCACTCGGATGTCTACATTTTCCAAGCATTTCATTCATTTTCTTTGTACTTTCTGTGAAAGTAGCTAAATCAGCTGATAAATTCTTAATCCTTAGTTTAAGTTGATTGATCTTTTCTGATCTGTCTACAAACTTCCTTTTATCTTCTAATTGTTTCTTTAAAGAAATATTTTCTCTCTATTACCTCAAGATGTCTAATATTTTCTACATACTTTTTCTTTAACGACTTGTCTTTGTTTCAGAATAGCATGAGAATCTTCTAATAGTTCTGAGTATGCATCATGTAAATTATCGTAGTCAGATTTTACCTCCTCATCACTATCTTCCTTGGCCATCAGGCAGATGTTTGCATGTTCTGATGACTCAGAACCTGTATCTGATTCGGATGAATCTAGGTCCTCCCAAGTTGCCATCATGCTTTTCTTGCCTTCTCTACTCTTTTTTGATTTCTTCTTGAGAGTAGGACATTCAGACTTGTAGTGTCCAGGCTGATTGCACTCGTAGCAGATAATAGAAGACTTCTCTGGTTTAGCTTCATCTTTCCCATTCTTTCTGAATGTCTGGTTCCCTCTGGGCTTCTTCTTCCACATGCGTCTTATCTTTCTGGAGATGAAAGATAATTCGTCATCTTCATCACTTGACTCTGATTCTGATTGGCTGGAGTTGTCATCCTTTGATTCTTCAATTTTCAATGCTTTTGATGACTTCCTCCTTCTCTGAATCTTATGATTCTTCTGTCCGGCCTTCAGTGCTATCGACTTGTCCCGCTTGGGCTTGTCTTCAGCATTGAGTTCAACTTCATGAATCTTTAAGGATCCCAAAGAACTCATCCAAATTTAACACGCCAAGTCTTTGGCTTCTTGCACCGATAACTTTAGATCTCCATCTCTTAGGAAGACTTCTTAGAATCTTTCGAACATGATCTTGATTGTTGTATGTCCTTCCAAGAGCTTTCAATCCATTGACAATTGTTTGAAATCTTCCAAACATTTGATCAATAGATTCTTCATCTTCCATCCTGAAAAGTTCATATTGATGCACAAGAATACTTATCTTGGATTCTTTAACTTGGCTTGTGCCTTCGTGAGCAATGGACAATGTGTCTCACATCTCTTTTGCAGTGTCGCAACCGTGCACTTTGTCGTACTCGCTCCTGCTTAGGGCACACGTCAAGAAAAATTTTGCCTTTGAATTTAGCTGTATTCTTGCTTTACGATCACCGTCCATCATTAGTGGAATAGAATTGCCTTCTTCATCTACATGTGTATAAGGTCCGTTCTCTATTACGTCCCAAAGGTCGACATGAGTAGATTCGATAAATAACCGCATCCTATCTTTCCAGTAGTGATAGTCTTCTCCGTTGAATGCTGGAGGTCTAGTGACTGAGGCTCCTTCAGCGATGTATACATGTGACTCCGCCATTATCTTTAATCCACACTTCACCAAAGTGATTCTTGGATACCTTGCTCTGATACCAATTGAAGTGAATCACACGTTAATACAGCACTTAGAAAACGATATTAGAATGCACGAGAAGGGGGGGTTGAATTGTGTATTCCCCTTTTTATAAATCTTTTCAGAACTATTTGTTAGAAATAAAATTCTTTACAGAATTTTTTATAGATTTTGATTAATCAAACTTTTCAATACTGTGTATATAAAAAGTAAGTAATGATAAAATTTGAAACTAAAATAGAGATAGAGAGTAAGAGTGGTAGACACGAAGATTTATCCTGGTTCACCCCAAACCGTAGGCTACGTCCAGTCCTCAGAGTTTCTTCTGAGATTTCACTATCTCTTTAATCGTTACAAGTATTCTTTCACGAGCCTCTTCAGGTCTCTACAACCAGTATTCTTTCACACTTAGCCTCTGCAGGCTATCTGTACAACTTTTCTTCTCAAAAAAATATTTGAACACTTGTTACAGAAAAATAGCACTCAGCTAAATCACTTTTTCATGTAGTAATTTTTCTCGCTATTTTGTGTAAGTATCTGTAAGTTTTTTGTGTAACTTTTCGTAACTTTGCAATCTTCGACTTCGACTTGTATTTATAGCCTTCGTCTTCAACTGCTTCTTGATTTTTGAATCTTGAATGTTGAATCTTTAAAGAAATGGTTAATCAGTTGAGTTCTGTAACTAACTCGAACTGACTCTTGCGTCTTCTTCTTTTCTGCGTCTGCGTCTGCTTTTGTATTTGCATCTGCGTTCTGCGTCTGCTTTGCATCTGCGTCTGCGTCTACGTTTGCTTTGCATCTGCGTCTGCGTCTACGTCTGAGTTCGTTTGTGTCCGACTTCGTCTGTTTTGTTTTTCTTTGTATTTGATCTCTTTTTGTTATACATCAAAATCATATTTATGTAAAGTCATTTTGACTTAACACAACTTTCATGAAGCACATAAAAATCAATTTGGCCTCTAAGGGAGTCAAAAACTACTTCAAAGTTTCTGTCCACTAATACTCTTCCCAAACAGTAACAACAACTTGTAAAAATCATAATTTCCTATTTCATAGCCCAAAATTTCCATACTTTACATCAATGGAAAGATCATAACAAATCTAAAACTTTAATGAAGAACTTCAAAGCAATTTTAACCTTTAGCTAAGTCAATTTTTCAATCAAAGTTTCTGTCATGTTAAAAATCACCTAAACACTATCCAAACTTCACACATTCACATCTTTCAATTCCCACGTCCAAAAATTGCATCTTATGCATCATTGTAAAGCTATGCGAAACCTCTATAACTTTTATGTAGATCTCTTACTCCAATTCAGACCACATCAATACAGAAATTGGCCTCAAAGCAGTACACACAAACTTATTCTAATGGTCATTTCTAAAAACAAAGCAAAATAATACTTAAATTTGAATGATCATAACTTTCAATCCCGATATCGAAAAATATCATACTTTATGGAGATAGAAAGCTCTCAACAGAAGCTACAAGTTTTATAAAGATTATTTTATCAAATTTTGCCTAAATCATCCAGAAAAATTTACAAAGTTTCACCCCAAAAAGTCAACTCTTCATCTCCAAAAAGTCAAACTTTCTGCCAGAAAAATGAATCATCCCATACCACATCCAAACTTCCAAAATTCATATCTTCCAATTTTCACAAAAAAATAACATATTATACATCAATGAAAAGATCAAAACTTAGACTACAATCTTCAAGAAAACTTTTTGGTCAAATTCTGACTCTAAGAGGGTCAAAAACTCATTCGTAGTTTCTGCTCATAATGAAAAATTTGACAGCATCTCCCCTAAATTTACACTAGCCAAATTCTTCAAACACCCACACAATTTACAGCACCTGCACAAACACTTCAATCATCCATATCAAAACACAATACACAATGCCTTATCTTCTTATCAAACATATACAAAACACAAGGAAACCCAAATGTCTTTCATTTCATCAAATGCTCATAAATTCATTTATACTTTTCATTTATTACAAAGAATCATACCATATTTCCTCATTTATTTTCATTTAATAATTTCTAATTTTCAAGAAAAGTTCAGGATCCAACACCACTACCAGTCTAGCACCCTCAATAAGGAGTTCACAACCCCTATATACTTGACTGATTACCATATTCCTCCCTTGAGGTGTACTAACAAGCAAAGGACTATTCAAAGGCACTGAATTCACACCATGTAAAATCATACTTGCAGAAACAAATAAATGTATGGAGCTAGAATTAATCAAAACATATACTTTGGAATTAAGTAACTGAGCCATACTCGTGACAGCTTCAGGTGCGACTGCAACTTCCTCCCTTGTCATGGCAAACACCCTTACCTGTGCTTGACCCCTTGGCCTTCCTGGAGGAATAACCTTCCTTGCAGCTCCAAAATTGCCCACCTCCGTGACTGGTCTGGTTCTCACTGTTTCTGCTCTCCTTGGGGCTTGCAACTACGACCCCTCCTGTCTTGTTACTTAGGGACAGTCCCTAATCATATATCCCTTCTCTACACATCAAAAACATGCTCAAAGTAACTTGAAGCACTCTCCTTGGTGAAGTTTCCTACAATACTCACATTAGGGGTTTGTGTATCTACTCCTCCCTATCCTTTCAGTGCCTCCCACATTTGAGGCTTGCCCTGAAACTGCCTTTGCCTGCTTGTTCTTGGCAGAGCCACTACTGACTCCTTCACTTTGTGTGTGGTAACTCCTTGTACTCCTCTCAGGCATTGGAGCACTCATCCCCTTCTTAGAAGACTGCTCCATGTTCTTCCTCTTCCTGCTCACTTCATTCTTTATATTCTCCAATTTTTCCGTCTAGAGTGTAGCATATACCAACTGTTGGTAGTCACAGAAGTTGTGGATCAATACTTTCTCCTTGATCCCCAATTGCAGTCCTCCCTCAAACTTGCGGCACTTATCTTCCTCGTTTGCCACGATGTTGGCCACATATCGGGAAAGCTAAGTGAACTTCAGTTCATATTCACTGACACTCATTTCCCTCTGTGTGAGTTTCAGAAATTTCCTAGCCTTCTATTGTACATAAACCCTGGAGAGGTACTTCTTCCTTAGCACTTCCATAAAATCTCTCCATGATAACACCGGAGGCATAACCTGACTGTGGGGCACGATTCCCACCAATGAAGTGCGTCCCCCTGTAGCAATCTCACTGCATAATCTATCTTCTCCTCATCTGAGCACTTCATATGAATCAGAACCCTCTCGGTCCTCTCCAATCAAGCTTTAGCCTCTTATGGATTCGTAGTTCTATTAAAATCTACCGCTCCATACTTACAGAGCTTGTCATACTGTCCACTCCTATCTATTGGAGCTTGCATCGGAACGTGTAACCCTTAGCCCATGGCATATGAAAAAGCCTGAGTGAAGGCTTGAAAGAACCGTGAATCCATGGGGTTTGTTTGAGACATCGGAGGACGCGGTGGAGGCACATCATGCTGCACACTAGGTACCTCAAAGTTTAGAGCAGAATGTGTTCCAGCATCTTGTGAGATATAGGATTCATTCGTGCTCCCTTGGCGAGAGTGAGATTGAGTCACAGCTCCTCGAGTTCTCTTTCGATGTGGCATATTACTCCTTCAATTCAAAACCATTGAAAACCTTTAGTTCATGCAAAAAAATTTTCAAAGAATGCAAAACAGTTCAAACCGTATAAAACCATTTGAAAACATGCGAAATAATTTAAAACAATGCAAGTTATTCATTTTAAAAAATAATGCATGTTCATTCATGTCTTATCCTACCCAATTCATGCCTAAACCTAGTCCTACACTTAGACCTAAACCTAGTCGCTTTGATACCACAACATGTTGGACCCCATTTTCGGAGCCCAACATCAGACATGGGAATATGAAGCCTGAGTTTGGAGGAAGGCTAAGAATTTGGAAATTTAAAAGAAAATTTCTTTAGAAAGCATAGGTGGGCTTCGTCGCAGCGAACATATGCGAGGGACTTCAAAGACCTTTTGGGTCAATTTCACCGCGGCGAAGTCATCACAAGAAAAACAAGATTTCCTTCAGGAGAATTACACCATGGTGAACTTTTGACTTCGCCATGGCGAAAGCCCCTGTAGCAGAACCCAAACCCAGAACAACCTACCTTACTAGAATGCAAACTTAAAAACCTTCAACCACATTCATCAATTCAACCCAAATACAAAAGGGATAAGAACCTAACGACAAACAAGTTCTCAAAATCTTGATCCCATTTCTAAAACTAAGTACATTGCGAAAACAAGAAAATCATAGACATCCCAAATATATTTCATTTATAACAAAAGACAAAAATTTTACAAAGCTTTAATGGCATTTCAAGCCATAGTACATCATTTGAGTTTGAGAACCAAAAATACAAAATACATTTGAACTAGCAAGACTTGAAGTGCGGCTAAAGCCTTGAATTCCCAAAATAAATCTAACTTAAAAATATAAAAGCATGCCAATTCGAAGTGATGTCGTAACTCTTGACCTACTTGATCTCTTGCTCATCACCTGAATAGGGGGAGGAGAATGGGGGTGAGCTTAAAGCTCGTGGGTAACATATTTATAATCGAGAAATAAGCAAAAGCTATTTTCAAAACTCATTGCCATTTTACATTTTGGAAACCATATCAATTTCACATGAAAATCACCAAACACTTATTTTTCAAAATTCTCAATTTGTCAAACAATTCATGAGCAATTATGAATCATGTATGCATCAAACTTGTCAACATATCATGAGCACATAAGCATATAAAAATGGTTTGGGTAGATCTATGAATATGAGGAACTACACATTTTCACATAATGGTCTTGTGTAGTCGTAAAACTTGACGTACTATCGCAATCCCACATATTGGTCTTACGTAGACGTAAACATGAGGGAGTCTATGAAGGAGCTTCGTGTCACTAACGGGCAGGCGAGAGAAGCCTTTTCTTGGTCAACATGCATGTGACATTCTTGAATGGATTACACCAAGCCCATATAACATGTAATTCATGACTTGAAAACAGCTTGTTCATATGGCATATTTTGGAAACTTGTTTTTCATGCATATGAGATATTTCGAAAATCATTTATGAAAACTTGATTGCATAAACTGGCATTCTTTCAAAAAGAATCATTTTCAAAAAAATTTCAAATATCATCAACACAATTCATGTAGCAAACATACAACAAATTTCACAATCCAATCAAGAAGCAAATAAATGCAACATCTATGATGCAATTGAAACCATTTAACTTCCTTGATTCAAAGAAAACAATAAGTGGCTTAGTTACTCTATTATAAACATGTACTCACCTTGAGTTCCTTGTTTATAAACTTGCTTAGCGATGTCTTTCCTCTTGTTCCTCTTGCCTCTCTTGCCTCACTTGATTTCCTTAAATAATAACTAAAATTCCATTCAATTTGGTTTAGAAATCGAAAAGTCATACTTCAACAACTTGGGCTATTTCTTATGCTGAAACAAAAAAAAAACTATGCTCGAATTCAATCTCAAAATTGAAATTCTTAAAGACTGAATTTGGATTCAGTTCTTACATATAATTTGTAACCCTATGTCTGTAGTTTACACCAAATTAAAAAATAGTCCATTTGGAAATCTACATAAAAAGTTATTTCCAAAATACCAAAGTATGTTCATGTAGGAAAATTTGAGTTCGTAGCGGCGAAACCCAAAAGTTTGCCGCGACGAACTTATCCAGAGACATATTCCGAGAACATGTTTTGCCACTTTTTCTAGTTTTTAACTTCCCACCTTTTACTTATAACCCATTTTAAACCCAAACCATCACTTCTTCTTCATTTTGAACCCAACATCATTCACAAACCAATTCATAATCTAAATTTGATCATTAACCAAAAATTTAAAACATTAACTCATACTATTCATCAACAACTTCCCACACATATTCAACCTTGTTTTCACTTCTAACTAACCCTAACTATGCTTTATCTTACAATCAAGAAGGGTTAATGCTTATACTTACATGCTTAGCTGCAATGTCTTCAAACTCTTCAAGAATCTCCAAAGCCCTAGCTCTTCTCTTCTTTTTCTCCTTTTTCTTCTTTCATTCACGATTTTGTTTCTCTAAAATATAAGACTACAACTACTTCTTTCACTTATACCCTAAATGAATGATCAAAGTTCACTATGCCCTTCTATGTAATGCCTTAGCCTTTTAACCTTTAGTGATCTTCCAAAAATGCCCCTTATACATTCTTACTTCTTCAATTTAACTTACACCATACTATACTCTAACTTAATCTTCATTTCTCCGTTTAATACTTCTAATTCTATCAATCCAAGCAATAAATCCTCCAATCATTGAACATGCTAATTAAACTCTAATTAAAATAATTTATCTAGCAATACCACTAAATTTATTCAAATCATGCTTAATAAAATCAATAAAACAATTTAGGGCCCAACAATACATGTCGTGTATACCCAGCTTAAGCAAGAGTGTCTCGAATGGGCTTTTGGATAATGCTTTCATGAAGATATCGGCCAATTGTGAGTGAGAAGTGACTAGGAGCAGGTGGACGACCCCTTCTTGTACCTTGGTAGGTATGAGATGACAGTCGATCTCTATGTGCTTGGTGATTTCGTGGAAGATGGGATTTTTGGCAATATCAATGATAGATTTGTTGTCACAATAGAGATAAACTGCTCCTTTATATGTAAAGTCGAAGTCTTTGAGTAGATAGACTAACCACTGAAGCTCGTAAGTTGTAGTAGTTAAGGCCCGGTACTCTGCTTCTAAGGAGCTAAGGGAAATGGTGGCTTATTTCTTTAATTTCCAAGAAATCAAGGCAAAACCAAGGAACATGCAAAAACTAGTGACTGATTTGCGAGAGTTCGGATACGTTACCTAGTCAGAGTTTGAGAAGGCACGAAGGTGTGCTAAGGAGCTCTTTGGGAATAAAAGGCCTTGACCAGATGCTCAATGGTTGGTTTGTCAAAAAACTGGGATAACTGCTGGATAGGAAAATTGATATCCAGTCTTGTAATGGTAAGGTAAAGAAACTTTCCTATTATGCTCTGATTGTTGGATAGGAAAAAGAAAGCATGTTATATTTGGAGAACTGGTAGATTTAAAAAAAATTAGAAATCATATTTGCAGTGAAAGCAGCATATCCAAATCACCATGCCAATCCATACATGATATGATATAAGGATAATAATAAACATAAACAAGATGAAGAGTATTACCGACTCCTTTGTTACAGCTTTAATTCTTCGCTGTGCTATCCTCTCCTTCTTCTTGTATCCAAAACATTTGCTTTTGAATCTTTTCCTTTAGCAATCTATCTTCTCCTTGTTGTTGAATCCTCAACCAATTTGATTTACCTCTTGTTCTTCTAGGACAATTTGGTTAACAAAATCCTTTTGTGGGAAAGGAGAAGAAATGTTTAGAGAAGATTTTTCTTAGAAGAAAATGAACCAAAAATGAGACTCTTCTCTTGCTAATTTTGGTCCACTCATGCATGAAAGGAGGGAGAGAGTTAAACCATGAAAGAACACCTTCTAACACACTCAATTTCGGTTATGCATGAAAAGGAAGAAGAGAATAGCATCCAATGCATCACTTCTTACTTTAATCAAACATAAAGAAGCCATTAAATGAGACTCTTCTCATTTATTTTAAGATGGCTATATGAAAAGACCAATCACATAATATTGATATGCCAATTTCGGTTTTGGAAGATGGAAGAAGGAAGATGGTCCATCCAATGTACATCTTTCTTCTTTAATCCAATGAACGCTAATAGGTTATATGCTAACAATAAAAGATAACCATTAATCCATTTAATGTTAAGTTCATAACTCCATTTAATGATAATAAACCATAATAAAGACCATCTTTATTTAGCATTTGAATGTTAAATGTGTAGCTTCACATCCAATCCTAATAAAACCGAAAATGCTACTCCTTTCTTTAATTTTTTTAAATATAATTAATCTAATCAATTACATTAAACCAAAGTCTAGCCCATTTCTAAATGTACATTTGGGCTTCTAATTAATCATTAATTAGAGCAAGCCCAATATTCAATTATGGGCTTCTAAAACCTCCTTTTAAATTTCTTACTTAGCTTGATTACCTTCCTAGAAGCCAAGTGGAGAATCTTATTGGACTTTGATAATTCAAGCTCCAATAAGCCTAGAATTAACTTAATCTCATTAGAATTAATTTTAGCCTATTAACTAAATATCATTCCACTAAAGACAATTAGTTGAACTCTTGAATTATTAAATATTATGAGAACACATATTTTATGTCCAATTGCAAACCCTATTTAGAACCTTATTATAGCCATCCACACAACAAAGGGTAAAATTACCGTTTTGCCCTTATATTAGTTTTTTCTTCTAGATCTCCCGTTTTACTTTTTATGGTGATTAACACACAAGATCTCATCTTGGTGTTAAGACTTGATGGGTATCTAGTCCATCAAACTACTGGCATCAGTTTAATCACCAAATCTCCTTAAAATATCTAGAAGTGATGATATCACTATAAATTCTTTATTTGAGTGAATGTTTCCTGATACATGTTTCAATTAATAATTTCAACATCCAGACACTAGATTAATACTCTGTAAAAATCCATTCCGATCATATCAAGAATTATAATAAAACGAATACGAGTTCACCACTCATCAAGATTATGGTTCATAATACGCAAATACTTAAGTTGTATATTTTAAGATTAAAGTAACGGCCCACTTTATTCTTGAAAATATACTTGATTCCAGATTCATTTAATAATGTCATTATCTATAGTAGACTACTATCATGATATGAAACTCATCATTCCCTTTAAGTGAACTCTTTTACTTATATGGAGATAAATCACAACACTACAGTCTAAACCATAATCAAGCGACCAACTTGATTATTCAACTGTGAATCAATTAATTTAGATTCTTATAATATACATGTTTCTCATACATCTCTATGTATATGTATATTACTTACAAAAGAATCTTGGTACCTTTTGACTAGATATATAATGCTCACACAAATAAAACCAAACTCTTTTGTTTTATTAATAATAAATTTTTCATTACAAAGCAGAATCAAGAAGATAAAGTTACATGTAAATACACTTGCTTTCCAGGGCACTATATTTACATAACTCCAACACCGATATCCACTGACGTCTGTGTAGGGTTCATTGGAGGTTGTCAAGAGCGTGTTTGGAGCCATAGGTGTTAAAGCTAGTTTGCAATGGAGAAAGCCAGAGTCCTCTAGGAGATCTAAGTTGTCTCTTCGTTGTGACAAATTAATGCCAATGGAGGAACACACTAGCTCCAGTTCGAGGAAAAACTTTGCAACCAACAATAATAAATCAACTACTTACCAGTCCAAAGATGCCTACAAGTCCAGATTCTGAGCTGCCAACCAAGTCAAAATGCACCTCGACAACTCTTCAGACAGCACCCTTTACACCTCAAAAGATCATAAAGAAAGCACAGAACCGAGTGTTAACTACAATCTGACTCAGGAAGAATACTACCAACTGAAGGAATTACTACACAGTGGAAAATTTCCCATGACTAGTCCGGCCTTGGTACCACAAATAAATACATTCACAAAAGATGATAAAGGTACATACTCACCTGTCAAACCATGTTTATCTTCATCCATTTGGATCTTGGACTCAGGTGCCACAGATCACATTATATACAGTTTAGAATTATTTTTTTGAGTAAAAAAATGCTAGTAATTTAACGGTGAGACTCCCCAGTGGCCAACAAGTACTTATTACGCATATAGGAACAATTCATATCTTTGGTCTAGTATTTGACTAATGCTCTCTATGTTCCTAACTTCTCACTTAATCTCATTTCTATCAGTCAGCTTACAAATTCCTCTATTTGCAAATTAACCTTTACCAATCGCTCTTGTGGCATTCAAGATACCAAAACCTTGAACACGATTGGTTTTGCTAAACAACTTGATGGACTCTATTATCTAGGACCCACACATCAAGCCAACACAGCCTTCTCTCAATCAAGCCACATTTGGCATCATTGACTAGGACACTTGTCCACATTTTAGCATTTTACACAATGTGATATTTGTCATTTTTCAAAACAAAAATGTTTACCTTTCAGATGGAGCACTTCTGTGGCTTCTGCTTGCTTTGATATCATCCATGTTGACATATATAGACCTTACCATACTGCATCTAGTCACAGACATAGATTCTTCTTAACCATAGTAGATGACCATAGCCATATGACATGGGTACATTTAATGAAGCACAAATCCGAAACTGGGGACTTAATAAGAACTTTTTTTGCTTATATGGAAAGACAGTTTGCAAAAAAGATAAAATGCATTAGAAGCAATCAAGAGGCTAAATTTTTTATGATTGATTTCTTCTTCACAAATGGAATTCTACATGAAACCACATGCATAGAGACCCCTAGTAAAATGGGAGGGTTGAAAGGAAACACTAACATATCTTATGTATGGCAAGAGCTCTGAAAAGGCAAGCAAATTTTCCTACTAAATATTGGTCAGAGTATGTTCTACATGCAATTTTCTCATCAATCGAATTTCTTCACCACTTTTGTCACATAAATTACTTTATTCAATTCTGTTTGGCATTAATCCTAATCTTGCTCACATAAAAGTGTTCAGTTGCCTTTGTTTTGCCTCAACTAAGGTTGCAAACAAAGGCAAACTAAACACCAGAGCAAGAAAATCTGTTTTTTTTTTTTACAGGAACCAAAGGGTACAAGTTATTGGATTTGGAGACAAGACAGTTCTTCCTATCTAGAGATGTGTTGTTTTATGAAGACACTTTTCTCTTCCAATATCTATCCTCAATCAACCCCTCTGTCCTTAGTCCAGTCGTACCTACTCTTTCAAACTCTTCTTGCTACGACCACTTATAAACCACAACTGATTCAAATAAATGTCTGATACCATGATAAAACTAGCAGAGATAAGACTGAAATTTAATCTTTTGCCTCATCATTTATTGAACAGCAGATGCCTTTATACAGGCAAGCTAACCAACGAAAGAAGAATAAGAGAAATAGAGAAGCATCTAGAATAAGAAGACAATAATGAGGAGGATCACAAAGCGTTGGGCTGGGAGGAGAAAAGGCGGGCCTTGTCTTGCTTAGCTGATGGGTCCCAGATAAAAGCCAGAAGTGTCTCATTCGATCGACTTCCTCGTTTGAGAATGTCATAGCTCTGGGTGAGTCTTCATGGGAGGATGATGAAGCTCCTAGCCTCCTACTCCTGGTGTGTGTTCTTTTGACAAAAATGCCCGTGGGTTTTATGGATTTTCTTAAACCATAAGTGAAGGCGGCAGGGCTACATTTGAGTCCGTAACTAGAATATGGATTGCCTTCTTGTTAAGCCTCTACAGCTAGGCTATTAAAAACTCATTAGGCTTCTGGAGTCTCCTTTTACGTGGCATTTGATGGATTAATTGTTAAGATGGGAAATAAATTTATCTGCCGGCCTACATTCTGGATCCCTTCTAGGAGGAGAGGTTTAGCTATTAGATACTGAGGCGTATGTATATTATTCTTGCATAGATTGATATCGTCGACGTTGTTGAATTAAAGATTGATCTCGCTTATTAACACTTCAAGTTACTGTAACAATTCTACCAATTAATTTCAGAGTTGACGGCATTATTCAAGTAACTTTTGTCATATATATACTGCTGCTTCATGTCCCGTGATGCCGTAGGGGACGAAGTGCTATGTTAGGGAATATGAAGTTAGAAAACTAGAAAATTTGTAGGGGTAATCTCACGCTCTATGCATACTTAAAATTACAAACAAATAGATATGTGAATCCTTAAGATGTCCCGAGAAAGCTCTAATATATGGAATCGAACGTTTTGTGAAAATTCCTACAAATGAGTTATAATTATGGTCGATGTCGATAATTGAGAGATGGAAAAAGAGAACTGAGTAAGATGTAAATATATGTAATATATGCTTAAGTCTAGGTTTATCAGCAAAAATATAATTGTTCCTTTGAAAACATCACATGGGAACAGTTAAAATTATTAATGTAACGCCATGTAGTGTTTTATATATATAATATCATAACCCTAGCTAAATCCAAACGTTGACGGCCATTGTCTAAGAATCAAGTGGACTGAGAATATTTTAAAAGCAATTGAGAATTCCAAGTTTCAAACACATCTTCAGTCGAAGAGGTTGGATCTCTAAGAAGAAGCCCCAGCATTTACGTGATTTTGTTCACTGATAATTCCAACTTTTGCTGACAAAGCCAGCTAATTCTAACTATTTGCATAGTTCACAGCCATGAGTCTAGGATTGAGCAGATCTTCTCTTTACATTCTTCATTTCTCCGGTTTACCCTAAAATCAACTCAATTTCAATGAATTCGATCATCATAAAGTTTAAAAAGCTCGTAATCATAAGCACCGATTCACTTTTTGGTGTCTATGTAAGAAAGATATAGAAACTGAAGAGTAAGAACTGGGTTGTCTAGTGACGACTGAGATGTGTCAGCTATACCAGCCAGCCAATGATCGGTGGTCAAGAAGAAGAAAGGTGCTTGCATGTTCTCGAGTTGAAGAAAGGCTACAAGGAACATGTAAACTGTGGTTATTGATTAGGATTCACGTGTCTGGTCAGATGAATTCTTCGTAGTTTAATCTCAGTTCAGGAATACTTATCAGGTCGGAAGCAGTACTAGTAGACTATTAGTCAAATAAGCATCACATGATCATAGCTGCTTCCAAGTTCCAACCGACTAAAGCACTAGTTGATTGGACATACGCATTCCCACAATCATAGAGTTCGTACTACCCAATATCAAGAATTGCAATATTTTTTCATATTTAAGAGCAATCGGTCTTTCAGTTATGTCAAATAAGTCTTTTTTTTAGTATTTTAACAAAGTCTTATGTGATTTGTAGCAAATTTCATAAAAACTGATATTTTCAATTTATTGAATTTTCATGAACGCCTCCTTCAGATATTAATGAAATTTTAGCATCCATTATAGAGACTTAAAATATCAATTTTCGATCAGCCTAAATATTGCTGAAGTAAATTAAATGATTGAGATAAGTGATATAGTTTTCTTTTGAATGATTTAAATCATATATTATATAGTAACATCTTAATTATTTTAAATTTCAAGAATTGGAAATCGTATAAAATCCAAGATTGTTCTTTTTTATCTTCTTCCACCTTCGCAAAAAATTTGTCCCAAGATTATTTTAACCATAGTACACTTTTGCAAGTTTTATAAGAGGCTCATCTCTAATCACATTCCACATGGATTGAGTAATAGAAGATTACGCATTCAAGCTGCCAATATAAACTCCCTCTCCACTCCACCACCTCTTCAAATCCTCTGAATCTCTGATCGATCTATTGTCACTCTAGTTCATCTTTCATGGGTACCAGTTGCAGAAGATGGGCTCCTATTTTCATTTTGATTCTTATTCACATCCTCACATGCTCTTCTCTGTGCCATTCTCATGAGGACACAAACATCTCAAGAGACATAAGTACTAAAATGCCAAGGAGGTTACTAATGATGAATCCTATGGCTTCCACATCTGCAACACATGGCAAGTTGATCAGCGGGACAGTGAAAGAGGCGAAGAAATCTGTGGAGCAAAGCCTGAGAAAAGCGCCGCCGAGTATTTCCAATCCCATACAGAACAAGTAGAGAGTTGGATCTCATCAAGAGCACGGAGAGGAGGATCTTTTTTGTTAGTTAAATCTTAGTTTCTGTTCATTTTTTTAGCAGTACATGTCTGGCTATAGTTTATTGTTGTGGTTCTGATGTCTGATACGGTCGGGCTTAGAACATTTTGTTCTGGGTTAAGAGAGGAGTGTGTTATGCGTAGCTAGGGAGAAGGCTGTAAATAAAAGGTAGAGTTTATACAGTGTTAAAAGAAAAGTATGTGCTTTATGTATGTGAAAAGTTAGCCCTCCTAGTTTGGCAGTTTGAAGTAAATGCCTCAAGGTAATTGCGTTTCTTTTGTACTTGTGTCCTCTTTTTCTTGTCATACTTATGCTCGTTTCGCATCTCCTTTTCGGTCATTGTTTAGTTTGTGGGTGCTGCAGCTGGGCAAGAAAATGTGGAATTCAGGATAAGAGCTGATTATGAATTTAGCATTTATTATTATTATTTATAATAGTAATAATCACCAATTCACTAATAAATAATGATGATTATTATTTTTTTTCCCAAAATATGATTTTGGAAAATATAAAACAACTAAAAATTCCAATAACCTTTCACTTGAAGGGTCCTGTTAAACATGTCCTTTTATTTTATCACGTTTTCACCCCGTCACAAGTTTTCTTATGAGACAATTCTACCTAGGTTATGGCATATGCCACTCTGTAAGAACAGAGGGATAATTAATGTTACTTTAGTTGGCCACTGAATGCTCTAATATAACTCTAATGTCTAATCTACCACGATAGTGATCCACTAAAGATCCCAAATATCCTATCAAAGTTATGATAAAGACCTCCTTAAAAAAACGAAAGAGTTTCGAGATAAATTCATCTCTAAAGTCTAAAGAGATTAGATTTTCAAATTTTTTCATATTAAGCTCATGACTCATGTACAAAAAAACTTGGAATTTTTTATCCACAGTAGTTCAGCCTGGTTCTGGTGAAACTGCACGTTGTCGTTTGGATCCATGAAGTTGATTGCTTCTCGTGGGAGTTTCAGTGTGAAGGTTCCTACAAAACGAAGAAGGCACATCGGGGGTTGTTTCCCGATAAGCCCCTCCGACGCTCAAGTCAGTCTTTTCGTGAAGGTGGGATTGCTGTAAGCAGAGAAAACTAGGATTATGATCGTACGTACCTCCATTATGGCAGAATTATACCTTATATATGGAACATGCGTTAGGTTTTAGTATTTACGTGTGCATGGGGAACTTCCCTTTGCGAATGGGCCATGGATGCGTGGACTGGGCCTGACGTAGCCGATAGGTATAAGACTAATCTTTGAAAGATGGGTGATCGACCGCGGGTTGTTATGTGCGATTCGGGCCCGGACGACCGAGGCCGATCATAAGCCCTCTACTCCTCGAGTCTGAGCAAAGAGAAGAGTCGGAGGAGTATGCAAGGGGCTCGTCCATGGGACAGCTCGGGGTAGGCCCGATCGGTCGGATATTGGCGTTGTAGCTCGTCTACTGGACAGCTCGTAATTGGCCCGATCGATGGGTATCGACTCGCAGTGCGTGACTGCTCGTATTGAGATCAATTGGCTGAGTGTCCCAATCGGTTGGCATCGGCGCTTATTGTATGATAGCTCGCGCCAAAGTAGATCGGGTGGTCATCATTAGAAAGCGAGTGAAGGTACTTGGAGCATTTATGGTTGACGGCGCTCCTCAGCAGTCGAAATTTGTAACCGTTGTGCGGTATCATATCGTCCCTTTAACCATCGCGCCGCTTCGGATTTCAAGTAACCCTAATTTACCTCCGCTCAGATTCGGCCACGTGTCTGAGCTCGGCTTGGATTTTCACCACGCGTCAAGCGCTGGTTGGGACGTTCGTTCGATTGGCCTTGTATAAGTACTCCGGATGGGCAAACTGTGGGTTTTCTTCACGTTTGTTTTGTTCTCTCACTTTCACTCTGTTTTCACTTGCTTACAGTTTCCGGAAATTTCTTTCAACCGTCGTCCGATTTTCCAATCTCAAACCACTAAATAAGTACATCCCTTTCCTTCGTCTCCTCCTCTAAACTTTTTTCAAAGGTTTTCTTCTTAGTAAGCATGTCGACGGCCAGTTCTAGAAGTATGGTAGGAGATGTTGAAGAAATATCGACGAGAGAGCGAAAAGATGGGTTGGTTGTGGCGGAGCCGCCGAGAAATGAATCGACGATGACCTCGCCTGAGCTGAGACGGTCGGTCATTAGGAATAACATCCCTATGGCTTGGGGGCCTAGGTTGGCCTTGGGGAACGAGCGAATCCACAACAACTTGAGTGGATATTTCGTTGTTTCTGACAGTTTTTTCTCGGTGGGCGGTATGAGGCTTCCGTACGCCCCGATTGTTGACAAGGTGTGCCCTGCCTATCAGCTGATGCCGAGCCAAATTCCTCCAAACAGCTGGAGGTTTATCAATGGTTTGGCTTTGCTGTGCCACCAGTTCGGCTGCCCTCCTTCGATTGGCATCCTACGCCATTTCTTGAGAATGAGCCAGAGTCCGATCTTTGGGGCCAGGGTCCCTTCTCTGCAGTACCGAGATGCCCGGTATCGCCCGGTCGGGACAGCTTCGAAAATCTCTTCTTGGCGGACGAAGTATTTCTTCGTGAAGCCCCCAGGATCCTCCTTTGAGTCCCAGCCGTGGAGGTATTTTGGCCGAGCGGTGGAACGATACGTCGAGCGTATCTCTTAGTAGAGAGGAGTGGGGGGTAGTTGGTCGCATAAAAGCGCTCGGTCGATACAATTTCGCTCGGCTCGTCCAGGGCTATTTTGGGGGGGCCTCAGCCAGTTCTTTTCTTATCGACCCCCCGTCACAAATTAGCGGGCTAGAAGAGGAAACCGTCCCGTCTGGTTGACCCTTCACGGTTCAATTACTTGCTATATTTTTAAGTATTAGTTTTGCTTTCTGACCTGTTTTATTGTTGTTGTGCAGCCATGGTGAGGATAGAAGATTTCCTCGGGTCCTCCCGACCCTCTAAGTTCAAGAAGCAGGCCAAGCAGAGGAAAAAGAGGAAGGAGGTGGAGACTGATGAAGGTGCCGCTCCGCCAGTGGAGCTAGGCCATTCCGCCGTGTCACCAGTCCCTCTACCTGCTGAAGATCGTCCTGTTGTGCCGGCGTCGTTGCCGATAGTGCCAGCCAGCGCGGGCCAAGCGGGCTGGGCAGAGGAGGAGGAGGAGGAAGTGGAGCCTCCTCTTAAGAGGAAGAGATTGATCCGGCTCGGTAATCTACCATCCGGCCTGTCTAGTCAAGGCGGGAAAGAGAAAGGGGGAAAAGGCAAGGAGAAAGGGCGAGCAACTAACGTCGGGCAGTGGGAGTCTACGATTAAGTTGGCCAAAACTGCCTCGATCGGGGACCTTGAGGTGTCCTGCCATATTGCTGAGAGGGTTACTCCCCCCATGGACGAGCGGCTCATGGACAAGCTGAGCAATCAGGGTCCCAACTCATTCGTAGCTGTGTGAGGAGTGTGGTGATGTCTGCCGCGATGCGGCAGCGTACGGAGGCTTTGGACCGGGAAGTCCAGGACCTCCATGAGCAGGTGAAGGCTTTGAGGGACGAGCTTTCAGAGGTCAAGGAGGGGAGAGACCTCCTCCAGGCTCAAAACTCTTCCTTGGAGGAGGAGAAGAAATCCCGGGAGGAAGCGATGGGCGTCTTGAGGGTTCAACTGGCCACGGGGGAGGAGGAGAGGAGCCAGCTGGTTGCAGCGAATGACGAGTTGAAGAAGATGGTGGAGAAGGAGCGAGAGCTTAGTAAGAAATACCTCGAGGATTGCCACGCAGTGGTGGAGGGCAGAAATAGGACCGAGGACACATTGCAGGAGTTGCGGGGTTCTATTAAGAGGCAAAGGATCGATGCGATAAAACGGTGGAAAAGGCGGTTTCTAAACGAGGAGTGTTTAGAGCTTGCCTGTGATTTAACCTTCTTGTCCTGAAGAGGTGCCACGAGGTTCACGTTCCTGGTGGGTCGGAGTGTCCTTCATTTGAGGATTATGCTAAGCCGCTTCTTCCTGCAGCTCTCGGCCTTTCTTTGGAGGATATGAAGGGGAGGGTAGAGGGAGAACGAACCCTTGTTCCGGATGAGGAGTTGGATCTTAGCTCTGAGGAGGAAGAGCTTTCTCATGAGGATGTTCCTCCGGTTGCTCCCTTAGACCCTGCTCCTGCCCCGATTGTTCCGTCCACTTCTGAGGCTTCTCCCGTGCATCCATCGACCTCCGAGGCTTCTCCTGTTCCCTCGGCTGTTCGTAGCTCTCCTTTTGCTGACTTTTAAAGCTCACCTGGACGGGCTTGTGGCTAGGATGGATTCAAAGAAATGGAATTCTTATTTTTGCCCTTCATCATTTCGGAGTCATTTTCCACGTTTATGTTCTTTATTTTCGACCTATAGTAGGATTTGATAAAGTTGTTCATGGCCGAACGGCGTTGAGGTCGATCTATAGTTGAGGCCGAGCTGTGGTCCTAAGGATCTTGTCTTGGTGACCCAGCCGAGCGATGTTGAAATCGATCGATGGTTCCAAGGATCTTGTCTTGGCAACCTGGTCGATCTATAGTCGAGGCCGAGCTGTGGTCCCAAGGATCTTGCCTTGGCGACCCGGCCGAGCGATGTCGAAGTTGATCGATGGTTCCAAGGATCTTGTCTTGACAACCTGGTCGATCTATAGTCGAGGCCGAGCTGTGGTCCCAAAGATCTTGCCTTGGCGACCCGGCCAAGCGATGTCGAAGTCGATCGATGGTTCCAAGGATCTTGTCTTGGCAACCTGGCCGGTCTATAGTCGAGGCCGAGTTGTGGTTCCAAGGATCTTGTCTTGGCGACCCGGCCGAGTGATGTCGATGAGATTTCTATTCTGCCAGACTTAATGAAATTCCTTCTTACCGAGAAATTTGAAAATCCCTTTATTGATGATAATGAGGGTGTGGACCGTTAAAAAACCTGACTGGCAGGGCCAGGAAAAAGGTACCCACAGGTTGTGTACAAAAAACAATGATAAACAAAGATTAACTAAAATAGAACTTATCTACTGGTAGAACGCCTTCAAGTTTCGAGAGGTCCAGGGCCTCGATAGAATCTTCCCGTTCGCATCGCGTAGGATGTAAGAGCCATGTCCGGCTTGCTTGATCACCTAATAAGGTCCTTCCCACGCCTGTCCGAGCTTTCCAGGGTGTTTCCCAGTCGTCTCGACTTTTCGTAGGACGTACCCGCCAACCTTTACGTCGCTCGGCTTTACTCTTCTGTTGTAGAACTTCGTTTCTTTCTGTCTGACGGCTTCCGAACGAGCGGCCGCCTTATCCCTGTCTTCACTAAGAAGCACGAGCTCTGCTCGGCGGGCTTCATTATTTCGTTCTTCTTCATAGCTCGACACCCTTTGGTTGTGCAACACTACTTCTACTGGGACTAGGGCTTCTGCCCCGAAGGTCATCCTAAACGGAGTTTCCCCTGTGGCTCCGTTTGGTGTGGTTCTGTACGCCCACAACACTTCATCCAGTTCTTCCACCCAAGTCTTTCGTCCGTCTAGGCGCTTCTTGAGAGCGCTCATTATCTTTTTGTTGGTGTTCTCCGCGAGACCGTTGCTTTGAGGCGAGCTCTCGAGGTCAATGCGGCCTTATCTTTGGTCGGTCGCGAAATCTCTAAACTTCTCGTTATCGAGCTGCCGACCATTATGCGTAACCGACACCATAGGCATCCGGCGGTAGTATATTTTCTTCACGAAGTTCTGAACCTTCTGCTTGGTAATTGTAGCGACCGCTTCCGCTTCTACCCATTTGGTGAAGTACTCCACTGCCACTACCAGGAACTTTTTCTGTCCAGGACCGAAAGGGAAAGGCCCCAGTATATCCGTTCCCCATTGAGCAAAAGGGATAGGATGACTCACGATTTTCATCCTCTCAGTTGGCTGATGACATAGGCTACTGTTTTTTTGGCAAGCCTCACATCGGTCGACTTTCTCCTGACAATCTTTCCTCATCGTCGGCCAGTAATACCCTTGTCTAATCAGCCTATAAGCCAACATTCTGCCTCCTACGTGGTTTCCACACATTCCTTCGTGGACTTCGGCCATTGCTTGTTCTGCCTCTTCTTCGCTCAAGCATTGCAGCAGTGGCCAATCATAAGATCGCTTGTATGGGGTGCCGTTAACGATCGCATATTCGACCGCCTTCATTCTCAGTTTCTTGGCCTCCAAGGCTTCTTCCGGTTGTGTTCCCTCCAGGAGATACCGTCTGATTGGTTCCATCCAACTCGATCGACCGGTATTTACGTCGAGAACTTCTTTGGCTTTCTGAGTGCTAGGCCGGTCTAGTCGCTCGACCAGAACGTTATTTCTGGCATCTCGATCGGAAGTCATTTTGGAGAGCGCATCCGCCTTAGCATTTTGAACTCGTTCTATTCTACTGATCGAATACTGCTCGAAATTACTTAACTCCTGCTTTACCAGCTCCAGGTACTTGATCATGCTGTTCCCCTTTGCTTCATACTCTCCAGTAACTTGACCGACTACTACTTGGCTATCGCTATATACCTTAAGATGTTTTACCTCCATTTCCTTAGCCAATTGGAGGTCGGCTATCAGAGCCTCGTATTCTGCCTCGTTATTGGAGGCCTTGAATTCTAGCCGAATGGCGTATTCCACCCTTTCTTCCATATGCGGGCTAATCAATACCACTCCTGCTTCGCATCCCTCAGTGTTGGACGACCCATCAATGAATAAACTCCAGGCAGGGCATTGCTCATCCTGCGAGCTAGGTTGGTTCATTTCCGCAATGAAGTCTGCCAACACCTGTGCCTTAATCGTCATCCGAGGCTTGTATTGTATGTCGAACTCTCCCAGCTCTACCGCCCATTTTATTAGTCGACCCAAGGTTTTGGGCTTTTGAAGGCACTGCCTGAGGGGTTGGTCGATCCATACCTCGATGGTATGACTCTGGAAGTAAGGTCTTAGCTTCCGAGCCGCCGTTATCAAGGAGAGAGCCAGTTTTTCTATAGGCGCATACCGCGTTTCTGGTCCGGTCAACACCTTACTGACGTAGTAGATCTGGCGCGGCTCATTTCCTTCCGATCGAACACGTCTTTGCGTTGATCGACCCATACATATCGCCAAATATAAATCGATTCTCCCCTCAACTGGCTTTCTGCGGGATGGGTGGGCTAGATAGATATTGCTTCAAGTGTTGAAATGCTTTCTCGCATTCATCCAGCCACTGAAACTGGGTTACATTCGCTTTCCTTAAAATTTTGAAAAATGGGAGGCACTTGTCTCCCAATCTGGAAACGAACCTGCTCAGAGAGACTATCCGACCGGTCAATATCTGTACTTCTTTCAAGCATTGTGGCGAAGGCATTTGGACGATGGATTCGATCTTCTCTGGATTAGCCTCAATCTCCCGCTGAGTAATCATGAACCCCAGGAATTTTCCTGATGCCACACCAAAGATGCATTTTTCCGGGTTCAACTTCATCTGAAATTTGTTAAGGGTCTGGAAGACCTCTCTGAGATCCTTCACATGCTCCGCGACCGTCTTACTTTTGACCACCATATCATCCACATAGGCCTTGACCGATCGACCGATCTGTTTCTTAAAAACTTCCATAACGAGTCGCTGATAGGTGGCCCCCACATTCTTCAAGCCGAACGGCATTACTTGACAGCAATATGTGCCCTGATCAGTTATAAAGGCAATCTTTTCTTCGTCTTCGAGACTCATATGAATTTGATGGTATCCCGAGAAAGCATCCAAGAAGCTTAAAAGTTTATGTCCGGAGGTGGAGTCTACTAACTGATCGATCTTGGGCAAGGGGAAGCTATCCTTTGGACATGCTTTGTTCAGGTCGGTGAAATCGATGCACATTCTCCACTTCCCGTTTTTCTTTTTCACTAAAACCACATTGGCGAGCCATTCAGGGTACTTGACTTCTCGGATGAACCCAGCTTCGAGTAATTTCTCTATTTCTTTCTCAATCACCTCCTGTCGCTCTTTGCTGTGCCATCGCTTCTTTTGTCTAATCGGCTTATAGTTATGTCGAATACCAAGGGAGTGTGATGCGACCAATCGAGAAATTCCACTGGGTTCATTTTCTCCGTCTCCTCATCGGCTCTCACGTCAAGAGAGCTCGTCAGGACTACCGCCCTGTCTAGTGTTTTTGTTTTCGCTAAGTAAAATTCCCTAGCGATTCTCTGTTGTCCCCTGATAATACCGATTCCATGGGGCGTTGGGAATTTCATCTCTTGGTAGTAGGTGGAGACGACCGCTCTAAGGGCATTTTGAGTGGCTCGTCTAATTATCGCATTGTACGCCCCTTGAAACTTCACAACCAAGAACTCAATGTCCCTCTCTATTTGACGCGGCTTTTGTCCGAACTTCACTTTCAAATAGACCCGGGAAAACGGGTAGGCTGATGCTCCAGTTACCCCTTTGATAGGTCCTTCTATAGGCAATAATCGGTTCTCTGGTACCTCCATCTGCTTGAAGGCATCATAGTACAACAAGTCGACCGAGCTGCCCGTATCAATCATTACCCGCTTCACCTCGTTGTCGTCCATGTTCAGATTTACGACGAGCGCGTCGTCATGAGGGCAACTTATATCGTCAAGGTCAGATTCGTCGAACGATATCATCCCATCGTTCTGCCTCTTTCTTTTGGCTGACAAGTCTTCGCCGACCTGCCTGGCATACCTCTTTTTTCATTTAGTAGTGGACCCCTCTGCTGCATTTCTACCAAAAATCATATTGATGACCCTAATCGGTCGGTCATCTTGTTGCCCAGTGTTCCCGTCGCCTCTTGCCCTTGATCGTGCTCTCTCTTCGCGTCGATCGCATGTATTCGCATTCTGCCTCCCTCCATCATTTCTATCATTCCGCCTCCAATACTGTCGTCTGTTGTTGGGCCGACCGCTCTTATGCTTGTTATCTCGATCGACATTTTGTTCGTGCTTCACAAATCGACCTAACCTTCCCCTTTGGATGAGGAATTCGATTTCTCTTTTCAATTGCCAACAATCTTCCGTGTCATGACCGATGTCTTTGTGAAAACGACAATATAAATCGGGGTCCTATCCTTGGAGGGAGTCTTAATCTTATCTGGTTCTCGGATAGTTTCCCCATCCGCTCTTATGGCCGCCAAGATTTCGCGATATCGTCATTGAGTGGGTGAACTCTGTCGATATCCTGTCGATCGGTTGGTTTCTCAGTTCAATGGCCTCTCTCGTCAACCAGGCGAACCACTCGCTCTGTCATTTGGTGAGCGATCATCCGTCCTACGCTTCGTATTTTTCAGCACTTCTTCGAGCTGAATGTACTTATCTGTCCTGTTTTTTATTTCCTGAATGGATCGGGGCTAATCGAGGGCTAAGGACTTTTTGAACTCCTCATCCCTCGTGTTATTCATAAGCGCTGCCAACATGGATGAGCAGGTGAGGTCGAGGACCTCGACCGCTTCAGTATTGAACCGAGTAATGAATTCCCGTAGGCTCTCGTTCCTCCCTTGTGTCAACTGCATCACTTCCAAAGCCGTCTTCTGCGGCCGCTTACTTAATGCGGTTGGTTGAGAATAGCAATCTAAAGTCCTCAAGCACGTGATATAGCTTGGAGGTAGGCTATTGAACCACCGTCGAGCTCCTCTTGAAAGGCGTCTGAAAGCCTTGCCGAATGACGTCTGGAGCAGCAGCAGATTCATCATCGACTGGAAGTGCTGTAGGTAGTCCAGGGGATAGGTCTTTCCAGTGTATTTTTGGGTGTCGGTATTTTAGTGCCGGACGCCGGGAGGCTATCCAAGATTACCGGAGTGAAGGGAGAGTTATATTGAGCTGTTTGTCGATTCGGTCAGAAGCTCATGGCGGCGTTGATCCGATCATCTACGATTTTTTCTAGGGCTTCGGTAGGGTGGCGATCGGTCGTCATCTTGATCTGCCGTCTGAGCAATTTCTTCTTTATCTTGGTTGAGGCTATAAATCTGGCGAATCAACAGATCAACCGCTTCCTCAATCTGTTTTCGGGTGAGAGAGGTATGCACGGGCGCCAGAGGATCTGCATCTGAAAGGTGCTGGAGACTCGGGCGCATGTTGGTTCTAGCGTTATCTTCTCGGGCTGCGCTCTGTTCTTCTTGTTCTAGGTTTTGAGGCTGCGGTTGATTGTTCGGGTCCGAAGATTGTGTGAGGGAGGCATGGTGTGTCGGCGGTAGGGTGACGATAGCTATGAAACCCAGTGGTTATAACGCCATGCCATACGACAGCGACTATGTCGAGGTTAATTCTTTGCTTTACTAATCTGTGTGTTTCTGGACGTGGTGCCCTGATGTTGAGCCCTACGGTGGGCGCCATTTGGTTCAGTCTGGTTCTGGAGAAACTGCACGTTGTCGTTTGGATCCATGGAGTTGATTGCTTCTCGTGGGAGTTTCAGTGTGAAGGTTCCTGCAAAACGAAGAAGGCACGTCGGAGGTTGTTTCCCGATAAGCTCCTCCGACGCTCAAGTCAGTTTTTTGGTGAAGGTGAGATTGCTGTAAGCAGAGAAAACTAGGGTTATGATCGTACGTACCTCCATTATGACAGAATTATACCTTATATATGGAATAGGCGTTAGGTTTTAGTCTTTACGTGTGCATGGGAGACTTCCCTCTGCGAATGAGCCATGGATGTATGGACTGGGCCTGACGTAGCCGATAGGTATAAGACTAATATTTGAAAGATGAACTGATCGGCCTTGGTTGTTATATGCGAATTAACACCTATGCGTAGGCAAACCACACAACGATATTAAGACATTAAATTATAAAAATATTTATATTTATAAATTATTTTTAATTTACATTATATATATATATATATACGCACACACATATATAACTTATAATCATCCAGTTAAGTTGGTTGATTATAATGCTATATTAAAGTTTACATATGAATTTTTATTAGGAAAAAGAATTGGGTTACAAAATTATTCTTTTATATAGATCATTTTAATTTTTTTAATATATTCAAAATAAAAATAAAATAAAAATAATAGCATCCAATTATTGAGAAAACGATTAACTCCAACCCATCATTTTAACTTTTTTTAATATATTCAAAAATAAAAATAAAAATAAAAATAATAGCATCCAATTATTGAGAAAAGGATTAACTCCAACCCAACAGAGGTTCTGTATAATCTGCTACAGTAGATTTCATTACCCAATCAAGACGCCAAGATATAAGATTTATCTACAAGAAAGATGCAACGAAAATAAAAGGGTGGAATAAATGTTTATATTTTATAAAAATATATGTATTTTGATGTAAATGGCATTATTTTTGAATTCACGCAAAGTTTACAAGCCAATTACATTAAATTATTAAAAAATGATTGCAATCAATTTTAAATTAATGAGACTTTTCAGTGTCTTATATAATGCACTTAGGATTTATTTATTCATTTATTTCGTGTACACCTTAATTAATATCTTATCTAGTTAGAAAATAAATTATATGAAGTGTTAAAGTTTAATTAAACTCGTATATTTGTATTATGTATTAGATTAAAAATAGAAAAGAAAGAAAGTGGAGATACGCCCCGTGGCAGTGGATAATTCTATCCTGGCGCAACTTTGATAGCTAAGGCTTAGCGAAGGGCAGAAGCAGATGATGAATAGAAAAATTCAATCAATACAGACTATACAGTACATCAGTCCTTTTGGCGTTCATCTGAATCAAAGAGACGGAGGTGACAGAAGAGCGGCGGCGACAATGATAGCTTAGCAACCACATGGGTACTGGGTCTTTTGGAAGTTTAGTTTAATGAAAGCTCTTTGGATTACACACCTTGTCTCTTGCTGGTCTTTGGGTGGAACTGGAAGCCATTATCACCAGAGACCCATTTTGCGCGGATGGAAGGGGAAAGCCGCACGTTCAGTTGTCAGCTTCTACGATGTTGGATTGCTAACCAAGCACTTTTAGGTTCCATGGTTTTGTCTTTACAGCCCAAAAGGGTTGTGCTATACAAGATTTCAGTGTCTCATGCTCACGGACCATGTTTCTGGCTGGCCTCGTTGCATTTGTAATTTCTTGCATCATAACCACAAACACTAATAATTGCTATTATGCCTTCTAAGCTTTTTAACAATGCAATCAGATTACCGCCATATTTTTAGTCATGTCTGTTGTTAAACCGAATTTCATTGTTTATGGAGTTTCTCTACTCCAACATTTACATGGTCTTTCTGTTACTTATAATACATTATTTTCTATTCAATTGTTTTAAGATGCACCCTAAATAGCTATCAGCAAACTAATTTTATTACATTTTTAAGGAAAAGCTATAGATTTGATGGGAACTTTGTATGTCTAAAACACGTTAGGACGAAAGCTGAATAATATTAAATTCTCTGCACTCTGTGTCACAGCAAAATTTCTAACGAATGAAGTCGTCGTTTGCATGTCTAAAACGATCTGGTTAACCCATGAGCCCAATGCCAACTCTCAACATTCTTACTAAACCTGGGTTCCAAAACTTCTGGGCCAGCCACACCCTATGGACTGTTTAAACTTCCCGCACTTACCAATTTTACTTCTGGTCAACTTTCGTCTTTGTGATTATAAGCTATAGAAATGGAAGAATCTCACACGACTAGTAAAATTAAAAAATATTAAAGTGTTTGAGATTAAAATTGTAATTTCTACCTAAAAAATTTCTTCGCGTTAAAAATTTCTAATGACTAAAAAAGATATAAATTGACTTTAAATTTTTTAAAATTATTTAAATTAAAATTTAAACCTTTTATAGTGATTTAATTTTTAATATGTCAATATTAAGCATTGACTCCTTTATTCCTAAGTTTTCCAATTCGATTCTCCTTACCTGCTTTATAATCACTCCAATGAATGTAAATACAAGTATTAATACAAGTTAAATTATTCTTTGGATTTAGTATCAACTTTAGTTTACAAACAATTGTCTTATGATGCAAGTTGGTTAAATAAATATATATACTAAAAATAAAATAATTTTCTTTTATGTTTAATGGAAAGTTTCCTTTAATAAACATTGTTATTTTGATTTATTTAAGTCTATAAGGTACATCTTTATTGAAAGTAATAGTTTTATTATTTTCCATAACATTTATTTCTTTTATTATTTTTGTTGAATATGAATCATTTTATTTTATATATTATTTATTGTAGAAAAGAAGGAAAATAGATATAATATCTAATTTAATATATTTTATTCAACTTATACCAATAAATTTGCCATCGCTATTTTAACAGATTTTGATATAATAATTAATTAACTAATAATTTCTATATTAAACATTTATCTCATTTCAACTCTATAAATATATTAAGAGTTTAATGGTAATGTTAGTAATTATTTAATATTTTATATTATCTTGCAGTTGATATTCTAAATGATTAATATTAATATTAATACTAACTAACTATTAGGAACAATAAGTTAATTATTTTCATTTTATTTTAATTTTTAGAATATTTAAAATGAATATCTTTCCCTTAACCGATTAGAATTTCCGATGTAAAACCTATATATCTAATATATGGCTCATTAAATAATTATGATTTTAATAATATTAAATGTTAAATTCTGATTGGTCAATTTGATTAAGTAAAATAATGTTGATAAAGTAAGCTAAGGTTTTATTTAAAACTTACTGTTTGATAGAAACGATCCGTAGATATCCTTATTTTATTTAAAACTAGTCAACCCTCTCTTTCACACACCTATTTATTTTGACCATCAGAAAGTAAGATTATTGTAGGAAAGAGAAGAGAAATCAAGTTTCTCTATATCTAAGCATTCAAAAGGATTTTTTCTCACTTTACGATTCAACAAAATCATAGATCCAGGTATGTACTTCATATTTTATATTTTGACATAAAAATAAAATTTTAAGATTTGAATTAGAGAATTATTGTGATTATGTTTATGCAATAAATTATGCTTGCATGTGGTATTAAATCCTAGTTATAATTTCTATGTTTTTCATTAATGATATCTGTGAGTTTTGCTTCGGTATCTTCACCATCAATCGATGAAACAAAAAGAGAGAGAAGAGCAAATAAACTTTCGTATATGTTGTTGCTAAACACACGGTACAAAATGCATATATATACATGCTGAGCTAATGAGTTCTGTTTCAATTATTTACAAAGACTTTGTGTGGGTGTTTTAGCTATTGAGGTTTGTTAGAGCTGTACAGAGTTTGTTAGAAAGGAAGTTATCTACTGTGGTGGATTGTAAAAGTAGCTCATGGTTTTCACGTACTACCAACATCCCCTCCTCAAGTTGGAAAGTCTACGAGACCCAACTTGACATTAGCGATACAAATAGTGTTAACGGAGAGAGCCTTTGTAAAACTATTGGCCAATTGTTGTTTTGAAGGAACGTGAACAGTAACGATGAAGCCTTCTTTAACAACATTCCGTACGAGATGACAGTCGATTTATAGATGCTTGGTACACTTGTGAAAGATGGGATTCTCAAATATATGAATGGCTACTTTGTTGTCACAACACAAAGTGTATGGACCTGTAAATCCCGTAATAAATAAAAAAGCCACCAGATTTCACAAACTGTGCTAGACGTGCTTTTGTATTTAATTTCTGCGGACAAACGACTAACGATGGATTATTTTTTAGTCTTCCATGAAATCAGTGATGGTCCCAAGAATATACAGTAACCAGTAAGTGATTTGGGGGAGAATAGACAACCATCCCAATCAGAATCAAAGAAAGTTTGCAGCAAAACAGTAGCTAGAATTGGATAAAAAAGACAATGATATCGTGTGCCATTAGTGTATTGTAAAACATGTACGAGTGCTTCCCAATGTGGCTACCTTGGTTCAGTACTAAACTGACTGAGATACTAAACCGAGAAGGATAAATTAGGACGAGTAAAACTCAGATAAAGCAACTAACCCACCAAACGTTAATATTTTTTAGGATTCGATAGAATAGTCCCCTCATCGTAGGACAACTTAGTACCGAGTGAGAATAAGGTCGAGGCAAGTCGTAGCTCCTCCAAACTAGCACCATGTAAAATATTCGAAATGTACTTAATACCATCAACAGAACGAGCAACCTCAATACCCACAAAAAATTCCACGTATCCTAAGTCCTTAATAGTGAATTTATTGTCCAGATATGCTTTAACACCAATAATTTCAGACTCATTAGGACCTAAGACTAGCAGATTATCCACATAGATAATAATTGTGAGGAAAGACGAGCCAATTCCTTTAGTGAATAGAAAATAGTCAGAAGTTGCTTGAACGAACCTATAATCGAGAAGTGGAGATTTGTTCCATTTTCTGCCAGCCTATTTCAGGCCATAAAGAGATTTCTATAGGCGATATGATTGACCATCCTGTAGTTTATCATAACCCTTAGGAGGCCGAAGATATTGACATTACTGTCACCTACAACTAAATTTAAAAAGAAACCAACTTCTTGCAATATAAATTAATGTAGTAGTTGAAAGTAGGGATTGTTCCCACAAGAAATTTTTAGCGGTAACGGTTAACGAGCTTAAAACTAAAACAAATGGGGGGTTTGGTTTACGTAATTTAAGAAATTAGAAATAACAAAAATTGAAATTAAACGAAAATATTCAGATTTGGAAATTTAGTAAACAAACCTTGGTTTCGGGTCATCGATATTATTACATTAATATGGATCCTTGGTATAAAATTCAGTCCATCAACAAACATTCATTGTGGGATATTTTCTTTTAAGTTTAAATGAACAAAAACATGTATTCTAAACATTCTTATTAATCAACAACTTATCTTAAGTTTGATTAATTAATAGCTTTAAGAACTAAGAAGCCTATAAACAAGACAATACATGTATGACATACATTTAATCAAGTTAAGTACCTTCTTAGAATTTCCAAGTCTAATGTAAAGATGGTAATCCTAATTGCCACTTTTGATAGTAAAACTGAGCGTCATATCTTACTAACCTGGCTATTAAATAAATCAATTTCTAGTTGCGCATTCTAGAAATTAACCCTTTCAATTGTAAAAAGAAATTTGGAAGACACTCAATATTCATTAAAGAAACAAACTTTATATGGAAATCTCTCACATAATAGATAATAACGTGGTTCCTTTCAACAAAACTTAGTTACTCATAACGAAAGTGCAAAATAACAAAGAAATAGCAAAATATAAAGTCTCCATCCCTGGTCTTTTCCTAAAAAATACGAGATTCCTTAGAAAAATACAACAGAAATGTAAACTACTATAAGAATGTTGCAAAAAAATGTAAAACTATCCTAAAATCAAAAGCTGCATGAATAGTATAATTCTCCTCCTTTTATGCTTTTTGATCCCTCCTCTCTCTTCTTTTTTGTGATTTTTAGCAGATAATCTGTCTCCCAGATTCAGGTGGTCAATTACCATCAATAAGGATGCAATCTGATTCTCCAAATCATAAAAATATTAAGTGAATCAGATTTGCATTTAAAAACAAATATTGCATATAGTTTTTGTCCTTACACGTGCCCACACTTCATCACTAAATTTGTTGCCAATATGGAATTTCAGATTATCTTGCTTCCCTTGCATCTTTTTGATTCAATTTCATCTCTTAAATGTTGAAAATCATCTGAGAACAATTAAGAAGCAAACCCATCAATTTTGAATAATAATTTCAACATATTAAAGAGATTTAAATACAAAATAAACACAAAATAACAACTTAACAAATTCTCCCATACAAGACCTTTGCTTGCCCTCGAGCAAACATGTCAGACCACTACACTCTATCAATTCATCCTTTATAAGATTAAGTACACACAATCCGTTAACTTGGGCCAGAAAGACTTAGATTGCAACATACATCATAATCACTGTTCACCAATACAAATAAACAAAGTCAAAATAAGACATCCTTGTTCAAAAAGGCAAGTATAAAACCAAAGTGAATTCTTCTCATAGATTTCTCTTTTACACTCAAGTGTTTAAGGTCAAAGCATTTCTCTCAAATCCCCCTCTAATAGATTTCATTACCATAGGCTTGCAAATTTACCAGTTATCATTTATTTGAATTACATGAGCTCATAGATCATAAGGACTTCATTATGGGTTGTAATGGGGCTAGGTTTAAAGGTAAGGTAAAAATGGTAAAGGATTAATCACAAGCATTCACAAAGTATCAAGTAAAAGGGACACTTAAATTCAAATTCTGAGATAATGCATGAATACAAGGAACTACAACTACTCATTACTAACTAATGCTGCAATGTTTTATTCTTTTTCTTTTTCTTTTCTTTTCTTTTTTCTTTTTGTTCTTCTTTCTTTCTTTCTTTTTCCTTTTTCCTTTTTCCTTTTCTTTTTCTTATTATACTTGAATAAAACTAAAAACAATGGAGAACAATAAAAACAAGAAAAAATAATAGCAACATAATTTGACAAACATATGAGTAGAAGTACCTATGAAAATATCTTAGAACATAATACAGAACAAATGTCCCAAAATCAAATGCTTATTTAGTACTTCATTCAACTTGTGATAAGCTAAGGCTAACAGGTTTTGGGTTGCAATATAAGGTGATTAATTGAAAGCAAAAAAGGTTAAAGGCTCAAAAGTGTTTGCAAAGAGAAAATAACTAGGTGAGTCATTTTTAAGTTAAAGGGTGTAAAAAACAAATGAGGCCTTAATCATTTCCATAAACTATGTAGTCAAATAAATTCAATTTGGTTTAGTGTAAGTTTTGAAGGCAAGCCTTATTATAGGAGCATCACATAATATAAAGAAATAGAATGACATAAAGATGATGTCATTAAAGCTCAAATCCACTCATAATTTTAATTCAAGAATTCACCTTAATTCTGCAAATTACCTATTCACTCAAATGTCAAACTTTGACTAAGTGTACAAGATTGATTATTGCAATTAATCAACATGGTTCACCTTAGACTCATATAGTCCAATTTAATTTCATGCACACACTCAGTCTTATCCAAACTAATATGACAAAGCTTCATGGCTTAGCACATAACACAAGCATGCAAAGAACCAAAAAAAAAGAATCAAAGAAAGACAAGACTGCATATTCACACACTTGTACTCTATATCCTTCCCCCACACCTAGAATGGGCATTGTCCTCAATGTCCAAAAACAATAAAGCATAAAAGAGAGATGGGAATAGAAGAATTCCCTTAGATTGAAGACGCCATATGCAACTTTGAAATGAATGATTGCAACTTTGAAAACACAAATAGCAATGTTGAAGTAACAGATTGCAGTTTCCTTTTCAAATGCCTACAAACAAAATAAACCAAATAAAACATCTAAAACACTCAAAGCAAACACCCAAAAGATATGCATAAAAGAGAAAAACACACAAAAGAAAGGGATATAGATGGGGTGCCTCCCATCAAGGGCTTATTTAAGGTCATAAGCTTGACCCTTGGCATATATACATCATCCATTATCGAATGAATGCTTTAGCCCAACAGGAAGCATGCTCAAACTTTGTGAGGAGCCTAGAGCACCTTCCCTCGAAGTAGGCTCTTTATTAGCATGATGCCTTGAGGCTTCTAAGGACTAGAACTTCTTCATTTCGCCTTCATACTCTAAAGTCCACTTGTCTTTTCTAGCATCGCCCTTCTCACACCAGAATGGTCTTCGTAAGAGTGTCTCCAGCAGTTATACAAACTCAAAATCTTACTTGTCACCTTTGGTCTTTCAACTCACTCGCCCACAGCTCTCCTAAAAATTGCACTTCTTATAGCTCTTCCTATTCTTCTTCTTCTTGTACCTGTAAACAACTAGGAAAAGGAAATAAAATTCGGTTAGTGATAACATGAACTGCATCGCTTACCTTAGGAGGTTGCACATCCTCCATCTTTTCTCGAACTGTAACCTTTTCCTCTCCTAATTCCACTTGCTCTTCCTTTATTGTTTCTGGGTTCTCTAAATGATCTCCACTCTCTGAAGGAATGCACAACTCCTCCACATCACTCTCCTATTAGCTAAAACTCTTGCAAACACTTGGGCTACCAATCTCTAGCTAAGTAACTCAATTGATCTTCCTAGGTTTTCAAGCCACTCCTCATTTCCTGTTAGAATTGAAGAGTACTTGTTGCCAAACTCATTACGATCTCCTCAAAAGACATCTAATGAGCTTGTGGTGGCGATGGTAGAAGTGGAGGTGGAGGCTTTGGCTAAAAGCAGGACTACTCTTAATAGTAGCTCGGTGGAGAAGTGAACCTCTACTGTGTATCTTGCAAAACAAGACACGTACAAAAAAAATAACCCAAAAATGAGCAAACTTCACATACCTTAGCTTGTTGTTCATCCTTCAATACTTGTGCGACTAAGGGTGTTAAATCCACCACTTGATGCTCAAACCTGGAAGTAGCAACATATGAAAACTTATCATCATAATAAGGATAATATGACAAATCAGAATCAAAAGCATATTGAAAGTGAGTCATGTCACTAAAAGAATGAAAAAAATATGAAAACAGTTGTGAAATTGAAACAAATAGAAGACAAGGTAACCAAGAGCAATGAAACCAAAAATAAAAACAAAAACATCACTAAAAAATCGTCAAGAAATTCCCCAGAAATAGTGCCAAAATATTGTTGGAGTTATGTACATATAGTGCCTTAGAAACCAAGTGTATTTACATGTAAGTTAATCTTCTTCACTTATAGTTTTGTGATGAAAATATTTATTATTAATAAAATAAAAAGTTTGGTTTTATGAGCATTATATATCTAGTCATAAGGTATCGAGATTATTTTGTAAGTTATATATATATATATATATATACATAGAAATCTATGGGAAACATGTATATTATAAGAATCTAAAATAATGGATTTACAGTTGAATAATCAAGTTGGTTGCTTGATTATTGTTGGGCCCCGCTTATTTCCAAAGCCTGACTGCTTGCTCTGATACCACAAAATGTTGGGCCCCGCTTGTTTCCAAAGCCCAACCGCTTGCTCTGATACCACAAAATGTTGGGCGCCATTTCTGGAACCCAACTCTTGCCTTGAAACCATATGACGTAAGCATAATAACCTGTAGGGTTATTCCATGGAATCTTTTTAGCCATTATCGGTTCATCATCATTCTCATAACATCTCAAGCCACAAGGACGAGCCCACACAACGAAATGACAATAACCACAATTGATTTTCTTCAAACAATTGTAGCTCGATGTCTCTAGTTCATTTTGGAGGAAGAACCAACTCAATCGGAGTTCTATAGATGAAGATATGCTTGAAAATCCAAAGTGTGTTCATACCTCAATCATGGTCTCCCAACTGGCCCCTCAAGTCCTTTCCTCCAAACTTTGTCAAATCAACTCCAAAATATATAAATTTTTATGGAGAGATAGATACATGTCTTAGCAATCAATCGCCTTAAGAATCACCTCAATCGGAGGTCGGACGAAGGAGTTATGGCCAAACAAATCCGATATGTTCATATCCTAATTCCTACTGAACATACTTTGGCGTAAACGCCATAACTCTTACTATGGGTATCGGATTGACTTCGTTCATGGACCATTAGAAATTAGACATCTAGGTCTACAACTTTAATGAGACAAAAATTTGAAATTCGATTGTTATTATGGTCAAAATATACGGACCGTGTAAAATTACACGGTCAGACCGTGTAACCTTCGGGTGAAACAGTGTCCATACGCCTAGAAACACACGGCCATTGTAAATTCACATGGGCATGCCTTGTAACCTTCGGGTATAACAAATTTTCACCCTTTAAGACCTCTCCAAAGGGTCCTAAATCCATCCTAACTTCTCCTATACTCATAATCTTGCCAAATCCACTCTTTCGAGTCCGAGATTTACTTCATATACGCTAATGGTTCGGGAATTTCGTCCACTATAACATCCTAACTTGGAATGATTATAACTCTCAACTACGATATCGAAAAATTGCATACTTTATAGCGTTGGAAAGCTATAAAATTGAACTACAACTCCTATGAAGACAACTTGGTCCAATTCAATCTAAATCAATACAGTTTTTCCTTGGAAGGCAGCATATACATATTTTATCCTCATGGAAAACTTACAATTTTGCCTTATACAAACTTGGATTTTTATGAACATAACCGTTCAACTACCAATTGGAATTCTTCAACTCTCAACCTTAATCCATAAGACCCTTCCTAGTCAACAACTTCTCGTGCTTCATGACATTCCTATCTTTCCTTTCCATATTATCTCACTTATATATATACCAATAGCTCATATTCAATGTTCGTCAACTCATCATCCATACACAATTTCACATTTCAAAGTCCATACACATATCCACATTTCTTTTACATCATAAAATAAGAGTTTACCAACTTCAATGGCAACTCATGCCACAATACATCATCAATATCAAAATCCAATATACAAAACATGCAAAACCTAAAATTTCTCAAAATCCACTTGAAGCCTTGTTTTACATCAATAATTCCAAAACACAACAAAACATGCATATTCGGATTTATGCCCTGATTCACTTTCACTTGATCCCTTGCTCAACACCTGGAGATGGGACGGAGAGGGGGTGAGCTTTAAAAGCCCGTGGGTAACAGGTTTATAATCCATAATAAGCAAAACCATTGAAATTATTCATTTATCATATAAAAATTCTTATTGAATTCAAGGAAAAACATAGTTTTAAACCAATTCACAATAGTGCAAAACGTGTATGCACCAACTTGACAATTCACAATTTCCATACACATCTCATAATTCAATACATCATCCCATTAAACACAAATGATATCATTTCTCATTCAAGCATAACACATAATTCACATCATAACATAACACATCAAAATGCTAATGCACACACAATTTGGCTTGAGGGTTCTGTGAACAAAACAGAGAAACCGAAGTTTACTCTGTGAATGAAACGAGTCCACTTTTCAGATCTCGTGGGCCACAAGCGAGTATCCGTAAAAAGGCTTAACGTCGACGTGCATGTGACTAACGAAATGGTTCCTCTCTCGCCCAAACACAATCAAATCTCATACTTAGTTCAATTATTCACAATCTCACATTCTCATGCTTAATTCAATCATTCTCAAAATCTCATTTTCTCATGGTTTTCTTATACCAAAATGCCATAATTCAATTCAATGGCATAGCAATCATATCAAAATGTCAAGCATTTGTCAATGCATAACATGGCATAATCACAATTCAATTCTCATCAAAATGTCATACATCTTTCAATGCATAACACAACATAAACACATCACAATGCATTTTTGCATATTCATAACAATTCAAATCCAATTCATGGAGCATATGCACACATATAAGCAAATTCTTGAAATCATTTGAAAACAATATATGCACAATTATGAAATACTTGAAATCATTTTATTCTCTTAATTTGGGAAAAACTTTAATGGCTTATTATTTAACTATAAACATGAAACCCACCTCATTTTGCTTGGACATCCAACCTCAATTGTTCCCTTCCTCTTGGTCTTAGATAGGGTTTCTCTTGATTTCCTAAAACAAACCAAAATTTTCATTCAATTTTGATTCAAATGGAAATCCCCCAATTTTCACAAAATCCCTAAAACTTCAAAATCACAACAATTGAAATTAACATAAATCAAGCTCAAATCTAACTTACCCATAGTCTATCTAGGTTAGAAAACCCAAAACCTAGCTTAGAAACCCTAAAAATCAAATGGGTTCCTTAAATCATATTCTTCCAACACAACACCTATTCTCTGTCTAATACCTTCATCCTCAATACAACTCATTTCTCTAATGAAGCAAAAAGGAGAAGGTAAACTTACCTTGGCAAGATGATTTCCTTCCTTTTTCTTCTTCTTTCTTCTTCCTTCTCTCTTCTTCTTTCCTTCTTCTTTTCTTCTCTCCACGACTTTCTCTCTCCCTCTTCTCTCTAAATTTTCAGTTGGAACCCAATCTCGAAACCGGATCCCAACCGGAAAAGCGGAATCAAAAGTGAAAACGAACGGAAACTTCCGGAAACGAAAAGCGGAAGCAAAAAGAACGGTAGCGAAAGAACGGATGCAATCAAAAGCAGAGGTAGCAAATGCGTGCGCAAACAAATGAAAAGCAGACGAAAATAAAAGCGAAGTGCAAAAATAAACGGATCCGACATCCAAAGCGAACAAGAAAACTGTCGCGTTGGAAACCTATGGACAACCTAAGCCGAAAACCGTGCAAATTTTTTTTTTCATTCCTTTTATCCTTATTCAATTGAATATAATTCAATCTCAAATAATTTTTTTTCCACTTTGGTACTTATCAATCAAAGTGATTTCAAAGTCCAATTGACATCATTTACTCTCAAACTCAAATTCCCATCTGAAAATTTTTATCCTTAATCACAACTTCTTTCTTCAAAAGCTAGCATATCTCAGAACTTATGAAATTAAACAAAATCTTATTATTTGATTTACCAAAAATCTCACACATGACAAAAATACAAATAAGCCCCACCCAATTTTAACAAAAATTGGGCAGCATAACGGCTGTATTTTGCCAAACCCAAAAATCTGCAAACATATTCAAACACACTTCTATAATCACTTCCAACCTTCACAACCATCATCAGACCTCCCGTCCGGAATTCAACATAAACAACACAATTCTAACCTAACACACTTCAATAATTTTCCAATCAACCAACACAATCAATCTCATTATCCATACGCAATCCATAATCCATAATCATACACAATTTGTAAACTAATTCCATTATCCATATCTCAAGTCATAGTCGTAAGCAATTCCCATTCATATCCATACTTAAAACTCATGAAACATACTCTTGTGTCTCATAACAATTCACTTACATATATTACAATAGGTCATTCATATACATATTCATAATTTAAAACCAAACACAAGTCCAATCTTCATTAACATCATAAAATAACATTTACATGCTCGATGGCATTTCCAGTAAACTTACAATACCAAAAGCGATATCAAAATACAATAAAACATAAGATGGACAAAATCGAAACCAAGTCTTGACGTTCTTTCATCCAATCTCCCGCTCTATACCTGGAGATGGGGATGAAAGGTGGGGTGAGCTCGACGGCTCAGAGGATAACATAATTATAATTTGAAAAATAAGCAAAACGTCTTCTTCAAAATTTTTGCCATATCTTAGAAATATCACAACAGAAAATTTGCAAAATCCTTATTTCTCTAAACTCTTCACTTTTCAAATCAGTCAGGAACTTTCATAAACACTTTCACACATTTTACGGTTGAAAATCTCGATTTCTCATTTTTCACAAATTCTCAAAAGTTTTCACAAATTCTTTTTCGTAAATCATGAACAATTTCAAAACATGAATGCAACACATAAACTGCATCACAAATATAAACAAAACAAAACGCTTTTTAATGTTGGACCCCACACCCCACCCGTAGGTGTTTGGGTCGATCTAACGAAACGTCTTGCACATTCCGCATAGCGATTCATGCGGCCGTGAACGGAGGGGAGTCCGAAATCGAGACTCTATGCCACTAGCGGCGGTAGGAGAAGGCTATCGAAGGAGACGGTTGCGACTCTTCGGAGGACTTAAACCAAACCCACATAATACACCTAATCGAAAACGAAAATTCGGATTGCCCGAAGGCACATTTTGAACTCTTTTCAAATCGTGTCTAACTAAACACACTGACATTCACAACTACACATAATTTCACGTAGCAATTACATAACACATTCCCAAGCATTCAAGAATGCACAATTTCCAAGACATTAAAACAAAATGCAATTCTCATGTTAGAATCTTACACATTTAAACACAAAGAATGCAAGCATCATAGTAATTCCTTAAAATCATAATTATCAATTCATTCTAAAACTTCATCAATTAATCAAATCATTCAAAACATTTCATTGAACAATTTTCTCAATTTTCTCACATCATTCAAAATCGAAGAATGTAAACAATTAAAAACATTTTATTCAAATCATCCGAAACCCTCTTAATAAATTCTCAAATCTATCAAAAATAACAAATCGAACAAATTAAACAATTTCTTAAATCATTACAAAATCATCGAATTTCAAAATGTTTTTGCATTTTAAAACTCGTAACATTTTCCAAAACATTCGAAACAATTAAAATTCAATAATTTCCAACTTTTCAATCAATTTCACAAGCGCGTTGAAAACAAGAATTTGAACCTTTGTATCATTTTTTGTAATTTCAGAAATTTCCTTAATTTATCAAACACTCACAACTTGCAACAAAGCTTAAAAACATTCGAAATCAAGCATTTCATTTTCAACCATTTACATAATCACTACTTTATAATGAATTCAAAATAGTCAAAAATCATAACCTTTCTTTATAACCCTCCCAAAAATATTCGGAAATCAGATTTATTTTTCAAACATTTGCCTAAACGATATTTTTTTATACAATTTCCAAAACATTCGAAAATCATCATTTTTCAAACACTTTTATAAACACTATTTTATAACCAATTCCGAAAGTATTCGGAAATCCCAAATTTTTCAAACCTTTTCATAAACCTTTTTTTTTAATTCCAAAAGTATTTGGAAATCCCAATTTTTCAAACCTTTTCGTAACCAACATTTGAAATCATTTACAACACAAAGAATTACTCAACAAAGAATGCAAGTCTTTTTAGAAGTAATCCATTTATCAAAACAATCAAAACATGTAATTTAACAATTACTTCATTTTATCGAAACATTCAAAATCAAGGAAGATAATCAATTGAATCATTTTGTTTACATTGTCCGAAACAAAACAATTTACGTAAATAAATTAAACATAGTGGATAATAATTCCTTAAATAAATTTTCAAAATCCTTTTTTTCTTGATTTTCAAAACATAATTTCCTTGAAATTTCAAAGATCATAAAATAACACTTTCTTAAGTAAACTTTCAAATCAATAAATATAATCTTGTTTCATAATTTATCAATTCTTTCATAACTAAAGAAAATTTCAAAATTTTATCAATTTTATCAAATTATCCAAAACGATTTTAATAATTTATGTAGTCATTTCTAAAAACATCAAATAACACATATTGTATCATCTTCTTGATTTTTCAAACATAGACAATAATTTTTCAAAACATTTTCATTCTTAATTTCTCAAAATTCATACAAAACTTATAATTCAAATTATAAATACATTACCCACCTTAATTCCATGCTAGAATCTTGATCCATACTTCAATTTCTCCAAAGCTTCCTTCTTTCATCCAATTAAAAATTTCCTAAGCCATAAACATCCAAATTCAACATCATAAACATCAAAATTCTCAAAATTAACTATAGGAAACCCAATTCCATCATATTTCCAAGCTTTCTAAAGCATCAATTTTCAAAAACCCCAAATCCCAAAAATTGGGCATAAACCCTAATCACAATAATCCAAAATTAATCAATCTAAACCATGATATCACTAAAATTGAACTTAACAAACCTCAACCCATACCATTTTTCATTATTTCCAAACCAAAAATTCATCAAATCTCAACTTAGAAAATTTCAACCTTACCTCTCTCTCCACCATTTTCGACATCTCCAAGCTTGGAAATGAACTTTCATCATCTTCCTTCCATTCCCTCTTGAACCATCTCGAAAAACCCCCTTGGAAACCATAAAAACCGGCACCTTATCAGCTCCCTCTTCTTCTCTTTCTTCTCATCTCACCGTCGGTTCTTCACTCTTCTCTCCCTCTCTTTCTTATTTCGTTTTCTTTCTTTCATTTTTGTCTTATTTTCGTGAGTTGCTGGACACAAAAACGACAGCCCCATGTATTTTTATGCCAGGTCATTAAATGGTAGGTAAAAGACCAATTTGCCCCTCCACTTTAGCCTAACTTCTAAAATTACCCCTGCACAGAATCTTGAAAAACTGATAACTTGCGTCCTGATTTTGAGTGGGCAAACGAAATAATTTGACAAAACTTTCTTCTTAAAAATTGTTCCTCCATGTCTCCTCTTTAAAAATGACACTAAAATCACTCAATTCGGTTCAGAATTGAGAAGTTATGGACAAAATACTATCAGACCATCACAAAATCGAGACTGAATTCCAAACTTAACTTCAATTCAGAAATTAAAAATCTTAGGGACTAAATTAGAATTCGATCCCTTCACATGATTTGTAGCTCCATGTCTCAATTTCATTTTTTCTCAAGAATCAACTCAATCGGAGCTCCACAGCTCCCGAATTTCTCAAAATACCAAACCATGTTCATAAAATTATCTAACTCATAACCTTTAACCAATTCTCTCACTCTGGTTCCATCAATCTCTTTCCATTTAATCTCCTAAAATTCATAATTTTCTATGAAAATTAAATTAAGTGTCTTAGGAATCCAACGCTTTGAAAACGAAATCAATCGGATGTCGGACGAAGGAATTATAAGCAAAGATTTTAAAAGAGTCGGATTGGAAACAAAGAACAGAACTTCAAATCGATTGATAAAATCAAAATTTTGAAAAATAATCGTAATTCTTGATCCTGAACTCGGAATTCGACAAATTTGGCGTCAATAAAAAGATCAAAGGAAGCTCTACAACTTCCCTGAAGGCTAGAAAAATCAATTTGGCCTCTAAGGAAGTCAAAACTCCACTCAAAGATTCTATTCTTATCAATGCTTCCTAAACAACTTCCAAATTTTAATCGCTCATAACTCCTAGCCCCGATATTGAAAAATTGCATACTTTACATCAATGGAAAGATAAAAACAGCATCTAAAACTTTCATGTAGACTACTTACTCCAATTCAGACTAAATCTATACGACGAGTGGCCTCAAAGCATAGAACACACAAATCTATACTTAATAGCATTTTCTAAAACAAAGCAAAAGAATCTTATCTTCGGAAAATCATATCTTCCACTCCCGATATCGAAAAATAGCGTACTTTATGTCGACAGAAAGCTCTCGAAAGAGGCTACAAGTTTTATGTAGATCATTTTCTCAAATTTTGCCTAAATCAAAAAGTCAACTTTTATCCCCAAAATGTCAAACTTTTCTTAATTCTTCAAATTTTCACACTTTTCTCTTTATTTCTCAATTTTCAACTTCCATTTCAAATCAACTCATTCTCTTAAACTTTCATAACCCATACAAATCGACTCAAATATTGAAGTCATCAAAACTGAACAATTCTTTTCTCATAAATTTTTCTTAAATTCATCACATTTTCTTAAATTCATAATTTTCTCACCAATTTCTTTCTCATTTAAATTCATTTTAATAGTTCTAATTTTCACAAAAAGTTCGAGATCCAACATTTTCGTTTCCCTCTCTTCAAATGAGAAGACCACTCCTTTCTCTTGCCTTTAATACCACTAATGATGCTAAAAAGTCCATATTGCCCTTACTTAAAAGCCTAGGAACTTAAATGCTTAAGTGGTCTTCCAATTTTGCCCTCATGCATAAGTTACCACCTTAATTCAATTTAAATCCATGTCATAAGGTCTTACTCACATTAACATGCTAATAAACTCCCATTAACATGCTAATTAATTCCACAAAATACTCTATTAAAACCTAAAAATTCATTTAAATCATGGTTAACTCCTTAAAATCAACACCTTTTATAATCATGCAATTGAAGGAATTTTCTTGTACTTATTTCTAAGGAAATATTCCTCATTGTCTTAATTTTCTAATGACATGAAAATCATTCAATTTGGTTTAGTACTATGAAAGTTATACCCAAACATTTCCAAACTGTTCTTATGTTGAAACAATATGCTATGCTCAAATTACACCGACAAATTGACTTTCTTAGAGAATGAATTAGAACTCAATTTCATCAGACAATTTGTAGCCTTATCTCTCTAGTTTAATCCAAATTTAGAATAATCTGATTCGGATAACTAGAGAAAAAGTTATGGCTAAAACACCGAAGCATACTCAATGATCATGTTTCAACTTATAACTTCCAATATTTCACATATAACCCATCTTGTACATGACTATCCTTTCCACTTCATTTCAAATTCATTTCAAATTTAAGAATTCTTCTTTTCTTTACACATGAATAATTTTCAAAATTCCTCATTTCATATTTCTACATTCCAAGAAAAGTTCGGGGTCCAACAATTATGGTTTAGATTGCAATGTTGCAATTTATCTCCATATAAGTAAAGGAGTTTACTTCAAGGGAATAATAAGTTTCATATCATGATAGTAGTCAACTATCAATAATGGCATTATTAAATGAATTTGGAATTAAGTATGTTTTTAAGAATAAAGTAGGTCATTACTTTAGTCTTAGAACATACATTTTAGCATTAGCTTATTATGGACCACAATCTCGATGAGTGGTGAACTCATATGTGTTTCATTATAATTCTTGATATGATCAGAATGGATTTCTACAGAGTATTAATCTAGTGTCTGCACGTTAGAATTATTAATTGAAACATGTATTAGGGAACATTCACTAAAATAAAGATTTTATAGGGATAACATCACTTCTAGATGTTTTTATGGAGATTGGTGATTAAACTGGGGCTAGGAGTTTGATGGACTAGCTACCCATCAAGTCTTAACACTAAGATGAGGTCTTGTGTGTTAATCACCATATAGAGTAAAAGGGGAGATCTAGAAGGAAAAACCAACATAAAGGCAAAACGGTAATTTTAGCCTTTGTTGTGTGGATGGATATAATAAAGTTCATAATAGGTTTGCAATTGGACATATTGTTTGAAATATGTGTTCTCATAATATTTAATAATTGAAGATTTAAACTAATTGTCTTTAGTGGAATGACATTTAGTTAATAAGCTAGAATTAATTCTAATGAGATTAAATTAATTATGGGCTTATTGGAGCCTGAATTATCTAAGTCTAATAAGATTCTCCACTTAGCTTCAAGGAAAGTTATCAAGCAAAGTAAAAAATATAAATGGAGTTTTTAAAGCCCATGATTGAATGTTGGGCTTGCTCTAATTAATGGTTAATTAGAAGCCCAATTGATAGTATGTTATGTAACCTTTTTAGCATTCATTTGATTAAAGATGACAGAAGAGTATTTAGTGGGTGATCTTCCTTCTTTCATCACTAAAACCGAAATTGACATGTCATTTTAGGTTATTGGTCTTTTCATATAACCATCTTAAAACAAATGAGAAGAGTCTCATTTAATAGCTTCTTTATGTTTGATTAAAGGCAGGTGTGATGCATTGGATGTTCCTCTCTTCTTTCTTTTAGTGCATAACCAAAATTGACAAGGTGAAAGGGAGGTGTTCTTACATTTTTGGACTCTCTCTCCTTTTATGCATGAGCGAGCTGAAATTAGCATGAGAAAGTGTCTCATTTTTGGCTTTTTTCTTCTAAGAAAAATCTCCTTCAAAGTTTTTTTCTCCTTTCCCACCAAAGGATCTTGTTAACCAAATTGTCCAAGAAGAACAAGTGGTAGATCGAATTGGTTGAGGATACAATATCGAGAAGAGGAAACAATAACAAGAAGAAGGGGATACATCACCTTAGAGAGGATACATTGCCGAGGATTGGATAGCACAATGAGTAGTTAAAGCTATAGCGAAGGAGTCAGAAATATTTCTACCATCTTGTTCTTATGTTAAATATTATCCTTATACCTTATCATGTATAAATTGACTTGTTGATTTGGTTATCTTGCTTCCACTGTGTTATGATTTCTAAAAGAGTTTTGAAATCCTCCATTTAACTAAATCTTGCATGTGTTCTTTTCTGATCCAACAATTAGTATCAGAGCCATTTTGATTATGCATGATTTTGGTTCCTATATGTGTGATGAATAGGTTGGCAATTATTTTTTGTATGCTCTATATTTTTATGTGATAGAAATATATATGGTGTATGTTTTACTCTTTTGGTTGTCCATATAATTTATATTTACCGTGTAAGATTTCTTCATTTGGTTTGTAACAAGGAAGGTGGTCTATCATCACCATGTTTCCTCTTTAACTTCATTTTTATGTTTTCTTTAATTTTGTAATGTACAAATTGATGTAATGATGAAGATGGAGCAACCATGGATTGAAGAAATGAAAAGGTAATAGTTTTGGTGTCTCCTTTTATGTATTGACATAGTTTCAGTTTTGTGAAAACCAAGATGTTGGATTTTTTTTTCAATAAATCAAGTTCGGTTTTAATGTCAACACAAGTGTTGGATTTTTGTTTCAATGAATCAAATTTCAATTTTGATAAAAAAAACATAGTGCTAGTTTTTTGTTTTAATGGAATAAGTTTCGATTTTAATGAAAACAAGTGCTAGAATTTTTTGTTATGACAAAGATTTGGTTTTATGAAAAATCTAGTGTTGGATTTTTTGCTTTCAAAGTAACAAAATTCGGTTTTATAAAATGTCATTACTTTTTTTTAAACCAAATGGGTTGAGTCATGTGAGTGAAGAATTTGAAGTGGAAGATCCAAGTCTAAGAAGACAATTATTTTTATGTTCTAGGATGGACAATCAAAAGAGTCTTTATTAGTTCATGTGATGAATGGATAAATGAATGCAAATAATATTGTTAAGTCAAAATGACTTTACAATTAATTTTGATGAAGACCAAATAATAATGTAGATCCAAAATGAGACAATAGAAATGAGACAGAAGAAAATGAGGCGATGAAAATGAGACGAAAAAAATGAGACGAAAGCAGAAAGCGAAAAGAGACGGAAGCGGAAAGTAAAATGAGACGGAAGAAAATGAGATGATAGAAATGAGACAATAGAAATGAGACGGAAGAAAATGGGACGGAAGAAAATGAGACGATAGAAATGAGATGGAAGAAAATGAGACGATAGAAATGAGAGAAAGTGAAGCTGAAAATGAGACGGAAGAAAATGAGATGAAAGAATCGAAGATGAAGACCCGATACCACGTCAGATGATCAATCAGTTTGAGTTAGTTACAGAACTCAATTGAATAATTGTTTCTTCAAAGATCAAGAAACAAGAAGAAAGAAGCAGTTATCAAGAAGCGGTTGAAGACGAAGGCTATAAATACGAGTCAAAGTCGAAGACTAAAAAAGTTAGTGATTTTCAAGAAAGGCGAGAGATTCAAAAGCTAGAAATTTTATTCATTGTACTAAACTTAGAGCTACTATTGTCTATAACAAAACTCGAAACATCTTTCAGTAGAAGGAAGAAAAGCTGATAGCCTGAAGAGGCTAAGTTAGAAAAGAATACTTGTTGTAAGAGACCTGAAGAGGCTCGGTGAAAAGAATACTTGTATCTTTGAGAAGTATAGTGAAATCTCAGAAAGAATTCTGAGGACTGGATGTAGCCCACAATTTGGGGTGAACCAGTATAAAACTACTATGTTGATTCTTACTCTCAACTCTCAACTTTTAATTTCTTTTGTTGATACAAATACTTCATAATACTGTTTTTCAATCGTTTGAGAAAGCAAGTTTTTTTTAAAAAGTAGTTTTTTTAAAAGGGATTGTATTAAAAAACGAATACACAATTCAACCCCCCCTTCTTGTGAGTGTTGTATATCGAATATTAAGTCTATACTAATGTGTGATTCACTTCAAATATATGATATTATGTGATTGTATGTCATTTAAAAAATTGTCGACCCTAGGTGTTGCCATGCATTCATTATGTATGAGATATATAATGAAACAATATAGGATGGATAATAAATTGCATCTAGATAAGATGGTATTTATTAAAACTTAAAGCCTAAAAAGATTGAGTGGGAGAGGATGCTCATGTGAGAGTCCACGGTCTCCTATTGATGGCCCATTTGCATGTGGTGAAGTGTTACTCCCAAGCGAAGGGTATGAATCCTAGGTCTTGCATGGTTTGGATCTCCTTAAAGATAAATCCACTCATTGGTAGCAAATGTGACCTCCCATCGAGGGGTTTGCAAGAACCTTTAGTGAATGAATCTGAAGTAAATCACGCGTTAGTATAGACTTTATATTCAATAGACAAAATGCACAAGAAGAGGGGGGTTGAATTGTGTATTATTTTACGTGAATACAATCCCCTTTTAAATTTCTTTGAAAACTTGTTTTCTCAAAAACTTATTGAGTAAGAATCACGATGTATTGTAATTAACTTCTATATACTTGTCTAAAACAATAGAAATCAAAAGTAAAGACTTCAGAAGTTGACACAAGGATTTTATCCTGGTTCACCCCAAACCGTGGGTTACGTCCAGTCTTCAGAATCCTTTCTAAGATTTCACTATTCTTTTCAAACTGTACAAGTATTCTTTTCACGGAGCCTTTTCAGGTCTCTTACACCAAGTATTGTTTTTCTCACTTAGCCTCTTCAGGCTCTCAGTTTTTCTTCTCTCTTGCAGATAGATATTGTGAGCTTTGTTACAGAAATGATAGCTCTCGTGTTTCACACAATGAATACAGTATTTGCTAAAGATAAAAAACTTTTTAAAATCTCTAACTTTTGAATCTTCGACTCTAACTTATATTTGAATCTTCTTGTTTCTTGATCTTTGAAGAAACAGTTATTCAGTTGAGTTTTGTATATTGGCCCTGAATTTTTGTGTGAATAAGCATGATTTAAATTGTTTTCAAGGTTTTAATAGATAAGCTATTTTTATCAAGAGTGATTAGTTTTGTTAAAGTATGAAAGAAAATATGACAGGGGTTAGTGGAAGTATTAAAGTAGTAAGAGAGTGTAAGGGTAAGTTTGGCAAGCCACATAAGTCTAGAAACCATAAGGCATTAAAGGAAGGGCAAGGTAGACTTTTATAATTCATTAAGGGTAAGATGGGAAGAAAGAAGTGTTGTTTTCTTCCCAAAGAGAGGGAAAAAAGAAAATAGAAAAAGAGGGAAGTGAAATAAAAAATGAGAGAGAGATAAAGAAAGATTTTGGGTGGTTGAGAGGAAGGAAGAGGGTTGAGCTAGGGTTTAATCTTTTCTAAGCTTTCTAGAGAGATTTAGAGGTTTTGTAAGAAGGGAAAAAGGTAGAGAAAATCAAGAGCCTTCTTTTGAACCAAGCATCTCTTCTTTTGGTGAAGATCTAAGGTAAGATTTTTTTTATACTTTAGATATGGGAAGGGTTTTGGTTCATGAAGCTTAAAAAAACCATGGGCTTAAGTTTCTAAAGCCATCTTATGGAGCATACTTTGTGGATTTCCATTTTAGCAACCCTATTGAAGTGGGAATTCTTGTCTATGAAAAGGGAATCAAGAAAGACAAGAGGAGCAAGAGGAGAGGCACATTTGAGCAAGCCACGGTCAAGGACTATAAGGTGGATTTCACTTTTATAACTAGGCGATAAACTAACAAAAAAGTTTCTGTCAATAAATGATAGTAATTAAATTTGCAACCACCTCATTCATGTGCATTTAAGGTTGTTTAGTGTTGCAAGATTTATCTACATGCTTATACATGATTTGTGGGATGATACATAAAAAGTTTACTTTATTAAAATGATTCTTTAAACTGATGCATGATTTTGAAAGCATATTTTTGGGAAATGGTTTTAAGGATATAACAAGCTTATGAAAAGCAAGTTTTCAAGAAAATGTGCCTTTGTGGGCATAAAACTTACAAGATTTTGAAATTCTATATATTATGTGGGTTTGTGGTAATCCCTCAAGAACCGTCACATGTACGTTGACCCAAATATAGGCTTCTCCCGCCTGCCCGCTAGTGGCATGGAGCTCCCTCAAGGACTCCCTCAAGAATTCATGACTAGACAGGACCATTTCATTGGAAAAGTGTAGTGTGTCATGTTTCGGACTTACCCAAACCATGTGATGTGTTTATGTGTTCTTGATAAGTTGATAGGAGTAATGCATCCATGATTTTGCATACACAAAATTTTTCTGCATTGAAGATGTATTGAAAATGTCTTTGCTTGTTGCAAACTATAAAATTATTACCCACGGGCTTTAAGCTCAACCCCACTTTCCTCCCCATAAGCAGGTGATGAGCAAGAGATTGAGTAGTCGAGGACTAAGGCATCGCTTCATTTTTGAAATGTTGTTGTAATTAAAACAAATTTAATAAACCAAGGCTTTAGTGGCATTTTGAGCAATTAATTGTTCATATGCCTTTTGTATTTTTGGAATATTCTTGAAACATTCGTGCAGTAGGGGCTTGAAATGCCCACTAAAGCTTTGTAAAACTACAACCTTTTGAATCAAATGGTCTATGATTTTGTTTTTGCCCATGATACTTAAGGTTACGTAAGGGAAAAATTTATGTACTAAGTTTAGGGATATTTTTGTGTTGTTGTGAGCTAATTTAAGTGAAATTGTCTTCTTGGAAGTTGTAGATGATTTTTCCAGCTTTTCAACGATATAAAGTTTGTAAATTTTGGATATCAAAGTTAAAAGATATGAGCATTACAAGTTATGAGGGTTCATCGTCTTAGTTTGACTTTTTGCGTCTCCGTTTGACCGTCTTATTTTGTTTCATCTCAGAATGACATCATCAATTGTCTCATGACGTTAGCATCATCTCATTTTGGCCAGAACATCTTCTTGTCCAAACTTGATCCTCTAGATGATAGAATTGGTCTCTGAAGTCTTCATGAGAGTTGTAGATCATGAAATCCTCTTTCTATTCATTTAAAGAACACCTGTATCCAAGTTCTGTACAGAAAGTTATATTCATTTTTTCAAATCATCTCAGTATGACGTCAGCATTTGTCTCATGACTTTAGCATCGTCTTAGTTTGGCTAGAATATCTTATTGTCCAAATTTGATCCTCTAGATGATAGAATTAGTCTTTGAGGTCTTCATAAGAGTTGTAAATATTGAAATCTTCTTTCTATTCATCTAAAGAACACCTAAATCCGAGTTCTGTGCAGAAAGTTATACCCGTTTTCCTGAATCATCTCATAATGACGCCAGCAATCGTCTCATGACGTCAACATCGTCTTAGTTTGGCCAGAACATCTTCTTCTCCGAATTTGATCCTCTAGATGATATAATTAGTCTTTGAGGTCTTCATAAGAGTTGTAGATCTTGAAGTCCTCTTTCTATTAATCTAAAGGACACCTGAACTGAGTTATTTACATAAATTTATACCCATTTTTCTTAATTGTTTCAGAATGACGTCAGCAATCGTCTCATGACGTCAGCATCATCTCATTTTGGTCAAAACATCTTCTAGTCCAAATTTGATCCTCTAGATGATAGAATTGGTCTTTAAGGTCTTCATAATAGTTGTAGATCTTGAAATCCTCTTTCCATTCATCTAAAGAAAACCTGAATTCGGGTTCTGTACAGAAAGTTATACTCATTTTTCTGAATCATCTCAGAATGACGTCAGCAATCGTCTAATGATGTCAACATCGTCTCATTTTGACTAGAACATCTTCTAGTCCAAATTTGATCCTCTAGATGATAGAATTAGTCTTTGATGTCTTCATGAGAGTTGTAGATACTGAAGTTCTCTTTCTATTAATCTAAATAACACCTGAAGCCGAGTTCTGTACAGAAAGTTATATCTGTTTTCTTGAATCATCTCAGAATGATGTCAGCAATCATCTCATGACGTCAGCATTGTCTTAGTTTGGCCAGAACATCTTCTTGTCCAAATTTGATCCTCTAGATGATAGAATTAGTCCTTGAGGTCTTCATAAAAGTTTTAGATATTAAAGTCATTTTTCTATTCATATAAAGAAAACCTAAATCTGAGTTTGTTACAGAAAGTTATACCTATTTTTCTGAATCGTCTCAGAATGATGTCAGCAATCGTCTCATGAGAGTTGTATATCTTGAAGTCGTCTTTCTATTTGTCTAAAGAACACTTAAATCGAAGTTCTGTACAAAAGGTTATACCCATTTTTCTGTATCATCTTACTATGACATCAGCAATCGTCTCACGACATCAACATCATCTTAGTTCCTTCTTCTGTTCTATTTTTTACCCTTTTAGAGGCTGAAACTCACTTCAAGTGCTTCATGAAAGTTGTAGATTGCGAGTCTCTCCTTTAAACGGTTTTAAATTGAAATCAATCCAACATCTGTAGCAAAATTTATGGTATTTACGCCAAGACATGTACAATTCAAGTAAGGGCATAAACGTATTGGATTCTTTTGGTCATAACTTCCTCATCTGACCTCCAAATGAAGTGATTCTTGAAGCAATGGATTTCTAGTATCTTTGCCTATCTCCCAATATAATTTTGTATTTTTTTGGAGTTGACATGATTATTTTTTGTTAGAGAGAAAGTGAGGGATCAGTTGGGAGAACATAATTGTGGTATGCGCATGTTTTAGTTTTCTAAATATATCTCGAGCTATAGAGCTCCATTTGAGGTTATTTCTAACTTAAAAATGAACTAAAGTTCCATAGCTACAAATTTTATTTAATAAAGTCAAATTGTAATTTTGGTGTTTAACTAGTGTGGGCCTTCACTCTTATAAGATGATGATTATTTAGGATTATTGGAAATCACCTCACAAGGTACTGCGCAAGCCCAAGGTTTATGACTCCGGATGTTGGGCTCTGAAAATGCGGTCCAACACTGTAATTAACTTAAACTGATTAACTATCTGACGTAGTATTGGGTCTTCGTCTTATATTGCTTCCATCTTAGTTTTGCTTTCGTCTTAGTTTCTTCCATCTTAGTTTTGTTTTTGCTTTCATCTTAGTTTCTTCCTTCTTACTTTTGTTTTCGCTTCCGTCTTAGTTTCTTCTGTCTTACTTTTTCTTCCACTTCTGTCTTAGTTTCTTCTTTTTTATTTTTGTTTCGGCTTTCGTCTTACTTTTGCTTCTACTTTTGTCTTACTTTTGCTTCTGCTTTCGTTTTAGTTTCTTCCGTTTTAATTTTGTTTCTGCTTCCTTCTTAGTTTTTTTGTCTTAGTTTTGTTTCCGCTTCTGTCTTACTTTTGCTTCCGAGTCCTCACTTCCGCTTCAGCTTCATCACTTTCTAATATTATTATTATTTGATTTTCATCAAAATTATTTAGACGTGAAGTCATTTTGACTCAACAATCTCCCCCTTTTTGATGATAACAAATAATCATAATTTTAGAAAGATAATCAAGTATTATTCATAAGAAGATATGCATTTGAAAAAAATTTATAACTATACTATCTTCTTTTCACTTCTCTTCTTTTCTTCTCCCCCTATCTTTTTCATCTCTTCTTTTCTTCTCCTCCTATCTTTGTCTTTTTCATTTCTCCCCTATTTGTTATTAATAAAAATCATGACCGAAGATGTTTCAAAATTTCAGAGAACATTTGTTGCATTTCAGTACGAAGTAACTTGAGGTCTTGTCGTATATAAGCTACTTCCTCGTGTAAGTCATCCATTGAAACACACAGATCATTATCGTTGTCATGAATTTCTTTGACTAAGGCTGCATCAATCTTCTGCTATGTTTCTTCAAAACCAATAGTAGTACCAAATGATTCTGAAGGTAAAACATCCAGTTCAATAATTGTAATAACAGGAGGTTTGAAAGATAAGTTCCTATCAGGGAGATCAAGATCATTAGGACGAGGTAGCTTTGGAACTTGTTTTCCAAATAAGTGTAGTACATCTTCAATTGAAGATATAGAGCTCAAGGGCCTAATATGCATAATTAGGTGCACAAGAGTCTCTATGTTGAAATTAATATTTCCAACTCTGATGGTTCTATACTGCCCTTCTGTTATCCTTCCAACTACCTGAGAAGTTTCATTAGTGGTAAGATGACAACAATGACTTCCTGATGCCCTTGAAATATGGTGGAAAACATAGATTCCTTTCTGTTGAGTTGTATAACATGCTGCATCTATGTTCCTCATTTCTTCTTCAATCTGATCTTCTGTTAGATCACTTGTAATCCCTTCTGGATACAATTTCTTCTTCCCCTTATCTTCATTGCGAACAATGTAAGGTCTTGGTTGAATGTCAGTTACAATCTTAATCACAGTTCTTTAAGTAAGTGGGTAAATAGTGTACTTTTGCTTGGTCATCTATGTTGGATATGGTTCTGATTTCTCATCTGGCAGAATACTATACAACCTTTTCTCTCCATCATTCAACAGATGTATTGTACGACTATTTACTAAGATTGGTTTAAATTGTACCCTAATCAACCTTCTCAGGGGTTCTCTTATGATTATAAAGCTTCCACTTCTTGTAGGTTCAACTTCTTCAATGATCTTTATTTTCAAATCTTTTTTTCTCATTGGTTGAGAAGAATTAACATGTGCTGGATTGTGTTCAACTGATCTTTTTTTTTTGTTGAACAACACTTGGGGTGCTCTCTTTCTAACTGATTTCTGCTTCTTACTTTCTTCAATCAGCCTAGGAGGTTGTTGTTGAGGTTGAGGATTCTTCTTCTCAAATTCCAACTTCCTCTTAATTTCAGTCTCTCTAATCAATTTTACTCAATCTTCTTGCAAAATTGAGACTAAGGATCTGGTTGCCTGCAAAGCTTTCTTTTCAGAATCTCCACTATAAGTAATCTCTTTATCCTTTTTCTACTCTTGTTGACGCAGAGTCCGCAGTCTAGGTGATCTTTTTGCTTGTTTGGGTTTCTTCGAAAGAAGTGTTTCCCCTTTTCTCTTTAAGGACACTTGTTTCTCTGTCTGTCACACCTGACTTTCTTCTTTTTGAGAAATCAGTCTTCCATCAATCTTCCAATTGTAACAATTAACTCCAAATTACTAATTAAATTCCATCAATTCTTTTTATTAGTAAATAAAAATACAAGACATTAGAAATGCACAATCATGTCACAATTATTTAAAAACTTTTATACCTTGGAACATATTAATTAAATGTAATTTTTTTAGATCAAAATTCAAGTGTGAATATGCTCATGTTATGCATATAAATAAAATCATGAAATCATATCCCAAATGTACCAAATTCATTCAATATGATGTAATTCATGTGACTAACCAATTAATCCCTCAATAAATTAGGAAACCAGCTATTACACCCATGAAGTCCATTCCCTAAACATAAAAAATCTCACAAATTAATATGGGGGTTTAAGGCAATTCCCCACAAGAAGCTAACGTACCTGTGTGCTGACAATTGTCACAAGTCCTACATAAATCATATGCATCTCGAAATAGAGATGGCTAGTAAAAACTCACACTCTAAAACCTTGTGAGCTATCTGCTTTGGGCCAAAATGACCTCTACATGCATAAGAGTGAAATGTTAAAATAGAAAGAAATTTGTTGTCGGGTATGCACCATCTAATGGCTTGATTTGTGAAAAATTGCCACAAATAAGGATCATCCCATAGATAAAACTTTGCTTGCCTTTTCATCCTCTCCTTCTATGCCTTGGTGAAATATATAGGAAATTGATGACAAACCAAGAAATTCACTATATTAGCATACCATGGAGCTGTCAACTATACTGCATATAGCTACTTATCTAGAAAATCATCATTAATAGGGCCTGTGTCACTACCATGCCCCACTAAGTGAATCAAATGATCTGCTATTCCATTCTCTGAGCCACTTTATCCTTTATCTCCACATCGAAATCCTGAAGTAGGAGTATCTAACTGATAAGCCTTAATTTTGTCTCCTTCTCCACCAATAGGTACTTCAAAGCTTTATGATTAGAATAAATAGTAATCTTGGTACCAATAAATAAGAATTAAACTTATCCCAAGAAAAAACTACTAAAAGAAGCTCTTTTATGGTGGTGTAATTTTCTTAGGCATCATTCAAGGTCTTCGATGTATAATAAATAGCACGAACCGCCCCACTCTCTGACTTAAAACTGGTCTAATGGCATGGTTGGAGGCATCACACATGAGCTCAAATGGCAGACTCTAATCTAAAGGTTATAAGATGGGTGCAATAACTAACTTCTCCTTCAGAGCATCAAACGCCTTCTTGCACTACTCATCAAAAACAAACTCTTTGTCCTTCTGAACCAACCTACATAATGGTTGTGCAACTTTAGAAAATTTGTGAATGAATCTGCGATAAAGCCCTGCATGGCCAAGAAAAGATTGAACTTCCAGCAGAGAAGTGGGCTAAGGCAAAGAAGAAATAAGATCTATCTTAACTCTATCAACCTCAATACCCTTAACAAAAAACACATATCCTAAAACTATCCTTTGTTGAATAATAAAGTGACACCTTTCAGAATCAAGAACAAAGTTAGTTCCAAACATCATTTAGGTACCAAAGTGAGATAATCCAGGCATTGTTCAAATGAATCCCCAAGCACGGTAAAGTCATCCATGAAAACTTCAATGATTTTCTCAAGATAATAAAAAATATACTTATTATACACCTTTGAAAGGTAGCAGGGGCATTGCACAATCCAAAAGGCATCCTTTTATAAGCAAAGGTGCCATGTGAGCATGTAAAATTCGCCTTCTCCTGTTCCTTTGGAGCAATAATAACTTGAATATAACTTGAATAACCATCAAGAAAACAATAGTAAGCACGAATAGCAAGTCATTCTAACATCTGATCAATAAAGGGTGGGGAAAATTAGTCCTTTCTACTCATCGAATTGAGCTTGCAATCTAGGAAAACTCTCCACCTATTCTACACCCGAGTTGAAACCATCTCTCCTCTCTCATTATCCATCTCTCATTCTCCACTGTAATGCCCGACTTTTTGGAAACCACCTACAAAGGACTTACCCATTTGCTATCAAAGATGGGGTATATGACACCCAAATCTAGCATCTTCATCACTTCCTTCTTCATTACCTCCATCATCGGTGCGTTAAGACATCTTTGCACTTGATGGACTGAGGTATCTCTCTCCTCAATAAAATCCTATGCATGCATAAGGAAGGACTAATACCTTTAATATCCACAATTATCCATCCCAATGTCATCTTATACTCTCGTAATATGCTAACGAGCTTTTCTTCCTACACCTTTGTATGATCACTTACTATGATAACTGGAAGTGTGTTGCTAGTGCCTAGATAAGTGTACTTAGGTTAAGTTGGTAAGGGCTTCAACTCCAATTCTAGTGTTTACACAATAAAAGGTAACAATCAATTAGTATTAACGGGCAATTCTAAAAAGTGAGGGACATAACTGCCAAAAGGACTTATTTTAATTGCCCAAATTGCTTCCTTTAGGTCCTCTCCAAACTTGAATTTGCTTTGTCAATTACTAGACATTTTTTGTTCCAACGAGGTAGTCAAAGCTACCTCCAAAGTGTCACTTGTAGAAAGATGAGACCAATGCTCCACTAAAGAGTCTAGAATAGCTACCTTGGTGATTGACTCACAATCTGATTGATAACGCATTGCATCAAAGATATTGAACGAAATGACCTCGCCATCGAACTCCATAGTCAACACCCTATTGTGTACATCGATTTTTGTCTAAGAGGTCTTTAAAAATTGCCTGCCTAAAAATTTTTTCGAAGGGTTTAAAGAACCCTCATCTTGCATCTCTAACACATAAAAATCTATAGGAAAAACAAGCTTGTTAACTTGCACCAAAACATCCCTAATAACCACTTCAAGGTATGTGTTATATCTATTAGCTAATTGAATGATAACATGGGTATCTTTTAATGAACCAAGATTAAGAGATTAAAAATAAATAAAGGCATAACATTGATCGAAGCTCCTAAATCTAACATACATCTCTCATACCTTATGTTACCGATCTTACAAGGAATGGTAAAAATACTTGGATCCTTGCACTTAAGGGGTAGCTTCCTTTGTAAGACTACTAACACATTTCCCCACCATATTGATCTTCTCATCTCCCTTCAGCTTCCACTTGTTGGTGCATAACTCCTTCAAAAATTTAGCATATCGTGAAACTTGTTTAATTGCTTCCAAAAGAGGGATATTCACTTCCACCTTGCAAAAGACCTCTAATATTTCCTTTTCCTTCTCCTATTGCTTATTCTTTGAAATGAAACATGAGGTGAATCATTGACAATAGGGTATGAAGTACTTACTTGGAGAGGGTGATCCTTCTCCTTCTTTGTTAGCTTAGTTTCTTCCTCTTCTTCTAACTTATACCTTCTGGCCACTTCTCAAGGTAATGACACAACCATCTTCTCTTAGGTTCCTTTCAAGTTGACTAGGCAACCTTGTGGAACTTTGGGGATGCAACTTCCCTACGACACCAGCTAGTTGACTGACTTGTTTTTTCAAATTCTTCAAACCACTACTTGCTTCCTGTTGAAATTAGAGATTGCTAGACGCTAAGCTCTTAACAATTTCCTCTAAGGACATACCTTCAACTCGTTGTTGTTGTGGTGGTTACAGAGGTCGTGATTAAGAATCAAACTGTGGTTGATTCCAATGGAAACCTGGAGGTGCATGGAATCTTTGTTACTGCTACTAATAATTAGGTTAATGTGTATTAGAACTGCTTCCTTGTTATGGGTTTCCATACCTAAAATTAGGATGATCCTTCCACCCAAGATTGTAAGTGGGGGAAAAAGGGTCATATCTCTACTTTTGTCCTTAGAACCACCTAACTGTGTTAACATGTTGTTCATCCTATAAGGAAGGGCAAGCATCTATAGGATAGTCAGCTAACACACAAATAACACATACCTTAGTAGGCCCCTTTTCTATCACTACTTGTTGTACCAATGAAGTCAAATTTACGACTTGTTTCTCTAACTTGAAAAGTGAGACCTCCTTCATCTGTTTTATTAAGGGGAAGCATTGCTACAATTGCCCCAATACTAGGAGTTCACTATCATTGTTGCTATCAAGTTCCTAGCATCCTCCATTGTCCTATTCACCAAGGCTCCACCACTCGCAATGTCTATCATATTCTTTTCTAAAGGAAGCAAACCTTCATAGAAATATTGAATTAATAATTGGTCATTTATCTGATGACTTGGACAATTATTATAGTTCTTGTTGAAATGATCCCAATACTCATGCAAAGACTCTCCTATGTCTTGTCGAATGCCACAGATCTCCTTCCTGATGTTAGCAGCTTTTGAGGTAGGGAAGTACTTCTCTAGAAACATCTACTGCATTTTCTCCCATGTATTGACCAAGCCAGTAGGTAAGTCATACAATCACTCCTTGGCTGCATCTGTTAAGGCAACAGAGAATGTTTTTAACTTGAGTTGGTCCACTGAGACTTTTGCTGGCTTCATACCTGAGCGTGCGATATGGAACTCCTTTAAGAACTTGTTGGGATCTATGATGTAGTTGGATCCTAGTGAGCTAGTGTCATGAAAATCTGTAAAAGTAAGTAGTGCACATATCGGTCCAAGTTTAATTTCAACTTTCGGCTCATCATCCTAATAATTGATACAAAGCATATTAGGATTGAAAGGAGTTGCAAGCTACTTTAAGGTGATGTGATAATGTTCCATAATCTCTTCCATTTCTTTTGAACTCCCTTCAACTTCTTCTTCAAAGGATAAAGAATGACCACTCTTAAGAAGATATGTATGGATTTCTCACTCTCTCTAATGGAATCTGGTGCAATCAGTAATAGGAGAACAAGAGAAAGGGTTAAATGGAGAAAGTAATGAACCTCTATTTTCCTTAGAAAATTTACTCAAATGAATGTGTTTACAGGAAATGTGGGACATGCAATGCAATGAAAGAATGAAAAGGATAAAAAAAATAAAAATAAAAACAACATAATAAATAAAAATTAACACACGCCAACTCCTCGATAACGGTGCCAAAAATTTAATAGCCTATCACTAACTACCAAATAATAAATTCATAACTATTAAACTATAAATGGCAAACTAGGGTCGAATCACAGAGAGCTAGGATGCAAATGCTATTTCAAATGTTACAAATAAAATAAAACAAAACAAAATGAAACAAATAATATGTAGTGAAAGTAAGCAAACTGAAAAATACAAATCAAACTTAGAAAACACCAATAACTATGGTAAAGAAGTTGGTTGGAGATATCTTTCGGATTCCAGGGTGTTCATTGTTCCTTGAATCTAAATAAAAGGTACACTCATCATGGTGTTAGCCTAGGGACTTAATAATTTCTTTAAAATATGCAAAACTAATAAGCTCTAGAAATGCCCCAACCTCCACCATAACCTAGAATAGGCCCTCTAAGTTTAATAGCGAAGACACATTAGGTATTAAGAAACAACTAATTTAGGCCACCTACTCATAAGCTCGGAAGGTGTAACCTAAAGGTATGAGATCCTAGATTAGTTGATTAAGTATCATAACAAATTCAATTAACCTATTGTTACTTCTGGGAATCACTATAGACTATTACATATCACAAGCTCAACCTTAGCCTTTAGATTAGAAAGTTATCTAAAGGTGATCAAACCTATAAGCAACTCCTAATGTATGACATTTATCCCAAATCCCAAACCAACCTAGACCTACAAGCATCAATTCAAAACAAGTTCAACTCCATTTTCACAATTTCCATCCCGTAATTTAGCCACAAATGTTCATATTAAGCAAAATAGACATTAAATATACAAAACTCACAATTAAATAAAATCAAAGTTGGGAATTATGAATGAAGTAGTAAAAAAAATTCAACACTAACTTAATAGAAATCAAAACTTTTTATGCTAACAAATAACTAATCATAACCCAAATTACAAAATCTAAACTATTAGCATCAAAATAAAAAATCCAGCATAGATAACTTGTGAAAAACCCAAATTAATTGATCATAAACCCAAGAACAAGCATAAATCCTAACTATTGAGCACAAATTAATCAAAAGCACCATAAATAAACAAAAACCCATAACATAAGCCATTAAACGTTCAAATACCCAACAAATTTAGACCTGAAAAATCACATAAATAAACTCAAACAACCAAGATTAAAGCTAAAAAATTGAAGGAATAAACATCCATTGATCTAACATAAAGATTCCTTACAAAATTCATGAATTTCAAGTATAAAATCCATCAAACAATCATTCTAAATATTCTAGAACATGTAAAAATATGATTAACACTAAGAGAGATTTAAACCAATGAAATGAATATTAAGAGATTCAGACATATGAAAATAAAGCAGTGAAACTAAAAGAAAATAGATAAGCTTATGGAAAGTAACGAATGGAAAAAGGATTATAGCTAAAAACCAACAAAAAAGCTAAGGAAAATGGAGTAAAAAAATGTTGTGGCTGTCTCTATGGTAGATCCTCTCTTGGAAAGCTAGATCCAAGCCACCGCCTTGCCAAAAAGTGTTAAAACCATCATAATCATTTCTCTCCTCTTGCTCCTGCGCTTCCTCTCTTATACACTATTGTTCTCTCATTTTGTGAATTAATTTATGGTCCACTTTACTGTTCAACTCTTTAGAACCCTCCGATTGAACATCCCTCTACGTCTGCATTTTATTTATTCCTTGTCGGTTGTTATGTTTCTTCGTGATGTGAACTGCTCCTTGACGTGGATATGATTTTATTAATTAGTTTTTGGCCCACCTATAGTGTTCAAAAGTTAAAACAAGATGTCGATGACTATAGTGAACCAAAGCCATCCTTTAATACTTAAATACTTATTTTGTTGCAATCTCGACTATACATAACAAACAAAAAATGGAAGGTTTAGCATGCACTTATTCACGCCTACCTCTCTGTGCTGTCGTTTTTGACTATATGTTCATATACTTCATTCTAGTTGCTACGTTTTGGCATGCTTGAAATACACGTTGGTTGTATGAAATGCCCAGGGTCTGCTACCATTTTGCTCTATGTGATGTTATTGAAAAAGTTAATCCAAATGCTTCCTATTAAATTTGTATTACTTTGTTTATAATTTCCAAAATTGATGTAACTTGGAAATTTTGCTCCCTTTGAGTCTATCCTTTCTAATTTTGCTCCAAACATTGTCAAACTTCTTCCTTTTAACGTGTATTTGTGTTCAATCCTTTAATCTTTATGTAAACACAAAATGAACACTAATTGAGTATTTAAACACGAAAATAGGATTGAAAAGACATTGAAATGCATAAAAAATATAAGATAATTCAATCCTATCAATCCTCTAATCAAATTCGTAAAAAGGAACAAAAAGGTGATAGATGCCATTTTTGCAAGAAACTTGGGCATTATCAGAACGATTGCCTAAAATGTAATGGGTTCGAAAAGAAAGGTAAGTTTAGTGCTTTAGTATGTTTCGATTCTAATTTGGTTGAAGTTCCTTATAATACTTGGTGGATTGATTCTAGTTGTACCACTTATGTTTCGAATACCTTGTAAGGATTCCTTACAACCCAAACCACAAACCTAAATGAAAAGTTTGTTTTGATGGGGAACTGGGTCAAAGCTCCAGTTGAAGCTATAGAAACTTATCGTTTGATTTTAGATACAAACATCATTTAGATTTATTTCAAACACTTCATGTACCTTCTATTTCCCATAATTTAGTTTCCTTGTCAAAACTTGATTCTGTTGGTTATACTTTCAAATTTGGGAATGCATGTTTCAATTTATTTAAAAACAATTATCTTATTGGTTTTGGTACTCTTTATGATGACCTATACAAATTAAATCTTGATAACCTTTTTGTTAAAACTTTACTAACCCTGCATCATAATATTGGTACTAAACATGGTTTAATTAATGAAATTTCATCTTTCTTGTGGCATAAACGTTTAGGTCATATTTCTAAAGAAAGACTACAAAGATTGGTAAATAATGAAATTTTACCAGATTTAGACTTTATTGATGTTGGTGAGTGTGTGGTTTGCATTAAGCGAAAGAAAACCAAAAACACTAAGAAAGGATTCACAAGAAGCACACAACTTCTTAAAATTATACACACTGATATACATGGACCTTTCAAGGTTCCATCTTTTAGTGGAGAAAAGTATTCATCACATTTATTAATGACTTTTCAAGTTATGAATATGTCTATTTATTACAAGAAAAAACTCAAGCAATAATTGCATTATAGTTGTTTGTTCATAAGGTGGAAAGGCAATTAGATAAAAAGGTGAAAATTGCCAAATCTGTTCATGGTGGTGAATTTTATGGCAAATATAATCAGTCAAGATAATGCCCAGATGTTGGGCCCCGATTCCTCTTTCCTATTAAATAAGCTTGTTTAAATTATTTTGAGGTTTAGGTTGCTAAATATCTTTTGGTTAGAATAATTTGAGGGTTTTAGTGCCTAAATTAAATGGAAGGATTAAGTTTAAATTAGAGTTGTTTATGTTGTTAGAAATTAAAGGAATAAGATGGTTTGGGGGCAATTTGGGTAGATTGCTTAGGTTCTTAAAGTTAAGGCTAAGAAGGAGGGGTATTATAGTCTTTTAAAAATCTTTAAAATGGGAAGAAGGAAAGAAACAAGTGGTGGGGTCGTGTAGGTGAATGAAGGAGACGAAATTGCATGTAAAAAGAGGAGAAGATGAAACTACATCGTTTGGGCTTAGGATTTAAAAGTTAAGGAACAAAATTTACTAAGTCTTTTAAGAGAAAGCTACAAAACTTACAAAGAAAAAGAGAGGGAGAGAGACCTTCGATAGAGAAGAAGAAGAAGAAGAAGAGGTTAGGGCTTTGACTTTTCTTGCTTTAGAAAGGTGATTGTAAGAATTCTTTAATAAGGAAATAGGAAAGGGAAGGATTAAGCTTCCATTAAAGGCAAGAAGAGAGATTCGTGAGTGGCTTTTAAGGTAAGGGAATTTCGAAAATCTTTTGGAATTATAGATGGGTTTTGGTTTTAATAGCTTAGGAAATTTATGGGTAAGGTTATATAGCATCAAATTCATGTTTTCTTTTCCTAAGATGTGCCAATTTTGACATCTCATGTTAATATGGGATTTTTGTTCTTTGATTAAGGTCAAGAGAGGCAATTGGAGTTAGAGTAAAGGCAAATTGACTAAGCTCAAAGCTAAAGGAATTAAGGTGGGTGATTTTTTAATAATTGAGTTAATAAGCATATTAAAGATTTTGTCATAAATGCCATTTGTTGCTTTCCAATGACTTACCAATGTTGTATTTATCACTCTTTGGGATGTTTTAAACTTGCATTGTGTGTCTTTTGCAAGGAAATGTTTGTAAAAGTGTTTATCAAGTGAAAAAGATTAGAACATGTGACTTTGGAAAAATGCCATTTTGGGCGATTATGTGTGAATTATGTGAAATGCATGTTTATATGAGTTTGTGGTGGTCCCTTAAGAGTCAAGTGCACTTGTCTATATTATAGGCTTCTCCCGCCTGCCCGCTAGTGGCCTTGGAATTCCTCACGGATCACGGCTACACATGACCGCTTCGCGGGAATCGCTTCGCGGGAATGTGTAGTATGTTCCGTTTGGATCCACCCAAACCATCCTCTATGTGTTTATGTGACATTGCTATGTAATCGTTGATTTCTTTTGTAAATGTTTTAACTCAATTGAACTTGATGAGGAATTCTTTATGGCAAAAGTGTTTTTGGTAAAATTGCTTTGAAAAGAAGTTTTTAAAGAATTTTTGCATGCCTATTCTTAGTTATTAAATTGTTACTCACGGAGCCGTCGAGCTCACACCCCTTTTTCCCTCCACAGGCGACGAGCTAGAAAATGAGTAAGCGCATCGGGATTGAGGCATTACTCCTATGCATTTTACTTTTGAAGCTTTATTTGGAAACAAAGCTTTAGATGCATTTTTGGATCAATGATCTTTCTTTGTATTTTGCACTTTTGATACTTTTGATGTATTTGGGCTAAAATTCCCTCTAGAACTTTGTAATAACCTATGTTTTTCATGTAAATGCAAGAGAATTAAGTTGTAAAGTATTCTTATATATATTGCTTTAAAATGTGTTGTTTTATAGTTTGAAAATGACTAGATGAATAAGTGTGTGGTTGCTGCCATTTGAGTTAAATTATGGGTTGGCATGGATTGGTATGGAGTTGGGAGATTGAAGAATGTGGAGATTGAAGTTTTTGTGTGCAGGTGCTGGAAATTGATTGAAGGTTGATGATTTTTGGCTAGTTGAATTTTAGGGGAGATGTTGTCCAAATTTTTATAATGGACAGAAACTTTGACTGAATTTTTGACCCTCTTAGAGTTTGTATTGGTTTAGGATGTCTTCTTGAATATTGTATTTCATGTTTAGAGCTTTCCCTTGGTATATGATATGTCACTTTTGGACTTAGGATTAAGAAGTTATAAGGTTTGAAAGAATACAGTGACTGTTGGAAAGTATTTTGTCCAGGCAGTATATTTGGAAGGGTTTTTCACTTCTTTAGAGCCTTCATTGATTTTTGCTTCCTTAATGAAAGTTGTAAATCACCTTTTTATCTTTTCATTGATGTAAAATGTGATATTTTTGGGCTTTTGCATTATAAGATATAATTTTTCAAATCTTTGTCATTGTGTAGTTAATTTTTAATTTAAACAGTCACTTTGAAGAGGTTTTTGTCTCACTTAGAGGCCAAATTAGTTTTTAAATTCTTCATGAAAGTTGTGGAGTTTCCTTTTAGCTTTTTATTGATACCAAAGTTTCGAATTTTGGAATTCTGTATAAAAAGAGATAAAATTTCAAAAATCCAAGTGTAGGAGTGGCCAGGTGAAGCCCCTTAGTACCACTCGCCCAGTAGACGAGCGATTTCCTAACGCTCGCCTCACGGGCGAGCGTAACCGCTCAACCTTGAGGGCGAGCGTAATTGCTCGACCTCGCAGGCGAGCGAAAACACTTAGCCTCGCGGGTGAGCGTAAGGGTCGAGTGTTATTGCTCGACCTCTCGGGCGAGCGTAACCGCTCGACCTCGTGGGCGAGTGTAATAGCTCGGCCCGCGAAAACGCTCGCCCAACTTTTTTTTTTGGTTTGTAAATTGTTCGTTTGACCTCTGATTTAATTGATTTTTGAAGGATTGGTTTTCTAAACAAATTTCTACCCTCTCATGCAAAATTTAGAATTTTCAGGTTTGAGCTGAATTTTTATAGATTAAATCGAAGGGAGGCAATTGAATAGAGTTTTTTAATATGATTCCGTATTTGGACGATTTCTCGATTTATAGAGATCCGATTGAGGTGAATTTTTAGTTCTTATTAATATAGAGGCATGAAATTTTCATTTTAGCTTAAGAATCGAATTTAAGTTTGGGCCCTAAGAAGATCATTTTTATTGAGAGAGAGGGATCACAGGTTCCAATGCTAGCTCCAGTGGTCAGGGGCGGGTAGTATAACAGGCTGCGGAAGTATGGAGCGGTGGACTTTAATGGTACCACCAATCTAGAAGAAGCAGAATCTTGGATGAAGAGGACAGAGAGGGTCTTGGTACAGATGAAGTGCACAGATGAAGAGAAGCTGGAGTATGCGATCGACTTCTGCGGGGATGCTCTCCATGGTGGGAGTCGATACCACGAGTCGATATGCCTCTAGTGCTGACATAAAGGGATTTTGGAGAGGTTTTCAGGAAGAAGTACCTTTCCCGGGTCTATTTCCAGGAGAAGGCCAAAGAGTTCTTGAATCTGACTCAGAGGGAGATGACGGTGAGAGAGTATGAGCTGAAGTTCACTCAGTTATCTCGATATGCAGCTCACATTGTGGCCAGTGAAGAAGACATGTTTCACAAGTTTGAGGGGGGCCTTCACTTGGGAATCAAAGAGAAGGTGATTATCCACAATTTCTGTGATTATCGGTGGTGGATCTTGCCTCCAGTGAGAAGTCGGAGAACATTAAATGGAGGTGGCGGGAAGAGAAAAAGTAGAGAGCAGTCTTCCAGGAAAGGGGGTAGTGCTCAGACAGCTGACAGGTGTGAGAAGAGCGCCCATACTTAGAGTCAGGGTGGCAGCAGTGCCCCTCAGCAGAGCAAGCAATTTAGGGCAGTGACAGTACAGGCCTCCTAAATGGGAGGAAATAACAGAACAGAGGGAAGCAGAAACCAGAACCCCCAATGTGAGCATTGTGGGAAGCTACATCGGGGTGACTGCTACAAGCTATTGGGAGCCTGCTTCAAGTGTGGAGGGAAGGGACATAGGATTAAAGACTGTCCTCAGATGACTAGAGGGGACGGATCACGAGTTGAAGTCAGAGAAAGCGGCTATGGGAACCAGGCTAGCTCTTTGGGGTGGGCGATTACAGGTCGATCGAAACCTATTCCTCTATGGCGACCGAGAGGGCAAGCACAGGCTAGGGTGTTTGCTATGACACAGAAGGAAGCTACAGCTGCACCGGAAGTTGTTACTAGTATGGCTCAGCTATTTTATTCTGACGTGTATGTTCTATTTGACTTTGTTTCCACACATTCCTTTATTTCTGCCAGTATGATCTTACCTGGTATGCATTCAGTTCTGTTGGATAATTTTCTGCTTGTTAGCACTCCGTTAGGGAGGAATGTCATTGTTAGTCGAATCTTTAGAGATTGTGAGCTTGTTATTGAGGGATCTAGTTTGGTAGTGGATCTGCTACCTCCAGACCTAAAGGGGTTGGATGTTATTATGGGGATGGATGTAATGGAGAAATATCGGGCAAAGCTTGATTGTGGCCTAAAGGAAGTGGAGTTTGATCTGGGTGATGGTCAGAAAGTAATTTTCAGAGGGGACAGAAAGATATCACCGCCAAGGCTTGTTTCAGCTTTGTTAGCTGATAAATTGATGGGTAGAGGGTGTGAAGCTTTCTTGGCATGTGTCGTTGACACCAGTGTGAAGGAAAGCAGGGTGGAGGATATTCCTATTGTGAGGGAATTTTCTGATGTGTTCCCAGAGGAGTTACCCTGTTTGCCACTGGAGAGGGAGATTGAGTTTGCTATTGACTTGACTCCCGAGACGGCCCCTATTTCTATTCCACCTTACAGGATGGCTCCAGCTGAGCCGAAGGAGCTTAAGGAGCATTTGGAAGAATTGTTAAAGAAGGAGTTTATTAGACCGAGTTCTTCACCTTGGGGAGCACCGGTCTTATTTGTTAAAAAGAAAGATGAAACCTGGAGGATGTGCATTGACTACAGGAGCATCAATAAGGTGATAGTGAAAAACAAGTATCCTTTGCCCCGAATAGATGACTTGTTTGATCAGCTGCAGGGAGCAATGGTCTTCTCTAAGATTGATCTCAGGTCTGGCTACCATCAACTCAGGATTAAGGAGTCTGAAGTGAGCAAGACAGCCTTCAGAACACGGTATAGGTATTATGAATTTTTGGTTATGCCTTTTGGACTGACCAATACTCCAGTTGCTTTCATTTATCTGATGAACAGGGTCTTTAAGGAGTTTTTGGATCAGTTTGTGATAGTGTTCATCGACGACATTCTGGTGTATTCAAAGAGTGTAGAAGAGCATGAGGAACACTTGAGGATTGTATTGCAGAGGTTGAGGGAGAGGGAGATGTATGCCAAATTCACCAAATGTGAATTTTGGTTACATGAAGTGGTCTTCCTTGGTCACATTATCTCTGAGAATGGGGTACATATGGATCCAAAGAAGATTGAAGCAGTAGTAAATTGGCATGTCTCGACGACAATGACAGAAGTGAGGAGCTGTCTGGGTTTGGCTGGCTACTACAGGAGATTTGTGGAGTTTTTTTCCCTGATTGCTGCTCCTTTGACCAAATTATTAAGAAAGAATCAAAAGTTTGTCTGGAGTGATGAATGCCAGCAAAGTTTTGAGGAGCTCAAGCGCAGATTGACTAGTGCTCCAATTTTGGCTTTGCCCACAAGAGAGGGGAGTTATACCGTGTATTGTGATGCTTCCCAAAAGGGGTTGGGATGTGTACTTATACAGGGAGATAAGGTGATAGCATATGCCTCACGACAGCTAAAGCCTTATGAGTTGAATTATCCGACCCACGATTTGGAATTAGCAGTTGTGATCTTTGCCTTGAAGATCTGGAGGCATTACTTGTATGGAGTTCAGACTAGGATCTTTACTGATCACAAGAGTCTCAAATACCTGTTGAGTCAGAAGGAGTTGAATTTGAGACAGAGAAGGTGGATTGAACTGCTTAAAGACTATGACCTATTGATTGAGTACCATCCAGGCAAGGCAAATGTAGTAGCAGATGCCTTGAACAGGAAGTCTTCCATAGCACATGTTCAAGCAGTCTATCTGCCACTATTGGAAGAGATGGCTAAGCTCAGAATCAGTTTGAAGTAGGAGGAGTCTAATTGTGTGCTTGCCACTTTTAGGGTGAGGCCGATCCTCAGAGAAAAAGTGAGAGAGTTGCAGGTTCAGGATGCAGAACTGAGTAAGCTGCGAGAAGAGGTTCAGCAGGGCAAGAGGTCTGATGTGGTGGTGAGTGATGATGGACTCCTGACAGTCGGGAATAGGCTTTGTATTCCAGATGTTAAGGAGGTGAAGGATGAGATTCTGGATGAGGTGCACAATGCGCCTTATGCTATGCACCCAGGTAGCACCAGGATGTACATGGATCTTAAGAAGCATTTCTAGTGGAGAGGTATGAAGAAAGATGTGGCTGAGTATGCAAGTAAGTGTCTAGTGTATCAGCAAGTCAAGGCTGAACACCAGGCACATTCAGGCCAGTTAAGGCCATTATCCATTCCTGAGTGGAAGTGGCAGAAAGTGACTATGGACTTTCTGATGGGGTTGCCCAAGACCAGTAGGAGGCATGACGCCATATGGGTGATCGTGGATAGAATGACGAAGTCAGCCCATTTTCTGGCAATCAAACAGACTGATCCTCTGCATATGCTAGCCAAGAAGTACATTGATGAGATTGTGCGATTGCATGGGATCTCGAATTTGATAGTGTCTGATAGGTATCCTCGTTTTACTTCGAGATTTTGGGGCAATTTGTAGGAAGCTTTGGGCACTAAGTTGAGTTTTATTACTGCTTTCCATCCTCAGACAGATGGACAATCTGAGAGGACCATTCGGACCCTTGAGGGGATGCTCAGGGCTTGTGTGATAGATTTTAAAGGAGCATGGGATGAACACTTGCCACTGATCGAATTTGCTTACAATAATTCGTATCATTCGAGCATTCAGATGGCTCTTTATGAAGCCCTATATGGGAGGAGATGTAGGACTCTGGTGTGTTGGGATGAAGAGGGAGAAAGGAAACTTTTGGGTCCAGAGTTGATTCAGATGACAGTTGATAAGGTCAACTTGATTAAGCACAGGTTAAAAGTAGCTCAAGACAGGATGAAAAGTTATGAAGATACTCACCGGAAGGAGATGGAGTATGAGGTCGGCGATAAAGTTTTTCTTAAGACTTCTCCTTGGAAAGGGATTATGAGATTTGGAAAGAAGGGTAACCTGAGTCCAAGGTATGTGGGGCCTTGTGAGATTATGGAGAGAATTGGTCCGTTGGCTTATAAGTTAGCATTGCCTCCTGAGCTATCACAGATTCACGATGTTTTTCATGTTTCTATATTGAGGAGATACCGATCAGATCCTTCTCATGTCAGTCAAGCTGATGAAGTTCAGTTGAGTGACGATTTGAGTTATGAAGAGCTTCCAATGTAGATTTTGGATACAAAAAAAAGGTTCTCCAGAACAAGACAGTACAGCTAGTAAAAGTCTTATGGAGGAACCATTCAGTGGAAGAGGCTAAGTGGGAGCCATTGGAACCTATGAAGGAGAAGTATCCTGATCTCTTCATTGATTCAGGTAAGAATTTCGAGGATGAAATTCTTTTAAGGGGGGGAGAAATGTTGGGCCCCGATTCCTCTTTCCTATTAAATAAGCTTGTTTAAATTATTTTAAGGTTAGGTTGCTAAATTTATTTTGGTTAGAATAATTTGAGGGTTTTAGTGCCTAAATTAAAGGGAAGGATTAAGTTTAAATTAGAGTTGTTTATGTTGTTAGAAATTAAAGGAATAAGATGGTTTGGGTGCAATTTGGGTAGACTGCTTAGGTTCTTAAAGTTAAGGCTAAGAAGGAGGGGTATTATAGTCTTTTAAAAATCTTTAAAAAGGGAAGAAGGAAAGAAACAAGTGGTGGGGTCGTGTACGTGAATAAAGAAGACGAAATTGCATGTAAAAAGAGGAGAAGATGAAACTACATCATTTAGGCTTAGGCTTTAAAAGTTAAGGAGCAAAATTTGCTAAGTCATTTAAGAGAAAGCTACGAAACTTACAAAGAAAAAGAGAGGGAGAGAGACCTTCTGTAGAGAAGAAGAAGAAGAAGAAGAGGTTAGGGCTTTGACTTTTCTTGCTTTAGAAAGGTGATTGTAAGAGTTCTTTAAGAAGGAAATAGGAAAGGGAAGGATTAAGCTTCCATTAAAGGCAAGAAGAGAGATTCATGAGTGGCTTTTAAGGTAAGGGAATTTCGAAAATCTTTTGGAATTATAGATGGGTTTTGGTTTTAATAGCTTAGGAAATTTATGGGTAAGGTTATATAGGATCAAATTCATGTTTTCTTTTCCTAAGATGTGCCAATTTTGACATCTCATGTTCATATGGGATTTTTGTGCTTTGATTAAGGTCAAGAGAGGCAATTAGAGTTAGAGGAAAGGAAAATTGACCAAGCTCAAAGCTAAAGAAATTAAGGTGGGTGATTTTTTAATAATTGAGTTAATAAGCATACTAAAGATTTTGTCATAAATGCCATTTATTGCTTTCCAATGGCTTACTAATGTTGTATTTATCACTCTTTGGGATGTTTTAAACTTGCATTGTGTGTCTTTTGCATGGAAATGTTTGTAAAAGTGTTTATCAAGTGAAAAAGATTAGAACATGTGATTTCGAAAAAATGCCATTTTGGGCAATTTTGTGTGAATTATGTGAAATGCATGTTTATATGGGTTTGTGGTAGTCCCTTGAGAGTCAAGTGCACTTGTCTATTTCATAGGCTTCTCCCGCCTGCCCGCTAGTGGCCTTGGAGTTCCTCACGGACTCCCATAAAATCACAGCTACACATGACCACTTCGCGGGAATGTGTAATATGTTCCGTTTGGATCCACCCAAACCATCCTCTATGTGTTTATGTGACATTGCTATGTAATCGTTGATTTCTTTTGCAAATGTTTTAACTCAATTGAACTTGATGAGGAATTCTTTATGGCAAAAGTGTTTTTGGTAAAATTGCTTTGAAAAGAAGTTGTTAAAGAATTTTTGCATGCTTATTCTTAGTTATTAAATTGTTACCCATGGAGCCGTCGAGCTCACACCCCTTTTCCCCTCCACAGGCGACGAGCGACAAAATGAGTAAGCGCATCGGGATTGAGGCATTACTCCTATGCATTTTACTTTTGAAGCTTTATTTGGAAACAAAGCTTTAGATGCATTTTTGGATCAATAATCTTTATTTGTATTTTGCACTTTTGATACTTTTGATGTATTTGTGCTAAAATTACCTCTAAAGCTTTGTAATAACCTATGTTTTTCATGTAAATGCAAGAGAATTAATTTGTAAAGTATTCTTATATATATTGCTTTAAAATGTGTTGTTTTATAGTTTGAAATTGACTAGATGAATAGGTGTGTGGTTGCTGCCATTTGAGTTAAATTATGGGTTGGCATGGATTGGTATGGAGTTGGGAGATTGAAGAATGTGGAGATTGAAGTTTTTGTGTGCAGGTGCTGAAAATTGATTGAAGGTTGATGATTTTTGGCTAGTTGAATTTTAGGAGAGATGTTGTCCAAATTTTTATAATGGGCAGAAACTTTGACTGAATTTTTGACCCTCTTAGAGTTTGTATTGGATTGGGAGGTCTTCTTGAAGATTGTAGTTCATGTTTAGAGCTTTCCCTTGGTATATGATATGTCACTTTTGGACTTAGGATTAAGAAGTTATAAGGTTTGAAAAAATGCAGTTACTGTTAGAAAGTGTCTTGTCCAGGCAGTATATTTGGAAGGGTTTCTCACTTCCTTAAAGCCTTCATTTATTTTTGCTTCCATCATGAAAGTTGTAAATCGCCTTTTTATCTTTTCATTGATGTAAAATGTGACATTTTTTGGCTTTTTTATTAAAAGATAAAATTTTTCGAATCTTTGTCATTGTGTGGTTAATTTTTAATTTAAACAGTCACTTCGAAGAGGTTTTTGTAACATCCCGTCACCGATGGGATGGATACAGTTCATTGCATTCGTATTTGGCATGTGCATGCATTTTAGAATTTGTGTATAATTGGCAATAATTTTATTGGCATTAAATGCGTACATACAAGTATGACATATCCGATTTGATTTGGATAATTTGAATTTGGAGATGATTGGGACATGTGTGATAATTAGGTCAAAATAGGCTCGAGTTGAATTTGAGTTAGAAATGAAAGTTAGGAAGTTGAATTATGAAATTGGAGTATATGATAATAAGTTTTCTATTTTGAGGATTTATAAAATTTTTACGGAATTTTGAACAATAGGCGGACGAAAAATTGATCAATGACTGGTTATTTGAATGTCCGGTTCTGAAATTGATTATCCAATGGCATAGACAGGTTAGAAATTTGATTTGAGGAATCAGGGTTTAGCCATTGGAATTCGGGAGAAATTAGAATTTGAGACTGACTTGAGGTGGTCCAGATTCGGACTTGTGGCAAATGAATTTGCCAAACAAGCCTTAGTAATCCTTTAATATAAAAGCCCTATTCTTTGAATTTGCCTTCCACGATTTTCTCTTCTCTTTGAAAGACCTTTAACCTTTGATTCTTCTTTCTTCATCGTGACTTGCTTCTTGTTCCTTCTTGCCATTTGTCCCTTCCTTTGCCTTGAATTGATTTGTTGCTTTGGAGTGGGTAAAGAAGAGATGAAAATGGGTTTTGTTTGGGTGATAGCCGTGGGTGTCGATGAGCTTGGATTTGAGTGATCTTTGAAGATTTGAGGTTATTAATCAAGTAAGTTACTTCTATCTTGCTTTATATAGTTTGATTGGTTGGTTTATAGAGTTATTTGGATGATTTAATTTGTATAATTGAGGATTTGGTATGTAGGGTTTCCGATTGGGTATTTTCGTTAATTTTAGGGTTGAAATTTGAGAATAATGGTTGTTTGATGAGATAGAAGCTAAAGATTAGTTGTATGATGTGTATGGAATTATTTAGGAGTGGTTTGTAAGGAGAAAATCTGGATTTGGAGTTGATATCAGTCGAAAAGCTGGAAATTTCTGGGTTTTCTGGGCGTGTCCGTGGTTGCACACCGCGGCGCATGAAGAACACGCCGCGGCGAGCATAATTGCTCCGCATGCCGCGACGTCTTGTGAAGCGCCACAGCTAGGAGGAAAAGCGTCGCGACATCTGTGATCGTCTGCCGTGACGAAGATGCCTTGATTCGCGACAAGGCGATATATCTGCCATGACGAAGGTGAAATGAAAGGAGAGCTCGCCGCGGCGAGGGATTTGATGCCGTGGCGAGGAATGCTGTTTTTCCGGAGATGAAATTGTGAGGTTTTAAATAATGGGATCTAGGATTTTGATGGTTCAATTAATTATGGATTAAATTTAATTTGGAGATTTTGAATTCGGGAATTAGAATTTGAGATCGGAAAATTCAGAATTGTGTCGAAAATGTCATAACACGTATAGTACGTACATCATTCGATTCGTATGCATCATTGAACATTGAAATCGATACAATTAGTAATGTTATTTATATTTTGATTGTTATAGTGGCTCAAGTGGATCGTCGATCGTCCGACATAGGCGAGACTTCCCGGCAGTAGCTCGGAAGTTCTGAGGTGAGTAACCTAGTTGGTTTCTCAACCTATATGTGTTTAATTCTATGCAAATATGCCATGAGGGGTTAAGGATGGATTGTATGTGTTTGTTTTGATTGATTCCGGACCACAGGTGTCCGAAATATTTGGGTTGTGATATAGAAGTGTTAATTGTGTATAATTGTTCATAATTGGTTTCAAATGGTGAGAATTAGGTATATGAAGTTTTAGTGCGATGCATGTATTGGAAATTGGACATGTGCATACATGCATATGATATGATCGAGATAAAAGCGGTTGTGACCGGTGTAGCCACCTTATCCGAGCTTTAAGCTCAACACACGAGGCTTCGTGCCTAACGATTTTCGAGCTTTATGCTCAGCGTATTAGGGCTTTGGAGCCCAATGTTTTCGAGCCAATGGCTCAGCGTATATGAGCTCGGTATGCAGTCCACAACAACGAAAGAAAATGAAAGAGTCACATGCACATTACATATATGAATGTTCCAAATGTGAATTGTGTGAAAGGCTTATTGCCTTATAAATGTGAAATTTGACTGCATTTGATTTCTTGTCTATGATATATGTACGATATAGCGTGAATTGTTTGTCTATGCATGAGTTGGGTGAACCATCGATGATGGTTTCTCACTGAGTTCGCAAACTCAACCCAACATTGCATCTATTTTTCAGGACGGCGTTAGAGTAACTCCTAGCTCCGATCGGTGAGACTTTTCTGCTTTGTGTGTGCTGAAGAGGAGCATGGCCCATGTGTCTGTCATTGGGGATCTTTTGGGGTATTTTGTGGATGACTTATCTAGGAGCTGTGTTAGTTCTTTTGGACTTCTCTGATTGTAAATATGATGGATGTTGTATTGTGGTTTTATGCAATGAGTGAGAAGGGATCTTTTGGTTTTAAAAATTTAGTGAATTATCATTACGACTTTCTTATATTGATGCCATGAGGTGTATAGAAATGATCGAATCGTAGTGCACCCTCGTCGTAGGTTATGCATCGGTACGACCTACGGGCGCCCCGGTGTATACTCTACGGTGAGGGGGCGCTACATTAGGTGGTATCAGAGCATGGTTTGGCATCTTTTGGGCATAGTATATTTTAGGCTTGACTTTCATAAGAAAAGCAAGAAATTGATTGGAATTGTGGTTTTATTGTAGGTCATCCATCTTTGGTGATCAAGTTGATCAACCAGCTGACCAAGGATCAGTCGGAGCGAGTAGGGAGTCTTCTGTACCTCTGCATGAGGAGCAGCCTCCTAGAGTTCCCATGAGACGGGAGAGGAGGTATGATCATCTGCGTGGCGGGGTGTGGACTTTATGGCGGCATGCACCTGCGAGGCCGAGGATGGTTGGAGAGGACCGGCGGGTCTAGATCGGATGGATTGCGACCACGAGGCGCTTGATTATCCGCCTCTTTGCTCCAGGTCCGGCTTATCGGTGGTGGAAGACCTGTCCGGGTAGTTCCACGGGCCTTGTGTATTGACTTGGGCCGATTTTCAAAGGCCTTTCGAGATAATTTCATGCCCAAGGTCTATTTAGAGATGAAGATTGAGGAGTCCTTTGAAATGAGTCGATGGTGACTCGAGTCGGTTTAATGAAATTGTCGGCATATCGTCTGATACGATTGCCTCTGAGGCCGATAGGTCTTAGGAGATTTGAGGGAGGGCTGAATCTGGAGATTCGTGCAGGTTAGCCCTCGGATATGGGCACATTGTGGAGTTGAGCAGTGCCGTGAGGATAGAGCGACCGAGACAGAGCCGAGTTGAGGCTGGTCAAGGCTCTGGAGGCGAAGATCGAGTGATAGTCGAGGTAGCTCTGGTAGGAGCTTGAGCGACGCCAGCGGATTCAGATCGCGGGGATTGAGACGATCGAGTTACAGTCGAGAGGGAGATTTGGATAGATTGGTAGTGGCGTGATAGTGGTGGCGGAGGGCGGGACGAGCTTTGCGGTTATGTACATTGTGATAAGAGGCCTGATGGAAGTCTTTGGAGAGTGACAGGAGCCTATTTAGCATGTGGATCTATGGATCACATGATTCGGAGTTGTCCTTTGACTTTGGGAGTTCAGTTAGCCGCTAGTGGGAGAGCTGGTAGTAGCTCGCAGATGCAGAGCAGCCGTGTGATGGACTGGATTTAGGGTCCGAGCGAGCCCGAGGTAGAGCGATTCCTTTGGGAACCAGGGGACGAGGCAGCGGTCGCAGATCCTGTGCTAGGGTCTACGCCATGACCAAGCAGAGGCCAGATTCTCCGAGGTGGTTGCAGGTTTGCTTCTACTCGCAGATATTGAGGTGTATGCATTGATAGATCCAGGGTCCACGCATTCATTTATTGCACCGCATGTGGCATGTAGATTGCATGTGGATAGGGAGATGTTACAGTATGGGTTGCAAGTGAGCACACCTCTGGGTAGTACTACTGCTTTAGGTGAGGTCTGCAAGGGGTGTCCGATTCGGGTTGATTCAGCGGTATTGAGTGCAGATCTGATTGTATTGCCCCTTCGCGAGATTGACTTAATTTTGGGGATGGACTGGCTCACTGCCCATAGGGCTATTTTGGATTGTTATACCAAGGAGGTAGTATTGGAGTCTCCTGGTTAGCCGAGGGCTGTGTTTCGAGGCATTAGTCAGGCAGTGCCAGCCAGGATGATCTCGTTTCTAAGTGCTCTAAGGTTGATGCGAGGTGGTTGTGAGGCTTATTTGGCGCATGTGGTGGATTCCAGAGTGCAGCAGAGTCTGCAGGATGTCCCTGTGATCAGGGAGTTCCCAGATGTGTTTCCCGAGGAGTTACCGAGTTTGCCACCGGATCGGGAGACAGAGTTCGAGATAGACCTCGTTCAGTACCGCTCTATATCGATACCTCCGTATAGGATGGCACCAGTGGGCGAGGGAGTTTAAGGCTCATTCTGAGTTATTGGATAAGGGGTTTATTAGGCGAGTGTTTCGCGTGGGAGCTCGGTATTGTTTGTGAAGAAGAAGGGCGGGACTATGAGGCTTTGCATCGATTATAGGCGACAATCGGGTTACTGTTAATAATAAGTACCCACTGCCTAGGATCGATGACTTATTTGATCAGTTGCAGGGAGCTCAGGTGTTTACCAAGTTGGATTTGAGATCCGGATACTATCAGTTGAGGATCGCAGAGGTCGATGTGCCTAAGAGTGCTTTCAGGAGCAGGTATGGGCATTTCGAGTTCTTAGTGATGCCGTTCGGGTTGACTAATGCCCCGGCAGCCTTCATGACCTTGATGAATAGGGTCTTTCAGCCATACCTGGATCAGTTTGTGATCGTATTCATTGATGATATCCTAGTGTATTCGAGGTCTAGACAGGAGCATGCGGAGCATCTGAGGATAGTGCTGTAGATTATGAGAGAGAGGCAGTTGTATGCCAAATTCACTAAGTGTGAATTTTGGCTGGATGAGGTGGTGTTCCTAGGCCACATTGTATCTGGTGAGGGTATCCGAGTGGATCCTCATAAGATTGAGGCAGTGAGGAGTTGGGAGATTCCGAGGAGCGTGTCAGAGTTGAGGAGTTTCCTCGGATTGGCAGGATATTATCGGAGGTTTGTCGAGGGATTTTCAGTGATCTCCGCCCCTTTGACAAGACTTCTGAGGAAGGGTGTGGCTTTCAGTTGGACAGATGAGTGCCAGAGGAGTTTTGAGGAGCTGATACATCGGTTGACTACAGCGCCGATGTTGGCCCTGCCATCTGGAGTAGGAGGCTTTGAGGTGTTTAGTGATGCTTCGCAGCAGGGTTTAGGCTGTGTGCTGATGCAGCATGAGAGAGTTATAGTATATGCTTCGAGACAGTTGAGATCTCATGAGATTAATTATCCTGTGCATGACTTGGAGTTGGCAGCAGTTGTATTCGCTTTGAAGATCTGGAGACATTATCTGTATGGGGAGACGTTCCAGATCTTCACCGATCATAAGAGCTTGAGGTACTTGTTGAGTCAGCGAGAGCTGAATCTGAGGCAGAGGAGATGGTTATAGGCGCTTAGGATTCTGATTGCCTATCGAGTACCACCGGAAAGGCTAATGTGGTGGCAGATGCATTGAGTAGGAGATCGCATGGTAGTGCAGCTCAGATTCAGGTTTTGAGGTTGCCGTGCTTAGTTCAGTTGAGAGCTCTTAATGTGCAGATGGATTTGAGTCAGGATGGAGCTCTGATTGCGACTTTGAGGCTGAGGCCAGTGTTACAGGATCGGATTAGGAGAGTGCAGGATCAGGATCCAGTATTGGTGAGGCTGATTGATAGAGTTAGATCTGGATGGCTATCTGAGTTTGAGTTGAGAAATGGTTCGTTGTGGATGGGCCAGAGGTTATGTGTTCCGGACGTGGAGGATCTGAGGCGTGAGATCTTAGAGGAGGCTCATTTGGCTGCTTATGCCATGCATCCTAGTGTCACCAAGATGTATCGCACTCTTAAGTTGCATTTCTGGTGGCCAGGTATGAAGAGGCATGTAGCGGAGTTTGTTTCTCGGTGTCGGACGTGCCAGCAGGTTAAGGCTGAGCACCAGGCCCCAGTTGGGAGATTGCATTCGTTGCCCATTCTGGAGTGAAAATGGGAGCGTATTACGATGGACTTTATCATGGGGTTGCCCAGGACGCCGAGGCAGTGTGATGCTATCTGGGTCATAGTGGACCGGTTGACTAAATCGGCTCACTTCTTGCCAGTGAGGGAGAGCAATTGAATAGATTTTTTGAATATGATTCCGTATTTAGGCAATTTCTCGATTTATAAGGATCCGATTAAGGTGAATTTTTAGTTCTTATTAATATAGAGGCATGGAATTTTTATTTTAGCTTAAGAATCGTGTTGGAACCCCTCCCCGGTGGATCACGCGTCTGACGTCCCACGTGACATCTAGACGCGCAACCCACGAGGAAGGGATTCCTCACCACGATGGAAAACTTATTTCGGCATCAAAACTGCAAACTCATGAACCTTGTGCTAATAATCTTGCAGGGTCCATTAGTTGTAACTCCACATTCGTGGCGAGCGCACACTATTTAACCACCAAAATTATAAATTGACTTATTCATATAAAGTGTAGCTTTATGCCTTGAGTTTGTTTTGAAACAAGAATCACCCCAAACGGAGTTATATAACTCAAGTTATGCTTAAAAATCCTAGAAGAGCTCATACTCCAAATATGATCTCCAAACCGACCTCTCACTTATTGTAATGCAAACTTCTTCAATTTAACTCCAAATGGTACCAATTGTTGTGGAGAGAAAGATATATGTCCTAGAAATCTAATGGTTCAAGTCTCACCTCAATTGGAGGTCGGATGAGGGATTTATGCCCAAAAGAATAGATAATGTTCACACCCTAAATCAATTTGAATCTCTTTTAGCGCGATCACCATAACTTTCGATTTATAAATCGGATTTCTTTTGTTTATAGACCATTTGAAAGTAGACATCTAGATATACAACTATCATGAAGACAACAAAATGCGATTCGGCCTCTAAAAATTTAGAAATGCAACATCTTTCCCGTAGCTGTCCGTTAAACGGCATCCATGTCCGTTTAACGGACATGTACGGGTGAAAGTGACCCAAATGATCAGAGATTATCCGTTAAACGGACATTCAGGTCCGTTTAACGGACATGGGCTAGCTAAGGGGTGTTTTTGCACCAGAGGATGTCCGTTTAACGGACATTGGATTTCCCAAAACTCCAATGCCTCTCCCAAACCTCTCACCTTCAACCTAACTTCATAACCATTTATGCACTTCCCAAATTTACTTATTCTAGAGCCTAAACACTTCATAACACCTTCAACTTTAAGATCAACTTACTAGGTTCTCAAATTTCAACTCAATTTGCACATCGAGATCCCAAAATTCCAACATTCTCCAAAGCTATCACAACACACAAACCATATAAGCAGTAAAATGAGCAGAAACTGCATTCTTTCTAACTCTCATAACTTCTTACTCCAAATACCAAAAAGTTCATGTTATACCTCCATGGAAATATAACAAGATGCTATACAACTTTCATGAAGGGTGCAAAAGTTAATTTCGTCATTAAACGGGGTAAAATGTCACTCAAAGCACCGCTCATAAAAGGATCGATGAAACAGTAACATAGCTATATGAACAGTAACTGCATGTATTCCCAATCTCATAACTTTTTAACCCTAAGTCCAAATGTGGCAAATTATATCTCATTGGAAAGTTCTAAACCTATACTACAATCTTCAAGAAGACTTCTCGATCCAATTCAAGCCCTAAGAGAGTCTAAAACCTAAATGAAGTTTTTGTCAAATTTTACGAAAATTTGACAGCACCTCCCTTGAAAACTCAACTAACCATTCTTCAATCCAAGCACCTTCACCTGCATAAAACTCAATATCCAACCTCATACAACATAATTCAATCCCAAAAGTATCTCCAAACGCAATTCAAGGTCAACAACCGCACTCCTAGACATCTACTCCATTCCAAATATAAAACAACACAATCTCAATCCACTCTTTTTACCAAATCAAACCATACAATGATGCATGTGTATAAAACATAAGCAAATTACATGAATTACAATTAAAACTCAACAATCTTGCATTTACATGAAATTCAAAAGTTATTACAAAGCTTTAGAGGGCTTTTTAACTCAAATACATCAAAGTCTCAAAGAACAAAATACAGAGTACATCATTAGTTCCAAAATGCTATCTAAAGTCTTGTTTTCTAACATATGATTTCAAAAACAAAAATGCATCAGAGTAATGCCTCAATCCCGATGTTATGTCTTGGTTTCTCGCTCATGACCTGTGGAGGGGAAAAGGGGCGGTGAGCTCGACGGCTCCGTGGGTAAAAGCTTAATAATTAAGAATAAACATGCCAAAATCCTTTAGCAATTTACTTTCAAGCAACTTAAACAAAATCATCTTTGCCATAACAATTTCTCCATCAAATTCAATGATCAAAACTACATAGACATACCAAAATCAAACATGAACAAACATATCACTTAATCGCATCTAAGTTGGTTTGGGTGGGTCCAACAGGACGTACTACACATTTCCGCAAAGCGGTCATGTGTAGCCGTGAACACATGTGGGAGTCCGTAAGGAGCTCCATGGCCACTAACGGGCAGGCGGGAGAAGCCTATATAGGTGCACCTATCACATAAAGGACCACCCCAAACCCATAGAAACATACATATCACATCATTAATGCATTTCATACATAATAGCCACCAATGGCCATTGCAACCTAACTTTCACAAAATTGCCCAAATCACATATTCGAATCTCTTTTTCACTTGTCAAACAATTATACACATATTTTCACATCTCATACAAATTTAAACCATTTCAAGAATAATAAGCAACATTGATAATTCATTTGTAAACATTCAATAGCATTTATTATAAAAACTTTAGCATGTTCATTAACTCAATTATTAAGAAATCACCCACCTTAATCCTGTAACCTTGAAATAAGTCAATTGACCTTACTTCTTGCTCTAATAACCTCTCTTCACCTTCATTAAGCAATAATAACCCAATTAACATGTGATAACCCAAATTAGACATTTCTAGGAGAGGAAAACATGGAATTGAACCTATCTAACTTTACCCAAACCTTACCTAAGCTATTTGCATCAAAACCCACTTATAAATCTAAAGAATTTCACATTTTTCTTACCTTAAAGAGAGACCCACGAAATTTCTCTCTCTTCTTGGCTTTGATGGACACTTAATCCTTTCTTTCTCCTTTCCTTCTTAAGAACTCTACAACTCTTCTCTAAGCAAGAAAATCCTAAAGACCTAACCTCTTTCTTCTTCTTCTTCTTCTTCTTCTTCTTCTCTACCTATCCGAAACTCTCACTCTCTCCTTTCTCTATGTAATGTCGTGACTCTCCTTAAGAAAAGCCCTAACACATGTCTTTTAAGTTAAAACCTAAGCTTCAACTATCAAAACTACGTAGTTTTAGTAATCCTTCCCTTTCCTTGCAAAAATTTGCTCCTTTCCCTCACATAAACGACTCCACCTTATAACTTCTCTTCTTTTTGTTTTTAAAAGAAACTTAAATGGTCCAATGTAGCCCTCCTTCAAAGCCCTACACTCTAAAAACATGAATAAACTTCCCAAATTACCCTCAAGCCATTTTAGTCCTTTTTAATTTCTAACAACAATTCAATTCTAATTTAAACTAATCCCACATTTAACTTTCATCCCTCTAAACACTATAAACCTCAATTTATTCCAACAAAAAGGAATTTTCAAATTAAACCTCAAAAATAAATTAAAACATGCTTAATGCGAATCGGGACCCAACAAATCGTATTTAAGTTTGGGCCCTAAGAAGATCATTTTTATTGAGAGAGATTAGGGCGAATCTTACAAGATCGATTCGGATGACATTAAAATAAGTTCATTTTTTAGTCTTCAAGTGGTAGGGAATTCCTCCCTCGTGGGCTACCCGTCCAGATGTCACGTAGGACGTCGGACCCGTGACTCACCAGGGAGGGGTTCCAACACCAGATCCATTTGCCAAATTTCTTGAAAAACATGGGATATGTGGTCAATTCATAATGTCAGGTGCACCACAACAAAATGGTGTGGCAGAAAGGCATAATCGTACATTAATGGATATAGTTAGGAGTATGTTAAGTAATTATTGTAAATGTATGCATTGAAATCTATTGCTTATTTGTTAAATAGGGTTCCTAGTGGGGCAATTCCAAAGACTCTTTTTGAACTATGGAATGGAAGAAAACCTAGTCTAAGGCACCTATATATTTGGGATTGCCTCATAGAAGTAAGAATTTATAATTCACATGAAAAAAAATTGGATGTAAGAATAATTAGTGGATTTTTTACTAGTTATCTAGAAAAGTCTAAAGGGTATAGATTTTATTGTCCTAATCATACAATAAGAATTGTTGAAACTAGAAATGTCAAGTTCATTGAGAATGGTGAAATTAGTGGGAGTGTTGAAAGACCACGTAATGCAGTTATTGAAGAAATAAAAGTTCAAGCTCCTCTATCAACTTCTTCAATACACATTACTCCTATAGTTGTAGAACAGTTTGATAATTTACAAATGTAAAAAATAAATGATTAAACACTTCATGAAGAGCCTGTGGTTAATGAACCTATTAAATCTATAATTAATGTTCCAGTTGTAGAACAACCATAAGAAATAACAATAAAAAGGTCTCAAAGACCTACAAAACTATCTTTTTCTAATGATTATATGGTATATTTACAAGAGTCAGAATTTAATTTAGGAAATAAGGATGATCCAATTTTGTTTTCACAAGCCATTGAAATTATTAATTCTACTAAATGGATTGATGTTATGAAAGAAGAATTGAAGTCTATGTAGTAGAATGAAGTTTGGGATTTAGTCAAATTGCCTTAAGATTGTAAAAGAGTCGGATGTAAATGGGTTTTTAAGACCAAACGTGACTCTTATAGAAATATTGAAAGCTATAAAGCTAGACTTGTTGCCAAAGTTTATACTCAGAAAGATGGCATTGATTATAAGGAGACTTTTTCACTTGTTTCAAAGAAAGGCTCCTTTAGAATTATTATGACACTAGTGGCTCATTATGATTTAAAGTTATATCAAATGAATGTAAAAAACTACCTTTCTTAATGGTAATTTATAGGAAGACATATATATGGATCAACCTGAAGGCTTTTCAATTGAAGGAAAGGAAGACATGATGTGTAAAATTAAGAAATCGATATAAGGACTTAAGTAAGCCTCCCAATAATGGTATCTTAAGTTTAATGATACTATTACCTCATTTGGATTTAAAGAAAACATCGTTGATTGGTGTATATATCTAAAAATCATTGAGAGTAAGCTCATTTTTTGGTACTTTATGTTGAAGATATTTTGTTAGCTACTAATGATCTTGGTGTAATGCACAACACCAAGACATTTCTCTCTGAGAATTTTGAAATGAAAGACATAAGAGAAGCTAGTTATGACAAGAATTGAAATATTCTATGACAGATCACAAGGACTATTAGGCTTATCTCAAAAAGCTTATATTAATAAGGTCTTAGAGAGATTTGGCATCAAAAATTGTTCTATAAGTATAGTTCCAATTTAGAAGGGAGACCAGTTCAGTCTTAATCAATATCCAAAGAATGAATTGGAACCTAAGCAAATGGACAATATTCTTTATGCATCAATTGTTGGAAGCCTAATGTATGTTCAAACTTGCACCATATCAGACATTAGTTTATTGTCAGTATGTTGGGTAGGTATCAAAGTAATCCTGGAATGGATCATTGAAAAGCTACAAAGAAAGTTTTTAGATATCTAGAAGGTAATTGAGATCATATACTCATTTATAGAAGATTCGGTCATTTGGAAGTGATTGGATATTTAGATTCAAACTTTTCCAGTTGTATTGATACCAGAAAGTCCACTTTTGGCTACCTTTTCTTATTAGCTAGAGGGGTAATTTCTTGGAAAAATGCAAAGCAACCTATCGTTGCTGCGTCCACTATGGAAGCTGAATTTGTATCATATTTTGAAGCTATAATTCAGGTTTATAGTTGTTGAACTTTATTTCAAAACTTGAAGTTGTCAACAGTATTGTCAAGCCACTGAAAATTTATTATGATAATTCTATAGTAGTCTTCTTTTTAAAGAACAACAAGTATTTTAAAGGTGTTAAGCATATGGAATTAAAATACTTGTCTATTAAAGAAGAAGTTCAGAAACAAACAGTATCAATTCAACATGTTAGCACTAATTATATGATTGCAGGTCCTTTGACGAAAGGATTGACATCGAAAGTCTTAAAAGAACATATTGAAAGAAGGTATTATGAGATACCATTATTCAAATTTATGATGTTTATATTTTGTCACTGTGAACTCATTTATGTTTATGTTTTGTCAATCCTATTTTGTAGTATAAATTTATGAATAAATTATGTTGATAGGATTTGTCTTTAACTAAGACATTATCATTGGACTTCTTATTTATGGATCATATTAAATAAAGTGCTAATATTGTAATACGTGGAAGGAATTATGCCGATTGTTAAGAGGTGAAATTATTACGACTCTTAGTAGTATATTTGTTTGATTATGATTTATGATATAATCAACATTAAATAATTTAGCAAAGTTTATGTGGAAAATGTTTATTTATTATTAAACCATGACTTAACGTTTTTTTCAATTAATGAACCAAGTGGGAGAATGTAAAACCTATACATCTAAAATATGACTCATTAAATCATTATGGTTTCAATAATATTAGATGCTAAATTCGATTCTTCAATTTGATTAAGTAAGATAATGTTGATTAAGTAAGATAAAGATTTATTTTAAACTTACTGTTTAATGGGAACAGTTCAAAGATACCTTTTTTATTTGAAATTGGTCCTCTCTCTCTCCTACACACCTCTGTTTATTTTTCACCATCAGAAAGTAGGATTATTGAGGGAAAAGAAAAGAGAAATCAAGTTTCTCTATATCTAAGCATTTAGAAGGATTTTTTCTAACTTTATGATTCAACAAAAGTCATGGATCCAAGTTTGTACTTTATATTTTATATTTTGATATAAAACATAGAATTTTGAGATCTAGATTAAATAATTGTTGTGATTATGGTTATGCAATAAATTATGCTTACATTTGACTACATTCAGGCACCCTTCCTCCTTTCCTCGTATAAAGTATTTATTACATAATTATGCAAAATAACTATTTTTCTTTTCTAAAGAGAAAGAATTACTTCTTAGGGCACAACCCTAAGCTATTGGTAAGAAGAAGCTACTCCTTTAATTTTATAACTTTACTAAAAGAGTATGTTTCTCATATTACATAAGATACAAGGGAAACATATATTTAGTCAAATATTTTATTGGTTAGTTAATATTGGATGTTATCTAGATATTTATCGATATCGGATTATGCATCCACTATTTCTCACCCTAACTAAAAGAATTCATAAATATATTTTGCAGCCTAATGTATGCATATACCTTAAGGAAATGTTTGGTTGGATGTAAAATTTTAATTGAATTGAATTGTTTATAATAGAATGAAACATAAATGGATGTAATATTAGAAAATTGTTATTTGGAAGGGATGAAAGGATTCATAATGTAATATAGTGAAATGTTGTTTGGATGAAGGGTTTATAATATAATATAGTTTAAAGTTGTTTATCATTTTACATTTCATTCTAAACCTTCCAAATCGGAAGTTTTCATTTTCTTGTTTATGATAGAATGAGATGTAATATGAAACCTTTCTCTTTCATCTCATTCCATTCTATTTCATTATAAACCATCCTCCCAAATGATGGAATAATATTACATTTCATTAATAAACCCCCAACCAAACATAGCCTAAGCTATATTTATTATCAACCTTTTTTTATATTCCTCTTATTTAAAAATAAATTTTTGGGAAAAGGAATATAAGATTCTATAATTTCATACCCGGATATAGCTCCAAATGTAATACTTGGGCTTTGGACAAGATTCATAGGCTCAAATCTTTGTTGATGCTTAAATGATGATTATACATAAAAACTTTATGATTGGAAGTCTAAAAACAGTACCTTAAATGGATCAGTTTAGACTTTATTAGGCTCCTAAATTTTTTAAGAAGAGACATTACACTGAAAAGTAGTCCCCATAACTATTATGAAGATTCAAGATCTTAAGTTTTGTGTAAGAATAAGTCTTGAAACACATATTGTTGAAGCTAATGATTTTTCTTTTCAATTTAAGTGTTATATATTTCTGCCACTGATGATGACAGTTTGAAGAAACAAATTTCGTACAATATTTTTAAATGAGTCTGTTTAGTAGTTAGGAAAAAATAATGCATACTCCACAAGGTTGCTACAGTGAAATTAGAATTCTGAAAAGTTCAGGGTATTCACTTTCTTGTAAAGTCAGTCCATGAACAAGGAAACAAGGAACCACATTTTTCTGTGCTAAGGGTCTATATCCAACTTCCTCTCTCACATATAAAATACCAAAAAGCATCAAATGAAGTCTCGGAATAAATTCTATAAACAAAAGAGGAAAAGAAGTATATCATTGATGCCTTCCCCATCCTCTTTCAGAGTTTTAGGATTTTGAAGTAAGGATTTCCTAACCTGCTGTCTTGCCCACTTCTGGCCTTTGTACTGGAATACTAATAGTCCTTATAATTAATTTAGTAAACTCGATGATTAGTCCTAGTAATTCCTATAATAATGAACTAATCACAAAGAATTGGCTCGAATCAATGTTCATTTTCCTGCTTGCTTGATCAATTTTTTTTTTTTTAATAATTTGTTGTAATTAATAATTTTTAGGATAAAATGTCATTACTTTCAGAAGTAAAGCTAAAAAATTAAATTGATACTCTGAAGCTTTTAGGACAAGGAATATATTACCTCTGTCTAGCATACAAGTGGAGCATGGAAGGACAAAAGACATGCAACAGTAGCTAGCCAACGATGATAAGCGATCAGAGGGTGTTATAATTTTAATATATAATTCGATTATACAAACGTAGTTACTTAAACCACTCTTCTATCTTTAGACATGGAAAAAAACAGAACTCATTAGACACCGGAAAGATGATTTGGAATAAAGCAGACAAGTACTACTCTCAAACTTTTGATATTGGTGACCAAAATTTGAAGTTTCAACATCTTCAAAGTCATGGATTATTATCTTCGATTTTATCTAAATAGATTCTATTTATAATCTACTTCTTTTTACATAATTTTTCATATAATATAATTTTCTTTTATAATTTCTAAAATTTAACATAGACCTCTTCTATAAATTTAAATTTTTTGAAAAAGCTCTTGATTTTTAAGATTCTCGAAAAATTCGTTTAATTTTTCAGTTTTCAAAAACTCATCTCTAAAATTTCAATTAAAAATAACGATGAAACATGCTTAATATAAATATCAAATATGAGCTAGTCAAATATTATTGATATGATAAAATTTAACTGAAATTAATAATTTAAAAAATTATAATAAATTATTAGTTTAATTTAAATTTAATGCGTCCAATTCAAATTTAAAGGTAAGATTGAATTATCATAAAAATATTATTTAATTAGTACATATCTTTTATTCATGTTATATGTATTTCATTGTTACTTTTTATACAAAGTCAAAAAAATTTCTGGAAAATTCATAACTTGGAGTTTTTTCAAAGATTAGTTTTTTAAGTTTATGTTTTTACCCAAAATATCTCCTACTGGCCTAACGTACAAAGCTCAGATGTGGGCCCAACGCTGATCTGCATCAAGGTTATGACATCGAGACACCGAAACTGGCGGAAAACGATTGTACTATTACTTACCAAAAGAATCGCAGTACAATTAGTAGTTCATAGGAGGAACGTCGAGAGAGCATACAATAAAATTTTGACTCGGTCCAAAACTCCAAATTCAGGGATAGCATAATACCGGACACTAATTAACTAATGCTCAAACACCCAAGTTGTTCCTTTCATTCTAAAACAGGAGGAGAAAACTAAGGGAGGGAGGAAACTTCAGAAAGGAACAAGATCCTCTGTCCAATATTACTTTGTCTTATTCTGTCTCATGAAATTTCAACCATTTATTTTACGAGATTCACGCGAAATTTACGTGAGACTTATATAAGATTCACATAAATAAACAACTAAGATTCATTAGATACAATAATATACTATAATATTAGACAGGAGATCTAAACTCCTTCATAAATGCTTCACAAAGTGGCCTGTATAAGCAAGAAAATGTAACAAAGGATAAGAAAGTAGATAAAAATAACCTAGCAGTCATGGCCAATGCAACTCGAAGTTTGTGCATCATTTGACTTTGGGATGTGTATGTAGATTGAAAGTTGGAAGTCTTGACAAGCTATTTTGCCTTTGTTATTTAGTGCACAGGTAAGTCTCGAAGGAAATGCATGATCAAGAACAAGATTTGCAATTTCCTTAAAAAAATCGACGCTGGATGCTAGGGATTTTGATATATTATCTTTGAGTTACCACATAAACCACTTTTTTCCTTTTTCTATTCTACTTTGTAAAGGCTTGGATATGGAACAAACTTCATTCACCTATGAAACTCCTGTTCATACAATGAAAAAAAAAAAGTAGTGAGTATCACATCTACCATTCCAAACTAAGAATTGATAAAAATTAAGAAATTACAGAGAAATTTCAAATTAACAATCACACTACTATTCCAATGCCTTATTATAACCATCGATCGTAATTTTAAAGGGAAGAATTGCACAATTCGCCGTCACCCCCAAAAACCCATCCTTGCATGTACAATTCCACATACCCCGTCATTGAAAAGAAGGCATAAGTTAAGAAGAGAGAAAAGAAGAAATTAAGAAACCCAAGCAAAAGATGCACCCGAATTGACCGTACTTTCCTCACCCACTACTGCCAATGCATTTAACATGGAAGAGTGAGAAAGTAAGAAAGATAATACACCAAGCATATACTTCTCCAGTTCACATACTTCTAGCCATCATTTCCTGGAATCTCCTGTATGACTCTTGCTTCTCCAACCTGAACTTTTCATGGCAGCTTGCAATGAACATATCTGCTAGACGATCAATCTCATTCACATCTCCGTTATCACCATTGGACCTTTCATTTCGCTTCTGCTCCAGCCAATGGAGGTATCCTGAAAGCTGAGACTCTGTGTTATCATCAAACTGGTCATGAGTCGTGATTATGGAGTTCCACGTGGAGTCATAGTACAAATGGCGTGTGGAGAAACCCTCGAGAGCTTGTTCGGGAATTGGCAACACATGAGAAGAGCACCAGTTATAGTGTAACCTGAATGAACCAAAGAATATCTTCCTATAATTCTTTTGCTTCCTTTTTGAGGCCCAGTTTGCAGGGTAAACCAAGTGTGTAGGTTGTAGTTCCTTGAGAATCTGAAAGAGAATGGACTTAGCTTTGGAGAGAGCCCTAGCAATACGACACACGTGAGAGTATATGAGGGCGTGAATGAGGGTTTTCATCTTCATGGAGCTTAAGGATGAAGATGGTGATGACTTTGTTGAGAAAAATTGAAGAGTAACCATTTTGTGTTACCTTCTTTTTTCTTCCAAGTGTTTGTGGTGGGGTTTCAGGGACCTTGTTCAAATGGACTTATAAAGGACACTGATGACCAATTTGCCAACGCACTTCTACGTTATTTAAATAAAGTAACATTTCCACTTTCTTCTTTTGTTGTTGTTTGTATATGACAGAAACAACTGATCTCTGAAGCGCTATACCTGAATTTCCATAGCACAAGGCCCGCTTATCTTGTTTGAAAATTTTGTTATTGGTAATTGCACCAGTAGGATGTATACATATGTAAATGTATATATATTCAATGTTGCCAGTAATTGAGAGTGACAAGGCAATACAGGGCTGTTTCTTAATTAATCTTGCATAGTAGTTGAATTTGCTGAATATTAGGCGACTGGAGAACGACACATAAGGCTTAATCTTCGCGAAAATTACCACCCCGAGACATTATTATAAGCGTACCAGCTAAAAAGCTTTTGTAGTTCCCTTTTTATTAATAGCTTTTAGTTACCTGTGTGTATGTGTATATCTCCATTGGAGTCTGACGACGTAGGTGCTATTTCTTTAACAAACCTTGATTCTGTTTTCACCAGGAGGCAGCCGGTCAGAAATCCTGATATCCCGGAAACTTCATCAAAGTTTTTTGTTAAAAATGAAGAAATAAACTACTCCATATTGAATTGAATAATCTTCCATTACGGAGTTATCTTTTTATAATATTTTTATATGGACCGATTATATTTGCCTTCCATCCCTACGCCCCCATCAAAAGTTGGATTCTAATGAATGAAAGACACAACCTCTTTATCGTCAATCTTCAGTGGAATTGCTCTGTAAACTACTTATTTAGAATTTCTCGAAGCAGCGCGTTAATTAAAAATAAAATAACCCTTCCTTTAATAAGAGATCTCGAGTTCGAGTTATGAGAATGGAGAAATCTATTTGATTAGTACTTTATCTCTTACGGACTGACCCGGTGTGAGCGGGGATTAATCTGAAAGTGGATGACTTAAAGGCGCTTTTTCATAATTGAAATCCTCCTAAGACACCTCGTGAGCTAACAAAAAAAAAAAACCCACGTTAGGTTTCCGATTGAGGTTACCCGTGGGCTTGTAAGGGTTCAATTCCTTTAAAGCTTCTCTCAAGTCGTAGCTAAAATTTTCTTTTCAAATGTTAAGTTCACGTGTAATATTATTTCATTTGGAATCATAACCTTTAGTAGTTATGCTCTGCAAACAACTTTAACTTACGATCACAACATTATTGATGCTCATTGCGTCAACCTCATGAATGCTACACAGCAAAGTCTAAATATCAACCAACTCCAGCCTCCCCAAACCCAAGTACAGAGTTTGAGTCCCGTGTATCTGTGTGTTGGTAATAATAGAATAATTCAATCGTTCTGCATTCATACGACCATTAATTGATTAAGGATATTGTTTAATATAATTTTAGGCCTAGTCTGATTCCATAATTATATTATGTACCTAAATTATTTTCTTTCTAAATTTTAAGATCCTTTTATGTTCGTTGTCTGTACAACAATTGTTTTCAGCTGAAGTTGGGTTGGACTTTTTTCAACAGCATAAACATGTTAATGAAGTTTCGTGTATCCATCTATCTATACATTTTTTCTTTTTTCTTTTTGATACAAACTACTCAAGCCTGCGTAGACAGTCAATGACATCGTATGCAAAGCCGATTAGATATCAATTTCGATTTTATTTTTCTCTTTTAGGAGATTTCGTAGTACTAGTTAGATTATTTAAATTCAATTGAAGGTTGATGGTGAGAATCAAACATGAAAACTTATGCAGTTGAGGTTTTAGAAACCATTCAATGTGAGAAATTACAGAAGATATGTGGAAAATTGAAAATTTCGCAAGTCAGTGACAGGTGACAATCATACACATCCGATGCAAGGGACCGTATGTCAGTTCCTGATGAGTTCTAAGCGGCTTCTTCTCTTAGAAGGAATAGACGGGTAGAAAGTCCAGGGGTGAAAGTTTTCACAAGATTGAAATCAGAAGAAGTACAAGGCAAGATTGTGATATGTATCCCCTGACAATAGCAGGTGCCGAAAGAATCTAACTATAGACCAGAAATAAAGCAGAAGAAGTGGTAAACAGGGACAAAAATACCCCACAGCAACTTTTGTCCTGCACTAAAAGATAGAAGTCCGTCTATCAAACTGTGGAGATTGGAAGACCGCACCTTTCCTTTAATATATTCCTTCAGAATCACTAGTCACAATCAGAAAAAGGACCATGTAATTCAATATAGCTAGGCAGTTTTGAATTACTTTTTTCTGCCCTGATTTTCGTTTCCTGGTAACTTGGTACCTATCATCTTATCCAAGCCACGAAATTTATGTCATGTCATCTTCTAATCCACTTGTAAACGCAAACAAATTGATTAACCAAACCATCGCCAAGTCGATTTATACACTATCTCTAGAAAAGGAATGCAAGAGAGAGGACAGGAAGGGCCTTTGCATCAGAGGCCATATTCTCGGGGGGCAAAAATATCGCTGTATTTGGCGTCATATATCCAGGCAACAGCATAGTTAATTTCCCCGTAATTGTCATGCAAATAACTATATCAAAACGTCCGGAAAATCTTTTTCGAGTTTTTAATTATAAAAGATTGCAAAACTGACAAGACAGTACTTATGTTCCTTCACAGGTGCCCCATTTCATTACACTTGAGTTATCTCTTTTTAACTTTTACATATTCCTTGCTTTTTCCAAAGTAGTTGATTTATTCCAACCTGAGTTAGTGCTTAACCCACCACGGTCTACACTGAGAGGACGATTTGAGTTATTCCCGCCTCTCCTCCCATGTCTCTCCTGCACAAAATTTTGCTTTGGCCTTGCCACATTGTTAATTAAGCTACAAGAATGAAGAAGAGTAAAGCTAGGTTAACATTTTGAAAAGACAGAACGATAAGATTAGCTAAATAACATTTATTGTCCTTGCAACTTGGTTCTATCTTATTTTGATGGGGCTGGGCGCTGCTGCTTGGATCCATGAGATTGGTTGTCTTTTGCTCAGAGATACCTGCAAAACAACAAAGGCACGCCGGGGGTTAACTGCTGGTAGGCTCCTCCGACGCTCAAATTAGTCTTTTTCTTGTGAGGGTTTTGGTGGCTAGGAATAAAGAATAATAAGGTTCTCAAGTCGTACTTTTTTCATGATGAGGTAATGAACTTATATATGAAGAATACCTACTAGGCTTAGGTCTTCCCTTATGAGTGGGAAGTCATCATCTATAAATGGGTCGTCTATGTCTGGGCCTGGGCCTAGCACGACCGACCCAACCATAAGCCCCCTACTCTTCGACTCTGGTCATGGAGAAGGGTCAATGGAGTACATGAGGATTGTGCGGCTCATCCGCATGACAGCTCGTGATAGGCTCGATCGATCGGACATCATCGTTTAGTGCATGACGACTCGAGATAAGACCGACCGACCGATCGAGGGTAGACATAGGATTGATCGATCGAACGTAGACGCCTAATCAAAGCACTGGATTTAATCATTACTTACAGCACGTATCCACTGGTGGATTTTCAAAATTTGAAATGAAACGTCTTTGTAACCGCTATGCCGCTGTCACACACGTCCTTTCAACTACGTTTCTGGTCCGTTTAGCACTTTACTGACATAGTAGATCGGGAATTGTTCACTACTGTCCGATCGAACAAGAACTACGCTGATTGCCCCCTCTGTGACTGCCAAATAAAGAATCAGATTCTCCCCCTCAACAGGGCTCTGCAAGATGGGTGGACTAGTCAGATATTGCTTCAAGTGTTGGAATACTTTTTTGTACTCATCCAGCCATTGGAACTGGGTCACATCTGTCTTCTTCAAAATTTTGAAGAAAGGGAGGCACTTGTCCCCCATCCTAGAGACGAATCTGCTAAAAGAAACTATCCGCCCGGTCAATATCTGTACATCCTTCAAGCATCGCGGGAAGGGCATTTGGATGATAGCTTCGATCTTTTCTGGATTAGCTTCGATCCCCCGCTGAGTAATCATAAATCCCAAGAACTTTCCAGATCTACACCAAAGACGCACTTTTCGGGATTCAACTTCATTTGGAATTTATTGAGGGTTAGGAAGACTTCTCTAAGGTTTTCCACATGTTCGACAACTATCTTACTTTTGACGACCATGTCGTCCATATAAGCCTCGATTGTTTTGCCGATCTGTCTCTTAAAAACTTCCATAACGAGCCGCTGGTAAGTAGACCCTGCATTTTTCAAACCGAATGGCATCACCTGGTAGCAATGCGTGCCCTGGTCAGTTATAAAAGCCGTTTTTTCTTCATCTTCGATGCTCATTTTTATTTGATGATAACCAGAGAAGGCATCCAAGAAGCTGAGGAGCTCATGCCCTGACGTGGAGTCTACCAGCTGATCAATCTTGGGAAAGGGGAAAATGTCCTTTGGGCATGCTTTATTCAGGTCGGTGAAATCAATACACATTCTCCACTGTCCTTTTTTCTTCTTCATCAATACCATGTTGGCTAACCATTCGAGGTACTTGACTTTCCGAATGAACCCAGCGTCAAGCAGCTTCTCTATTTCTTTCTCGATCACCCCCTACCGCTCCTTGCTGTGCCACCGCTTCTTCTGTCTGACCGGCCTACAATTTTTCTGAACACCCAGAGAATGAGATGTTACTGTTTGAGAGATTCCAGGCATGCCGCTCGGTACCCAAGCAAAGACTGATCAGTTCTCTACCAAGCAACTTGTGATTGTTGCGGCCAACCCTTGTTCGAGTTCGGCGCCCAAATTTGTGAATTTGGATCGGTCTTCATCATCCAATATGACTCGTTGTGTTTCTTCTGTAGGGTTCATCCTCTCGGTTTCTTCATCTGATCTCATATCAAGAGAACTTGCCAACACTACTGCTCCCTCAAGGGTTCTTGTTTCTGCCAAGTAGCATTCCCTAGCGATCCTTCGCTGACCCCTGACAATACCGATGTCATGGGATGTTGGGAACTTCATCGCCTGATAATAGGTTGAGACGACAGCTCTGAGGGTGTTTTGTGTGGCTCTTCCAATTATTGCATTATAGGCTCCTACAAACTTCACAACTAGGAATTCAACATTCTTCACTACTTGGCATGATTTTTGTCCAAACTTTAAGTTCAAGAGGACTCGAGCGAATGGATAGGCTGATGCTCCTGTTACCCCTTTGATTGGTCCCTCTATCGGCAGTAGTTGTTCCTCCGAAATTTCCATCTGCTTAAAAGCATTGTAGTACAATAGGTCGACCGATCTGTCTATGTCAATCATTATGCGCTTCACCTCACTACCGTCTATATTCAAAGTGACCACGAGTGCATCGTCATGAGGACAGCTGACGTCAGCCAGATCAGACTCATCAAACGAGATCACTTCATTAGTTTGTGGCTTTTTCGTTGCTGACTGACCCTCAGCGGTCTGCCTAGCATACCTCTTCCTTCCTCTGACGGTGGACCCTCCTGCTGCGCCACCACCAAAAATCATATTTATGACCCTAACCAGTCGGTCATCCTTCTGCCCAGTATTTCTATCATCTCTAGCCCTGGACTGTCCCCTTGTGTCGCGTCGGTCGTCCATATTCCTGGTCTGCCTTCCTCCATCGTTCATGTTGTTTTGTCGTCAGTGTTTTCGCCAATTGTCAGACCGACCGTTCCTACCCTCATTATCTCGATCGGCATTTTTTCCGTATTTCAAAAATCTACCCAGCCTCCCCCTCTGGATAAGGAGTTCGATTTCTTTCTTTAAGTCCCAGCAATTCTCTGTGTCATGACCGACATCTCTATGGAAACGACAATATAAAGAAGAATCCCTTTTTTTTAGAGGAGCTTTCAATTTATTGGGTTCTCGGAGGGATTCCCCTTCTGCTCTCATGACCTCCAATACTTCCGCATACCGCCTGTTGAGCGGAGTGAAGGATTCTCGCCGTTGGTCCTTTCGGTCGATCGGCTTCCTCTAGCTAGACTGATCCTTCTGTCGTTTATATGAATCATCGGCTCTAATACTCGGCCAGCGGTCATCCGCTCTACGTTTTGTGTTTTTCAACACTTCCTCTACCTGGATGTATTTATCTGCCCGATTTCTTATCTCTTGGATAGACCTGGGTTGATCGAGAGCCAGCGACTTCTTGAACTCTTCATCCCTCATATTGCTCATCAAGGCAGCCAACATGGACGACGGTGAGGTCGAGAACTTCGGCAACTTCATTGTTAAATCGGTGATGAACTCCATGAACTTCGTTCCTTCCTTGGGTCAACTGCATTACTTCCAGGGCAGTCTTTTGTGATCGTTTACTTGTAGCAAACTGGTTAAGGAATATCAGCTTAAAATCTTCAAAATTGGTTATGCAACACGGGGGTAAGCTGTTGAACCATCTTCGGGCTCCTTCTTGAAAGGCTGTGCAAAAGGCCTTACATTGAATGGCGTCTGGAACGCAATGCAGGTTCATCATCGATTGAAAGTTCTGCAGATAGTCGAGAGGATCGATCTTTTCAGTATAATTTTCTAGCGTTGGTATCTTAGTACCGACCGCTGGGAGGCTATCTAGGATCTCCGGGATGAAAGGAGAGCTGTATTGTGCTGATGGTTGACTAGGACGGGAATTCATGACTATATTGATTCGGTGGTCCACGATTTTTTATAGGGCTTCAGTAGAGTGTCGATCGGCTATCACAGCAATCTGTCGAGTGGGGGTTTGCTGCTGTTCCGGTTGAGACTGTAAGATTTGGCGATCGGCCACTTCTTCTATTTGTCTTTGTGTGAGGAAGGCTTGTTGTGGTGCAGGAGGATTCATGTTGAGGGGATATTGGATGTGAGGATGTGAACTGGTTTTAGCGTCATCCTCTAGGGCCACGCTTTGCGCTTATTGGTCTTGGTTTTGGGATTGTTGTGGTTGATCATGTTGATGTGAGTGTTGAGGGGGTAGCTCGTTTATGCTAGGGTTTTGGATGATGGGCAGAGGGTGTGTCTGGTGATCAGGATGCGGCGATGGAAGGGCGACGGGTAGTCGCAAGCCCATTTGCTGTAGTGTAAGTGCCGCAACAGCGGCTACATTAGGATTTGTTGCCGCCGCCTGACTGATCTGAGTGCTTCTGGACGTGGTGCCTTAATGCTCGGCCCCACAGTGGGCGTCAACTGGTTCTGTCTGATTTTGATAGGGCTAGGCTGTTGTTTGGATCTATGAGATTGGTTGTCTTTTGCTCAGAGATACTTGCAAAACAACAAAGGCACACCGGGAGTTAACTGCCGATAGGCCCCTCCGACGCTCAAGTTAGTCTTTTTCTTGTGAGAGTTTTGGTGGCTAGGAATAAAGAATAATAGGGTTCTCAAGTCGTACCTTTTTCATGATGAGGTAATGAACTTATATATGAAGAATACCTACTAGGTTTAGGTCTTCCCTTGTGAGTGGGAAGTCATCACCTATAAATGGGCCGTCTATGTCTAGGCCTGGGCCTAGGCCTGGGCGTAGCACGACCGACCCAATCACATCTACTTGTAATATAGGGCTTCTTGCTACAAATGTGATGATATTGCTGAAATTCTTGTATTGGTTCCTATTTTCATTTAAAATTGGTTTACAATCTATAATGATAGAATTGCATAAGCAATTATAAATGCAAAAACGTGAAAATACTTTTCAATAATTTTGTTAATATTTATATCTTAAAATAGAAAAACAATGTAAAAATAACTCATGTAAGAAATTTTGAATGAAGAATAAATACAATAGGCCAGAAGAAGAAATGAAGCAAACTAGACCATTAATGAAACTATAATTATAAAAATTAGAAAATCAGAAACTTATATTTCAAAGCACTCAAAATATTCCTAAAGTTAGGGTTAATTATATTATAGTTATTTAGAATGATTTCAATTTATAAGAATAAATTTAATTAAAATTCTTAATGAACTTATGGATCTTATAAAGCCATGTAGCGCTCATAAGTTCATTTGATATAGCCGAAAACTAACGAAATTTTGTCTTCGTTTGCTTTTTCGTCTATAAAAGGTTCAATTGGAACATCAGCATTCATTTTGAATATTATGAATTGTTTAGGTCTAATGTCTATTCAAACGTAAATGTTGATGTAAAATTACCTTTCTTTTCCCCTTTCGAAGGTATAACTTGTTATAAAGATAGAGAGAAAGGTTATATCATAAAATATTTTTGAATAAGGAAAACTTCAAATTTTAAATTTAGAAATAAAAATAAAAATAAAATCAAAGCTTTAATAATATAAAATTCATTAATAACTTTACTAGATTTTCTAGAAATGATGAAATTATACTGATAGTTAAATAAGAATATGAATTTGTATCAAAAATAGATTAGTGTATTTAATGACTCAGATACACCCATGAAGGGCAATATGGTCACTGTTCTTCTTCCATAAATAACTACCAAAGGTAGTTAAGTTGATTGGAACCCATATAAACGAAACGTTATGCGTATATACATTTGTGTGTGTATTTGCTTATTATTAATTCTTTCATCAAGTTTACAAATAAAAGAAGAAGATCTCTGCAGTAAAACTAGTAACAAAAGTTCTTTAACGGATGGAACTATAACAAGAATCTAAGTATGTGAATTTTTGTTTTTTATATGCATATGAAATGATCCTGTTTGACACGATCTATGTGATTGTGTTTTATCTTAATTATTTTCTAACGTTAGTATCAGAGCCAGGTTGTATTTGTTTGTTTTTTCATGCAGGTTGACATGGAGATATAAGAATCTGTGTTAAACTTTAGCTATTAATTATCTGTGAACAATTATATGAATCTGTCATCAAGTTTTGCACTATTATTTGAACTTAACTTGTCCTTTACGGTTGTCTTCTTTTTCATGTACAAAAATTTTGGTTTGTTTTTTTCTTTCCTCTCATTATTTCTCTCTCTAAATATTATCCACGAAAGCATGAATTTGGGTTTTCTTGTTCAAATGACCAACGTCATTGTTACAGGATGCATCCAAAATTGATAATGTTTATACTGCACGCGTTGGTAACATGTCTTGCATCTGGAAATTGCTTGGTGACATTTAAAAATGTGTCTGCAAAGTGTGGCTTTGGATTTTTTGGATTCAAAGTTTTTGTTTTTATTATAGTTTTTATGTTGTTTACCAAAACAAGAATCCAAAGATAATGAGAAAAGAAAGAAGAAGTAAAAAAAAAAGATCAGTTACGCAGAGAAGAGGAGGAAGAAGACTTATCTTCTTCCTGAAAATTGAATAAGACGTGTGCAAAGGAAAAAGAAGAGGCACATAGGCCGTAATAACTACATTAAGGTTGGACTAGACTTTAATATATATATATATATATATATATATATATATATATATATATATATATATGATGTTTAAATTAAATGTAACATAAAGAATTAGAAATAAGTTTTCTAATTTACCCAAACTAATTAATTTCGTTAAATTAGTTTCAAATTAAAATAAAACAAACTAATTTATTTAGTTAAAATAAACTTAGAAATAAGTTTATTTTCATTGAAGTAAAATTAGAAAGGGTTTTCATTAGAAATTAGTTTGTAATTAAACCAAGATAAATTGATTAGTTCAATTATAATTTAAATTAGAAATAAGTTTCTAATTCTATTTGAATTATTCATATTTGAATATTAGAAATAAGTTTCTAATTGATTAGAAATTAATAGCATAATTTAAATAGTTTAATAAATTGCTAATAGAATTAAATTATTTCCACAATATGAGCATTAGTTCACTGTGTTAGATAAAATAAATTGTTTATTTTGTGCACTCTTCTGATTCTCAAAAATTTACTTTTCAGGAAGATGCCTATTATACCTAAGCTTTTTCGATGTGAGGCACAGAAGAGACATATTGGTAGTATGTATGTAAAATTAGTCAACATGCGTTAAATTCCTAGAGATGGTCTAACACAACATGTTATTTTAGTTAATAACATGATGCAAGAATTATTCTTTGGAGGTTGTCGAGCTTATACAAATGTTGAAGTAAAGTACATGACTTTGCTTGCAAGATTACCTCAACTTTAAGGCGAACTGTTACGAATGATCTGGAATAATATGCCTAAGGAGAAGACTTATAGTTCGCTAGTGATGACATTTATTAAAGAAATGCATAGAAGGAAGTTGATTAGGACTTTATATCCTATAGGTCTTCCAATAGAAATAGTAAGAGCTATTGTAAATCGAGCTTCGCGAACTGTGTTAGGCAAACCCATGAACTCATTTTCGCGTAGGGTTCATTACCTATAGATTGTTCGTAGGTTGTAGCACAATTAATACAATATGTTGTTTTATAAGAACAATGCCTTAATATTTATGCAATATGTTTACATGAATTTTATATAGGAATTCGTCTAGAGTAAAGTAATTAAGATTAGATTATTGTATGAATGATGATTGAACACATTTGTGGACTTTTGATTTCATAAGCAATTGTGATCAAATTATTTACTCTATAAACGATCAATGTGACATTAACGTGCATATATATTTCTTTCTTATTATAGAAACTTAATGTTTCAATATGGTTAATGCTTCAAAGAATATTGTTGCTAAACTCAATAAGGGTGAGAAACTTAACGGTGACAATTATGAAATCTAGAATATGAAAATCCTATATATACTAGAGGAGCAAGAGGCTCTTGAATCATTAAACCTAACCATAGAAGTTCTTGAGGAGGGCAATACGACCCAACATAAGAGGGACCATGAAGCATATGAATTATGAAAAAAGAAGAACTCTTTAGCTCACATTACATTGCTAAGTAGCATGGATAATGACATCATGCATGAATTCTGTAAATTTGAAACTGTAAAGGACATGTGGTCCACATTGGCTGCTCATTTTGGAGGTGCTTTAATGACCAAAGTGAGGTCACTTACAATTAAGTTTGATACTTATAAGAAGAGTAGCCTAGATGATACAATGATAAAGCTTCTGAGGAAAATGTACAACATGGTAAGTGAGTTATGTGATGTTGGTCATGAGCTTTCTAATGAACAACAAGAGCAAGCTGTGATTTGTTCACTGCCTTAGAGTTGGAAGCATATGAACATGCACCTAACTCATAATGAAAACATCAAGTCCTTGAAAGATGCTACGAGGCATCTCATCTTGGAGAAAGAACATCTTGAAGGCTTAAAGATGTCTTCTAAGGCATATGCAGTTATTTCTAGCTCACATGGAGCTATCAACAAGAAACGCAAGCACCATGGTATATCAGTGGAAGAAGAATAAGAAATTCAACCACTCTCCTCAGGAATCTAAGAAGGCAAAATGGAACCAATGTGACACTCAAAAGGATACATGTTCATTAGTGAGCAAGGTAATGGGGGTGTAATTGAATTTGAATCATGAGATGTAACATTCTTAGAGAATGATTTTCCCAAGCAAGGTGAAATAGGTAAAGACCTATTGTTATATGAGTCACTTGATCAGAATGATTCTGTTATGAAGAATCAAGATGAGGAACTTAAACCAAGTGGGAGCAATTCCACATAAAGGTTCTCTATAATGACTAATCCGAGTGGGAGCAATCAAATCAATGATGACTTTGTTTATGATGAACCTCAATTAAGACGAAGTAATCAAGGAATAATTCCCTGACGTCATTTTGAGATTGAAGGAGAAATTAATATAATTGTTCTGCAAGAGGAAAAAGAACCAAGGAATGTAAATGAGGCTCTTACTAGCCTTGCTAAAGAAGAATGGATGAAAGCAATGACAGAAGAAATGGCTTCTTTAAGCTCAAATCAAATATGAGACTTGGTTGACCTCCCTGAAGGGTGTAAAACAATTGGGAACAAGTAGGTTCTCAAAATAAAGCGAAAAGCTGGTGGCAGTACTGAGATATATAAGGCACGCTTTGTAGTAAAAGGATATACACAACAGGAGGGACTTGATTACGAGAAAACTTTTTCACCTATTGTGAAGTTTGCTTTAATCGGTCTTATTCTAGCTATAGTAGCTAGTATGGATCTAGAATTACATCAAATGAATGTAAAAATTGCTTTTCTCAATGGAGAAGGAAGAAATCTTTAAGGAATCACCTAAAGGTTTCATCAAGGTACGTCAAGAAATAAAGTATGTCAGTTATTAAAATCAATTTTTGGCACGAAGCAGTCTTCAAGAAAATGGTACATTCATTTTCATAACGTAATCATTTCATATGATTTTCAAATGATCGATGAAGACCATTCTGTGTATGTTAAGAGATCCAAAGATAAATTCACGACTTTATCTTTGTTCGTGGATGATATATTGATTGCTTCAAATGACTGTGTGTTTCTTATGCCAATCAAAGATTGGTTAGCATCTGAATTTGAAATGAAAGACATGGGCGAAGCGGCATACATTCTTAGACTCTAGATTTCAAGAGATCGTTCGACTAAATTATTACTACTTTCACAAGCGATGTACATTCAAAGAATTCTTGAACGATTCCGTATGCAAGATTGCAAACCAATTGATAATCTTATTACTAAAAATTAAGGCCTTAGTAAGAGAAATTGCTTGTCAATGCCACAACAAAGGGAACAAATGAAGAATGTTCCCCACTCTAGTGCAGTCGGAAGTCTTATGTACGCAATGATGTGTACAAGACTAGATATTTGTTACGCTATTGGGATGGTGAGCAGATATCAATCAAATCTAGGCCAAGCATATTGGAAAGAAGTAAAGAGAATATTGAGATATCTAAAGGGAACTATGGACTATGCATTATGTTATCAAGGTAATGATCTATATATACAAGGGTATACAGATGCAGGTTGGGGAGGAGATTTAGAAGAAAGAAAATCAACCTCACGATATGTATTCTTACTAAACCATGGAGCAATATAATGAAAAAGTAAGAAACAATCTTCCGTTTTATTATCCACAATGGAAGAGGAATTTATAGCATTCTCAACTACAACACAAGAGGCTATGTGGCATTATTGATTCTTAGTGCATATAGGAGTCATTAAAAGAGAAATTAATCCAATGACCATCAACTGTGATAGTCAAGCTACAATCGCTTATGCAAAAGACCCGAAATTTTATTGTAAGACAAAGAACTTAGATACCAAGTATAATTATGTGAAAGATATAGTTGCATGAGGAGAAGTGAACATAAGATATATATCTATGCGAGATATGATAGCAGACCCAATGACATAGCCAATTTTCAGAGATGTATACATTGGGCATGTGAAGTCACTAGGACTACGTAGATGTTGAAATGAATTGATAAACATTTCTTTGTATATGTTCACTCATTATAATGCCCTATTTTGGAGATAATGTATGATAAAGATTATACATTGTATATCATTTGACTTATGAATATATGTGTATTTTGCATAAATATATTTTGGGATTAATCAAGAGTATATGAGACACTCACACGGGAAATCACCTCTGGTGTTTATGCTCGCTAGAGATGCAGCATGTTTAAAGTTTATTATCTAGGTGATAATTGAGAGTGAGAAACTTAAACCATAAATTCCTTAAAGAAATTGGTTCAACTTGATTTGTTAATCATTGTATCTGTCTTACGTTGCTAGGTGTGAGTTCTGAACAAGTGTTTTTTTAGTAGATAAATGAACTCAAGTTAAACATTGAGTATGTTTGAACTATTATATGTACGGTATTTCTTGAATGAAAGATGTTCAAGTTAAATGAAGTGATAAATACCGTAATACATGACTTGTACCATATGTGTACAACTGACCAAAGAAAATGATTAATGTAAGTCATAAGATCTCATCTTACATTGTGTGAGACTCTTGAGGTTGAGAAGAACCTCATCATATACCCTTATGACTCTTGTTTCATTCTTGAGAATTGATTTTAAGGTTTGCTACTTTAGGTTATTGCCAAAAGATCATGCAAGATGTTATCCTATGGAATAATTCTAGGAAAGAAAATTAAATTTAATTCAAAAGAAAATTCAGAACAGAGGAAGGTTATTGAGGGTGTGCTTATTTGGGGGTAACAGGATAAAAAATATGGGTATGAAATCAAACTTAACGGTTGGTATCAACCTATCATTACGGAGGTATCATTTTGATTCCCTGATTTTCGACAATACTCCATTCCTCTGGTAATCTAGAGGAATGAGAGTCATTGTTATGGTTTTTGGCTCAAGTTTTGCCCGCGACTATCATCTCCACTGCCACTCTAAGCTTTTCTCTGTACCTTTCTCTTCCGTGAGAACCAGAAACCATCCTTGCAGCATACAACCGAAACCAAGAAGAAGCAGTAGCACCGGTAATTTTCTTCCTTTATTTCTTCTTCAATTTTTTTAATCCATATAATTGCATATTTCTCTACACCACGCTACTTTTCTTCGTCTAAACTAGTTGACTCTCACCTAACAACTAATCTCTCTACCTCTCTTCGAAGACCCAGATCCTTATAAACGTTTTACATAAACGACGCATCATATTCAACAAGCACACCAGTATAAATGTTTAAATATTAAACTCAAATATATAAATGATTGGGACTAGTTAAAAACCCAACATTTGACCTCTGAAATCTCAAAGCTTCGTCTTAAGTGTCCTAGTTAATTAGTTATATATTCAGAGATTTGTGGGTGCAGTCCCAGTTGCTATCTGAGTTGCGTAGGTCTGGGTAAAGTTTATATTCCCTTTTTATGGTGTTACATCTACTTTCTTCTTCAAATTTGCTGCAGTTGGGTTGTTTTATGAACTGGATTGAACTTGAATTCGTTGTTTATATCAAATAGGTACATGTATAGTTTTACAAAGCTTACAAGAATGGATTTCATTGTATGCTTACTTGAAATCAAAGCAACTAAGTAGAAGGATAACAAGAAAGTAAACAAGTTCTGCTATTTAATCTAATAAACTGATGGTGTGGTTGAATGGGATCTCAAGTTCAAAGAAAACTCAGTGGCATTTATTACGTGATTTAGGTTCTTTGCAAATGCAATTCCATTGTTGAGAAAGAGGAAAGAAAGATGCGATATTTCTAGAGAAGCAGCATCTGGAAAATAAGTTTACGAATAGAAATTTTCTATTCAAAAGTTATTGTGAAGCTAGCCTTTTAGGATCCCAGTTCTTTAGGGGCAAAGTGGAACTCAAGTTTGCATCATAACAAGTCTTGGCACTATTGTACTAATGTCCAGTAGAGTCAAATATTCTATGTAGTCATAAGATTATCCACATTTTGGAATCTTTCTCGTTTATTCTTTTCTTTGTTTATTATGTTAATTTGGTACGACTATGTTCAACTGTGGCCTTGATAGAAATATGACTTAACTTTATGCAGTAATTTTAAATTTTCCTACATCCTTAAATACTTTGTTTAATTATTTTTAGACTTCTATACTATGTTTTCAAAAGCTCTGGTATACAATAGTGACTTATCTTCTACTATACATCTCTGAAGCAGCTATTAGGAATTCAAGACACTATAAGTTCATAAATTTCTTTCTTTTTTATGCCTTCTCTCAGTAAATGACAAGAATCAACTTAATGTTCCATTTTCTCTGAAGTTTTTTTGTACTTTAATCATTGGTTTTGGGTCCCTGTAATAGTGTAGTGATCATTGGTTTCTATATAATAAGCAATAATGGAGGATTAGTTAGCTAGATAAACTGAGCAATACTTACACCCGATCGAGCTTTTTCAAAAGCATTGTTTACGTTCTGTTAAGAAAATAGTTACAGCACTGATATGAGGATAGTCAAACTGGAAGAAAAAAGGCAACTTTCAAATCAGAAAGACAAAGGAATGACTCAAGAGTAACTTACTTTTCGCTACAATTATTACGAGCTGCGGGTAGGCAAAACTAGACTGCTTGGTGATAAGCTGCAAAGTAGATATTAGACAATGAAGAGAACCCTGTCTCTACCTCACACATACATACACATCACTCCACTGCTATCTCTATCAAGCAAGATAGGTGAGCAGCAAGTGAAGAAAGAAGTACGTATGATTGGTTGCTATAAAATGTATCCTCACATGCAATGTTATGTTTATGAGCTTTGTAGTACCTTTAATGGTTAAGATAGTGATATTTGGGTGTATAGCTTCAGAATCCATATGTTTTATTTTGTAAGCCTAGAAATGATTCTTGAGCATTCCCACAATGCGTGGCACCTCAACACTATTTGTTAAGATGAAGATCTAACAATCAATCTCTTCTTTTGTAATGAAAACTTGACTTTTATGCAACACATGTTATACTTTCAATGCTAATAAATCTTTCTAACCATTGCTGCAAGTATCCCAAATGTCATATGTTGGTCATAAATGGTAATTACCAAATGTCATACATTGGTCATAAATGGTAATTACTAAAACTAAACAAACCTCTTCTTTTTCTCTCTTTTGTTTAAATCAAAGGGCATATCTTGACATAGTCATATGAATTGTCAACTAATAAAAAGTGTTGTTAAAGAAAATCCTTAACATCTTCTCATTGTATCTCTATTACCTTCGCTTCTCGTTTTATCTCTTTTTCACTGTTGGTACCTAGCTTTTCAACATGCCTTATTTATATGTTGGACAATTATTTTCAAATTTTTTTAATGTAGATTAACATGGCGCGCCCCCTATTCGCAAATGACGACACAAACTAAAGAAAAGTTCTTACAAGAGAAAAAGACTTGTAACACTTCAAAGTACTATTGAGTCAAGGTTAGACTGTTTCACTATTAAGTTTGAGTCTATTTGCGAACAAATGGCCTCACAATATGCAGCTGCTACAAATGCTTTGATTGCGGAGTCTAAATCTTATTCCCTAAGTAATGTGAAGATGCAAGAGCTCATCACTGAGCTTCTTAGTATTGGCATATCTGAAATGGATGTTGGTAAGGCTGTTGGGTTATTTTGTAATGATCTTGCTAAAGTTCATGCTTTGTTCGCTTTGCCAAGTCATTTAAAAAAGTCTTTTGTACTTGGATTCCTCTATCAATCTTCTAGTTTATGAAGATGGATAGAGGAAGCATATTAATATTTTTAAGTATTATGAGCTTATGATGTAATTGATGTTGCCTAACCAGGTTATTTTGTATTAGTTAGGTCTTTTGTAGTAGTGATGCAAACAATGTTGTAATTTTGTACCTGGTTATTTTGCATCAATTGAAGGCTTTTAGCTAAGGTATTCTGTATACGACACATATTTTACATCATTTGCATTATAAAAGGAATGTAAATTATGTTAAACAATGTTACTTGATTTTACTATAGTAATGAAATGGTGAATATTATGGTTATGTCGATAAATTATAAAATATTTTGGATTATTAAATTATATTTTAGAATATTATGTAACTAATGATATGTTGATGCAAAAAATACTGGAGCATTTTTTCTTCAAGAGCTATTGGAAGTGAAATACCGCAATATACTTGATTTTAAACATTCATCATTATAAATAGGGTGCATAAAATATAATTAATTAAAATATAGTTAAAATTTGATGTAAAACAAAAATTTTAAAAATTTTAATTTCTCTATAGTTTTAACAAACTAACCACTATCAATGGTAATGGTAATCATTCTTTCATCTTAACCACCCATCATAATTATAATGATTATATCCATTTCCATTCCTTACTATATTCATTCCTATTCCCATTCCCATTGCCCTCAATGAACCAAGTGCCCCATGGATTTTTTTAGATCAATGACTCATATGAAAAGTATTCATAGATGGTCATCATCTCTTTAGTACTTGAATACAGTCATGACGAAAAGAAACTAAATGAGATAAAAAAAGTGTAAATGCGAGATATGACTTAGGATATAACATACAATGTCTACTCAAGGACACTTAAGTCCTAGATCAATTTATTAATCGAGATGTCATATACTCCTAACAGATATATGGCAATGTGCTCTCATCGTATGTTGGTCACACCGGTTATTAAACAAATATGAGCATTGTAGAGTTTATTTTTAATGATATTTAACCCATCATGTGTGATTGGGAGATAATGACTCAGATACACCCATGAAGGGTAGTATGGTCACTATTCTTATTCTTAAAATAACTACCAAAGGTAGTTAAGTTGATTGGAACCCATATGAACGAAACGTTATGCATATATACATCTCTGTTTGTATTTGTTTATAATTAATTCTTCCATCAAGTTTACACATAAAAGAAGAAGATCTCTGCAGTAAAATTGGTAACAAAAGTTCTTTAACTGGTGGAACTACAACAAGAATCCAAGTACGTGATTCTTTATTTTTTATATGCATATAAAATGATCTTGTTTGACATGATTTATGTGATTGTGTTTTATCTTGGTTATTTTCTAACAAGATTGATAAAAATTTAGTAAAAGTAATAAATCATATTCCATATTAGGTAAAGAAAATATTAAAGAATCCTCTAATCATCATCTTGACCCTTAAATGACTAAATTAAATTAATTAACAAATTTAGTCTAAATCGAAGCAAATGGATATATGCAAAAAATACAAAATTTCTATTTGAAATATTAAATCATTTTAAAGAATGACACATATTAAATAATGGGAAAAAGATTATAAAACCTAATCATCATGTGCAAACTAAAAAACTATAAAAAGAGATAAAAATATTTAAAAATAAATAAAAGAAAATTTTACAACAATGAAGCTTTCAAAAGCTAATTAACAACATTTTGATGAAGATAATGACATAGCAAATCCAAGAACTTATTAATTAAACTACCTAATGATTTTTTATTTCAAATCGAGAATATAAAAAGTCTTTAAATAAACTAACATTAAGATAAAAAAGTCTTTGAATAAACTAACATTAAGATTAGATGACAATTTCAAATGCACACAATATCTCTATTTGACATAGAAGTAGACCTAAATTATTTCCAAAAAAAGTATAGTTTCAACTAATTATTGCAAAAAAAACCATAAATAAAAATTTGCAAATAATTAATAATTTTAAAATTTGCATAATTCCTATTTTTCTTCTTCATTTATTTTAAAATAAGGCATACATTTGTAATGATAAAATTCCAATAAAAAATTATTCGCTATGATTGGGTGTATATATTCTTTTATTAAACTAATTTTCCTTACATTGTCAGCTACTATTCTATTTCAGAAATTTAAAATAAAAGCAAATTTCTCATTCACAAAAAAATAAAACAAAAAATTAACTTAATAAAAATGAACTATCTCATTTCATTAGTTCTCATGGTCTACTGTAATTGTACTTTTTTTTTATTTTTCTTCTAATTTATTACAAGGAAAATCATCTTCATTCTTTTCTTGTTTTGTGCATTACTTTATCCAATTGATACGGCATATACATGCAGACAACCACACAACTAAAAGTAAATTTGATACAGTGCACTCCATTGCAATTGAATAACAGAACTAACTAGTCTCTACCTTCTCTATAGCCCTTCCTGCCCGCAATCACGCGTTTAGAATTGTTACTCAATACAGATGGTCCTTAATGATTGGAAGCTTACCGACTCCACTTCCAACAATCATTTGCACATGGATAACCAATAACGACAAAACTGGCCTGATGCAACCCGAATCGCAAATCGTTTTCCTCTATGGATTTGATGTTTTCATCCACATGAATGTGTGCCTAGAACATAAGTTTTATGCGTCATCTTATATTTTTGATCATGCCAATGATGTTATATGAAGTCATGAACAACTTGCAGTAGCGAACAGCTTAAACCAGCGATTAATATGTACAAACTTCTAAAATTTGGCTGTATATCAAGTTTTTGTGTATCAAACTTGAGCTTAGAGTTCAAAAAGCATGAATTCCCAGCTGCCGAAAACACGATAAAGCAGTTCCTTAAATTTAGAAAAGCTCTGAAGACGTGAAACACAAAAAAGAGCTATTATAATTATTTTTGGGTGGTGTTAGAGGTAATTGTGCATGTAGCTATAATAGTTTCTTAATCAACAGAGGCATAATCATTGGGTATGCAGTGATCCTGCCACGTGACCAGAGCTTTGTGCATTACGTGCAGAAAAGTACTCTCACATATTCTCTGACCATTCATCGAGTAATCATAATCATCCCAACCAAAAGGCTGCCATATTAACACATGCACCCTCACATCATCCAAGATTGTAGGATAGAAATCAGAGATGACATTTGATTGCTTAATCCGAGATTAACAGGTTATATCTATATCTTCGTCCTAACTTTTTCAAAAAATGAGTTTTGAGTCAAGCTCGGGTTATCTATATCCGATCGTTTGAATTATATTTGTGTTTATAACATATATAATTAGATAAAGGATAACTTTAACCTTAACTTTTCATTAAAATATAACTTAATCCTCAATATTTTGGAGTTTTCAAAATTAAATCTAATATTTTGTTAAACATTTAAATTAAACTTTCAATGAACAGAAAAGCTTGTAAAGTTATTTCTGTATCTCTTTTTGCACGTTATTTGCCGATGTAGTATAAATGTATTATTCTTTGATGTACTTATGGACCTTATAATGTCGTATGGTATACACGTGACATTGTAAGCTTCTTCATCTCAATAAAATTTTAATTATTTTTATGTAATTTTATTTATTAATTATTTTAATATAATTTTATTTATTCTAATTATCTTTAATTAACTCTAAATAAAACTAATTAACCTAACTTAATTTAATAAATACTAATAAATCCAAAATTCCAAACGACTCAAGATTCAAACCCTAAATTTAGGCCAATTAATGCTCTATCCTCCTCATGCTCCCCCCTCTTCCTAGTTTACTTCTAAATAATCAAGTTCACGAGGAAAATAGTCCATAACATGGATGTTACTAGGATCATCACTTTTCTGCAACTTGCACCAAAGACATTCGAGCTCTTTGATGATGCTATCTTTCTTTTAGAAGGCTTGAGTGTCTATCAAGTATCTCATGGAGACATTATTAAGTTCTTCAAATATGTTGGCTTCAGATGTCTAGAAAGGAAGGCTGTAGCATATTTTTTGCAAGATGTTTATACTAAAACGGAGTAGAAATTAAACAACACTGGTTTAGAAAGAATCAACCTTATGAATATGTATCCTACATAGAGTTTATACAAGCCTTTAGATCTTTTCATGCTAAGCAACAACTCTCAATTAACTTTAGAGCTCCTTACAATAAATCCAGAAATCACCGTGTAGCTTTGGTAATTGAAAAGTATATTATCTCCAACTGAGAACTCTTTCAAGCATGCTTTCTACGGGAATGGCTACTGACGAAACATAACTCTTTCATTTTTATATTCAAAGCCATACAAAGAACAATCATAGGTGTTCTTGCTTTCATTGTTTTCCTAAGAACAAAGATCAGAATTGGTTGAACAGAGATTGCTTATCTAAAAAATAAATTGGAATGAGGGAGAGGATGAAGAGGGTAAAACAATTGGGGATAAATTTTGGTTCATATCTTGAGAAATTTGGAAATTTAGGTTTATTATGTTTATTAGATTAAGTTAAATTGATTAGTTTTAATTAGTGATAACTGTTGGGTTTGGGTCCACTTCTAAGTGGAGCCCAAAGCCTAACATATATAAGGGTTTTAAACCCTAAAGAAGAGAGGAGAAGTGAGTGCAGCCAGTAGAGAATAGAGAGAGGAAGAGAGAGGGAAGAGAGAGAAAGAAGTTTTTTTTTTCTACTTTGTGCAGTAATCTTCTAACCTTCGATCGGATGATGATTTCTTGTCGGATCGACCTGAAATTTTAACCAAAGGTTCTTCTCTCATTGTTCTTCATTCTGAACGGTGGAGATTGGATTTGGAGGTCTCCAAGGTGCCCTGATCTTCAGTCGAAGTTGCTGAAATTTTAAGGGTGATATTTTTCTCAACTCTTTGATTTTTCATCTTGTTGATGATTATTGTTGTATTTTGAGTTGAGTGGTGACTCTAGTTGTATCTAGAGGTGAAAAACTCTTTAACTTGATTGATTGTAGTGGGATTTGTCTTTACTGGACTAGGTCCCGTGGTTTTTCCTTTTTCACATTGAGGGAGGTTTTTCACGTAAAAAATTACCTGTGTTATTTATTTCTTGCTGCTTGATTTCGTGTATTAGTGAGTTTGTTGGCTGCTGTTTTTCTTTTAGATTGATTGTGGTTGTTCACACAAGGAAAGGTTTATTGGTTCTGGTTTGTTGCCGCTGCTTGACCGACACCTCCTTTCCCAGCAAGTGGTATCAGAGCTTTTGGTTCGGGATATTTGTGGTTGTGATTTTGGTGAACAATAGAAGTTGTCAATACTAGTAGGATGGTTACTTTGAATGGTGCCAATTAAGCTCTTTGGAAGGGCAAGATGGAGGATCTGCTTTATGTGAAGAATTTTCACGTACCAGTATTTGCCACTGAAAAGCTTAATAATAAATCGGGTGAAGAATGGACTCTGATGCATAGACAAGTATGTGGTTTTATCAGACAGTGAGTTGACGACAATGTGTTGAATCATATTTCTAGTGAGACACATGCTCGAAACTTGTGGGAGCAGCTTGAGAAGCTGTATGCTCGAAAGACTGGAAACAACAAGATGTTCTTAATAAAGCAGATGCTAGCTTTGAAGTATAGTGATGTGACTCCTATGACAGATCACTTGAATAACTTCCAGAGAATTATGAATCAGTTGTCAGCAATGGGGATTAGATTCGATGAAGAAATACAGGGTTTGTTTCTCCTTGGCTCCTTACCAGACTCTTGGGAAACTTTTAGATCTTCATTGTCAAATTCTGCTCCGGATGGTGTTATCTCTATGGATCTTGCCAAGAGCAGTGTATTGAATGAAGAAATGAGAAGAAAGTCTCAAGGTTCCTCTTCATCAGATGTCTTGGTGACTACCTCTAGGGGGAGAAATAAAAATCGAGGTTCTCAAAATAGAGAGTAAAGTCGAAGTAAATCCAAAGGCAGATACATAGATGTTAAGTGCTTTTATTACGATAAGAAAGAGCACTTGCAGACAAATTGCTGGAAGTTGAAGAAAGAGAAGAAAGGCAACAAAGGCAAGGAAGAAAAGAAAGAGAATGACAACGAGAATTGTGTTGCTATTGCCACTGAAGAAGATCTTGTGACAGTCCTTGATGAGAGCCTAGCTGGGGTTGTTTGTGATGAATCAAGCTAGGTTGTAGATACTGGTGCTTGTTCTTATGAAACTATTTCTAAAGTGGTTGGTATTGGGACAATTGTGTTGGAAACAGGTACGGGAACTAAACTTATTTTGAATAATGTTAAGCATGCACCTGATGTTCGTTTGCACTTGATATCTGTTGGCAATCTTGATGATAAGGGTTATGTGAGTACCAATGGTGGTGGTATGTGGAAGCTCACTAAAGGTTCCTTGGTGGTGGCTCGTGGTAGAAAACGCTCTGGCTTATATTGGACAACAACTTCAGTATGTACTGGCAGGGCAAATGCAGTTGAGAATGACTCTTCAGTATTATGGCACAGGAGACTTAGTCACATTAGTGAGAAATGATTGAATGTGTTGGCCAAGAAGAATCTCTTATCAGATTTGAAGGGTGCTAAACTAGAAAAGTGTGAGCATTACTTGGCTGGAAAACAACACAGAGTTTCTTTTAAGACTAATCCTCCTTTAAGAAAGACTGAGTTGCTTGAGTTGGTGCATTCAGATTTGTGTGGTCCTATGAAGATAAAGACTTTGAGGGGTGCATTGTATTTTGTTTCTTTCATTGATGACTGTTCCAGAAAATTATGGGTTTATGTCTTGAAGACCAAAGACCAAGTGTTGGGGTTCTTTAAACAGTTTTAGGCTTTCGTTGAGCAAGAGACAGGAAAGAAGCTGAAGTGCATTCGTACTGACAATGGTGGTAAATATTGTGGGCTGTTTGATGAATACTGCAGACAGATGGGCATTAAACACCAAAAGACTCCTCCAAAGACTCCTCAGCTTAACGGTGTGGCAGAGAGGATGAACAGGACCTTGATGGAGAGAGTCATATCCACGCTTTCTGAAGCTAAGTTGCCTGATTCATTTTGGGGTGAGGCTGTATTAACAGCTGCACATGTTATTAATTTATCTCTCACTATTGTTTTGCAGGGTGATGTTCCAAACAGGGTGTGGTATGGTAAGGATGTTTCCTATGACCACTTAAGAGTGTTTGGATGCAAAGCTTTTGTACATGTGCCTAAAGATGAGAGGTCCAAGTTGGATGCCAAGACGAGGCAGTGCATTTTCATTGGTTATGGCCTTGATGAGTTTGGTTATAGGCTGTATGATCCCGTTGAGAAGAAACTTCTGAGAAGTCGTGATGTTATCTGCATGGAGGATCAAACCATTAAAGATATTGACAAGGTAGAGAAGCCAGGGCATTCTAGTTCTAGTAACCTGATTGATCTTGATCCTATTTCTCAGATTGGTGCTCATGATGATGTCCAGAATCATGTTCCTGATCAGCATGTTAACGTTGAAAATGCTGATGGTGATGCTGTTGTTAATGAGGTAGATGTTCATGTTCCTGAAGTTGTGGATGAGTCGACTGTTCTACTTAGGAGGTCTACTAGACAGCATGTTCCTTCTTCCCGCTACTCACCTGAGGATTGGGTGTTACTCACTGATGAGGGAGAACCTGAATGTTATTTGGAAGCCATTGAAGATGAGCATAAGGATCATTGGATTGAAGCTATGCAAGATGAGATGAAATCTTTGCATGAAAATCATACCTATGAGTTGGTGAAGTTGCCTAAGGGCATGCGAGTTTTGAAGAACAAATGGGTATTCAGAATCAAAGCTGAAGAGCATAGTTTGAAGCCACGGTATAAAGCCAGATTGGTTGTTAAAGGATTTGGTCAAAGGAAAGGTATTGACTTTGATGACATTTTTTCTCCTTTTGTAAAAATGTCTTCTATTCGAACTGTTTTTGGTTTTGCTACTAGTCTTGATATGGAGATTGAGCAGATGGATGTCAAGACAGCCTTCCTTCATGGTGATTTGGAGGAGGAGATTTACATGGAACAACATGAGGGCTTCAAGGTGAAAGGAAAAGAAGACTTTGTGTGCAAACTGAAGAAGAGCTTGTATGGGTTGAAGCAGGCTCCTAGGCAGTGGTATAAGAAGTTTGAATCAGTTATAGGGGAGCAAGGTTATAAGAAGACTTCTGGAGATCACTGTGTGTTTGTTCGCAAATTTTCTGACGATGATTTTATCATATTATTACTTTATGTGGATGATATGTTGATTGTGGGCAGGAATGCTTCTAGGATTGCTGAGTTGAAGAAAAAACTAAGTAAGTCTTTTGCCTTCAAAGATTTGGGTCATGCCAAGCAAATTTTAGGCATGAGAATTACTCGTTGCAGGGATGCCAGAAAGCTGTACTTGTCGCAAGAGAAGTACATAAAGAAGGTACTTCAAAGGTTTAGTATGACTGGAGCTAAACCTGTTGCTAGCCCACTTGCTCCTTATTTCAAGTTGAGTGTCAACCAATGTCCTTCTATAGATGAAGAGAAGGAAGAGATGAAGAAAGTTCCATTTGTCTCAGCAGTTGGCAGTTTGATGTATGCTATGGTGTGTACCAGGCCAGACATTGCTCATGCAGTTGGTACAATAAGTCGTTTTCTCTCTAATCCAGGTAAAGAACATTGGAATGCGATGAAGTGGATTATGAGATATCTCAAAGGTACAACAGACTTGAGTCTTAGTTTTGGTGGTGATAAACCTTTGTTAGTTGGTTTTACTGATGCAGACATGGCAGGAGATGTTGATTCTCGAAAGTCTACATCAGGTTTCATAATCAAGTTTGCAGGGGGAGCTATAGCATGGCAATCAAGGTTGCAGAAGTATGTTGCTTTGTCAACCACAAAAGCTGAGTTTATTGCAGCTACAGAGGCTTGCAAGGAGTTGTTGTGGATGAAAACTTTTCTTCTTGAGCTTGGTTTCAAGCAGGGCCGGTATGTGTTATTTTGTGATAACCAGAGTGCCATTCATCTTGGAAAGAATGCTAGTTTCCATGCAAGATCGAAACACATTGATGTTAGGTATCATTGGATACGAGATGTGGTGAATTCCAAGTTGCTAGAGCTAGAGAAGGTTCATACAGTTGATAATGGTGCTGACATGATGACTAAAACATTGTCAAAGGAGAAGCTTGAGATTTGTTGCTTGATAGTCGGTATGGCTAGATCCTCCACTTAGTCGTGAGGGGGAGATTTGTTAGGTCTGGGTCCACTCCTAAGTGGAGCCCAAAGCCTAACATATATAAGGGTTTTAAACCCTAAAGAAGAGAGGAGAAGTGAGTGCAACTGGTAGAGAATAGAGAGAGGAAGAGAGAGGAAGAGAGAGGGAAGAGAGAGAAAGAAGATTTTTTTTCTACTATGAGCAGTAATCTTCTAACCTTCGATCGGATAGTGATTTCTTGTCGGATCAACCTGAAATTTTAACCAAAGGTTCTTCTCTCATTGTTCTTCATTTTGAACGGTGGAGATTGGATTTGGAGGTCTCCAAGGTGCCCTGATCTTCAGTCAAAGTTGTTAAAATTTTAAGGGTGATATTGTTCTCAACTCTTTGATTTTTCATCTTGTTGATGATTATTGTTGTATTTTGAGTTGAGTGGTGACTCTAGTTGTATCTAGAGGTGAAAAACTCTGTAACTTGATTGATTATAGTGGAGTTTGTCTTTACTGGACTAGGTCCCGTGGTTTTTCCTTTTTCACATTGAGGGAGGTTTTTCACGTAAAAAATTGCCTGTGTTATTTATTTCTTGCTGCTTGATTTCATGTATTAGTGAGTTTGTTGGCTTCTGTTTTTCTTTTAGATTGGTTGTGGTTGTTCACACAGGGAAAGGTTTATTAGTTATGATTTGTTGCCGCTGCGTGACCGACACCTCCTTTCCCAACAATAACTAAAAATAATTACAATTAATAACATCACATTAAAACTAACTGAAATTTTATGAAGATAGATAAGTCCTATGGTGCCATATGTAAGCCATGTGACACTGTGAGGCCTATAAGTATATTAAAAGATAATACAAAACTGACAAAAACATAACTTCATGAGCTTTTCTATCCATTAAGGGTTTAGTTTGAATGCTCTATAAAAGTTTGGATTCATTTTGTAAATATCAAGGACTAGTTGTATTTTAATGAAATGTTAAGGTCAAAACTAAACTTTTTCATATATAATTAATTTTCTCCCTTCTACCTCTTTGTTCAAGGAAAATTTCCTCTATGTTTTAAGGAAAGTGGTAAGGAAAAAAATTTAATAGGAAAAATCTACATCTTATCAATGGTCTATAATTACAAAGATAAAGATTTGAACTTTCATTATGGCACTTATTATATTTTTAAAATACACCTTTATTTTATATTTACTAAAAAGTTCCTTGGTGTGAAGAAATCCGATCAATGAACTTTGTTTTCTAAACAAACCCTTTTCCTATATTTTATTAATAGAGACACTATTTAACATGTGAAAGAGCCTTTACAGAACGTTTCACCCAGCCAAATAAGTCCACGATGTGTACTTGATTATCCAAACTCTAAGTTGCTTTTCGTACATTTCAACTTTAATAGAAGAATATAATTTTCAATTTTTGAGAAAATGTCCATGATTTTACTATTGCAATCAAATTAAATGGTTATTATCACTTAGTTTATACATATGAAAACGTGAGCTATCTTGATGCAATCGAACTTAATTTTTGAAAGGATTGCAAAGTGTATTGTGGGTGAATTTCGAACTTAATTTTCAAAAGGATTGCTGTAGCATCCCACTCCCGCGAGACCCGAACCCGACATCGACGGTGATATCCGAGCCCGCGACCCGCCAGGGTGGTATGCTAGAGCAGTCAATGCAGTTTAAAAACTCATTATGATATTTTTGTTTTCTTTTTGCAACCAGTCGAGTGCGCGGAAATAAAAATAAACGATTCGGGCCCGTGATACGAAAACCCATTTTAGTCATACCCTTTATCAAAGATCACCTTTCAAACAATATTTATCAATTAGGGCCCTCAAACAATTCAGTACCATTTTTGCGGAATATAAATTTACACATAAGTCAAAATCACACAAATACAGACGTGAACTGATCCCGACATCGAACACCGACTCTCTTGTAGTAATTATACTCCCGGTTCAATAACGGAGTACTCTTCAATCCCTGAAAAATATTTGCAATTTTGGGTGAGTTTGCGAACTCAATGAGAAACCATCATCGATGGTTCACTCAATTCATGCATAAACACACAATTTACCAATTATCACATACAATCACAATTCACAAATGTAAGGCGTAACGCCTTTCATACCATCCACATTTACTCATACTATATATGCAATGCACATGAGACCCTTTTCATTTTCATTACGTTGTTGTGACCGTGCGCTGGCTCGTCCCGATGATTTTGCACATTGCGTTGAGCCAGTGGCTCTGAAAACATTGGGCTTGAAGCCCTGATACATTGATCCCGAGGCTCTGAATACGTTGGACTTGAAGTCCTGTGCGTTGAGCTGAAAGCTCTCATATACGTTGGGCGTGATATGCCTTGATACGGTGGCTGCTCCGGTCACAACTGCCTTTATCTGATCATACCAATATGCATGAATGCATATGTTCCAATTTCCATTACATTTCATGCCATTTCCTATTCCTTCGGACCTTTGGTCCGGTATGTCAATCATATCATTTTCAATTTATTGCATTGATGTATCATAATCATTTACACATAATAGCACCTCAATATCACATTTCTAATATTTCGGACACCCATGGTCCGAAATCAATCAAAATCAAACACACATAAACCCTCCATTATCTTCACATGGCATCAATGCGTCATATTAAATACACATAGATTGAGAAACCAACTAGGTTACTCACCTATTACTTCCGAGCTATTGCCGGGAAGTCTCTGCAATGTCGGTAGGTCGACGCTCCAACTGTGCCTCTATAACAAGCAGAGAGGAAACCGATCACTAATTATCCAATCCGAACTAGTAATAATGCACATGTAAGTGTATAATGCTTGTTCATGAAATTTCCTACCTAAATCCAAATTTTCCCATAATAAAATTCCAACTAAAATTCAAAGCTATAGCCATCGACAACACTCAATTTGGACCTCAATCGGTTCAAAATAAATAAAATAGTGATCACGAACAAGTACCCGGGGTCACGTCAATTTCCTGTCTAAAATTTCCAATTTCTCACAAATGAAATTCAACATGTCACAAATCCGATGCCTCAAAAATCAGGTCAATCGGACGTCGGACGGAAAAGAAATTGACAAAAGAAGCAAAAATTCTAAAATATCAATTAACAAATAAAAATAAGGACCCGGCCTCATTTGGCGAGACGTCGCCTAAGCGAGGCTGACTTATCCGACCTCATAGTATAGGGCGGCGTCGCCTAGCGATGCCGCCTTTAAGCCTCATCACTAGATGCGGCGCGCACCTAGTGACCGGGCGTGATTCCCATTCCTTCTCTCTCTTCCTACTTCCAACCCAAATTTACAACAACAATAATTTTAGTATACAAATCAGAAAATACAAATTATACCTTGTTGGAAAGATCATAAAAACCTCTACAATTCTCAAGAGACTATAACAATTAATTTCACCTCTAAGGGTGTCAAAAATCCCATCAAAGCTACTGCTTACTCAAAACCCATCAACACAGGACAGTACCTTGCAAATTCAAGAACTCACTGATTATTCAGCCAAACATTACCACATAAATATGCTCAATAAGATCACAATGTCATCTACAACTTTCATGAACAACCCAAAATCAAATTCCATTGCTAAACAATTCAATTAATTCACTCAATGTTGCTGTCTCTGAAATCATTCAATTTGAGCGAGAAACTTATAACAAGCATAACTCCACAGTACACAAGTCGGAAAAATCAGAACTTTATATCCCTGAAAAGATAAATCCTCAAACTTCAATTTTTCCTGAAATAACCAAACTCCAATTCAATTTCTAACAATTTCAAAACTGTCATGCAAATTAATAAGTGGAACTTATATGGGAGGAAGAGGAATTTTCGAAGGAGAAGCAAGCAATTAATAAGTGGAACTTATATGGGAGGAAGAGGAATTTTCGAAGGAGAAGAAACAAACACAATGAAAGGGAGTTTGCAAGTTTCGGATGAGAAGGAAAAAGAGCTTTCCAAAGATTTCCAAGATCAATTTTTTTAAGTATAACAAGGAGGAAAGGTCGTGGGTGCATAATAATATGGGACAAAACCAATAAATGGAAGGGGACACTTGGCATTTTAATAAAGAAAAGACAAAATTGAGCTAATCTTAATTAATTAAGCACTAATCCCAATTAAACTCTAATCATGGCACTAAAATAATTTCCTAACATCAATTATCCACTAATCTCATGCCATTAAGCAATCCTGTTCGGTACAAAACAACTCACTCAGTCAGTCTGTTGACATTTTTCGGTCCCGAAATTTCTGGGAATTTCCCCGAATCATTTTTTTGAAAATTACCTAAATTGCCCAAAATTGTAAAACATATAACAGTCCACTTCCAATAATTTTTCAAACACGAAAACCGCATTTTCCACTACAAAAACACATTTAGGCCATTTACCGGCGATTTTGCCGGTCCGGGAATTTTCTCCGGACAATTCCAGAAAAATTCCAATAAATTTCTAAAAATGTAAAACACTCAATGGCGTACTCCAATATAATTTCCAAGTACAATAATCCCATAAATTTCACAAAAGATCTCAATTTGAAACCTAAGCTGGAAAATGTCATGAATGCATGTATACCATGTGCAAGTGCAACAAACCATCAATCATAGAGGCTATATGTTGTATGTGCATGCCGAGATATAATTTAATACTTCTAACCCGTCCTAAATTACCAAAATACCCTTCCCATCGGTGATGGGATGTTACAATTCTCCCCTCTTAATAAAAATTTCATCCTCTAAATTTCATATACGATTGATCAGGAAGCCAGGGGAGTCTGTTTGATTACTACCCTCTGTTTCTCACTGTTTTCACTACATGACCAAATTCGGTCAAAGAACGGAGATCAAAACAATCAATTACTTTTTTTTTTCCTTTTCTCAAACTTTCCATGATTTTATTGCTTTCTCCTGATTACGCGCAATTCGTCACTTTCAATATCAATAACATATCTATCAAATCCTAACAATATTTCCAATTCTATCTATGAAACACTTTGTGAATCCAAATCATCTTTTAGGTTTTAGCCTAACTTACCAAACCATAATTCTATTCACACCACAATCGCATAGAGGCCTCTCATCACGAATTCAATTTCCCTTAACTACACCTTTATTTCCATCTAAGTACATTTTGGCCGAGGCCATACCCTTGAAAATATTTCATTTATCGCTTATCAAATGTCGTTATTATCAAAACATAAATCTTATAACCTCAGTGTGAATCAATTCAACTCAATGTCACCATCTTAAATTACTTAACCTATCACTTTATTGCCCTGATCACATAATATAGGGATAACGACTCCTTTTTGGCAGTAAGACCCCTTATACACTTTTCGAATGGTGACACCAATATAATGATTGTCATGCCATAATCCCTTTGCACTATACAACAATTTCATATCCCAATGAAATCTAAAAATACCCGTTGGTTAATCACACATGTCATCGTTCACTTTGATGACTATACCATCAATTGCTTTTCCACAATACTTTTACTAGAGCATAACGCTTGATTGTTTCTTATGCTTTCAAACCATTCACCTATAATCATTCGATTTCCCATTCTAACCTTTCAATTACTCTTTCAATACGCTCTTGCTAGAACATAAAGCTTGATCATTCTTTACATTTTCACTAATAATTCCGTAATGAGTATCACCCATATTTCTTAATTGAACTATACCTATCATTTTCTCAACAATTGGAGTTAATTCCGTTCCTCAATACGGTTTACAATTTCTACATCCTCACTTGGGTTTTGCCAATCCGCTTTGATGCACACCAACTTTGAAATTCCATAGCTAATAATACTTTCTTTTGCCCTTTTGTCGATTCGACTATTAATACTCAATAATACACTAGATTTGATAACTTTATCGCCCAACCTTTGATTTTCTGCAATTGATTTTTTAATCCATTGAATTTCACCATTAACTTAATTTGTAGTAACCAGCCATTGAATCCTTTTCAAATCATTCAAGCGCATTTAAATAACTCAATCGTTATCGATTTGCATATTCATAGACATCTCCAAACTATTCCTGTACGATTAATGTCTCCAAGCCTTTAGGCCACACTCAGAATAACAAATTGCAAATCATCAATCATAATACCGCCCATGTAATTATATTTACCCCAAGGTACATAAAATCACTTTATATAATTTCAATAGATCACATCACATCATAACCTTTACTGGAACACTTCAGTATATATATATATATAGTAAATTCTCTAAATCTCTCCTTTATGGTCATTAGTCATAACATTCACACATTTTCCTCAAGTATTCTTGTCAATTTGCTAAAACCAGAAAATCTTTGACAATTTCTGAATGCATCTAGCATTCCGTTAGTTCTAATTAATTCCAAATTCCACATACACATATTTCTGGAACTTTCGCATTTTATCAGTACTTATATCTTTATTACTTCTCCCAATATCCCATGTTCGCATACTAATTCATCCCTTATTCACTCTTATGAAACTTGCATGATAACCAATCTCCTCACCTATACCAATGTATCTATTTCTTATGCTTATATCCATTATCCACTGCAACACAATTGAGACATGTTCCTTTTCCGTACCCATAGTTGATTCATATAACTTGTTAATTATCGAACGTCTCCAATGAGGAACAATTTTCGTATAATTTGTCTCATCATAACATATTCTGCCACATGTTCCTTACCTTCATTTCTCCACATAACTCAATTTATTCGCGATAGATCACTCACTGACTTGAATAAACAATCGTTATATCGATCTCGTGCTTTCAAAACATAATTACACAAAATATACACGAACCTTTTATCCCCTCAAAGCCGCAATTACTATTCAGTAATTCTCTTACATAATCAGAATCATCTCATTAACATAATGTACATTTTTTTTCAGTAGCATATCTTAGCTCTAACGCTAGAGTTTCTGCTGGATTTACTACAGTTCATAAAATATATATCAGTTACTCTTGATACTTCACGAAGATACATCTCTGAATGACACTTAAACAATTTCATTTCCTCTAATATCTTACCATACATCACCTTGATCATTACATCTTATCTGACAATATATATCTACATATATTCCCATCAATTTTCCCGTTAATAGCTCATACTGCTAAGAACGCCTTAATCTCATTTAATTCTCGATAACCATTCTCTTTTTGGTACCAGTTCTCGATCATGGGGACCTTACTCTATTCATGTCCCTCATTTTCTTCTCTCAAGCTCATTACCGATGCTAACATCTTTAACTGTATCACTTCTTTCTCAATTGATCATTCCGAGCATTCTCATGCCTTACTCTCACTCATTTTGAACTTGAGCTACCGGCATTATAATCGGAACTTACTTAATAGGCCACTGATTACCTCCTATATCATATTCACGCAAATTATTTATTTATGCTTAATCATTTTACCCATGATGGTAATCCCACTATCAGATATACACTTACAGTGACAATATATTCTGAACTCAACAACCTTCCTGTTTACACCCGTCCTTGCTCGTGAGGATCATATACAATCTCTATTCATCCACAACTGATCATTATAAGCCCTTACTAACTCATAAAGAATTATTATTCTTACTATTTTTTTTGACAAGAATTCTGGCTAGCAATTATCCATTAACTCATCAATTGCAACTTAACATTTTCACTTACCATAGGGCGCCCATAATCAGGTGTGCATTTACTTAGACAGATCAATTAAACCCAAACAACTTTTCCATCTACCAATTTCATTGTCTACATTTCAATCTTTTCATTATTGCATTATACCCATATATTTTCGCACTCAAATCAATATCACAGATATGAAATCATTCTTGATTTTGCACTTAATATCTTTTGACTCCAAATCACCAATCCTTATTTATAACTCTTATCACGGTAATCAATCCCAATTGTAACTTCTCTATATCATAGAACACTTTATTGTCATTTACCTTATACACTGGAAATCTTACCATTGTCACATCTCTATTTTCCTCTGTGAATTCACAACTTCAATGATATACCCAATATAACTCTAATATTGTATTTCATAAGATATCCGTCAATACTAGTACACTAACTATTCATCTGTCTAGTCGAACCATACACTTTTTCCTATTTTGCGATATCAATTACTTCCTTTTGTCACATTCTAACACATTATCCTTTTTCTCACCTTTTCTAAACGCTTAAACGACTAAGACATACTTATGCATATGACTCACATACTACACTGGGGATCAGTTGTCATTGTCTGCCGTGACATGACTTAAATGCACGTAACTTGACACATTGTTTTTTTTTCAGAAAGCCCATGTAAGATTGTACTTCTGAGCTCTGATACCACAAATGTAGCATCCCACTCCTGCGAGACCCGAACCCGACATCGACGGTGATATCCGAGCTCGCGACCTGCGAGGGTGGTATGCTAGAGCAGTCAATACAGTTTAAAAACTCATTATGATATTTTTGTTTTCTTTTTGCAACCAGTCGAGTGCGCGGAAATAAAAATAAACGATTCGGGCCCGTGATACGAAAACCCATTTTAGTCATACACTTTATCAAAGATCACTTTTCAAACAATATTTATCAATTAGGGCCCTCAAACAATTCAGTACCATTTTTGCGGAATATAAATTTACACATAAGTCAAAATCACACAAATACAGACGTGAACTGATCCCGACATCGAACACCGACTCTCTTGTAGTAATCATACTCCCGGTTCAGTAACGGGGTACTCTTCAATCCCTGAAAAATATTTACAATTTTGGGTGAGTTTGCGAACTCAATGAGAAACCATCATCGATGGTTAACTCAATTCATGCATAAACACACAATTTACCAATTATCACATACAATCACAATTCACAAATGTAAGGCGTAACGCCTTTCATACCATCCACATTTAGTCATACTATATATGCAATGCACATGAGACCCTTTTCATTTTCATTACGTTGTTGTGACCGTGTGCCTGAAACTGTCCCAGTGACGGGCACATTGCGTTGAACCAGTGGCTCTGAAAACATTGGGCTTGAAGCCCTGATACATTGAGCCTGAGGCTCTGAATACATTGGACCTGAGGTCCTGTGCGATGAGCTGAAAGCTCTCATATACGTTGGGCGTGATATGCCCCGATCACGTGGTCGCTCGGTCCAATCGCTTTTATCTCGATCATACCAATATGCATGAATGCATATGTTCCAATTTCCATTACATTTCATGCCATTTCCTATTCCTTCTGACCTTTGGTCCCAGATGTCAATCATATCATTTTCAATTTATTGCATTGATGCATCATAATCATTTACACATAATAGCACTTCAATATCACATTTCCAATATTTCGACACCCACGGTCGAAATCAATCAAAATCAAACACACATAAACCTCCATTATCTCCACATGGCATCAATGCGTCATATTAAATACACATAGATTGAGAAACCAACTAGGTTACTCACCTATTACTTCCGAGCTATTGTCGGGAAGTCTCTGCAACGTCAGTAGGTCGACGCTCCAACTGTGCCTCTATAACAAGCAGAGAGGAAACCGATCACTAATTATCCAATCCGAACTAGTAATAATGCACATGTAAGTGTATAATGCTTGTTCATGAAATTTCCGGCCCTAAATTCAAATTTTCCCATAATAAAAATTTCAACTAAAATTCGAAATCTATAGCCACTGACAACACTCAATTTGGACCTCAATCGGTTCAAAAATAAATAAAATAGTGATCACAGAACAAGTACCCGGGGTCACGTCAATTTCTCGTCTAAAAATTTCCAATTTCTCACAAAATGAAATTCAACATGTCACAAATCCGATGCCTAAAAAATCAGGTCAATCGGATGTCGAACGGAAAAGAAATTGACAAAAGAAGCAAGAAATTCTAAAATACCAATTAACAAATAAAAATAAGGGACCACCTGCATTGGCGAGACGTCGCCTAGCGAGGCCGACTTATCCGACCTGTCGCTAGGCGCGGGCGTGCGCCTAGCGATGCCGCCCCTTTAAGCCTCGTCACTAGGGCGAGGCGTCGCCCTAGTGACCGGGCGTGATTCCCATTCCTTCTCTCTCTTTCCTACTTCCAACCCAAATTTACAACAACAATAATTCTTAGCATACAAATCAGAAAAATACAAACTATACCTTGTTGGAAAGATCATAAAAACCTCTACAATTCTCAAGAAGACCATAAAAATTAATTTCACCTCTAAGGGTGTCAAAAATCCCATCAAAGCTACTGCCTACTCAAAACCCATCAACACAGGACAGTACCTTGCAAATTCAAGAACTCACTGATTATTCAGCCAAAAATTAGCAAATAAATATGCTCAATAAGTTCACAATGTCATCTACAACTTTCATGAACAACCCAAAATCAAATTCCATAGCTAAAAAATTCAATTAATTCACTCAATGTTGCTGTCCCTGAAATCATTCAATTTGAGCAGTAAACTTATAACAAGCATAACTCCCTGTACACAAGTCAGAAAAATCAGAACTTTATATCCCTGAAAATATAAATCCTCAAACTTCAATTTTTCATGAAATAACCAAACTCCAATTCAATTTCTAACAATTTCAAAACTGTCATGCAAATTACTGCCATGATCAGCAATTCATAACTTAATGCAGGTTCAATATTTGAAAAATCATAACTCCCAAATCTGACCTCTAAAAATTACACACCATATATCATTTTCAAGATAATTCCATCCTATGAAACTTTACAGAAGATCACTCACACCAATTCAGTTCAAATAATTTGCTAAAATTGCTTCCAATCCGCAAGCTCACAAACTCAACACTTAGGCTAGGTTTCATCAAAATGCTCAAAACCAGTCAATAGTAATCAGTTCATATCTCCCAATATACAACTCAAAAATTAGCACGATCAGTGGAAATGGAAAGCTAACTCAATATGATACAACTTCCATGAAGACCATTTTCCTTAATTCCATCTCAATTAATTTAGAAAAATCAACAAAGTAATCAGGTCATATATGCGGGTACTGTGCACAAACCCTACAAACAGAAACTTTCCATGAAAAAATTCACCCTTCTAACTTTACCATTTAACAACACCTATCTCACACAAAGTTGAAGACAACATCCCAAAGTTTCATTAGGCACAAACCTCACCTCATTTGCACACCTATACAATTAGTTATGATCAAAACATTACAATAGGTCAAAGATTCATTTTCCAGCTTTCAACATTAACCTAACTCCTATCACTTCTAATATCAATAACACATCACTAAGCATCCACTTAAACCTCTAATTCAGCCACAAACTTATCACAACATTTATTTGTATACTTAACAAACTTTGGCAGCACATACACAATTAACTTTCATTACTTTTCCATGCACCTAACCTTGCAAAATCAATCCAAAACCAAGCCAAATCAATGGAAACCTTATTCATTCATTCATCCATACACAAGCATATATTTAAACCCATTTAAACCTACCCTTATAATGATCAAATAAATGCTCAAAGGATTCCCATGCATGCTTCTAACTACCAAAAGAAGGAAAGCAAATACAACTCTTACCTTAATCAAGTTGCAAGTTCAAGCTATCAATACTCCTTGATTCTTCAAGTTCACACTAACTTCCTTTTTCCAAACCTCACCTACGGCTATCACAAACATCACAAGGATCACCATCAACTCAAGGCTTCAACTTGGTTTATGTGTGGAGAGAAGCAAGCAATTAATAAGTGGAACTTATATGGGAGGAAGAGGAATTTTCGAAGGAGAAGAAACAAACACAATGAAAGGGAGTTTGCAAGTTTCGGATGAGAAGGAAAAGAGCTTTCCAAAGATTTCCAAGATCAATTTTTTTAAGTATAACAAGGAGGAAAGGTCGTGGGTGCATAATAATATGGGACAAAACCAATAAATGGAAGGGGACACTTGGCATTTTAATGAAGAAAAGACAAAATTTAGCTAATCTTAATTAATTAAGCACTAATCCCAATTAAACTCTAATCATGGCACTAAAATAATTTCTTAACATCAATTATCCACTAATCTCATGCCATTAGGCAATCCTGTTCGGTACAAAATAGCTCACTCAGTCAGTCTGTTGACATTTTCCGGTCCGGAAATTTTCGGGAATTTTCTCGAATCATTTTTTTGAAAATTACCTAAATTGCCCAAAATTGTAAAACATATAACAGTCCACTCCCAATAATTTTTCAAACACGAAAACCGCATTTTCCACTACAAAAACACATTTAGGCCATTTACCGGCGATTTTGTCGGTCCGAAAATTTTCTCTGGACAATTCCAGAAAAATTCTAATAAATCCCTAAAAATGTAAAACACTCAATGGCGTACTCCAATATAATTTCCAAGTACAATAATCCCATAAATTTCACAAAGATCTCAATTTGAAACCTAAGCCGGAAAATATCATGAATGCATGTATACCATGTGCAAGTGCAACAAACCATCAATCATAGAGGCTATATGCTGTATGTGCATGCCGAGATATAATTTAATACTTCTAACCCGTCCTAAATTACCAAAATACCCTTCCCATCGGTGATGGGATGTTACAATTGCAAAGTCCATGAATTTCTTATTATACAGTTAAGCAATTTTTAAAATTTATCCTAGGTTTTCAACTAATATCATAATTGGATTGTTATTTAATATTGATATAAACCCAGAAGTTTGCATTACTTAAACATATTATAAACCTTTTAATTTGTTGTCCAAATGAGTGATTTATATTAACTTTTGATGGCACTTTTCATATATTACTAAATTCAATATGGCATGCATATGTTTTTGATATTAATTCAAATCCAAAAGGTTTTTATATTTAAATTTTTAGAAACCTAAAATACATTATTCAAATTAGTGATTTATATTCACTACAACAAAAATATGCATTTTGCGTCGTTTGCTAAACGTCGTAGAAGCTCTTAAGACGTCGCAAACAACCTTCTACGACATCTATTAAAACGTCACAATAGACGTCGTAGATGGTGGGTAGGTAATGGGTTTTTTCGACGTCTGAGTGAAGACGTCGTAGAAGGCTTATCAATTCTGCGACGTTGATGAAGACGTCAGAAAGGAAGCATATAATTTCCGATGTTTGGAGAAAATGTCAGGGATTGTTTACCTTTTGAGGACGTTGGAGAGACGTTGCAGAAACTTGACAATCTGCGACGTCTGATAAATAGACGTCATGGATTGTCAAGTATTTATTAAATTATAATTAATTTATTATAATTTTGGTAAATTTTGTTAATAAATTTTAATATAAATTAGAAATTCATGATTTGTTTTAATTGATCTGAATATTGAAATAATTTATAATTTAATCAAATTTAATTATTAAATTTAAAATTTAAAATTTTGGGGAAAAATTTAATTGAATAAATTTGATTTGTTATTAGGTTTTGTTTAAATATGTTTTAAATTTCAGAAACAATTTTATTTAATTATTTACTAAATATAAATTTAACTAAATATTAAAATAATATTTATTTAATAACTATTAAATATTATTTATGAATAAATGTTTTAATAATTCAAAAATATTTTGAATATATAATGAATTTTAATAATTATTGATGTATAACAAGACTTGAATATATGTAAACAATTTATTATTTAAATTGCAATTCCCGAATATGTCATAAAACGAAAATTAAAATAAACAAAACTTCATAAGTGTTTAATATATCAAAATGCGTACATGTTTAGTCTGAACGAACATTATGTGTAGAACATAAAAGTTCCAATCGATCCTGCATTTCTTTAAATTGTTTAGTCAATTGATCGACTTGAGACTGCAATTCCTGATTAGCCCTCTTTGACTCTTCTAATTCGTCTCGAAGTCTCTTTCTGACCGAAGTATTTCCTTGTGGTTGAGGCCCAATTTCCATGCCAACAATGTAATCTGTTCTAGTGTCTAGGACTTTCTCGCACACTTCATCTACTGTCATCAGATGACCTTGTTCTATTGAATGTGTCATTTCATTACACATTAATTCTTGGAAAAGTAAGAATTAATTACATACACATTCTCATTTAAAAAATATCTGTAAATGAACTATGTACTCACCCATTTTGCTTTGCTTTCAGCAGTTGTCCATTGATCTTTGCTTTCATCATAATGAGTGTGATACCATAGCTTCATCCGGTCACACTTTTTTCCATCCCTGTCACTCTGTTGTAAAAAAAATATTACAAGAAATGCTTTTCATAAATTTGTAAATGTCAATCAAAGTAAAATATAATTAAAAAGATGGTAACTCACAATCTCATGTCGTATCACTACAAAGGCCTTGGAGCCAGAGTTTGGTGGACATTTGACCTGACTCCTAGCCAGTTTGGCTTTCCGGTTTTTTTCCTAATCATACACGTAGGAAAATCTATTATAACATCTATAAATCACAAATCATAAATACTAAAATATAATTAGTTATGAAAGAAGTTGTGAAATAAAGTTTTTTTATATGAATAAGAACTAACCTTTGTAGCTGATAGCTCCCAATACTCAAATAAATCCATCCACTCTGCCAATGTGACACTATCCGGCTTCACATCCTTTCCGTGCTTGGTAAAATGCCTTTTTAAATTATACCTTTGATCTTTAGACCTTAATGAAAGAAACCTCTTCACAGTAGCATGGATTTCGTTGTCAGTCCTCATTCCCTTGATTTCCAACTTTTGCTTAAAAAAATTTTAAGTTATTGGTCAACGCTTTAACTAAATGGAAAAAACGTACAAATTGGATTGGTTTAGAATACTTACGTCTAACTTATCCAATGCAATGTTTAATTCCTCATCAGTAATTTTTGAAAATTTTGTTCTTACAGGCAAAGAAGTTCGGGATATCACACCAATCTCACTCGAAAATTTGGCGGTATCGGAGTTGGTTGGTTGGTCGTCCTTCAGTAGGGGAGATCTCTATCTCCAATCTTTTACCTATCGCCTTATTAATCTTTGTTAATCTGTGTCCTTTCGTGACACCCCTTGTTTTTTTTTTTTGCATTATTTGTGGATCCTAAAATAGAAAAAGAATAATTTATAATTAGCATATGACAATTAATGATAAATCTAATTAATGTTAAGATCATACCTGTAGTGCTTGCAGAAGAGGAGCCCACACCGGAAGGAAGAATGTGATTTACTGGTGTCAGATAATTAGAAACTGGAGGATTTACTGGTGTTTGATAATTTGAAGCTGGAGGCATATCTTCAGAAGTTGACGGAGTGCTAATATTGCGTCACATATTCAAAATTTGTTCATACTTATCTCTAGGACGAATACTAGGCATAGAATTGACTTCTCTTGGTGTTGCAGTACGATTAACAGGTGCACGTGTGTGAGCTTGTGCCTGTGTAGGTGTAGGTGCAGGTGCAGGTGTCTTATCTTGTGGTTGTGTACGAGCACATGGCTCATTAGCTGCACTTCCAATTAGTCGACGATCTCGCCATCGGTTGTGTAAGTACCAAGGTACTTGGTGCAGCCTTATTCTTCTTCTTGGGTAGACCAGGTCCCATGTCAATACAATTTGCATTCACATCGACATTAGTGCATAAATCCTATATCATTCACATCAACATCACTGTATGCAAAAACAAGATGTTATGAACCTATGTCATTAACCAAACATTCATAAATACATAAAAGTCATTGCACATATTACCTGCTATATGGAGTAATGAAGAGATAGATGATGTGTCTTATTGTGTATTTGAATACAATCTGCAAAAACAATAGTTGAAAACAAGAACACAAGAAAACAAGAAACTGATTTTTAATGAAGAGCTTGATGATTGGGAATGTATACAATGTGATGCCTATACCCTTGCCATTTATAAAAGAAGCACATGATTGAGAATTTAAGGATGAACTATTCATTGTCATTACACACATTTAGGTCACAATAATATATATCAGCTTAAATTCTATTGTTATGTTAAAATGGCATTGTTGCATTCACTTTTAACATTGATGCATTATAGTTATGAACTTGTATTTGGGGCCTAACAAGTATAGCTATCTGATTCCATGTTCCTTCTCATTATAGTTAAGGACTTGTTGCATTCTCAACAGACTCTATTCATTAAACTCTCTACTTGTATCATTTATAAAAGTTCCAGCTAAGAGGCATTGTTTACTGTCAAGTATATCAATAACAGGTTGAAAGTTGCTTAGTTAATGTGTATCAATAACAGGTTGCAAGTTCCTTCATCGAAATCAGAAGCCTAATCCCATAAATGCTTCTTAATCGGTAGTTCTTTCAAATGTTAGGTGTAATGAACTAATTATGTTAGCCAATCCATGTCCAACCCCAAAGAGGTAGGAAAGACTACCTGACAGCTGTAATATTAAACCATCCCTGATAAGTGACAAAATATACGACAGTTGCAAAGGAATCTAGGCGTGTAGTGAGCATGACCTCATGCTAGATTACATGTCATGGAGATAGATTACATGTCATGCATTAAATTCTGCATTGCTTCTATGCCATTAACCTCCAAATTGTAGGATATGCTTAGAGTAATGTGTTGGAGACAAAAGATTTATTGTTAATCTAAAGAATTCAAATCAATATAATTAGTAACTATTGGCATTGAACTCAGATAAACTGAGTCAATAGACACAAGTTTTCAAACATGGCACTAGAATATCATGCACCAAACTACAAGATATTATTCCTGGATATATAGATGTTTCACATCCATCAAATTTCTGTTTTAAGTTAGCAAAATAACTGATATATTAGCTCCTAAAAGTTTAAGTGACAGTAAGTGAAGATAAAGTATTGGAAAGCTAAGACACAACACAGGACATGGATTGGAAAACAATTATGGAAATTATGGCATAGATATAAAAGAAAGTGCATGTTGCTGAAAGTAAATGTAAAATGGTCATCATTTAAACCTTAAACATAGGCATATTTGCATCAGATTCATAGTTACAAAGAGACTTTGTAAACATATTAGGGGATTGTAGGGGATTTTGGGGTATGAAACATGCTGGTTTAATAACTGATGCAATATAGCTTTCCAAATCAAAAGCCTAATCCTTCATCGAATTCACAAGCCTAATCCCATAATCTATATCAATTCTTCTTTCAATGTTAGTTTTCCAACCTTTGTGTTGCTCAATTATCCAATTATTTGGTTTCACATGTCTTGAAAAAGTTATGTTAGGTATTATACCTGCATACATCTGTTATGCATGCTTAGAGAACACAAGATCAGTAATTTTGTAACTACATATGTTATACATCAGATTGTATAATTGATTGTAATTGTGTAACTACAAGATCAGTAATTGTGTAACTACATCTGGAAAAAACTTTGGAATGCAGATAGATGCGAGTTAGCTAACTCGCTCGATCAAGATGTTGATTTCTCTTGCTTGGAAATTTTCTAATCCATAAGGGTTCTCATGTTTCTAATGTTTTTAATTTCTCTTCTTTGGCATGCTCTAATGTTAATATTTAGCTATAGCCATGGATGCAAAAGTTCGGTTTAGGATTCCTGAATGTGTACTGAAACATATCAAAAACTAGATCAAAAGCTTTCCAAAAGGTTGATGTCAAATACTAAACTTGTATCAAAAGCATTTTCGAAATATTAAGCCACCATTTCATATTCTAAGGGTTAACTAAGCATATTCTAAATACATGCATGCACGAAAATGCTATAATGAAGCATCAGTATAATGAAGCAATAGGTAATGATACATACATGCACGAAAACAGTATAATGAAGCATCAGGATCCACAAAACAAGAGCTAGAAAGATACATTTATTCTAAATGCATATACAAGTTGTTAGAGTAGTGCCCTAAAGGCAATCCCCTTTAGCGCTTTTTGTTCATAGTTATGTACAGACTTTATGAATAAATAAAGAAAGGCATGTTTCATTTATTTGATATTCTTTATGGATTGATTGTGATCTTTAATCAAATGAATGAAGTCCATGATATATGACATAGCATGAAGGAAATTATGATGTGATCATACTACTGAGATTCCTATCATGTGCAATTATGTCAGTATCTAAATTCTCCCTAGTCATAGAATTAATGAGACCGGACATCATTAATCCCACGATAGCATATGTCATACTCCTGATTGGATCAAGCGGTGGATCTCGTAAACTGTAAATATGAGATATTTAGAGTTGACATATGGATGCTTACTAGTGGTAGTAAGTTCATTGGATGATTCGCCATGAGATCATCACATGGATTTAATGTCGATGATAATCTCATCATAGCAATGGTGCAAGTATCCTTAGACTTGAGGTACTCAAGGATATCTTGAATATTGATCCTGCATTTTGACTCCATTCCTTGTGGCCTTCCGGAGGTTACTCATAGGGTGGTGCTTGGAGTACGCTTTGAGGTATTCAAGGTAATTGAGTAGCCAATAAAGGATTCATCACTACGTGAAATGTAAGAGATACCTGCCTCTCGTCGGGATCATTACTTTAAGTCTCGGCGAGCATGACTATGTCATGAAGAGTGTCTTCATGGACATATAAAGTAATGAGTCCTCGACAGAACCGATTTCACTTGGGCTAGACTTAGTCTAGTAAGAGTTGACATATTAGCCATACTCATAGCCAAGTGGGGTATAGGATGATGAAAGGACTAATTGCACAAGAATTGTTACATGGAAGGGTTCGTGATCGGTTCGTGATGAATTCATCAAACCGATTACTTTCCGATCAATTGGGGTCATGATGTGTTGCTAGATACCGCTTCATGACTTGCTCGAGATTAATTGTTAATCTAAGTGGCCAACATAACCGAAACCTAAAGGGTCACACGATAAGAGTGACTCGGAGAATCAGAAAATAGTAATTGGACAGAGTTCCAATTATGGAGAGCATTAGGATTAAATGGATCCTAATGGGATTGGGATATGTCCCATGAGATCGCGACATCAATATTGCTAAGAAAGGTTTAGAGAGTCGTTTGAAAGATCGGGGCTTGTAGAGGTTTGAGGACCAACCCAGTTGGATGGACCTTAGCAAATATATTCTAATTAATTAATTAAGTAATTAATTAATTAATTAATTATTATATATATATATGTCCATGTACGTTGGAATGGAGAGGAAGAGGATAAAACTTTCACTTTTCAAAGTTTGATTATTTAATTCATTAAATAAACTAATGGATATAAAGCCTCCATTTGTAAGCTTCTTATGGATGGATTTTTAAGTGTTAAAAAACAACATAAGGTGGCTTTTGGAGGATGATGGTCGTGGGTTTTGGCTAGAGGAAAAGGAGAAAGCTTAAGAGTTAAGCTTAAGGTGAAAAGGTGATTTCATTTTTCTTCTTCTTCATCAAGCCATCATCGATTTCTTCTCTTCTCCAAGCACAAGGTTTCAATGTTTTCTCAAGCTCTCCAGGACAGAGGTAGGGTCTAGCAGCTCTTATTCTATTCTAGCTATTCCCGGGTCAAAAGGGTTTGACTCGGTTAGGTTTTCTGATCTCTGCGTGGATACCTTTAGAGATAGTCTCTATTGGCTATTCAGGTTGGAGTTTTTCATACCGACACCGGGATCCTAGATTTCGGGAAGGTCCCGGGAATAAAAATTTTTTGTTTCCGCTGCTGGAATATGTGATGTTCCTCCCGGGATTTTCCTACAGTGGTATCAGAGCGTCTGGTGTCGTGTATGAAGCTTTAACTGAAGCTAGATCATAAACCCTAATTGCTTGTGATGTTGTAGCATGCATTCTGTTCAGATTTCGAATTGCTATAGAGATAGGGTTTTCGAAATTTTTCTGCCCAGGAATGTTCATAACATGTTAGAGAATATGTCTATGAATTTTCAGAATTTATCGATTTGATTAGATAAAGTTTTGCTAATTATTTCCCTAAGCTTACAGATGCTGTTTTTGAAACGATTCTGTGAACAGGCAGTAGTATAAAATCAAGAATAAATTCTATAAAAATCTTTTTCTGGATTTTCCTTCACCTACATGTCTCTAAGATGTTGGTGAATGTCTGTGAGCATGGAAATTGGATTTCAAGGTGATTGGATATTTATTTTCGATTTTATTCTATGCTGTTGGGAATTGCTGTGTTGATGAACACAGAATTTTAATCGGTTTTGTTATTTTGGTTGACTGAGTTCTTAATGGCCTAAAATCCTGAAAAAATTCAGGTAGCATTTTCTGAACATTTAGTAACCTATATAATATTCTCAGAAGTTATTGAAATTTTTTCATTGATCATTTCAAGCAATGTACAGAACTGGACAGTTTTGGTGAAAATTGTTGGGACTGTTTTGCTTGGCTTGATTGAGTTTGTTTTTTCAATTCCAATGCCTTGCAGAATTTTTAATGTGATTAAAAATGTGTTATATTGATGTAGTATGATTGCCAAATTGAATTGCTTGAAGTTGCTTTTCCAAGAATTTTTGAATGCCGAATTGGTCACATTTGTGTCTCGTTAGTACATTTCATTTTCTTGCTTGTTTTGGCCGTCACAATTTTTGTGACAAGTGTCGGAGTAGTTTTGAGAGTGTATACACTAGCTTGAGATGCTTAGGGTGAGAATTTGGGTGTTCTTAAATTGTTTGGATATTTATGAGTTTTGACTCATTTTAAGCTTTTCATGTATGGTTTGACCATATAAGGCATTCATGAATCAATGAAGTGTTCATTGATACATCAATTTACAGATATTACCTTAGGTATGATGGTGTTGAGAATTGGAATTGCATTGATTGAGGAATTAGCCGATTAGAAATAATAGCAATCTTGCAGAATAAGTCGACTTGTTTGCAGGATAAGTCGACTTGTTTGCAGGATAAGTCGACTTGTTTTCAGGATAAGTCGACTTGTTTTCTGGATAAGTCGACTTGTTCAAGATTTTTGCCATAAGTCGACTTGTATCAGGATATAAGTCGACTTGTGTGTGGGCAGAAGCATAAGGTGACTTGCATTTGATGAAAGTCGACTTGTGGCATGCTCAGGTTGGATGATGGATGATTATAAGGATTGATTCAATTGGATTGATGAAACCTAAATCATGCCATATAGTCCTAGCGACTATGATCCTTCAGCTTGGAGTCTAGAGTTTCTAAATCCCTCCTCGGTATATGAAAACTAACGCCTTCCATTAATATGGTAAGAACCGAGTTCTTATAGGATGGGTTGTTGGGTAAACCCAAGCTCACTCTATACTGGATATGTTCGAACCATGAAAATATGATTTTCGATTAATGGGTTGGTTTTCACTTTAAGCGTTAGTTTGTTGAGTAAACTCAAGGTCAACGTGACAGAGGCGAAATTGGGTAGCATACATCGATGTTCATGCATCAAAGAGTCGATACCCGATGTAGTGCATACATCAACAAGTTGATAAGACGATCGATAGTTATGTCTAAGATGTAATTGGTATATCCGATACCTCCGAGACATAAGGTGGCTTGTTGGGTAAACCCAAGGTCATTCTCAATGTCGGTTATCGATGATGCAATTGGTATGTTCGATACCTACCGATTGACCTAAGTTGTGGCTTGTTGGGTAAACCCAAGGTCATTCTTAGCAATATCGGATATCGACCCACTAGACATTATGTCACTTTGTTTCTTTGGATTCAGAATGAGGGTTATGGATTCTATGAAACTAGTGGGAGCTTTTGCATATCATTCAAGTCCTTATGATTATGCAGCTATTCCTATTCTAACATTCTTCCTCTCTATCCGTGTAGGTTGTTTGAAAATGTCGCCAAGTGTGAATCTTCGCTCACTTATGGATTCCAACAAGTTAATCGGACCGAATTTTCGATCGTTAAGGAATCGAGAATAGTTCTCGATCTGAAAGTCTGGGATATATCCTAGATTTTCCGCTTCCAGATGCACCTGCTGTCGATGCTTCTGATGATGAGCAGAAGGCATATAGTAAGCATCTAAAGGACAGTGACATGGCTACTTGCATCATGCTTGCCTCGATGTCACCAGAGCTGCAGAAGCAGCACGAGTCCATGGATGCTCACACTATAGTTTTTCATCTTAGGGAGTTGTTTGACGAGCAAGCCCGGTCCGAAAGGTTCGAGACCTCAAGGCTTCTCTTCACTACCAAGATGGCTCCAGGGACATCTAACCGCTGTAATACGCTCAAGATGAATGGCTATATTGAGAGATTGGCCGTCTTAGGTTTTGAATGAATCATGAATTAAGTATAGACTTAATTCTGGTTGGATTGTCCGGCAGCTTATGCAGTTAGTGCTAAACTATCGGATGAACCAAATATCCACTACAATACTGAGCCGATCAATCTTTCAAGACAAATGAAAGCGTACTATCAAGAGTGATAGTAAGCAAGTGTTGGTGGTTGCTTCTTCATCTTTTGGGTCCAAGAAGAAAAGAACCCAAAGAAGAAGAAGGCAAAGAAACCAAAGGGAGGCGCCATCAAGAAGAAGACCAAAGAAGCTGCCCCAAAGGAACTTGCTTCAATTGCGGTAAAGATGGCCATTGGGCGCAATTGCAAAGTCTATCTGAGTCGCCGAAGCGAAGAAGGCATCGATGCCTCGACTACTTCAGTTTGTATGTCACCGGAAGTTAATAATGTTACCGATCACAACATCTGGGTATTTGATACTGGTTGTGGCTCACACATATGTAATGATATGCGGGGCCTCGTGACGATGAGGGCAACTCATGAAGGAGAAGTAGACCTACGTGTTGGAAATGGAGCAAGAGTTCTTTGCATTAGCCGTAGGAACCTATGTTTTGTTTCTCCCTACCGGGCTTGTCTTTGAATTGGACGATTGTTATTTTGTACCCGTTTGACAAAGAATATATTATCATTTCTTCTCTGCGAATAGAGTTGGATTCCATATGAATTTTAATAGCAATGGTTGTTCTATTAATTCTAATGGAATGCTTTATGGAACTGTACATTGTGCAATGGTATTTACATATTAGATATGTCTAATCCAATTTTAAATGTCAATGACACCAAACGGCATAAAAGAGATAATCTAAAGTCAACTTACTTATGGCATTGTCGGCTTGGCCATATAAATGAGACGCGCATCGCTAAACTCCATAAGAGTGGCAGTTTAGGGTCATTCGATTATGAATCATATGACACATGCGAATCTTGTTTATTAGGCAAGATGACTAAGTTACCCTTCAAAGGAAAGGGTGAACGAGCGATTGGAGTATTAGACCTAATACATTCAGATGTATGCGGTCTGATGTCCATCCATGTCAGAAGTGGTTGTCGTTACTTCATTACCTTTATCGATGATTATTCACGATGTAACACCCCACACCCGTAAGACCTGAACCCGATATCGTTGGTGATATCCGAGTCCGTGTCCCACGAGAGTGGCGTACTACATCAGTCGATTTAAAATTCAGTATACTTTTTTTTTCTTTTCTTTTTGTAGCCATTAACTCCACGCTCACACGGCAAACACGAGAAGTAATTAAAATCCGTGTTCAATAAAAACCGCCATTATTACAATCATTCAAGATAATTACAATCACCAATGCAAAAACATTAATACCACAAGGGCTCAAGAAAATACAATGCCTTGTTATACATTGATTGCGGAATACGCTTTACTAAAACACTAATGCGCATACACGAACGATCCCGACCTCTAACCTTTACTCGCCTACGATAGACATACTCCGTGTCAACCGAGGTATTCTTCAGACCTGAAAATAGATGCAAATTTTGGGTGAGTTTTGCGAACTCGGTGAAAACCATCATCGATGGTTCACTCAAATCATGCATTACGCCCATGGCGTAAAGGTACAGTACAGTAATCATCAATTACCAATAAGCAATCATTAACCATATCCAGTAACAGTAAACCATTAACAGTAACACATACCATCACGAACGCAACTTTATCACAAAATAATCATTTATGCGAATGCAATGCATATGTGACTCTTTCCAGCTTATTCAAGACAGCCCAAGTGCTCGGTCGGTGTTCGGTGGGGACGCGTCGTGATTTCTCCCTCGAGCTCAAGGCGGTCAAGATGCAGATGAGAGCTCGAAGCTCTTATCAAGAAAATAGCAACTGGGGCACGCCCATTATCCGATCATGCAATTATGCATGCAAAGGCAAGATTCGATGAATGTACAGCGTTTGGCTATAAAGCCCAAAGTATCAAGAATCAATGATATGGCTATAAAGCCCAAAGGATAGCGATGTTGATGCGGTGGCTATAAAGCCCGATCTACCAAGATGTCGAAAAATCATACAATACAATCCCATACATTACATGCCAAGATTCATACAAAGATCATTCAATTCACTTTTGCACGTAATTCACGTTGAGCATGTAAGCAATCAGAAATTTGAGAAACCAACTAGGTTACTCACCTATTGCTTCCGAGCTAATGCCGAAAACCTCTCGTGACGTCGGTCAATCGACGCCCAATTGGACCTCTATATGAATCGAGAAAAAGTACGAGTCACTAAATATGAAATTTGTGCTCATGATGATGAGATATGCATGTTCATGAATTCCGGTCCTAACTCAATATTTTCCCATAATAAAATTCTATCAAAATTAGAAATCCATAGGCGCCGACGGCACAATTCGGACCTCTATATAGTCCCAAATTAAATAAAACAAGGTTTACATGTTCCAATCGATAGGGGCTACGTCAAATTCCGCCTAAAATTCCCGCTTTCTCATAAAATGAAATTAAATATTCAACGAATCCGATGCCTCTGAATCAGGTCAATCGGACGTCGGACGGAAAGAAATTGACAAAAGAACAATTGTACCATTTAATATCAAAATAATAATCAAAATAAAATAAATAAATATATATATATATATACGGAAGCCCGCCTCATGGGCGAGACGCCCGCATGAGGCTTAAATCGCCTCATTCAGTCGCGAGGGGGCGTCATCCTGGCGACTGCACTCGGACCTCGCCTCATGAGGCGGCCCTTCTCTTGCCCTCCTTCTTTCCAGATTACAAACTTACCTTCCAACTACTCTAACTTTTAGCACACAATTCAGAAAAATACCCACTATACCTCATTGGAAAGCTTATGAAAAGCTCTACAATTCTCTAGAAGACCATAAAAATCAATTCCAACCCTAAGGATGTCAAATAATCCATCAAACCTTCTGCCTTCACAATTTCCCTCAACACAGGGCAGTACATTGACAATTTCATAACTCACTGATTCTTCAGTAATAAATTACCACAAAAATATGGTCAATAATTTCACAATGTCCTCTACAACGTTCATGAACAACCCAAAATCAAATTCTATTGCAAACCAAGTCAATTAATTCATCTAATGTTACTGTCCCTGAAATCCTTCACTTTGGGCAGTAATCTTACAAGAAGCATAACTTCCAGTATATAAGTCAATAAAATCAGAACTTTATATCCTTGTAAAGATAACATCATAAACTTCATTTTTCATGAAGCACTCAACACCCAATTCGATCTCTAACAATTTCAAAATTGTTATGGAAGTTTTTGTTATCATCAGCCATTCATAACCTAATGTAGGATCAGTTTTTGAAAAATCATATCTCCCAATTCTGACTTCTAAAAATTACATACCAAATATCAATTTCAAGATAATCTCTTCCTCTACAACTTTTCAGAAGCTCACTCACACCAATTCAGTCCACATCAAATGTTAAAATTGCCTCAAATCAGTAAACTCACAAAATCACACTTAAACTAGGTTTCATCCAAAATGCTCAAAACCAGTCATTAGTAATCAATTCATATCTCCCAATATATAATTCCAAAAATAGCAAGATCAGTAGCAATGGAAAGATAATCAAATATGCTACAACTTCCATGAAGACCATTCTCCCTAATTCCATTTCAATTAATTCATGAAAATCAACAAAACTCAGATGTTATGGTTGCGGTTACTGTTCATAGGCAATGGAACAGTAACTTTCCATTCAAAAATTCACCCTTCTAACATTGAAATTTAACAACACCTATTTCATACTAAATTGAAGCCAACAGTCCAAAGTTTCAGTGGCCACTAACCTTACCTCATTTTCATTTCTACACATTAAATTATGAATAAAACAGTAACATCAATTATAATTCCAACTTTCCAGATTTAAGGTTAACCTTAGTTCAACCACTTCCAATGCCTTTTTCACATCACTGGACATCAAAATAAATACAAATTAAATTTTAATACAGTCATACATATATTAGGGCTAACACTGAAAAATTTACAGCATTAAATTCCTCAATTCAGATACTCAATTAATTATCCATAATCAATTCAAAATCAAACCATATCATTACTTTCAATTCAGTCATCACTTAGCTTTATGCCCTTACTTTAAATCATAATAATCAACACTTTAATGTCTACATGAACCTTATACATGCTTTAAATCCTTATATTAACTACCCCCATACTATCATGACATTTATTTCCATGTAAAACACATTTAAAGATCAAAACTTAAGGAAAACTTACCAAATCAAAACCTCCTTCAAACCTTCAACAATCACTTTCCAACTTCTACACCTAAGTACCAACCTCCTTCCTTCTCAAATATGCTCAAAACTCATCTTCTAGCTTTGAGGGAATTATAGAGTAGCTTGCAAAGATGAGAAAAGAGAAAATTCGATGGTGCAAAGAAGAGTTGAGTTTGTGTGGTTTCGATGAGTTAATAACCAAGCCTTTAAAACAATCCATTTCCTTTCCTTGTTTAATAACCATACACGTCCGAAAGCAAAGAAGAGAGGCATTAAATGATGCCTTTTAAATGGCAAATTATGATTGGTCCACAAATTTAAAGAAAAGTCAAAATATAGTTGTTTAATCCATCTAAAATTTTACTCCATTTCACTCCAATGGCCCTACTTTCAGTCCCAAAATAAAATACCCAATAGTACAAGCATCAAAGGGTAGCGATTTTTGCTACTGAGAATCGATCGGTTCGCTAATTGGCGATTTATCCGATCCGAGAATTTCCCAATTATTTTTCTCGAGAATTAATGAAATTCCTAAAATTATACAACAGTAACAAATGCACTCAAATAATTTTTCAATCACAAAATCACCTTTTCTACCCCAAAACAAGTTTAGGCGCCATCTTGGCGATTTTGTCGATCCGGAATTTTCTCCGAAAATTCCAGAAAAATTCTGAAAATCCTTTAAATCGAAAACGCTTACAACAAGACTCGTAATAATTTTTCAAATCCCATAACCACGTTTATCACAATAAAATACCGTTAGGCCCAATTATCGGGAATGTCATGAATGCATTTACTGTAATTCCATGTACACGATTGATACTGTGTATCAATCCTATTATGCATGAACAGTTCTAATTATTCCTTATTAGTCTCATCCTATACCAATTTTACTATTTTACCCTTCCAGGAGGGGGTGGGATGTTACACACGATATGGGTACTTGTATCTGATGAGATACAAATCTGAAGCGTTTGAAAAGTTCAAACAATTCGTAAATGAAGTAGAAAACCAACTTGGTAAAAGTATCAAGGCATTACGATCCGATCGTGGTGGAGAATACTTAGACCAACAGCCAGAGATTATCTCGTAGATAATGGCATTTTATCTCGATGGACTCCTCCTTACACCCCACAAAGACAATGGTGTGGTGAAAGGAGAAATCGAACCTTGTTGGACATGGTACGATCAATGATGGGTTTCGCAGTTACCAAAATCGTTTTGGGGTATGCGCTAGACAAATTGTTTACTTGCTAAACAGAGTTCCTCTAAGATGCTTGATGTTACTCCATACGAGATGTGGACTAACAGAAATCCTTATCTTTCTCATTTGAAAGTATGGGGTTGTCCTCGCTTCGTGAAGCGGATTCATCGATAAGCTTGAAGCAAAGTCCACAAGTGTTTGTTTGTAGGATATCCTAAAGAGACCATGGGATATCAATTCTACCTCCGAGGAACAAAAGGTGTTTGTTTCAAGCATGCTGTCTTTAGAAAGAGTTTCTTCTGCAAGAAGACAAGGGGAGCAAAGTCGAACTTGAAGAAGTTCAAGATGCTCAAACAAGCACAGATCAATCGCACGAACTCGAGACCGCCACTCATTCAGATGAAGTAATAGCCAACCTTCATTGCACACGAAGTTCAGAGGGTCAAGAGGATGCGCATTGTTCCCGAGAGATATGGATTTCTCGTAAGTGAACAGAATGACGTATTGCTCATAGAAGATGATGAGCCTGCTACCTATGAAGAGGTTCTGAAAAGTTCAGAGTCTGAAAAATGGCTTTATGCCATGAAAGCCGAAATGGATTCCATGTACATAAACCAAGTATGGACTTTGGTTGATGCACCAAGGATAAAACCTATAGGGTGCAAATGGGTTTTCAAGAAGAAAACCGACATGGATGGTAATGTGATTACCTACAAAGCAAGGCTTGTGGCCAAAGGATTTTGTCAAAGACAAGGAGTTGACTATGACGAGACCTTCAGCCCCGTAGCAATGCTTAAATCCATTCGGATACTCCTAGCCATTCCGCCATTATGATTATGAGATATGGCAAATGGATGTGAAGACGCCTTTCCTTAACGGAATCGCCGAGGATGTGTACATGACACAACCGAGGGCTTCACTTCCAAAGATGGCGAAAAGGTATGCAAGCTTCGTAAATCCATTTATGGATTGAAGCAAGCATCCAGAGTTGGAACATCCGCTTTGATGAGTCAATCAAAGAGTTTGGTTTTCTCAAAATCCGGATGAGTAATGTGTGTACAAAAGGTTAATGGGAATGCAATCGCTTTCCTTGTGTTGTATGTAGATGACATATCATTACTCTAAACGATGTCTCAATGCTGCAATCAGTTAAAATTTGGTTGTCCAAGCAATTTGCGATGAAAGACCTTGGTGAAGCAACTTATATCCTTGGGATAAAGATTTATAGAGATAGATCGAAGAAGTTGCTTGGTCTTTCACAATCATCGTACATAGACAAGATGCTAAAGAGGTTTAGCATGGAGCAATCCAAGAGAGGGTTTCTTCCCATTACTCATGGGATAACACTCTCGAAATCTATGTGTCCTAAGACACAAGATGAGAGGATTCGCATGGATCAGATCCCGTATGCATCTGCAGTAGGATCGATCATGTATGCTATGTTATGTACGAGGCCCGATGTATCGTATGCTCTGAGTGTCACGAGCAGATACCAATCGGATCCTGGTGAGGGTCACTGGGTGGCTGTCAAGAATATCCTCAAGTACTTGCGAAGGACTAAGGATGTTTTCTTGATATATGGAGATAGAAATCTCCAGTGGCGGGCATACGGATGCGGTTTTCCAATCGACAAGGATGACTCAGATCCCAACAAAGTTATGTTTTCACGCTAAACGGCGGAGCGATCGGTTGGAAGAGTTCCAAACAAGAGACGATCGCGATTCGACGATCGAGGCAGAGTACATTGCTGCATTAGAGGCGACAAAGGAAGCTGTTTGGATCAAGAAGTTCATTTCTGAACTTGGTGTGGTTCCTAGCTGTGATGGACCCATACAGTTGTATTGTGACAACAATGGGGCTATTGCTCAGGCAAAAGAACCAAGGTCTCACCAACGATCTAAACACGCATCTCGCAGATATCATCTGATTCGAGAGATCATTGCTAGAGGTGATGTCGCGATCGAGAGGATTCCCACAGAGCAGAACATTGCTGATCCGTTGACGAAGCCATTGTCACAGAAGAATTTTGATTCTCATGTACTCGCTTTTGGTATTAGATACCAAGGCGATTGGCTTTAGGTCAAGTGGGAGATTGTTAGAGTAGTGCCCTAAAGGCAATCCCCTTTAGCGCTTTTTGTTCATAGTTATGTACAGACTTTATGAATAAATAAAGTAAGGCATGTTTCATTTATTTGATATTCTTTATGGATTGATTGTGATCTTTAATCAAATGAATGAAGTCCATGATATATGACATAGCATGAAGGAAATTATGATGTGATCATACTACTGAGATTCCTATCATGTGCAATTATGTCAAGATTCTAAATTCTCCTAGTCATAGAATTAATGAGACCGGACATCATTAATCCCATGGACTAGCATATGTCATACTCCTTGATTGGATCAGCGGTGGATCTCGAAACTGTAAATATGAGATATTTAGAGTTGACATATGGATGCTTTCTAGTGGTAGTAAGTTCATTGGATGACTCGCCATGAGATCATCACATGGATTTAATGTCGTTGATAATCTCATCATAGCAATGGTGCAAGTATCCTTAGACTTGAGGTACTCGAGGATATCTTGAATCTTGATCCCGTGCTGACTCCATTCCTTGTGGCCTTCCGTGAGGTTACTCATAGGGTGGTGCTTGGGTGCGCTTTGAGGTATTCGAAGGTAATTGAGTAGCCAATAAAGGATTCATCACTACGTGAGAATGTAAGAGATACCTCGCCTCTTATCGGGATCATTACTTTAAGTCTCGGCGAGTATGACTATGTCATGAAGAGTGTCTTCATGGACATATAAAGTAATGAGTCCTCGACAGAACCGATTTCACTGGGCTAGACTTAGTCTAGTAAGAGTTGACATATTAGCCATACTCATAACCAAGTGGGGTATAGGATGATGAAAGGACTAATTGCACAAGAATTGTCTATGGAAGGGTTCGTGATCCGGTTCGTGATGAATTCATCAAACCGATTACTTTCTCGTCAATTGGGGTCATGATGTGTTGCTAGATACCGCTCATGACTTGCTCAGATTAATTGTTAATCTAAGTGGCCAACATAACCGAAACCTAAAGGGTCACACGATAAGAGTGACTCGGAGAATCTGTAAAATAGTAATTGGACGAGTTCCAATTATGGAGAGCATTAGATTAAATGGATCCCAATGGATTGGGATATGTCCCGATGAGATCGCGACATCAATATTGCTAAGAAAGATTTAGAGTCGCTTTTGATCGGGGCCGATAATGTTTGTAGGGATGAATTCCAATTGGATCGACCTTAGCAATATATTCTAATTAATTAATTAAGTAATTAATTAATTAATTATTATATATATATATGTCCATATGCGTTGGAATGGAGAGGAAGAGGATAAAACTTTGACTTTTCAAAGTTTGATTATTTAATTCATTAAATAAACTAATGGATATAAAGCCTCCATTTGTAAGCTTCTTATGGATGGATTTTAAGTGTTAAAAACAGCATAAGGTGGCTTTTGGAGGATGATGGTCGGGTTTTGGCTAGAGGAAAGGAGAAAGCTTAAGAGTTAAGCTTAAGGTGAAAAGGTGATTTCATTTTTCTTCTTCTTCATCAAGCCATCATCGATTTCTTCTCTTCTCCAAGCACAAGGTTTCAATGTTTTCTCAAGCTCTCCAGGACAGAGGTAGGGTCTAGCAGCTCTTATTCTGTTCTAGCTATTCCCGGGTCAAAAGGGTTTGACTCGGTTAGGTTTTCTGATCTCTACGTGGATACCTTTAGAGATAGTCTCTATTGGCTATTCAGGTTTGAGTTTTTTATACTGACACCGGGATCCTGGATTTCGGGAAGGTCCTGGGAATAAAATTTTTTTGTTTCCGCTGCTGGAACATGTGATGTTCCTCCCGGGATTTTCCTACACAAGTAGTAACCACGGATCCATTCAAAAATTCCGTTTCCATTAACAAATTGTTAGAGTTCATATACAACAACTTGCAACTTATACGCACAATATGAAGCCACAACTTGAATAACTCAAATTAAATGTAAAAGGAACCATGAAACCATTATCAAAATGGCATTGATAGGTGAAATTAGATTAAATCAAAGAAGTTGCATATTGTGTAATCATTATGCTATATGAAGTGAAGAGAGTGAAATAATTATTAGTGGCATCAAATACTGCATATAAGTTCATTGATAAATTGAAGAAGAAGGGTTATGAAGTCCTCTACATGCATGGTTGATGCAATTGATGTTTAGGCATACCTAACTTGCCTATTTACCTATTGTTCTGTATCAGGTCAATGGATTTAACTAGTCACTTGGTATGAGAGAAGGAAAACAGAGGAAAACTTGGGACTCTAAACATATATAATGACAGAGGAATATAATGGGACAACACTGGAGACATCAATTTCTTAGGAGAAATCAATCTTCACTACATAACTCCTAATTGCTTAGAAGATGTCAATGTTGCTGAAGATGTCAACTAAAATTTCTTTTAAGATGGAGTGCATATGATACATGAGGTAAATTAATGATTTGAGGTTGCGAAATGCACAAATAATGTGTATCCATAAATAGCGGCCACAAATGAATGAAAAGATTTGATATTTGACAGTGTACTCTTGAGGAAATAAACCTTTTTATAGTCACTGCAACTTCAAAGTATTGGCATTGCAATCCATTCATAAGGAGTCAAAGAGAAGCATGGATGATGCATATAAAGAAATGGTGAAAGCCATGGACTGAATGTTGATGCTTTGTGTAAACAAAAATAAGACCAAGTCAAGTTGTGTTTCCAAGTTCTGCCATGGGCTAAAGAGTTATTAAGCTTATGGATAGTTATTTGCTATCATAGATGTCAATTCTTATTAAGCAATGACATCTTGTTATAGAATAGATAATGTGAGCAAGCTATATTCTCTTGGTCCATTATGGTGACAGCATTTTAATCCTGATCTAAACAGCAAAAAGATATTGATGTTGCCTACATTATGCTTCCTCGTTCTCTAAGGTTTTCACAATCCAATGCCTTGCTAATATGTGTACCATGTTTTCACAATTCAATGCTAAGGTTTTCATATCATTTTACAATTTATGTGCAGAACATCATTATTACTTGTGAGAGATTGATTCCCTTCAGATTTAACAATGTGATGACCTAGAAGGTTTTAACGAAGTTATCTCAAAGGAATGGACCCTATTGATGGAGTGAAAGGCTTCAAGTTTGTTAGAAGCTTTACTACATGACATAATCATTGATATCATATATTCTATACTACATCTATCACAGTATGAATGCTAGTAAAATCATGATATTACTAGCGTTTACTACCTACTAACCAAAAACTTAACTTACAAGTGTTTACAAAGCTATGGATGACAAATTAGCTAAAAGTAATTAGGAACTAGTTACTGCTTCAGCAGTAAATGTTGTTGAACCTCTATTATTTTTATTGCTTACGGTTAAAGACAATGATATTAATGAGAAGATAATTCAATGGACCTTATTAGTCCTAACAAAAAGATGAACCAGCCAACATTAATATGCCAACAACAAACATCTACTCTAAAATAAAACAAATGCAGCAAAGGCCAATTACCTCTAGATATTGCTCAACTTCAAATGACACCACAGATTAGTGATCTTTTGCAGCCGTAGGATTAGCAACCTACAATGTTAAAGAGATTTGCACTGTTAAAGTTGTCAATGTAGAGGGATAAAAGGCTATAGGTATGAAAATCATAAACACTTAAAACCACTATATGAAGTGAAGAGAGATACATCAATTTTAGCTGCATGAAACAGTGCAGATTAGATCATTGAGAAGTTGAAGAAGAAGGGTTATGAAGTCCTCTACATGGTTGATGCTATTGACGGGTATCTTTGTTAGTCTGTTTGATTAGTTATGAAGTCCTTTACTTGTGATATTGCTTACCTTAAACATGCACATGTGATTAAGCAATGAAAATAGATCAACAAACATACAAGTGCATAATAAGAATTTATTCATCATCGTCATCAGTGGACTCTTCGTATTGTAGGTGTAAGTCGACTTGTATTGAGATGTAAGTCGACTTATACCAGTTTGGTACTAATAAGTCGACTTGTATACCCATGTAAGTCGACTTATGCATGTACAGTACCATGAGATTGTTAGAGTAGTGCCCTAAAGGCAATCCCCTTTAGCGCTTTTTGTTCATAGTCATGTACAGACTTTATGAATAAATAAAGAAAGGCATGTTTCATTTATTTGATATTCTTTATGAATTGATATTGATCTTTAATCAAATTAATGAAGTCCATGATATATGACATAGCATGAAAGAAATTATGATGTGATCATAATCCTGAGATTCCTATCATGTGCAATTATGTCAGTATCTAAATTCTCCCTAGTCATAGGATTAATGAGACTGGACATCATTAATCCGGAGAGACTAGCATATGTCATACTCCTTGATTGGATCAAGCAGTGGATCTCAGAAACTGTAAATATGAGATATTTAGAGTTGACATATGGATGCTTACTAAGGGTAGTAAGTACATTGGATGACCTGCCATGAGATCATCACATGGATGTCCTATTCAAATGTCAGTGATAATCTCATCATAGCAATGGTGCAAGTATCCTTAGACTTGAGGTACTCAAGGATATCTTGATATCTTGATTCGTGCTTTGACTCCATTCCTTGTTGCCTTTCGAGGTTACTCATAGGGTGGTGCTTGGAGTGCAACTTGAGGTATTCAAGGTAATTGAGTAGCCAATAAAGGATTCACCACTTCGTGATAGCGTAAGAGATACCTGACCTCTTATCAGATCATTACTTTAAGTCTCGGCGGAGCATAAATATGTCATGAAGAGTGTCTTCATGGACATATAAAGTAATGAGTCCTAAGACAGAACCGATATCACTGGGCTAGACTTAGTCTAGTAAGAGTTGACACTTTGACCATACTCATAACCAAGTGGGGTATAGGATGATGAAAGGACGAATTGCACAAGAATTGTCTATGGAAGGGTTCGTGATCCGTTCGTGATGAATTCATCAAACCAATTACTTTCCGGTCAATTGGGGTCATGATGTGTTGCTGACGCCGCCATGACTTGCTCAGATTAATTGTTAATCTAAGTGGCCAACATAACCGGAACCTAAAAGGTCACACGATAAGAGTGTTTCAGAGAATCCGTAAAATAGTATTGGACTGAGTTCCAATTATGGAGAGCATTAGGATTAAATAGATCCCGATGAGATTGGGATATGTCCCGATGAGATCGCGACATCAATATTGCTAAGAAAGGTTTCAAGTCATTTGATCTGATCGGGGCCCGGTAGTAGGTAGGACCGATCCCAGCAGTGGTGGACTACTTCAGCAATATATATACATATATATATGATTAATTAATTAAATAATTAATTAATATATATATATATATATGTGTAAAACGTGGATGGAGGAGAGGAAGCAAAGAAGCTTCTTTTGGAAGCCTTGTCATCATGCTTAGTCATTAAGTAATTAATGACTAAAAGACAAAAGATGAGTGATGAAAGAAGATGATACTCGTAGATGATGGTGAGGAGGTTTAAAAAAGTGTTTTAAACCTAAGTGAAAGAGAGCTTCATCGTGGGTTGAGAAAAGAAGATAGAAAAGTGTTTTCAAAGGTTCTTTTACTCTTCTCCAACGATCTCTTCATCATCTCCAAGCTTCATCCCTTCTCTCCATCGATTTCTTAAGCTCTCCAAGGACAGAGGTAGGGTCTAGCAGCCTTTAATTTGTTCTAGCTATTCCCGGGTCAAAGGGGTTTGTCCCGGTTAGGTTTTCTGATCTCTGTGTGGAAATCTTTAGAGATAGTCTCTATTGGCTATTCAGGTTTGAATCTTCATACCGACACATAGATCCTGGCCTTCGGGAAGGTCCCGGTAACAAAAATTTTTGTTTTCCGCACCTGGTACATGTGATGTACCTCCCGGGATTTTCCTACAGTGGTATCAGAGCCACTTGTGTCGTGTATGAAGCTAAAACCCTAGCTAGGTCGGACTTCCTATTTGAATTTGATGTTGATGCATGTATGCTGTCCAAATTTTGAATTAATATAGGGATATGATTTTCGAAATTTTTCTACCCAGAATTGTTCATAACATGTTATAGAATAGGTCTGTGAAATATGAGAATTTATCAATTTGATTTGGTATAGTTTTGCTAATTTATTCCCTAAGATTCTAGATGCTGTTTTGTGACACATTCTGTGAACAGGCATGTGTATAAATTCGATAATAAATTCTAGAAATTTTTTTTTTCGGATTGGCCTTCACCTACATGTCCCTAAGATGTTTGTGAATGTCTATGTGGATGGAAAAGTGTTTTCAAGGTGATTTTCTATTTATTCACGAATTTATTCTATGCTGTTGGGAATAGCTGTGTTAATGAACACAGATTTTGAATCGGTTTTGTTGCTGAGGTTGAATGAGTTTTTGATGGCTATAAATCCTGAAAAATTCATGACGCATGTTATTAACATTTAGTAACCTGTGTAAGTTTCTCAGAATTTATTGAAATTGTTTCAATGATTATTTCGAGCAATGTGTAGTACTTGGCAGTTTTGTGAACATTGCTCGGACTGTTTTGTTTGGCATAATTGAATGTGTATTTTTCAGTTTCAATGCCTTGGACCATTTTTAATGTGATTTAAAATGAGTTATCTTGATGTAGTATGCTTTCCAAATTGAATTGCTTGAAGTTGGTTTTCCAAGAATTTTCGGATGCCGAATAGGTCACATTAGCGTCTCGTTAGTGTATTTCATTATCTTGCTTGTTTTGGCCGTCATAATTTTTGTGACTTGTGCCGAAGTAATTTGATAACGTATGGACTAGCTAGAGATGCTTAGGGTGATAATTTGGTGTTTCCTAAATTGTTTGGATATCTTTGAGTAATGACTCGTTTTCAAGCTTTTTTGTATGGTTTGACTGTATATGGCAATCATGTAACAATGAAGTGTTCATTGGTACATCAACTTAACAGATATTACCCTAGGTATGCTGGTATTGTGAATTGGGATTACATGGATTGAGAAATTAGCCGATTAGATAGCAATTTCTCTTGGATAAGTCGACTTACACAATGTACAAGTCGACTTGTCCGTGCACTGTAGACGCATAAGTCGACTTGCACAATGGTACAAGTCAACTTGTTCGTGCACAGTTGCACAAGTCGACTTACAGAGGCATAAGTCGACTTACACAGAGGCATAAGTCGATTTATACATACACAAGTTGACTTATAACATGCATAGGAGGGATGATGGATGATTATAAGGAAAGATTCAATGTGATTGATGAAACCTAAATCATTCCATATAGTCCTTGCAACTATAATCCTTCAGCTTGGAGTCTAGAGTTCGAAATCCCTCCTCGGTATATGAAAACTAACGCCTTCCATTAATATGGTAAGAACCAGAGTTCTTATAAGGTTGGGTTGTTGGGTAAACCCAAACTCGCTCTATACGGATATGTTCGAACCATGAAAATGTGATTTTCGAATTAATGGGTTGGTTTTCACTAGAAGCGTTGGTTTGTTGAGTAAACCCAAGGTCATTCTTAATGTCGGTTATCGATGATGCAATTGGTATGTTCGATACCTACCGATTGACCTAAGTTGTGGCTTGTTGGGTAAACCCAAGGTCATTCTTAGCAATATCGGATATCAACCCACTAGGACATTATGTCATTTTGTTTCTTTGGATTCGTAATGAGGGTTATGGATTCTATGAAACTAGTGGGAGCTTTTTGCATATCATTCAAGTCCTTATGATTATGCATCTATTCCTATTCTAACATTCTTTCTCTCTTTCCGCTTAGGTTGGTTGAAGATGTCCGCCAAAGGTGAACTTAAGCCGCTAATAGATTCCAACAAGTTAATGGACCGAATTTTCTTGATCGGCTAAGGAATCGAGAATTGTTCTCGATCGAGGAACTCGATACATCCTAGATGTTTCACTTCCAGATGCACTGTTGTCGATGCTTCGATGAGGATCGAAAGGCATATCGTAAGCATCTAAAGGATGCGACATGGCTACTTGCATTATGCTTGCCTCGATGTCACCAGAGCTGCAGTAGCGAGACGAGTCCATGGATGCTCACACTATAGTATTTCATCTTAGGGAGCTGTTTGATGAGCAAGCTCGATGCGAAAGGTTCAAGACCTCAAGGCTTCTCTTCACCATTAAAGATGGCTCGGGGACATCTGCCATGCAAGATGCCCTCAAGATGAATGGCTATATTGAGAGATTGGCCGTCTTAGGTTTTGTAATGGATTATGAGTTAAGTATAGACTTAATTCTGGTTGGATTGTCCGAGAGTTATTCACAGTTCGTGTTAAACTATCGGATGAACCAAATATCCACAACAATACCGAGTTGATCAATCTGCTTTCAAGATAAATGAAAGAGCTATCAAGAATGATAGCAAGCAAGTGCTAATGGTCGTTGCTTCTTCTTCTGGTTCAAAGAAGAAAAAGAACCTAAAGAAGAAAAAGGCCAAGAAACCAAAGGGAAGCGCCATCAAGAAGAAGACCAAAGAAGCGGCCCCGAAAGGAACTTGCTTCCATTGTGGTAAAGATGGCCATTGGAGGCGCAATTGCAAAGTCTATTGGAGTCACTGAAGCGTAAGAAGGCATCGATGCCTCAACTACTTCGGTATGTATGTCATTGAGGTTAATCTTTGCTTCGATCACAACATTTGGGTATTTGATATTGGTTGTGGCTCACACATATGTAATGATATGCAGGGCCTAAGGGACGACGGCTCATGAAGGGAGAAGTAGACCTGCGTGTTGGAAATGGAGCAAGAGTTGCTGCATTAGCCGTAGGAACCTATGTTTTGTCTCTCCCTACTTTGGGCTTGTACTCGAATTGGATGATTGTTATTTTGTACCCGTTTGACAAAGAACATATTATGCTGCTCTTGTTTAAATAAATTTGGTGTCCATTTGAATTTTAATAGCAATGGTTGTTCTATTAATTCTAATGGAATGCTTTATGGTACTGGTACATTATGCAATGGAATTTACATATTAGATATGTCTCATCCAATTATGAATGTCAATGACACCAAACGGCATAAAAGAGATAATTTAAAGTCAACTTACTTATGGCATTGTCGGCTTGGCCATATAAATGAGACACACATCGCTAAACTCCATAACAGTGGCAGTTTAGGGTCATTTGATTATGAATCATATGACACATGCGAATCTTGTTTATTAGGCAAGATGACTAAGTTACCCTTCAAGGGAAAGGGTGAACGAGCGACTGGAGTATTAGACCTAATACATTCAGATGTATGCGGTCCGATGTCCATCCATGCTATAAGTGGTTGTCGTTACTTCATTACCTTTATCGATGATTATTCTCGATATGGGTACTTGTATCTGATGAGATACAAATCTGAAGCGTTTGAAAAGTTCAAACAATTCAGAAATGAAGTAGAAAACCAGCTTGGTAAAAGTATCAAGGCATTACGATCCGATCGTGGTTGAGAATACTTAGACCAACAGTTTCTGGATTATCTCAGAGATAATGGCATTTTATCTCAGTGGACTCCTCCTTACACACCACAGCATAATGGTGTTGCTGAAAGGAGAAATCGAACCTTGTTGGACATGGTACAATCAATGATGGGTTTCGCAAAGTTACCAAAATCATTTTGGGGGTATGCGCTAGAGACAACTGTTTACTTGTTAAACAGAGTTCCCTCTAAGACAGTTGATGTTACTCCATATGAGATGTGGATTAACAGAAAACCTTATCTTTCTCATTTGAAAGTTTGGGGTTGTCCTGCTTACGTGAAGCGGATTCAGTCAGATAAGCTTGAAGCAAAATCTGACAAGTGTTTGTGTGTAGGATATCCTAAAGAGACCATGGGATATCAATTCTACCTTGCTGAGGAACAAAAGGTGTTTGTTTCAAAGCATGCTGTCTTCTTAGAGAAAGAGTTTCTTCTGCAAGAAGACAGTGGGAGCAAAGTTGAACTTGAAGAAGTTCAAGATGCTCAAACAAACACAGATCAACTGCCTGAACCTGAGACTGTCACTCATTCAGATGAAGTAACAGTTCAACCTTCTACTACACGAAGTTAAAGTGGGTCAAGTAGGATACGACCGTTCCCGAGAGATATGGATTTCGTAAGTGAGCGTAATGACGTATTGTTCATAGAAGATGATGAGCCCGCTACCTATAAAGAGGTTCTGAAAAGTTCAGAGTCTGAAAAATGGCTTTGTGCCATGAAAGCTGAAATGGATTCCATGTACCAAAACCAAGTATGGACTTTGGTTGATGCACCTGAAGGGATAAAACCTGTAGGGTGCAAATGGGTTTTTAAGAAGAAAACCGACGTGGATGGTAATGTGATTACTTATAAAGCAAGGCTTGTGGCCAAGGGATTTCGTCAGAGACAAGGAGTTGACTATGACGAGACCTTCAGCCCCGTAGCAATGCTTAAATCCATTCGGATACTCCTAGCCATTGCCGCTCATTATGATTATGAGATATGGCAAATGGATGTTAAGACAGCTTTCCTTAATGGAAATCTGGCCGAGGATGTGTACATGACACAACCAGAAGGCTTCACTTCCATCGATGACGAAAAGGTATGCAAGCTTCAGAAATCTATTTATGGATTGAAGCAAGCATCCAGGAGTTGGAACATCCGTTTTGATGAGTCAATCAAAGAGTTTGGTTTCTCATAAAATCCGGATGAATACTGTGTGTATAAGAAGGTTAATGGGACTGCAATCGTATTCCTTGTGCTATGTGTGGATGACATACTGTTACTGGGAAACGATGTTTCTATGTTGCAATCAGTTAAAATTTGGTTGTCCAAACAATTTGCGATGAAAGGCCTTGGTGAAGCAACTTATATCCTCGGGATAAGAATCTATAGAGATAGATCAAAAAGGTTGCTTGGTCTTTCACAATCATCGTACATAGACAAGATGCTAAAGAGGTTTAGCATGGAGCAATCCAAGAGAGGGTTTCTTCCCATGTCTCATGGGATAACACTCTCGAAATCTATGTGTCCTAAGACACAAGATGAGAGGATGCGCATGGATCGATCCCGTGCGTCTGCAGTAGGATCGATCATGTATGCTATGTTATGTCGAGGCCCGATGTATCGTATGCTCACGAGTGTCACGGCGGATACCAATCGGATCTGGTGAGGGTCATCGGGTGGTCATCGAGAATATCCTCAAGTACTTGCAAAGGACTAAGGATGTTTTCTTGATATATGGAGATGGAAATCTCAAGTGGCGAGCATCTGGATGCCGTTTTCAATCGATAAGGATGATTCAAAATCCCAACGAGTTATGTTTTCACATCGAAGCGGCAGAAAGCGGTCATTGGAAGAGTTCCAAACAAGAGACGACTGCTGATTCGACGACCGAGGCAGAGTACATTGCTGCATCAGAGGCAGCAAAGGAAGCTGTTTAGATCAAGAAGTTCATCACTGAACTTGGTGTGGTTCCTAGCTATGATGGGCCAATACAGTTGTATTGTGACAACAATGGGGCTATTGCTCAGGCAAAGGAACCAAGGTCTCACCAACGATCTAAACACGTACTCCGCAGATATCATCTGATTCGAGAGATCATTGCCAGAGGTGATGTCGCGATCGAGAGAATACCCACAGAGCAGAACATTGCTGATCCGTTGACGAAGCCATTGTCACAGAAGAGTTTTGATTCTCATGTACTCACTTATGGTATTAGATACCAAGGCGATTGGCTTTAGGTCAAGTGGGAGATTTGTAGGTGTAAGTCGACTTGTATTGAGATGTAAGTCGACTTATACCAGTTCGGTACTAATAAGTCGACTTGTATACCCGTAAGTCGACTTATGCATGTCTGATCATCGTGAGATTGTTAGAGTAGTGCCCTAAAGGCAATCCCTTTAGCGCTTTTTGTTCATAGTCATGTACAGACTTTATGAATAAATAAAGAAAGGCATGTTTCATTTATTTGATATTCTTTATGAATTGATATTGATCTTTAATCAAATTAATGAAGTCCATGATATATGACAAGCATGAAGGAAATTATGATTTGATCATAATCACGAGATTCCTATCATGTGCAATTATGTCAAGATATCTAAATTCTCCTAGTCATAGGATTAATGAGATGGACATCATTAATCCCACGCACTAGCATATGTCATACTCCTTGATTGGATCAAGCAGTGGATCTCAGAAACTGTAAATATGAGATATTTAGAGTTGACATATGGATGCTTACTAAGGGTAGTAAGTACATTGGATGACCTGCCATGAGATCATCACATGGATGTCCTATTCAAATGTCGCGATAATCTCATCATAGCAATGGTGCAAGTATCCTTAGACTTGAGGTACTCGAGGATATCTTGAATCTTGATTTTGTGCTTGACTCCATTCCTTGTTGCCTTTCGGAGGTTACTCATAGGGTGGTGCTTGGAGTGCGCTTTGAGGTATTGAAGGTAATTGAGTAGCCAATAAAGGATTCACCACTTACGTGATAGCGGAAGAGATACCTGACCTCTTCGTCAGGATCATTACTTTAAGTCTCGGCGGAGCATAAATATGTCATGAAGAGTGTCTTCATGGACATATAAAGTAATGAGTCCTAAGGCAGAACTGATATCACTTAGGCTAGACTTAGTCTAGTAAGAGTTGACACTTTGACCATACTCATAACCAAGTGGGGTATAGGATGATGAAAGGACGAATTGCACAAGAATTGTCATGGAAGGGTTAAATGATCCGGTTCGTGATGAATTCATCAAACCAATTACTTTCCGGTCAATTGGGGTCATGATGTGTTGTTAGGCGCCGCTCATGACTTGCTCAGATTAATTGTTAATCTAAGTGGCCAACATAACCGGAACCTAAAGGGTCACACGATAAGAGTGTTTCAGAGAATCAGTAAAATAGTATTGGACCGAGTTCCAATTATGGAGAGCATTAGATTAAATGGATCCCGATGAGATTGGGATATGTCCCATGAGATCGCGACATCAATATTGCTAAGAAAGGTTTAGAAGTCGTTTTGATCTGCAAGGGGCGGTGAGGTAGGTAGGATCGATCCCAGTGTGACTGGACTACTTCAGCAATATATATACATATATATATGATTAATTAATTAAATAATTAATTAATATATATATATATATGTGTAAAACGTGGATGGAGGAGAGGAAGCAAAGAAGCTTCTTTTGGAAGCCTTGTCATCATGCTTAGTCATTAAGTAATTAATGACTAAAAGACAAAAGATGAGTGATGAAAGAAGATGATACTCGTAGATGATGGTGAGGAGGTTTAAAAAAGTGTTTTAAACCTAAGTGAAAGAGAGCTTCATCGTGGGTTGAGAAAAGAAGATAGAAAAGTGTTTTCAAAGGTTCTTTTACTCTTCTCCAACGATCTCTTCATCATCTCCAAGCTTCATCCCTTCTCTCCATCGATTTCTTAAGCTCTCCAGAGACGGAGGTAGGTCTAGCAGCCTTTACTTTGTTCTAGCTATTCCGGGTCAAAGGGTTTGTCCTGTTAGGTTTCGATCTCTGCGTGGATACCTTTAGAGATAGTCTCTATTGGCTATTTAGGTTTGAATCTTCATACCGACACATAGATCCTGGCCTTCGGAAGGTCCGTGAACAAAATTTTGTTTTACTTTTTGGTACATGTGATGTACCTCCCGGGATTTTCCTACACGTATACAATATCACATTCATTCTCACTACTGCTTGTCTCTAAGTCATGCAAATCATCATTCAAGCGTTGAGCGGAATTCACCACAACATTATTTATTACATCAAAAGCAATATTAGTCTGATCTAAAACTCTAAGGAACATTCCTCGAGTTCCACTCGAACATCAGAAGACTCCTCAACATCATCTGCATCTTCTTCACCACCATGCAATGGGATGTCATACGCACGTCTAACTTCACATTCTTGAACAATCCGCCAATTTGAACTAAGTACCAAATCTTCCACTAAAAAATTTTGCTTTGCTTGGTTTGCCAAAACAAATGGGTCATCCTTAAACCAAAACTTTGTAACGTTGATGCTTTTAAGAATGCCGTTGACCCTCATATTCGTATTCCCAAGATCGTACCATTTGCATTTGAAAAGCACAACACTTTTACCTCTAACATATTCAAGCCTTATAATATCTGTCAGCATCTTATAAAATGTTATATTATCTTCCCCATAATTTCCTAACACTGCAACACCACTGTTTTGTGTAATCCTTCGCACATCACGGGCTTCAGTGCGAAATCGCATGCCATTTGTATTGCATACAGTATACTTTTGTACCAAGCCATGAGGTTCACATGCCAATGCATACAACGACTTAAACATATGTCCTTCATGGGAGCTAGTTAATGTCGTCATCTATAACAAGAAATGAAAATTAGTTAATTATATATAATTATTAGTTAAGCCCACGAACAAACTTTCTTCTCACCCGATGCTTTAACCATGAAGCAAATTGTTCTCTATGTCTCCTATCAACATGCAATGGACTTTGTTGCCTCAGTTCATCCATGTGCCCACTATGGGTCATCATAAAGTCAATCAATATTATATGTGTTGGATCGGAAAAAAAAACATGCTTAGTATGGAGAAACGATAGATTTCAAAACTTTTTAAGAAATCATCTTGCAGCGGAAGCAATATATCCAAATCAACATGCTAATCCATACATGATATGGTATAAGGATAATAAAACTAAGAACAAGATAAAAGGAATTACTGACTCCTTCGCTACAGCTTTAAATCCTCGCTGCGCTATCCTCTCCTTCTTATATCCAAATCCTTTGCCTTTGAGTCTTTTCCTTTAGCAATCTATCTTCTTCCTTGTTGTAGTATCCTCAACCAATTAGATTTACCACTTGTTTTTCAAAGAAAACTAGGTTAACAAAATCCTTTGGTGGGAAAGGAGAAGAAATATTTGGAGGAGATTTTCTTAGAAGAAGAAGAACCAAAATTGAAACTCTTTCAATTCTTTCACTTAGGAATTTCGGTTCTACCTTGCATGAAAGGAGAGAATGTCTAAAAACCATGCAAGAACCCTTTCTTACATCTCAATTTCGAAATATGCATGAATGGAAAGAGTGAGATGTAAGTGATAAGTCGACTTGTACCATGTGTAAGTCGACTTACACATGTTCGGTACCGATAAGTCGACTTGTTCATTCGATAAGTCGACTTGTTCAAGGTCGGTACTATTTATTTGTGCCCTAAAGGCAATCCCTTTAGCTGCTTTTATTCACAAATGTATGCGCATGAATGAATAAATAAAGAAAAGGCATTATTCATTAATTTGATATTCATAAACATTGTTTATGAATTGATTTGATCTTTAATCAAATTAATGAAGTCCATGATATATGACATAGCATGAAGGAAATTATGATGTGATCATACTACTGAGGTTCCTATCATGTGCAATTATGTCAAGATCTAAATTCTCCTAGTCATAGGATTAATGAGACCGACATCATTAATCCGGATAGACTAGCACATGTCATATTCCTTGATTGGATCAGCAAAGGATCTCGAAACTGTAAATATGAGATATTTAGAATTGACATGTGGATGCTTACTAGCGGTAGTAAGTACATTGGATGACCCGCCATGAGATCATCACATGGATATCTTATCTAAGTGTCGTTGATAATCTCATCATAGCAATGGTGCAAGTATCCTTAGACTTGAGGTACTCGAGGATATCTTGAATCTTGATCCTGCTTTGACTCCATTCCTTGTTGCCTTCGAGGGTAACTCATAGGGTGGTGCTTGGGTACAACTTGAGGTATTCAAGATAATTGAGTAGCCAATAAAGGATTCACCACTTTTAGATTAGCGTAAGAGATACCCATGGCCTCTTGTCGGATCATTACTAAGGTGGCGGCATGTATGTCATGAAGAGTGTCTTCATTGACATATAAAGTAATGAGTCCCGTGACGAGAACCGATATCACTGGGCTAGACTCGCCTAGTGAGAGTTGACACTTTGACCATACTCATAACCAAGTGGGGTATAGGATGGTGAAAGGACGAATTACAAGAATTGTACATGGAAGGGTTCGTGATCCGTTCGTGATGAATACATCAAACCGATTACTTTCCGGTCAATTGGGGTCATGATGTGTTGCTAGATACCGCTCATGACTTGCTCAGATTAATTGTTAATCTAAGTGGCCAACATAACCGGAAACCTAAAGGGTCACACGATAAGAGTGTTTCAGAGAATCAAAATAGTATTGGACGAGTTCCAATTATGGAGAGCATTAGGATTAAATGGATCCCGATGAGATTGGGATATGTCCCATGAGATCGCGACATCAATATTGCTAAGAAAGGTTTCCTGAGTCTGTTTTGACCTGGGGCCTATAGGACCAATTCCCAGTTGGACTGGACCTTAGCATTTATATTCTAATTAATTAATTAAGTAAATTAATTAATTAATAAATATATATATATGGACATACACGTGGAAGGAGGAGGAGAGGAAGCTTTATCTTTAAGTTTAACTTTATATATATATATATATATATATATCTATATAAAGAGGAAAACGTGGACAAGCTTCCACCATAAGTTTTCTACATGTCTTTTAAAGAGTTAAAAGACATAGAAAAGAGATAGATGTATGTGGATGGCCGACGGTTTTGAAAGGGAGAAGATAGAAGACTTAAAAGGTTAGGTTTTCTAAAGGTTGAAAAGGTTTCAACTCTTCTTCTCCATGGCCATCATCGTTATTTTTCTTCTCCAAGCACATGGTCCAACGTTTCCTTAAGCTCTCCAGGACAGAGGTAGGCTCTAGCAGGCTTTAATCTGTTCTAGCTATTCCCGGGTAAAAGGGGTTTGATTCGGTTAGATTTTCTGATCTCTGCGTGGATCACCTTTAGAGATAGTCTCTTTTGGCTATTTAGGTTGATGTATTCATACGGATACCTGGATCCTGGGATTCGGGAAAGTCCTGGGAACAAAAATTTTGTTTTCCGCTGCCGGTACATGTGATGTACCTCCCGAGATTTTCCTACATGAGAGGCATCCAATGCATCACTTCTTACATTAATCACTCATCAAATAGCCAATAAATGAGACTTACTTCATTTATCTTTAAAATGGCTATTTGAAAAGACCATAACCTATAATTGAATACCCATTTCGATTTTGGCAAGAAGAAAGAAGGAAGATGGTCCATCTAATGCACATCTTTCATCTTTAATCTAATGAATGCAAATAGGTTACATGCCAACATTAAAAGCCAACCATTAAACCATTTAATGGTAAGTTCATAACTCCATTTAATAATGATGAACCATAATAAAGACCATCTTTTTTTAGTATTTTAATGTCAAATGTGTGATTACACATCTAACCTAAAACAATTTCGAAATTGCTTCTTCTCCATTTTTTTTAAAAAATTGTTTTAATATAATTAATCTAATCAATTACATTAAACCAAAACAAGCCCATTTCTAAATGAACATATGGGCTTCCAATTAACCATTAATTAGTATAAGCCCATCATTCAATTATGGACTTCTAAAGCCTCCAAACTACTTCTTACTTAGCTTGATAACCTTCCTTAAAGCCAAGTGGAGAATCTTATTGGACTTTGATAATTCAAGCTCCAATAAGCCCAGAAATAATTCAATCTCATTGGAATTAATTCTAGCTTATTAACTAAATGTCATTCCACTAAAGACAATTAGTTGAACTCTTGAATTATTAAATATTATGAGAATATGTCCAATTGCAAACCCTATTTAAAACCTTATTATAGCCATCCGCACAATAAAGGGTAAAATTACCATTTTGCCCTTATGTTGGTTTTTCCTTCTAGATCTCTCATTTTTCTTTATATGGTGATTAACACATAAGATCTCATCTTAGTGTTAAGACTTGATGGGTAGCTAGTCCATCAAACTATCGGCGCCAGCTTAATCACCAAATCTCCTTAAAACATCTGTAAGAGATGATAACACTATAAACTCTTTATTTGAGTGAATGTTCACGATACATGTTTCAATTAATAATTCCAACATGCAGACATCGGATTAATACCTGTAAAAATCCATTACGATCATATCAAGAATTATAATGAAACACATATGAGTTCACCACTCATCAAGATTGTGGTTCATAATAGCGAATGCTTAAGTTGTATGTTTTAAGATTAAAGTAACGACCCACTTTATTCTTGAAAACATACTTGATTCTAGATTCATTTAATAGTGCCATTATCGATAGTCTACTACTATCATGATATGAAACTCATCATTCCCTTTAAGTAAACTCCTTTACTTATATGGAGATAAATCGCAACACTACAGTCTAAACCATAATCAAACGACCAACTTGATTATTCAACTGTGAATCAATTAATTCAGGTTCTAATAATATACATGTTTCCCATACATCTCTATGTATATGTATATTACTTACAAATGAATTTTGGTACCTTATGACTAGATATATAATGCTCATACCGATAAAACCAAACTTTTTGTTTTATTAATAATAAATATTTTCATTACAAAATCAGAATCAAGAAGATAAAGTTACATGTAAATACACTTGCTTTCTAGGGCACTATATTTACATAACTCCAACAATCTCCCACTTGCCCGAAAGCAAGTTTGACATATCCTTCATTCCCATCCCTTCTAGGTGACCCTCAAAGCTCTTTTGAGTCAATGTCTTTGTGAACGGATCAGCAAGGTTTTGCTCTGTAGGAATCTTTACCACATCCACTTCTCCACGTTGTATTATCTCCCTTATGAGATGATACTTTCGCTCAATGTGTTTGGCAGCTTTGTGGTTTCAAGGTTCTTTAGAATTAGCCACTGCTCCACTATTATCACAATAAAGTGTAATGGTTTTTTCTGCCTCTGGAACTACCTCCAAATCATTTAGGAACTTCTGGAGCCAGATCGCTTCCTTTCACGCTTCACAAGCAAGAACATACTCAGCCTCCATAGTCGAATCAGCAATACAAGATTGCTTGACACTCCTCCAAACTATGGCTCCACCTCCTAAAGTAAATATAGAACCAGAAGTTGATTTCCTTGAATCAACATCTGATTGGAAATCAAAATCCGTATATCCTGTCGAAATAAGATTACTTCCAGAGTAAACAAGCATTAAGTTCTTCGTCCTATGAAGATACTTAAGTATACACTTAACCGCAGTCCAATGTTCCATTCTCGATTGGATCAAATCGCTACTACCCCATCAAGTAATGTATATCCGGTCTAGTGCACAACATTGCATACATCAAACTACCAACTGCTGAAGCATATGGAATGTTACGCATGCGTTCAACCTCCTCTTGGGTTTTAGGTGCTTGTTCCTTTGAAAGTTTGATTCCATGTCTAGTAGGAGTGAAACCCCTCTTGGAATCTTGCATGGCAAACTTATTGAGCATATTCTCAATGTAGGTTAGTTGAGACAAAACTATCTTCTTGTTCTTACGATCCCTTATAAGTTTGATCCTAGAACATAGGTAGCCTCTCCAAATCCTTCATTGAAAATCGCTCATTCACCATCCTTAACCGCAGATAACATTCCCACATCATTCCCAATGAGCGTAATGTCATCAACATACTGTGATTAGGAAAGTAACCTTACCTTCTTGTATTCTTTTGTAAACACAAGGCTCATCTAGGTTTTGATGAACCCATAGGTTTTGATAGCCTTATCAAACCTAATGTTCCAAGACCTAGATGCTTGCTTAAGTCCATAAATGGACCTTTGCAACTTACAAACCTTATGCTCATTACCTAACTCAATGAATCCTTCCGTTGGGCCATATAAATGGTATCCTCAAGATCTCCATTCAGAAATGCGGTCTTGACATCCATTTGCCATATTTCATAATCGAAATAGTCTGCTATGGCCAAAAGAATCTTGATGGACTTAAGCATGGCAACCGGAGAAAAGTCTCCTCGTAGTCTATACCCTCCTTTTGAGTATAGCCTTTAGCTACCAATCTAGCTTTAAAGGTCTCTACCTTTCCATCCGATCCCTTTTCCTTTGTAGATCCATTTACACCTATGGTTTTAGACACGTGGTAGATCTACAAGGACCTGCACTTTCATTAGTATACATAGAATCTATTTCCATTCCAATGCCTTGAGCCATTTTCTGTATCAACATCATTAATAGCCCGTATACGTGCGAGATCTGTTTCTTCTTGGTCCGAGATGGCAATTAAGCCTTCTCCTAAACCCAGATACCTATCTGGTTGTCTCACAACCTCCCACTACATCTAGGCACATCTTGATGTTCAGTTGCAATTCGATTCAACTCTTGAATCCATTTCGACATCTTGTTCTGTCATATCCAAAACAACTCTTGGTTTGGATGAAATTGCTAACTCCTTTAGTACTACTTCACTTCTTCCTTTGTGATTTCTCACAAACTCTTCCTCTAAGAAGTTTGCATTTGTCGACACAAATACCTTCCTATCATGAGGATCGTAAAATAGTACCCTCGAGTTCCCGTAGGATATCCTACAAACAAACATACTTCTGACCTTGGTTCCATCTTTGTGGATTCAAGCTTTAGAATATGGGTTAGACAGCCCCAAGTCCTCAAGTGCCTCAATGAAGGCACTCGGCCAGTCCACAACTCCCTAGGTGTTTTAGGCACCGATTTGGATGGAGCAAAGTTAAGAAGATATGTTGCCGTTTTTATGGCATATCCCCAGAACGATTCTGGAAGGCTAGCATAGGACATCATTGATCTTACCATTTCCAATAGAGTTCTATTTCTCCTCTCTGCTACACCATTATGTTGAGGTGTACGAGGAGCTAAAAAATTAGAAATAATTCCATTGTCAATTAAATATTGCTGGAACTCTCCAGATAAATACTCACCACCTCGATATGATCGAAGCTGTTTTAATGGCTTGCCAAGTTGCTTCTCAGCTTCAGCTTTGAATTCTTTGAACTTTTCAAAAGATTCACTCTTTTTATGCATCAAATACAAATAGCCATGTCTTGAGTAATCATCTATAAAAGTTATGAAATATTCATAACGCCCTCTAGCTTAATACATTCATGGGCCCACACACATCAAGATGTACCATGTCCAATGTGGATTCAAATCTGCTTCCTTTAGAAGGAAATGAGGTTTTGTCATTTTCCTTCAATACAAGATTCACAGGTGGGTAATGGATCACTATCTAAGCCCATAAGGATCCCATCCTTTACTAGCCTGTCAAGTCTTTTCTGATTGATATGACCCATCCTTAGATGCCACAGATACTTTGAATTAATGCTAGAGATATTGGATTGTCTTGGTTTTATCAATTACGTGGTGTTTAGTGAGCCTTTCATAGGTTCTATAAAAACAATCCTGTTTAATTATCGCTTCACAAATAAAATCCTTATTCTCATATATTGAAACAACCTTTTCAAAATATAAGGAATAGCCAGATTTTATTAGACAAAAAACAGAAATCATGTTCCTTACAATCATTGACATGGAATAAACATCTTCCAAATATAACCTATGACCACTAGGAAAGTCCAAGATAACTACTCCCACTAATTACTCTGAAACATAGGAACCATCTGCTATCTTAACTTGAAACCGGCCTTTAGGAAGTCTTTTCCTTTGCTAGAACCCTACGAAAGAATTACAAACATGGTTAGTGGCTCCTAATCTAATATCCAAGAAGTAGAAAATCGCCACATTTCTAGTTCCTAACAAACTTAGGAAGCCCATACCTTGTTTGCTTTGAGGGACTCTAGGTAGATCGGACAGTTTCTTTTCGATGGCCCATCTCATCACAAAGGAAACACTTTCCTTTGATGTTCTCTTTGGCCTTCTTTTCATGGGTTTGGCCTTGACCCTATTTGGGCCTTCTTTTCATTAGACCCTTCTTCTTTTCCTTGCCCTTACCCTTGGTTTAGAAGAAGAAGCTACATTAGCTTCGGCCCATGAGCCTTAATATTCAATATTTCCTCCGTGCTCTGTAGGTATTCATCAACTCACTCGAGGTGTAATCCTTGCTTTGTTGAGCTCATAGTCCACTTAAACCGCTGAAAAGAAGAGTTTAAGCTATTGATGATCATAATCATCTGCGTGTCCGCATCCATATCCGCCTAAGCATCTCAAATTCAAAGGACCGCAGAGATTACCTTCATCATGTAATCCCGCACCGGTTCACCTGTGTTTCGCTCGAGATTATGAAAGGTTTGGATAGCTTTCACTCTTGCAGACCTAGTCCTCACACCAAACATCTCATGTAGGTGATGGACCATTACCTAGCAGTTTTCATACAAGCAATTTGCTTTTACAACATCTCACGATGAAGCTTTAATATAACACTTAGTAGTCTTGTCAGCATTCTGCCAACGCTCATGTTACTTGCTCAGGAGTTGCATCTCCACTTAGAGGTGTAGGCTCATTTTCAGTTAACACCCATGAAATACATTCATATTGAAGAACAATGTCAAGGTTACGTCTCCATTCATTAAACTTGTCTCCATTTTCCAATTTGTTATTAGTCAAGAGCAGGGTGAGTGGATTCATTTTGTGGTTGATTATGTCTGAAAATATAAATTATTAAAACATGAGCATACTAGTCAACAATTTATGGAACTTTGTATAAAATCATGATGCATGTATGCATGATGATAGATTTAACAAAACTTAAAAATTAAAACATTATACTGACGGTTATTTTCTTATCTATAATGACTAAGTGACGGTGGGCCATCTTATCTATTAAAAGAAAAACTGGACCCTCCCACTCAAAAACTACCAAGCATCTCATGCTCGATATTTTAAAGCGTCTTAATTTGGTCCATACTTTTACCAACAGAGCTACGATGGGCGCTTATGTAGGAAAATCCGGGGTGGGCATCACATGCCCAGGTGCGGAATTAAAAAATTTAAGTCCCGGACATTCCCAAAGCCGGGATCCATGTGTATGTACAAACAATCAAACCATAACGACGAAAGGAGACCGTCTCTAATTCAGATCCACGCAGAGGTCGGAAAACCTAACCGGACAAACTCTTTGACCCGGAATAGCTAGACTAAAGAAAGAGTGCTAGCTCTTACCTTAGCCTTGGAGAGCAAATGAGATGAGCTTGGTGGAGCCTTGGAGAAGTAGAAGCCAAGTTTGAGAGGAAGAGATGAAGGAGATGAAACAACTTTCAAATGCTTAACAATTTAAGCAACTTCGGTTCTTCCTTCCAAAACCGTGCAAGCTTCCTTTCTTTGCTTCTTCTATGTATTTTCAACACTTAAACACATATATATGCTTTGGTGATGGAGCTTCCACGATAAGACATGAAATATGTCTTAAATTGCTAAATCATCATTAACTTTGACTTTTCAAAGTTAACTTTTCTTCTCCATTCAAGTCTCCACGAAAATGACTTTATATATTTATATATTAATTAATTATTTACTTAATTAATTAATATATATAATTGCTAAAGTGGTCCACCAAACTGGGTTTGGTCCTACCGCCTATCTAGGCCCCATGGCGAAAAATCACCGGAAGCGGTTTTCAAGAATGTCGATGTCGCGATCTCATCGGGACATATCCCAATCTCATCGGGATTCATTTAATCCTATTGCTCTCCGGATATCGGATCTACGTCCAAACTATTTCTGATTCTCAGAGTCACTCTAATCGTGTGACCCATTAGGTTCCGGTTATGTTGGCCACTTAGATTAACACTTAATCTAAGCAAGTCATGAGCGGTATCTAGCAACACATCATGACCCCAATTGACCGGAAAGTAATTGGTTTGACTAATGAAACCATATCACGAACCCTTCCATAGACAATTACTGTGCAATTCGTCCTTTCACCATGCTATACCCCACTTGGTTTGAGTATGGGCAATGTGTCATCTCTTACTAGACCGATTAAATCAAATCTAGTCCAAGTGTAATCAGATCTCGTCCTAGGACTCATTACTTTATATGTCCATGAAGACCATCTTCATGACATATGTATGCTCCGGCGCCAGAGACTTCAAAGTAATGATCCTGATAAGAGGCCATGGGTATCTCTTCTACTATAATGTATGGTGAATCCTCTATTGGCTACTCAATTACCTTGAATACCTCAAGTGCACTCCAATCACCACCCTATGAGCGACCTCCGAAAGGCAACAAGGAATGGAGTCAAAGTACGCAGAATCAAGATGCAAGATATCCTTGAGTACCTCAAGTCTAAGGATACTTGCACCATTGCTATGATGAGATTATCACCGACATTTGTATAGGACATCCATGTGATGATCTCATAGCAGTCATCCAATGTACTTACTACCACTAGTAAGCATCCACATGTCAAATCTAAATATCTCAATATTTACGGTTTTACGAGATCCACCGCTTGATCCAATCAAGGAGTTTGACATGTGTTAGTCTATCCGGATTAACGATGTCCAGTCTCGTTAATCCTATGACTAGGATAATTTAGATCTTGACATAATTGCACATGATAGGAATCTCGGTAGTATGATCGCATCATAATTTCCTTCATGCTATGTCATGTATCGTGGACTTCATTAATTTGATTAAAGATCATTATCAATTCATAATAAAATGAACATCAAATAAATGAAATATGCCTTTGCTTTATTTATTCATAAAGTGCATACATGACTATGAACAAAATGCGCTAAAGGGATTGCCTTTAGGGCACTACTCTAACAATCTCCCACTTGACCTAAAGCCAATCGCCTTGGTATCTAATACCATAGCGAGTACATGAGAATCAAAATTCTTACGTGGCAATGGCTTTGTCAACGGATCAACAATATTCCGCTCTGTGAAATTCTCTATCGTGGACATCACCCAGCGCAATGATCTCCGAATCAAATGGTATCGGTAGTACGTGTTTGGACCGTTGATGAGACCTTGGTTCTTTCGCCTGCGCAATAGCTCCATTGTTGTCACAATACAACTGTATGGGTCCATCACAGCTAGGAACCACACCAAGTTCAGAAATGAACTTCTTGATCCAAACCGCTCTTTCTTTGCGTCGATGCGGCAATGTACTCTGCCTCGATCGTTGAATCGCAATCGTCTCTGTTTGGAACTCTTCCAACCGATCGCTCCGCCATTTAGTGTGAAAACATAACCTGATTGGGACTCGAGTCGCCCTTATCAGATTTGAAACGCATCTGTATGCCCGCCACTTGAAATTTCAGCTCCATATATCAAGAAAACATCCTTAGTTCTTCGCAAGTACTTTAGGATATTCTTGACAGCCACCTAGTGACCCTCACCAGGATCCGATTGGTATCTACTCGTAACACTTAGAGCATATGATACATCGGGTCTCGTACATAGCATAAGCGTATATAATAGATCCTATTGCGACGCATACGGATCAAATTCATACGCATCCTCTCGTCACGTGTCCGAGGACACATAGACTTCGAGTGTTATCCATGGGTAATGGGAAGAAACCCTCTCTTGGATTGCTCCATGCTAAACCTCTTTAGCACCTTGTCTATGTCGTTGACCGTGAAAGACCAAGCAACCTCTTGATCTATCTCTATAAATCTTAATCCCAAGGATATAAGTTGCTTCTCCAAGGTCTTTCATGGCAAATTGTTTGGACAACCAAATTTTCTTGATTGCGACATTGAGACATCGTTTCCTAGTAACAATATGTCATCTACATATAACACAAGGAATACGATTGCGCTTCCATTCACCTTCTTGTACACGGTGTTCATCCGGATTTTGTGAGAAACCAAACTCTTTGATTGTCTCATCAAAACGGATATTCCAACTCTGGATGCTTGCTTCAATCCATAAATGGATTTCAAGCTTGCATACCTTTTCGCCATCAACGGAAATGAAGCCCTCAGTCAGGTCATGTACACATCCTCACCCAGATTTCCATTCGGAAAGTCGTCTTCACATCCATTTGCCATATCTCATAATCATAATGAGCGGCAATGGCTAGAGTATCCTAATGGATTTAAGCATTGCTCTTGGATCAAGGTCTCGTCATAGTCAACTCCTTGTCTTTGATTTAAAGCCTTTAGCCACAAGCCTCGCTTTATAGGTAATCACATTACCATCCATGTCGGTTTTCTTCTTGAAAACCTATTTGCACCCTATAGGTTTTATCCCTTCAGGTGCATCAACCAAAGACCATACTTGGTTTTCATACATGGAATCCATTTCAGATTTCATGGCACGAAGCCATTTTTCAGACTCTGAACTCTTCAGAACCTCTTCATAGGTGGTAGGCTCATCATCCTCTATGAGCAATACGTCATTCTGTTCACTCACGAGAAATCCATATCTCTCGGGAAGGCGTATCCTACTTGACCTACAATTTCGTGTGAAGTGGAAGGTTGATCGTTACCTCATCCGTATGAGATACAGTTTGAGTTCAGCGATTGATACGTATGCGTCCGAGCATCTTGAACTTCTTCAAGTTCAACTTTGCTCCCACCGTCCTCTTTAAAAGAAACTCTTTCTCTAAAGACAGCATGCATCAAACAAACACCTTTTGTTCCTCAAAGAAAGTAGAATTGATATCCTCTTGTTTCTTTAGGATATCCTACGAACAAACATTTGTCGATTTTGCTTCCACTTATCTTATCGTGTCCGCTTCACATAAGCGGACAACCCCATACTTTCAAATAAGAAAGATAAGGTTTCTTGTTAGTCCACATCTCATATGGAGTAACATCAAGCGCTTTGATGGAACTCGCTTAACAAGTAAACAAATTGTCTCAAGTGCATATCCCCAAAAGGATTTTGGTAATCGTAAAGCCCATCATAGATCGAACCATGTCCAACAAGGTTCGATTTCTCCTTCTGCCACACCATTATGTCTGTGGTGTGTAAGGAGGAGTCCACCGAGATAAAATCCCATTATCTCTCGAGATAATCCAAAACTCTTGGTCTAAGTATTCACCACCACGATCGGATCGTAATGTTTTGATACTTTTACCAAGTTGTTTTTCTACTTCATTCTGAATTGTTTGAACTTTTCAAACGCTTGATTTGTATCTCATCGATACAAGTACCCATATCGAGAATAATCATCGATAAAGGTAATGAAGTAACGCAACCACTTACGGCATGGATGGACATCGGACCACATACATCCGAATGTATTAGATCTAATAATCCAGTCGCTCGTTCACCCTTTCCCTTAAAAGGTAACTTAGTCATCTTGCCTAACAAACAAGATTCACATATGTCATATGATTCATAATCAAATGACCCTAAACTTCCACTCTTGTGGAGCTTAGCGATGCGTCTCTCATTTATATGGCCAAGGGCGACAATGCCATAAGTAAGTTGATTTTAAATTATCTCTTTTATGTCTTTTAGCGTCATTGACATTCATAATCGGATGTGACATATCTAATATGTATATACCATTGCATAATGTACCAATACCATAAAGCATTCCATTTGAACTAATAGAACAACCATTGTTACCAAAAGACAAATGGAAACCACTTCTATTTAAACAAGAAATGACAATATGTTCTTTGTTAACACGGGTACAAAATAACAATCATCCAAGTTAAGTACAAGCCCACTAGGGAGTGTCAAAACATAAGTTCCTACGGCTAATGCAAAGAACTCTTGCTCCATTGCCAACACGCAGTCCATTTCTCCTTTACGAGTCGCCATCGTCCCACGAGGCCCGTGCATATCATTGCATATGTGTGAGCCACAACCGGTATCTAATACCCATATGTTATGATCAAAACAGATTAACCTCAATGACAAATATACGAAGAAGTCGAGGCATCGATGCCTTCTTCGCTTCAGCTTCTTCCAGATAGACTTTGCGATTCGCCTCCGATGACCGGTCTTACCGAATGGAAGCGGTACCTTTTGGTGCGATCTCTTTGGTCTTTTCTTGCCTTTCGCTGCACTTCCTTTCGCTTCGAGCCTTTTTCTTCTTCTGCTTTTTCTTGGAAGCAGAGGAAGAAGAATCCACCAATAAGAACGCCTTGCTATCTTGCTTGACAAATTGTTTCATTGCCTTGGCGATTGATCGGCTCGGGAATTGTGGTGGATATTTGGTTCATTCGATAGTTCAACACAAACCGTGAATAACTATCGACAAACCAACAAGAATTAAGTCTACACTTAACTCGTAATCCATCACAAAACCTAAGACGGCCAACCTCTCAATATAGCCATTCATCTTCAATGCATATTGCATCTGCAGATGAACCAGAGTCATCTTCGTTGTAAAGAGCAACCTTGAGGTCTCGAACCGTTCGGACCGAGCTTTCTCATCAAACAACTCTAAGATGAAACACAATCGTATGAGCATCCATAGACTCGTCTTTATTCGCACTCGGTGACATCGATGCAAGCATAATGCGGTGGCTATGTCACCGCCTTTTAGATGCTTACGATATGCCTTCCGATCATCATCGAAGCTCCTTCAGAAGTGGATCCGGGCGGAAAATCAAGGATGTATCCTAGATCCTCGGATCGAGAACAATTCTCGATTTCGCAGCCAATCAAGAAAATTTGGTCCAGCTTAATTTGTTTGCATCCATTAGGCGCCAAGATTCACACTAGTCGACATCTTCAATCAACCTAAACGTAGAGAGAAAGAAAGTTAGAATAGATTTAAATGTATGACCATAAGGACTTAAATGACATACATATGGCTCCACTAGTTTCAACAGTAATCCATAACCCTCATCATGAATCCAAGAAACAAAATGGCACAATGACCTAGTGGGTCGATATCCGACATTGCTAAGAATGACCTCGAGGTTAGCTCAACAAGTCACTTTAGATCAATCGGTAGGTATCGGTCATACCAATTGCATCTCGATGCAACTATCGCCGATGCTATCAATAGTTGATGTATGCACATACATTGGGTTATCAACACTTGATGCGTGTACATCGATGTACACTACCCAATTCGCCTCTGTCACGCTGACCTTGAGGTTAGCTCAACAAATCAACGCTTCTAGGAAAACCGACCCATTAATCCGAAAATCATATTTTCATGGTTTGAACATATTCAGATAGAGTGAGCTTGAGGTTAGCTCAACAACCCAACCCTATAAGAACTCGGTTCTTGCCATATTAATGGAAGGCGTTAGTTTTCATATTTTAAATTGAGGATTTTAGGTCTCATCAAATTAATCTCATCCAAGGATCATAGTCACAATGACTATATGGTGCGATTTAGGGCATTGCATCAATCACATTGAATTTATACCAAAATCACCCATCATCCCACCAAGGCATGTAATAAGTCGACTTGTTTATGTATAAGTCGATTTATGGCTCTGAATAAGTCGACTTATGCATGTAAGTCGAAGATCAGTAATCGCTAGTACTGCGAACAAGTCGACTTGTATCATTGTGCAAGTCGACTTATTCGTCTACAGTGCACCAAACAAGTCGAGTTATGAACAGATAAGTCGACTTGTTTGTGGTGCATTAGGAATTGCTATCTAATCGGCTAATTTTCAATCCATGCATTTCCAATTCACAATACCAAGTATATTATCTTTTATATTAATGTGCTAATGAAACATTTTCATTGAAACATGCATGCCATATAGTCAAACTATATGAGAAAACTTGAAACCCATTAATCCACCATTAATCACTAGATTTCCACATAATTTTAAGAATATCAAATAATCATGCTAAGTATCTCTAGGTAGGCTATACGTTATCAAGATTACTCCGCACTTGTCACAAAAATTACGACGGCCAAAATAACCAAGATAACGGAATAAGCTAACGAGACGCTAAAGTGACCTATCCGACATCCAAAATTATTGGAAACCTAAATTCAAGAATCTCATCTTGGCATGCATGCCACATCAACATAACACATTTTAATCACTATAAAATGACCCAAGGCATTGGAAATCAGAAATACATAACCAATCATTCCAAACAAAACAGCCCCAGCATGTTTCTCAAAACTGCCAAGCTCTGCCTTTTGCTCAAAATGATCATTGAAACAATTTCAATAAATGCTGAGAAAATTACTGAGATTAAAACATGTTCCTAACATGATCCATGAATTTGTTTAGGATTTATTGCCCACAAAACTCATTGAACCTCAGCAATCTAGCCGATCCAGAATCTGTGTTTTCAACACAGACATTCCCAGCAGCATACAAGAAATTCGGAAATAAATAGTAAATCACCTTGAAAACCTTTTTCCTTCCACAGAGACATTCACAAACATCTTAGGAAATGTCGGTGAAAACCAATCCGAAAAACAATTTTCTAGAATTTATGCTCGAATTTACAAGCATGCCTGTTTCAGAAACAATCAACAAGACAGCATCCGAAAGTTGAGGAATTAAATAGCAAAACCATAGCTAATCAAATTAATAAATTTCGAGCTTCCACAGACATAAACTAAAACACCTTGTGAACATATCTGGGCAAGAAAATTTCGAAAACACTATATCTATACTGATTCGAAATTCAACAGAAGCAACATGCTACACAGCTCAATTCACAAAGGAACTCCGACCTAGTTATCATTTAGACTGTTTATACAACACAAGTGGCTCTGATACCACTGTAGGAAAATCCCGGGGTGGGCATCACATGCCCAGGGTGCGGAATTAAAAAATTTAAGTCCCGGGACATTCCCGAAAGCCAGGATCCATGTGTATGTACAAACAATCAAACCATAACGACCAAAGGAGACCGTCTCTAACGGTATCCACGCAGAGGTCGGAAAACCTAACCGGGACAAACTCTTTTGACCCGGGAATAGCTAGACTAAAGAAAAGAGTGCTAGCTCTTACCTTAGCCTTGGAGAGCAAATGAGATGAGCTTGGTGGAGCCTTGGAGAAGTAGAAGCCAAGTTTGAGAGGAAGAGATGAAGGAGATGAAACAACTTTCAAATGCTTAACAATTTAAGCAACTTCGGTTCTTCCCTTCCAAAAACCGTGCAAGCTTCCTTTCTTTGCTTCTTCTATGTATTTTCAACACTTAAACACATATATATGCTTTGGTGATGGAGCTTCCACGTATAAGACATGAAATATGTCTTAAATTGCTAAATCATCATTAACTTTGACTTTTCAAAGTTAACTTTTCTTCTCCATTCAAGTCTCCACCGAAAATGACTTTATATATTTATATATTAATTAATTATTTACTTAATTAATTAATATATATAATTGCTGAAGTGGTCCATCAAGCTGGGTGGTCCTCCACCGCCTCATCGCCCCGGCCGTGAAAAATCACCTAAGCGGTTTTCAGCAATGTCAATGTCGCGATCTCATCGGGACATATCCCAATCTCATCGGGATTCATTTAATCCTATTGCTCTCCAGATATCGGATCTCTGTCCGAAACTATTTTACAGATTCTCCGAGTCACTCTAATGCGTGTGACCCATTAGGTTCCCGGTTATGTTGGCCACTTAGATTAACACTTAATCTAAGCAAGTCATGAGCGGTATCTAGCAACACATCATGACCCCCAATTGACCGGAAAGTAATTGGTTTGACTAATGAAACCATATCACGAACCCTTCCATAGACAATTACCGTGCAATTCGTCCTTTCACCATGCTATACCCCACTTGGTTTGAGTATGGGCAATGTGTCATCTCTTACTAGACTGATTAAATCAAATCTAGTCCAAGTGTAATCAGATCTCGTCCTAGGACTCATTACTTTATATGTCCATGAAGACCATCTTCATGACATATGTATGTTTCGGCGCGAGACTTCAAAGTAATGATCCCGATAAGAGGCCACGGGTATCTCTTCTGCTATAATGTAAGTGGTGAATCCTCTATTGGCTACTCAATTACCTTGAATACCTCAAGTCGCACCCAATCACCACCCTATGAGCGACCTCTCGAAAGGCAACAAGGAATGGAGTCAAAGTACGTAATCAAGACTCAAGATATCCTTGAGTACCTCAAGTCTAAGGATACTTGCACCATTGCTATGATGAGATTATCACCGACATTTGTATAGGACATCCATGTGATGATCTCATAAAGAGGTCATCCAATGTACTTACTACCACTAGTAAGCATCCACATGTCAAATCTAAATATCTCAATATTTACAGTTTTACGAGATCCACCGCTTGATCCAATCAAGGAGTTTGACATGTCTAGTCTATCCGGATTAACGATGTCCAGCTCGTTAATCCTATGACTAGGATAATTTAGATATCTTGACATAATTGCACATGATAGGAATCTCAGTAGTATGATCGCATCATAATTTCCTTCATGCTATGTCATGTATCGTGGACTTCATTAATTTGATTAAAGATCATTATCAATTCATAATAAAATGAACATCAAATAAATGAAATATGCCTTTGCTTTATTTATTCATAAAGTCATACATGACTATGAACAAAATGCGCTAAAGGGATTGCCTTTAGGGCACTACTCTAACAGCTTTATTGATAAAAATGTTGAGTGTATAACCATTTGATTCATTCACTAAAGATACCTACAAATCATGCCTCGGTGGGAGGTCACATTTGCTATCATTAAGTGGACTTATCCTTAGGAGACCCAAACCATGTAAGATCTAGGATCCATGCCCTCCGATGGGGAGTAACACTTCACCACATGCAAACGGGCCATCATTTGGAGACCGTGGACTCTCACAGAGCATCCTCTCCCACTCAATCTTTTGGGCTTTAAGTTTTAAATACCATCTTGTCTAGATGCAATTTATTATCCATCCTATATTGTTTCATTATATATCTCATACATAATGAATGCATGGCAAGGCCTAGGGTTGGCAATTTTCTAAATGACATGCAATCACATAATATCACATATTACAAGCATTCATTTCTCCATTCATCACATGAACTAATAAAGCCACTTTTGATTGTCCATCCTAGAAACATAAAATAATTACAAGCCTTTTAGGCCCAAAATATGCTTCTTCATCTTGGATCTTCCTCTTGAACTCTTCGCTAACATGATCCGCCCATTCGGTAAACAAAATGTAATGGCATTTATGAAATTAGAAATTTGTCATTTTGAAAATAAAATTCCAGCACTAGATTTTAGAAAACCAAATATTTGTTTTGACAAAAATTCCAGCACTTGTTTTATTAAAACGAAACTCATTTCATGAAAATTAAACACAGCACTTAGTATTTTAGCAAAACCGAAATTGGATTCTTTGAAACAAAAAACCAGCACTTGTTTTCCAATCATAACTGAAATATGATTCATTGAAACAAAAATTCCAGCAACTTAGTTTTCACAAAACTTATGCCAAAACACAAAAGGATACACCGAAAATTTTACCTTTCCATTTCTTCAATCCATGGCTGCTCCTACTTCATCATTACACCAATTTTGAACATTACAAAATCAAATAAAATAGAAAAAAGAAACCAAGGAGGAAATATGGTGATGATAGACCACCCTCCTTGTTACAACCAAATGAAGAAATCTTACAAGATAAAATTTAACTTCTATGGACAACCAAAAGAGCAACATACACCATATATATTTCTATCACATAAAAATATGCAGTATACATAAAAAGATTTCCAACCCATGCATCCACCATATAGGAACCGAAATCATGCATGAAAAACCGTCTCTGATACCAATTGTTGGATCGGAAAAAAAAAGCATGCTTAGTATGGAGAAACGATAGATTTCAAAACTTTTTAAGAAATCATCTTGCAGCGGAAGAAATATATCCAAATCAACATGCTAATCCATACATGATATGGTATAAGGATAATAAAACCAAGAACAAGATAAAAGGAATTACCGACTCCTTTGTTACAACTTTAAATCCTCGCTGCGCTATCCTCTCCTTCTTATATCCAAATCCTTTGCCTCTGAGTCTTTTCCTTTAGCAATCTATCTTCTTCCTTGTAGTATCCTCAACCAATTAGATTTACCACTTGTTCTTCAAGGACAACTAGGTTAACAAAATCCTTTGGTGGGAAAGGAGAAGAAATATTTGGAGGAGATTTTCTTAGAAGAAGAAGAACCAAAATTGAAACTCTTTCAATTCTTTCACTTAGGAATTTCGGTTCTACCTTGCATGAAAGGAGAGAATGTCTAAAAACCATGCAAGAACCCTTTCTCACATCTCAATTTCGAAATATGCATGAATGGAAAGAGTGAGAGGCATCCAATGCATCACTTCTTACATTAATCACTCATCAAATAGCCAATAAATGAGACTTACTTCATTTATCTTTAAAATGGCTATTTGAAAAGACCATAACCTATAATTGAATACCCATTTCAGTTTTGGCAAGAAGAAAGAAGGAAGAAGGTCCATCTAATGCACATCTTTCATCTTTAATCTAATGAATGCAAATAGGTTACATGCCAATATTAAAAGCCAACCATTAAACCATTTAATGGTAAGTTCATAACTCCATTTAATAATGATGAACCATAATAAAGACTATCTTTATTTAGTATTTTAATGTCAAATTTTTGGTTACACATCTAACCTAACACAATTTCGAAATTGCTTCTTCTCTATTAAAAAAAAATTGTTTTAATATAATTAATCTAATCAATTACATTAAACCAAAAGAAGCCCATTTCTAAATGAACATTTGGGGTTCCAATTAACCATTAATTAGTATAAGCCCATCATTCAATTATGGACTTCTAAAGCCTCCAAACTACTTCTTACTTAGCTTGATAACCTTCCTTAAAGCCAAGTGGGGAATCTTATTGGACTTTGATAATTCAAGCTCCAATAAGCCCAGAAATAATTCAATCTCATTGGAATTAATTCTAGCTTATTAACTAAATGTCATTCCACTAAAGACAATTAGTTGAACTCTTGAATTATTAAATATTATGAGAATATGTCCAATTGCAAACCCTATTTAGAACCTTATTATAGCCATCCGCACAACAAAGGGTAAAATTACCGTTTTGCCCTTATGTTGGTTTTTCCTTCTAGATCTCTCATTTTACTTTATATGGTGATTAACACATAAGATCTCATCTTAGTGTTAAGACTTGATGGGTAGCTAGTCCATCAAACTATCGCGCCAGCTTAATCACCAAATCTCCTTAAAACATCTGAAGAGATGATAACACTATAAACTCTTTATTTGAGTGAATGTTCTCGATACATGTTTCAATTAATAATTCCAACATGCGAACCTTCGGATTAATACCTGTAAAAATCCATTCCGATCATATCAAGAATTATAATGAAACACATATGAGTTCACCACTCATCAAGATTGTGGTTCATAATAAGCGAATGCTTAAGTTGTATGTTTTAAGATTAAAGTAACGACCCACTTTATTCTTGAAAACATACTTGATTCCGATTCATTTAATAGTGCCATTATCGATAGTCTACTACTATCATGATATGAAACTCATCATTCCCTTTAAGTAAACTCCTTTACTTATATGGAGATAAATCGCAACACTACTGATCTAAACCATAATCAAACGACCAACTTGATTATTCAACTGTGAATCAATTAATTGATTCTAATAATATACATGTTTTCCATACATCTCTATGTATATGTATATTACTTACAAATGAATCTTGGTACCTTATGAACAGATATATAATGCTCATATAGATAAAACCAAACTCTTTTGTTTTATTAATAATAAATATTTTCATTACAAAACTGTAACTGAAGAAGATAAAGCTACATGTAAATACACTTGCTTTCTAGGGCACTATATTTACATAACTCCAACAATATGAGATATCTTAACTTTTGACATATCTTAATTTGACAAAAGGTTAAACAAACTTACTCAATCAAGGGCCTAATCTCATGACAGTTCATAAGCACATACTAATGTACAATCTCTAGCTCATTTGTAGGAAGAGCAATTGCTTTGGCAGCACCAATCGGCTTACATTGTTGAAAGAATACTGAAATGTCACTACCATTAACCATATCATTGATGGCACGTTGAAGTTGGTTTCAATTCCTTTTAAATACATTGAACAGAATGTCATGCACTCTTTAACAACATACGTTTCTGCAATTGATCCTTCTGGATGTGCTTTATTCCAAACAAATCCCTTTAGCGTACCTAAGAATCTGAACAAATGATTAACCATAAATCGATAGGCCACTATTTACTTAAATCTTTGATGTAATAAGATCAATGAAAATAATACCTCTCAATTGGATACATCCATCTGTACACAACTGGTCCACCAAGTAAGGCTTCATTTGGAAAATGAATAGCCAAATGTACCATCACATCAAAGAATGCCGATGCATATATCATTTCAAGCTTGCATAAGATTAAAGTAATCTCATGAAACATATTCTTTACCTGATCCTTATTCAGACTTCGTCTACAAATTCGGCAAAAGAAGTCCCCCAACTCTATTAAAACAACTGTCACATCTTTGTTCAAGATAGAACACGTTCCTAATGGTAGAATGCTTTGTAACAATACATGACAATCATGAGACTTAAGTCCAGTAATCTTCCTTTCATCAACATTAACACATCTAGATATATTCGATGCGTAACCATCTGGAAACTTCACCTGCTTTACAAACTCATAAAACTTCTTCTTCTCATCGGTAGTCATTGTATAGCATGCTGGAGGTTTTCTAACAATAGTTCCATCAGCTGCTCTTATCAAGTGTAATTCTTTTCGAATATTCATATCTTTCAAATCAAGCCGAGCCTTGATTGTGTCTTTGGTTTTACCTTCAACATTCATCAAAGTTCCAAGGATATTGTCACAAATATTCTTTTCTATATGCATGACATCAAGGTTATGCCTTAATCTTAACTTATGCCAATATGGTAGTTCAAAAAGAATACTTTTTTTTATTCCAATTAAACTCTCCTTCCAATCTCCTTCTCCTCTTATTGTTGGGATGCTTGCCATAACATATATTCTGCATATGATTTAATTGTTCCACCATATCATCTCCACTATTGAAGTTAGGTATAGGCCGATGATCACTCTTGCCATCAAACTTCTTGCTTTTCCTCCATGGATGATTATAAGGAAGAAAACGACGATGGCCTAAGTATCCAATCTTACTTCTTAACTTACAAGAAGGAGTGTCCTTGTTACAAACAGGACATGCCATGTAGCCTTTTGTGCTCCAGCCAGAAACAGTACCATAGGCTGGAAAGTCATTAATAGTCCACATTAAAGCTGCATGCAATCGAAAATTCTCTCCTTTTGAAACATCAAATACATCAAAACCATCCTCCCATAACTTCTTTAACTCATCTATTAGTGGTCTCATATAGACGTCAATGTCTCTATCGACCGCTTTCAGACTTGGAATAAACAACGATAGCATAAAGAATGACTCATCCATACACATCCAAGGGGGTAAATTATATGATAAGAGAACAACAGGTCACACACTATATGAAACGGAAAAATTACCATGTGGATTGAATCCATCAGTTGCTAACCCTGGTCTAACATTACGTGGTTCTCTGGCAAACTCAGGATATAGCTCATCAAAGCTCTTCCAAGCTTCTCCATCAGAAGGATGAACCATGTTGTAACTGTCACCTTTAGGCCTATCATTATGCCACGTCATTTCTTTAGCGGTCTTACTTGACATGAATAATCGTTGTAATCTAGACTGCAATGGAAAGTACCGCAATACTTTACGTGGTATCTTCTTACCCCGCCATCATTAACTCTCCATCTTGATGTTCCACATGGGACAACTTTCCAAGTCCTCATACTCTTTCCAATATAGGATACAATCGTACTTACATGCATGTATCGACACATAACCCAAGCCTAGGCTCTATAGGAATTGATTTGCTTCATAATAGGACTTCGGCAAAGATTTACCATTCGGTAATACATCCTTCAACAGAGCAAGTAACATGTCAAATGACTTATTGCTCCACTTGTTGTACACTTTCAAATGAAGCAACTTCATTAGAAAAGACAACTTTGAATAATTCGTACATCCCGGGTATAACTCTTCAGCAACTTTACTCAACAATTCATGAAAGCCACCCATAGCAGAATGTTCAATTCTTGTAGGATGACTCCTTCTGCCTTCATTAATTGGATGATCATTTACGAAAGTACCCACATCATCAAGCAAAGCTTGCATCCCATCATCCTCCTCATCGCTATCACCTTCATTAATATCAATGTCCGTCCCATCTATGTCAACATTTGCATTGTTAAGCCTTTCTTCCCTAGGCATAAATCTATATGCTGGCACTTCACCATGTAAAACCCAGCGGGTGTATGATTGGTCAATGCCGAATTGCATTAAATGTTCAAACACATTTGTTTGAGATCTCTTATAACAATTCATACAACGTGCACAAGGGCATGAAATGTCACACTCTTTGCCTTTTTTTCCAGCGACAAAATTCATAAACATCCTTACTCCATCAATATATTCACGAGAAACCCTAACACTGTTCATCCAACTCTTGTACATAGAGCAACAAATACCTATCAATTCAATCTAAGAATGAAAACATTATGTTATGTTAGTAAGCGAAGGATGAGGAAAGGTTAAATACGTACCTAAATGAAGTTGTAGAACAACTAACTGTTAACGTAGAAAAACTAATTTTTTGCTAACCTACGTATCTAAGAATTAGGCCGTTGCTCTACATATACTAATATGTATAATTTGTATTAGTATTTCATAAACTATACGGAGAACTAGGGAGAGAGCAATAAAAAAAGTCATAAAACAAATTAAGCAAAATATGACATTTCATTTCTCTTTTTATGTATGAATGCAAGATCCTTACTTTAACATAAATACAAGAAAACACCATGTGGCATCTCATATAGCAAACCTCATAGCTAAAGTATGAATGCAAACATAACAATTAACAATCGAGCAACTTTATATTATAAGTTATCATACCTGGTTCTTTTTTTCCAATGGCACCTCCAACTATCTCCTCCTCACACTTGCAACTAGTATCTGTCATCAAGCAAAAATAAGTATTTTGGTTAAGATTAGAATAAATTACATCACATTCTTTATTATTGACTATATAATAGTAAGAAGGCTAGGTTTGGTACTTATTTCATGCTTATGGAATAAGTACAAAACCTAGCCTTTTTGGAGTGCTTACTGCCACTTATATTTTTAGCATTTGGAGTGCTTACAACGACTTATATTTACAATTGTTTACATAGTTGAGCTTTCAACTTCATATGTCCTTTTAAAGTGCTGTGAAAGAAAATGGCAGATATATCTCATTCATATTGTAGTACTGAATTTGTTTATGAATGAATGCATCTTTATCTTACCATTTTTCAGTGAGGCAGCCACAGATGATTCGTTGACATACTCGATAATTTAGTGGTTTGCTAAGTATAGGAAAAATTGAAACTAAATGTCATTGGCATATATTTATACAAGTAGTTAGCAGCTATATGTAGATAGTCATTGAGTTTCTGTTAATGATGCAGTACCTAAGCCTATTTCTGCTATGCCTATCCCATTCCATTTCACATGAACTAAAGCATGTATGCTACACATATGAGATGAGGTAAAAACAATTAACATTTAAGAATTTTCAGGTAAAAGAAGCATAATTATGGGAATTATGTTTTCTTAATTTACAAAACTGCATAAATAAATGGGAATTATGTTCAATTAGAATTTTAAATTATATGTGTATACGTTTTGTACACAAGTCCAGAAGCATCACTAATCATGTTTAGTTTGCAGGGACTGTGCTATACCATCTTTCAAGCCCAATATGCTATCATAGAGAAAACATTGAAATGCATAGATCATGTTTTGAAAATATAATAGTGAAAAGAAAACCCATAAAATATGTAAAAGTTATTATAACCTATAATGTTCTGAACTATATGCTCACAACCATCTATCTGTTGATGCACCTATTTTGATTTGGTATGATGAGGTTTGAGGAAGCAGCTCAAATCAAAGGCATGTTTGCAATGAATCAATAATTTATAGTGACAATATCAGTGCCACAATTGCAAAAAGTTTGAGCATATGAAGGTAGATTATTGGGCCAAAGAAAAGCAAGAAAATTTTCCAGAAGACAGTGAAGGAATAAGTAATCTGTTTATGGCTCATTATGACTCTAAGTAAGTAATCTTGTTGTATACTGTTCTGGATAAAACTGAGTAATAATGCATCAAATGAATGTTTTCAAAATTTTTTAGCCTTTGGAGTGCTTACTGCCACTTATATTTTCAATTGTTTACCTACTTGAGTATTGAACTTCAAATTTCCTTTTAAAGTGTTTTGACAAATACCTGATTTAAACTATTTCAAAAGATTACTTAAGTTTGTTTGAAGATGATCTAGAGATTTTATTTAAAGTCCAAAATAAGATTCATGTTGAATATGCAAGGATTTAGTTATGAAAGAATACATATAAATAATCATGTAATAAGTGAGTTTCTAATTCATCCAAAAGGTATTATACATTTTATCATTAACTTGTAATGACGATTATCTACATACATATATAAATGGGAGATTAAAGTGTAAACTTTAGATTCATATTGTTGTCCAAAAGTTTATGAATGACAGTTTTTAACTAAAAGAACATGTAAGCTAATTAAGTCTAGACTTTATAGAGTCTAATTGCATTAAAATTAAAACTTGGAGGAGTTAAGAGATGTTAATTAACCACAGCTCTAATTGAAGATATGCTTAGTTGTTTAGTTAATGTGTATGTGTTCATACATCTTCCAAATAAAGATTCAATTGTATGTGTTCATACATCTTCCAAATAACGATATGCCTATTTTGTGATGAACAACAGTAAGCTATTAAAATTTCTTAGCCTAAAGACAAGCAAGCAAATTTTCCAGAAGCATTCCAAGGGTTGATGTCAAATGCTGAAACATAAATCAAAAGCATATTCGAAATATTAAGGCACCATTTCATATTCTAAAGGTTATGAAGTCCTCTACATGGTTGATGCTATTGATGTTTAGTCATACCTAACTTGTATCACTTACCTAATCATATTCTAAATATCACTGACCTAATCATATTTTGTATCATTTCAGTAACCACTTACCTAATCATATTGTAAATATCAAGCTCATTCATTGTAAATTTTAGTAACCACTTACCTAATCAATGCTTAATCATTGTAGAATATAATTGAAAGGTGAAATTGTAATCAATGCTTAAACATACAATGATTGAGTAAGATATGAATCTAATTTGGTTCATTTTTAGGATGTGTAAAGCCTTATCTGATTTGGTTCATTTCTGATATTGCTTGCTTATGATTTACATGTATTCTTCTATTGTCCTAAATCCTAGGCATAGTTAGAACTGCTCTTATTGTTATCAAGTTAGAAGGTCTTAATTGTTTTGAAATGTGCGACAAGTTTCTGTAAACCTAGATATAATCACTGAAGTTGTAAAGTATTTTTCCCTTGGCACAATGAAACTGTCAGATTTTTCAATGAAAGTATACATGTGTATATATTAGAAACCTTTCAACATTTTAACAAACCTAATAAATGCAATTCAATTCAACAAATTGCACATTAATAAGAGCATAAGGCGAATAAAAGACATAAAGGCACAAAAAGAAGAAGAGAGAAAACATTGATAAATAAGAAGGGAAGGTTTTTTTTTCTTGAACAGATCTGCATAACTGATATAAGTGGTGCATTACCTGGATAACTGTGGCATCTTCAAATGCTTGATTGTCAATAACCACTCTGCTTCCATAAACAACAAGCCTTTCATCAATTAATAAAACAGCAAGGAAGCAATACACAACAGAAGTTTCACCTTTTTTATACATCAACATAAAAGTGTTTTGGCCAGGATTCCTCTATATATATATACTTATTTGCAATCACTACTCGAAAAGATTGTTGTCATTGGCACATCAAAATAAAAGCTTATACACCTAATTTTGAGAACTAGTAATCAGCACCAAGGTGATCAATTAGTACTTCACACTGAAGATATAAAACTAAATCTGCCAAGCTAGGAGAGAAATGATGATTTCTTTAACTTTATCTTACATGTAAAGGAAATAAAGTTTTGAGTTTGAAATTTATAAGAAAACGATATAAATTAAGGTAGACTAGGAACCTTACATCAAATTCCTCTGTTCCCAAATTTCTATTATTTTTTCTCTTTCTACTACTTCCTACTATCTCAATACTATAAAATATGTCCTAATCATGATTGGAGGGAGGGCATGAGGATGTTTGACTAGGTGCTGATCTTTAAGAGAGATTAATTGGAAGATTTATTTATAAGTTAGGAATCGACCAATTTATAAGGAGAAATATTTAAGGTTACAATTTTTAGGACATGTTAAAGATTAGAGGTCTTTGGAATAGAAGTAGTAGAGGGATATTATCCAACTGCACGTTCTTGCAAAGGAGTTTTAATATGGATTGTGATTCAAAAGCCTTAAGTGAGTTTTTAATGGTCTTCATAAGCAAAAATTGCTTTGGTAGGTTTATAAGTTTTTGGATTAAGGGAGGGATCGAATTAGGAAGATGGTTTTGGAGGTTTACTTCCATACATAATCACATTGCACGATGCTAGTCGTTTTCAGGTGTATTGAATAAAATTATATAAAGTAGTATGACTTAATACTGATTAGCATACTTTATTCAATACACCTAAAATTATATAAAGTAGTATGAGTTAATACTCTTAAGAGACACCCCACTCTTCCTAATTCTTGACGGTAAAAATTCTGCTTGATTTCTTTATTCAATATTGATCTCCTTTTGATAGGAAAGGATCAATCTTATCATAGTACAATAGATGCTTGTTAATTAGAAAAAGAAGTCCTAATTTACAGAACTTATCCTTATCCTTTAGGACTCCCATAATTCTAGCAACTAGAAACTAAATTCTACAAACAGAACAAAACAAAAAAATCAGATTCCTATCCTATCCCTAACTAGGAACACAGTGTTTATTCTAAAATAAATAATCAGTCAGTCTTGTTTTTCTTTTGTATATCTCTGTCCCACAAATGCATCATCCACATCAAATTCTGCAACTATGATACTTTCATATTCGACAAAGAATTGCAGTTCCAAGGTAAAGGGAAGAGTATATAACAATGCATTCAAAACTTTATCAGCAAAACATTTTCAGACATCAAATCTGCAACTAGGTCAATTCACCATACAACTGCTGATTAAAAGTTAAACTAACTGATCATGCCTATACATAATAGCATGTATATCAAATAAGTGGTTCTGCTAGTTGGTTGATTCCAAAAGCTACTTAATAAAAAGTGTCACAACATAGTGGACGAGAAGAATGAAACTTACCACAGAACACAATGTGATACTTGTGATATACAAAACACAAATATTTATGTTTAAATAGACAAAACACAACGCAACTAATAGCATTAACTATCTTTATGACCATAATCACCGTATAAAATTCATAAAACACAATACAAACCCAAATTAATCAAAACAAACGACTAAGCAATCTTAAACCCAGATTAAATCGCCACTTCAATCGACTCAAAAACTTACTTACCTCAAACAACACGCACATGCACTCCGAATGGTGATGATAGAGGGCCGACTGTAGCGCGATAAAAATGAGAGAGGGAAGTTAAAATGATGAAGAGGGAAGGGGAGAAACGCAGGCGCGGGAGACTGACAAAGATGAGAGAGGGAACGAGGTTGGATAATTTAGTATGGAACGCGGGAGACTAACGAAGATGAGAGAGGGAGGTTTCCGTTTTTGTCTGGAAAATTGGGGGGAGGGGAAATTAATTACATGGACCAGGCCTTTCCTGACGTCTATTTCTCCAAAACGACGTTTATTCTATTTTGGGACATCTTTCTACCAAAACGACGTTAAACACTTCCTTTATCCCCGATGTCTTAATACAATGTCGCAGAATATTCCATCTTTCCTTGACGTTTTTCCAGACGTCGTGAAAGCTTCAGACCATTCACGACGTCTACTTTAAAAACGACGCTAAAGGTGTTGTTTTGTTGTAGTGATTGTTTATTGCATGCACTTATTCATGTTTAAGATTCTTCTAATTTAGAAATGACATGCTATACCCCGATTTTTTTAATTATTATTGATTTATTTTTTCAATTATTTTTAAAATTTATTCATTAATTTGATGTGCATAAATAGAGATTTGAAATTAGATGGAAAGATTTGAATTAAGTTAGAGTTAATATGGTGTTTAAGAAGATTAAAGGAGTTAGGAGGTAAATGAAAGAAGGGGCAAAATGGGAAGACCCAAGGAGAGGAGGGGTATTTTTGGAAGGACAAAACTAAAATGTGGTCTTGTTTAAGAAGAAGAAGAAAAAAACGTGAATTGGGAGAGAGGAAGATAAGTAACAAATCAAAGAGAGAAAAAGGAGAGATTTCGGTGGTTGAGAGAAAAGAAGATAGTTGAGCTAGGGTTTCTTCATTTCTTATCTTTTGAGAGAGATTTTGAAGTGGTTCAAGAAGAGAAAAAGGTAGAGGAAGAGAAGAGCTTAAATTTGAGCCAAAGATCTCTTCATTTAGTGAACAATCAAGGTAAGATCATCTAAATCTTTTGAAATTTTTGGAAGGATTTTAGTTCATGGAGTTTAGAAAATATATTGGTTTAAGTATTCTAGTGCTTTGTGAGATTTTCAATTGAAGACCCTATTGAGTGGGATTTTTTTAATTGTATAAAGGGGATCAAAGAGGCAATTGGAACAAGAGAAGAGGCATTTTGGGCAAGTCTTTAAGTAAGAAAATCAAGGCGGGTTACATGTTTATAATAGAGTTATGAGCCATTAATTTTTTTACAAATCAAGAAAGTAAAATAATTTCAATTACTTCATAAAAGTTGCTTTAAATGTTTTGAGTGATCTGAGAAATTGCTACATGTTGGTGCATGAATTTTGATTATAAAATAAAAAATGGTTTTGAAATATTCATATTACGCCTTGAAACGTGTCATGGAATTTTGTATGAATGAAAAGATGTGAAAGCATGAAAGTATGAACACATGAGCAAATGATTTGAGCATGAATATGTGCTTTTGTTTGGGAAAGAGAGCAACTCATTTCATTATTCACGTGCATGTTGACCCATAGCCTTCTACCGACTATCCGCTTAAGGCCATGAGATCCTGAGAAATTGGACTCGTTTTGTTCACGATGTAAACTTTGGTTTCTCTGTTTCGTTCCACGGAATTCTTGAGCCATTTGTTTGTGCATTGCATTATTGAATTATGAAGTTTGTTGCATAACTTGAGTGTTATGCAGTGATGGTTAAATGTACTTTGTTGTGTTTAGGTGAGGAAATTTTTAACTATAAGTTTTGAGCAAAAAGATCGTGAAATTGACTGAGAATTTGAGAACAAAGCGTTTTATAAATTCACTATGAATTTTGTAAGACAAATGAACATTTCAACAATTTTGCTTATTCTTTGTTATAAACTTGTTACCATGAGCTTTAAAGCTCACCCAGCTTTTATCCAATCTTTAGGTGATAGCTAAGAGACCAAGTGATCAAGAGCCTAAGGACATTTCTCCAAAATTTGCTTATTTTGTAATTTGGGTTGATTTTGGGAAGGCAAGAAGTTTGTTTGCTTAAGGACCTTTTGTAATTTGAGATTTTGAGAAAATGATGTAATGTGTTGGGACCCCGTCCTACATGACATCTAGACGCGCATCCCATAAGGGTGGCGTGCCCACACAAGTCAAACATAAAAGACAAACTCATTTCTCCTATTTTTGAATGGATTTTGGGAAACATTAAACCAGAATTTCAAACTAAAATCTTCAAATCACTTGTTCCCCATTATCTTAAGTCTCTAATGATACCAAAATCATTCAATTTGGTTCAAAAATTTGAAAGTTATAGCTCAAACATTTTCAGATTGGTATTGTACTGAATCGGTACACTATACTCAGTTTCCCTATCGAAAATAAAAGTCTTAGAGATTGAATTAAAATTTGAGTTCTGCATATAATTTGTAGCTCTATGTCTCTACATTATTTAGAAATAAGAAACATCTTATTTGGTGTAGCACCCCACTCCCGCGCGACCCGAACTCGATATCGACGGTGATATTCGAGTCTGTGCCCAGCGAGGGTGGCGTGCTAAAACACTCATTCAGTAGTCAGTACATTTTTTTCACATAACAATATATGCGAAAATCAATGCCCAAGTTGGGTCCTCATTCAATCATATAAAAATTCATTATACACAATTTCCAATAGCCACTCGGGTCTATTTCTCAAATACAAATATACACTTCAATACATAAATAAAGACATGCAATGCAGACACGAACTGATCCCAACTCTTATCCTTCATTTGAATCCTGCAAACATACTACCGTTGGCTTAACGGGATATTCTTCTGATCCTGAAAAATAAATACAAATTTTGGGTGAGTTTTGCAAACTCAGTGAGTGACCATCATCGATGGCTCACCCATCACATATTACACAAGACACATATATTTCATAAATCACATTTCATTACACATTTTTCCAATATCGCACATGTTCATATCATTTCACATTCAATCACTGAACCGATCTCACTTTATTTCCTATATCGCAATATTTCCCATGTTCATATCATTTCATTAACAACCATATTGAATCACATAAACTTTTTCAGTTATTTCACATTCAATATCTTTTAATCATTTATGTCATGCATACTCAGGGTATATGAGACTCACTTTCCAATTGTTACTCTGTTGTGACCGAGTTCCTGAATTGTCCCATATAGGGCTCATTGATAATTGTCCCATGTAGGGCTCATTGATAACTGTCCCATGTAGGGCTCATGTAGGGCATATTGATAACTGTCCCATGTAGGGCTCATTGATGACTGTCCCATATAGGGCTTATTGGTCACTGTCCCATGTAGGGCTCATTGATAGCTGTCCCATATAGGGCTCGTTAATCGTTGAGCTTATAGCTCTGATCGGTGGCTACTCTAGTCACAATGACCATTATCTGATCATGCATTCATATATGTAATGCATATGTCACAATGTATCACCCACAATTATCTATCCCTTTCAATCACTTCTCATATCATCGGACTTTAGTCCGACATTCCACCCTTGAAGTGGGACATTTCACAGTTTCGTTCATATCTAAATACACATTTTTTGATCAAATAAGTACAAGGTTTGTCTTTCACCAAATCAAATTATTCACTCAAATGCATATGGAATGCGTATGTGACACTTTTCCCATTTATTATGGTGTTGTGACCGAGTGCTCAAACTGTCCCAATATGGGCGCATTAATCGTTGAGCATGAGGCTCTGAAATCACTGTGGGCTCAAGGCCCAAGTACGGTGAGCTATTAGCTCTCGATGGCTACTCCGGTCATAACTACCATTATCTAATTTTGCACTAATGCATGGAATGCATAGTCGAAAAAAAAAGTGCAGTATTTCAATTACAATCAATCCCAAATAGTTCACAATCACATTTTATTCACAATCCTATTTATGCACATTTCAAACACGGAGGGTCCAAATTCAGAGACAATTTACACTTCGATGTCATAATCTCCCATTTCATCGGACCTTTTGTCCGGAATCCATAATCAAACGCAATTCACTAACCCAACATTATTCACCACAGTTTTATAAAGGCAAAATTTTAAGCACATAATAACTGAGGAACCGTCTAGGTCACTCACCTCATATCCATGCTTGAATCTTATCCAAAGCATCAATTTCTTCATTATTTCTTTCCTTCATCCAAGTTAAAATTCCCTAAGCCACAATTACCCAAATTCAACATCACATGCTGTATAAACTCTAAAATTGAGCTTAGGAAACACAACCCTATACCAATCTTAAGCCATACGAACCAAACCCCTACAAAATTTAACACATTAAAAATCTCAATCTTACCTTGATCTTTCACCCATCAATGAATTTCTTGGCTTGGATGGAAGCTCTCATCATCCTCCACGTTTTTCTCTTCTTGAGCACCATGAAAATCCCTTTTGAAGGGCTTAGAAAAATCAATACCTAGTTTACTCTTTCTTCTTTTCTTCTATTCTTTCTTTTCTGTTTTGCACAGTCCACTTGCTTTTATAGTTCCATGTCATTTAATGAATGAGGAATGACCCATATGCCCCTCCATTTAAGCCTATAAACTTAACTCTTTAAGTGATGCTCCAAAAATGCCCTTCCTTTTTTCCTTAAAATTGACATCTTGGCCCCTTATTTCGATCAAATAAAATAATTTGGCAAAAATTTCTTCTAGAGAGATGTTCCTCTATGTCTTAAGAATCCATCGTTTCAAGAATCAGATCGATTGGAGCTCTATATCTTAAAATATCTCAAAAATACTGAAGTCTGTTAGATATTTCGTTTGGACCAAAACTAAATCAAGACTGAACATTGCATGTAACTTCACTCCAGAAGTTGAAAATCTTAGAGGCGAAATTGTTGATCGGCTCCTTCATATAACTTATAGATCTATGTCTCTAGTTTCATTTGAAATAAGAATCCGATCTATTGGAGCTCTATAGCTCAAAATATCTCCAAAATACCGAAGTTTATTTAGACCATTACAAAGCCGAGACTGAACACTACTCCTAACTTCAATCTAGAAATTGAAAGTCTTAGAGGCTAAATTGTCAATCGAATCCGGCATATAACTTGTAGATCTATGTCTCTAGTTTAATTTTCAAGAAGAATCAGATCGATCTGAGCTCTATAGGTCAAGATATCTCCAAAATACCAAACGATGTTTAGATTTTTTCCACAGGTCAGCTCACTTTAATCGGGTCGATCTTTCTCCATTTAATGTCAAAACCAATCTATTTGGTATGAAAAGATAGAAAAATGTCTTAGGAATCCAACACTTCAAAAATCGGGTCGATTAGAGGTCGGACGAAGAAGTTATGCTCAAAAGAGTGAAAGGAGGTCGGTTGGCCGAAACATCGACAGAAATGCGGCTCGACCAATTTGTCGAGCGGTGCGGGCGCAGATGTGCACACGCGGGCTGGCGCTCGGCCTGCCGAGCTCTGGGCTGGCCGAGCTCTTGCACTGACGAGCTCTCGCGCTGGCCGATCGGCCAGCCTGACCGACCTTCCAACTTCTAACACTTATAACTTTTGTCTCCAAACTCTGAATTTTACAAACTTGGTACCGTTGGAAAGATAAAAGACCAATCTACGATTTTCATGAAGGACTTAACAACAATTTCGTTCTCTAAAAAGGTCAAAAAGTCCCTCAAAGTGACTGATCGATCAACTTCACACTAAACAACATCATAACTTCCAAAAATCATAACTTTTCATCCCCTTAGCCAAAAATTTCAAATTTTATATCAATAGAAAGAGCAAAACAAATGCTACATCTTTCAGGAATAACTTAGAAGTCAATTCCATCTCTAACCAAATCAAATTTGCAAACAAAGGTTCTGTCTACCCCATTTATCTTCAACAGAAATCCAATCTTTCAAAATTCATAACTCCACATCCCCTTGGCAAAAATTTCCATACCATATAACAATAAAAAGCTTAGACAGTCTATTACAATTCTCGGGCAGGACTTCAAGGCAAATTCCAACTCTAATTAGGTCGAATCCACCCATTAATGTGGCTGCCCTGTTAATTAGTATTAAAACAGCATATGACCATATCCATAGCCAAAACTTTACAATTTTATATCTAACAGTCCTTACATCCAAAATTCGCATAAAATACCTTATTAGAAAGCTATAACAATCCTCTACAACTTTCCAGAATGTCACTCAAGCCAATTTCACCCTTTACACACTAGAACACAATTTGGGCTAAATTACCACCTGAACATTATCAGGCCATAACTTGCGATCTACACATCGAAAAATATCATACTCAGTGGCGTTAGAAAGATAACACATAAATCTTCAACTTTCAGTAATACCAATTTCACAAAATCTGTCTCCTTTATCCTAGAAAAATTCGCAAAGTTTCAGGTCGTCAATAATGGAACCAAGATTCGGATACTGTTCATCCAGCACACCCATCCCAGCTTCTGAGCCAAATTCAAAGGTCTTCAAGCCACAATTGGCAAGAACTTCCTTAATAGGAATTCTAGCCATACTTCTCAAGTTTAATTTAAAGCAAATCTCAACTCAATAACATAATCACATCAAAAGTTATAAACAAATACCTGAAACATGCACAAGTTCCATTTTTCCAGATTTCAACCACAACTCTACTCCTTTCATGAAAGCATCAATACCACATCAATAACCATCCCATTTAACTGAGAATTTAACCACAAATTTATCAAGACATTTACTTGAGTAATTAATCCCAATTTGCAGCACAAACATACTACTTTCACTTTTTCAACACCTTCTACCCATAATTTTTAGCAATTCACTTTCCCTATCTTTAATTCCTAGCCATAATCAATGAATGCATGTACCACTTAAAGAGACAGTAATCATTATGTAAATGCATATATGTTAATAAGATGCATGAGCAAACCAATGCATTTCCTTTGTCTCTCGTTGAGCACATTTGCACAATATCTCAGGTCCTCACCCTTCATTTGGGGACGGGATGTTACATTTGGAACCTTATAGAGCAAGATATCACCAAAATACTAAAGCATGTTCAGTAAAATGTCAAGTTCATTCTCTTCCAATTGATACCCTCACTTTGATTCGATTAATATTTTTAGAATCAATACCAAAAAGCTATAATATTTTATGGAGAGATAGAGGAATGTGTTACAAATGCAATGCTTAAAAAATTAAGTCATTTGGAGGTTAGAAGACAAAGTTATGGCTAAAAGAGTGAGAGGTGTTCAAGTTTGGGAACACCAGCAAAGTTGCGATCGCGACTGGGCGCAAAGTCATGATCATGTGCGATCGCAACTTAGCACAAAAATTGATCGTGACTTGCTTCCCTTTTTCCTCCTTTGTTTTTCTTCCTCGGACCTGTTTTAGCAAAAAGGGCATATGATTGAGCCCAAGTTTATCTAATAAATTGACTACATTTTCATGGATGTTAATATACTTTTTGACTCTTAATTCGTAATTTTGTGCTTAAATTAGTTCCTTATGGTGAGCTTATATTTTATGCATTTTGTTAGTAAAGTTGTTGCAATTGAAATTAATTGCATTATAATTTTTTTAAGAGTAATTGATACTGCAAATTATTATTTTGTATTGTAAGAGAAAAGGGAGTCAAAAGAATCAGAAAGCCAACAAGACGTGAGCTCCTCCACGCACGTCGTGACGCATCCAGAAGAAGGCACGTCGCGGTGAAAACTAATTATCTCGTCGCGGCGTATCAACATGCAACAATGCACCGTGGCGTCGATTAATTGTTTCGCCGCGGCGAGCGATCCAAGAAGTACACGTTGCGGCACAGCTCCTTCCTCGTCGCGGCGAACGGTTAGGTATCTGCACTTAATTTAGAAAATCCTCTCACTATTCCGACCCGACCTGCGTCTTATTCTATAAAAACCTTGCCAAATTAGGTTAAAAGGGGGATGAACATTTGGCAGAAAGGAGGATACATTTCAAACTTAAAGAGAGTCCTTTAAGGTTTATCATTTCAAACTTAGTGTTTGCTAATCCCATCAAATTAGTTTTGAACTGTGATAGCCAAAGCTCATTTTCAGGAGGATTTTATCACTTTTCTTGATCTTTTCATTTTCTATTTTCAAAAACCCAAAAATTCTTTTTACATGCTTTTAACAATACTTTTTAGTTCATTAATATTTTCTAAAATCAAAACCCCCCTTTCCTGGCTGATTTCACTTGCGTTTTACGACATATAGGCTAGCTTAGGTCCATTTCATTAGGTTCTGATTAAGTGAGACGACCCGAGGTTGCATCCTGTACTGCAATCATTGGAATTAAATTATTTTTGACTCGGCTTCAAAGGGTTTGATCTTAAGACTGATACGAAGAGCCGATCAAAATGGCACCGTTACCGGGGAACCAAGAATTGGTTCTTTAGGTTAGCTTTTGTCATTTTGTTGCTAAGTGAAGTTAGGAGTCTTTTCTTTTAGATTGCATTCTAGATTGTTTAGTTTCATACTCATTGATAGTTTTCCTTTATCTTTGATAGCTGGCATTTGACAGATTACACCTCTGTAGAGGTTCGCTGAGCCTAACTCTTACCTTTTCTGCGATCAACATTTTAGGTGAATCTGGCATAGTGGAGGCTGACACCAATATGGCGATGGATGAAGCTGTTTCGTCATAATATGGCCATCTGTCAAAGGTTTACCGGGAGCATCCATAACTTCCAGGTTGTTTCTTTCCTTCACCTGTTTACTTACTTCTGCCTCGTGATTGCTCGTGATATATATTGGTGCATTAGTTTGTTAAGTCAGTGTCAGGGAGAAACAACCCTAGTAGGAAAATATCTTAGCTTCTAGTTTAATCAGTAACCTTTCAATTCAATAATTTCCCCTTTGAGTTCTGTCTCTTACCCTCCTTTTGTTGTGTTGAATTGTCCTTTGTGCTTTCTTACGTTATTCTTTATCTATCCTTGTTTTTCATTGAGGACAATGTGTTGATTACGTGTGGCGGAGCTGTTCTCATTTTGTTACTCTTGTTTTGCTCCATGATTTGATGTGTGTGTTAGCCAATCTTGCATAATGTTACAAATTTTTAAATTTGGTATAAAAAAATGCTGCCATTCTGTTGTTCCTCGCAGCGGCGTGTGACCACGCACACACGTTGCGGCGTACATATTGCACGTCGCGACGTCCACTCTTTTACATAATGCTTGTGAAAATTTTTCTTCAATTCCAACTTCTTCCACACTAGACTCTTATAACTTTTGTTTTTCAAAGACCTTATATGTTTCAAAGTGGTACTTGAGTTTATGAAAATACCTTCCATTCTTTTAACGATAGTTGGTATTGGCTAATTTTACTTTCGATGTTTTCAACACAAAGTGAATGGAGTCATGCTAATAAAGTATCACATTAAGTTTTTGAGACTTGAGATTATTCATTGAGATAATATCCTTGTTGGAAGGATATTTGGACTTGATTTCTTTTCTTCAATCTTTGTGTGCATCTGCTTATTTCATAACTCTCTAGAACTTGTTTGAATTCTTACTCAAAGCTTTATTGACCAGAATTTTGTTGATGTGATAGAGGGGTTCTTTCATTAACCCTTTTTCCAAACACACTCCCACAAGCACTTATCCCTTGCTAGCCCATTGAGCCTTATCATTTATGAACACTTGCATGCATCCTTATATATATATATACAAGTGTGTTCCAAAAAGGGACAGAGAAATGTTAAAAAAAAGTAATGGAAGAAAAAGAAAAGAAAAGAAAGAGCAAGAACAATTCAAGCAGTGTAAATATAAAAAATGTCAATATTAGTTTATCTTTTGACATCCAGTGCATAATTTTAGTGCATGTGTTCATACTTTTTCTTTCTTTCATCCTATCTATTCATCTAGCCCTCCATACATTACAAACCTGAAAAGTCCTCTTGATCTTCAAAATCATAGTTTTTGTAGTGGAGAAATAGAAATGATACAAGCTTATGGTAGAGAATGGATTTAGTAGATTGAGAGTAAAAATATCCCCAATACACGTGAGGAGAGAGCAAACACTTTATCTTGAGTGACATCTCTTTTGTCAAATCTCTTGGATTGAATTCTTTTAGTATTTGTGCAAATTTCCTGTTATTGTTTTGAGCATGGATGAATTTTTCTTTTACACTTGTATCTTTTTGACTCTTACAAACTTTGTCCAGGAGTACAAAGGTCTAACTGTGGGGGAATTTGATTGATCCCAAGTTTATCTTATATATTCACGCACTTTCACGGTCATTAATATACTTTTGACTCTTAATTCGTGATTTTGTGCTTAAATTAGTCCCTTACAGTGAGCTTATATTTTATGCAATTTGTTAGTAAAATTGTTACCAATTGACATTAATTGCATTATAATTTTTCTAAGAGTAATTGATACTGCAAATTGTTATTTTGTACTGTAGGAGAAAAGGGAGTCAAAAGGATCAGAAAGCCAACAGAACGTGAGCTCCTCCACGCACATCGCGACGCATTCAGAAGAAGGCACGTCACGGCGAAAACTAATTATCTCGCTGCGGCGCATCAACAGGCAACAACGCATCGCGACGTCGATTAATTGTTCCGCCACGGCGAGCAATCCAAGAAGTACAAGTCGCGGAGCAGCCCTTTCCTCGTCGCGGCAAACGGTTAGGTATCCGGACTTAATTTAGAAAATCCTCTCACTATTCCGACCCGACCCGTGACCCATTCTAGAAAATTCTTGCCAAATTAGGTTAAAAGGGGGATCGACATTCTGCAGAAAGGATGATACATACGAGTTAAGAGAGAACAAAGAAGAAAGTAGAGAGACTCACGACCTTACTACCCAGGGTTCCCTTCGGGGTTCCCTTGGGACAATTTTTGCATAGGTTTATTCTTTCATTTCCACCGTCGACTCCACCATGAATAACTTGGATTCATTACGAGTTGTGAAGTTTTCGGTTGTAATGCGTGGTTAGGCATTTATTTTCTCCTGAAGATGTAGTGACGGCTGGACTTTACTGAGCTTCAAAGGGAAGTAGCTTAATCTGTAGTTTAGCAATGGTTTATGAATGCCTAAGTATAGCATTTGTAACTTGGAGTGAAGCTACTTGATTATAGTCTAATCAAATGTTGGACATTTAATGTGTTGTTTGGATTAGTAGTTTACATTGTCACATTGAACTAAATTGTTATGAACTTCTGAGTTAGGGTTTATTGCTTTGTAGTTAGAGTTTAATCAAGTGTTGAACAATGTAATGTGTTATGGAATTGTTTATGTAGAACTTTGAGCATAAATATATGAAGTCTAATAAATGTCCACTTGTGATCTTGTTGATTCTCTTTTATCTGCATAGTTGTGTTTGATATTGAGTTGATGCTAGATTTTATTTGACCCATTGCATTGGCAATTCCACCGCACACAATGAGATGCGCTTAACAAGGTTTTAAGAAATGGAGTTCATTGATTAAAACCTTGGACTTAAAGAGTCCTTTAAGGTTCTAAGGATTAAGAGCACTTAATGGGATCTTGAGAAATGGAGTTCATTAATCAAGATCCTGGACTTAAAGAGAGTCCTTTAAGGTTTATCATTTCAAACTTAGTGTTTGCTAATCCCATCAAATTAGTTTTGAACTGTGATAGCCAAAGCTCATTTTCAGGAGGATTTTATCACTTTTCTTGATCTTTTCATTTTCTATTTTCAAAAACCCAAAAATTCTTTTTACATGCTTTTAACAATACTTTTTAGTTCATTAATATTTTCTAAAATCAAAACCCCCCTTTCCTGGCTGATTTCACTTGCGTTTTACGACATATAGGCTAGCTTAGGTCCATTTCATTAGGTTCTGATTAAGTGAGACGACCGGAGGTTGCATCCTGTACTGCAATCATTGGAATTAAATTATTTTTGACTCGGCTTCTAAGGGTTTAATCTTAAGACCGATACGAAGAGCCGATCAAAATGACGCCGTTTTCGGGGAACCAAGAATTGGTTCTTTAGGTTAGCTTTTGTCATTTTGTTGCTAAGTGAAGTTAGGAGTCTTTTCTTTTAGATTGCATTCTAGATTGTTTAGTTTCATACTCATTGATAGTTTTCCTTTATCTTTGATAGCTGGCATTTGACAGATTACACCTCTGTAGAGGTTCGCTGAGCCTAACTCTTACCTTTTCTGCGATCAACATTTCAGGTGAATCTGGCATAGTGGAGGCTGACACCAATATGGCGATGGATGAAGCTGTTTCGTCATAATATGGCCAACTGTCAAAGGTTTACCGGGAGCATCCATAACTTCCAGGTTGTTTCTTTCCTTCACCTGTTTACTTACTTCTGCCTCGTGATTGCTCGTGATATATATTGGTGCATTAGTTTGTTAAGTCAGTGTCAGGGAGAAACAACCCTAGTAGGAAAATATCTTAGCTTCTAGTTTAATCAGTAACCTTTCAATTCAATAATTTCCCCTTTGAGTTCTATCTCTTACCCTCCTTTTGTTGTGTCGAATTGTCCTTTGTGCTTTCTTACGTTATTCTTTATCTATCCTTGTTTTTCATTGAGGACAATGTGTTGATTACGTGTGGGGGAGCTGTTCTAATTTTGTTACTCTTGTTGTGCTCCATGATTTGATGTGTGTGTTAGCCAATCTTGCATAATGTTACAAATTTTTAAATTTGGTATAAAAAAATTCGGCCATTCTGTTGTTCCTCGCAGCGGCGTGTGACCACGCACACACGTTGCGGCGTACATATTGCACGTCGCGACGTCCACTCTTTTACATAATGCTTGTGAAAATTTTTCTTCAATTCCAACTTCTTCCACACTAGACTCTTATAACTTTTGTTTTTCAAAGACCTCATAAGTTTCAAAGTGGTACTTGAGTTTATGAAAATACCTTCCATTCTTTTAACGATAGTTGGTATTGGCTAATTTTACTTTCGATGTTTTCAACACAAAGTGAATGGAGTCATGCTAATAAAGTATCACTTTAAGTTTTTGAGACTTGAGATTATTCATTGAGATAATATCCTTGTTGGAAGGATATTTGGGCTTGATTTCTTTTCTTCAATCTTTGTGTGCATCTGCTTATTTCATAACTCTCTAGAACTTGTTTCAATTCTTACTCAAAGCTTTATTGACCAGAATTTTTTTGATGTGATAGAGGGGTTCTTTGATTAACCCTTTTTCCAAAAACAGTCCCACAAGCACTTATCCCTTGCTAGCCCATTGAGCCTTATCATTTATGAACACTTGCATGCATCCTTATATATATATATATAAGTGTGTTCCAAAAAGGGACAGAGAAATGTTAAAAAAAAGTAATGGAAGAAAAAGAAAAGAAAAGAAAGAGCAAGAACAATTCAAGCAGTGTAAATATAAAAAATGTCAATATTAGTTTATCTTTTGACATCCAGTGCATTATTTTAGTGCATGTGTTCATACTTTTTCTTTCTTTCATCCTATCTATTCATCTAGCCCTCCATACATTACAAACCTGAAAAGTCCTCTTGATCTTCAAAATCATAGTTTTTTTAGTGGAGAAATAGAAATGATACAAGCTCATGGTAGAGAATGGATTCAGTAGATTGAGAGTAAAAATATTCCCAATACACGTAAGGAGAGAGCAAACACTTTATCTTGAGTGACATCTCTTTTGTCAAATCTCTTGGATTGAATTCTTTTAGTGTTTGTTTTATTAGCACTCTTTCAATTTGCTTTGATTGAATTTTGAGAAAGTGATTTGTGCAAATTTCCTGTTATTGTTTTGAGCATGGATGAATTTTTCTTTTACACTTGTATCTTTTTGACTCTTACAAACTTTGTCCAGGAGTACAAAGGTCTAACTGTGGGGGAATTTGATTGAGCCCAAGTTTATCTTATATATTCGCTGCACTTTCATGGTTGTTAATATACTTTTTGACTCTTAATTCGTGATTTTGTGCTTAAATTAGTCCCTTACAGTGAGCTTATATTTTATGCAATTTGTTAGTAAAATTGTTGCCAATTGACATTAATTGCATTAAAATTTTTCTAAGAGTAATTGATACTGCAAATTGTTATTTTGTACTGTAGGAGAAAAGGGAGTCAAAAGGATCAGAAAGCCAACAGAACGTGAGCTCCTCCACACACATCGCGACACATTCAGAAGAAGGCACGTCACGGCGAAAACTAATTATCTCACCGCGGCGCATCAACAGGCAACAACGCACCGCGACGTTGATTAATTGTTCCGCCACGGCGAGCAATCCAAGAAGTACAAGTCGCGGAGCAGCTCTTTCCTCGTCGCGGCAAACGTTTTGGTATCCGGACTTAATTTAGAAAATCCTCTCACTATTCCGACCCGACCCGTGACCCATTCTAGAAAATTCTTGCCAAATTAGGTTAAAAGGGGGATCGACATTCTGCAAAAAGGATGATACATACGAGTTAAGAGAGAACAAAGAAGAAAGAAGAGAGACTCACGACCTTACCACTCAGGGTTCCCTTTGGGGTTCCCTGGGGAAAATTTTTGCATAGGTTTATTCTTTCTTTTCCACCCCCGACTCCACCATGAGTAGCTTGGATTCATTACGAGTTGTGAAGTTTCTGATTGTAATGTGTGGTTAGGCATTTATTTTCTCCTGAAGATGTAGTGACGGTTGGAGTTTACTGAGCTTCAAAGGGAAGTAGCTTAATTTGTAGTTTAGCTATGGTTTATGAATGCCTAAGTCTAGGATTTGTAACTTGTAGTGAAGCTACTTGATTATAGTGTAATCAAACGTTGGACATTTAATGTGTTGTTTGGATTAGTAGTTTATATTGTCACATTTAACTACATTGTTATGAACTTCTGAGTTAGGGTTTATTGCTTTGTAGTTAGATTTGTTTGATTAGAGTTTAATCAAGTGTTGAACGATGTAATATGTTATGGAATTATTTATGTAGAACTTTGAGTTTAAATATATGAAGTCTCATATATGTCCACTTTTGATCTTGCTAATTCTCTTTTATTTGCCTAGTTGTGTTTGATATTGAGTTGATGCTAGATTTCATTTGACCCATTGCATTGGCAATTCCACCGCACACACTAAGATGCGCTTAACAAGTTTTTGAGCATGTATATGTGCTTTTTTTTAGGAAAGAGAGGAACTCGTTTCATTAGTAACGTGCATGTTGACCCATAGCCTTCTCCTGACTATCTGCGTGAGGCCACGAGATCCTGAGAAATTGGACTCGTTTTGTTCACAGTGTAAACTTTGGTTTCTCTGTTTCGTTCCACGGAACTCTTGAGCCATTTGTTTGTGCATTGCATTATTGAATTGTGAAGTTTGTTGCAAAACTTGAGTGTTATACGGTGATGGTTAAATGTACTTTTTTGTGTTTAGGTGAGGACATTTTTAACTATAAGTTTTGAACAAAAAGATTGTGAAATTGACTGAAAATTTGAGAACAAAGAGTTTTATAAATTCACTATGAATTTTGTAAAACAAATGAACATTTCACTAATTTTGCTTATTCTTTGTTATAAACTTGTTACCATGAGCTTTCAAGCTCACCCAGCTTTTATCCCATCTTTAGGTGATAGCTAAGAGACCAAGTGATCTAGAGCCTAAGGACATTTCTCCAAATTTGCTTATTTTGTAATTTGGGTTGATTTTGGGAAGGCAATAAGTTTGTTTGTTTAAGGACCTTTTGTAATTTGAGATTTTGAGACAATGATGTAATGTGTTGGGACTCCTCCCTACGGGACATCTAGACACGCATCCCATAAGGGTGGCGTGCCCACATAAGTCAAACAAAAAAAACGAACTCGTTTCTCCTATTTTTGAATGGATTTTGGGAAACATTAAACCAGAATTTCAAACTAAATTCTTCAAATCACTTATTCCCCATTGTCTTAAGTCTCTAATGAAAGTTATAGCTCTATGTCTCTACATTATTTAGAAATAAGAAACATCTCATTTGGAACCTTATTGATCAAGATATCACCCAAATTTTGAAGCATGTTCAGTAAAATGTCAGGTGCATTCTCTTCCAATTGATACCCTCACTTTGATTCGATTAATATTTTTAGAATCAATACCAAAAAGCTATAATATTTTATGGAGAGATAGAGGAATGTGTTACAAATGCAATGCTTAAAAAATCAAGTCATTTGGAGGTTAGACGACAAAGTTATGGATAAAAGAGTGAGAGGTGTTCAAGTTTGGGAACACCAGCAAAGCCGCGATCGCGACTGGTCACAAAGTCATGATCATGTGCGATGGCGACTTTGCGCGAAAATTGATCGTGACTTGCTTCCCTTCTTGACCTGTTTTAGCAAAAAGGGCATATGATTGAGCCCAAGTTTATCTTATAAATTAGCTACACTTTCATGGATGTTAATATACTTTTTAACTCTTAATTCGCGATTTTGTGCTTAAATTAGTCCCTTATGGTGAGCTTATATTTTATGCAATTTGTTAGCAAAGTTGTTGCAATTGACATTAATTGCATTATAATTTTTCTAAAAGTAATTGATACTGCAAATTATTATTTTGTATTGTAGGAGAAAAGGGAGTCAAAAAGATCAGAAAGCCAACAGGACGTGAGCTCCTCCACGCACATCGCGATGCATCCAGAAGAAGGCACGTCATGACGAAAACTAATTATCTCGCCGTGGCGCATCGAAAGGAAACAACGCACCGCGACATCTATTAATTATTCCGCCACGACGAGCGATCCAAGAAGTATACGTCACGACGTAGCTCTTTCGTCGTCACGGCGAACGATCAGGTATCTGGACTTAATTTAGAAAATCCTCTCACTATTCCGACCTGACCTGCGATCCATTCTATAAAAACCTTGCCAAATTAGGTTAAAAGGGGGATCGACATTCGACAGAAAGTTGGATACATACGAGTTAAGAGAGAACAAAGAAGAAAGAAGAGAGACTCACGACCTTACCACCCAGGGTTCCCTTCGGGGTTCCCTGGGGACAATTGTTGCATAGGTTTATTCTTTCATTTCCACCGTCAAATCCACCATGAGTAACTTGGATTCATTACAAGTTGTGAAGTTTCTGGTTGTAATGTGTGGTTAGGCATTTATTTTCTCCTGAAGATGTAGTGACGACTGGAGCTTATTGAGCTTCAAAGGAATGTAGCTTAATCTATAGTTTAGCTATGGTTTATGAATGCCTAAGTATAGCATTTGTAACTTGTAGTGAAGCTACTTGATTATAGTCTAATCAAATGTTGGACATTTAATGTGTTGTTTGGATTAGTAATTTACATTGTCACATTTAACTACATTGTTATGAACTTCTGAGTTAGGGTTTATTGTTTGTAGTTAGATTTGCTTGATTAGAGTTTAATAAAGTGTTGAACAATGTAACGTGTTATGGAATTGTTTATGTAGAACTTTGAGCTTAAATATATGAAGTCTCATATATGTCCACTTGTGATCTTGTTGATTCTCTTTTATTTACCTAGTTGTGTTTGATATTGAGTTGATGGTAGATTTCATTTGACCCATTGCATTAGCAATTCCGCCGCACACACTAAGATGCGCTTAATAAGGTTTTAAGAAATGGAGTTCATTGATTAAAACCTTGGACTTAAAGAGTCTTTTAAGGTTCTAAGGCTTAAGAGCACTTAATGGGATCTTGAGAAATGGAGTTCATTAATCAAGATCCTGGACTTAAAGAGAGTCCTTTAAGGTTTATCATTTCAAACTTAGTGTTTGCTAATCCCATCAAATTAGTTTTGAACTGTGATAGCCAAAGCTCATTTTCAGGAGGATTTTATCACTTGTCTTGATCTTTTCATTTTCTATTTTCAAAAACCCAAAAATACTTTTTACATGCTTTTTACAATACTTTTTAGTTCATTAATATTTTCAAAAATCAAAACCCGCTTTCCTTACTGATTTCACTTGCGTTTTACGACATATAGGCTAGCTTAGGTCCATTTCATTGGGTTCAAATTAAGTGAGACAACTCGAGGTAGCATCCTGTACTGTAATCATTGGATTTAAATTATTTTTGACTCGACTTCCAAGGGTTTGATCTTAATATCGATAGGAAGAGCCGATCAAAATGACACCGTTTTCGGGGAACCAAGAATTGGTTCTTTAGGTTAGCTTTTGTCATTTTTTTGCTAAGTGAAGTTAGGAGTCTTTTCTTTTAGATTGCATTCTAGATAGTTTAGTTTCGTACTCATTGATAGTTTTCCTTTATCTTTGATTGCTGGCATTTTACAGATTACACCTCTGTAGAAGTTCGCTGAGCCTAACTCTTACCTTTTCTGCGACCAACATTTCAAGTGAATCTGGCATAGTGGAGGCTGACACCAAATGGTGATGGATGAAGTTGTTTCGCCACAACGTGGCCATCTGTCGAAGGTTTACTGGGAGCATCCATAACTCCCAAGTTGTTTCTTTCCATCACCTGTTTACTTACTTATGCCTCGTGATTGCTTGTGATATATATTGGTGCATTAGTTTTTTAAGTCAGTGTCAGGGAGAAACAACCCTAGTAGGAAAATAGCTTAGCTTCTAGTTTAATCGGTAACCTTTCAATTCTATAATTTCCCCTTTGAGTTCTGTCTCTTGCCTTCCTTTTGTTGTGTTGAATTGTCCTTTGTGCTTTCTTACGTTATGCTTTATCTATCCTTGTTTTTCATTGAGGACAATGTGTTGATTACGTGTGGGGGAGCTGTTCTCATTTTGTTACTCTTGTTGTGCTCCATGATTTGATGTGTGTGTTAGCCAATCTTGCATAATGTTACAAATTTCTAAATTTGGTAAAAAAAATTTTTTTGCCATTCTGTTGTTCATCGCCTTAGCGACAGCTTACACGCCACGACGAGGCTAGTGATTCACTAACACACGTCGCGACGTACATGTTACACGTCGCGACGTCCACTCTTTTACATAATGCTTGTGAAAAATTTTCCTCAATTCCAACTTCTTCCACACTAGACTCTTATAACTTTTGTTTTTTCAAAGACCTTATAAGTTTCAAAATGGTACTTGAGTTTATGAAAATACCTTCCATTCTTTTAACGATATTCGGTATTGGCTAATTTTACTTTCGATGTTTTCAACAAAAAGTGAATGGAGGCATGCTAATAAAGTATCACTTTAAGTTTTTGAGACTTGAGATTGTTCATTGAAATAATATCCTTGTTGGAAGGATATTTGGGCTTGATTTCTTTTCTTCAATCGTTGTGTGCATCTGCTTATTTCATAACTCTCTAGAACTTGTTTCAATTCTTAATCAAAGCTTTATGGACTAGAATTTTGTTGATGTGATAGAGGCGTTCTTTCATGAACCCTTTTTCCAAACACAGTCCCACAAGCACTTATCCCTTGCTAGCCCATTGAGCCTTATTATTTATGAACACTTGCATGCATCCTTATATATATATATATATATATATATAAGTGTGTTCCAAAAAGGGACAGAGAAATGTTAAAAAAAAGTAAAGGAAGAAAAAGAAAAGAAAAGAAAGAGCAAGAACAATTCAAGCAGTGTAAATATAAAAAATGTCAATATTAGTTTATCTTTTGACATCCGGTTCATAATTTTAGTGCATGTGTTCATACTTTTTCTTTCTTTCATCCTATCTATTCATCTAGCCCTCCATACATTACAACCCTGAAAAGTCCTCTTGATCTTCAAAATCATAGTTTTTGTAGTGGAGAAATAGAACTGATTCAAGCTTAGGGTAGAGAATGGATTCAGTAGATTGAGAGTAAAAATATCCCCAATACACGTGAGGAGAGAGCAAACATTTTATCTCGAGTGACATCTCTTTTGTCCAATCTCTTGGATTGAATTCTTTTAGTGTTTGTTTTATTAGCACTCTTTCAATTTGCTTTGATTGAATTTTGAGAAAGTGATTTATGCCAATTTTCTGTTATTGTTTTGAGCGTGGATGAATTTTTCTTTTACACTTGTATCTTTTTGACTCTTATAAACTTTTTCCAGGAGTACAAAGGTCTAACTGTGGGGGAATTTGATTGAGCCCAAGTTTATCTTATAAATTGGCTACACTTTCATGGCTATTAATATACTTTTTGACTCTTAATTCGTGATTTTGTGCTTAAATTTGTCCTTTACGGTGAGCTTATATTTTATTCAATTTTTTAGTAAAATTGTTGCAAATTGACATTAATTGCACTATAATTTTTCTAAGAGTAATTGATACTGCAAATTGTTATTTTGTTCTGTAGGAGAAAAGGGAGTCAAAAGGATAAAAAAGCCAACAGGACGTGAGCTCCTCCATACACGTCGCGACGTATCCAGAAGAAGGTGCGTCAAGGCGAAAACTAATTATCTCACCGCGGTGCATCAACAGGAAACAATGCACCCCGACGTCGATTAATTGTCCCGCCGCGGCTAGCAATCCAAGAAGTACAAGTCGCAGTGCAGCTCCTTCCTCGTTGCGACGAACGTTCGGGTATTCAGACTTAATTTAGAAAATCCTCTAACTGTTCCGACCTGACCCGCGACCCATTCTATAAAAACCATGCCAAATTAGGTTAAAAGGGGGATCGACATTCGGCAGAAAGGAGGATACATACGAGTTAAGAGAGAACAAAGAAGAAAGAAGAGAGACTCACGACCTTACCACCTAGGGTTCCCTTCGGGGTTCCCTGGGGACAATTGTTGCATAGGTTTATTCTTTCATTTCCACCGGTGACTCCACCATGAGTAGCTTAGATTCATTACGAGTTGTGAAGTTTTCGGTTGTAATGCGTGGTTAGGCATTTATTTTCTCCTGAAGATGTAGTGACGACTGGAGTTTACTGAGCTTCAAAGGGAAGTAGCTTAATCTGTAGTTTAGCTATGGTTTATGAATGCCTAAGTCTAGGATTTGTAACTTGTAGTGAGCCTACTTGATTATAGTCTAATCAAATGTTGGACATTTAATGTGTTATTTGGATTAGTAGTTTACATTGTCACATCTAACTACATTGTTATAAAGTTCTGAGTTAGGGTTTATTGCTTTGTAGTTAGATTTGCTTGATTAGAGTTTAATCAAGTGTTGAACAATGTAATATGTTATGGAATTGTTTATGTAGAACTTTGAGCTTAAATATATGAAGTCTCATATATGTTCACTTGTGATCTTGTTGATTCTCTTTTATTTGCCTAGTTGTGTTTGATATTGAGTTGATGCTAGATTTCATTTGACCCATTACATTGGCAATTTCACCGCACACACTAAGATGCGCTTAACAAGATTTTAAGAAATGGAGTTCATTGATTAAAACCTTGGACTTAAAGAGTCCTTTAAGGTTCTAAGGCTTAAGAGCACTTAATGGGATCTTGAGAAATGGAGTTCATTAATCAAGATCCTTGAGTTAAAGAGAGTCCTTTAAGGTTTATCATTTCAAACTTAGTGTTTGCTAATCCCATCAAATTAGTTTTTAACTGTGATAGCCAAAGCTCATTTTCAGGAGGATTTTATCACTTTTCTTGATCTTTTCATTTTTTTTTTCAAAAACCCAAAAATACTTTTTACAATTCTTTTTAGTTCATTAATATTTTCAAAAATCAAGACCCTCCTTTCCTTGCTGATTTCACTTGCGTTTTATGACATATAGGCTAGCTTAGGTCCATTTCATTAGGTTCCGATTAAGTGAGACAACCCGAGGTTGCATCCTGTACTACAATCGTTGGAATTAAATTATTTTTGACTACGCTTCCAAGGGTTTGATCTTAAGATCAATACGAAGAGCCGATCAGCCTAACTTTCAGTACAAATATCTGATTAAGGTCATTCAAAAATTGTTTCGATGAAGACTTCTAACCTACAACTTTCTTGTAGGCCTCGAAAACAAATTTTGCCTCTATAAGGATCAAAATTGCAACAATATGTAGCTATCCCGAATGTCCATCTTATGCAATATCACAAACTTTTAATAATCATATCTCTCAACCCCAATTTCCAAAAATTTTATACTATATATCGTTGGAAAGCTAGAAAACTAATCTACAACTTCAAAGAAGGCAACCTTGTCCAATTTAGGCCAGATCAATACAGTATTTCCCTAGAAGTCCGAACACAAATTATAACCCTCATGGAAAGCTTGAAAATGAATGTACAATTTTGGAATTGTCATAGGCAAAACACAATCATATCTCATTTACATCAAAAGATAAGAGTTTTTATAAAGCTTTAATGGACATTTCAAGCCACAATACATTAATATCTCAAAATGCCAAAATACAAGAAGATACATAACAGTAATTTGCTCAAAATGCAACTAAAGCCTTGTAGTTACAAATCTAGCTTAAAACACAAAAAAATGCAAATTTTGGGGTGATTCTTCGATCCTCTTTCTCTCGATCTCTTGCTCGTCACTTGGAGATGGGAATGAATGGGGGTTAGCTTAAAGCTCATGGGTAATAGTTTATAAAGTTCTAATTAAATTCATCAAAGTATCATTCTCAATTTCATAAACGAAATTCACAAATTTCAAATCATGAATGCATCAAACTTGTCAACATCTCATAAGCACATCAAAATGGTTTGGGTAAATCCATAAACATGACGAACTACACATTTTTACATAATGGTCCTGTGTAGTCGTAAACTTAGTGTACTAATGCAATCCCACATAGTGGCTTTGCGTAGACGTAAACTTGAGGGAGTCCATAAAGGAGCTCCGTGCTACTAGCAGGTAGGCGGGAAAAGTCTTTAGCTTGGTCAACGTGCACGTGACATTCTTGAATGGATTACAACAAGCCCACATATCATGTAATTCATGAATAGAAAACCGTTTACCCAAATGCCACATTCTTGGAAAAGTTTTTTTTCATGAACATGAGATATTTTGAAAATCATTTCCGAAAACATGATTTCATAAATACGAATCTTTTCACAAAAATTCATTTTCAAAGTCTTTCACAATTTATCAACACAATTCATATATCAAACATATAGTAAAATTTTAATTCATTCAATAAGCAAATAAATGCAACATTTATGATGCAGTTGAAATCATTAACCTTCCTTGATTTAAAGAAACATTAGTGGCTTATTTACTCTATTGTAAACATATACCCACCTTGAATTCCTTGCTTAAGAAATTGACTTAAGGATTTCTTTCCTTTTGATCCCCTTGCCTCTCTTGATCTCCTCCTTGAGTTTCTTCATAAATGACAAAATTCCCATTCAATAGGAAATCAAATTAAGAACCCATAAAGCTGTTAAGTCTAAATGACTTTACTTAGATATGATTTTGATGTATAACAAAGAGAATCAATAAAAAGAAAAGCAATACTGACGAAGTCATCTGCATAAAGTCGATGATTTAAGTCGATGACGAAGTCATATCTTGTAAGTAAAGCAGACGCAGACAAAAAATGAAAAGCAGACGCAGGCACTAAGCAAAGCAGACGCAGATGCGAATAGTAAAGCAGACGAAGACGTGAAATAGTAAAAGCAGATGCACACGCAGAAACACATACGATAAAATACAGACGAAGAAAAACAGATGTAGAATTCGAAAAGAAGAAGAAGGAGTCAGTTCGAGTTAGTTACAGAACTCAACTGAATAACCGTTTCTTTAAAGATTCAAGAAACAAGAATCAAGAAGCAGTTGGAGACGAAGGCTATAAATACAAGTCGAAGTCGTAGATTGCAAAGTTAGCAAAAAGTTAAAAAGTTGAGTTGAAAAATTAGCTGAATTACATCTACGTGATCGTAAAGAGCTTATTGTGCGAATTAGCTGAGAGCTATTTTACTGTAACAAGTGTTCAAACACTTTTCTGATAAAAAGTAGTGCAGATAGCCTGCAGAGGCTAAGTGTGAAAGAATACTGGTTGTAGAGACCTGAAGAGGCTCACAAAGAATACTTGTAACGTTGAAAGAGATAGTGGAAATCTCAGAAAGAACTTTGAGGACTGTACGTAGCCCACGGTTTGGGGTGAACCAGGATAAATCGCTGTGTCAACTACTCTCACTCTATTTTTATTTTAGATTCAATTTTTATCAGTACTTAATCAGTAAACAAAGTTTTCAAAAGTTTTGATTAATTAGAATCTATCGGAAGTTCTGTAAAGAATTCTATTTCTAACAAGCAGTTTTGAAAGATTTTTCAAAAAGGAGAATACACAATTCAACCCCCCCTTCTTGTGCAATCTATATCGTTTTATAAGTATTGTATTAACGTGTGATTCACTTCAAAAGCACATTCACTGAAATTTGACTCTAGGTTGCTTAAGCCCATGTATTTCCTAAACTTCATGAACCAAAACCCCTTATATATATCCAAAGTATAAAAATGAAACTTACCTTGAATCTTCACCAATTTATGAGATTATTGGCTCTAATGAAAGCTCTTCCCTTCCTCTTTTTTCTTTCCCTTCTTGAGCAACCTCAAACTCTCTTTTTAAGACTAAGAAAAGATGAAACTTAGCTCAAAACTCCATTCTTTTCTCAACTTCATCGAAACCCCTCTTTTTCACCTTTTCATTTTCGTATATCACTTCTTCCTTCACCTATTTTCGTTTTTCTTCTTCTCAAGCACAAGACAACACCTTTCATTTCCCATTTTACCCTTAATGAATGAGAAAAGTCCACCTTGTCATTCCTTTAATGGCTTAGTGCTTTTAACCTTAGGTAAACTACCCAAAATATCGTTTTTTGCATTTTTACCACCTTTACTTCATCTAACCCATGAAATAAATTCTACTAACATAGACATAATAAATAAAAAAAATTTAACTGCTAAAAATTCACTTATCCAAACTCCATAATTATCTAAATCACGTTTAACTTAAAAAAAACATTCTGGGGTCAACATATCTCCGCCTCTTAAAAGAATTTTGTCCTCGAAATTCTTACCTAAGACATTGAAGAGGTATGGATACTTCTTGTTCATAGCTTCCAAAGGCTCCCACGTGGTCTCTTCTACAGAATGGTTTCTTCATAGGACTTTTACTAGTTGAGCTATCTTGTTTTTTAGGACCTTTTCCTTAGTATCCAAAATCTCTACTGGAGTCTCCTTATAAGTCAAATCATCTCTCAATTGAACCTCAGTAGTCTTAATGATGTGAGAGGGAACTAATCTATATCTCCTTAACATGGAAACATGAAAGACATCATGAATCTATGATAATTCTGGTGACAATGCCAACCTATAAGCTAATGGTCCAATCGTCTCAAGAATTTCATTATGACCCACATATATTGGGCTCAACTTGCCCTTCTTGCCAAATCTCATGACTTCTTTCAAAGGAGATGTTTTAAGGAAGACTTTCTCACCGACTTCATACTACATTTCCTTTTAGTTTGCATTAGTATAGCTTTTCATTCTATCCTTAGCCGCTTTAAGCCTTTACTTAACTAACTTGACCTTGTCAACTGTCATTTGAATCAACTCTGGTCCTATTAGTTATCTTTCTCCTTCTTCATCCCAGCATATCGGAGTTTTACATCTCCTTCCATGCAGTGCTTTATAAGAAGCCATGTGTATGCTTGAATGGTACAAATTTTTGTAAGCAAATTCGACCAATGGTAAATGCTCGTCCCAAGCTCCTTTGAAATCTATCACACATGCCCTGAGCATTTTCTTAAGGGTCTGAATGGTCCTCTCAGATTGACCATCTATCTAGGGGTGAAAGCAGCGCTAAAAATCAACTTGGTTCCCAGAGCCTCTTGTAAGCTACCCCAGAATCTTGAAATAAACCGAGGATCTCTGTCAGAAACAATAGAGTCAGGAATTCCAAGAAATCTTACTATCTCATCAATATACTTCTTTGCTAGCACATGCAAAGAGTCAGTCTGTTTAATTGAGAGAAAATGGGCTGACTTCGTCAAACAATCAATAATAACCCATATGACATTATGTTTCCTACTAGTCTTGGGCAAATCCATCATAAAATTCATGGTCACTCTTTGCCACTTCCACTCAGGAATGGACAATGGCCTTAACTTGCCTGAAGATGCCTGGTATTCAACTTTGACTTACTGACACACTAGACACTTACTTGCATATTCTGCCACATACCTCTTTATGCCTTTCTACTAGAAATGCTCTTTTAGATCTCTATACATCCTGGTACTACCTGGGTGCATGAAATAAGGCGCATTGTGTGCCTTATCCAGTATCTCATCCTTCACCTCCTTGAAATTTGGAATACAAAGCCTATTCTTTATAACCATAAGTCCATCATCCCTCAGTATCCCTTCAGATTTCTTACCATTCTGAATTTTTTTCTCAGAGCTTACTCAATTTTGCATCTTGTGCTTGTAACTTCATAACCTTCTCTCTGAGTATCAGTCTCACTCTAAAAGTAGCAACAATATAATCGATTTCCTCCTGTTTCAAACTTATCCTAAGCTTAGCCATCTCTTCCAATAATGGCAGATAAATTGTCTGTACATGGGCTATTGAGGATTTCCTACTCAAAACATCCGCCAATACATTTGCCTTCCCTATATTATACTCAATCAGCAGGTCATAATCCTTGAGCAACTCTAACCACCTTCTTTGTGTCAAATTCAACTCTTTCTAGCTCAGTAGGTACTTGAGACTTTTATGATTAGTAAAACTCTTCGCCTGAATCTTATACAGATAATGTCTCCAAATTTTTAAGGCAAAGATCATTGCTGCTAATTCTAGATTATAAGTCGGGTAATTCAACTCATAAGGCTTTAACTGCCGTGAAGCATAAGCTATCACCCTGTCTCCTTACATCAACACACAACCCAAACCCTTTCTTGAAGCATCACTGTAAACCGTATAACCCTCATCTCCCATAGGCAAATTCAAAACTGGAGCACTTGTCATTCTATGCTTAAACTCCTCGAAGCTCTTCTAGCATTCATCACTCCAGATAAACTTTTGATTATTTCTCAATAACCTAGTTAGTGGAGCAGCAATCATGGAGAATCCTTCCACAAACCTTCTGTAGTAACCTGTCAGACCCAAAAAACTCCTCACTTCTGTCACTGTCTTGGGTGCATGCCACTTCACCATTGCTTCAACCTTCCTTGAATCAACATGTACCCCATCCTTAGAAATTACATATCCAAGGAATACCACCTCATAACGCCAAAATTCATATTTGCTGAATTTGGCATAAAGTTCCCTCTCCCTCTGTGTCTATAATACTATCCTGAGATGTTTCTCATGTTCCTCTTCACTCTTGGAATAAACCAGAATGTTATCTATAAATACTATGAAAAACTAATTTACATAATCCTTGAAGACGCTATTTATAAGATCCATAAACGCAGCTAGAGCATTGGTCAATCCAATTGGCATAACTAGGAACTTGTAATGCCCATGACGAGTCTTAAAAGCTATCTTGCTTACATTAGAGTCCTTGATTCTAAGTTGATGATAGCCTAAACTAAGATCAATTTTGGAAAAGACCCTTGCTCCCTATAGCTGGTCAAACAAATCATCAATCCGGGGTAGAGGATACTTGTTTTTAATAGTCACCTTGTTGAGTCTCTGATAGTCAATACACATCTGCCACGTTCCATCCTTCTTTTTAACAAACAGAACCAACACTCCCCATGGTGACGAACTCAGTCTTATATACCCCTTCTGTAACAGTTCTTCCAACTGTTCCTTAAGTTCCTTTAGCTCAACTGGAGCTGTTCTATAGGGTGGTATAAATATGGGTGCAGTTCTGGGAATCAAGTCGATGACAAACTTGATTTTCCCTCATCGGTAGTAAACTAGGTAAGTCTTCAAGAAGCACGTCTGAAAATTCCCTCACAATCGAAAAATCTTCTAACTTCTCTTCATTCACATTAGTGTCTATGACGTGTGCCAAAAAGGCTTCACACCATTTCCTCATAATCCTGTCTACTAACAAAGTCGAAATAATCTTGGGCAATGTTGTCCTTCTAGCTCCTTTGAAAGTCACCCTCTCACCATTACCAAGATCAAACTCTACCTCTTTAAGGAGACAATCTAACTTTGCACAATATTTCTCCATGGCATCCATTCCTAGTATCACATCTAGACCTTTCAACTCCAACGGTAGCAAAGCCACTACCAGTTTAGCACTCTCAATTAACAATTCACAATCCCTATACACTTGACTTATTATCACCTTTCTCCCTAAGGGAGTGCTAACAATCAAGGGACTATCCTTGAGCACCAATTTAACATCATACAAAATCATGCTTGCAGAAAAAAATAAATGTGTGGAGCTAGAATCAATCAACAAATATACTATAGAGTTAAATAACTAAGCTATACCCATAAGAACTTCATGTGCAGCTGCAGATTCCTCTCTGATCATAACAAATACCCTGGCCTATGCCTGACCCCTTGGCCTTCATGAAGGAATTGCCTTCCTCTCCACTGCAAAGCTGCTCAACTCAGTGACTGGCCTAGTGCCCACTGTTTTATCCCTCCTCAGAGCTTGCAATTGCAACCTTTCTTGTCTCGGTATTTGAAGACAGTCCTTGATCATGTGTCCTTTATCCCCATATCAAAAATAGCTCCAAGTAATTTGAAGCACTCACCCTTATGAAGTTTCCCACAATGCTCACATTAGGGATTTGTGTATCTACTCCTTCCCGTCCTTCCAGTGCCTCCCACATTTGAGGCTTTCCTTTTAGCTGCCATTGCCTGCTTATTCTTGGAAGGGCCACTACTTCCCACTTTACTTTGTGTGTGGTGACTCCTTGTACTCCTCTTAGGCATTATAGTACTCATTCCTTTCTTGGAAGACTGCTCCTTATTCTTCTTTTTCTTGCTCACCTCATTTTTTATATTCTCCAATTTTTTAGCTTGGAGTGCAGCATCAACCAGTTGTTGTAGTCCAGAAATTGTGGATCAAGACTTTCTCCTCGATCCCCAATCGAAGTCCTCTCTCAAATATGCGAAACTTATCCTCCTCATTAGCAACAATGTTGACCGCATATCGTGATAGCTGGGTAAACTTTAATTTATAATAACTCACATTCATGTCCCTCTGTGTGAGATTCAGGAACTTCTTAGCCTTCTCTAGGATATATACCCTTGAAAAGTACTTCCTCCTGAAAGCTTCCAAAAAATCTCTCCATGTCAGTGCCTGTGGTATCACCTGGCTGTGGGGCACTGACTCCTACCAATGGAGTGCATCTCCCTGTAGTAAACTGACTGCATAATCTAACTTCTCCTCATCTGAGCACTTCATTTGAATCAGTACTCTCTCTGTCCTCTTTAACCAAGTTTCATCCTCTTCCAGATTTGTAGTCCTATTGAAATCCATAGCCCTATACTTGCGGAGCTTATCATACTACCCACTCCTCTCCATTGGAGCTTACATCAGAACTTGGGACCCTTGACCCATGACGTAAGTGAAAGCCTGAGCAAAGGCTTGAAAGAAATGTGGATCCATGGGGTTTGCTTGAGGCATCAGTGGAGGCGGTGGAGGCACTTTTTGTTGCATACTAGGTGCCTCAGAATTTGGAACAGAATGTGTCCCCGGATCTTGTGGGAAATAGGATTCATCCATGCTCCCTTGGCGAGAGTGAGATCGAGTTATAGCTCCTCGAGTTCTTTTTCGAGACAACATAATCACTCATTTGATATAAAACCATTGAAAACCTTAGTTCATGTTTCATGTAAAAAAAACTTCAAATCATGTAAAACAATTTAAATCATATGAAACAAGCTCAAATCAAGTGAAACAAAACAAAAATGCATGTTGTTCATGTAAAACAATGCATGTGATTCATTCAAAACAATGCATGTGCATTTCGTAGTTCAAAGCTACCCATCTCATAACTAGGATACTCCTAAACCTGGTCTTACACCTGGACCTCAACCTAGTCGCTTTAATAGCATAAGTGTTGGGACATAGCTCTTGCGAGTTACGTACCCGATTTCCTACGTGATATCTAGATGCGCATCCCACAAGGGTAGCGTGCCCACACCAGTCAATCATCAAAAATAAACTCATTTCTCCTATTTCCAAACAGATTTTAGGAAACTTTAAACCAGAATTTCAAACTAAATTCTTCAGAACATCTGTTCTCCATTGTCTTAAGTCTCTAATGACACCAAAATAATTCAATTTGGTTCAAAAATCTGAAAGTTATAGCCCAAACATTTTCGGACTATTATTGTACTAAAACAGTACAATGAAAGTCTTAAAGACTGAATTAAAATTTGAGTTCTACGGATAATTTCTATCTCTATGTCTCTATTTTATTTATAAATAAGAATAATCTCATTTGGAACTTTATAGATCAAGATATCACCAAAATACTGAAGCATGTTTAGTAAAATGTCTAGTTCATGCTCTTCTAATTGATACCCTCAATTTGATTTGATTAATATTTTCAAATCAATACCAAAAGCTAAAAATTTTTATGGAGAGATAGGATGTGTTACAAATCCAATGCTTAAAAAATCAGGTTATTTGGAGGTTGGACAACAAAGTTATGGTTAAAAGAGTGAGAGGTGTTCAGGTTTGGGAACATAAATGACTTGCTTCCCTTCTTCCTCCTTTGTTTTTCTTCCTCGAACTTGTTTTAGAAAAAAGGTCATAACTTTCACTAAAAATATATGATTAAGTTCATTTAAAAACCATTTAGAAAAAGACTTCTAGACCTACAACTTTTATGAAGACCTCAAATTTTTTTTTTGCCTTTATAAGGGTCAAAATTTCAGCAATATGTAGTTGTCCGAAATGTCCATCCTATGCAACATCACAAAATTCTAATAATCATATCTCTCAATTCCAATGTCCAAAAATTTTATACTATATATCATTGGAAAGCTAGAAAAATAATATACAACTTTTAAGAGACAAATTTGTCCAATTCAGCCTAGATCAATACAGTATTTCCCTAGAAGCTAGAACACAAATTCTCACCCTCATGGAAAGCTTGAAAATGAAATGTACAATTTTGGAATTGTCATGGGCAAAACACAATCATATCTCATTTACATCAAAAGATAAGAGCTTTTACAAAGCTTTAATGGGACATTAAAGCCACAATACATCATATCTCAAAACACCAAAATACAAAAAGATACATGAACAGTAATTTGCTCAAAATGCAACTAAAGCCTTGTAGTTACAAACCTAGCTTAAAGCACAAAAAGATGCAAATTTTGGAGTGATGCCATTCTTTTTCACTTGATCTCTTGCTCGTCACCTAGAGATGGGAAGGAATGGGGGTGAGCTTAAAGCTCGTGGGTAAGAGTTTATAATAAAAAAATAGGCAAAATCTTTGAAATGTTCATTTGCCAATACCAAGTTCTAATTAAATTCATTAAACTATCATTTTCAATTTCATAACCGAAGTTCACAAATTTCAAATGAATGCATCAAACTTGTCAACATCTTATAAGCACATAATCACATCAAAATGGCTTGCATAAATCCATAAATATGATGAACTATACATTTTCACGTAATGGTCCTGTGTAGTCGAAAACTTGGCGTACTAACGTAATATCACATAGTGGTTTTACATAGATGCAAACTTGAGGGAGTCCATAAAGGAGCTTCGTGCCACTAGCGGGTAGGTGGGATAAGCCTTTAGCTTAGTCAACATGCACATGATATTCTTGAATAGATTACACCAAATCCACATAACATGTAATTCATGAATGGAAAACCGTTTGCCCAAATGACACATTCTTATAAACTTGTTTTTCATGAACATGAGATATTTCAAAAACCATTTCCAAAAACATGATTTCATGAACATGTATCTTTTCAAAAAAATTCATTTTCAAAGTGTTTCACAATTCATCAACACAAACATATAGCAAATTCTTAATTCATTTAACAAGCAAATAAATTCAACATTTATGATGCAATTGAAATCATTAACCTTCCTTGATTTAAAAAAAACATTAGTGGCTTATTTACTCTATTGTAAACATATACCCACCTTCAATTCCTTGCTTAAGAAATTGTCTTAAGGATGTCTTTCCTCTTGCTCCCCTTGCCTCTCTTGATCCCCTCCTTGATTTCCTTCATAAATGACAAAATTCCAATTCAATAGGAATTGAAATTAAGAACCCATAAAGTACATTCACTAAAATTTAACTCTAGATTGCTTAAGCCCACGTATTTCCTAAACTTCATGAACCAAAACCCCTTCTATATATCCAAAGTATAAAAATGAAACTTACCTTGAATCTTCACCAATTTATGAGATTATTGGCTCTAAAGAAAGCTCTCACCTTCCTCTTTCTTTTTCCCTTCTTGAGCAACCTCAAACTTTCTCTTTAAGTCTAAGAAAACATGAAACTTAGCTTAAAACTCCATTCTTTTCTCCACTTCAACTAAACCCCTCTTTCTCACCTTTTCATTTTCGTATATCACTTCTTCCTTCACCTATTTTCGTTTTTCTTCTTCTCAAGCACAAGGCAACACCTTTCCTTTCCCATTTCACCCTTAATGAATGAGAAAAGTCCACCTTGCCATTCCTTTAATGCCTTAGTGCTTTTAACCTTAGGTAAACTACCCAAAATACCCTTTTTGCATTTTTACCACCTTTACTTCAACCAACCCATAAAATAAATTCTACTAACATAGACATAATAAATAAAAAAAATTTAACTCCCAAAAATTCACTTATCCAAACATCATAATTATCTAAATCATGTTTAACTAAAAAAACATTCGAGGGCCAACAAAATGTGGCTTGGAATACCATTAATGTTTTGTAAAACTCTATTCTTTTGATGTTAATGAAATGTGAATGGTGTATGGATGATGTGAGTTGAAATTAGATATACATGAAGAAGAAATCAACTTGAGTTGATGATTTTAGAACATAAATCGTTGATATATGTATATATATATATGTATGCACAAGTGAGCCATTACGGAAAGGATGATAGGAATTATGACTGATCAGATGTAGTTGAAAGTGATTTGACAAATGAGTTGAGATTTGAGAGTTTAATGAATCATTTTGGTAGCTGAATGGTTATGCTCAGAACATTTCCAGTTTGCAAAGTGACAAATCTCAAGTCTTCCATAAAGGAAAAAATTGTAAGCGATCTAGAAGGGGGGTTGAATAGATCTTAAAAATTCTTTGAAAATTTCTACAAGAAAATCAGAAGTTAAAACACACAAAAACAATTCAGATAAACTTAATTAAAAAGTGTAGGGAAGAAGATCAAACACTTGTTTTTATAGAGGTTCGGTGCTAAGACCTACGTCCTCTACCTAAGCTCCCACTTAGGATTTTGCAACCACTTTGTTACACACTTTATAGTTCAGTGTGAACTCTTACAGTACCGCTTGATTTCCGGCTCAAGCTACCTTACAATTTGATTTGTCTTCCGGCACAAATCCTACCAAAACCGCTTGATTTTCGGCTCAAGCAACCTTTACAGATGATTTGTCTTCTGGCACAAATCCTACCAACAATACTTGATTTTCGGCTCAAGCTGCGTCACACGTGACCTTTCACTAGTCACTCAATTTGTACAAGAAATAGGATAAAGATCTTAGAACAAGTGCTCAATACAAATGTAAATAAAGTAAGAACAATGAGCAATTTGGAGCAAGATAAGAGTATTTTGGCTTGTAGAACTTCTCTTGTTTTCTTCATCAATCATCCACCCTTTATATAAGAAGAAATATAGCTGTTGGAGCTCTTCTAGCCGTTGCTTAATTTGTGATAGCCGTTTCTTGATATCCTCCATTCCATTTTTAGCTAATATGACCGTTGGAGCTGAATCTGTGCATCAATAAGTCGACTTGTCGAATTCATAAGTCGACTTGTTTCAACCATTTACGAAAAACTTCATCTCCGCTCTCCAATAAGTCGACTTGTTATATATAAGTCGACTTGTTTATCTCGATAAGTCGACTTGTGTATGATAAGTCGACTTGTGTTGACATTTCTTCATCTGTAAGTCGACTTGTGCTTTGTAAGTCGACTTGTATTGCCTTCAATGGTAACATCCGACCAGATCCTTTATAATCCTCATGTTTTATGCCATATTTACTTAGAAGATAACTCCCATCTTGATTCTTCATTGATTAAACACTTGCTCTTCTTGATTTGTACAATTCTTTCATTGAACATCAATCCCAAAATACCTGAAACAATTTCTTAACCAATTCTATACATTTTATTATTATCAAAACATAAGTGGAATTAATTTGCCAACCACCATTGGTCCAAAAATCTCCCCCTTTTTGATAATGACAAAATACTTAGAAATTGTTTAAGAAATGAAAATAAAGAAACATTGATCAAGGTTTTTATCCCTTGTCATTTTGGTTAGAAGTCTCCCCCTCAATCATATAAATCACTGAATTTAATAACCTTGAAAAATCAATTAAAATTTTAACAAACTCCCCCTTAATCAAGTAACTAATGAATATCCAATTTCTCATTTTTCTCCCCCTTTTTGTCATAATCAAAACAACTAATACAAACCAACAAATATGAAAAATTATCGCAATCAAAATAGAGTAACAGGTCATTAAGCACAAATAGTCTCAAATCAAACACACTCCCCCTCAATCATATGACAGTGACTAAAGGATACCAATTATCAATTTCCAATATTACTCCCACTTATTGTCATAATTAAAAACCAATATGAAAATTGAAAAATAGTTGCAATGCAGTCCATAAACAAACAAAACAGCAAACACAAATAAAGGCAATAGTCATTACATAACAGTCATAAGAAGCACCACACACTTGAAACAGCATAAGAATCCATGTAGACATAAGTCGATTTGTTTACCTCCATAAGTCGACTTATCCTGAAATTTCTTCATTCCCAAAGGCTGTGTATATCATAGGTCGACTTATTTACCAGACTTGTCATCAATTGGTCGACTTAGACACCCATTAGTCGATTTTGTTGTTGTCTCCACTCATATGCCTTGAACTTCCACTATCAGTGTACCATGTGCTTGGTGGATTTTCATTCCTTGCTTGTACCTACAACTGAAACATCCTTTCTTCTCATTGGTACCCAAGCCATCTTGGGTCCATTTTGTTGAACATATAAACCACATTAGGTGGTATTGAGCCTTTAACACCCAAACTTTCTTAACCTTAACACATCTCCTAGTGCTTTTTGCATGCAATTTCTATATGACCATCTTTCAAGCATCTAGCACATTGAGCGATTTTTCCATCTGAGTAAATTTTGAAATTAGAGAGCAATCTCTATCAAAAGGGTCATAACCTAATCCATGCTTAGAAATGGAATATCTTTGTAGTGATAACAATTTTCAAACTGTTCATTTCCATTTGCAAATTTTCCAACTACATACTGAAAATTCTTTTACGAGTCTATCAAGTTCACAAACAAGTTTTCTTTTCAATAAGACATGCAGAATGATCCTCCTTTGGACTATCTAAATCACCAATTGTTTCATATCGGGCATTATTTTCAGCAATCAATTCTCGTTTTTCTTTCTTAATTTTTGTTAATCTCAATAGCTTCTTCAAAATCAACTTAAAGCATCAAAGGAATCTCTTAGATCTTGGTAATTATAATTTACCTCATTTTCATCATCACTAGTCAAGGAGCTACTCGCCATGAGAGCTAGTTTATTCTCATCATTGCTTTGGTAAGCTTCCTCGTCATCACTCCAAGTTGCTACTAGACTTGTTTTCTTCTTTCCTTTGTCATACCTGTCATTTTTCTGAATAGACGAAGAGCTTTTGCATTCTCTAGCGTTGTGACCTCTTTTTTCGCACTTCCAGCATTCTTCATTGTTCTTTTTTTTTTCATAGCCTTTATTTCTCTTTTCTGTGGTGTACCTTTTCCTTTCCTCAATTTCTCCACCACGTAATTCTTTTCTTCTGTTTTTGAAAAGTCCTTTGAACTTTCTCAGATTTCGAGCATACATCGCTACTTCTTCATCATCTTCTTCTTCATCTATTTCTTCATCACTCTTATCAAAAGAAGAAACGTTAGCTTTTAAAGCAATCGACTTTTGTGGCTTACCTCTTCCTCCTCTCGATTTGAGAATAATCTCATAGTTGATGAGTGATCCCACCAAAGCGTTAAATTCGGATGGTTGAGATCCTTTGACTCCATAATTGCGGTGACTTGAGAATCCCATTCCTTCGGTGAGCGAAGAATCTTCTTCACCTTCTCGCTATCCGTCATATGCTTCCCAAGGTTGCCTAATTCATTTATGATTTCTGCAAAACGGTCAAGCATTGTGGAAATTGACTCACCTTCCTTCATGACGAACATCTCGTAGTCGTGGAGAAGCATGTTGATCTTTGTCTCCCGGACTTGATTTGTCCCTTCATGAGTTACTCGAAGTCTCTCCCACATTTCCTTGGCAGTGGTGCAAGAATTTACCCGGTTTCTTTCCTCAACCGTTAATGCACAATATATCAGCTTCATAGCTTTGGCGTTGATGTACGCTTGCCTCAAATCGTTGTCGTCATATTCTAGCTCCGTTTTTAACTCACCATTTTCTTTTAATGGGGGTTGTGGACCGAAGATAATTATCTTCCAATATTCCACTCCTTCGCTTATAATGTGGTACTTCATATGATTTTTCCACGAAGAATAATTAGTACCATTAAATAAAGGAGGGCGATAATTTGTGTTACCTTCTTCCGCTAGTTTATTGTGTGCCATCCCTGGATACTTCTGCTCTAATACCAATTGTAAGCGATCTAGAAGGGGGGTTGAATAGATCTTAAAAATTCTTTAAAAATTTCTACAAGAAAATCAGAAGTTAAAACACACAAAAACAATTCAGATAAACTTAATTGAAAAGTGTAGGGAAGAAGATCAAACACTTGTTTTTATAGAGGTTCGGTGCTAAGACCTACGTCCTCTACCTAAGCTCCCACTTAGGATTTTGCAACCACTTTATTACACACTTTATAGTTCAGTGTGAACTCTTACGATGCTGCGCGATTTCCGGCTCAAGCTACCTTACAATTTGATTTGTCTTCCGGCACAAATCCTACCAAAACCGCTTGATTTCTGGCTCAAGCAACCTTTACAGATGATTTGTCTTCTAGCACAAATCCTACCAACAATACTTGATTTTCGGCTCAAGCTACCTCACACGTGACCTTTCACTAGTCACTCAATTTGTACAAGAAATAGGATAAAGATTTTAGAATAAGTACTCAATACAAATGTAAACAAAGTAAGAACAATGATCAATTTGGAGCAAGATAAGAGTATTTTGGCTTGTAAAACTTCTCTTGTTTTCTTCATCAATCATCCACCCTTTATATAAGAAGAAATATAGCTGTTGGAGCTCTTCTAGCCGTTGCTTAATTTGTGATAGCCATTTCTTGATATCCTCCATTCCATTTTTAGCTAATATGACCGTTGGAGCTTAATCTGTGCATCAATAAGTCGACTTGTCGAATTCATAAGTCGACTTGTTTCAACCATTTACGAAAAACTTCAGCTCCACTCTCCAATAAGTCGACTTGTTATATATAAGTCGACTTGTTTACCTCGATAAGTCGACTTGTGTATGATAAGTCGACTTGTGTTGACATTTCTTCATCTGTAAGTCGACTTGTGCTTTGCAAATCGACTTGTATTGCCTTCAATGGTAACATCCGACCAAATCCTTTATAATCCTCATGTTTTTATGCCATATTTACTTAGAAGACAACTCCCATCTTGATTCTTCATTGATTAAACACTTGCTCTTCTTGATTTGTACAATTCTTTCATTGAACATCAATCCCAAAATACCTGAAACAATTTCTTAACCAATTCTATACATTTTATTATTATCAAAACATAAGTGGAATTAATTTGCCAACCACCATTGGTCCAACAAAAATCATGTTCTGACTTAAGCCAAAATCTAGACTAATCTGGGATGAATTTGACAAGTTGTCTTCTAGAAAGTTGTAGCTTAGCTTTCTAGCTTTCCAACGGTATATAGTGTGGAATTTTTGGATATTGGAGTCAAAAGTTATGGTCCTTATAAGTGGAAATGCTCAAAAGTATAGGACGTATCGTCTAGTAAAGACGTATCATCTAGTGATGACGCTTCATTTGGTGATGATGTGTCTTCTAGTGAGGACGCATCATCTGGTAAGGACATATCATCTAGTAAGGACGCTTCGTCTGGTGAGGACGTATCTTCTGGTGAGGATGCTTCATCTGGTGAGGACGTATCGTCTGGTGAGAACGTGTCGTCTGGTGATGACGTCATATCATCTTGTACACTGTTCATCAGATCATATTGCCTAGTCACACTTTTGACTCTACAAATGATAGAATTTGTCTATAAAGTCCTCATTAAAGTTGTAGATCTAGAAGTTCTATTTTAAACCATCTAATAAAGACCCCAATCTAAGTTTTGTAAAGAAAGTTATGTCATTTCTCCCAAGAGAGGTACAATATGATTGAGGACATAATCCTACTTGATTCTTTTGGCCATTACTTCATCACTTGACCTCCAAATGAAGTGATTCTTAAAGGAATAGTTCCCAACACACTTTTGCTATCTCTCCAGAAAAATTGGAAGCATTCCAAATTGGTTAGAAAAAGTTTTGGATTAAAGGAAAGTTAAAGAATCTGTTGGAATAGTATGAACTGGTGCTATTTTACTGAACATGCTTCGGTATTGTGAATATATCTAGATTTGTAGGGTTCCAACTGAGATGATTTTCAATGTGGAGTAAACTAGAGGCGTAGGTTTACAAATTATTTGAGAGGTCGAATTCTGATTCAGCCTCTAAGATGTTCAATATTTGGATGGAAGTTGAGCATAGAATATTTGCTTCAGTATAAGAATGATTCAAAAAATAGGGCCCGACGCTTACGATATCAGAGAATGAAGATAAACTGAGGATGACTAATGAGAGTTAATTGGAATAACCATACATGGTAACAAGCACAAACAAACATTTTATGACTCCAAATGTTGGGTTCCGGAACTGGTGCCCAACAGTTGTGTTATTAGAGTAAGAGTTGGGTTCCAGAACCGGTGCTCAATAGTTGTAGTATCAGAGCTCAAAATTAGGATCTTACATGGAATTTTTGGAAATATTTATCAAGTTACATGCATTTTGACATGTTTTAGCATGCATCAACAACTGATCCTTAGTCAAGATGCATATGTATGAGTTACATGAATGAGTAATTGTTGAGAGTTTGACCTGATAGAAATAGTAATAAGAGAATGATGATCAATAGTAATAAGAGAATGATGATCTAGTAGAATGTGAGAAAATGAAAGTTTATGGATATTACATAATCCGATATGTTAGACATAGATTCAGTAATTGTGATTATGTAAATGAATATGGTGAAAATTTTTTGTTGTTGTAGGAAAATCCCGGGGTGTTCATCACATGAACACAGTGTGGAATTTAAAATTTTAAGTCCCGGGACATTCCCGAAAGCCAGGATCCATATGTATGTACAAACAATCAAACCATAACGACCAAAGGAGACCGTCTCTAACGGTATCCACGCAGAGGTCGGAAAACCTAACCGGGACAAACTCTTTTGACCCGGGAATAGCTAGACTAAAGAAAAGAGTGCTAGCTCTTACCTTAGCCTTGGAGTGCAAGTGAAATGATCAAGAGAAGCCTTGGAGAAGTAGAAGCCAACTTGAGAGGAAGAGAGGAAGAAGATGAATAACCCTTTTTCAAAGCTTAACCATTAAGCTTTCGATTCTTTCCTCCAAAACCACCGTATCCTCACTCTTCTCTAACCTTCTTATATGTCTTTTAACTAATTAAAATACATAAAAAGGCTTGGTTTGGAGGATAGCCATGTTGGTGGCATAAAATGCATTGAAATGTTAACTTAATAATTAAGTTTGACTTTTCAAACTAACATTTTTCTCCATTCTTATGGCTTCCACCGAAATTCATATATATATATATATATAATTAATTAATTCTTAATTAATATATATATATATATATATATATATATTTACTAAAGAGGTCCAGTCAAACTGGGGTCGGTTCTACCTACCTCTCAGGGCCCCGATCTTCGAAAAATCGCCGGAGACGGTTTTCAGCAATGTTGATGTCGCGATCTCATTGGGACATATCCCAATCTCATCGGGATCCATTTAATCCTATTGCTCTCCTATATCGGATCTCCATGCGAAACTATTTTACTGATTCTCCGAGTCACTCTTATCGTGTGACCCATTAGGTTCCCGGTTATGTTGGCCACTTAGATTAACACTTAATCTGAGCAAGTCATGAGCGGTATCTAGCAACACATCATGACCCCCAATTGACCGGAAAGTAATTGGTTTGACTAATGAAACCATATCACGAACCCTTCCATAGACAATTACCGTGCAATTCGTCCTTTCACCATGCTATACCCCACTTGGTTTGAGTATGGGCAATGTGTCAACTCTTACTAAATTGATTAGATCAAATCTAGTCCAAGTGTAATCAGTTCTCGTCCTAGGACTCATTACTTTATATGTCCATGAAGACCATCTTCATGACATATGTATGTCGGCGTCGAGACTTCAAAGTAATGATCCCGATAAGAGGCCATGGGTATCTCTTATGCTATCACGTAGTGGTGAATCTGTATTGGCTACTCAATTACCTTGAATACCTCAAGTCGCACTCCAATCACCACCCTATGAGCAACCTCTCGAAGGCAACAAGGAATGGAGTCAAAGTACGTAATCGGACTCAAGATATCCTTGAGTACCTCAAGTCTAAGGATACTTGCACCATTGCTATGATGAGATTATCACCGACATTTGTATAGGACATCCATGTGATGATCTCATGGCAGTCATCCAATGTACTTACTACCACTAGTAAGCATCCACATGTCAAATCTAAATATCTCAATATTTACGGTTTTACGAGATCTCTTGCTGATCCAATCAAGGAGTTTGACATGTGCTAGTCTATCCGGATTAACGATGTCGGTCTCGTTAATCCTATGACTAAGGATAATTTGAATCTTGACATAATTGCACATGATAGGAATCTCGATAGTATGATCGCATCATAATTTCCTTCATGCTATGTCATGTATCGTGGACTTCATTAATTTGATTAAAGATCATTGTCAATTCATAATAAAATGAACATCAAATAAATGAAATATGCCTTGCTTTATTTATTCATAAAGTCTGCATACATGACTATGAACAAAATGCGCTAAAGGGATTGCCTTTAGGGCCTTTGCTCTAACAATCTCCCACTTGACCTAAAGCCAATCGCCGTGGTATCTAATACCATAGCGAGTGTATGAGAATCAAAATTCTTACGTGGCAATGGCTTTGTCAGCGGATCGGCAATATTCGCTCGTGGAATTCTCTCTATCGGGACATCACCCGAGCAATGATCTCCTGAATCAAATGGTATCGGCGAAATGCGTGTTTGGACCGTTGATGAGACCTTGGCTCCTTTACTGCATAATAGCCCGGTGTTGTCACAATACAATCAGTATGGGTCCATCACGACTAGGAACCACACCAAGTTGAAATGAACTTCTTGATCCAAACCGCCTTTCTTTGCGTCGATGCGGCAATGTACTCTGCCTCGATCGTTGAATCGTGATCGTCTCTATTTGGAACTCTTCCAACCGACCGATCCGCCGTTTAGTGTGAAAACATAACTGATTGGGACTCGAGTCGTCCTTATCAGTTGAAAACGGCATCTGATGCCCGCTCACTGAGACTTCCATCTCCATATATCGAAAACATCCTTAGTTCTTCGCAAGTACTTTAGGATATTCTTGGATACCACCCATGACCCTCTCCAGATCCGATTGGTATCCGCTCGTAACACTTAGAGCATATGATACATCGGGTCTCGTACATAACATTGCGTACATGATAGATCCTATGCAGATGCATACGGGATCATATTCATGCGCATCCTCTCATCTGTGTCTTAGGACACATGGACTTGAGAGTGTTATCCATGAACAATGGGAAGAAACCCTCTCTTGGATTGCTCCATGCTAAACCTCTTTAGCACCTTGTCTATGTCGTTGATTGTGAAAGACCAAGCAACGTCTTGATCTATCTCTATAAATCTTTATCCCAAGGATATAAGTTGCTTCTCCAAGGTCTTTCATGGCAAATTGTTTGGACAACCAAATTTTCTTGATTGCGGCATTGAGACATCGTTTCCTAGTAACAATATGTCATCTACATATAACACAAGGAATACGATTGCGGTTTCATTAACCTTCTTGTACACGGTGTTCATCCGGATTTTGTGAGAAACCAAACTCTTTGATTGTCTCATCAAACGGATATTCCAACTCTGGATCCTTGCTTCAATCCATAAATGGATTTACGAAGCTTGCATACCTTTTCGCCATCGTGAAATGAAGCCCTCGAGTTGTGTCATGTACACATCCTCAACCAGATTTCCATTCGGAAAGTCGTCTTCACATCCATTTGCCATATCTCATAATCATAATGGCGGCAATGGCTAGGAGTATCTAATGGATTTAAGCATTGCTCTTTGGATGAAGGTCTTGTCATAGTCAATTCCTTGTCTTTGACGAAAACCTTTAGCCACAAGCCTTGCTTTATAGGTAATCACATTACCATCCATGTCGGTTTTCTTCTTAAAACCCATTTGCACCTATAGGTTTTATCCTTCAGTGCATCAACCAAAGTCCATACTTGGTTTTCATACATGGAATCCATTTAGGACTTCATGGCACGAAGCCATTTTTAGACTCGAACTCTTGTAACCTCTTCATAGGTGGTAGGCTCATCATCCTCTATGAGCAATCGTCATTCTGTTCACTTATGAGAAATCCATATCTCTCGAAGCAGGCGTATCCTCTTGACCTACAATTTCGTGTGTAGTAGAAGGTTGAACTGTTACCTCATCATGTATGAGTTCTGATTTGAGTTAAGGCGATTGATCTGCGTCATCGAGCATCTTGAACTTCTTCAAGTTCAATTTTGCTCCCACCGTCCTCTTTAAAAGAAACTCTTTCTCTAAAAAGACAGCATGCCTTGAAACAAACACCTTTTGTTCCTCGGCAGGTAGAATTGATATCCCTTGTTTCGTTAGGATATCCTACGAACAAACACTTGTCGATTTTGCTTGCTTATCATTGCGTCCCGCTTTTACATAAGCGGGACAACCCCATACTTTCAAATGAGAAAGATAAGGTTTCTTGTTAGTCCACATCTCATATGGAGTAACATCAATGACTTTGATGGAACTCGCTTAACAAGTAAACAAATTGTCTCAAGGGCATACCCCAAAAGGATTTTGGCAATTGTGCAAAGCCCATCATAGATCGAACCATGTCCAAGAAGGTTCGATTTCTCCTTCTGCCACACCATTATCTTTGTGGTGTGTAAGGAGGAGTCCACTGAGATAAAATCCCATTATCTCTGAGATAATCCAAAAACTCTTGGTCTAAGTATTCACCACCACGATCGGATCGTAATGTTTTAATACTTTTCCCAAGTTGGTTTTCTACTTCATTTCTGAATTATTTGAACTTTCAAATGCTTCAGATTTGTATCTCATTAGATCTGAGATACCCATATCGAGAATAATCATCGATAAAGGTAATGAAGTGTAACGCAACCACTTCTGGCATGGATGGACATCGGACCACATACATCTGAATGTATTAGATCTAATAATCCAGTCGCTCGTTCACCCTTTCCCTTAAAAGGTAACTTAGTCATTGTGCCTAACAAACAAGATTCACATGTGTCATATGATTCATAATCAAATGACCCTAAACTTCCACTCTTGTGGAGCTTAGCGATGCGTCTCTCATTTATATGGCCAAGGCGACAATGCCATAAGTAAGTTGATTTTAAATTATCTCTTTTATGTCTTTTAGCGTCATTGACATTCATAACCGGATGTGACATATCTAATATGTAAATACTATTGCATAATGTACCAGTACCATAAAGCATTCCATTTGAGCTAATAGAACAACCATTGTTACCAAAAGACAAATGGAAACCAACTCTATTTAAACAAGAAACAGACAATATGTTCTTTGTTAACACGGGTACAAAATAACAATCATCCAAGTTAAGTACAAGCCCACTGGGGAGTGTCAAAACATAAGTCCCTACGGCTAATGCAAAGAATCGTTGCTCCATTGCCAACACGCAGTCCATTTCTCCTTTATGAGTCGCCATCGTCCCGAGGCCTGCGATATCATTGCATATGTGTGAGCCACAACCGTATCTAATACCCATATGTTATGATCGAAGCAGTATTAACCTCAATGACAAACATACACGAAGAAGTCGAGGCATCGATGCCTTCTTCTATTCGCCTTCCAGATAGACTTTGCAATTCGCCTCCGATGACCGGTCTTACCACAATGGAAGCGGTACCTTTTAGTGCGATCTCTTTGGTCTTTTCTTGCCTTTTGCTACACTTCCTTTCGCTTCGAGCCTTTTTCTTCTTCTCGCTTCCTTTTCTTGGAACCAGAGGAAAAGAATCCACCAAGAGTAACGCCTTGCTATCTTGCTTCACGACTTGTTCTCTTTGTCTTAAGCGATTGATCACTCGGGAATTGTGGTGGATATTTGGTTCATTCAATAGTTCAACACAAACTGTGAGTAACTATCTGACAAACCAACAAGAATTAAGTCTATACTTAACTCGAATCCATCACAAAACCTAAGACGGCCAACCTCTCAATATAGCCATTCATCTTGAATGCATATTGCATCGCAGATGAACCAGAGTCATCTTCGTTGTAAAGAGCAACCTTGAGGTCTCGAACCGTTCGGACCGAGCTTGCTCATCAAACAACTCTCTAAGATGAAACAATCGTGTGAGCATCCATTGACTCATCTTTATCGCAGCTCGGTGACATCGATGCAAGCATAATACAGTGGCTATGTCATCGTTTTTAGATGCTTACGATATGCCTTCGATCATCATCGAAGCTCCTTCACAAGTGGATCCTAAGCGGAAAATCAAGGATATATCCTAGATCCTCGGATCGAGAACAATTCTCGATTTCGCAGCCAATCAAGAAAATTTGGTCCAGATTAATTTGTTTGAGTCCATTAGAGTGCGAAGATTCACACTAGTCGACATCTTGACCAACCTAAAAGTAGAGAGAGAAAGAAAGTTAGAATAGAATTAAATGTATGACCATAAGGACTTAAATGACATACATATGGCTCCCACTTGTTTCAACAAAATCCATAACCCTCATCATGAATCCAAGAAACAAAATGGCACATTGACCTAGTGGGTCGATATCCGACATTACTAAGAATGACCTTGGGTTTGCCCAACAAGCCACCTTAGGTCAATCGGTAGGTATCGGACATACCAATTGCATCTCAAATGCAACTATCGCCCAGTGCTATCAACAGTTGATGTATGCACATACATTGGGTTATCAACACTTGATGCGTGTACATCTGATGTACACTACCCAATTTTGCCTCTGTCCACGTTGACCTTGAGTTTGCCCAACAAATCAACGCTTCTAGGAAAACCGACTCATTAATCCGAAAATCTCATTTCCATGGTTCAACATATCCAGATAGGCGAGCTTGAGTTTGCCCAACAACTCAACCTATAAGAACTCGGTTCTTACCATATTAATGGAAGGCGTTAGTTTTCATATTTAAATTGAGGGATTTAGGTCTCATCTTTCTAATCTCATCCAAGGATCATAGTCACCATGACTATATGGTCTGATTTAGGGCATTGCATCAATCGCATTGAATTTATACCGAAAATCACCCATCATCCCACTCTGGCAAGTTTCGAGTCGACTAGCACTTGTGCGGTCGACTAATCTTCTTCTTGCTCTTATTCGATGAGTGAAGTCGACCCGGTCATTGAAACAACGACCACCGATCGGTGGCTCGTGTTCGGTCATTGGTGACAAGACAAGATATAAGTCGGTCGACTAGCCTCGATTGCGGTCATTGGTGACATCAAATTGCTCTTAAATCGGCTAATTCTCAATCCGCGTAGTTCCAATTCACAATACCAATATACCAAGTATATTATCCTTTATATTGATGTGCTAATGAATCATATTCATTAAAACGTGCTTGCCAATTAGTCATACTAGATGAGAAAAGCTTGAAACTGATTAATCACCATTAACTACTAGATTTCCACATAATTTTAAGAATATCAAATTTTCATGCTAAGTATCTCTAGGTAGGTTACGTTATCAAGATTACTCCGCACTTGTCACACAAATTGCAACGCCAAAATAACCAAGATAATGGAATAAGCTAACGAGGCGCTAAAGTGACCTATTCGACATCCAAAATTATTGGAAACCCAAATTCAAGAATCTCATCTTGGGATGCATGCCACATCAATATAACACATTTTAATCACTATAAAATGATTCAAGGCATTGGAAATGAGAAATACACAACCAATCATTCCAAACAAAATAGACCCAGCAACTTTCTCAAAACTGCTAAGCTCAACATTTTGCTCAAAATGATCATTGAAACACTTTCAATAAATACTGAGAAAATTACAGAGGTGAAAAGATGTTCCCAACATGCTCCATGAATTTTTCCAGGATTTATTTCCCACAAAAACTCATTGAACCTCAGCAATCTAGCCGAACCAGAATCTGTGTTCCCCAACACAGACATTTCCATCAGCACACAAGAAATTAGGAAATAAATGGTAAATCACCTTGAAAACATTTTTCCATCCACAGAGACATTCAAAAACATCTTAGGGACATGTTGGTGAAAACCAATCTGAAAAAACAATTTTTATAGAAATTATTCTCGAATTTACAAGTATACCTGTTTCAGAAACGTTCAACAAGACAGCATCCGAAACTTAGGGAATTAAATTAGCAAAACCATATCAATCGACATCGATAAATTTTTTCCTTTCATAGACACATTCAGCAACATCTTATGAGCAAGTCTATGGCAGAAAATTTCGAAACCCCTAAGTCTATACTGATTTCGAAATTCACAGAAGCAGCATGCTACACAGCTCAATTCACAAAGGAATTCCGACCTAGTTATCATTTCGACTGTTTATACAACACAAGCGGCTCTGATACCACTGTAGGAAAATCCAGGGGTGTTCATCACATGAACACAGTGCGGAATTTAAAATTTTAAGTCCCGGGACATTCCCAAAAGCCAGGATCCATATGTATGTACAAACAATCAAACCATAACGACCAAAGGAGACCGTCTCTAACGGTATCCACGCAGAGGTCGGAAAACCTAACCGGGACAAACTCTTTTGACCCGGGAATAGCTAGACTAAAGAAAAGAGTGCTAGTTCTTACCTTAGCCTTGGAGAGCAAGTGAAATGATCAAGAGAAGCCTTGGAGAAGTAGAAGCCAACTTGAGAGGAAGAGAGGAAGAAGATGAATAACCCTTTTTCAAAGCTTAACCATTAAGCTTTCGATTCTTTCCTCCAAAACCACCGTATCCTCAGTCTTCTCTAACCTTCTTATATGTCTTTTAACTAATTAAAATACATAGAAAGGCTTGGTTTGGAGGATAGCCACGTTGGTGGCATAAAATGCATTGAAATGTTAACTTAATAATTAAGTTTGACTTTTCAAACTAACATTTTTCTCCATTCTTATGGCTTCCACCGAAATTCATATATATATATATATATAATTAATTAATTCTTAATTAATTAATTAATATATATATATATTTGCTGAAGAGGTCCATCAAGCTGGGTTTGGTTCTACCTACCTCTCAAGACCCCGATCTTTGAAAAATCGTCGGAGACGGTTTTCAGCAATGTTGATGACGCGATCTCATCGGGACATATCCCAATCTCATCGGGATCCATTTAATCCTATTGCTCTCCTATATCGGATCTCGTCCAAACTATTTCTGATTCTCCGAGTCACTCTTATCGTGTGACCCATTAGGTTCCCGGTTATGTTGGCCACTTAGATTAACACTTAATCTGAGCAAGTCATGAGCGGTATCTAGCAACACATCATGACCCCCAATTGACCGGAAAGTAATTGGTTTGACTAATGAAACCATATCACGAACCCTTCCATAGACAATTCTGTGCAATTCATCCTTTCACCGTGCTATACCCCACTTGGTTTGAGTATGGGCAATGTGTCATCTCTTACTAGGCCGATTAGATCAAATCTAGTCCAAGTGTAATCAGTTCTCGCCCTAGGACTCATTACTTTATATGTCCATGAAGACCATCTTCATGACATATGTATCTCGGCGCCGGAGACTTCAAAGTAATGATCCCGATAAGAGGCCATGGGTATCTCTTCTGCTATCACGTAGTGGTGAATCTGTATTGGCTACTCAATTACCTTGAATACCTCAGTTGCACCCAATCACCACCCTATGAGCGACCTCGAAAGGCAACAAGGAATGGAGTCAAAATGCAGAATCAAGACCAAGATATCCTTGAGTACCTCAAGTCTAAGGATACTTGCACCATTGCTATGATGAGATTATCACCGACATTTGTATAGGACATCCATGTGATGATCTCATGGCGGTCATCCAATGTACTTACTACCACTAGTAAGCATCCACATGTCAAATCTAAATATCTCAATATTTACGGTTTTACGAGATCTACCGCTTGATCCAATCAAGGAGTTTGACATGTGTTAGTCTATCCGGATTAACGATGTCCAGCCTCGTTAATCCTATGACTAGGATAATTTAGATCTTGACATAATTGCACATGATAGGAATCTCGGTGGTATGATCGCATTATAATTTCCTTCATGCTATGTCATGTATCAGGGACTTCATTAATTTGATTAAAGATCACTGTCAATTCATAATAAAATGAACATCAAATAAATGAAATATGCCTTGCTTTATTTATTCATAAAGTCTGTACATGACTATGAACAAAATGCGCTAAAGGGGATTGCCTTTAGGGCACTACTCTAACAGTTGTGAATATGTACTTGAATTGATATGGTTTTGAAAATATTTGAATGAATCGACTGAGAAGAAATAGAGACATAAGTGGAAATGACAAGATTTAAGGTGTACAAGCAAAGTGAAATTGAATTGTTGAACTTGAAAGTTAGAATGATTGTTTGATTGCTATGATCAGAGTTATGATCCAGTATAAGAAGGTATTAGTAGAATGTAAGGAAAACATAAATTGTTATGATCCTAAGAAGATGAAATTGGAACTGAAGTGGTTGTTTGATAAATGTGACAAGAGGTTCAATCCACCATAAGATTGTGTTAGTGAAATTGAGATTAGAATTTCATGATGATTAGACATCTATAATTTTGAATCAATGACAAATATACATATGTAAGATGTAATGTGAAGGATAATTGGAAGATGAGATGAATGATAGCAATATATGTACAAGTTTAAAAGGTTAAGTTGAATTGTTATTGTGAGTACCTATCTGATAATGAGATGATATAGGAAGCAATCTATAACTTAGTAGATATTTGTTAGTCAGAGTTCCCATTGTTTAAAGTCTAAGAGGAACTAGAGTAACACATGAAAGTGCTTATAATGATCAATCGAGGATAGATTGAGATTATTGATGATGTTACAATGAGTAATGAATTCGAAGATAAAGAGAAGAATATCATCTAGGATCATTGGAGATTAAAGTGTCAATCGTGTAAGATATAAATTTGTGAATTGATGGAGATAAATATGTGGACAAAATGGGATGATTTGATGGTGCACATCTAAGCATATGTGATAGTAATTATGTCTACTACTTCATTGAGTTTTGGTAATTAGAACATTATGACCTTGTAAGAACGATAGTAATCGGTCCTTTTGAGGTATTAAGAATAGTTGATAATGGGATGATGATAATAGATGATTGATAAAGATTGTATAAATAGTATAGATGATAGTAGAAAGAAACTCTCTTTCGAAGAAGAATTTCATTGAATTAGATTAAGCAAATTAGATAGTTTATGTTAAGATTGATCAATGAAAGAATAAATCAGAAATGATATTTGATTCCTAATCTTGATGGAGACTCAAACATAAGATATAGAATATGTTATTGGGAGAGTATGCATTTCTTGATGTAAAGTATCTAACTATGTGATTGGATTCTTGAATTTGAGGTGACATTAAGTATAAGAGACCCAAGTAAGATCTGATGAATGTGTTACCAACACAGGAAATTAAGATTGAAAATAAATTGAAATGTGTGGAGAAATTAGTATGAATGAGCAGACAGAACAATAATTCAGTATGAAATAAGAGGAAATCGAATGAATTGAGGAAATCATTTGAGAAAGGAAGTCAATTGGGAAATTGAAAATAACGTGAGATAATGCTACCTTATTGAGGAATTAGTTATTTAAGGAATTATGACAACTAATCTTGGCTATATGGAGTGTGATAATAATTGTTTAAGTTAACAATAGCCTCGACAGTACTATGATATTGAAAATTAAAGCGATCCAAGCAAAATTTGATTATATATTAAATTTATTCAAAAAGTTGAGAAGAATAGTTTGAATACATGAAGAAAAATGTGTAAAGCATATGAGTAATGAAAGTAAAGAGAATTTGAAGGACTTATACTGATATTAATTATATCATATGGATTTGAAAATTTTATAGTATACAATGATGTTGTATAAAAGATTTTGATAAAATCCAATGTAGCATAATAAAGTGATTTTACATGTATGGAGACAACTAAAAGTCCTAAGAGTTGACTATTCGATACATGATTTAGAGTTGCTATAGTAGTGATTGTTCTGAAAGTTTGGAGACATCATATATAGGAACATCTTGGATATATATATATACATGTACAGAGCATTAATGTAACATCCCGTCACCGATGGGAAGGTTATATTGGTAAATTGAGACAGGTTAGGATTTTTACCGCATATTATTGACTGAGCATTCATTTGGCCTCTAATTTTAGAGGAATGGGTCTTTTTCACATGCACATATAGGTACATGCATTCATGACATTCTCCCGGCTTTTAATTTTGATACTGATACTAATATGAATTGTGAAATAATGAGATAATTAGATTCGATTATGATTTATTGGGAATTTTGGAATAATTGAGTTTGAATATTGAATTGGAAATGTTCTGGAGTAATTGCCAATTGATAGTGACTCTTCGGAATTTTCTAGTAAAATTCTCCAAGTAATGGACCGATTGATTGTATAAACATTGAGATAACCGGTAAATGGCAATGGAAAATTTAGATATATGATTCTAGAGATTATGTGACGAGCCATTGAAATTTGGAAATGAATTAGGCTGGAAATGAAAGTGAAAAGTGAAAGAGATTTAAATGTTTTGCGAGGAAAAAACATAAGAGGCTTGAGTGATTAACCTATAAATGCCTTAGACTTTGAATTTGGTTATAAAAAAGGTACCTCCTTTATCCTAGGGCATTTTCTTCTTCCTCTCCTATTTTTTCCTCCTTCCTCCAACGATTGATCTTCGTTCTTTCCTCCTTCTTGGTTGTTGCTTGATCTTTGGTTTGATGCGTGATAGCTTCTTCTCCTTGTGTAAAGCCAAGCCTAAATCCTAAGGAAGATGATCTTTGGTGTGGTTCTAGGAGGAAACCGTTGGTGTTAAAGGTTTGGAGGATTTTCAGAAGATTTGAGGATTTATGCTTAATTGGTAAGTTAATGGGTTTAACGTTGGTTATTTGTTAGTTTAATGCATGTATGGGTTAATTGTGAAAGATTGGGGTGGTTTTAGTTAAGTTACCATTTGATTTAGAGAGAAAAATGGTGAAAGACTAGTCGGAGAAGACGACCTGCGACTCGCACGTCGCGACGTGCGTGAAGCCTTGCTGCGGCGAATCAACATTTAATTTGTCACGGCGAGCGGGATGGAAGACGTCGCGACAAGCTCTAAAACGTTAGACGCCGCGGCGAGCTCCTCTCGATGTCGCGGCGAGCTCGAGTTTTCCACGCTGCGACGAGTCCTCTCCCATGCATCGCAGCGAGCCCAAGGAAAACGTTCGCCGCGGCGAGCGTCATTACACGTCGCGGCGAATAGTTTGAGGTCGCGGCGAGGGACAAGTTTCTGATTTGAGTTAATTTGGTTTTTGAGGCATAACTAATGGTGTAGACCTCCAATTGAGATGATGTTTGATTCGTTATGATCTAGAGAAAGAGGTCTACAATTGAGGAAAAGAGTGAGAGTTTGAATTCAGATTTTTGAAATCTCAATCAGTGAAAGAAATTTAAGGATGTGATTGTATTACGCCTAGAGATTGTTTCTTAGCAATTGGAGTGTAATGTGAGACCTTTAAAATAAATTCATTGCTACTGGGAATTTTAAGAACTGAGCGAAAAGAATGAATTCGATCTAGAGAATGGTGATCTTGATTTTGAGGTAATACCCTAGCGAGTATGACTTGATAAATTGACTGAATTTTAGAAATGGAATTGCTAGAGTTCTATAACATGTTATTGAATTGGAAGTGAGTTATTATTGAGCAATTGAGTAAAAGGTTAGATGTGACAAAAGAAAGTGGAAAATGGGAAATAGCACCGGGAAAGTCATGAATAGACATCGTACATCTTTTATTTACGGCATGTGCATCATCAAATTGTTTTGACTGTGAATTTTGTAATGGAAATTATTTGACTGTTATAGAGGCTCCGATGGACCGATATTCCATGGATATTGCTGGGACTTCCAGGCTATAGCTCGGAAGTACAGGTGAGTAACCTAGTTGGTTCCTCAATCTCTGATTGTTAACTGTCCTGTGTTTTGAATGTTGTGGGAAATGATGATCGTAAATGTAAATTGTTATGTGTGAAACGTGTCTTGACGTTGATAGTATGAACTGTTTGTGAATGTATGGGAATGTGAGACTGAGAAGAATATGAATGTTTTTGATAAAATGGGATCTGATTGCATGTGATTGTTTGTGTATGCTTCCATGGGAGAAATTGCGAATGTATGGTAGTGTGAAATTGGGAATGATATGACTATTCCGATAAATTGGTTCTGATGGCATGTGATAAGTGAATTCCATAATTGATTGACTAATAACGGTTGTGACTAGAGCTGCCACTGAGAGCTATAAGCTCGACTACTAGAAAAGGGAATAGTGCATACCCAGAGGGCTCTCCTACTTCCTAAGACGCGATTACTGTGTAATGAGATCGAAAGGGATTAGTGCATACCCGGAGGGCTCTCCTATCCCTACTAACAGGTGGGAAGTAGTGCATACCCAGAGGGCTCTCCTACCCCTGCAACGTGTTTACTGTTTAATGAGCCTGAAAGGGACAGTTCAAAGCTATATGCTCATTGATTAATGTGCCCAGTTTGGGACAGTGCAGGCACTCAGTCACAACACAGAATTTGAAATGGAAAATAATGGAAAAATGTTATGTCTGCATCTGATTGTACTATGTTTTGGAAAAAGGGTTAAATGCCTCTGTGAGACTGCTTTGTGATTTTTATGAAAAATGCTATTGTGAAGATCTGTAAATTGCTAAATGATATTTTGATTGTGCTACTGTGATATTCTGTACGTTATTCGCGTAATGCATGATTTGGGTGAACCATCGATGATGGTTTCTCACTGAGTTCGCAAATTCACCCAACATTGCAACTATTTTTCAGGGTTTGAAGAATACCCCGTTGCACAAACGGGAGTATGATTACCGCAAAAGAGTTAGAGACATAGGTCGGGATCAGTTCACGTCTGCATTTGTGTTATTCTGTTTCTTGTATAAGATTTGTAACTCTGCAAATTTTGCAGATTAGTACTAATATTATATTGGGCCCAATTTTGGCTATGGATAATGTGTGTATGAATTGACTTATGACTAGAATTGGTTTATGATCGAAAGTGATTTTGTATTAAAGCGGACTCAAATTATTTACTATTATCTGCGTACTCTATTGTTTTCGAAAATAAAAATGCATTACCGAATTTTTGAATTGCATTGACTGCTCTAGCATACCACCCTCGTGAGGTACGGGCTCGGATATCACCCACGATATCGGGTTCAGGTCTTGAGGGAGTGGGATGCTACAATTAAAGTTTGAGGTAATTATTAAGTCGAGCAAAATTGAATATGAGACTACGACAATGGATATAAGTACTGAAAGACTATGATTATATAAATGAGTGATTCTAAGTAAAGTTAGTGTTGTATCTAATGCATTAAGCAGAAATCCCAATAGTAGTGAAGCACGAATTCAATATTGATATTATCAGATCTAGTACAAAAAGGGGCATAGAATGTGGGGTTGAAGTTGTAAACGATCTAGAAGGGGGGTTGAATAGATCCTTAAATCTTTTTCTAAAATTCTACAATAAAAACAGAAGTTAATTCACACAAAAACAATTTACACAAATTTAAATGAAAAGAGTAGGGAAGAAGAGCAAACACTGTTTTTATAGAGGTTCGGTGCTAAGACCTATGTCCTCTACCTAAGCTCCCACTTAGGATTTGGCAAACCACTTTACTATACACTTTTTAGTTTAATGTGAACTCTTACAATACCACTTGACTTCCGGCTCAAGTTACCTTTACAAATGATTTGTTTTCCGGCACAAATCCTACCTCACTAGTGACCTTTCACTAATCACTCAACTAGCACAAGAAATGAGATAAAGAAGATAGAACAATGCTCAATACAAATATGAAATAAGCTTAAGAGCAACAAGGAGGAATTTTGAAACAATAGTGGAATAATTTGGCTTATAGGACCTGTGTGTCTGTTCCCTTAATCCTCCACTCTTTTATATTGAGTTTTTAGAAGAATAGAGTCGTTGGTTATCCTTCATAGCCGTTGCATAACTTCATATAGCCGTTCCTTAATATCCTCCTTTCCTTTTGTGAATGATTCAGATAAATCTTGTCCATCTCTACCTATTGGTCGACTAGTCGAGCTGTTACAGTTGACTAGTGTTGGGACCCGATCCGGGAACCGGATCCTAACCGAAAAGCGAAAACAGATACGAATAACGAGGCGAATTCAAATTGGATATATTGAATTCGATAACGACAAACAAAGCGAAAGCGGAATCAAAGCGGAAGCAAATCGAATACAGAATCGAAAGAAGCGAATTGGATACGAATAACAAAGCGGATAGAATGAAATCGAATCATAAAGCGAAAACGGATCAAAAGCAAATAGGATATCAAAACGAATACACATCGGAATTGAATGCGAAAACGAATTGAATAAAATACAAAAGCGAATCGAACTGAATTAAATGCCGACATCCTTTGGAAACACAAAGTATGGATAACTTATCGCGTTGGAAACCTAGACTAAACCGATCTGAAATCCAGTACAATTTTTTTTTCATACATTTCTGTTCTCTTTATTCAAACTCATTCAAAACGTAACCAATCCATATAATTTCCTTTTTGGAAACTCATCCTCGCACAAATTTGAATTCACTTAAATCTCAAACAACATTTCGATTCATATTATTTTTCTTAACCAATCACACAAATCCTAAAAATTTCATCTTCTTAACTAAAAACTCATCTTCAACAAACTAACTTCCTATTCTTATTCTTATCTTAACCCGATTTTTACCGAAAATCGGGCAACATAATGGTTGTATTTTGATAGCCCAAAAAATTTCTGCAAAGGCAAAAACACACTTCTATAAACCAAATCCAATCACACAAAGTCATCGGACTCCCCGTCCGGAATCCAAACATCGGCAGAAACACACATCTATACCTAACACTCTAATAATTCTCAAACATCATCAGAAACATCCATATCTCAATTCACTCATGTGCAACCCATAGTTTACTTACATCATCATAATCATACACAATTAAAATATAAAACTTCATAAATCCATTACACTATATTTCATAGGTCACAAACATCTCAAAATAAAAACTTACAAACTACAATGGCCTTCCAAGCCATACTTAGATACCAAAATTCCAAAAGTACAGAGGACAAACAAATATAAGTTTGAACACAAGTCTTGACTTTCTTTCATCCGATCTCCTTCTCGAATACCTGGGGATGGGGATGAAAGGGGGGGTGAGCTTACGCTCCGTGGATAACATATTTATACTCGAAAATAAGCAAAAATATTTTCTTAAAATGTTAAGTCATTTATAAACATTTCCCGATCATGAATTTCAAACTTAATTCTCAAGCCTTTCAAATCATTCAAAATATTCTTAATCAATTTCCAAAATTCTTACAATTTCAAAACTCATTTCTCGAAAATTTACAATTGTTCTCACAAATGAATGCATCACATGTAAATGTATCACGAACATAAACAAAATAAAAAATCACAAAACATATCAGAATGGTTTGGTTTCGGTCCTAACGGAACGTACTGCACTTTTCCGCATAACGGTCATGTGCAGAGGAGAGTCCGAAATCGGAACTCCTAAGCCACTTGCGGGCAACCGGGAGAAGGCTATCAGAGGGAGACCAGTGCACTGACTCATACGGAGGGAACCTCACCAAACCCACATAATACACATAATTCATACTGAAAATCGGGCATAAAGGCGTATTTCAAAACTTAACTGTTTCTCACATTGTGTCATATAAGACACATTCACATTCACAAATTCACACATTCGAAAAATCAAATTGCACGAAGGCACTTTGCGAAACGTAGTTTTTTTTTTCCAATTTCGCAAAAGTACACTCATTCACATAACACAATCTTTACTCATTCAAAAAGTACATAACAATCCTTCAATTATCACACAACTTTCCACCCTATCATCAAATCATTCAAGAAACGATGCATGTAACAATGTCCTCCTTTTTAAAATCGAAACACTCATAAAGTTTACTTCCAGTGTCGATAACACCAATATCATATCACATAAATGTTTCCTCAACATACTCACGTATATCATATTTCAAATCTAAGACAGCTTTTATCAACAACACTAACTCAATATAAGAATTTCGCAACACTTTAATATCAGTATATATAAACCTTATATCTATCTCTCTTTGTCCCATGTCTTTGGTATGGATTCACCTAATTCAGTCATCTTCCTTGTACCGTTTAATTCTACTACAGATCAAGTTCATTGGTCATCCACCTTTCCAATCAATCTGACATTTAATCATTTTTAGCCCCTTATCATCACAATATATAAAAACAAACGACTTTTTTGTCGTCTAATTCCTTATATAGTATTTAATGACATCATTAGGACTACGAGTGGAGAGCTGGAGGTCTAATCGAAGCATATCTCTGACAGTTAAGACCATCAACAATTTGAACCTTCAGTCACTTGATTTTGATTTTTTTTTCTTAGCCACTAAATGATGTTCCGACTTATTCCTATCACTTCATTTTATTCCTCAAATTGGAACATTTTAGTCACACAATATGATTCGATAAAACATCTCTTCCCTCAATCATCTTCCCGGTTCCCATGATCTTTGTCAAACGACTATGTTCATCAATGATGTTTTAGCTATTATTAATACTTCCATACGATCACTTTCAACTATTCATGATCTTCCATTCCTGTCATACTTTACATGATCAACCAAATATGGATCTTCTATGTACTAAATCACATTTTTTTTCAATTATCGAATAGGTATTCCTGACAACTAATCAACACAACCTTGAGAACTTCTCCGTGTATCACTATCATTTATTTCATACTCCACTTCTATGTTCTTCGTCCTTTACGTTATGTCATTTTCTGTTATGTCACTATTTCTTCGTCTAAGTCAAATCATGAACATATTTTCACCTCCATTCAATTCACGTACATATCCTCAACCACAATCCTCCTAACTATAATTTCATATATCAAAGTATCAATCACAAATCACACAAACTCATATATTAAAAGCACAATCATATTCAAACAAGGAATGGAACGCCAATATTTTCATAATTTCTCATTTCAATCATCGATAAAGAATTTCACAATTTCCTTACTTTATCAAAAGCATTTTAAAACATAACTTTAACCATTCGAAAGTCATAATTTCAAACATAAATCATCATTTTTCAACCATTTTAAATAAACAATAATTTATCAAAACACAATTTTTGCTTTCTTTATTTTTCAAAAACTCAAGTCTAGCTTATAAATCAAAATATAAAAATAATACCCACCTCGAATCGATGCTTGAATCTTGTTCTAATCATCAATTTCTCCAATCCTTCATTCTTTCTTCCACTTTAAAATTACCTAAACCAATTCCATCCAAAATTCAATATCATAAAAATCATAAGTACTCAAATTGAGCTTAGGAAACATCAATTCCTCACATATTCAAGCTATTTAAACCTCTAATTTTCAAAATTATCCTAAACCAATTTATCCAAATTCAATACCATGAATCACAATTTCTTCAAAATTGATTTCATATTTCACCAATCCATCATATTTGCCATGATTTTAAGCTATTAATTTCAAAAAACCTCAAACCACAAAATTAGGCATAAACCTTAATTAATCAAATTTTCAAAATTAATCATCATCTAAACATAATCTCTAAAATTAACTTCATAAAACTCAAATCCATAACAATCTAAAGCTAAACCAACCAACATCTGTCTAGAAAATTCAAAACTCAAAGCTTTCTCTCTCTTACCATTTTCTCCACCATTTTCGACATTATTGAGCTCCAAGGCAAGCTTTCATCATCTTCCCCCTATTTCCTCTTGAAAAAAACAAAAATTCCTAATAAAAACCTATAAAAACCGAACCTTGCTTCATCTTTCTTCTCCTTCCTTCCATAGCCGATTGTTTCATTCTCTTCTTCTTCTTCTTCGTTTCTTCTTCTCTCTTCTTTTTATTTTCGTGAACTCTCTACTGGTTTATTGGAGTAAGAACGGCAGCCCTCATGTGTTTCATTTAATGAAGCACAATTTACCATCTTGCCCCTCCAATTAAGCCTATTTCCAAGTTTGTCCCAGCACTTCATTTGAAAAAATCTGACACCTTGCGTCCAGAATTTGAGCAGCAAAAGGAAATAATTTGGACAAATTTTCTTCTTGAAAATTGTTCCTCTAAATCATAAGAAATCAACGCCACTGACTGCGCTTAATTCAGATCAGAAACGAAGAAGTTATAGCCAAAATACTATCGGACCTGCGAAAAATCTGAGACTGAACATTACGCTAACTTAATTCCAGAAATTAAAAATATTAGGGATGAAATTAAATTTCGATCCCTTCACAAGAGTTGTAGCCCTATATCTTAATTGTATTTGGCCTCAAGAATCAACTCAATCGGAGTTGTAAAGCTCCCGAATTTTGCAAAATACTAAACCATGTTCAGAAAATTATCCAACTTATAACCTATAACCAAATCTCTTACTTTGGTTCAATCAATCTCTTTCCATTTAATCTCCTAAAAATCATAATTCTTCATAAAATGAAATTAATTGTCTTAGGAATCCAACGCTTCGAGAATCAAATCAATCGGATGTCGGACGAAGGAATTATAAGCAAAAGATTACAAAAGGGATCGGATTAAAAACAAAGTAATGGATCTTCAAAACCGAAATTTTCAAAAATCATATCTCTCGATCCCGAACTCAGAATTTAACAAATTTGGTGTCAATAAAAAGATCAAAGGAAGCTCTAAAACTTACCTGAAGAATAGAAAAATTCATTTGGCTTCTAAGGAAGTCAAATTTCCAATCAAAGATTCTGTCCGTATCATTTTTCCTAAACAACTTCCAAATTTCGGTCAATCATAACTCTCAATCCCGACATCAAAAAATTGCATACTTTATGGGCACAGAAAGCTTTTAACAAACTCTACGAGTTTCATGTAGATTATTTTCTCAAATTTTGCCTAAATCAAAAAGTTAACTTTTAACCCAAAAAGTCAAACTTCAAACAAAATAATACTTAACTTTGACTGATCATAACTTCCACTTTCGATATCAAAAAATATCAAACTTTATGGCTACGAAAAGCTCTTGACAAGAGCTACAAGTTTTATGAAGACTTTTTTCTCAAATTCTCCCAAAATCAAAAAGTCAACTCTCAAGTCAAACTTTTCTAATTTCACAACTTTTCACACTTTCACTCTTTATTTCTCAATTCGAACTTCCATTACACAATGCATATGTAAAACACTAATTTTTATATCATTTCTTATTTCTAAATTTTACTGAAAAATCGGGGTCCAACAACTAGTGTTAACATATTTCACTTCAAGCTTTAGCTTTGCTCCTCAATAAGTCGACTAGTGACATGATAGTCGACTAGTGTTCCTATTCAGTTGATTTGTAGTCGACTTGTAACATATCAGTCGACTTGTTTTAACCCCCATCTGACGATCTTTAATTCTTAGTCGACTTATGATATACTTAATCGACTTGTTGCTGATTCCAACGGATACATTTAGTCAAATCTTCCCATAATCTTCATTTTTAATTTCTAAATCATGTTGAAGATTATTTCCTTCTTGATTCCTCAATGATTTATAATGTCTTCTGGATTTCTTTCAATCCAAACACCTGAAATAGATTTCTTAACCAATTCTATACATTTTATTATTATCAAAACATAAGTAGGATTTAATTTGTCAACCACCCATAGTCCAACAGAAGTTTGGGCAAATCAAAGTACTATTTGCTATGGAATTGAAGATCAGTTTTACATGAAAGGATTAACCAAGCCTAAATTCAGGATTCAAAAATCGTAAATCTTATTGACAGATTGGAAACAGATCTGAATTTTGGGATCAAATAGGAAGAATGATACATTTTGATTGAAATAAGAAGTATATGTACAGATAAGGATGATTGAGTAAAGAGATTGTTAGAAAAGTACAAATGGTAACGTAAGTTATACATCCTAGTAGGAATACGCTAAAACATAATTTAAAGACTAAGAATGTCGAATCAAGTGAGTGAATGATTAAATTTTCGGCAGTCTTAACTGTCAAAGATATGCTTAAGGCTTATAGTTTGAAGTTCATAGGAACATGAGATCCATGTATAGTTCTATCTGATTTCAAGCATCACAATCATTATCATGGTGATTTCATTGGAATACTGTATGAGGATTTAGATAACAAAAAGAGTCATCTGCCTCTTTATTCGGATGAATAGGGCCAAGGATGGTCGAAAACAAGAATTGATTGTAGATGTTACTGATAGGTGAAATTGATCAATATTAGAAATTAAGTGATTCAAGAAAGATGAATGAATTAGGTGGATCAACGCCAAAGGCATGGAATATAGTAAGATAGACATAAGAGTTAAGTGTACTAACACTATACTGACGTGAATTATTAAGTGAAAGTTAAATTTATCTTTAAGGGTATCATCGTGCCAAGGAGTGCTCAAGTTAGGAAAAAGGATTAGCTAAGCCTGACATAAATAGGTCTATACGAAATAGTTATGAAAAGTGCTACTGAAGAAAGAAGTCTTAGATTCGTAATATGATATATGTGAGTATGTAAAGAAATATTGATATGATATGATATTGGTGTTATCCACACAAGAAGTGGAAAATTATGAGTAATCCAAAATATATTGAGGAACAGATAAGATAGTGTGATGTCTGAATAAGTCATGGAAGAATGGATTGAATCCGTTGACTAAGTTCATTAGAAAGAAAATTATTTGAATGATGAAGTTAAATGGAAAATGGAGAAGCATAAGAGGAAGCATACCCCTGTCCTTAGATCAATTAGGTAAGAATTTCGAGGACAAAATTCTTTTAGGGGGGAGAATTGTTGGACCTCCAATTTTTTTCAATTATTATTGATTTATTTGTTTCATTATTTTTAGAATTAAGTCATTAATTTAATGGGCATAAATAGAGATTTGAAATTAGATTAAAAGATTTGAATTAAGTTAGAGATTATATGGTGCTTAAGAAGATTAAAGGAGTTAGGAGGTAAATGAAAGAAGGGGCAAAATGGAAAGACCTAAGGTGAGGAGGGAGTAGTTTTGGAAGGACAAGACCAAAAAGTGGTCTTGTTTAAGAACAAGAAGAAAAAAAATGTGAATTGGAAGAGAGGGAGAGGAATAACAAATCAAAGAGAGAAAGGAAGATAAATAACAAATCAAAGAGAGAAAAAAGAGATATTTCAGTGGTTCAAGAAGGGAAAAAGGTAGAGGAAAAGAAGAGATTCCATTTAAGCCAAAGATCTCTTCATTTGGTGAAGAACCAAGGTAAGATCACCTAAATCGTTTGGGATTTTTAGAAGGATTTTAGATCACCTAAATCTTTTGGGATTTTTAGAAGGATTTTAGTTCATAGAGTATAGAAAATCCATGGGTTTAAGTACTCTAGCATAAATTTTAGTGATTGTGTTTTGTGGGATTTTATAGGCATTTTGAGCAAGTCTTTAAGCAAGGAAATCAAGGTGGGCTACATGTTTATAATAGAGTTATAAACCATTAATGTTTTTACAAATCAAGAAAGAAAAATGATTTCAATTACTTCATAAATATTGTTTTTAATGTTTTGAGTGATATGAGAAATTGCTGCACGTTGGTGCATGAATTTTGATTATAAAATGGAAAAGTGATTTTGAAATATTCATGTTATGCGTTGAGACATGTCGTGGGATTCAGTATGAATGAAAAGATGTGAAAGCATGAAAGAATGAACACATGAGCAAATGATTTGAGCAGGAATATGTGTTTTTGTTTGGGAAAGAGAGGAACCCGTTTCGTTAGTCACATGCACATTAACCAATAGCCTTCTCCCAACTGCTTGCTTGAGGCTACGAGATCCTGAGAAATCGGACTCATTTTGTTCACGGTGTAAACTTCAATTTTTTCGTTTCGTTCCAGGATATCTCAATTCATTTGTTTGTGCATTGCATCATTGAATTGTTAAGTTTGTTGTGTAACTTGAGTGTTCTATAGTCATAGTTAAATGTACTTTGCTATGTTGAGGTGAGGACATATAGTTAAATGTACTATAAGTTTTGAACAAAAAGATCGTGAAATTGACTGAGAATTTGAGAACAAAGCGTTTTATAAATTCACTATGAATTTTATAAGACAAATGAACATTTCAATGATTTTGCTTATTCTTTGTTATAAACTTGTTACCCACGAGCTTTCAAGCTCACCCCGCTTTTATCCCATCTTTAGGTGATAGCTAAGAGACCAAGTGATCAAATGCCTAAGGGCATTTCTCCAAATTTTCTTATTTTGTAGTTTGTGTTGATTTTTGGGTAAGCAAAAAGTTTGTTTGTTCAATGACCTTTTGTAATTTGTGATTTTCAGATAATGATGTAATGTGGCTTGGAATGCCACTAAAGATTTGTAAAATTTTATTCTTTTGATGTTAATGAAATGTCTGCTGGATCGAAAAAACAAAGCATGCTATATTTGGAGAAACGGTAGATTTCAAAATTTTTAAGAAATCATTACTTACAGCGGAAGCAACAAATCCAAATCATCATGCTAATCCATATATGATATGGTTTAAGGATAATAAAACATAAACAAGATCAGGAGTATTACCGACTCCTTTGCTACAGTTTTAAATCCTCATTGCGCTATCCTCTCCTTCTTCTTGTATCCAAATCCTTTACCTTTGAATCTTTTCATTTAGCAATCAACTTTCTCCTTATTGTTGTATCCTTAACCAATTAGATTTACCACTTGTTCTTCAAGGACAATTAGGTTAACAAAATCCTCTGGTGGGAAAGGAGAAGAAATATTTGGAGGAGATTTTCTTAGAAGAAGAAGAACCAAAAATGAAACTCTTTCAATTGGTATTTTCGATTCTCCCTTCCATGAAAGGAGAGAAGGTGTCAAGAACATGCAAGATGTCTTTCTTACACTCCAATTTCGGTCATGCATGAATGGAAGAAGGGAGAGGAATCCAATGCATCAGTTCTTGCATTAATCAATGATAAAATTGCCAATAATTGAGACTCTCTTCATTTATCTTTAAAATGGCTATAAGAAAAGACTATGACCTAAAATTGAATAACCAATTTCGGTTTTGGCAAGAATAAAGAAGGAAGATGGTCCATCTAATGTATATCTTTCATCTTTAATCTAATGAATGCAAATAGGTTACATACTAACATTAAAAGACAACCATTAAACCATTTAATGGTAAGTTCATTACTCCATTTAATGATGATAAACCATAATAAAGACCATCTTTACTTTAGCACTTTAATGTAAAATGTGTAGCTTCACATTTCACCTAACAAAACCGAAATTGCTACTTCTCCTTAAAAAAATGTTTTAATATAATTAATTTAATTAATTACATTAAACCAAAATCTAGCCTATTTCTAAATGTACATTTGGTTCTAATTAACCATTAATTAGCCCAAGCCCAACAAGCCCAGAATTAATTCTTGCTTATTAACTAAATGTCATTCCACTAAAGATAATTAGTTGAACTCTTGAATTATTAAATATTATGAGAATACATATTTTATGTCCAATTGCAAACCCTATTTAGAACCTTATTATAGCCATCCGCACAACAAAGGGTAAAATTACCATTTTACCCTAATGTTGATTTTTCCTTCTAGATCTCCCGTTTTACATTATATGGTGATTAACACACAAGATCTCATCTTAGTGTCAAGACTTGATGGGTAGCTAGTCCATCAAACTATTGGCACCAGTTTAATCACCAAATCCCCTTAAAACATCTAGAAGTGATGATAGCACTATAAACTCTTTATTTGAGTAAATGTTCCTTGATATATGTTTCAATTAATAATTCCAGCATGCAGACATTGGATAAATACTCTGTAAAATTCCATTCTGATCATATCAAGAATTATAATGAAACATATATGAGTTCACCACCCTTCAAGATTATGATTCATAATAAGCGAATGTTTAAGCTGTATATTTTAAGATTAAAGTAACGATCCACTTTATTCTTGAAAACATACTTGATTCTAGATTCATTTAATAGTTCCATTAGTCTACTACTATCATGATATGAAACTTATCATTCCCTTTAAGTAAACTCCTTTACTTATATGGAGATAAATCGCAACACTACAGTCTAAACCATAATCAAGTGACCAATTTGATTATTCAACTGTGAATCAATTAATTCAGATTCTAATAATATCAATGTTTCCCATACATCTCTATGTATATGTAAATTACTTACAAAAGAATCTTGGTACCTTTTGACCATATATAGCACTCATACAGATAAAACCAAACTCTTTTGTTTTATTAATAATAAATATTTTCATTACAAAATTGTAACTGAAGAAGATAAAGTTATATGTAAATACACTTGCTTTCCAGGGCACTATATTTACATAACTCCAATAATCTCCCACTTGCCCTAGAGCAAGTTTGACATATCCCTCATTCCCATCCCTTCTAGGTGACCCTCAAAGCTCTTTTGAATCAATGTCTTTGTGAACGGATCAGCAAGGTTTTGCTCTGTGGGAATCTTTACCACATCCACCTCTCTACATTGTATTATCTCCCTTATGAGATGATACTTTTGCTTAATATGTTTGGAAGCTTTGTGTTTCCGATGTTCTTTAGAATTAGTCACTGCCCCACTATTATCACAATAAAGTGTAATGATTTTTTCTGCCTCTGGAACTACCTTCAAATCATTTAGGAACTTTCGTAGCCAGACTGCTTCCTTTACTTCTTCACAAGCAGCAACATACTCAGCCTCCATAGTCGAATCAGCAATACAAGATTGCTTGACACTCCTCCAAACTATGGCTTCACCTCTTAAAGTAAATATAGAACTAGAAGTTGATTTCCTTGAATCAACATCTGATTGGAAATCAGAATCTATATATCCTGTCGGAATAAGATTACTTTCTGAGTAAACAAGCATTAAGTTTTTCTTCCTACGAAGATACTTAAGTATACACTTAACCACAGTCCAATGTTCCATTCCTGGATTGGACTGAAATCGCTACAGTTCCATCACGTAATGATATCGATCTAGTGCAAAGCATTGCATACATCAAACTTCCAAATACCGAAGCATACGAAATGTTACGCATGCGTTCAACCTCGTCTTGGGTTTTAGGTGCTTGTTCCTTTGAAAGTTTGATTCCATGTCTAGTAGGAGTGAAACCCCTCTTGGAATCTTGCATGGCGAACTTTTTGAGCATATTCTCAATGTAGGTTAATTGAGACAAAGCTATTTGTTTGTTCTTACGATCCCTTATAAGTTTAATCCCTAGAACATAGTTAGCCTCTCCCAAATCCTTCATAAAAACTGTTCGTTCAACCATTCCTTAACCGCAGATAACATTCCCACATCATTCCCAATGAGCAGAATGTCGTTAACATACAGGATTAGGAAAGTAACCTTACCTTCTTGTATTCTTTTATAAACACAAGGCTCATATAGGTTTTGTATGAACCCATAGGTTTTGATAGCCTTATCAAACCTAATGTTCCAAGACCTAGATGCTTGCTTAAGTTCATAAATGGACCTTTGCAACTTGCAAACCTTATGCTCATTACCTGGCTCAATGAATCCTTTTGGTTGAGCCATATAAATGGTCTCATCAAGATCTCCATTAAGAAATGCGGCCTTGACATCTATTTGCCATATTTCATAATCGAAATAGGCTGTTATGGCCAAAAGAATCCTGATGGACTTAAGCATGGCAACCGGAGAAAAAGTCTCCTCATAATCTATACCCTCTTTTTGAGTATAGCCTTTAGCTATCAATCTAGCTTTAAAGGTCTCTACCTTTCCATCCGATCCCCTTTTTCTTTTCTAGATCCATTTACACCCGATGGCTTTTAGAGCTGGTGGTAGATCTATAAGGACCCAGACTTCATTAGTATATATGGAATCCATTTTCGATTCCATCTCCTTGAACCATTTTCCTGCATCAACATCATTAATAGCCTGTGTATACGTAATGGGATCTATTTCTTCTTAGTCTGAGATGGCAATTAAGCCTTCTACTAGACCCAGATACCTATCTGGCTATCTAACAACCCTCCCACTTTGTCTAGGCACAATAAAGGGTAAAATTACCATTTTACCCTTATGTTGATTTTTCCTTCTAGATCTCCCGTTTTACATTATATGGCGATTAACACACAAGATCTCATCTTGGTGTCAATACTTGATGGGTAGCTAGTCCATCAAACTATTGGCACCAATTTAATCACCAAATCCCCTTAAAACATCTAGAAGTGATGATAGCACTATAAACTCTTTATTTGAGTAAATGTTCCTTGATATATGTTTCAATTAATAATTCCAACATGCAGACATTGGATAAATACTTTGTAAAATTCCATTCTGATCATATCAAGAATTATAATGAAACATATATAAGTTCACCACCCTTCAAGATTATGATTCATAATAAGCGAATGTTTAAGCTGTATGTTTTAAGATTAAAGTAACGACCCACTTTATTCTTGAAAACATACTTGATTCTAGATTCATTTAATAGTTCCATTATCGATAGTCTACTACTATCATGATATGAAACTCATCATTCCCTTTAAATAAACTCCTTTACTTATATGGAGATAAATCCCAACACTACAGTCTAAACCATAATCAAGTGACTAATTTGATTATTCAACTGTGAATCAATTAATTCAGATTCTAATAATATCAATGTTTCCCATACATCTCTATGTATATGTAAATTACTTACAAAAGAATCTTGGTACCTTTTGACCATATATAGCACTCATACAGATAAAACCAAACTCTTTTGTTTTATTAATAATAAATATTTTCATTACAAAATTGTAACTGAAGAAGATAAAGTTACATGTAAATACACTTGCTTTCCAGGGCACTATATTTACATAACTCCAATAATCTCCCACTTGCCCTAAAGCAAGTTTGACATATCCCTCATTCCCATCCCTTCTAGGTGACCCTCAAAGCTCTTTTGAATCAATGTCTTTGTGAACGGATCAGCAAGGTTTTGCTCTGTGGGAATCTTTACCACATCCACCTCTCCACACTGTATTATCTCCCTTATGAGATGATACTTTCGCTTAATATGTTTGGAAGCTTTGTGTTTCCGATGTTCTTTAGAATTAGCCACTGCCCCACTATTATCACAATAAAGTGTAATGGCTTTTTCTGCCTCTGGAACTACCTTCAAATCATTTAGGAACTTTCGGAGCCAGACTGCTTCCTTTACTTCTTCACAAGAAGCAACATACTCAGCCTCCATAGTCGAATCAGCAATACAAGATTGCTTGACACTCTTCCAAACTATGGCTTCATCTCTTAAAGTAAATATAGAACTAGAAGTTGATTTCCTTGAATCAACATCTGATTGGAAATCAGAATCTGTATATCCTGTCGGAATAAGATTACTTCCTGAGTAAACAAGCATTAAGTTTTTCTTCCTACGAAGATACTTAAGTATACACTTAACCACAGTCCAATGTTCCATTCCTGGATTGGACTGAAATCTGCTTACCAGTCCCACTGCGTAACAGATATCCGGTCTAGTGCAAAGCATTGCATACATCAAACTTCCAAATACCGAAGCATACGAAATGTTACGCATGCTTTCAACCTCCTCTTGGGTTTTAGGTGCTTGATCCTTTGAAAGTTTGATTCCATGTCTAGTAGGAGTGAAACCCCTCTTGGAATCTTGCATGGCGAACTTTTTGAGCATATTCTCAATGTAGGTTAATTGAGACAAAGCTATTTGTTTGTTCTTACGATCCCGTATAAGTTTGATCCCTAGAACATAGTTAGCCTCTCCCAAATACTTCATAAAAACTGTTCGTTCAACCATTCCTTAACCGCAGATAACATTCCCACATCATTCCCAATAAGCAGAATGTCGTCAACATACAGGATTAGGAAAGTAACCTTACCTTCTTGTATTCTTTTATAAACACAAGGCTCATATAGGTTTTGTATTAACCCATAGGTTTTGATAGCCTTATCAAACCTAATGTTCCAAGACCTAGATGCTTGCTTAAGTCCATAAATGGACCTTTGCAACTTGCAAACCTTATGCTCATTACCTGGCTCAATGAATCCTTTTGGTTGAGCCATATAAATGGTCTCATCAAGATCTCCATTAAGAAATGCGGTCTTGACATCTATTTGCCATATTTCATAATCGAAATAGGCTGCTATAGCCAAAAGAATCCTGATGGACTTAAGCATGGCAACCAGAGAAAAAGTCTCCTCATAATCTATACCCTCTTTTTGAGTATAGCCTTTAGTTACCAATGTAGCTTTAAAGGTCTCTACCTTTCCATCCGATCCCCTTTTTCTTTTCTAGATCCATTTACACCCTATGGCTTTTAGAGCTGGTGGTAGATCTACAAGGACCCAGACTTCATTAGTCTATATGGAATCCATTTTCGATTCCATCTCCTTGAACCATTTTCCTGCATCAACATCATTAATAGCCTGTGTATACGTAATGGGATCTATTTCTTTTTAGTCTGAGATGGCAATTAAGCCTTCTACTAGACCCAGATACCTATCTGGCTATCTCACAACCCTCTCACTATATCTAGGCACAACTTGATGTTCAGGTTGCACTTTCGATTCAACTCTTGAATCTATTTCGATATCTTGTTGTCTCATATCCAAAACAACTTTTAGTTTGGATGACATAGCTAACTCCTTTAGTACTACTTCACTTCTTCCTTTGTGATTTCTCACAAACTCTTCCTCCAAGAAGGTCGAATTTATCGACACAAATACCTTCCTTTCCTGTGGACTGTAAAAATAATACCCTCGAGTTCCAATAGGATATCCTAAAAACAAACATACTTCTGAACTTGGTTCCATCTTTGTGGATTCAGGCTTTAGAACATAGGCTAGGCAGCCCCAAGTCCTCAAATGCCTCAATGAAAGCACTTCGCCAGTCTAGAACTCCCTAGATATTTTAGGCACCGATTTGGATGGAACAAAGTTAAGAAGATATGTTGCCGTTTGCATAGCATATCCCCAGAGCAATTTTGGAAGGCTAGCATAGGACATCATTGATCTTACCATTTCCAATAGAGTTCTGTTTCTCCTCTATACTACACCATTCTGTTGAGGTGTTCAAGGAGCTGACAAATTGGAAACAATTCCATTGTCAATTAAATAATGCTGGAACTCTCTAGATAAGTACTCACAATCTCGATCTGATCGAAGTTGTTTTAATGACTAGTCAAGTTGCTTCTCAGCTTCAACTTTGAATTCTTTGAACTTTTCAAAGGATTCACTCTTTTTATGCATCAAATACAAATATGCATGTCTTGAGTAATCATCTATAAAAGTTATGAAGTATTCATAAACTCCTCTAGCTTGTACATTCATGGGCCCACACACATCAGTATGTACCAGGTCCAATGTGGATTCAGATCTGTTTCCTTTAGAAGGAAATGGGACTTTGTTCATTTTTCCTTCAATACAAGATTCACAGGGGGGCAATGGATCACTATCCAATCCCATAAGGATCCCATCCTTTACTAACTTGTCAAGTATTTTCTGATTGATATGACCCATTCTTAATTGCCACAGATACTTTGAATTAATGTTAGAGATATTGGAATGTCTTAGTTTTATCAATTCTGTGGTGTTTAGTGAGCCTTTCATAGGTTTTATAAAAAACAATCCCTGTTTAGTTATCGCATCACAAATAAAATCCTTATTCTCATATATTGAAAAAACCTTTTCAAAATATAAGGAATAACCAGATTTTATTAGAAAAAAAAAACAGAAACTATGTTCTTTACAATCATAGGCATGTAATAAACATCCTCCAAATATAACCTATGACCATTAGGAAAATCCAAGAGAACTACTCCCACTGGTTCTGCTGAAACATAGGAGCCATCTGCTATCTTGACTTAAAACTGACCTTTAGGTAGTCTTCTTCTTTACAAGAACCCCTGCAACGAATTACAGACATGGTTAGTGGCTCCTGAATCTAATATCCAAGATGTAGATAAATCTGCCAAATTTCTAGTTCCTAACAAACTTAGGAAACCTATACCTTGTTTATGTTTTAGGGACTCTAGGTAGACTGGACAGTTTCTTTTCTAGTGACCCATCTCATCACAGTGGAAACACTTTCCTTTGATGTTCTCTTTGGCCTTCTTTTTCATGGGTTTGGCCTTGACCCCTGTTTGGGCCTTCTTTTTCATTGGACCCTTCTTCTTTTCTTTTCTCTTACCTTTGGGCTTAGAAGAAGAAGCTACATTAGCTTCTAGCCCATGAGCCTTAATATTCAATATCTCCTCCGTGTTCTGAAGGGTATTCATCAACTCACTCAAGGTGTAATCCTTGTTGTTGAGCTCATAGTCCAACTTAAACGGCTAAAAAAGAGTTTAAACTATTGATGATCATAATCATCTACGTGTCTACATCCATATCCACTCCAAGCATCACAACCTCAGTGATCACAGAGAATACCTTCATCATGTAATCCCACACCGGTTTACCAGGTCTTTGTCTGAGATTATGAAAGGTTTGGATAGTTTTCACTCTTGCAGACCTAATCCTCACACCAAACATCTCATGTAGGTGATGGACCATTAAACTAGAAGTTTTCATACAAGCAATTTGCTTTTGCAACATGCCGCTGACAGAAGTCAGAATATAACACTTAGTAGTTTTGTCAGCATTCTGCCAACGCTCATGTTGTTGGACTTGCTCAGGAGTTAAAGCTTCACCCGGAGGTGTAGGCTCACTTTTAGTTAACACCCATGAAATACGTTCATATTGAAGAACAATGTCAAGGTTACATCTCCATTTATTAAAATTCTCTCCATTTTCCATTTTGTTATTAGTTAAGAGCAAGGTGAGAGGATTCATTTTGTGGTTGAATATGTCTGAAAATATAAATTATTAAAATGAGCATACTAGTCAACAATTAATGGAACTTTGTATAAAATCATGATGCATATATGCATGATGATAGATTTAACAAAACTTAAAAAATTAAAACCTTATACGAAGGTTATTTTTCTTATCTATAATAGACTAAGTGATGGTGGGCCATCTTATCCATTAAAAGAAAAACCGGGACCCTCCTACTCAAAAAACTACCAAGCATCTCATGCTCAATTTCTTAAGAAGTGTCTTAATTTGGTCCATACTTTTACCAACAGAGCTACCGTAGGCAGTTTATTGATAAAAAATGTTGAGTGTTTAACCATTTGATTCATACACTAAAGATACCTACAAACCATGCCTCAGTAGGAGGTCACATTTGCTATCAATAAGTGGACTTATCCTTAAGGAGACCTATGCCATGCAAGATCTAGGATCCATGCCCTCCGATGGGGAGTAACACTTTACCACATGCAAATGGGCCTTTATTTGGAGACCGTGGACTCTCACATGAGCATCCTCTCCCACTCAATCTTTTTGGGCTTTAAGTTTTTAATTACCATCTTGTATAGATGCAATTTATTGTCCATCCTATATTGTTTCATTATATATCTCATACATAATGAATGCATGGCAAGTCCTAGGGTTAGCCATTTTCTAAATGGCATGCAATCACATAATATCACATATTATAAGCATTCATTTCTCCATTCATCACATGAACTAATAAAGCCACTTTGATTGTCCATCTTAGAAACAAACAAAATACAAGCCTTTTAGGCCCAAAATGTAACACCCCACTCCCGTAAGACCCGAACCCGACAACGATGATGATATCTGAATCCCCGTGCCCTGCGAGGATGGGATGCTACCTCTCTCAGTTAAAACACACTACCAAAATTTTTGTTTTGAAACAATCATACACTTACATATATGTATGTTGCGGAAAACAGTTTACATAACCAATCTGATAGATACAATGACCACGAGGGTCCTCATATAAAATACACAATAACGTATAAGCAAAGTCTTCACTCTAATGCAGACGCAACTGATCCCGTCCTCATCTGGCACTCCACGATCACTATACACCCGTTACCTAACGGAGTATTCTTCTGAGTCCTGAAAAACAATTACAAATTTTGGATGAGTTTTTGCAAACTCAATGAGTGACCATCATCGATGGTCACTCACTCAATCTGTAATCAAATAATAACTTATGTTCTCATTCTTTCTCTTTGGTCTCATTTTACAATTCCCATAGATCTATCTCTATCTCGTAATACATTTTCTCAAACATTCCCCATTTACACATTTATATAAATCTATATTCATACATCCCATTTGGCTGTGACTTAGTGCCTAAACTGTCCCATCGAAGGGCTCAATAATATCTGACCCTTATCCAATACTGGATACCGGGTTCATTATATGTTGAGCCTAAGGCTCTGAATTAGTCATAAACTCGAAGTTCATTTTCGCACGTTGAGCTAAAAGCTCTAATATTCCATACGACACTAAGCATATCACAATCAGTCATACATTCTATAATCTGGAGTAACCCATAACTGTTTTCACACCAGTGTATGGCATTTCGCCTATCATTCAATCAAATATATCAGAATAATTGTAGTCTGTACCCATTATCAGTAATCAAACATATCAGAATAATTGTGGTCTGTACCCATTATCAGTAATCAAACATATCAGAATAATTGTAGTCTATACCCATTATCAATAATCAAACATATCAGAATAATTGTAGTCTGTAACCCATTATCAATTTATATCAGTGTGGTGACCAAGCATCTATACTGTCCCGATAAGGGCACATTAATCAGTGAACGCGTCTTAGGGGTAGGAGAGCCCTCTGGGTATGCACTACTTCCCACGCATCTTAGAGATAGGGGAGCCCTCTAGGTATGCACTTGTTGGACCAAGGGGGGTTGACAAATTAAATCCCTTTATGTTTTGATAATAATAAAATATCTAGAAATAGTTAAGAAATTATTTCAGCTATTATTCAATGAAAGGATTGAGTAAATCAAGATGAGCAAGTGTCTAATCAATGAGGAATCAAGTTGGGAGTTATCTACTAAGTAAAAATGGCATGAAGCTTAAGGATAATAAAGGATTTGGTAATACAAGTCGACTTACATCAAGGTCTGAATATAACAAGTCAACTAGAACAGTACAAGTCGACTTATATGAAGATGCATTAAGACAAGTCGACTTATAACACACAAGTCGACTTATCGAGGTAGACAAGTCGACTTATACAGCACAAGTCGACTTATTGGAGAGCGGAGTTACAAGTTTTACATAAATGGTTGAAAAAAGTCGACTTATTCATTCGACAAGTCGACTTATGGATGCACAGATTCAGCTCCAACGGTCCAATTTGCTAAAAATGGAATGGAGATTATCAAGGAACGGCTATATCCAATTAAGCAACGGCTAGTAGAGCTCCAACAGCTATATTTCTTCAAGTATAAATAGAGGATGATGGAAGAAGAGTAGAGATAAGTTCTACAAGTTCAAATACTGTCATATTGCTTCAAATTGTTCACTATTGCTCTTAGTTTGTTACAAATTGTATTGAGCATTTGTTCTTCAATATTTGTATTGTTTTGTTACAATTGAGTGACGAGTGAGAAGGTCACGTGAGGTAGGATTTATGCCGGAAGACAAATCGAGTGTAAAAGGTTACTTGAGCCGGAATTCAAGTGGCGTTGTAAAAAGTTCACACTCAACTACAAAGTGTGCAATAAAGTGGTTGGAAAAATCCTAAGTGGGAGCTTAGGTAGAGGACGTAGGTCTTAGCACCGAACCTCTATAAAAACGAGTGTTTGATCTTCTTCCCTACACTTTTCTATTAAGTTTATCAAATTTATTTTTGTATGTTTTAACTTCTGATTTTCTTGTAGAAATTTACAAAGAATTTTAAAGATCTATTCAACCCCCCTTCTAGATCACTTACAATTGGTATCAGAGCAGAAGTATCTGGGATGGCACACAACAACCTTGCGGAAGAAGGTAACACTAATAACTATCCTCCATTGTTTAATGGTACTAATTATTCTTCTTGGAAAAATCCTATGAAGTACCACATCATTAGCGAGGGAGTTGAATCTGGAAGATCATTATCTTGGACTTGAAGCCCTCCGAAAGAAAATGGTGAGTTAAAAACGGAGCTAGAGTATGATGATAACGATTGGAGGCAAGCGTACATCAATGCCAAAGTTATGAAGCTGATATATTGTGCATTAATGGTTGAGGAAAGAAACCGGGTAAATTCTTGCACCACTGCCAAGGAAATGTGGGAGAGACTTCGAGTTACTCATGAAGGGACAAATCAAGTCCGGGAGACAAAAATCAACATGCTTCTCCACGACTACGAGATGTTCATCATGAAAGAAGGTGAGTCAATTTCTACAATGCTTGACCGTTTTACAGAAATCATAAATGGATTAGGCAACCTGGGAAAGCACATGACGGATAGCGAGAAGGTGAAGAAGATTCTTCGTTCACTGCCGAAGGAATGGGATTCTCAAGTCACCGCAATCATGGAGTCAAAGGACCTTAACCATCTGGAATTCAATGCTTTGGTGGGATCACTCATCAACTATGAGATTATTCTCAAATCCAGAGGAGGTAGAGGTAAGCCTAAAAAATCTATTGCTTTTAAAGCTAACACTACTTTTGTTGATGAAAGTGATGAGGAATTAGATGAAGACGAGGAAGATGAAGAAATCGCTATGTACGCTAGAAACTTAAGGAAGTTCAAGGGACTTCTCAAAAATCGAAGGAAAGAATTAAATGGTGGAAAACAGGTAGAAAGAAAGAGGTTTGGCATGGAAAGAAAATCAAAAGGCTATGACAAAAAGAAGGGCAATGAAGAATGTTGGAGATGTGGAAAACGGGGACATCTTGCTAGAGAATGCAAAAGCTCATCATCAACATCAAACTTTCAGAAAAATGACAAATACGACAATGGTAAAAAGAAAACTAGCTTAGTGGCAACTTGGAGTGATGAAGAGGATACATACCAAAGCGATGATGAAAACAATCTGGCACTTATGGTAAAAATTTCATCAAGTGATGATGAAAATGAGGTAACTTTCAATGACCAAGATCTAAGAGATTCCTTTGATGCTTTACAAGCTGATTTTGAAGAAGCTTTTGAGATTAACAAAAAATTAAGAAAGAAAATACGAGAGTTGGTTGCTGAAAATAGTGCTTTACATGAAACGATTGATGATTTAGATAGTCCAAAAGAAGATCATTCTGCATGTCTTGTTGAAAAAGAAAATCTTATTTGTGAACTTGATAGAGTTAGAAAGGAATTCTCATACGTGGTTGGAAAATTTGCTAATGGAAACGAAAAGTTTGAGAACTTGTTATCTTTGCAAAGATACTCAATTTTTAAACATGGTTTAGGATATGATCCGTTTAACAGAGATTGTTCCTTGATTTCAAAGTTCACTACGGATGGAAAAATTGCTCAATGTGCTAGATGCTTGAAAGATGGGCATATAGAAGTTGCATGCAAGAGTACTACGGGATGCATTAAGGTCAAGAAAATTTAGGTAGAAAAAGGGAATATACCTTCTAATGTGATTTACCTGACTAACCAAAATGGACCCAAAATGGCTTGGGTACTTATAAGAAGAAAGAATGTGTCTATTGCAGGTACAAGCAAGGGATGAAAAACCTCCAAACACATGGTATATTGATAGTGGATGCTCAAGGCACATGAGTGGAGACAAAAGTTTATTCGTAGAAATTAGACCAAAGAATCAAGGTTATGTCACTTTTGGAGACAACAACAAAGGTAAGGTCATTGGCATTGGTAAAGTGGGTAAGGAACCTTTACCTACCATTGACAATGTGTTGCTTGTTGATGGCTTGAAACATAACTTACTAAGTGTGTCTCAACTTTGTGATATGAATTATATTGTATCATTTGAATCATCACATTGCTTAGTTAAGAAGGATGATCATGTTGCCTTTATTGGTTTGAGACATGGGAACACATACATTGTTGACTTGCATGATGATAGTTCGTTTAATGAAAAATGCTTGGTGACATTGGAAGAAAATGCATTTTATGGCATAGAAAATTAGGACATGCACCATTGCCTTTAATTTCTAAGCTTTCAAAGAAGGACATTGTAAGAGGTTTGCCTAAGATTAAATTTGTTAAAGATCATTTGTGTGAGTCCTGCTTGAAAGGCAAACATGTTAGAGAATCTTTTAAACCAAAGAGAGAAATCAGACTTCTAGAATTCTTGAACTTGTGCATATGGATTTGATTGGTCCATCTAGACATGCTAGTCTTAGTGGTAAATTATATGTACTTGTTATTGTGGATGATTTCTCTAGATTTACTTGGGTAAGATTTCTTGCGAATAAAAATGATGCCATTAATGAATTTACCAAGTGGTGTAGATTGGTTCAAAATGAGAAAAATTTGTCTATCGTTGCAATTAGAACCGATCATGGAGGAGAATTCGAATGTGAACCTTTCGAAAATCTTTGCGACAAATACGGAATGGAACATAATTTCTTGACACTAAGGACTCTGCAACAAAATGGTGTAGTAGAAAGAAAAAATCGCTCATTTGAGGAAATGAGCAGGACTATGCTGAATGAGTACAATCTTCCTAAACCATTTTGGGCAGAAGCAGTCAACACCGCTTGTTACGTCATCAACCGGGTGCACTTACGAAGAGACAAAAATAAGACACCTTACGAGCTATGGAAAGGTAAGAAACCTAATATCTCTTATTTTCATCCTTTTGGTTGTAAAGTTTTCATTCATAATAATGGAAAGAGCAATTTAGGAAAATTCGACTCTAAATCCGATATTGGTGTGTTTTTTGGTTATTCTCAAACTAGTAAGGAGTTTAGAGTTTATAATAATAGGACTAAATGTGTCGAAGAAAGTATTCATGTCAAATTTGATGAAATAATTTCACCCCCGAGAAAGGTTTGTTTTGATGATGATGCAGGGAGTTCAGGTAATAAAGTTGAAGAAATTGAATCCAAGATTGAGGAATTGAAGCTAGACGAAGAAAAACATGTACCCGACATTAAATCATGGGCAAAAGCAAAGAATCATCCTATGGAGCAAGTCATTGGAGATTTAAATGTTGGTGTAAGAACTAGGAGAAATATCTATGAGAATATGAGTAATTCAGCCTTCATTTCGTTGGTAGAACCCAAAAATATAGAAGAAGCTCTTAAAGATGAAAATTGGCTTTTAGCTATGCAAGAGGAGCTTAATCAGTTCAAGCGAAATGATGTTTGGGATTTGATAGCTCCACTAAAGGACAAGGCCATCATTGGAGTCAAGTGGGTAAATCGGATTAAATATGATGATAATGGTGAAGCGATCAAAAATAAATCAACGTTAGTGGCTCAAGGATTTTATCAAGAAGAAGGCCTTGATTATAATGAGACATATGCTCCTGTGGCTCGTTTGGAGGCAATTAGGCTACTATGTGCATTCGCGTCTCATAAAAGGATCAAATTAAATCAAATGGACGTCAAGAGCGCATTTCTAAATGGGTATATTCAAGAGGAAGTCTATGTCAAACAACATGGGGATTTGAAGATCACGAGCATCCAGATTCGTCTACAAACTCAAGAAGGCCTTTGTATGGACTAAAGCAAGCACCTAGAGCATGGTATGAGAGGTTAAGTACTTTTCTAACTCAACATGGATATGTTCGTGGTAAGATAGATAATACTTTGTTTATTAAACATGTTGATAATGATATGCTTATTTGTCAAATTTATGTTGATGACATTGTGTTTGGTGCCACTAATGAATTTTTGTGCAAAGAATGTAGTGATTTAATGCAAGGTGAGTTTGAAATGAGTATGATGGGAGAACTCAAGTTCTTTCTTGGATTGCAAATCAAGCAACACAAAAATGGCATTTTTATCCACCAATCGAAGTATACCAAGGAACTTCTTAAGAAGTTTAAAATGGATGGATGCAAAGTGGCGGCAACACCAATGGCGACAAATCTGGTCTTGGAAAAACATGAAAATGAAAAAGACGTTGATCAAAAACTCTATAGAGTCTATTGTTGAGGATTAATTCGAGTTATCTTGAGTTGGATATTGACTTGTTCTAGGTTAGAAGGAGATTATGTGGAAAATTAGTCGAGGTATGGATTCACATCTTTTGTAATGATTATTACTATCATTTGTGTTTGATGTTATGTTTGGTGTTATGTTTGGTTTTAAACTTCATTACTCTTCATTTGAGTCTATTTTCTCTATTGAAATTGATATTTGATTAAGGGGGAGTGAAAATTTCATTGATTTGCAATTTTATTGATTTCTATTGATTTCTATTTTGATCATTGATTTATAAATTAAGGGGGAGACAACCTAACCATCAAGACAAGGGAAACCTTGATCAAATTTTATGTCTTTCAATTTTCTTGTCAATTTCTAAATATTTTGTCATTATCAAAAAGGGGGATATTGTTGGACCAATGGGGGTTGACAAATTAAATCCCTTTATGTTTTGATAATAATAAAATATCTAGAAATAGTTAACAAATTATTTCAGGTATTATTCAATGAAAGGATTGAGTAAATCAAGATGAGCAAGTGTCTAATCAATGAGGAATCAAGTTGGGAGTTATCTACTAAGTAAAAATGGCATGAAGCTCAACGATAATAAAGGATTTGGTAATACAAGTTGACTTACATCAAGGTCTGAATATAACAAGTCAACTAGAACAGTACAAGTCGACTTATATGAAGATGTATTAAGACAAGTCGATTTATAACACACAAGTCGACTTATCGAGGCAGACAAGTCGACTTATACAGCACAAGTCGACTTATTGGAGAGCAGAGTTACAAGTTTTACGTAAATGGTTGAAACAAGTCGATTTATTCATTCGACAAGTCGACTTATGGATGCACAGATTCAGCTCCAACGGTCCAATTTGCTAAAAATGGAATGGAGATTATCAAGGAACGGCTATATCCAATTAAGCAACGGCTAGTAGAGCTCCAACAGCTATATTTCTTCAAGTATAAATAGAGGATGATGGAAGAAGAGTATAGATAAGTTCTACAAGTTCAAATACTGTCATATTGCTTCAAATTGCTCACTATTGCTCTTATTTTGTTACAAATTGTATTGAGCATTTGTTCTTCAATATTTGTATTGTTTTGTTACAATTGAGTGACGAGTGAGAAGGTCACGTGAGGTAGGATTTGTGTCAGAAGACAAATCGAGTGTAAAAGGTTACTTGAGCCAGAATTCAAGTGGCGTTGTAAAAAGTTCACACTCAACTACAAAGTGTGCAATAAAGTGGTTGGTAAAATCCTAAGTGGGAGCTTAGGTAAAGGACGTAGGTCTTAGCACCGAACCTCTATAAAAATGAGTGTTTGATCTTCTTCCCTACACTTTTCTATTAAGTTTATCAAAATTATTTTTGTGTGTTTTAACTTCTGATTTTCTTGTAGAAATTTACAAAGAATTTTAAAGATCTATTCAACCCCCCCTTCTAGATCACTTACAGCACTAACTCATCAATCGTTGAGCTTTTCGCTCTGAAACTGTCCCGTCAAGGGCTCATTAATTAGTGAACGTGTCTTAGGGGTAGGAGAGACCTCTAGGTATGTACTACTTCTCACGCGTCTTAGAGATAGGAGAGCCCTCTGAGTATGCACTAACTCATCAATCGTTGAGCTTTTCACTCTGAAACTATCCTGTCAAGGGCTCATTAATCAGTGAACGCGTCTTAGGGGTAGGAGAGCCCTCTAGGTATGCACTACTTCCCACGCGTCTTAGAGATAGGAGAGCCCTCTGGGTATGCACTATTCCCTTTGGAGCTCGAGGCTCTTTTTCAGTAGTCGAGCTTGTAGCTCTGATCAGTATATCACAGTCATTTCTAATCTATTCTAGATTTTCACATCACAAACACAATTACACTTTCACATTCGCATAACGTTTCTGTATACTATCACTTCAATACTCCGGACCTTCTATGCAGAGTTCACATTCAATATTATCACATCATTTTACTTCAGAGATTTTAAATTACTGAATTATAACATTTAATGCTCTGAGAACCATCTAAGTCACTCACCTGGCTTTCGTGCTAACGCCTGGAAGTCTAAAAAATGTCTGAGGCTGACTTTCCAATTGCCCCTATCATAGTTCAAACACCCTAAGTTTATACATTGCCCTTTCAGAATAAAACTCATGTAGTAGTTTACAAAAATAAACGTATCACGCACTTTAGTGACATTCCCGGCACTAACCCAATATTTCACCCTCAAAAACTTCCTTAAAAAAAATTAGAATTCAGTTGATACCCAAATCAATCAATTCGTTTCAGAAATCCCAAAGTTATTCTCCAACATATAACCATATTTTTCACAAAACCACTATTCTAGATTTCAAGCCTTTACAGACTGATTTAACATTTCCCCTCTTCATAAAGCATGAAGACCTTTGTCTCTAGCTCATAACAAATCAGAAATTATCTCATTTGAATAATGATGTAAAAAGTGATGGCTTAAAAACCAAAACATATTCATTCAGGAACAGGGGTCCTCGCCGCGGCGTGCTCCCTCACTCACGTCGCGACGTGTGGCCCTGCGCTCGTCGCGTCGTATGAACCGCCTCCTTCCCCGAATCCAGTTTTTCACCATTCTCAAACCAACCCTTCCAATCTATTCAACACACAATTCATCTCTATTAAAATTTAACAGTCATACATCATTTTCCAACTCAAATCCAACCCATATCATTTACAATTCATTAGAAATCTACCCCATGTTCGGAAACCCTAAAACAACATATACATAACTCAATCTTTACCCATATCACTCAAAACATAAATCAATCAACAGATCAAGAGGAAGGATACTTGAACTTACTTGATTTAGCTCACAAACTCTATGAGCCCTTCATGATTTCATCGAAAATCCTTTTCTTCTCCTCTTCTTCTCTCCCACGGCATCTCCCCATTTCTTTTCTTTCATCAACCCTAATTTCCCTTTTTATACCCATTTTAGTAATGAAAAGTCCATTTTGCCCCTTCCTTTAACTTTAAACCTTTTTCTCTTAAGTATCTTGCCCAAATTGCCCTCATACCAAATTCTTATAACTTTACTCTTACAATTCGGGAGTTCCAACTCTTAGGGACTGATTTGAAATTCAACTCTTTTCGAATAACTCGTTTTCATGCCCATCAATTTTCCAATTCAATCATTTCATTTATTTTGACTTTCATAAATCTTTCTAAAATTCAATAACGAGAATTCCTAAATCATGTCTTTAATCGGAGTGTCAATGGTACAGTCATTGTACCGGAAATCTCATCAGTACCCATTTTGAAATTTTCTGGAAAATTCCCATAAAGCACTCCAATTCAATTTTAGAATTACACAATTTCACATTTTTTGTAAAAATACCAAAACCGGGAATTATCACAAATGCGTGCACAATTTTGTGTACAGAAACACAACCCAATCCAAATTTACTATTTATCCTTCCCATCGGTGACGGGATGCTACACAAAAGTATTCTTCTTGGACTTGGATCTTCAACTTCGAACTTTTCACTCACATGATCCGGCCCATTCGGTAAACAAAATATAATGGCATATATTAAAACCGAAATTTGTCACTTTGAAAAACAAAATTCCAGCACTAGATTTTTAAAAAACTGATTCTTTGTTATGACAAAAAATTCCAGAACTAGTTTTTATTAAAACAGAAACTTATTCCATGAAAATAAAAAACCATCACTTAGTATTTTATCAAAACCAAAATTGGATTCTATGAAAAAAAAATCCAACACTTGTTTTTACAATAAAAACCGAAATGTGATCCATTGAAACAAAAATTCCAACATCTTAGTTTTCACAAAACTTTTGCCAATACATAAAAGGATACACCGGAAAAATTGTACCTCTCCATTTCTTCAATCCATGGCTGCTCCATCTTTATCATTACATCAATTTATACATTACAAAATCAAAGAAAATAGAAAAATGAAGCCAAGGAGGAAACATGGTGATGATAGACCACCCTCCTTGTTACAACCAAATGAAGAAATCTTACAAGGTAAATTTAATTTCTATGGACAACCAAAAAAGCAACATATACACCATATATATTTCTATCACATAAAAATATGCAGAATACACATAAAAATTGTCAACCCATGCATCAAATATTTAGGAAGCAAAATCATGCATTAGAAACCGGCTCTGATACCAATTATTGGATTAGAAAAACAAAGCATGTTATATTTGGAGAAACTGTAGATTTCAAAACTTTTAAGAAATCATTACTTGCAGCGGAAGCAACAAATCCAAATCATCATGCTAATCCATACATGATATGGTATAAGGATAATAAAACATAAACAAGATCAGGAGTATTACCGACTCCTTTGCTAAAACTTTAAATCCTCGTTGCGCTATTGTAACATCCCGTTACTGTTAGCTAGGGCATTTTGGTAATTAGGGGTCAGACTGATAGGTTTCATTGCATTCACCGATTGAGCATGTTACTGGCCTCTGATTATAGAGGAACAGGTCAATTGCATATGCATTTATACATAGGTACATGCATTCATGATTTTTCGGCACTTAGTTGTGAGTAAGAATTGATTGGATTGTGAATTGACTGGACTGACTGGATTGTAATTGATTGAGGAATTAAGAGTAAGTGAGCCCGAATGACTGATTTAGAATAGTCTAAGAGTGATTGGCAACTGATAGTGGTCTATGAAAAATTTTTGGGAAATTCGAGAGAAAATGCCCGGACCGGAAATTTTGGAGTGATGATGATTATCAGATAAGATCAAATAATTGTCCAATGGCAAAGGAAATATTAGGGTTATACTGTTAGGGAATTAAAATGTGAGCCATTGAAATTTAGAGACTGAAATTTGGACTGATTTGAAGACTTAGGTCTATATATAGCCTAGGTTTGAGATTTGGGGAAAGTTACCTAAGGCATTAACGTTTTTCTTCTTCCTCTTCTCCACGGTGATTTCGATTTCCTCCATAGGTAAGGATTCTTCAATCTTTCCTCTATGGTTTTCTTCCTATTGTGCTAGCCTAACTGATTTATTGTGATTGATGAAGGTTGAGAAGGATTGGAGTGAGTTATTGATGGTTTGAGAAAGTTTTAGGGTTTACGGCGATTCTTAGAGATTTGTGGTTTTGAGCGTGATTGGTAAGTGGTTATGGTTTTAAAGTTGTTATTAGTAGTTGTTTCAAATATTTATGACATTTATTGGGTTAGATTGAGTAGTTAGAGTGTTAATGGAGGTTTTAAATAGCATTAATGGTAGAAAATCGATCGGAGAAGAAGGTGGCGATCGATGCATGCGTCATGACGTCTGGCGTGCCTCGCATGCGCGAATAAATTTAGTGTTACATACGACTCATTGCGCTTTCATCGGCGGCGAAGCGCCCTGGAGATACGTCGCGATGAGCCTTCTGGCTTGCATCGCGACAATGAAGAGAACGATGCGCCTTGGCGAAGGTTCAGATATCGTCGCGACGAATGCGACGTAGGTCATGACGAAGATGGCAATTATGAAGGGATGATTGTTAGTATATTGGGCATAATTTATGGTATAGACCTCCGATTGAGGTGATTCCTGATTCGTTATGAACTAGAGAAATAGGTCTACAATTGAGGATAATTATAGGAATTAGAATTGATTTAAGTGACATTGATTTATAGAGAATAAGGTCGATTATGGTTCATAGTGTGACCTAAATACTGAATTGAGACAATTGGAGTTTAATTGGGATTTTCAATTGAGGTTTTGACCCGATGGATAGGAAATTACTATGGGGATTATGAATTGAGGAAATTGAACCGAATTATAGGATTGGATCAATTATTGTTGATCAATTGAGCGAAGAGTTAGATTGGGATATAAGAGTTATAAATTGGGTTTTAGGAGAAAATCGTGAACATGCATTGTACATCATCTCACTGAGACATATGCATTACTGAATGGCTTAATTGAGCATCTAATAATGAGACTGTATTTTTACTATTATAGAGGCGCCGTTAGATTGTCGTTCCACGGACATTGCTGGAACTTTCAGGCAGTAGCTCGGAAGTTACAGGTGAGTGACCTAGTTGGTTTCTCAAATTCCTGACTGTTTAAATGCTCAACATGAATTACTTGCCAAATGTGAAACTGTATGATTTCTGAAATATACATGATCGGATGGTATGCCTCTACTGTATTAGACTGTGAAATTGCATGATCACTTTCTCTTGTCTTCGATTGGATTCTTGTCTTTGGGTGAATTCTTGTATATTCTTGAGAAATACAATACTGGGCTTTTATAGCCATACACTGAATCACTGAATACTGAACACTGCATTGTATGCATAAATGCATGATCAGATAATGAAATGTGACCCAAGTTGCTATTATCACTGAAAAAAGCCTCGAGCTCGAATACTGTACTGACCGGGCCTAGCTCGAGGGGAGAAATCCCTGGCGCGTCCCCCACTGAACACTGACTGAGCACTTGGACACAATACTGAATAACTGGAAAGCGTCTCATATGCATTATATACATGACTGATTGAATTGCCAAATTGTGTGATGATTACTGAACTGTGTGATGCCATGATTTACTGTGAATTGTGATGTGATACTGTAAACCGTTCTATGCTACTGTAATATTGTCACCGTCATCATGTATTATAAACTCATAAATTGTTATATAATCTTTAATAATGAATATTCTTGTTCCGTCTTTATCATGCAATTTGCGTAATGCATGATTTAGAGAACCATCGATGATGGTTTCTCACTTGAGTTCATAAACTCACCCAAAATTGCAACCTATTTTTCAGATGATAGAGTAGACCCCAGCTCAGGAGATAGCCTTTTCTACCGTCTGGCGTCTTTGGCGGGAGAAGCGATGGATCACAGGTCGGTCAGCTGGGTTGGATTTTGAGGATGACTTAGGATAGATGTTTGTATCAGTTTCCTTTTTGGTGTTGTTTAGGGGACTGATAGACTTGTCTATTCTGTTATTGGACGACTGTACCAGATGATTATTATTTTGGATTCTAATTTACTGATTTCTGATATATTGTGATTTAATTTATGGCAATGCCATATGGATATTATTGGGAAATGTTCTGGTGGTGCACCTTCATCGTGGGATTTGTATCGGAGCGACCTTCGGGTTTCCCGATGTGTACCCTACGATGAGGGGGCGCTACAGCTATCCTCTCCTTCTTCTTGTATCCAAATCCTTTGCCTTTGAATCTTTTCCTTTAGCAATCTACTTTCTCCTTATTATTGTATCCTTAACCAATTAGATTTACCACTTTTTCTTCAAGGACAATTAGGTTAACAAAATCCTTTGGTGGGAAAGCAGAAGAAATGTTTGGAGGAGATTTTCTTAGAAGAAGAAGAACCAAAAATGAAACTCTTTCAATTGGTATTTTCAATTCTCCCTTGCATGAAAGGAGAGAAGGTGTCAAGAACATGCAAGATGTCTTTCTTACACTCCAATTTCAGTTATGCATGAATGGAAGAAGGGAGAGGCATCCAATGCATCACTTCTTGCATTAATCAATCATAAAATTGCTAATAAATGAGACTCTCTTCATTTATCTTTAAAATGGCTATATGAAAAGACTATAACTTAAAATTGAATAACAAATTTCGGTTTTGACAAGAAGAAAGAAGGAAGATGGTCTATCTAATGTACATATTTCATCTTTAATCTAATGAATGCAAATAGGTTACATGCTAACATTAATAGACAACCATTAAACCATTTAATGGTAAGTTCATAACTCCATTTAATGATGATAAACCATAATAAAGACCATCTTTATTTTAACATTTTAATGTCAAATGTGTAGCTTCACATTTCACCTAAAAAAACCGAAATTGCTACTTCTCCTTTAAAAAACAATTGTTTTAATATAATTAATCTAATTAATTACATTAAACCAAAATCTAGCCCATTTCTAAATGTACATTTGGGCTTTTAATTAACCATTAATTAGCCCAAGCCCAACATTCCATTATGGGCTTCTAAAATCTCCATTTATATTTTCTTACTTAGCATGATAACCTTCCTTAAATTCAAGTGGGGAATCTTATTAGACTTTGATAATTCAATCTCCATTAAGCTCATAATTAATTCAATCTCATCAGAATTAATTCTAGGTTATTAACTAAATGTCATTCCACTAAAGACAATTAGTTGAACTCTTGAATTATTAAATATTATGAGAATACATATTTTATGTCCAATTGCAAACCCTATTTAGAGCCTTATTATAGCCATCTGCATAACAAAGGGTAAAATTACTATTTTACCCTTATGTTGGTTTTTCCTTCTAAATCTCCCGTTTTACATTATATGGTGATTAACACACAAGATCTCATCTTGGTGTCAAGACTTGATGGGTAGCTAGTCCATCAAACTATTGGTGCCAGTTTAATCACCAAATCCCCTTAAAACATCTAGAAGTGATGATAGCACTATAGACTCTTTATTTTAGTGAATGTTCCCTGATACATGTTTCAATTAATAATTCCAACATGCAGACACTAGATAAATACTCTGTAAAAATCCATTTTGATCATATCAAGAATTATAATGAAACATATATAATTTCACCACTCATCAAGATTATGATTCATAATAAGCGAATGCTTATGCTGTATGTTTTAAGATTAAAGTAACGGCCCACTTTATTCTTGAAAACATACTTAATTCCAGATTCATTTAATAGTTCCATTATCGATAGTCTACTACTATCATGATATGAAACTCATCATTCCCTTTAAGTAAACTCCTTTACTTATATGGAGATAAATCGCAACACTATAGTCTAAACCATAATCAAGTGACCAATTTGATTATTCAACTGTGAATCAATTAATTCAGATTCTAATAATATACATGTTTCCCATACATCTCTATATATATGTATATTACTTACAAAAGAATCTTGGTACCTTTTGACCAGATATATTGTTAAGTCAAAATGACTTCACTTAGATATAATTTTGATGTATAACAAATAGAAAAATAAAAGAAAAACAAAAACAGACAAAGCATTACACACGAAGCAATACAGACGAAGCAATACAGATGAAGCAATACAAACGAAGCAATACAGACGAAGCAATACAGACGAAACAACGCAGACGCACAATAAGACGTAGACACAAAACGAAAAGAGAAATAGAGACGCAGACGAAGACACAAATAAAAAATAGACGCAGACGCAAAAGAAAAATACAGACGCAGACGCTAAGAAAAACAGACGCAGAAGAAGAATTGAAAAGCAGACGCAAGAGTCAGTTCGGGTTAGTTACAGAACTCAACTGAATAACCGTTTCTTTTAAAGATTCAAGAAATAAGACTCAAGAAGCAAGAATCAAGAAACAAGAATCAAGAAGCAGTTGGAGACGAAGGCTATAAATATAATTCGAAGTCGAAGATTGAAAAGTTAGTTGAAAAATTGGCTGAATTACATTACGTGATCTTAAAAAGCATACTGAGCAAATTAGCCGAGAGCTATTTTACTGTAACAAGTTTTCAAACACTTTTCTGTGAGAAAGTAGTGCAGAAAGCCTGCAGAGGCTAAGTGTGAAAGAATACTGATAGTAGAGACCTGAAGAGGCTCGTAAAGAATATTTGTAAAAGTTGAAGAGATAGTGAAATCTCAGAAAGAATTTTGAGGACTGGACGTAGCCCACGGTTTGGGGTGAACCAGGATAAATCGCTGTGTCAACTACTCTTACTCTATCTCTCTTTTAGATTCAAGTTTTATCATTACTTAATTTGTAAACAAAGTTTTCAAAGTTTTTGATTAATTAGAATCTATCGGAAGTTCTGTAAAAGAATCTTATTTCTAACAAATAGTTTTTGAAAGAATTTCAAAAAGGGGAATACACAATTCAACCCCCCTTCTCGTGCATTCTTATATCGTTTTCTAAGTATTGTATTAACGTGTGATTCACTTCAATTGGTATCAGAGCCTGGTATCCAAAGATCACTATAACAAAGTGTGGATCAAAGATAATGGCGGAATCACATATATACATCACAGAAGGAGCCTCAGTCACTAGACTTCCATCATTCAACGGAGAAGATTATCATTAATGGAAAGATAGGATGCGACTATTCATAGAATCTACTCATGTCGACCTTTGGGACGTGATAGAGAATGGACCTTATACACCAGTAGATGAAGATGGGAACTCTATTCCACGAATCAGATGGACGGCTGACCAAAAGGCGAGGATACAACTGAACTAGAAAGAGAAGTTCTTTTTGACCTGTGCCCTAAGCAGGAGCGAGTATGACAAAGTCCACGGATGCGACACTGCGAAGGAGATGTGGGACATATTGTCTATTGCTCACGAAGGCACAAGCCAAGTTAAAGAATCTAAGATAAGCATTCTTGTGCACCAGTACGAGCTTTTCAGGATGAAAGATGAAGAATCTATTGATCAAATGTTTGGAAGATTTCAAACAATTGTCAATGGATTGAAAGCTATTGGAAGAACGTACAACAATCAAGACCATGTTCGAAAAATCTTAAGAAGTTTTCCGAAGAGGTGGAGACCTAAAGTTACTACGGTACAGGAAGCCAAAGATTTGAGCGTGCTAAAGCTTGACGAGTTGCTTGGATCCTTAAAGATTCATGAAGTTGAACTCGATGCTGAAGACAAGCCCAAACGGGACAAGTCTATAGTGCTGAAGGCCGGATAAAAGAATCACAAGACTCAAAGAAGGAGGAAGTCATCAAAAGCTTTAAAGATTGAAGAATCAAAGAATGACGACTCCAGTCAATCAGAACAAGAGTCAAGTGATGAAAATGACGAATTATCTTTCATCTCTAGAAAGATAAGACACATGTGGAAGAAGAAGTCCAAAGGAAATCAGACCTTCAGGAAGAATGGCAAAGATGAAGCTAAACCAGAGAAGTCATCTGTCATTTGCTACGAGTGCAATCAGCCTGGGCACTACAAGTTCGAATGTCCTACTCTAAAGAAGAAACCCAAGAAGAGTAGAGAAGGCAAGAAAAGCATGATGGCAACATGGGAGGACCTAGATTCATCAAAGTCAGATACAGGTTCCTAGTCGTCTGAACATGCAAACATCTGCCTGGTAGCAGAGGAAGAAAGTGATGAGGAGGTAAAATCTGATTACGATGACTTGCATGATGCCTACTCAGAGTTGTTAGAAGATTCTCATGCTATTCTTAAACTGTACAAACTGTTAAAGAAAAAGTATGTAGAAAACATTAGACATACAGAAGTAATAGAGAGAGAAAATACCTGTTTGAAGAAGCAATTAGAGGAGAAAAAGAAAGTCGTAGATAGATCAGAAGAGATCAATCAACTGAAACTAAGAATTAAAAATCTGTCAGCTGATTTAGCTACTTTCACCGAGAGCACAAAGAAAATGAATGAGATGCTTGGAAAATGTCGACATCCAAGTTATAAAACCGAATTAGGGTTTACAGGCTATAAGTCTCATCCTTATAAGAACTCTTTCTCTCAAAAGAGAAACTATAATAAATATCATGTTAATCAACGTACTAGTAATATGCACCAAAGAACTCATCATGTGCATGCTACTAACCCTAAAGGACCCAAGAAAATATGGGTACCAAAAAATAAAATAGTTTCTCCTGCAGATATCCTTCCTTGGAAGATGCGGCAAGCACCATTGGTATTTAGACAGTGGATGCTCGTTACATATGACTGGAAGAAGGTCTATGTTCCTAGATCTTCAGTATAAGAAGGGAGGATCGGTAACTTTCGGAGACAACCAGCAGGGCAAGATTATTGGAATCAGCAAAATAGGTAAAGATTCCTTTGCATGTATAAATAATGTACTGCTTGTTGATGATTTGAAACATAATTTGATCATCGTCAGTCAATTGTGTGATTCTGGTTTCACAGTCACATTCAATCAAAATCTTTGTGAAGTCAGAAACAAAGATGGGTCGATACTTTTCTTTGCCAAGAGAAGAAATAATCTTTACAAAATTAATTTAGAAGATTTTCAAAGTCAAAATGTTTCATGTCTTCTATCTTCTGAAGAAGAAAGACTAGTCTGGCTTAAAAAGCTAGGTCATGTCTCTTTTAAACACATTTCAAAGTTGGCAAAATTTGATTTGGTAAGAGGATTACAAAAAATGAGTTTTGACAAAGAGTTTTTCTGTGAAAATTGTTTGAAAGGAAAACAAGTTAAAACTTCTTTTTCTTCTAAAAATTTTGTAACATCATCTAGACCTTTAGAGTTGTTACATATGGATTTATTTGGTCCAACAAGGACAATAAGTCTTGGCAGAAAGAAATATGGACTTGTTATTGTTGATGACTTTACTCGATTTTGTTGGATATTATTTTTATCACAAAAAGATGAATCTTTTAAGTGTTTTAGGACCTTATCCAGAAAGTTACAGATTGAAAAAGGAATGTCTATAGCTAGTATCAGGAGTGACCATGGTGGAGAGTTTGAGAACGAGAAGTTTAGATTATTTTGTGAGGAGAATGGAATTTTCAACAATTTTTCTGCTCCCAGGACTCCACAACAGAATGGAGTTGTTGAAAGGAAGAACAGGACGATTCAAGAAATGGCTAGGACTATGCTTTGTGAGATGAATCTTACTAAGTACTTCTGGGCAGAAGCTGTGAATACAACATGCTATATTCAGAATAGAATTTTGTTGCGACCCATGTTGAAGAAGACTCCTTATGAGTTATGGAATGGAAGAAGACCAAACGTATCTTACTTTCATCCATTTGGGTGCAAGTGCTCTATTCTGAATACAAAGGAGCTGTTGGATAAATTCGATTCAAAGACCAATCCAGGAATCTTTCTAGGATACTCATCATCGTTTAAAGCATTCCGTGTGTATAACCTTATTTCAAAGACAGTTGAGGGGACCATCCATGTCAAGTTTGATGATAGTTCCCAACCCCATAAGGAAGATGACATGGAGAGTGAAGGTCCTTCAAAGAACTTAGACGACACAACTAACACTCCAGCACCAGGTACTCAAGAAGACAAAGTTGAAGATATTCCAGAAACTATTAGACTGAAAAGAGATTGGAAATATAAAAGTTCTCATCTAGAAGAGTTGATTTTCGGAGAGACCTCAGAAGGAGTTAGGACAAGGTCCAGATTCAGAAGAGAAGCTAATGTGGCTTTTATCTCTAAAATAGAGCCTAAGAAGGTTGAGGAAGCTCTTCGAGAAAAAGCTTGGGTGTTAGCCATGCAAGAGGAGCTGAATCAATTTACTAGAAATAATGTTTGGTCTTTAGTTCCGAAACCCCCTAAGAAATCCATTATAGGAACCAGATGGGTCTTTAAGAATAAGTTAGACGAATCAGGAAGTGTGAGTCGAAATAAGGCTAGATTAGTAGCACAAGGCTATAATCAGCAAGAAGGAATAGAATACAATCAGACATATTGTTGGACCCCACACCCCACCCGTAGGTGTTTGCAGGTTATACTACGGCGTGTGTTTGCGGGTTATACCGCGGCATCCAACACAAATTGGTATTGTCCTCTTTGGTTAGGATTCGAACCCCTGACCTCAAGGTTTTATTGTTTCTAAGAACACGCCTCTTACCATTGAGCTATAAATTTTGGAACCCGATTCGGAGACCGAATCCCAACCGAAAAATGAAAAGTGAAGGAAAAGAAAGCAAATGGAAACGGAAATTTCGCATCGAATTTTTCGAATTGTAAATCAAAGCATTCGATAACACGAAACAAAAAAAGAAACCAAAGACGAACATGAAAACAGATCGGATAGCAAAGCGGATCGAATCGAACAAATCGAAATAAAGGAGACACGAACAAAATCAAAGTACCAAACAGATGCGAAGCAAAAGGCGGAACCAACATCCGAAAACATACTCTGAATCGCATTGGATACCTAGACTGTCCAAAAGCCGGTGTAAATTTTTTTTTTGTTTCTTTCCTTCTCATATTTATTGAAACTAATGCAAATCAAGAATACAATTTCCTCTTTCTTGGAAAGTGTCCTCAATCCATTTCTCAATTCATAACAAACTTTTTATCAATCATATAAGTCCCATAATCCATCATCACATATATCTTAATCTTATTTTTATTCGTTTTCAACTCATTATCTAACAAAAATTAGGCATCATAACGGCTGCCTTTGACCTAACCCAAAACCTGCAAGGGTTCAAAATACACTTCTAAAATTCCCAATCAAATATACAAACATCAAAATCCACCGGACCCTCAAATGCGGATCTCGGCGTACACAAACGCAAACCTAATTCTAAAACACTTTCATAATTGTAATTCAATCTACTAGTCTCATAATTCAATCTCATTTCCAAACTCATACACAATTTCATATACAATTTCACACTCTCATACTTTAATTCATAATCCTCATACATGCTCGAAATACATCATAATCACTTACTTAACGGCAATTCAAGCCATAAACAATATTAATATCAAATCTCATTTCACATAAAAATACGACGATGCAAAATCGGACCAAACGTCTTCACATTCTTTCATCCAATCTCCCTTCGAAACACGGAGATGGGGATGAAAGAAAAGTGGCTTCGACGACTCGATGGATAACACATTTATAAATTGACAAATAAGTAGAAATCATTTTCATAAGCTTTTTGCCAAAAGGGCTAATTTTTCAAACTTTGTAACTTTTCAACGGTTTTCTCAAACCTTTCAATTTTCAAACTTTTCATACAAATCCACTTTTTCATTTCTCAAGTTTAAACATGAATGCAGCACACAAAACAAATCAAAGCATGTAACATAACAAAATGGTCAGTCGGTTTGAAGCAGAACATCTTGTACATTCCAGCATAAGCGGTCTATGCGATCTTGAGCGAGCGTCGACACTTTCCATATAGCGGTCCAGTGTAGCCGTGAAGGGAGTCCGAAATCGGAGCTCCGTGTCACTAGTGGGCAGCTAGGAGAAGGCTATGAACGAATAGAGACAGTGCACTGACTCACAGAGAGACCTAACCGAACCCACATAACATATAAGCGAAAACGGAAATTCGAATTGCCCGAAGGCACTTTTCAAAATCTTGATTTTTTTCAAAATTTTCATATTTCTATATCATGTCACACTTGACACACTCACATACACAAATCACATAAAATCATATGACAATTCACATTTAATTGAGATTCAACAATTTAATCGCGTACCAATCCAATGCATAAGAATGAATGCCATTTATTTCTTTCAAACATATATCAAAACGTATACAATTTCATAAAGCGCATTGTTCCAATTTTTCAGATAATTCAAAAATCATTCGGAACTCATAATTTCAAATATTAATCAACATTTTTTTAAAAGCATTTACAAAAACAATAATTTATGAACATCCCATTTTTGCTTTCTTTAATTTTTGAAAATTCGTATATTGCTTACAAATCAAAATATAAATATGCTACCCACCTCGAATTAATGCCAAAAACTTGTTCCAAGCTCCAAATTGACCATTTCTTCTTTCTTCCTTCCAATTTAAAATAACCTAAGCCATAATCATCCAAATTCAACATTATAATTTGCATAATTCTCAAAATTAACTATAGGAAATTCATAATCATCATATTTCCAAACTTTCCAAATCAAGAATTTCTAAAATCTCAAATTCTCATATTTTACCTAAACCTTAACTCACATAAATCCAAAATTAAATCAATTCATCATGAAATCTTCCAAAATTAATCATGAAAATCACAAAGCCATCACCTTTTCCATATTTCTAAACCAACAAATCACTAAAAACTCAAAACTTAAAAATTTCTCTTACCTCTTTCTCTTCCTATTTTCAGATTTATAGAGCTTTAGAGGAAGCTTCCACCTTCTTTCATCCTTCTCTCTTGAATCTACTCCAAAAACAAGCTTGAAGTCTTAAAAATTCAAAATCCCTAAGCTTCCATCTTCTTCTCCATGACCGAATGAGCTTCTCCTCTTTCTCCTTCTTCTCTTATTCTTTCTTCTTATTTCTTCTTTCCTCCTCTAGAATAATCGTGATTCTTAGCATTATACGGCAGCCCACTTAACATGTCATTTAAATGAGGAGTAATTGACCAAATTACTCTTACTCTTTAGCCTAATTCCAAAATTGCCCCTACACTTTCCTTTAAATTATTCTCACTTGCGGACATGTTTTGCACTATCAAATTGAAGGAATTTGTCAAAATTTCCTTCTAGAAATTATTCCTCTATGTCTTAATTTTATAATGCCACAAGAATCATCCAATTCGGAGCACTACATCAAAAGTTATGCTCAAAACATTTCCGACATGTTCATATTCTAACATATTTTCCATGTACGATTATTTCCATCCAGAAATTAACATTCTTAAACACAAAATTGAAGCTCACTTTGATTAAATTAATCACCCTTAATTAAATCTCAAAAATTCATAATTTTCCATGAGAATGTAGATAATTGTCTTAGGAATCCAACGTCGCAAGAATCAAGTCAATCGGATATCGGACGGAAAAGATATAAAAAAAATAGTGAACAAAGGTCAGATTGGAGGGAAAAACAAGCAAGAAAATCAAAATAGTGTCGCATGGAGGAGTTCCAAAACGGCACCGTGCGGAGGGGACGGACGTACGCTGAAGAGAGGAAGAAGCAAAACGACTTCGCGCTGGAGGAAGAAAACGACGTCGTTTGAGGGACGCGCGCGCGGAGAACGAAGAAACCAGCGAAGCAGCATCGTACGAGGAGACACAACGTCGCTTCCAGGTCGCACCCGGCTAGGTGCGACGTGTCGCACCAGGCTGGGTGCGACGAAATTTCCCCTTTTTTTTAAAATCTAAAACTTCTAAAATTCATATCTTTTGATCCCTAACTCCAATTTTAACAAACTTGGTCTCTATGGAAAGCTTGAAGGAAGCTCTACAACTTTCATAAGAAATAAAAAATCAATTCTGTCTCTAAACTGATCACTTTTCTAGTCAAAGATTTTGTCCAAATTAATATATCCTTAAACAAAGACTCAACTTTGAAAATTTGTATCTTTCAACTCCAAAGTCCAATCATGTCATATTTTATATCGATGCGAAGATCAAAAAGTCACTTTCAACTTCCATGAAGGACATAAAATCAATTTGACTCTAAGGAGTCCATTTTCGATCAAAGATTACGTCCTCTAATATTCATACTAAAACCATAATATAAACTTGTAAAAATCATAACTTATTATTCCTTGATCGAAAAATTGCATACTTTATTTCAAAATAAAGATCAAATCAAATCCTTCAATTTTAATGAAGAACTTGAAAGCTAAATTAACCTCTAACTAGGTAAATTATTCAGTCAAAGCTTTAGCCATAATATAAGTCAACCTATAACACACCTAAACTTTGACTGATCATAACTTTCACTCCCGAGATCGAAAAATTACAAACTTTATGGGTACAGAAAGCTCTTAACATAATCTACAAGTTTCATGTAGATCATTTTATCAAATTTTACCTAAATCAAAAGTCAACCATCAAAGGCCAAAAAGTCAAACTTTTCACAATTCTTCATATTTTCACACTTTCTCTTTTTACTTCTTGCTATGTAACTTCATTTCAATAAACTCATCCACTTTAATTTCATAAACCATACCAAGCTACTCAAAACCCGAAGGTATCAAAATCAAAATCATTCTTTTCTTATCAATTTCCTCACAGTATAAATACCTTTATTTCACAATACACATATAAAATCACTCATTTAATTTCACTTCATATTTCTAAATTTCTCTCAAAAATCGGGGTCCAACATTTCTCCCCCTCTTAAAAGAATTTCGTCTTCGAAATTCATACGCAGTAAAATCACCAAATAACGCATTCTTTTAACTAATACGTTTCAAAAGATCATACTCAATCACTTTTTCCTTATCACACATATTTCTCATCATATATGTATTTCAAACTTTTCACAATATTACAAGAAGCAAATGCCCATATAGCACTATCTTCTCACATCAAATAGTTCACAAGTCATACGTCCCATTGCTTAAGGAGCCCAATAAGGACCAATAATCATTCCAAATTAACCCATGGATCTTCAATATTAATCCCATCATTCAAACCTTTCTCGTTTCATCTCACACATAAACATTCAACATCTATTCATCCAATACATCATGAACTCTTTCCTTAAATTGCTCAAAATTCCTATCATCTTCATCAAATAATCACTTTTATTCTTCACATAATTCATGACAAATCATTCATATCAATTGCACATTCCTAAAGTCATTCATACTTATTATCATCGAAATCAAACGATCACCTAGCACATTCCAACAAATTCAATTTTATCTTTACACACTCTTCTCAATCTTCTATGCCCAGTTAAGATCCTATTACTGGGCTCTGATACCATTTTAATGTAGAGCCCGACCTCTACCGCCATCACTCTAGGTATTGTCCTCTTTGACACTTGCGTGAGCCACAACTCGAACACAAGACCTCAAGGTTTGGTTCCACTTTAAGTGGACGCCTCTTACCATTGAGTCAATTTATAAAACTGTTTCAGATGGATGTGAAGAGTGCCTTTCTAAATGGTGTTATAGACGAAGAAGTGTATGTTAAGCAACCACCTGGTTTCGAGGATGTTAAAAATTCAGACCATGTCTATAGACTTCATAAAGCCTTATACGGCCTGAAGCAAGCTCCTAGAGCTTGGTATGATCGTCTGAGTACTTTTCTCTTAAAGAATGATTTTAGTAGAGGTCAAGTTGATAAGACGCTCTTTAGGAAGAATTATGAAAATGAATTTATAATTGTATAGATCTATGTTGATGATATTATTTTTGGTGCTACTTCAAAGAAATTATGCATGAAGTTTGAGAGTCTAATGAAGAATGAATTTGAAATAAGCATGATGGGTGAGTTAAAGTTCTTTCTTGGGTTGCAAGTAAAGCAAACCGAAGAGAAAATCTTTATCCATCAACAAAAATATGTGAAAGAATTGTTGAATAAGTTTGATATGCAAAATGTGAAGTCAATGACTACTCCGATGCATCCTTCAAATCTTTTGTCGAAAGATGAACTTGGTAAGAAGGTGGATCAAACCCTGTATAGAGGGATAATCGGTTCTTTACTCTATCTTACAGTAAGTAGACCTGATATATTGTTCAATGTATTCTTGTGTGCAAGGTTTCAGGCTAATCCTAAAGAGTCTCATTATATTGCTGTTGAGAGGATTATGAGATATCTCGCAGGTACTACTGATCTTTGCTTAATTTTGAGAAAGGTAAAGATTTAAGGTTAATCGGATATTGCGACACGGACTATGTCGGAGATAGAATCAAAAGGAAGAGCACAAGTGGAGGATGTCACTTTCTTGGCTCAAACTTAGTTTCATGGTCAAGCAAGAGACAAAGCTCAATTGCTCTATCAACTACCGAAGTAGAGTATATGTCTGTCGCAAGCTGTTGTTCACAAATGTTGTGGATCAAATATCAACTTGAAGACTATTCAGTTCAAGAAGAGGAGATTCCAATCTATTGTGACAACACCAGTGCAATCAATCTGTCAAAGAATCCGATCCAGCATTCGAGAGTGAAACACATCGAAGTCAGACATCACTTCTTGAGAGACTATGTTCAGAGGAAGGTGGTTAAGCTACAGTTCATCGAAACAGAGTCTCAATGGGCAGACATCTTCACTAAACCATTAAGTGAAGAACGATTCCAAAAGATCAAACGCAACCTTAACATGGTTATATTAAGCGAACAGTCAGGCTAAAGGGACGTCAAAATTAACGGCGTCAGAAACAGTGAGTTACAGTTGGTAACTTCGCTGACAAGAAAGTTTTGGAGGGAAATGCTTCACGATCTTTAGAATCCCAACGATTCTAGGGCATGTGTGATAAGACCCTTCAAGTAGCCTGAAGTTGAAATCATTGCGGTTATTCTCATCTACAGACGGTTCATCTTGCTTTCTAAATTCTCTCAATCATCCTACCCTAGAAGAAAAGCTTTCCAGAGTCAGTTTTCATTCTGAAACAATAGAGGCAGCAATGATATTCGGAAGACATATTGATTTCGAGTCGCTAAGGAAGGATGGTATGGACATAGAACCTGAGATTGAAAGAGCTGGTTGGAGGAATTTCTTCCAGATTCGAGAACCAGTGTACACCGATGAAGTATTTGATTTTTGGAAGAATGCTCAACTTGTAGACAACACTATTGTATCCTCAGTAGATGGTATATCTGTTCTTGTGACAAAGGAGCTAATAAGGATGGTGACCGATTGTCCATCGGTTAGTGAGACTCTGTCAACCAAGGCTAAATGGATGACAATGGTCAACATGAATGAAGAAGATGTTAGCAGACAGTTGTATGAAGTGAATGACCCTTCGGAGAGGAAGACTTTGAGTCTGGTCCCAAAAGCTAGGGTTCTTCATGCTATTTTGTTTAATTGCATTTTACCCAGAGTAGGTTCAAGGCATTTGGTGACCACTCTGGATGAACAATGTTTGTTCTACCTGCTGAATCGCAATCCTATTGACTTACCCTTCTTAATCTTCCATTATATGATTAAGGGGATGAAGGATACAAACAACTATCCTTATGGAATGCTTCTTACAAGGATTTTTAAGGAATCTGGAGTCCTTCTACACAAAGGAAATAGAAAGATTATACCTGTGAAGAGTACTATTGACTCAATCACTATACGGAGAATGGGTTTAAGGACAGTGATTAAAGAAGAAGTAGACTCTTCAAGAAGAACAAGAACTGAGGGGGAGCGTGTTTCGAAGAAGACTCCCACTTCAAGATCTCAATCTCAAGTAAGTATAAGATTGCCTGCAGATGAAATAAGAAGAATGATCGGAAGACCATTGATAAAACAGGCAAGTCCTCAAAGCGAAGTGAACCCAGTTTGGAGGACAGAAGAAGGTGTATCGAAAAGAAAAGGAGAAAATCTTTTGGGTGAAATAACGAAAAAGGCAAAGAGATCACCAAGGATTCGGACTCTGAGGGAACAAGAAGAAAAGAGAGCCAGAGAGCCAGAAAGCAGAGTCAAGCAGAAGGTTCTCAATCTCGTGCACCCAAAGCAACAAGGTCTCTAGTCTCTATTCTAGAAGAAGATACAGCCAAAAAGGCTAAAGAGACAGAGAAGAAGAGAAAATCAGAATCTGAAAAAGTAAAATCTCAAGTGCAGAAATCGTCAAGACTGACTAAAGCAGAAGAAAAGACTAAGAAGATTAGTCGGAAGAAGACTGTGTCCACTGCTGGGGAGGTTAGTCGAAAGAAAGATACCACGAATCTTTGCTCAAAAGAAAAAGAAATTAAGCATAGCAGAGTTCAGGAAATTCCCACTGCTCAACAGGAGGAACCAGAGGAGATAGGCCTGGTTCAGGAGAATCCTATTGAAGCAGAACCAGAGGCAGCAGCATAACCAAACTTGGTTCAGATACCACAGGAGAAATCAGATGAATCTAGTCCAACTGTATACAACTATTCTAGAATTTTGAGAAGACACAAGTTGAAGATCAGAATGGTTGAAGTTGTTACCAAGAGGAGGACTGCTATTGCTATCTGCAATCAACCAAAGAAGAAGGTAATGGCTGTCGTACAACCTATTTTAATAAATAGAGACACATGGCATTTACAGAAAGAAGACGAAAAGATGTTCTACGATGTCTTGAGGGATGCAGCTACTAAGCCATACCCCACGTATCCAGCAGACCATGCACTATTTATCCCGTCACAGAACAGTCGATAATAAAGGTTGTACCAGACATTCAGCCAAGATACCCTTTGGATTTGAATAAAGGGAAATTAATGCTATTTCTTGAAGAAGAAATCAATGATGATCTGTCTGCAGATCAAATTGCAGAAGAAGTGGGGAAAATTGATGAGGCATGCACTTGACGAGAGATTTCGACATAGAGCTAATGTAGCTTTACTGAGACATAAGAATGAAGACTGTCTAGTAAGGGGAAGACTGGTAACAGGGACATTTGTTGAATCACTTGTCCAAACAGTTTTGCGTATTAGGCCCTTATCTAATACTCTGTCTATACAAGCTGAAGGCATACCCCTGCAAGAAAGACAGTTGCTTATGCTACCTGCTCCGTATAACTTAGATCTTCCTGAATCTAATACATTCATTCGTCCACCAACTATTGAGATTAATGAAGATTACATCCCTCCCTCGGACGCATATGCTACAACAATTGCATTCACTTCACCCTCAGCAGAGAATGATCAATCCTCTTCACCACTGGCCTCACAAGCTGAAATCAGCAAATTACGCAAAGAAGTCAACGAAATAAAGGAGACGATGAATGATTTGAAGAAGATGATGACATAACTATTGAAGAGCCATCGTCATTAATCATTTTTTATTATAACAAATAGGGGGAGAAGGGAATGAGCAGAGGAGGAGAAGAAAATGTTCAGAAAAAATTTTCAAAAGGTGTGACTGAAGCAGACGAAGACAAGAAAAAAAAAAGAAGAATTCAGACGAAGACAAGAAAAGAAAAGAAGAATTCTGAAGATAAGTTTTTTTTTGTTTCTTTTATAAACATTGTATTTAGTATTTTGTTTTCTTTTTGTATATAGTTTGTTATCATCAAAAAGGGGGAGATTGTTAAGTCAAAATGACTTCACTTAGATATAATTTTGATGTATAACAAAGAGAAAAATAAAAGAAAAACAAAAGAAGATGAAGCAATATAGACGAAGCAACACAGACGCAGACGCAGACGCACAATAAGACGTAGACGCAGATGCAAAAGAGAAATATAGACGCAGACGCAGACACAAATAGAAAATAGACGCAGACGTAAAAGAAAAATACAGATGCAGACGCTAAGAAAAATAGACGCAGAAGAAGAATTGAAAAGCAGACGCAAGAGTTAGTTCGGGTTAGTTACAGAACTCAACTGAATAACCGTTTCTTTTAAAGATTCAAAAAACAAGACTCAAGAAGCAAGAATCAAGAAACAAGAACCAAGAAGCAGTTGGAGACGAAGGCTATAAATACAAGTCGAAGTCGAAGATTGCAAAGGTAGTTGAAAAATTGGCTGAATTACATCGACGCGATCGTAAAAAGCATACTGAGCAAATTAGCCGAGAGCTATTTTACTGTAACAAGTTTTCAAACACTTTTCTATGAAAAAGTAGTGCAGAAAGCCTGCAGAGGCTAAGTGTGAAAGAATACTGATTGTAGAGACCTGAAGAGGATCATAAAGAATACTTGTAAAAGTTGAAGAGATAGTGAAATCTCAGAAAGAATTTTAAGGACTGGACGTAGCCCACAGTTTGGGGTGAACCAGGATAAATCGCTGTGTCAACTACTCATACTCTATCTCTCTTTTATATTCAAGTTTTATCATTACTTAATTTGTAAACAAAGTTTTCAAAGTTTTTGATTAATTAGAATCTATCGGAAGTTCTGTAAAAGAATTTTATTTCTAACAAATAGTTTTTGAAAGAATTTCAAAAAGGTGAATACACAATTCAACCCCCCTTCTCGTGCATTCTTATATCGTTTTCTAAGTATTGTATTAACGTGTGATTCACTTCATATATAACGCTCACATAGATAAAACCAAACTCTTTTGTTTTATTAATAATAAATATTTTAATTACAAAACTGTAACTGAAGAAGATAAAGTTACATGTAAATACACTTTCTTTCTAGGGCACTATATTTTCATAACTCCAACAATGTGAATGGTGCATGGATGATGTGAGTTGAAATTAGATATACGTGAAGAAGAAATCAACTTGAGTTGATGATTTTGGAACATATATATATATATACACATATATGTATATATATACATATACACATATATATATATATATATATATATATATATATATATATATATATATATATATATATATGTATATATATACATATATGTATATATATACATATATGTATATATATACATATATGTATATATGTATATATGTATATATGTATATGCTCAAGTGAGACGTTATAGAAAGGAAGATAGAAATTATGTTTGATCAGATGTAGTTAAAGGTGATGAGACAAATAAGTTAAGATTTGAGAGTTTGATGAAATCATTTTGGTAGCTAAATGGTTATGTTGAGGACATTTCAAGTTTGCATAGTGCAAAATCTCAAGTCTTCCATAAGGGAAAAATTCGTGTTATAACTTAGGGCAAAATCTGAACTAAACTAGGATGAATTTGACAAGTTGTTTGCTAGAAAGTTGTAGCTTAGCTTTCTAGCTTTCCAACTTTATATAGTATGGAATTTTTGGATATCAAAGTCAAAAGTTATGGTCCTTATGAGTGGAGATGCTTAGGAGTATAGGATGAATCATCTGGTGAAGACGTATCATCCGGTGAGGATGTATCGTCTAGTGAAGACGTATCGTCTGTTGAGGATGTCATATTGTCTGCTGCACTATTTACCTAATCCTATCGTTTGGTCACACTTTTGACCCTGTAGATGATAGAATTTGTCTTGGAGATCTTCATGAAAGTTATAGATCTAAAATTCTCTTTCAAACTGTCTTATAAAGATGCCAATCCAAGGTTTGTAGAGAAAGTTATGCCAATTATCCCAAGAGAGGTACAATATGATTGAGGACATAAACATACTTGGTTCGTTTGGCCATAACTTCATCACTTGACCTCCAAATGAAGTGATTCTTGAAGGAATAAATCATAACACACATTGTCCTATCTCTACAAAAAAATTGGCAACATTCTGAATTGATCGAAAAAAGGTTTTGATTAAAGGAAAGTAAAGGAATATGATGGAATAGTATGAACTGGTGTTATTTTATTGAACATGCTTCGACATTGTTAATATATTTGGATCTGTAGGATTCCAACTGAGATGATTTTCAATATGGAGTAAACTAGAGATGTAGGTTTACAAATTATTTGAAGAGGTCGAGTTCTAATTCAACCTCTAAGTTGTTCAATATCTAGATGGAAGTTGAGCATAGAATATTTGCTTCAGTATAAGAATAATTCAGAAAAGGGCTTGATGCTTACGGTATCAGAGAATGAAGATGAACCGAGGATGACTAATGAGGGTTAATAGGAATAACCATATATGGTAACAAGCATAAGCATACATTTTATGACTCTTAATGTTAGGTTCTGGAACCGGTGCCCAACAGTTGTGATATCAGAGTAAGAGTTGGGTTTCGAAACCGGTGCCCAACATGACATGTATTTGGTAATTCATATTATTTTATACCTTTAAAGCTAGCATATTTAAAGATATTATAAACCATAATATTTTTTGTTCATATTAGTGGTTTATATTTTATATTGTATACATTTGTTTGCACTTAAACTTTTGAAAACTTAAAATGTGGCCCAAAAGTTGTAATATATATTGATTTTACTTACATATTTTTCATTTTTATCACTGGATATGCATGTTACATGCATCTTGCATTTAAATTAATGTAGATTTAAGATTAGATCTTTAGTTTGACATGGAAGTTATTTTAGGTGTATTCTTAAAATACAATATATTAAAATGAAAATGGTGTTAGATGGAGTGAATCAAAATTCCCGAATAATTATTTATTTATATAGCTAGAATTTTAGGATATGGAGATGTAATGGAATTTATATACAAGTTTCTTTTTATAAGTTTGAAGGATGGCTTGAGAAGTCTTGAAACAAAAGACAATGTTAGGAGTCTTTACAATATCACAAAATAATTAGGTAAAAGTAGTCATAGTTTATGGTTTATACACCCAGAGTTACTAAAATTTTGAGGTTACAACACTGAAGAAAAGGAGTCATAGTAGCTATAAAATTGGAATGATCTTGTAAAAAATGTGCTTAATATGGTTGGCACTCACAGGATAGTGTTGAACGAGACAATGTTGAAGGAGATCAAATACTTGATAATGAAGAAAATAAGGTTTAAGGAGACAGAAATAAATATAAAGATCATCATATGTAAGGAGGTTTAGAAGCAAGTAATAAGGATCAATCATATATGTTAGGACCCGATTTTGAGACCGGAGCCCAACCGAAGAACGAAAACCTAAACGAAAGCAGAAAGCAAAACAAAGAGGACAAAAACAAAAGTAAGCGAAAACTAAAGAAATCAAGTCGGATCAAATGTCATAAAGTGGAAACAAATCATAAGTGGAATCGAAGGAACGGATTTACAAAAACCTCGGAATCAAAGAAACATGGAAAAACAAAACGGTTCAATTCCGACATCCGAAAGGGCATCTCATAAAAAAACTAGCGTTGGAAACCAATAAGATATTCAATCTAAGCCAATCCACTCCGGTATAATTTTTTTCTTTCATTTTATTCATCTTTATTAAAAACCATTCCAATTTCCCATTTGGAAATTCATCCACATTCAAAACAATACCAATTTCTAAATGGAATTTATCAATTCCACAACCTCAATTTATTTCATTCTTCTTTTTCAGTCATTTTTCATAAAATCTCGCACATACAAAAATAAATACCATCAATTCTCAAACAATTTGCACTTCTATATTTCCAGCTCAATCCACACAATTCATCGGACCTCCTGTCTGGAATCCATATCACATTCATCCATATCCAAGTCACATTCATATCTCAATTTAATACACAAATTTATAAATCATACACATCATGAAATAAATACTTACAAAATATTAATGGAATTTTCAAGCCCTAATACAACATTAATCTCAAAATTCGAAATACACAGGAGTACACAAATTCCAAAATCCTTCACAAACGTCTAAAATCTTATTCTTACAAATGATGAACTTAACCCTACATCATATATACAAATGAACAGACGTCATAACTTGCTTTCATTCGGTCTCCTTCTCGATACCTGGAGATGGGGATGAAAGGGGGTGAGCATTACAGCTCGTGGATAACATGTTTATAAATAAAAAAATAAGCAAAAATCATCTTTTTAAAACTATTGCCATTTTATTAAATTTTCACAGTAGAAATTCATCAAATGCTTATTTCTCAAAATTTCTCAATTCATTCATAAACAATTTCAAAAATTTCACGGTTGAAAAACTCAAATGTTTATTTCTCCAGAATCTCAAAATTTTCACAATTCACGAACAATTCAAAACATGAATGTACCACAAATATAAACAAAAACAAAAACACATAAACACATCAGAATAGTTTGGGCCGGTCCAGAAACAGAACGTACTGCACATTCCCGCATAGCGGTCCTATGTAGCTGTGAACAGAACGTACTACACCTTCCCGCATAGCGGTCCGGTGTAGCCGTGAACTTATGGGAGTCCTTAACGAAGCTCCAATGCCACTAGCGGGTAGGCGGGCGAAGCCTAGACAAGTGCACTTGACCCTCTTATGGGACCTGACCAAACCCACATAACACATTTCACACTTGAAAATCGGATTGCCCAAAGGCAAACAAATTTTTCATTCTCAATTCCGTAATTTCAAAATTCACATAACAAATCAAAATCACATAACAATTTTCCAATCATTTATAAACAAAGAATGCAAAACTTATAGCGATTATCAAAACATTCAAACAAAATTAATGCGAAAATCGTATCAATTTTATCAAATCATTCAAAACACTGAATTTAACCCCTGTAGCAATTTCTTAAATAATTCAAACATATTGAATAACAATTTCTTAAAATCATTCCAAAAAAATGAATTTAATCATTTGAAAACAATATTTTAAAAAACATTTCGCTTTCTTGATTTTTCGAAAACACATAATTAGCTCATAATTCAAATTATAAACATGGTACCCACCTTATTTCCATGCTTGTAACTTGTTCACACCCCTCTTTCCTTGCTCCCACAACTTCTCTAATTTCCTTCATCACTTACAAAAATCCCTAACTAATAGGAATTTAAATTGAACATCACATAAGGGATAATCGCCAAAATTAACTTTAGAAAACTCAAACCCATAACATTTTCAAGCTATCTAAACCAAAATCTCTTTAAATATTCAAAGATCAAAATCCATCATTACCTTGATTCTTCTCCAATTTTGAAATTTCTTGGCTCATATTGGAGCTCTCATCTTCTTCCATATTTTTCCCTCTTGGAGCATCTCTAAAATCTTTCTTGAAAACCCATAAAAATCGAAACCTAGCTTATTTTTCTTCTTCTCCTTTCTTTCCACTGAAAGCTCTCCCTCTTCTCTCTTCTCTCTTCTTTCTTTTCTTTCTAACTTCAAAAAATTCGTGCTTCACCTCTTCTTAAACGACAACCCACTCTTCTTGCATTTAATGAATGCAAAATGACCATTAAGCCCTTACATATATGCCTTATAACTTAAAACCTTAAGTGTTCTTCCAAGTTTGGCCTTTATACACTTCTAACACTTTGATTTCTAACACTTTAATTTAATTTAATCCAATCAATTTATCTCATATGCTCTTACTCAATTTAACATGCTAATTATTCACATTAACATGCTAATTAAGTCCTAAAAAATCATAAGATAAAACAAAGTCTTAAAAGATCATTAAATCATGTTCAACTTAGGACATTTTTCAAATCATCAAATTGAAGGAATTTGCTAAAACTTCCTTCTAAAGAAATGTTCCTCATTGTCTCAATTTCATAATGCCACTAAAATCATTTAATTTGGTGCACTACTCCAAAAGTTACACCTCAAACATTTCGTACTATGCTTATGCTAAAACATTTTCCAGCAATTTACTTCCATCCAAAAATTGACATTCTTAATGACTAAATTAAAACTCGAGTCCTTCAGAACACTTATAGCCCTATTTCTCTAGTTTAATCCAAATCAAGAATCACCTCATTTTAATGACTAGACCAAACGTTATGCCTTCATATGACTTGTATCCCCATGTCTCCAGTTTATTTTGCAACAAGAATCAACTCAATTGGATTTTCTGAACATGGTTCAATATTTTAGTAAATTCTTAGTTTGTGGAGATCAATCATCCTCAGTTTAATCTTAAAAAATCCAAAATTTTCAATGTACAGATATAAGGATGTCTTAGGAATCCAATGCTTCAAAAATTAGGTTGATCGGAGGTCGGACGAAAAAGTTATGGCCAAAAGAATAGAGAGAGGTCGGTTAGGAAAAATTCCAAATCGGAGCTCGCACTCGCGAGCGGGCGAGGAGCTCACGAGGGCGACCGAGCGGGAGTGACAGAGTAGGAGCGACTGAGCGGGTCACTTGCCAGGGCAACCAAGCGGGTCGCTCGCCAAGATGACCGAGCGCAGCCGCGCGCCAGGGCGACCTTCCAACTTCTAAAATTCATAACTTGTGACTTAGAATTCCAACGTTTTCAAATTTGGTATCAATGGAAAGATAAAGGAAAGCTATACAATTTACATGAAGGAAGTAAAAACCAATTCCATCTCTAAAGGAGTCAAAATCCTACTCAAAATTTCTATCCAATTTAAGTCTCCCTAAACAGTATCATGACTTCTAAAAATCATAACTTCACATGTCATGGTCCAAAAATTATATACTTTACATCACTGGAAAGATAAAAACATAATATAAAACTTTCACGAAGAACTTAAAAGAAATTGCAACCTTTGACTAGGTCAATTTCTCAATCAAAGCTTCTTCCTAGAAATGTGTCATCATATATCATATCAAATCTTCATAATTTCACATCTTTCAATTTCCACAATTAAAAATAACATATTATACATCGTTGTAAAGCTATGCAATTTCTCTATAACTTTTAGGTAGACCATTTACTCTAATTCAAACCACATCAGTCCAGAATTTTCTTCAAAACACAATACACACAAATCTACACTTATGAGCATTTTTAAAAACAAAGCAAAATAACCTTAACTTTGAAAGATCATAACTTTCAATCCTAATATCGAACAATGTCATACTTTAAGGCGATAGAAAGCTTTCAACAGAAGCTACAACTTTCAAGAAGATTATTTTATCAAATTCTGCCTAAATCAACCCAGAAAAATTCACAAAGTTTCAGATCAAACTTGCCACTTTCTGCTACTATTCATCCTCAAAATTTCAGATTTTCAATTCTCCAAAATCTAACACTTTTACTATTCATTTCTTGCTTTTCAATTTCCATTTAAAACAAATTATTCACTATAACATTCATAATCCATACAAATCTACTCAAATATCAAAGTCATCAAAACCAATCAATTCTTTTCTCATCAACTTTCTTAAAGCACAAAAGTATCTAGAACACAATACATTTACAAAAACACTCATTTCATACATTTAATATTTCTAAATTTCACTAAAGATCGGGGTCCAATAATATATAAGAAGGTTTAGAATGAAATAGTGGAGATAACAATATGTGTGAGGGCTAATATTTAGGCAAATAGGGATGATTATGAGTAAGTTGTAGTTAAAGCAGCTTGCTTTAAACAAGCTATAGTTGAGCACACAGAATTTAACGCAAAAAAGGATCATAAGCGTAGAATGAATAGGAGCTTGAGAAAGAAAAATGCTTTGTGTTTCTATTTATCTAAAATATTTCAAAATAAGTGCATTTATATGTGAACTTGAATATATGATAAAATCTTATCTTGAGATATTATTTGATATTATCTCCTTTATTTTAGATTTATTTTGATGCTTAAATATGAAAATTAATATTTGTTTCGTTTTAGGAGATGAAAAACAGAGATTACATCAAATTGAGACTCTATTGATGATAATGACAAATTTTGAATAAAGTGAAGAGATTGTTGTAGAGGATAAGGTCGATCACTTGAAAATTTGAAATTTAACTGGAAGACTTCTCTTATCCTTATCACGTAAGAATTTGAATTTGTTTTAGATAGACATCTTTACAAGTTAGAGGTAGATTAGGATTAGAACTGAAAACCTTATAAAGGGGACATTTCTCACAACAGAAAAAAAGGTTCTCACTTCTTATGTTTTTAGCAATTTTTTAATCTTTCTTCTATTTTTTTATTGGAGCAAAAGCCATAAGTGGCTAAACTCATCATTTTGATTCAAGGTAATTCAATACTTTGATTGTAACTTTGTGAGGTTTTGTGTTTCAAAATTTTATTTATTTTTTAATTCAAGTATTTCTTATTTTAAGTTCTCATATTTCATGAATGATTGATATTTGATTAATCTTATAATTTAATTTAATATTGATTATTCAATCGTTATCCAGGAATTCAATGATTTGTAATTGTCATTATTGGCTCCCATCTATTTTTTTCTCTAGTTAAGCATGATTTAAATAAATTTTGAGGTTCGGATGGATTTAATTTTTGGGAGTTATTATTATGTCAATGCTAGTAAGATTATGTGACATTGGTAAATTGAATTAAAGTACTAAGGTAATAACGATGTTCAAGGGCATTTTTGGAAGACCACTTAAGGATAAATGATGCAAGGCATATAAGGAAGGGAAAAACTGGACAATTTAGAATCATTAATGGCAAAATTGAAATAGGAAGTGTTGGCTTGCTTTAAAGAATGAAGAAGCAAAAACGTCATAAGTGGGAGAGAAGAAGAAAATAATGAAAAGAACAAATAGAGAAGTGAGAGTTTCGGTGGTTTGAAAAAAAAGGAAGAGAAAACCAAGTTATGGTTGATCTTTTCTTAGCTTTTAAGAAAGGTTTTGAAGTTGTTCAAGAAGAGAAAAGGTAGAATAAGAGAAGAGCTTTCATTCAAGCCAAGAAACTCTTCATTTGGTGAAGAACCAAGGTAAGGGCGTTTTTTATTTGTTGGATTTTTGTAAGGGTTTTGGTTCAAATAGCTTAGGAAATGCTTGGGTTTCAGTATTCTAGGGTTAATTTCATGCTTAGATTTTTGTGAGATTTTCAATTGAAATGCCTATTGATATGGGAATTTTGTCTTTGATAAAGGAAACAAAGGAGGCAAGAGTAGAGGCATTTTTTAGTAAAGTTTCAAGCAAGAATATCAAGGTGCGTATATGTTTATAATAGAATAAATAAGCCAATAAATGTTTTCTTTGAATCAAGGAAATTTAATGTTTTTAAATTGCATCATAAATGTTGCATTTGGTGCTTCTTGAATGAATTGAGAATTTGCTATATGTTTATATGTGAATTGGGTTGATGATTTGTGAAAAGCCTTTCAAAATAATTTTTTGAAAAGATAAATGTTTATGAAATCATGTTTTTGGAAATAGTTTTCGAAATATCTCATGCTCATGAAAAACAATTTTTCAAGAATGTGCCATTTGGGCAAATGATTTCCCATTCATGAATTACATGTTATGTGGGTTTGGTGTAATCCATTCAAGAATTTCATGTGTAAGTTGACCAAGTTAAAGGCTTCTCCCGCCTACCCGCTAGTGGCACAGAACTCCTTCATGGACTCCCTCAAGTTTACGCCTACGCAAAACTACTATGTGGGATTGCGATAGTGCCTCAAGTTTACGACTACACAAGACCATTACGCGGAAATGTGTAGTTTGTCATGTTTATAGATTTACCCAAACCATTTTGATGTACTTAGGTGCTTATGTGATGTTGACAAATATGATGCATTCATGATTTAAACTTTGTGAATTTCAGTTTTGAAATTGAGAATGATACTTTGATGAATTTAATAAGAACTTTGTACTGGCAAATGAACATTTCAAAGGTTTTGCTTATTTTTCTGTTATAAAATGTTACCCATGAGCTTTAAGCTCACCTCCCTTTTCATTCCCATCTCCAGGTGATGAGAAAGAGATCGGGTGAAAGAGAGTCAAGACATTCGTTATATTATACATATTTTGTAATTTAAGTTAGATTGATGTAAAAACAAGATTTTAGACACATGGCGAGAATTATGGGGTTTTGTTTCTTTTGTATTCCAGAATTTTGATATTGTTGATGTAATGTGGCTTAGAATGCCATTAAAGCTTTGTAAACTCTTATTCTATGATGTTAACGAAATATGGATTTGTGTATGGATGAGGTGGAATTGAAATATAAATTAATTAAGGATTAGTTTAAGTTAGAATTCGGTATATTTGGGAAAGTTATCAATTTAAGATGATAAATTCTGAATATGAATTGTTGCTGCATATCAGTGAGATGTTATGGATAAGAAAATAGGAATGAATGATGAAATGTAGTTGGATGGTTAGAATGATGTTGCATGAGAGGAAGTGAAATTGGGACAATTTTCAAGTCTTTCATAAGGGTAAAAATTTTGTGTTTTGGCTTTGAGGGGAATACTGTATTGATCTAGGTTGAATTAGACAAAATTCTCTTCTTGAAAGTTGTAGATTATATTTTCAGCTTTCCAATGATATATAGTATGAAATTTTTGGACATTAGAGTTGGGAGATATGATCATTAGAAGTTTGTGATGTTGTTTAGGATGGAATTTCGGGAGAGCTACATTATTTAGAACTTTTGACTCATATAGAGGTAGAAATTGTTTTTAAGTTCTTCATAGAAGTTGTAGATCTTTCTTTTATCTTTTTATTTATATAAAACTTGTAAATTTTAGAGCTTTGGATTAAAAGTTATGAAAATTTGAATTTGAGATGTCTGTAAAGAAGAAAGAGTTGCAGGTCCATTCGAATGTCGCGGTCGTGCATGCATAGAATCATGACTCCACAGGACCACCCGAATGTCGCGGCCATGTATGTGCACGATCGTGGCTTCCCCATTTGTTCAAAGAAGACTATTTTCTGAACATACTTTCATCTTTTTGTTATAACTTATTCTCTAGACCTCCAAATGACCTGATTTTTAATGCATTGGATTCATAACACATTTTTCTATCTTTTTATAAAAATTTATAGCTTTTCATCTTGATTTGAAAAATATTGATCGAATCAAAGTAAGAGTGTCAGTTAGAAGAGCATGAATTGGATATTTTTACTGAACATGCTTTAGTATTTTGATGATATCTTGAACTGTAGATATCTAAATAAGATGATTCTTGTTTCTAAATCAACTAGAGACATAGAGCTACAAATACTCTGAAGAAATTGAATTTTAATTCGGACTCTAGGACTTTCAAGTTCTGGATAGAAGTTGAGTATAGTGTACAACTTCAGTTTCATAACAGTCCAAAAATGTGTGGCCTATAACTTTTAGATTTTTCCACCAAATTGATTGATTTTAGTGTCATTAGAAACTTAAGACAATGGGGAACAAATGTTTTAAAGAATCCAAATTAAAATTCTGATTTGAGGTTTCCTAAAATCTGTTTGGAAATAGGAGAAATGAGTTCATTTTTGACAATTGACTGGTGTGGGCACGCCACCTATATGGGATAATGGCCAATGACTGTTCATTGAAACAACCCTACAAGGTAATATGTAAATTTAGCCCTTATGCTTTTCAGAGCAAGAGTTGGGCTCCAAAAATGGGGCCTAACAATTGTGGTATCAGAGACCAGAATTAGGATCTTATATGGGCATTTTGGAAATATTTATTAAGTTACATGCATTTTCTTTGACCAGTCTCAACATGCAACAACGACTGACCTTTAGTCTAAGACGGATGTGCATGAGTTACACGCATGTGTAATTGTTAGGAGTTTGACCTGATGGAATTAGTGAGAAAAAATGATGCTTTTCCATGATATAAGAAAATGAAAGTTGTGCATAATTAGAAATGAGAAATAACACATGGGTAAATATGATAGAAGATGATTCAACATATTTGTACAAGGGGATGCATTGTTGAATATGACATCAATATTCTATTGTGAAGGTATACCCTTGAATATGATATGGATGTGAATATATTATCATGGATTGTTTGAAAAAAATAAGGAGACAAGTAGAAATGATGAGATTAAAATGTACAAGTAGAATGTAATGAAAATAGAAAATGTTATAATCTTAAAAAGATGAAATTGGAACCAAAGTGGTTGTTTGATTATTATGACAAGAGTTACGATCCACCATAAGAATGTGTTAGTGGAATTGAGATCAGAATTTTATGATGATTATACATCTATAATTTTGAATCAATGACAAATATACGTATGTAAGATGTAATGAAGGATTATTGGAAGATGTGATGAATGATAGCGACATATGTACAAGTTCAAAAGGTTAAGTTGAAATGCTATTGTTAGTACCTATATGATAGTGGGATCATCATCACAACTTAGAATATTGAGCACATATGTAACATATGTGTGGAGATGATATAGGAAGCAATATATGAATTAGTGGATATTTGTTAGTCAGAGTTCCCATAGTTTAAAGTCTAAGAGGAATTAGAGAAACACATGAAAGTGTTTATAATGATCAATCGGGGATATATTGAGATTGTTAATGACATTATAATGAGTAATGAATTTGAAGATAAAGAGAAGAATATCATCTAAGATCAATGAAGATCAAAGTATCCATCATGTAATGTATAAATTTGTGAATTGTTGGAGATAAATAAGTGTACAAAAGGGGATGACTTTGATGATACACACCTAAGCATATGCGACAGTAATTTTCTTTACTACTTTATTAAGTTTTGGTAATTAGAACATTATGACCCTGTAAGAATGATAGATATTGGTCTTCTTGAGGTATTAAGATTGGCTGATAAGGCGATGATGATAACAATGATTGATAAACATTACATGAACAGTATAGATGATAGTAGCAAGAAATCTTCTTTTAGAGAAGAATTCCATTGAATTGGGTTAAGCAGATTCAACAGTTTTTATTGAATGAAAGAACAAATAGGAAATGAATACGTAATGATTCAAAAGTAAATATTAGAGTCATATCTCTAGTGGAGACTCAAGCAAAAGAGATAGAATATACTATTGAGAAAGTATGTATTTTTGTTTGATGTAAAGTATCCAATTATATGACTGGATTTCTGAATTTAAGGTGACATTAAGTATAAGAGACACAAATAAGATATGATGAAAGTGCTACCAACATAGGAAATTAAGATTGAAAATAAATTGAAATGGGTGGAGAAATTAGTATGAGTGAGCTGACAGTAGAACAATTCAGTGTGAAATAAGAGGAAATTGAATGAATTGTGAAAATCGTTCAAGGAAGGAAGTTGATTAGGAAATTGAAAATAACGTGGGAAATGAGGAATTAGTTATTTAAGGAATTATGAGAACTAATCATGGGCATATAGAGCTTTGGAAACATTTGTTCAATTTAACAAATGCCCTGACAGTATTATGGCATTGAAGATTAAAGTGATCCAAGTAAAATGGATCAATTCGTGATCATGATCATAGAGGATATGTGCAGTATATTTGACAAGTGAAGAGAGTATTTTTGAACATTGAAATTAATCTTACATATCGTGGAAGTAAAAACAATTTTAAGGAATTATAACACCGATATTTATTATATCGTCTAGATTTGGAGATTTTATAGTATACAATGAGGTTATATGAGAGATTTGGATAAAATCCAATGCAGCATAATAAAGTGATTTCATATGTATAGAGACAACTAAAGTCCTATGGGTTGATTATTCGATACATGATTTAGAACAACTATAGTAGTGAATTGTTTTGAAAGTTTGGGGACAATATATGTATAGGAACATCTTGGCTAAGTATATATTCATATACAGATCATTAAAGTCTGAGGTAATTATTGAGTTGAGAGAATTGAACACGAGAATGAGACAATGGATAGAATTACTGAAAGATTATGATGGTATAAATGATATTTTTTTAGTAAAGTTAGTGTCGTATTTGATGCGTTAAGCAGAAATCCCAGTAGCAGTGAAGCATGAATTTAGTTATTGAGGTTATCAAATTTAGTGAAAAAAGAAGCATAGAATGTGGAGTTGAATTTTAGGCAAATCAAAGTACTATTTGCTAAGGAATTGAAGATCAGTTTCACATGAAAGGATTTACCAAGTCCAAATTGAGGATCTAAAAGTTGTGAATCTTACTAAGAAATCGAAAGTGAATATGAATTTTAAGTTCAAATCGAAAAAATGATACTTTGTGATTGAAATAAGAAGTATGTGTAATCGATAAAAGTGATAGAGCAAAGAGATTATTAGAAAAGCAAAAATGGTGACGTAAGTTATACATCCTAGCAGGAATACGCCGGAACAACATTTAGTGGCTAAGAATGTATAATCAAGTGATTGAATGTTTGAATTACCGATGGTCTGAACTGTTAGAGATATGCTTAAGGCTTATAGTTTGGAGTTCATAGGATCATAAGATCAATGTATAGTTCCATTTAACTTTAAGCATCACAATCATTATCATGGTGATTTCATTGGAATACTGTATGAAGAGTTAGATGACAAAAAAAGTGTAGCGCTCCCTTACCGCAGGGTACACACCGGGACGCCCGTAGGTTATTCCGATACATATCCTATGATAAGGGTGAACTATGAACAATCACTACTGTACTTCGCATGGCATCATAATAATAAAACATCAGTATAAAAATCACTAATTTTGAAACCAACTTTTTCCTCATTTTACTCATCAAAATCAAGGAGTCTATACATCTGTCATTCTGTACTATCTGTACATAAATCTCAAAAATCCTAAGACAAAAAGCTATATGAAAGAGGAAAACAACAGATCTATCTAGGTCATCCCAAAAGTCCCAGCTGACCGACCTGTGAGCCATGACTTCTCTTGCCAACACGATCTACACGGCAAGAAAAGTCCCTCTGGAGTTAGGAGTCTACTCTCGGTCCTGAAAAATAGGTTGCAATTTTGGGTGAGTTTGCGAACTCAGTGAGGTAACAATCATCGATGGTTCACTCAATTCATGCAACACTCAAGCATAACACAGTTATTTCATAAACTCACATTCAGAAGTACCATATGATTGTTAGCACGTAAATATAAGGCATTTTTCCTTTCACTCAATCAAAGAGATTAAATCAAATGCATATAAAATGCGTATGTGACACTTTTCCAATTTATTAAGGCGTTGTGACCGAGCACCTAAACTGTCCCAAAATGGGCGCATTAATCATTGAGCCGGAGGCTCTGAATCACTGTGGGCTCGAGGCCTAAATACATTGAGTTTTTAGCTCTCGATGGCGGCTCCGGTCAGAACTGTCATTATCTGATCATGCATTCATGCATGGAATGCACATGTCACAATGAAGCAGTATATGTGTCACAATCAGCACTTATGTCACAAATTATCACAACTCAAGCAAGTAGTTCACAATACACATATAAGTAGCACTTCTATGTCATAACCCCCCAATACATCGGACCTTCTATCCAGAATCTACAATCAGAAACGCAATTCACTAACCCACCATTATTCACCACAATTTTCTAAGAAAATAATAATTGAGAGAACCATCTAGGTCACTCACCAATAGCTTCCGAGCTAATGCCTGGAAGTCTCGGCAACGTCGATGGGTTGACGTTCTAAAAGCGACTCTATAATAGTCAAAATATACAAACATTACCAAATGTACAATCAGAAATATTTAAAAACGCACATGTAGCAATTAAAATGTGTACAATTCATGTTCGTGACATTCCTGGTATTATTCCATAAATATTTATCACAAAATTTTTTTCTAAAAATTAGAAGTCCAAAGACACCAAAATCGCTCAATTCGGACCCCTATAGGTCCAATTATTGAAAAAACATGGACCAGAAAAATAATTACCCGGTCCCCTCAATTTGATCAAATCAATACACATCAATTTTAACTCAAAAAATTCACAATTTCACATAGAAATAAAATTAAAGGACTCACGAATCCGATGCCTCGAGAATCAGGTCAATCGGAGGTCGGATGGAAAAGTTATACATAAAAGAATGGGAGAGGGTTTGGGTTGGGTCGGATCGAGTCGACCCGCATCGGACCGGGTCACGCGGCTGGCCCTCGCGAGGGCGAGGGTCAGTCCCTCGCCTGCCAAATTCCAAATTCTTTTTTTTTTAACAATCAAAATCTTCTCTCCTTTCCCAAACTTTATCGTTTCACACAAGTAACCAAAAATCACAAATGAGGTTTCATTGGAAAGATCACAGAAAACCCTACAAGTTTTGTGAAGTGCTTGAAAACCAATTTGACCTCTAAGGGTGTCAAAAATGCAATCAAAGTTACTGCCTAATCATTATCATCCAAAATAGTGCAACATTTTTCCAAAAATCATATCTTCCCATTCCCTTTGCCAAAAATTTCAAGCTTTATATCAAAAGAAAGATCAAAACATATTCTACAACTTTCATGAATAACTTGAAAGCAAATTCAACCTTTAAATAAATCAATTTCTCAACCAAAACTTCTGCCCATATAAGTATCATTCTCAACAGTAACACAATCTTCCAAAAATCATAACTTCCTATCCCATTGTCGAAAAATTCCATACTTTATCTCACTGAAAAGATCAACAAATATTTTACAATTCTCATGAAGGATGTAAAAGCAAATTTGATGTCTAACTAAATCAAATTCACACATAATTATGGCTGCCCTGTTAAGAGTATTAAATCAACATATCACCTAAATCATAACCATACTTGAAAAATTCGTAACTTACAATCCCTACATCCAAAATTAGCATATTATACCTCATTACAACACTAAGACATTCCTCTATAACTTTCCATAAGATCACTTGAGCTAATTTAAATCATAACAGTCCAGAATTAGCTTCGAAGCACAGAAATCACAAAACTTATACTTAGAGACATTTCACACACAAATCACATTCATTCTTTGAAAAAAAACCATCTGAAAGTTCATAAGTCATAACTTTCAATCTCAAACTCGAAAAATATCATACTTAGTGGTGATAGAAAGCTAACAAGAAAATATTCAACTTTCATACAGACCAATTTCACAAAATCTGTCTACTTTAGACTAGAAAAATTCTCCAAAGTTTTAGGTCACAAATCTCTACATGCTAGAATTACCAATATTCACCTTGCACATATATCTCACTTTCAAAGCAAAATTTAAAACCCTTCAAGCCACAAGTAGACAGCACTTCCTTCATAAAAATTTTATCCAAACTTCTCAAGTTTAATTCAAGCCAAACCTCATCTCAATAGAATAACCATATCAAAAGTTATGACCTAAACATTGAAACATATTCACATTCCATTTTCTAGCTTTTACACCTAACTCTACTCCTATCATTCCAATACCATTTCTACACCAATAAGCATCCAATTTAGTCAAGAAATCAGCCAAATTTTCATCAACACCTTCACTTGAACAAGTAGCCACAAAATGGCAGCACACATATACAACTTTCTTTCTTTAATAAACACTCATCTAATATCGTCAAACTTAATCTTAAACACTTAATTCAGATACTACACATTCTATAACATTCATCTTCAATCACTCGTAAATCAACCAAGAAAATAACCTACCCATTTACACCAAACAGAAGTTCATGCAATTAAAGCACAAGACATCACAATAAATGCATCTAACTACAAATTTAAGAACATAAAACATAAATCTTACCTAACAAGCTTCAAAACTTCAACTCTCCAAACTTTTCCCCAATTCTCTACCTTCCACTCACACCCACGTCAATCATCAACTCTCAAGGCCTAGGTTAGGATTTCTTGGTGAACAAAATAATAGAAGGCAAGTAAGATATAAGAGCTTTTGTGTGCGTATAACAAGTAGAAGAAACTATCGAAGAAGAAGGAGGAGAAGAGAGCTACGAAGGATGGAGAATCTTCAATTTAAAACACCAAATACCTTATGAAAAGGATAGTGTCGTGGATGCCTAACTAAAAAGGGGAAGAGTTTGAATTAAATAAAGCTAGTGGAGATAAGGCCATGTTTGGCTCCACAAATTCAATTTTTAAACCCTAAGTCCAATTTCTACACCAATCATCTCCAAATTTTCAATGGCTCAATTTAATAAATTCTAAAATCATGTATCTAATTTTTCGGTGTCATTGGACAGTCATTTCTAGTACCGAAAATTTAATCAGTCCACCACCTTGCAATTTTTTTGGTCCGAAAATTTCACCGAAAATTTTAAGAAAATTTTCTAAAATTTGCCAAAAATGTAAAACACACAAAAATCCACTCCAATTTAAATTGCAAGCCCAAAATCATATTTTTCACTATAAACACATTTATAAACACATATGTCGGGAAATTTCATCAATGCATGTACAATCATGTGCATATGCAAAAATTTCTATTCATGTATATATGGAGGACATATTATGCATGATCATGCCGAGATAAGTTTACACACTCATAACCCATTCCAAATTACTATTTTACCCTTCCCATCGGTGATGAGATGTTACAATTCTCCCCTCCTAATAAAAATTTCGTCCTCAAAATTCTTACCTGCTTGGTCGAACAGGTGAGGATATTGTCTCCACATATGCTCCTCTGTCTCCCAAGTTGCTTCATCAGTTGAGTGGTTTCTCCATAGGACTTTCACCAATTTCCTCGACTGCTTAACCCGTAATCCCACAATCTTGACTGGCTCCTCAACATAACTCAGATTGCTAGCCACCTCAATCTTCTGAGCCGGTATCACATGTGTCAGATCTGATCGGTATCTACGGAGCATACTCACATGAAAGACATCATGTAGTTGAGACATCTCACTCGATAAAGCCAGCTTATAGGCCAAAGGTCCTATCCTCTCAATGATCTCATAAGGACCAATGTACCTAGGACTTAACTTGCCCTTTTTACCAAATCTCAGCACACCTCTCCATAGTGACACACGTAGGAAAACCTTGTCTGCTACACTATACTCCATCTCCCTCCGATGCTGATCCACATAACTTTTCTGTCTATCTTGAGCCGCTTTAATTCGGCTTCGGATCAGCTTTACCTTATCCACTATATCTTGAATCAATTTTGGGCCCTCCACCATTCTCACACCCTCTTCATCCCAATACAGAGGAGATCGACACTGTCTTCCATGTAAGGCCTCATATGGTGCCATCTCGATGCTACTATGATAATGGTTGTTATAAGCAAATTCAATCAGAGCTAAATACTGATCCCATGGTCCTCTAAACTCCAATACACAAGCTCAAAGCATATCCTCAATAGTTTTAATCGTCCTCTCACTCTGTTCGTATGTCTGAGGATGAAAAGCTGTGCTAAAACTCAACTTGGTACCCATAGCAGACTGTAAACTCTTCCAGAACCTCGAAGTAAATCTGGGATCCAGGTCTAATACTATAGACACTGGAACCCCATGCAGTCTCACTATCTCAGTCACATACTTCTAGGCCAACTGATCAAGGGAATTATTCTCCCTCACTGGTAAGAAATAGGTCGATTTAGTTAACCGGTCCACTATGACCCAGATAGCATCATGTTGCCTCGGAGTCTTGGGCAACCCCATGATAAAATCCATAGTAATTCGTTCCCATTTCCACTCGGGAATAAGCAACGAATGGAGTTTCCCCACTGGAGTCTGGTGTTTAGCTTTAACTTGCTGACACGTCATACACTTGGATACATACTCTGCCATCTGTTTCTTCATGCCAGGCCACCAGAAATGTTGTTTTAAAGTGTTATACATCTTGGTAGTACTAGGACGCATAGCATAGGTGGCCATATGAGCTTCCTCCAGAATCTCTCGCCTCAAATCATCCACATCAGGCACACATAGCCTCTGTCCCAACCATAATGTCTCATCTCTCAATGCAAATTCAGAATTTGGATCTGCCTTTACTTTCTCATTTAGCTTCATCATAGCAGGATCCTTGTCCTGAACTCTCCTGATCCTGTCATTTAGCATCGTTCTGAGCTTCAAAGTGGCTATCAAAGCCCCATCCTACTCCAGATTCAAATGCACATTCAAAGCTCTCAACTGTATCAAATTAGGCAATTTCAATACCTGAATATGAGCTACACTGATGTGAGTCTTCCTGCTCAACGCATCTGCCACCACATTTGCCTTCCCTGGGTGGTACTCAATAGTAAAATCATAATCCTTCAGCAGCTCAATCCATCTCCTCTGCCTCAAATTCAACTCTCTCTGACCCAGCAAGTATCTCAAACTCTTATGATCAGTAAAGATCTGGAAAGTTTCACCATACAAGTAATGTCTCCAAATTTTCAGGGCAAAGACAACTGCAGCTAGCTCTAAATCATGCACTAGGTAATTTACCTCGTGAGACCTCAACTGTCTCGAGGCATAAGCAATTACTCTGCCATGCTGCATCAGAACACACCCCAATCCCTGATGCGATGCATCACTATATACGGCATAACCTCCAGTCCCTGATGGAATAGCCAATATCGGTGCTGTAGTCAACCGATATTTCAGCTCCTCAAAACTCTTCTGGCACTCCTCAGTCCATCTGAATGCTACATTCTTCCTCAGAAGTTTTGTCAGAGGGGCTGAGATAAGTGAAAATCCCTCGACAAACCTCTGTTAATACCCGACCAATCCTAGGAAACTCCAAATCTCTGACACATTCCTTGGAGCTTCCCACTTCATCACTGCCTCAATCTTCTTCGGATCGACCTGAATACCCTCTCCGGTCACTATATGACCCAAAAACACTACCTCATCTAACCAAAATTCACACTTACTAAATTTGGCATACAGTTGTTTCTCCCTCATAAGCTGCAAAACAATCCTCAAATGCTCAACATGCTCCTGTCTACTCCCCGAATACACCAAAATGTCATCAATAAATACAATCATAAACTGATCAAGGTAGGGCTGAAAGACCTTATTCATCAAGGCCATAAAAGTTTTCGGGCCATTAGTCAATCCTAACGGTATCACTAAAAACTCGAAATGCCCATACCTGCTCCAGAATGCACTCTTAGGCACATCATCCTCTGCTATCTTCAGCTGATAATACCCTGACCACAGATCCAGCTTAGTTAACACATGAGCTCCCTGCAACTGATCAAATAAATCATCGATCCTAGGCAATGGGTACTTATTTTTCACTGTCACCTGATTCAGCTGCCTATAATCGATGCACAGCCTCAAAGTCCCATCCTTCTTCACAAATAACGCAGGAGCTCCTCAAGGTGAGACATTGGGCCTGATAAAACCCTTCTCCAGTAACTCCTGCAGCTGAGTCTTTAACTCCCTCAGTTCCACAGGTGCCATCTTATATGGAGGAATAGATATAGGAGCAGCACCTGGAACTAGATCAATGGTGAACTCGGTTTCTTGATCCGGCGGTAAACTCGGTAACTCATCAGGAAACACGTCTGGAAATTCCCTAACCATGGGAATATCCTGAAGCCTCTGCTCAACTCTAGTATCAATGACGTGGGCCAGATAAGCCTCACATCCTCCCTGCATCAATCTCAGTGCACTCAGGAAGGAGATCATCCGAGCTGGCACTGCCTGACTAACTCCTCTGAACACTGCTCTAGGCTGACCAGGAGATTCTAATACGACCTCCTTGGTGTAGCAGTTCATGATGGCCCTATGAGTAGTGAGCCAGTCCATGCCCAAAATCACATCTATCTCCCTCAACGGTAAGACTATCAGATCTACCCTCAACTCTGCTTGATCAATCTGGATCGAGCACCCCTTGCAGACCTCTCCTAAGGCAGTATTACTCTCTAGAGGTGTACTCACCTCTAACCCATACTGTAACAACTCTTTATCACAATGCAGTCTACATGCCATATGCGGTGCGATAAAAGAGTGTATGGATCCTAGATCTAGCAGTGCAAATGTTTCAAAACCAGAGATAAGAAAGACACCTGCTACCACATATGGGGAATCCAGGGCCTCCTGCCTAGTCATGGCATAGACCTTGGCCTGGGACTGCGGTCGGCTGCCCCATCCCTCAGTCCTTACAACTGAACCCTCAGCTCTGCCTCTGCCTCTACCACGGCACCTCTGTCCGGATCCACCACCTCTACTCTGCTGCACCATGGTGTTACTCCCTGATCACCCACTGACTGTAGACTGAGCTCCCAAAGTAGCAGGGCAATCTATAATCTGATGATCCATAGAGCCGCATTTAAGGCAAGCTCTAGTCAGCCGTCAACACTCACCACTGTGCCTCTTCTTATAATTCTCACAAACTAGAGGTTGAATCATCTGCACTCTACCACTTGCATTGCCATCAGTGCAAATCTCCTCTCGCCCAAATTGAATCGCCTGGATCCTCTTGGTGACCTGAAGGTTCTACTCAAGCATGCTAAAACTCCCGCCGTAATCGCCTTACGATCACACTCGGTCTCTTTGTTAAAGTAGTGCCCTAAAGGCAATCCCTTTAGCGCTTTTGTTCACAAATATGTATGCACTTTATGAATAAATAAAGAAAGGCATGTTTCATTTATTTGATGTTCTTTATGAATTGATATTGATCTTTAATCAAATTAATGATGTCCATGATATATGACATAGCATGAAGGAAATTATGATGTGATCATAATCACGAGATTCCTATCATGTGCAATTATGTCAAGATCTAAATTTTCCTAGTCATAGGATTAATGAGACCGACATCATTAATCCGGACATGACTAAAGATATGTCATACTCCTTGATTGGATCAAGCGGTGGATCTCGTAAACCGTAAATATGAGATATTTAGAGTTGACATATGGATGCTTACTAGTGGTAGTAAATTCATTGGATGACTGCCATGAGATCATCACATGGATTTAATGTCGATAATCTCATCATAGAATGGTGCAAGTATCCTTAGACTTGAGGTACTCAAGGATATCTTGATACTTGATCCCGCATTTTGACTCCATTCCTTGTGGCCTTCCAGAGGTTACTCATAGGATGGTGCTTGGGTACGCTTTGAGGTATTCAAGGTAATTGAGTAGCCAATAAAGGATTCATCACTTCGTGAGAATGTAAGAGATACCTGCCTCTTCGTCAGATCATTACTTTAAGTCTCTGTCCAGAGCATGACTATGTCATGAAGAGTGTCTACATGGACATATAAAGTAATGAGTCCTCAGACAGGAACTGATTTAACTTGGGCTAGACTTAGTCTAGTAAGAGTTGACATATTAGCCATACTCATAACCAAGTGGGGTATAGGATGATGAAAGGACGAATTGCACAGTAATTGTCTATGGAAGGGTTCGTGATCTGGTTCGTGATGAATTCATCAAACCGATTACTTTCCGGTCAATTGGGGGTCATGATGTGTTACTAGATACCGCTCATGACTTGCTCAGATTAATTGTTAATCTAAGTGGCCAACATAACCGGAACCCAAAGGGTCACACGATAAGAGTGTTTCAGAATCAGAAAATAGTATTGACGAGTTCCAATTATGGAGAGCATTCGGATTAAATGGATCCCGATGAGATTGGGATATGTCCCGATGAGATCGCGACATCGATATTGCTAAGAAAGGTTTAGGAGTTGTTTCAAGATCGGGGCCCAGAGTTTGTAGGACCAATTCCAGTTGGATCGGACCTTAGCATTTATATTCTAATTAATTAATTAAGTAAATTAATTAATTATTTATTATATATATTGAGCATGTGCCGTTGGAATGAGAGAAAGGATTAGATTAGTTGACTTTTCAAAGTTAATTAATTAATTCATTAAAGAATGAATGGCCTTAAAACCTCCACTTGTCCTAATCTCATGGTTGCTTTTTAATTAGTTAAAAACACATGTATTAGGGCTTGGAGGAGGGCAATCGACGGCAGCCATAAGGAAATGAAGAGCTAAGTTTCTTAAGGGTTAAGGAAAAAGCTTTGAAAAGGGTTTTCACATTCTTCTTCTTCCTAAGGCAATCATCGGATTCTCTCTTCTCCAACAAGTGTTCAACGTCTCCTTAAGCTCTCCAGAGGACAGAGGTAGGCTCTAGCAGGCTTTATTCTGTTCTAGTTATTCCCGGGTCAAAGGTGTTTGATCCGGTTAGGTTTTCGATCTCTGCGTGGATACCTTTAGAGATAGTCTCTATTGGCTATTCAGTTTGAGTTTTCATACCGACACGGGATCCTGGGTTTCGGAAGGTCCCGGAACAAAATTTTGTTTTCCGCTGCTGGAACATGTGATGTTCCTCCCGGATTTTCCTACAGTGGTATCAGAGCGTCTGGTGTCGTGTATGAAGCTTTAACTGAAGCTAGATCACAAACCCTCATTGCTTGTGATGTTGTAGCATGCATTCTGTCCAGATTTCGTATTGCTATAGAGATGAATTTTTCGAAATTTTTCTGCCCAGAATTGTTCATAACATGTTAGAGAATATGTCTATGAATTTTCAGAATTTATATATTTGATTTGATATAGTTTTGCTAATTAATTCCCTAACGTTCCAGATGCTGTTTTGTGAAACACTCTGTGGACAGGTATGAGTATAAAATCGAGAATAAATTCTAGAAAAATCGTTTTCTGGATTTTCCTTCACCTACATATCTCTAAGATATTGTTGAATGTCTATGAGCATGGAAATTGAATTTCAAGGTTATTGGATATTTATTCACGAATTTATTCTATGCTGTTGGGAATTGCTGTGCTGATGAACACAGTTTTTGAATCGGTTTTGTTATTTTGGTTGACTGAGTTTTTGATGGCCTAAAATCCTGAAACAATTCAGGTAGCATTTTCTGAACATTTAGTAACCTATTTAAGTTTCTCAGAATTTATTGAAATTGTTTCATTGATCATTTCGAGCAAAATGCAGAACTGGACTGTTTTGTGGAAATTGTTGAGACTGTTTTGCTTGGCTTGATTGAGTGTGTTTTTCAGTTCCAATGCCTTGCACCATTTTTAATGTGATTAAAAATGTGTTATCTTGATGTAGTATGATTTCCAAATTGAATTGCTTAAAGTTGCTTTTCCAAGAATTTTCGGATGCCTAAAAGGTCACATTAGTGTCTCGTTAGTATATATCATTATCTTGTTTGTTTTGGCCGTCATAAATTTTGTGGCTTGTGCCGAAGTAATTTTGAGAAAGTATAGACTAGCTAGAGATGCTTAGGGTGAGAATTTGGGTGTTCTTAAATTGTTTGGATATTTATGAGTTTTGACTCATTTTAAGCTTTTCATGTATGGTTTGACCATATAAGGCATTCATGGATCAATGAATTGTTCATTGATACATCAATTTACAGATATTACCCTAGGTATGATGGTATTGTGAATTGGAATTGCATGGATTGAGGAATTAGCCGATTAGAGATTATAGCATTTCTCCCTGGATAAGGCGACTTGTGCATGGCATAAGTCGACTTGTTCAAGTCTCTCAGATAAGTCGACTTGTAGCACAATACAAGGCGACTTGTACATGGGCAGGTGTCATAAGTCGACTTGTATTATACAAGTCGACTTGTGTGTGGGCAGAAGCATAAGGTGACTTGCATTCGATGAAAGTCGACTTGTGATATGCTTAGGTTGGATGATGGATGATTATAAGGATTGATTCAATTTGATTGATGAAACCTAAATCATGCCATATAGTCCTAGTGACTATGATCCTTCAGCTTGGAGTCTAAAGTTTCTAAATCCTCCCAGATATGAAAACTAACGCCCATTAATATGGTAAGAACCGAGTTCTTATAGGATGGGTTGTTGGGTAAACCCAAGCTCACTCTATACTGGATATGTTCGAACCATGAAAATATGATTTTCTGATTAATGGGTTGGTTTTCACTGGAAGCGTTGGTTTGTTGAGTAAACTTAAAGTCAACGTGGATAGAGGTGAAATTGGGTAGCATACATCGGATGTATGCGCATCAAAGAGTTGATACCCAATGTAAGTGCATACATCAACAAGTTGATAGACCGATCGATAGTTGTGTCTAAGATGTAATTGGTATACCGATACCTCCGAGACATAAGGTGGCTTGTTGGTAAACCCAAGGTCATTCTCAATGTCGGTTATCGATGATGCAATTGGTATGTTCGATACCTACCGATTGACCTAAGTTATGGCTTGTTGGTAAACCCAAGGTCATTCTTAGCAATATCGGATATCAACCCACTAGACATTATGTCACTTTGTTTCTTTGGATTCAGAATGAAGGTTATGGATTCTATGAAACTAATGGAGCTCTTTTGCATATCATTCAAGTCCTTATGATTATGCAGCTATTCCTATTGTAACATTCTTCCTCTCTATCCGTGTAGGTTGTTTGAAAATGTCGCCAAGTGTGAATCTTCGCCGCTTATGGATTCCAACAAGTTAATCGGACCGAATTTTCGATCGTTAAGGAATCGAGAATAGTTCTCGATCTGAAGGTCCGGATATATCCTAGATTTTCCGCCTCCAGATGCACTGCTTTTGATGCTTCTGATGATGATCGAAGGCATATAGTAAGCATCTAAAGGATGGTGACATGGCTACTTGCATCATGCTTGCCTCGATGTCACCAGAGTGCGTAGCGATGAGTCCATGGATGCTCACACTATAGTATTTCATCTTAGGGAGCTGTTTGACGAGCAAGCCCGGTCCGAAAGGTTCGAGACCTCAAGGCTTCTCTTCACCATTAAAGATGGCTCGAGGACATCTCGCATGCAAGATGCCCTCAAGATGAATGGCTATATTGAGAGATTGGTCGCCTTAGGTTTTGCAATGGATCATTAGTTAAGTATAGACTTAATTCGGTGGGATTGTCCGACGCTTATGCACAACCAGGTTAAACTATCGGATGAACCAAATATCCACTACAATACCGAGTGATCAATCGCCAAGATACCGAAAGGCGGACTATCAAGAGTGATAGTAAGCAAGTCTTGGTAGTAGCTTCTTCTTCTTCGTGTTCCAAGAAAAAAGAACCCAAAGAAGAAGAAGGCAAAGAAACCAAAGGAAGCGCCATCAAGAAGAAGACCAAAGAAGTCGCCTAAAGGAACTTGCTTCCATCATGATAAAGATGGCCATTGGAGGCGCAATTGCAAAGTCTATTTGAGTCGCCGAAGGTAAGAAGGCATCGATGCCTCGACTACTTCGTGTTTGTATGTCATTGAAGTTAATATCACATCGATCACAACATTTGGGTATTTGATATCGGTTGTGGCTCACACATATGTAATGATATGTAGGGCCTCAGGGATAGTAGGCAACTCATGAAGGGAGAAGTAGACCTACGTGTTGGAAATGGAGCAAGAGTTGCTGCATTAGCCGTAGGAACCTATGTTTTGTATCTCCCTACTGGGCTTGTACTGGAATTGGATGATTGTTATTTTGTACCCGTTTTGACAAAGAATATATTGTCTATTTCTTGTATGAATAGAGCTGGATTCCATATGAATTTTAATAGCAATGGTTGTTCTATCAATTCTAATGGAATGCTTTATGGAACTGGTACATTGTGCAATGGTATTTACATATTAGATATGTCTAATCCAATTTTAAATGTCGATGATACCAAATGGTATAAAAGAGATAATCTAAAGTCAACTTAGTTATGGCATTGTCGGCTTGGCCATATAAATGAGACACGCATCGCTAAACTCCATAAGAGTGGCAGTTTAGGGTCATTTGATTATGAATCATATGACACATGCGAATCTTGTTTATTAGGCAAGATGACTAAGTTACCCTTCAAGGGAAAGGGTGAACGAGCGATTGGAGTATTAGACCTAATACATTCAGATGTATGCGGTCTGATGTCCATCCATACCAGAAGTGGTTGTCGTTACTTAATTACCTTTATCGATGATTATTCACAATATGGGTACTTGTATCTGATGAGATACAAATCTGAAGCGTTTGAAAAGTTCAAACAATTCAGAAATGAAGTAGAAAACCAGCTTGGTAAAAGTATCAAGGCATTACGATCCGATCGTGGTGGAGAATACTTAGACCAATGGTTTGAGATTATCTCGTAGATAATGGGATATTATCTCGATGGACTCTCCTTACACGCCGCAAAGACATTGGTGTGGCTGAAAGGAGAAATCGAACCTTGTTGGACATGGTACGATCAATGATGGGTTTCGCAAAGTTACCAAAATCGTTTTGGGGGTATGCGCTAGAGACAGCTGTTTACTTGTTAAACAAAGCTCCCTCTAAGACAGTTGATGTTACTCCATATGAGATGTGGACTAGCAGAAAACCTTATCTTTCTCATCTAAAAGTATGGGGTTGTCCTGCTTACGTGAAGCGGATTCAGTCAGATAAGCTTGAAGCAAAGTCCGACAAGTGTTTGTTTGTAGGATATCCTAAAGAGACCATGGGATATCAATTCTACCTTCTTGAGGAACAAAAGGTGTTTGTTTCAAGCATGCTGTCTTTTTAGAGAAAGAGTTTCTTCTCAAGAAGACAAGGGGAGCAAAGTCGAACTTGAAGAAGTTCAAGATGCTCAAACAAGCACGATCAACTACTCGAGCTCGAGATCTGTCACTCATTCGATGAAGTAACAGTTCAACCTTCTGTGACACACGAAGTTCGTAGGTCAAGTAGGATGCGCACTGTTCCCGAGAGATATGAATTTCTCGTAAGTGAATAGAATGACGTATTGCTCATAGAAGATGATGAGCCTGCTACCTATGAAGAGGTTCTGAAAAGTTCAAAGTCTGAAAAATGGCTTTGTGCCATGAAAGCCGAAATGGATTCCATGTACATAAACCAAGTATGGACTTTGGTTGATGCACCTGAAGGGATAAAACCTATAGGGTGCAAATGGGTTTTCCAGAAGAAAACCGACATGGATGGTAATGTGATTACCTACAAAGCAAGGCTTGTGGCCAAAAGATTTCGTCAAAGACAAGGAGTTGACTATGACGAGACCTTCAGCCCCGTAGCAATGCTCAAATCCATTCGAATACTCCTAGCCATTGCCGCTCATTATGATTATGAGATATGGCAAATGGATGTGAAGACAGCTTTCCTTAACGGAAATCTGGCCGAGGATGTGTACATGACACAACCAGAGGGCTTCACTTCCAGTGATGGCGAAAAGGTATGCAAGCTTTAGAAATCCATTTATGGATTGAAGCAAGCATCCAGGAGTTGGAACATCCGTTTTGATAAGTCAATCAAAGAGTTTGGTTTCTCACAAAATTCGGATGAATACTGTGTGTATAAGAAGGTTAATGGGACTGCAATCGTATTCCTTGTGCTATATATGGATGACATATTATTACTAGGAAACGATGTCTCGATGCTACAATCAGTCAAGATTTGGTTGTCCAAACAATTTGCCATGAAGGACCTTGGTGAAGCAACTTATATCCTTGGGATAAGAATCTATAGAGATAGATCAAAGAGGTTGCTTGGTCTTTCACAATCATCGTACATAGACAAGATGCTAAAGAGGTTTAGCATGGAGCAATCCAATAGAGGGTTTCTTCCCATGTCTCATGGGATAACACTCTCGAAATCTATGTGTCCTAAGACACAAGATGAGAGGATGCGCATGGATCAGATCCCGTATGCGTCACATGGGATCGATCATGTATGCTATGTTATGTACGAGGTCCGATGTATCGTATGCTCGAGTGTCACGAGCGATACCAATCGGATCCTGGTGAGGGTCATCGGGTAGTATCAAGAATATCCTCAAGTACTCATAAGGACTAAGGATGTTTTCGATATATGGAGATGGAAATCTCCAAGTGAGCGGGCATACGGATGCCAGCCTAATCGACAAGGATGACTCTGCATCCCGTCAAAGTTATGTTTTTACGCTAAACGGCGGAGCGGTCGGTTGGAAGAGTTCCAAACAAGAGACGATCACGATTCGACGACAGAGGCGAGTACATTGTCGCATCGAGGCAAGAAAGGAAGTCGTTGGAACAAGAAGTTCATTTCAACTTGGTGTGGTTCCTAGTGTGATGGACCCATACAGCTTGTATTGTGACAACAATGGGGCTATTGCTCGTAAAAGAACCGAGGTCTCACCAACGATCTAAACACGCATTCCGTAGATATCATCCGATTCGAGAGATCATTGCTAGAGGTGATGTCGCGATCGAGAGGATTCCCACAGAGCGTAATATTGTCGATCCGCTGACGAAGCCATTGTCACGTAAGAATTTTGATTCTCATGTACTCGCTTATGGTATTAGATACCAAGGCGATTGGCTTTAGGTCAAGTGAGAGATTGTTAGAGTAGTGCCCTAAAGGCAATCCCTTTAGCGCTTTTTATTCACGGTCATGTATGCACTTTATGAATAAATAAAGAAAGGCATGTTTCATTTATTTGATGTTCTTTATGAATTGATATTGATCTTTAATCAAATTAATGATGTCCATGATATATGACATAGCATGAAGGAAATTATGATGTGATCATAATCACGAGATTCCTATCATGTTTATGTCAAGATTCAAATTTTCCTAGTCATAGGATTAATGAGACCGACATCATTAATCCCACGCACTAACATATGTCATACCCCTTGATTGGATCAGCAAAGGATCTCGAAACTGTAAATATGAGATATTTAGAGTTGACATATGGATGCTTACTAGTGGTAGTAAGTTCATTGATGACCCGCCATGAGATCATCACATGGATTTAATGTCGGTGATAATCTCATCATAGAATGGTGCAAGTATCCTTAGACTTGAGGTACTCAAGGATATCTTGAATATCGATCCTATACTTTGACTCCATTCCTTGTGACCTTCCGGAGGTTACTCATAGGATGGTGCTTGGGTACGCTTGAGGTATTCAAGGTAATTGAGTAGCCAATAAAGGATTCATCACTTCGTGAGAATGTAAGAGATACCTCGCCTCTTATCGTCAGATCATTACTTTAAGTCTCGCCGAGCATGACTATGTCATGAAGAGTGTCTACATGGACATATAAAGTAATGAGTCCTCGACGAGAACCGATTTCACATGGGCTAGACTTAGTCTAGTAAGAGTTGACATATTAGCCATACTCATAACCAAGTGGGGTATAGGATGATGAAAGGACGAATTGCACAAGAATTGTCTATGGAAGGGTTCGTGATCCGTTCGTGATGAATTCATCAAACCGATTACTTTCCGTCAATTGGGGTCATGATGTGTTGCTAGATACCGCTCATGACTTGCTCAGATTAATTGTTAATCTAAGTGGCCAACATAACCGGAACCTAAAGGGTCACACGATAAGAGTGTTTCGAGAATCAAAATAGTATTGACGAGTTCCAATTATGGAGAGCATTCGATTAAATGGATCTCGATGAGATTGGGATATGTCCCGATGAGATCGCGACATCGATATTGCTAAGAAAGGTTTCGAGTTGTTTCATGACGGGGCCCGTTGCACAAGAGACCAACCCAGTTGATCGGACCTTAGCATTTATATTCTAATTAATTAATTAAGTAAATTAATTAATTATTTATTATATATATTGAGCATGTGCCGTTGGAATGAGAGAAAGGGATTAGATTAGTTGACTTTTCAAAGTTAATTAATTAATTCATTAAAGAATGAATGGCCTTAAAACCTCCACTTGTCCTAATCTCATGGTTGCCTTTTAATTAGTTAAAAACACATGTATTAGGGCTTGGAGGAGGGCAATCGACGGCAGCCATAAGGAAATGAAGAGCTAAGTTTCTTAAGGGTTAAGGAAAAAGCTTTGAAAAAGGGTTTTCACATTCTTCTTCTTCCTAAGGCAATCATCGGATTCTCTCTTCTCCAACAAGTGTTCAACGTCTCCTTAAGCTCTCCAGAGGACAAAGGTAGGCTCTAGCAGGTTTTATTCTGTTCTAGCTATTCCCGGGTCAAAGGTGTTTGATCCGGTTAGGTTTTCTGATCTCTGCGTGGATACCTTTAGAGATAGTCTCTATTGGCTATTCAGGTTTGAGTTTTCATACCGACACCGGGATCTTGGGTTTTCGGGAAGGTCCCGGGAACAAAATTTTTGTTTTCCACTGCTGGAACATGTGATGTTCCTCCCGGGATTTTCCTACACTCTTTCCTCTAGATCCCTGTCCAGTCTCAGCCTGTCTCTGCCTCATTAGCTGCTCAACTAGCACAGTAGCAGCTCTCAGCTCAATAAAGGTGCCCATATCTGATTGGGCCAACCTGGTACGAATCTCCATATTAAGGCCATGCTCGAACCTCCGAAACTTATCTGCCTCAGTAGGAATTAAAAAAGTAGCATACCCCATGAGCTCATTGAATCTCACCTCATTTTCAGCCACTGACATCTTGCCCTATTTCAATTCCAGAAATTCCTGTATCTTCATATCAAGATAAACCTTGGGCATGTAATTGTCTTTAAACGCCCTTAGAAAATCCTCTCATTTCCGTAGGCAAGGCCTGGTGGTACTGCCTGGGACAGTCTTCCACCATTGATAAGCTGGGCCTTGCAAAAGAGACACTGCATAATCGAACCTCTCATTAGGTTCACAATCCATCTAGTCGAAGACTCTCTCAGTCCTCTTTAACCATCCCTCAGCCTCAACAGGGTCTGTACTGCAATAAAAATCCACAGCCCCCTACTTATGCAGCCTATCATATGTCCTCTCCCGTCTCTTAGGAACTCTAGGAGGCAGCTCCTCAGATCGAGGCATCGAGGACTCCCTACTAGCTCTGACTAATCCTTAGTCAGCTGGTTGATCAATCTGATCACCTAAGACGGATGACCTATAACAAAACAATAATTTTCATAAATTTCTGCTTTTCTCACAATAATTCATACCTAAATATTTACTAGTCCCAACAGATGCAAACCATGCTCTGAAGCCACCTAAATGTAGCACCCCCTTACCGCAGGGTACACACTAGGACGCCCGTAGGTCATTCCGATACATATCCTACGATAAGGGTGAACTATGAACAATCACTACTGTACTTCACATGGAATCATAATAATAAAATATCAGTATAAAAATCACTAATTTTTTAAACCAACTTTTTCCTCATTTTACTCATCAAAATCAAGAAGTTTATACATCTGTCATTCTGTACTGTCTGTACATAAATCCTAAAAATCCTAAGACAAAAAGCTACATAAAAGAGGAAAACAACAGATCTATCTAGTGTTAAGTCAGAATGACTTTACATAAAAATGATTTTGATGTATAACAAAGAGAGATCATATACAAGATAAAAAAATGACACGCATTTAACTTCGCACACGAGGCGTACACAAACGAAGTCCGAGATGCATTTGTTGCAAGAAAATCGAAGCAATGGCATTTAATTCATAGATGCAGGCGAAGTTTATAAAAGTCAAACAACGACGGTTGAAAAAGTCGACGCGCATACGTAAACAAAAGCGACGCAGACGCAGACGCAGACGCAAAAGCAAAGCGACGCAGAAAAAGAAACAAACGCAAGAGTCGATTCGAAAGTAGTTACGTAACTCAACTGATTAACCATTTCTTTAAAGATTAAAGATTCAAGATTCAAGAATCAAAGAAGCGATTAGAGGCGAAGGCTATAAATACAAGTCAAGTCGAAAATCAAGAGTCAATGATGTTAGAAAAATTACACAAAGTGAAAAAGCGATCAAGTGCGAATTAGCCGGCGCTATCTTCTTGTAACAAAGTGTTCAAATATTTTTCGAGAAGAAAAGTTATGCAGATAGCTGCAGAGGCTAAGTGTGAAAGAATACTGGTTGTAGAGACCAAGAGGCTCGTGAAAGAATCTTAACGCTTGAAGAGATAGTGAAATCTCGGAAGAAACTCGAGGATCGGACGTAGCCTACGGTTTGGGGTGAACCAGATAAATCCGCTGTCTACTACTCTTACTCTTTATCTTTATCTTGCCTCAAAGTTGATCATTACTTACTATTCATATACTTAGCATTGAAAAGTTTGATCAATCAGATTAATAAAGATTCTCAGAAAGAATTTTATTTCTAACAAGTAATTACAAAAGATATTAAAAAGGGAATACACAATTCAACCCCCCCTTCTCGTGCATTCTACTGTATTTCTAAGTGCTGTATTAACGTGTGATTCACTTCAATTGGTATCAGAGCCTGGTATCCAAGAATCACTTTGGCGATGTGTGGATTAAAGATAATGGCGGAGTCACATGTATACATCACTGAAGGTGCCTCAGTTACTAGACCTCCAGCATTCAACGGAGAAGACTATCATTACTGGAAAGATAGGATGCGGTTATTCATCGAATCTACACATGTAGACCTTTGGGACATAATAGAGAACGGACCCTATATACCTATAGATGAAGAAGGTAGTTCTATTCCACGAAACAGATGGACAGCTAATCAGAAAGCAAGAATACAACTGAATTCAAAGGCAAAATTTTTCTTAACGTGTGCCCTAAGCAGAAGTGAGTACGACAAAGTGCATGGTTGCGACACTGCAAAAGAGATGTGGGACACATTGTCCATTGCTCATGAAGGCACAAGTCAAGTTAAGGAATCTAAGATAAGTACTCTTGTACAACAATATGAACTTTTCAAGATGGAAGATGAAGAATCTATTGATCAAATATTTGGAAGATTTCAAACAATTGTCAATGGATTAAAAGCTCTTGGAAGGACATACAATAACCAAGACCATGTTCGAAAGATCCTAAGAAGTCTTCCTAAGAGATGGAGACCTAAAGTTACTGCAGTGCAAGAAGCCAAAGACTTGAGCGTGTTGAAGCTAGATGAGTTCTTTGGGATCCTCAAGATTCATGAAGTAGAACTCAACGTCAAGACAAGCCCAAGCGAGACAAGTCAATAAAGACCGAAAGCGGATGAAGAATCATAAGACTCGAGAAGGAGGAAGTCATCGAAAGCATTGAAGATTGAAGAATCAAAGGATGATAACTCTAATCAATCAGAATCAGAGTCAAGTGATGAAGATGACGAATTATCTTTCATTTCCAGAAAGATAAGACGTATGTGGATGAAGAAGCCTAGAGGTAACCAAACATTCAGAAAGAATGGAAAAGATGAAGCTAAGCCAGAGAAATCTTCTATCATTTGCTAAGAGTGCAACCAGCCTGGACACTACAAGTCCGAATGCCCTACTCTCAAGAAGAAACCCAAGAAGAGTAGAGGAGGCAAGAAAAGCATGATGGCAACATGGGAGGACCTAGATTCATCTGAATCAGATACAGGCTCCGAGTCATCAGAACATGCAAACATTTGCCTAATGGTTGAGGAAGATAGTGATGAGGAGGTAAAATCAGATTATGATAATTTGCATGATGCTTATTCAGAATTGTTAGAAGATTCTAATGCTATTCTGAAACAGTACAAGCTGTTAAAGAAAAAGTATGTAGAAAATATTAAACATACTGAGATAATAGAGAGAGAAAATAGTTGTTTAAAGAAATAATTAGAAGATAAAAGAAAGATTGTAGACAGATCAGAAGAAATTAATCAGCTTAAGCTAAGGATTAAGAATTTATCAGCTGATTTAGCTACTTTCACAAAAAGTACAATGAAAATGAATGAAAATGCTTGGAAAATGTAGACATCCGAGCGATAAGACTAGATTAGGGTTTACTAGAAACAATACTCAGTCTAGTAGCAAATCTGTCATTCAAAAAGAAAGATATAGGATAACACATTTTAATCAACATCCGAGTAATATGCATTATAGATCATATCATAAGCATACTACTAACCATAAAGGACCCAAGAAAATTTGGGTACCAAGAAATAAAATAGTTTCTCCTGCAGATATCCTTCCCTGGAAGATACGGCAAGCACCATTGGTATTTAGACAAAGGATGCTCGCGACACATGATGGGAAGAAGGTCTATGTTCCTAGATCTTCAAGATAAGAAGGAGGATCAAGAACTTTGAGACAACCAAAGAGGCAAAATTATTAAAATCGGAAAAATAGGTAAAGATTCCTTTGCATGCATAAATAATGTAATTGCTTGTTGATGGTCTAAAGCATAACTTGATTAGTGTGAGTCAACAGTGATTCGGTTTCACAGCTACATTCAATCAAAATCTTTGCGTAAATCGAAACAAAGATGGGTCTATACTTTTCTCTGTCAAGAGAAGAAACAACCTTTACAAAAACAATTTAGAAGATTTTCAAAATCAAAATATTTCATGTTTTCTATCTTCCAAGAAGAAAGACTAATCTGCATAAAAGCTAGGTCATGTCTCTTTGAAACGATTTCAAAATTAGTAAAACTTGATTTAGTAAGAGGTTTGCCAAAAATAAGTTTTGACAAAGAACTTCTCTGTGAAAATTGCTTGAAAGGAAAACAAGTTAAAACCTCTTTTTCTTCTAAAAATTTTGTAACCACATCAAGACCTTTAGAATTGTTACATATAGAATTGTTAAGAAATATGGACTTGTCATTGTTGATGACTTTACTCGATTTTGTTGGATATTATTTTTATCACACAAAGACGAGTCTTTTAAGTGCTTTAGAACTCTATCTAGAAAGTTACAGAATGAAAAAGGAATGTCCATTACTAGTATCCGGAGTGATCATGGTGGAGAGTTTGAAAATGAGAAGTTTAGAGTATTCTGTGAAGAGAATGGAATTTCCCACAACTTCTCAGCCCCTAGAACTCCTCAACAAAATGGAGTTGTTGAAAGAAAGAATAGGACGATTTAAGAAATGGCAAGGACCATGCTATGTGAGACGAATCTTTCTAAGTATTTATGGGCAGAAGCTGTGAGTACAGCATGTTATATTCAGAACAGGATCTTGTTGTGACCTATGTTGAAGAAGACTCCTTATGAGTTATGGAATGGAAGAAGACCAAGCATATCGTACTTTCATCCATTTGGGTGCAAATGTTCCATTCTGAATACGAAAGAGCTGTTGGATAAATTCGATTCGAAGACCTATCCAGGAATTTTTCTAGGCTACTCATCATCGTCTAAGGCTTTTCGAGTTTACAACTTGATTTCAAAGACTTTTGAAGAGACGATCCATGTCAAGTTTGATGATAGTTCTCAACCCCATAAGGAAGATGACATGGAGAATGAGGGTCCTTCAAAGAACTTAGATGATAACTCAGAAACTCCCTCGTTAGACATTCATGAGAACAAAACTGAAGATATTCCAGAAACTATAGAACTAAGACGAGATTGGAAGTACAAAAGTTCTCATCCAGAAGAGTTAATTATCGGTGAGACCTCAGAAGGAGTTAGGACTAGGTCCAGATTCAGACGAGAAGCTAATGTAGCTTTTATCTCTAAAGTAGAGCCTAAGAAGGTTGAGGAAGCTCTTCAAGACGAAGCTTGGGTGTTAGCCATGCAAGAAGAGCTGAATCAATTCACTAGGAATAACGTCTGGTCCTTAGTTCCAAAACCTCCTAAGAAATCCATTATAGGAACCAGATGGGTTTTTAAGAATAAGTTAGACGAATCAGGAAGAGTGAGTCGTAACAAGGCCAGATTAGTAGTACAAGGCTACAATCAGCAAGAAGGAATAGACTACAATGAAACATATGCTCCAGTAGCGAGACTTGAAGCTATAAGGATTTTGTTAGCATATGCAATCTGTCATGATATAAAGTTGTTTCAGATGAACGTAAAGAGTGCATTTCTGAATGGCTTTATAGACGAAGAAGTGTATGTAAAATAACCACCTGGCTTCGAAGATGTTAAAAACGCAGATTATGTCTATAGACTTCACAAAGCCTTATACGGCCTGAAGCAAGCTCCTAGAGCTTGGTATGATCGTCTGAGTACCTTCTTGATTGAAAATGGTTTCAGTAGAGGTCAAGTTGATAAGATGCTCTTTAGGAAGGATTTTCAAAATGATTTTATCTTAGTACAGATTTACGTTGATGATATCATATTTGGTGCTACTTCAAAAAAGTTGTGCTTGAAGTTTGAGAGTCTAATGAAAAGAGAATTTGAAATGAGTATGATGGGTGAATTAAAGTTCTTTCTTGGGTTGCAAGTTAAGCAGACCGAAGAAAAGATCTTCATTCATCAACAAAAGTATGTGAAAGAATTGCTGAATAAGTTTGACATGAATAATGTGAAGCCTATGGCAACTCCGATGCATCCTTCAAATCTTTTGTTGAAAGACGAACTTGGTACGAAGGTGGATCAAACCCTATATAGAGGGATGATCGGTTCTTTCTCGTATCTTCAACAAGTAGACCGATATTCTGCTCAAGTGTATGCTTGTGTGCAAGATTTCAAGCCGATCCTAGAGAGTCTCATCTTATTGCTGGTAAAAAGAATTTTGAGATATCTCGCAGTACTACTGATCTTTGCTTAATGTTTGAGAAAGGTAAAGATTTCAGGTTAATTGGATATTGCGATGCGGACTATGCTGGAGATAGAATTGAAAGGAAGAGCACAAGTGGAGGATGTCACTTTCTTGGAGGAAATCTTGTCTCCTGGTCAAGCAAGAGACAAAGCTCAATTGCCTTATCAACCGTGAAGGTAATATATATGCATCGTAAGTCACGCTCACGAGACGTTGGATCAAATACCAACCAAGACTATTCACCAAAGAGGAGGAGATTCCAATTTATTGCGACAACACCAAAGTCGATAAATCTATCAAAGAATCCAATTCAAATTCCAGAGTGAAGCATATAGAAGTCGACATCATTTCACGAGAGATTATGTTCAGAGGAAAGTGGTGATTCTACGCTTGTTGAAACAGTAACTTCATGGGCGATATCTTCACTAAACCACTAAGTGAAGAAGGTTTTCGAAGATAAGACTTAATCTTAACGTGGTGATGCTAAATGAGCAACGAGGCTAAAATAACGTGAGAAACTAACGGCGTTATATACAGAGAGTTACAGCTGGTAACTTTTCTCACAAGGAAGATTTTTGGAGGGAAAAATCTGATAAACTCGAGGTTCTTAATGATTTGAGAACCCATCAATATATAACCCTATAAGTAGACTGAAGATGAGATTATAACAGTCTTTTCATCATCTCCTGACGGTTCATTTCTACTTTACCAATTCTCTCAAAATCTTCTCACTCAAAAAGTTCTCCAGAAGATAATTTTTCGCTCTATACAATGGAAGTAGCCATGGTTTATGGAAGACTTGTGGACTTTGAGTCACTAAGGAGTGACGGCATGGATGTAGAACAAGAGATCACAAGAGCTGGTTGGAAGAACTTCTTTCAGATACGAGAACTTGTCTATACGGATGAGGTATATGAGTTATGGAAGAACGCTCGTCTGGTAGAAGACACTATTGTATCCTCTGTGGAAAGAATATCTGTTCTTATCACAAAGGATTTAATAAGGAAGGTGACTGATTGCCCATCGGTTGGTGAGAAACTGTCTACCAAGGCTGGATGGATGTCCTCAGTTGGAATGAAAGAAGAAGATGTCAAGAGACAGCTCTATGGCACAAATGATTCCAGGGAGAGGAAGACATCAAATCTGATTCCAAAGGCTCGGGTTCTTCATGCAATCCTGTTTAATTGCATTCTTCCCAGAGTTGGTTCAAGGCATTTGGTGACTACTCTAGATGAACAATGCCTATTCTTTCTTCTGAATAGAAATCCCATAGATCTACCATTCTTAATCTTTCACTATATGGTTAAGGGATTAAAGGAAACTACAAGTTATCCTTATGGTATGATTTTGATGAGGATCTTTATGGAATCCAAAGATTCGCTCCGCACCACGATATCGCATTTAACTGCTCTGTGAAGAGCAAAATCGATGCACATACGATTCGGCGAATGGGTCTGAACATAGTAGAAAGAAACCAAGCTGACTCTTCAAGGAAGCCAAGAACTGAGGGGGAGCGTGTATTAAAGAAGACTCCTGTCTCAAGTTCTCAATCGCCAGTAAGTATCAAATCGCCTACTGCCGAACTAAGGAGAGTGCTAGGGAGACCTCTCATGAAAATGGCGAGTCCTCTTTTCGGAGAAAGCTAATCTCAGAGGGCAAAGCAAAGTGCGCCAAAGAGACAAGGAGAAAGTCTCTTGAGCGAGGTTGTGAAGAAAGCTAAGAGATCTCCAAGAATTAGGACTCTGAGGCAACAGGAAGAGAAGATTGCCAGAGAACAAAGGCGAGAAGAAACTTCTAAATCTTGTGCACCCAAAGCCACAAGATCCTTAGTCTCTATTCTGGAAGAGGATACGGCCATAAAATCCAAAGAGACTGAGAGGAAGAGAAAAGCAACATCTGATAAAAAAAATCTCTTGCAAAGAAATCAGTGAAACTAACTGAAGCAGAGAAAAAGAATAAGAAGGTTAGTCGAAAGAAGAACATCTCAACTGCTGAGGACGTTAGTCAATAGAAAGACATCACTGATGCTGTTCAAGTAGAAATGTGGTCGAGCAAAGATACGCTCAGAAACCCCTGTGGTTCAACAAGAAGAACCAGTTGAAGAAAAGGAGCTAATAGAGGAACGAACACTAGAAACACCTTCAGGTGACGTCTACTGCAGCACATCAAGGAGCAACAGCAGTTTCAGACTCGGATGTTGGACCAGGTCTGAAGGTACACAACTACCATAGATTTATGAGGAAACAGGTCGAAAATCAAAATGGTGGAAGTTGTTACAGCATAAAGGACTGCTATTGCAATTGGTGTTCAACCAAAGAAGAAAATATCGCTATAGTGAAACCTATGGTGATTAATCACAACATATGGCGCTTACTCAAAGAAGACGAAAGGATCTTCTATGACTCCTTGGGATTTGCTTGCTATAATGCCATATCCTACAAATCGTCCCTCGCCATCCATGTACCATTTTCCCATCGCAAAGAACACAGAAATCATGGTTGCACCGCATATACAACCAAGATTTCCAAAGATTTCACAAGGGAAAAGCAAAGTTGTATCCTCAAGATGATGCTAGTGATGATCCGTCCGCAGATCAAATTGCGTAAGAAGCGAAAATTGATGAAGCATGCACTCGCACGTAATCCAGATCAAGCGAGCTGCAGCTACACTAATCGAGGGAACACCGTCCGTTGGGGAAATATAAGAACAGAACATTTACAGAGTTCCTCGTCGCATAGCTTCTTCGATTAGGCCTCGACTAGTACACTGCCTATAGAAGCACAAGCCTTACCCTGCGCATGGAAGACGGCTTGCTAATGCTACCAGCCTGCTTGATTTAGATCTTCCCGGTCAAACGCTTATTCGCCCACCGACTTTTGAGATCAATGAAGACTACACTCCATCCTCTCGATGCCTACACTACTTCAATTCCTTTCGCCCTCCATCGCCAGAAACAGATCAAGCCTCTTCGCCGCTTGATCCACCAGATGAAGTCGAGAGATTACGTGGTGAACTCAATGACATGAAGGAGACGGTGAATGATCTAAGAAAGATGATAGCGAATCGCCGAAGTGCCGTAATCGTTAAATCATTTTGATTATAACAAATAGGGGAGAGCAGGAAAAGAAGATAATCAATGAAGAGGAGAGGATGTTCAGATGAAGAAGGTGTGGCCACAATGACAGAAGAAAGGAAGAAGATAAGTTTTTTTTAATTTTGCAACATTTGTAAATTTTTGTTTTGTTTTGTTTTCTTGTATGTAATTTGTTATATTCAAAAAGGGGGAGATTGTTAAGTCAGAATGACTTTACATAAAAATGATTTTGATGTATAACAAAGAGAGATCATATACAAGATAAACAAAATGTATACGCATTTAACTCGAACAGACGTACGCATTTAAGTCCGAGATGATGAAGTTGCAAGAAAACAATGTAAATGCATTTAATTCATGTATGGAGAAGACATAGAAGAAGTTTATAAAAGTCAAACATAGACGAAGTTGAAAAAGTCAGACGCAGACACAGACACAAAAGCAGACGCAGACGCAGACGCAAAAGCAAAGCAGACGTAGACGCAGACGCAAAAGCAAAGCAGACGCAGAAAAGAAACAGACGCAAGAGTCAGTTCGAGTTAGTTACAGAACTCAACTGATTAACCGTCTTTTTTTAAGATTAAAGATTCAAGATTCAAGAATCAAAGAAGCAGTTGGAGACGAAGGCTATAAATACAAGTCGAAGTCGAAAACTGAAGAGCTGGATGATGTTAGAAAAATTACACAAAGTGAAAAAGCGATCAAGTGCGAATTAGCTGAGCGCTATCTTACTGTAACAAAGTGTTCAAATATTTTTCTTAGAAGAAAAGTTGTACAGATAGCCTGCAGAGGCTAAGTGTGAAAGAATACTGGTTGTAGAGACCTGAAGAGGTTCGTGAAAGAATACTGTAACGCTTGAAGAGATAGTGAAATCTCAGAAGAAACTCTGAGGACTGGACGTAACCCACGGTTTGGGGTGAACCAGGATAAATCCGCGTGTCTACTACTCTTACTCTTTATCCTTATCTTGCCTCAAAGTTGATCATTACTTACTATTCATATACTTAGCATTGAAAAGTTTGATCAATCAGATTAATAAAGATTCGTAGAAAGAATTTTATTTCTAACAAGTAATTCGAAAAGATATTAAAAAGGGAATACAAAATTCAACCCCCCCTTCTCGTGCATTCTACTGTATTTCTAAGTGTTGTATTAACGTGTGATTCACTTCATCTAGGTCATCCTAAAAGCCCCAGCTGACCGACCTGTGAGCCATGACTTCTCTTGCCAACACGATCTACACAGCAGGAAAAGTCCTTCTGGAGTTAGGAGTCTACTCTCGGTCCTAAAAAATAGGTTGCAATTTTGGGTGAGTTTACGAACTCAGTGAGGTAACCATCATCGATGGTTCACTCAATTCATGCAACACTCAAGCATAACACAGTTATTTCATAAAATCACATTCAGAAGTACCACATGATTGTTAGCACGTAAATATAAGGCATTTTGCTTTTCACTCAATCAAAGAGATTAAATCAAATGTATATGAAATGCGTATGTGACACTTTTCTAATTTATTACGGTGTTATGACCGAGCGTCTAAACTGTCCCAATATGGGCGTATTAATCGTTGAGCCAGAGGCTTTGAATCACTGTGGACTCGAGGCCCAAATACATTGAGCTTTTAGCTCTCGGTGGCTGCTCCGGTCACAACTGTCATTATCTGATCATGCATTCATACATGGAATGCACATGTCACAATGAAGCAGTATATGTGTCACCATCAACACTTATGTCACAAATTATCACATCTCAAGCAAGTAGTTCACAATACACATACAAGTAGCACTTCTATGTCATAACTCCCCAATACATTGAACCTTCTGTCTAGAATCCACAATCATAAACACAATTCACTAACCCACTATTATTCGCCATAATTTTCTAAGCAAATAATAATTGAGAGAATCGTCTAGGTCACTCACCAATAGCTTCCGAGCTAATGCCTAGAAATCTCGGCAATGTCTGTAGGTTGACGTTCCAAAAGCACCTCTATAATAGTCAAAATTTACAAACGTTACCAAATGTACAATCAAAAATATTTAAAAATGCACATGTAGTAATTAAAATGTGTACAATGCATGTTTGTGACATTCCCAGTATTATTCCATAAATATTTATCAAAAAAAATTTCTCTAAAAATTAGAAGTCCAAAGATACTAAAATCGTTCAATTCGGACCTCTATAGGTCCAATTATTGACAAAACATGGACGAAAAAAAAAATTACTCGGTCCCCTCACTTTGATCGAAACAATCCATGTCAATTTCAACTCTAAAAATTCACAATTTCACATAAAAATGAAATTAAAGGACTCACGAATCCGATGCCTCGAGAATTAGGTCAATCAGAGGTCGGATGAAAAAGTTATATACAAAAGAATTGGAGAGGGTTTGGGTTGGGCCAGATTGGGTCGGCCACGTCGGACGGGGTCGACCCGCACGGCGGGTAGCGCGGCTCGCCCTCGCGAGGGCGAGTTTGACACTCGCCATTTCGAGGGTCAGTGCCTCGCTTGCCAAATTCCAAATTCTTTTTTTTTTAACACTCAAAACCTTCTCTCCTTTCCCAAACCCTATATTTTCACACAAGTAACCAAAAATCTCAAATGAGGTCTCATTGGAAAGATCACAGAAAACCCTAAAGGTTTTATGAAGGGCTTGAAAACAAATTTTACCTCTAAGGGTATCAAAAATGCAATCAAAGTTACTGCCTAATCATTATCATCCAAAACAGTGCAACATTTTTCCAAAAATCATATCTTCCCATTCCCTTTGCCAAAAATTTCTCTTTATATCAAAAGAAAGATCAAAACATATTCTACAACTTTCATGAATAAATACAAAGCAAATTCAAACTCTAAACAAATCAATTTCTCAACCAAACTTCTGCCCATATAAGTGTCATCTTCAACAGTAACACAATCTTCCAAAAATCATAACTTCCTATCCCATTGTCCAAAAATTCCATACTTTATCTCACTTAAAAGATCAGAAAACATGCTACAATTCTTATGAAGGACTTACAAGCAAATTTCACTTCTAAATAAATCAACTTCACACTTTCTTTAATAAACACTCATCTAATATCATCAAACTTAATCTTAAACACTTAATTCAGATACTACACATTCTATAACATTCATCTTCAATCACTCGTAAATCAACCAAGAAAATAACCTACCCATTTACACCAAACACAAGTACATGCAATTAAAATACAAGACATCACAATAAATACATCTAACTACAAATTTAAGAACATAAAACATAAATCTTACCTAACAAGCTTCAAAACTTCAACTCTCCAAACTTTTCCCCAATTCTCTACCTTCCACTCACACCCACGTCAATCATCAACTCTCAAGGCCTAGGTTAGGATTTCTTGGTGAACAAAATAATAGAAGGCAAGTAAGATATAAGAGCTTTTGTGTGCGTATAACAAGTAGAAGAAACTATCGAAGAAGAAGGAGGAGAAGTTAGCTACGAAGGATGGAGAATCTTCAATTTAAAACACCAAATACCTTATGAAAAGGAGAGTGTCGTGGATGCCTAACTAAAAAGGGGAAGAGTTTGAATTAAATAAAGCTAGTGGAGATAAGGCCATGTTTGGCTCCACAAATTCAATTTTTAAACCCTAAGTCCAATTTCTACACCAATCATCTCCAAATTTTCAATGGCTGAATTTAATAAATCCTAAAATCATGTATCTAATTTTCCAGTGTCATTGGACAGTCATTTCCAGTACTGAAAATCTAATCAGTCCGTCACTTTGTAATTTTTTTGGTACGGAAATTTTTCTCGAAATTTTTCAGAAAATTTTTTAAAATTTCCCAAAAATGAAAAACACACAAAAATCCACTCCAATTCAAATTGCAAGCATAAAATCATATTTTTCACTATAAACACATATGCCGAGAAATGTCATCAATGCATGTACAATCATGTGCATATGTAAAAATTTCTATTCATGTATATATGGAGGCCATATTATGCATGATCATGCCAAGATAAGTTTACATGCTCATAACCCATTCGAAATTACTATTTTACCCTTCCCATCGGTGATGGGATGTTACAATTCTCCCCTTCTAATAAAAATTTCGTCCTCAAAATTCTTACCAGCTTGGTCGAACAGGTGAGGATATTGTCTCCTCATATGCTCCTCTGTCTCCCAAGTTGCTTCATCAGTTGAGTGGTTTCTCCATAGGACTTTCACCAATTTCCTCGACTGCTTAACCCGTAATCCCACAATCTTGACCTGCTCCTCAACATAACTCAAATTGCTAGCCACATCAATCTTCTGAGCCGGTATCACATGTATCGAATCTGATCGGTATCGTCAGAGCATACTCACATGAAAGACATCATATAGCTGAGACATCTCACTCGATAAAGCCAGCTTATAGGCCAAAGGACATATCCTCTCAATGATCTCATAAAGACCAATGTACCTAGGGCTTAACTTGCCCTTTTTACTAAATCTCAGCACACCTCTCCATAGTGACAGACGTAGGAAATCCTTGCCTCCTACTCTATATTCCATCTCCCTCCGATGTTGATCCACATAACTTTTCTATCTATCTTGAGCCGCTTTAATTCAGCTCCGGATCAACTTTGCCTTTTCCACTGTATCTTGAATCAATTCTGGGCCCTCCACCATTCTCACACCCTCTTGGTGAACAAAAGAATAGAAGGCAAGTAAGATATAAGAGCTTTTGTGTGGGTATAACAAGTAGAAGAAACTATCGAAGAAGAAGGAGGAGAAGAGAGCTACGAAGGATGGAGAATCTTCAATTTAAAACACCAAATACCTTATGAAAAGGAGAGTGTCATGGATGCCTAACTAAAAAGGGGAAGAGTTTGAATTAAATAAAGCTAGTGGAGATAAGGCCATGTTTGGCTCCACAAATTCAAAATTTAAACCCTAAGTCCAATTTCTACACCAATCCTCTCCAAATTTTCAATGGCTCAATTTAATAAATCCTAAAATTATGTATCTAACTTTCCAGTGCTATTGGACAGTCATTTTCAGTATCGGAAAACCAATCAGTCCGCCATTTTGCAATTTTTCCGGTCCGAAAATTTTTCCGAAATTTTCTAGAAAAATTTCTAAAATTTCCAAAAAATGTAAAACACACAAAAATCCACTCCAATTCAAATTGCAAGCACAAAATCATATTTTTTCACTATAAACACATTTATAAATACATATGCCGGAAAATGTCATGAATGCATGTACAATCATGTGCATATGCAAAAATTTCTATTCATGTATATATAGAGGCCATATTATGCATGATCATGCCGAGATAAGTTTACACGCCCATAACTCATTCCAAATTACTATTTTACCCTTCCTATCGGTGATGGGATGTTAGAAAAAGAGTCGTTCACTTTTTTATTTTGATTGAGGATGTTACTGATAAGTGAAATTGATCTTTATTAGGAACTAAGTGATGCAAGAAAAAAATGAATGAAATTGGTGAATCAACACCAAATACAGTGAGATAGACATAAGAGTTAACTGTACTGACACTATAGAGATGTGAACTATGAAAAGAACGATAAATTGTATCTAAGAGTATCACATTCCCAAAATGTGCTTAGATTGAGTGCAAGATGTGCTCAGATTAGGGAAAGAAGCAACTAAGCTTGGATTGTATTGTACTATATAAAGTTATTAAAAACCGGATCATTGACTTGTGAGTTAGTATTACTAACAAAGGTGCCTCATGTTCATAATGTGTTATATGCAAATATGCTAAAAAATATCGATATGGTATGATATTGGTGTTAGTGTCGGAGAAAATGGAAAAAATGTGAGTAATCTGAAATATATTGAGGAAATAGTTAAGATGGTGTGATATCTGAATAGCTCATGGAAGGATTGATTGAATTTGTTAACCAGAGCCATTTGAAAAAAAATTATTCGAGTGAAGCAATCACATGGAAGACTGAGGAAAACATAAGACATTTCGAGGATGAAATTCTTTTAAGAGGGGGAGAAATGTTGGCGCCCATATTTTTTTTTCTCTAGTTAAGCATGATTTAAATGAATTTTGAGGTTATGATGGATTTAATTTTTGGGAGTTATTATTATGTCAATGTTAGTAAGATTATGTGACATTAGTAAATTGAATTAAAGTACTAAGATAATAAGGATGTTCAAGGGCATTTTTGGAAGACTACTTAAGGATAAAAGATACAAGGCATATCAGGAAGGGCAAAATGGACAATTTAGAATCATTAATAGAAAAATTGAAATAAGAAGTGTTGGCTTGCTTTGAAGGAAGAAGCAAAAACTTGATAAGTGAGAGAGAAGAAGAAAATAACGAAAAGAAGAAAGAGAGAAGTGAGAGTTTCGGTGGTTTGAAAAAAAAGGCAGAGAAAACCAAGTTAGGGTTAATCTTTTCTTTGCTTTTAAGAAAGATTTTGAAGTTGTTCAAGAAGAGAAAACGTAGAGGAAGAGAAGAGCTTTCATTCAAGTCAATAAACTCTTCATTTGGTGAAGAATCAAGGTAAGGGCATTTTTGATTTGTTGGATTTTTAGAAGGATTCTAGTTCAAAGAGCTTAGGAAATGCTTGGGTTTAAGCATTCTGGGGTCAATTTCATGTTTAGGTTTTTATGAGATTTTCAATTGAAATGCCTATTGATATGGGAATTTTGTCTTTGATAAAGGAAATCAAAGGAGGCAAGAGGAGCAAGAGTAGAGGCATTTTTGAGCAAAGTTTCAAGCAATGAAATCAAAGTAGGTACATGTTTATAATATAGTAAATAAGCTAATAAATGTTTTCTTTGAATCAAGGAAATTTAATGTTTTTAAATTGCATCATAAATGTTGCATTTGGTGATTTTTGAATGAATTGAGAATTTGCTATGTGTTTGATATGTGAATTAGGTTGATGATTTGTGAAAAGACTTTCAAAATGATTCTTTTAAAAGATAATGTTTATGAAATCATATTTTCTGAAATAGTTTTCGAAAGATCTCATGTTCATGAAAAATAAGTTTTCAAGAATGTGCGATTTGGGCAAATGATTTCCCATTCATGAATTACATGTTACGTGGGTTTGGTGTAATCCATTCAAAAATGTCACGTGCACGTTGACCAAGTTAAAGGCTTCTCCCGCCTACCCGGTAGTGGCATAGAACTCCTTCATGGACTCCCTCAAGTTTACGCCTACGCAAAACCACTATGTGGGATTGCGATAGCGCCTTAAGTTTATGACTACACAAGACTATTATGTGAAAATGTGTAGTTCATCATCTTTATGGATTTATTCAAACCATTTTGAAGTGCTTATGTGCTTATGTGATGTTGACAAGTTTCATGCATTCATGATTTAAAAATTGTGAATTTCGGTTATGAAATTGAGAATGATACTTTGATGAATTTAATAAGAACTTTGTATTGGCAAATGAACATTTCAAAGGTTTTGTTTATTTTTCTGTTATAAACTGTTACCCACGAGCTTTAAGCTCACCCCTTTTCATTCCCATCTCCAGGTGATGAGAAAGAGATCGGGTGAAAGAGAGTCAAGGCATTCGTTCAATTATACATGTTTTATAATTTAAGTTAGATTGATGTAAAAGCAAGACTTCAGACACATGTCGAGAATTATGGGGTTTTGTATCTTTTGTATTTCGAAATTTTGATATGGTTGATGTAATTTGGTTTAGAATGCCATTAACAGGTTTTTTGGAAACCTTCGAATTGAATTCATTAACGAATTGAATTCAATTACGTTAATGAAGTTAGGATTAAATTCAATTTACACTGTTTAGAACAAATCCAATAATATTATAATTGAATTCAATTACACTGTTTGGAATAAATCCAATAAGATTAGAATTGAATTCAATTATTTCATATGACACATTTACCATGACTAAAAAATAATATTATCCAAAATAAAAGACGCTTTTAGATAGATTATAATTATTCAATCCTATCACAATCTGCTTCCTTTTAATAACAACAACAATAATAATAAGAATAATAATAATAATAATAATAACCTATATATAATTTCAAAATAATAATAATAAAATTATAATTATGTAAAAAAAACTAAAAAATGAAATCACTCGCGAGGGCGAGGGGCTTTTTGGTCAAGCTCGCAATTGGCCAGCCTCACAAGCCCTCGCCCTCGTGAGCCATTTCTTTTTTAAATTATTATTTTTTGACATAATATAATTTTATTATTATTATTTTGAAATTATATATGGGTTATTATTATTATTAATATTATTAATATTATACATTGGTCATTATTATTATTATTATTATTATCCTTTGGTATGATAATAATAATATAAACTTTTATATAAACTTAAAAATAAATTATTTTAATTAACTAAATTTATTTTAATCTCTTATATAATATTTATTAATAAATTATTAATAAAATAAAATAAAACATTTTAAAAATTAACATTTTATCTAAAACTTAATATTTATTTAAATTATTTTTAATTATTAAATCAAATATAAATTGATGAGTATATATTAAGAAGATAAGTAGTAATAATATATTATGGGTTGGTTGTTGTTGTGAGTGTAGTAAAGATGCAGTTGTTGTGAGTGTAGTAAAGACCCGAATGTTGCGGTCGTGCATGTGCACGATCCTGACTTCCATATTGTTCAAGGAAGGCTATTTTCTAAACATACTTTGATCTTTTTGTTATAACTTCTTCTTTAGACCTCCAAATGACCTGATTTTTTAAGCATTGGATTCATAACACATTCCTACATCTCTTCATAAAAATTTATAGTTTTTAATGTTGATTTGAAAAAGATTTATCGAATCAAAGTAAGGGTATCAATTGGAAGAGCATGAATTGGATATTTTTATTGAACATTGATGATATCTTGATCTGTAGAACTCCAAAATGAGATGATTCTTGTTTGTAAATAAACTAAAGACATATAGCTACAAATACTCTGAAGAAATTGAAATTTAATTCAGACTCTAAGACTCTCAATTTCTAGATAGAAGTTAAGTATAGTGTACAGTTTTAGTTTAATAATAGTCCAAAAATGTGTGGGCTATAACTTTTAGATTTTTTCACCAAATTGAATGATTTTGGTGTCATTAGAAACTTAAGACAATGGGAAACCAATGTTCTAGATAAGCCAAATTGAAATTCCGATTTGAGGTTTCCTAAAATCTGTTTGGAAATAAGAGAAATGAGTTCCTTTTTGACAATTGACTGGTGTGGGCATGCCACCTATATGGGATTATGGTTAATGAGGGTTCATTGAAACAATCCTACAAGGTAATACACGCACTCAACCCTTATGCTTCTCAAAGCAAGAGTTGAGTTCTGAAAACGGGGCCCAACAGTCATGATGAATTGGTACAAGTAGCAAAGAGGTTATTTATGAATTTTCATATTTAACTTATGATAAACAAGAAAACTAAATTGAATAGTTGTAACTATCTTGATTATTTAATTTAGGTTTAGTTTTTCATAGAGCTTATTACTATTATTTACTTGATATGGAATGCTATCACACCCAGTTAATAGATGATAAGTTTTGGTTTTGATGCTAGGTTTGAACCAATTAATTTAGAAAATTTTGAGACTTATTATGGCTATCCTAATATGTTTCAAACTAATTGTTTAAATCATGAAAATATTCTTTTTGAACTAGTGATCAATGTTATAATTAGATGAGATCTTTCTCTTGAATTAGAGTTTGGTAATCTTGACTTTCTCATATTTAAATTTAGTTGATTTAATTTTTATATTAATTTTAGTTAATCAATTATTTAATAAAAAACTCCCATTTAATTTTATTGCTTAAAATTAAGAAACTAGGGTTCATCAGAATACTTCTCATCAGTAGAGTATACACCGGGACGCCCGTAGGTCGTACCGATGCATAACCTACGATGAGGGTGCACTACGATTCGATCATTTCTATAAACCTCATGGCATCAATATAATAAAGCAGTAATATAGAATTCACTAAATTTTTAAAACCCAACAGCACTTCTCATTTCATCTCTTAAAAACCATAAGTACATCATCAGTCATATATATACAGCTATACAAGCCCAAAAGAACTAACACAACTCCTAGATAAATCATCCACAAAATATCCCAAAAGATCCCCAGCTGACCGACCTGTGGGCCATGCGCCTCTCGCGCAAGACTCACACAAAGCAGAAAAGTCCCACCGCTCAGAGCTAGGAGTCAAACTATCGCTGTCCTGAAAAATAAATGCAATGTTGGGTGAGTTTGCGAACTCACCGAGAAACCATCATCGATGGTCCACCCAACTCATGCATAGGCAAACAATTCACACTATAACATATATTATCACAATCAAGAATCACATGCATTCAATTTCACATTTATAAGGCGATACGCCTTTCATACAATTCACATTTAAACATTCATATTTATGCAATGTACATGTGACTCTTTCATTTTCTTTCGTTTTTGTGACCGTGCGCCTGAGCTCATATACGTTGAGCCATTGGCTCTGAAAACATTGGGCTCAGAAGCCCTAATACGTTGAGCATAAAGCTTTGAAAATTGTTGGGCACGAAGCCTTGTGCGTTGAGCTTAAAGCTCTGAATACGGTGGCTGCACCGGTCATAACTGCCTTTTTATCTGATCATACTTCTATGCATGTATGCACATATCCAATTTACAATACATGCATCATTATAGAACTTCATATGTCTAAATCTCACCATTGGAAACCAATTATGAACAATTTACACACAATTATCACTTCTATAGTACAGTCCAAATATTTCGGACACCTGTGGTCCGAAATCAATCTAAACAAACACATAGAATCCATCCTTAACTCCACATGGCATAATTGCATACAATATAACACATATAGGTTGAGAAACCAACTAGGTTACTCACCTCAGAACTTCCGAGCTACTGCCGGGAAGTCTCACCTACGTCGGACAATCGGTGATCCACTGGCACCTCTATCACAATCAAAACATAACTAACATTACTAATTGTAGCAATTTCAATGCTCAATGATGCATATGAATCGAATAATGTACGTACTATACATGTTATGACATTCCCGACACTAATCCGAATTTCCCGATCTCAAGTTCTAAATCCCGAATTCATAATCTCCAAATTGAAATCAATCCATATTCAGTTGAATCATCAAATTCCTAAATCCCAAATTCAAAAACTTCAAAATGTAATTTTCTGAAAATGGCCTTCCTCGCTGCGGCGCCTGCTCCCTCGCCGCGGCGAGCTCCTATCTCTTCGCCTTCGCCGCGGTGTCCGCACGCCTCTCCGCGGCGAACCAAACGTCCTTCGTCGTGGCGTACGCACAGCGTACGTCGCGACATGCGTCTCTCCAGCTCGCCAGAAGGCGCTTCCGCGCTTGTCATCGCGGCGTCTGAGTCTGTCTTGGTCGCCATGGCGTGTTCTTCGATTGGCACAAAGCGTAATCGCAGACACGCCCAGAAAACTCAGAAATTTCCAGATTTTTCAATTCCAATTCATTTCTTTCCATTCTAATCACTCCAAAACAACTTCCTATCCTTAACACAACTCATTCCTAAGCTTAGATCCACTAAATAACCATTATTCAACAATTACCCAAAATCAAAATCACCAAATTTCCTCCTAACCCTATCTTCCGAAACTTCTAAATTTTCAAACCATTATACCTTAATTCAATGCTCAAATCTAACTCAAATCTAACTATTTAAAACATAAATAAGTAGGAACTTACTTGATTGAAGTCTTAAACCTTCCAAATCACCAAGAGAATCCAAGTCTCAAGCCAAATCAACACCCACGGCACCCACGACAACACCAAAATCCAAACCCATCTCTAACCTTTACAACACCAAACTCAAGGATAGATTTAAGGATGGAAGGGGAAGTCAAGAATAAGAAGGAAATTCAAGAAACAATAAGGGAAGAAATCACGATGGAGGAAGGAGGAAACTTCAAGTTTTTCTTTCACAGGAAACAAGCATCGTGATTGTCAAATTCAAAGAAGGAAGTTTATAAAGTAAAGAGACTTAAGGCTTGTTTGGCAAATTCATTTGCCACAAGTCCAATCTGAACAACCTCGAGTTAGTTTCTAATTCTAATTTCTCCCAAATTCCAATAGCTAGGAATAAAAATTCCTAAGATCATAACTCCAATTATTTCATACAAATTTCCATTTAATCACGGAACCGGAACTCGATTAATCAGTCAATAGTCAATTTTTCAGTCTGGACCTAATACTCCGAAAATTCCAGAAAAATTCCTATAAATCCACAAAAATAGAAAACTCATAATCGTATACTCCAATTTCATAATTCAATTTCCTAACTTTCATTTCTAACTCAAATTCAATTTTTGAACTTAATTTGACCTAATTATCACACTTGCCCTAATCATCTCCAAATCCAAGTTATCCAAATCAAACCGGAAATATGTCATACATGTATGTACGTACGAATACCAGTACAATCATTGCCAATTATACATAATGCAATAATGCATGCACATGCCAAATACGTATGAAATGAACTGTACCCATCCCATCGATGACGGGATGTTACAAGTTCTCTAGAGATTCGACTTGATTTTTAAGTTTTCATAGGGGTAGGAATTGTGTACTGAATTCAAGGAGAAAACTGCCCTAATCTAGGTAGAACTAGACAAAGTTGTCTACTGTAAAGTTGTAGCTTATCCTCTTAACTTGCCAACGCTATAAAGTACGTAAAATTTGGATATCAGAGTTGAGAGATATGAGTATTATAAGTGATGATGTTGCATAGGAGGTATGTACATGATAGCTATAGTGACTGATGAGAGTTTGTGTATGTGATGAGTCATTTGTGTTGAGTTTTGGGGGTTGATGCACCTAAATTGGTAATTGAATGTTTAAGGAGCGTTATTACATTAGAATAAGTGAATTTGAGAATATTATGAGTGAAAATAATGTTAGAATGGATGTAAGAAGCTTTGGAGAGGCTTTGGAGGGGCTTGGGAACACCCCTTGTCCGTTTAACGAACATTAGGTCCGTTAAACAGACCTTCTCAGGTCTGTGAGGACCCACAGTCTCACCAATATCAGTTTAATGGACATTACCTTCTTGGGTAAAATATGGCTCCCAACCCCGATAATTTCTGTTAAGTGGACATGTATGTCCATTTAACGAACATTCACGGGATAGCTATAGTAAATCGCGGTGACCCTTTTTTAGACAAAATCTCACTTTGAGGTCTTAATGAAAGTTGTAGATTAGGATTTCTTTCAAACCGTCTAAGAATGACTTCAATCCGAGGTTTCTAGAGAAAGTTATGCCAAGTATCCCAAGATAGGTACACCATGATTTAGGATATAAACATGTTTGATTCTTTTGACTATAACTTAACCATCCAGCCTCTAAATGAAGTGATTCTTGAGGTAGTGGTTTCTTAACACATGTTTCTATCTCTCCACAAAAAATGGTAGATTTTAGTTTGATCTTATAAAAATTGACAGAAAGAGTGTGAGGGGTTTGTTGAGAGGGCATGATTGGGGTATGAACATATTTTGGTTTCTTAAGCATAACTCCATCTATAGAACTCCGTTTGAGATGATTCTTGCTTCAAATTAAACTAAAGACTTAGAATTATGATTTTTTTGAAGAAGTCAAATTGTGGTTTTGATGATTGACTGGTGTGGGCGCACTACTCATATGGGATGATGGCTAATGAGAGTTCAAAAAATTGAACACACTCACGTTTTATGACTTCCAGATAGTTAGGCTCCGAAAATGGGGTTCTAAATTACTTTCACTAGCCATCGCTCCAAATTGGCTCTGATATTAGCTATCACAAAGGTCTGCTTTGGACTCAAACTTTTACGACAAGTCGTGCCCACCTTCATACGACAATCCTGCTCAGGTCCACTTAAGTAAGATTCAGCTTACTCATGTGAATATTGTTGAACAATTCCGTTAGCCCTCGAACATCTCACGTGCACACAAGTGTTTAAAATGTTCCTATGACATATAAAATAATACAAGTGTATAATAGAGTAAAGAAAGTAACAAGAGATATATAACCAAAGCTAATCTTTTATTAACCCTCAACAAAATGTTAACAAAAGATACAAGTACCTCCTTCTTGAAGCACTTATAAGGAACTCCCTACTCCACCACAGCTTAGCATCACCCACCATGTACATTGCTGTGATTGACACCTTCTCCGAGTCTGTCACCTTTTTCGTTGCGAAGTACTACTTCGTGTCCTATGAAACATTTTTTGAGCTGCTTAGCACTACACTTGCCATCAAAAACTAGTGTCTTTTGCACCTTCACGATAGTGTTTTCCACTCAGACACTCGTCTCATGCATTTACATCGCACGTTTGAGAACCAACATATCATAACTCATCTCCTTATGAGCTTTCAGGTGTTCCTCGAGCGCCCTCATAATTGCTTGAAGTTCCCTCTCCAAGGTTATAATGTGTTCCAACAAAGGAACTACTCCCTCATCTGTCATGGCCAAAGACTTAAGAATCACCTCTATTCTGGTAACCCTTTCTGTCAGATTACTTCCACTAGCCATCGATCTAGAATGGCTCTGTTATTAGCTGTCACAAAGGTTTGCTTTGGACTCAAAATTTTACCACAAGCCCACCTTTGTATGGCAATCCTACTTAGGTCTGCTTAAGTAAGATTCATCTTGCTTACGTCAATGTCACTGAACAATTCTGTTAGCCCTAGAACACCTCATATAGTGCCCCATTATCACAGAGTATATACTAGAACACCCTGGGGACATTCCAGTACCTAACCCATGATAATGGAACGCTAAAGCATTCACAACATTCACTTAAATATGGCATCATTCTTTATTCTCTTATAAGACACCATCAAGAAAGACACAATATTTAAAAGCCAAATTCCTCATTTCATTACTTAAACCATATGCACATTGTAGCTTTATAGTATCATCTGAATATGTACAATGATAAAACTAAATATAAAATATACTAAATATGAGGAATTATACAAAAATTCTATCTAATCCACCAATCTCAGTTGACCGACTTTTAAGTTGCTTCTTCTTTCCAAAAATACAAGAATATTGCTTCTTGTAGAGTCTCTCAGTAGTTAAAGTCCTCTCTTAGTCTTGAAAAATCAACGTTACAATTTTGATGAGTTTTGCAAACTCAATGAGGTAACCATCATCAATGGTTCACTCAATTCATGCAACACATCACACATGTAACATATAATTCACATTTTTTCATTTTTGTGTAAGGCATCACATATCACTTTCAGAACAATCATACAAATAATTTCATTTATACAAAATACACGTATAAATTTTAAAATGCAATGCACATGACTCAATTTTATTTATTACTTTGTTATAACCGAGTGCCTTTTTATTAGCTCATATCCCTTTATGGATACCAAGTTGTATCTAATAATGTCCCATATCCTTTAATGAATATCGGGTACATGCACAATTGAGCCAGAGGATCTTGTCATGTTTTGAGCTTTAAACTCTTTTTACTGGCGACTCTGATCACAACTGCCTTTATCTTTCATGCATTTATAAAATGAAATGCTTCACATTCACACATTCTTAATTAATCATATGATTTCACATTCACATTTAGAACACGTTTATCATCGAAACTTAGTCCGACATTCAACAAAATAGTTTAGTAACATTTATTTCTTCATGTTCACATTTAAGTAGCACTTCAATATCACATTCATGCATCATAAGCCCCATACCTTCATTGTTTGGAATCAACACATTCCAATCACATTCGTAAGATAATTCATGCATAATCTAATATAAACAATTAATTGGGTGAGACCGTCTAGGTTACTCATAGTTTGCTCCAGAAGCTATTGCCTCGAAGTCCTGGTAATGTCTAGATGATGGCACTTTATATATTCCTCTATATCATGCAAAACATACGCATTTATACACATCACAACTTTGTACAATCATAAGTATTCATTGATGCACATTGATGTATATGAAATATGTACGACGCATGTTTAATGATATTCTCAGTTATATATCCTTAATGCATGTCTCATACCAATTAACAAGATATTTAAATCATTCATTAACATATAAAATACTTTCTTTATTTTAATAGCTCAATCCAACTTCAACTAGGCTCATTCATGATCATAATCAAGCCCAAATATCTTTGGGAAAAACATTGATAAGTCAATCATTTTTAAACAAATATATCATGGGACAAAAGACATAACTTTTGATGTAGATGTTAGATTAATGTCATTCTAGGATGTTTTTAAAGAGGAATTTAAGATCTACAACTTTTTGAAGACCTCAAAGAGAGATTTTTCTATTTATAGGGTCAAAATTGCAAATTTTTAAAAGTTTCCTGTGAATGTCTGCTAAGCAAACATACACTCCCCCCCCCCCAAAATGGAAGGTTAGCGGACTTAAAATCCGTTTAACAGACATGGATGAGGGTAGGAGCTTTTCTAGACCTGAGAAGGTTCGTTTAATGGACTTAATGTCTGTTTAATGGACATAGGTGAGACCAAACTCACTCAAGAGCATTCTCAATGGTTTCTACACCTATCCTAACCTCACTTTCACTTCAAAATTTCCCAAATTCACTTCCTCTAATGCAACATTATTTCATAACAATTCAACTACAAATTTTATTTAATTAATCTCTCAAATATCTACTTATTTGATTCTTTACTTACAATTAATTGTCATCATTCATGAATTCCTATTTTTCTTTTCCATAACATATTTCATTCTTAAGCCTTTAACAATTCATATTCAACATTCATCATTTTGAGTTGATACTTCTTCAAGTATAACTTAATTTCAACTCAACATCTTTCATACACAATTTATATTTCATACTTGAATATAAACACTTAAAATAGAACATATTCTAATACTCTCAAAATAGATCTCAAACATATACATTCATCCACCAATTTGTTGTACCCAGTTCTCAACTTCAGACTCTTAAAGACAGAATTAAAATTCAATGTCTTCATTAAAAATGTAGCCTTATGTCTCTAATTTAATCCTAATAAAAATAATCTTATTTAGATAACTATAGAGCAAGTTATGGCTAAGATATAGAAGGTTAATTAGTGTAAATGTTACTGTTAACATTTTACAGCTCTCTTCCAATTTTCTAGATTTTATAACTTCCAACATTTTACATCTAACCCATCTTATCCCTAGATCATCTTTTCTACTTCCTTTCCTCTTCATTGTCAACTCCATTTCAACTCAATATCATTCACAAACCAATTCATGATATATATTTGATCATTAACCAAAACAAAGCATGTACATATACCCATTCATTATCAATTTTTTGCACTCATTCTAACACCATTATGGTGATCATTCTACCTCAAAAACATCTCTATAACAATATATGAATTATTACCCATCATACATATACAAAAGCAAGACATTTACATAAATTTTTCATCACCCACGACACATACATAAACATTGCATAATCAAAGCATCAAATCTTAATTTACTCATTATTCTAGCTTCATTTAACCATACCCATGATATTTAAAGCATAACTTACTTGATTTAGCTTGAAATCTTCAAAAATAACACTTAGCTTTAGTTCCCAAGCATCATACGATTTTCATCTTCAAGGTGGATAGGCTAGGTTTTTCTTGTGGCAAATGGAAGTAGTAATTGATAGATGGAAGCAAGGTGTAACGTTGAAGAAGGTTTGGTGAATCAAAATTTGTGAAGAAGAAGAGAAAGCCACAAAAAAGATGAAGAGAGGAGTAGAAATGAAAGACAAAACAATTAACTTAGGGGCCGTTTAGTTCCACTTTTGTTTTTCTGTTGTTGTTTTTAGTTTTTGTTTCCTGTTTTTGGTTTCTATTTTTTTCCCTAAAAAACGAAAACCTGGTTGGTTGAGATTTGTAATATAAAAACTAAAACCAAAAACCTGTTTAGTTGATATTTTTAATAAAAAACTAAAAACAAAAATATGTTTGATTTTATTATCATGTTTTATTTTTAATATATATCAAATTTAATGTTTAAATTTGCTAATCTTCACATCATTTAATGTAGAAAAACTTTGAAGTCATAGTTTAAGTCGTTCTTATAATTTAAAACTATTACAAAGGCAACAAATCAGATGAAGATTAGGCTTTACCTTTGATAAAAAGCCTCTGAAGAAAAGACTTGGATAAAGTACTACATTAAATATCATTAAATGATGTGAAGATAAAGGTTACCTTATAGTATTAAACTCATTATTATTATTATTATTATTATTATTATTATTATTATTATTATTATTATTATTATCATCATCATCATCATCATCATCATCATCATCATCATTATTATTATTAAGTTATTCTTATTATTATTAATAGTTTTATTACTACTACTACAACTACTACTATTATTAATTTTAATAAGTTATTCTTATTCTTATTATTATTATTGTTGTTGTTGTTGTTGTTATTATTGTTGTTGTTATTGTTGTTAATAATAATATTATTATTATTAATTATTGTTATTATTAATTATTGTTATAAATTTTCTACTTCTTATTTTTAATATTTTTAATATTATTATTTTATTATTAATTTTATTATACCAAATTAATTATCTTATTATTATTATTAATTATTATTATTAATTATTATAATTATTAATATTGTTGTTGTTGTTATTATTATTATTATTATTATTATTAATCGAGACAGAAAATAGAGATATGTTGGTTTTCTGTCGAAGAAAACTTGTTGTCAAAATTTGAAGAAACGATGTTTTTTAGTTTCTGTAAAATTGTTGTGGTTTTTTTATTTTCAGAAACAAAAAATCGCAACAGAATAATCCAAACACGTTTTACTTACCTTTTTTTTTCAAAAACGACAACAAAAAAACGAGAAAAAATAGAAATAAATAGCACCTCTTAGTCTTGCAAGTGAAAGAATCGTGAGACAGAGGAGTGGTGAGTGGTAGTGACACTTGTCACTATTACTTGTCACCTTCTTATGGTCCCATTTGGACCCTTATTAATAATCAGTTTAAAAGTCTTCAATTTTTAATCCAATTGTCTTTCAATTTTTGATGACACTTGTAAATAAATCCCAAAGTCATTTATCAAAATTTCCATTTTCATTAGACAATTAATTCTACTACCATTTATCAATTATCTTGCCACTTGACATTTTTCTTAGTCCAAAAATACCAAAAATTTCAGAAATTTCCTAATTTTCACAAAAATTCTAAATCAATGCATATACTTTCCCAATCAATTTTCAACACATAAAAACCACAATTCTCAATATAAACACATTTGCAACTCAATTATACCCCAAAAATGTCAGTGAATGCATGTACAATTATTTTAATGTGCAACAATTCAATATTCAATTGTATGTGTATGTAATAATATGCGTGAGCATGAAATGCGCTTTTTAATTTCTCAATAACTCTCATATTTGCTATTCTAGCCTTAATATGGGTAACGGGATGTTACACCTCACATGCACACAAATGTTTAAAGTGTTTCTCTCATACATAAAATAATCCAAGTGTATAACAGAATAAAGAAAGCAACAAGAGATATATAGCCGAAGCTTATATTTCGTCATCATCATCATCATCATCATCATCGTCGTCATCATCATAGCCCGAAGTCCCGTAATGAAGCAAGGTCTGGGGGGTTCAGATAGTACACAACCTTACCCCTACATCGTAGAGAGGCTGTTTCCAATAGATCCACAGGCAAATGTGACAAGATAACAGTGATGAAAAAAATAAAATAAAATAAAAATAAAAATAAAAAGTAATAATAATGATAAAAAAATAATAGTAATGATAATAATAGTAGAACTTTTATTAATAAGAAAAAAATATTAAAATAATAATAATAATAAAATACAATAATTAATATAATAATAATAAAAATAAATAAGGACAAACCATACCTTTGTTTTAAGGATGGGGCTTTTGTAATCTTACGCACTTACATGAATGAAGACTAAGCCTAACGAAAATATAACTGTTTAGTTTCCTTTAACAATGACAATCCTGTGATGTTATAACTGCATATTTGATAAAACAATAGAGTTAGTGTGAAGTGATGTGTTATCAAAGAAAGATAAAGAAAGCCCAACAAAGATTGAAAAAAAAAGAATCTTGCACTCAGTTATGTCACGTCTCTATCAGATGATACTCACAACTCCTAAGGTGGCATCTCGAGAAGTTCACACCAAATGCACTTCTCCTAAGCAACAGGAAGCCATTAGAAAACCATGCTGAAACCTGGACAACTAGCCGTCCAACGGAAGAAGAAGAGTAGTAAGAGACATGACATCCCGATGAGTAGTGAGTGTCCTCAATATGGGTCGTTCAAGAGTGTACCATATAACACAAAAGACAAGCCCTTTTATGTAACACCCCACTCCCGCAAGACCCGAACCCGACATCGATGGTGATATCCGAGTCCGTGCCCTGTGAGAGTGGCGTGCTACATCACTCATTCAAAATTCAGTATAATTTTTTTTTTGAAACATACACATACTTTTTATATTATGCGGAAAACAATTTACGTAAATAATTTAATGGCCTCGGGGGCCCTTTTCATAAATACAATTTAATTCATTCTGTTGACTTTACAATATGACCTAATCATTTGTACAAAATTCCAAAAAACACAATTATTCTCAGACACTACTACAGACGCGAACTGATCCCGACCACATCTCTCACTCATCAACAGATGCTATACGCCCGTTGCCTAACGGGGTATTCTTCTGAGTCCTAAAAAATAATTACAAATTTTGGGTGAGTTTTGCGAACTCAGTGAGATAACCATTATCGATGGTTCACTCAATTCATGCAACGCAACAATTCACAAAACATATATTCACATTATTGCAATTTCACTTGAGTATAGACAATTAGATGCATTTCATTCGATTAGACATCCATATCCAATTGAATTCACAAAACACTAAAACATAATATAGTTGTTTCATAATTCACATTCAGAAGTACCACATGATTGGTACCCCAGGAACATAAGGCAGTTAGCCTTTCACTCAATCAAAGAGATTAGAATCAGATATATATGACATGCGCATGTGACACTTTTCCAATTTATTTCGGTATTATGACCGAGCGCCTGAACTGTCCCAATATGGGTGTATTAATCGTTGAGCCTGAGGCTCTGAACTGTCCCATTATGGGCGCATTAATCGTTGAGCCTGATGTTCTGAATCACTGTGGGGCTCGAGGCCCAAATATGAACGTTGACCTAGTAGCTCTCGATGGCTGCTCTAGTCACAACTGTCATTAACTGATCATGCATTCATGCATGGAATGCATATGTCGCAATTGAGCAATATCACATTTCAATCAAACCTAAATTATCGCATTCAAAACAATTAGTTCACAATTATTCACATTAAAGTCACAGTCACAATTTATCACATTGAAAACACGAAGGTTTCACATTCTCAGATAAATAACACTTCTATGTCATAATCTCCCAATACATCGGACACCTTCTGTTTGGAATTTAGGCATAAAAAAACGCACAAGCCTACCATTATTCTCCACAGTGTTATAATTGCAAAATAATAAACAAATAACAATTGAGAAACCATCTAGGTCACTCACCAAATAGCTTCCGAGCTAATGCCAGAAAATCTCGGCAACGTCCGTGGGATGACGTTCCAATTGTGCCTTTATAACATTCAAAATACTCACACATTACCAAATGCACAATCAGAAATATTAAATAATGCACATGTAGCAATTTAGATGTGTACAATGCATGTTCGTGATATTCCTGGCACTATTTCACAATTTTCCATCACAAAAATTTCCTCTAAAATTTAGAAAGCCATAGACATCAAAATCACTCAATTTGGACCTCTATAGGTCCAATTAATAACAAAAGACGGATCAGAAAAATCATCACCCGGTCCTCTCACTTCGCCCTAACCAATCTCCAACAATTTTAGCTCTAAAAATGTCAATTTCATAAATAAATGAAATTAAATATTTCATGAATCCGATGCCTCGAGAATCAGGTCAATCGGATGTCGGACGGAAAAGATATTCCCAAAACACGCTCAGAATAACACACTACATATAACTTCACTCTAGAAATTGAACATCTTAAGGGCTAAATTGAAGTCTAAACTCTTCATAACAGTTTTAGATTTATGTCTCTAGTTTAATTAGAAAAAAGAATCAGATCGATTGGAGCTCTATAGCTCAAGATATCTCCAAATTACTGAAGCATGTGCAGACTTTTCCAACCGGTCTGCTCACTTTAATCCAATCGACCTTTCTCAGTTTGATCTCAAAAATCATAAATTTGGTATGAAAAGATATAGAAATGTCTTAGAAATCCAATGCTTCAAATATCAGGTCGATTGCAGGTCGGATGAAAAAGTTATGGCCAAAAGAAACAAGAGAGGTCGGTCGGTCAAAATCGACCTCGGCTAATCAACAAGCCATGGCACTGCTGCCTGATGGGCGAAGCGGTGAAGGCCGAACTCGCCTTTAGCAGTATCGCAGCAAGCGATCGGACAAGTGGCCGAGCGATCGGCCACACGATCCTGACCTCTTAACCTCTAACCTTCATAGCTTTTGGATCTGAACTCCAAATTTTACAAACTTGGTACCGTTGGAAAGACAAAAGACAGTGCTACCGTTTTTATAAAGGACACAAAGATCATATCGACCTCTAAAGGGGTAAAAAATTCACTCAAAGATGACCGATCGACAAGCTCCTCACAAACAGTACCCAAAACTTGTAAACATCATAACGTTTCATCCCCTTAGCCAAAAATTCCAAATTTTATATCAATCAAAAGAGCAAAACAAATTCTACAGCTTTCATGAACAACTTGGAAGCCAATACCAGCTCTAACCAAATCACATTCTCAAGAAAATCTTCTGCCTACCCAAATTATTCTCAACAATAACCCAAATCTTCCAACATGCATAACTCCACATCCCCTTGGACAAAAATTCCATATTATATAACAATAAAAATCTAAGACAATATACTACAATTCTCAAGAAGGACTTAAAATCAAATTCCATCTCTAACTAGGTCAAATTCTCCCATTAATGTGGTTGTCCTGTTAGGGAGTATTAAAACAACACATGACCTAAACCATGTTCAAACTTTGAAAATGCATAACTTGAAATCCTTATATCCACAATTAACATATTGTACCTCATTAGAAAGCTACAACAATCCTTTACAACTTTCCAGAAGATCACTTGAGCCAATTTCACCCTTAACAGTGCACAATTAGCACCAGAACACAATAAGCACAAAACTTATACACTTAGAGCCATTTGCACACAAAACACATTTTGAGCTAAATTACCACCTGAACATTAACAGGCCATAACTTTCAATCTACACATCGAAAAATATCATACTTAGTGGAGTTAGAAATCTAACAAGCAAATCTTCAACTTTCATGAATACCAATTCCACAAAATTAGTCTACTTTAGCCTAAAAAAATTCCTAAAGTTTCTGGTCTTCAATGTTAGACCCAATATCAGGACACTATTCACACAACACACATAACTCACATTCCTAAGCAAAATTTAAAACCCTTAAGGCCATAATTGGACAAAACTTTCTTCATGTGAAATCTAGGCAAACTCTTTAAGTTTAATTTAAGACAAAGCTCATCTCAATAGGACCATCCTGTCAAAAATTATGAGCAAAAATCTGAAACCTACTCAAAGTAAAATTTTCCAGATTTCATATCAAACTCAACCTCTTTCATTCCAACACCAATCCTACATTAATAAGTTTCCAATTTAATCACTAATTCAGCCACAAAATCGTCAAGACATTTCCTTAAACATAACCCTACATAATTCCAGCACTCATACACAATCATTTCCCATTAATAAGCACTCATCTAACAATAATACAATCCATCCAAACAACTTAATTCATCTAATTTATTAACTTCTAATTCATCATTCACTAATCATCAATCAATCAAGGACTTAACATACCCATATAGTCAAGGCACAACTTCATGCAATTAATGAACAAGATGTCACAATTAATGCATTAACCAACATACAACATAGTACTTACCTAATTAAGCTCCCATTTTCTTCAATTTCTCAACCACAACTACAATTTCTCTTCCTCCCCACACACATGATTATCACCCTCAAAGCTTAAGTTGGTGTTTCTATGTGAACAAGGAGGAGAAAGCAAGTAGCATAGGAGAGGTTTCTTGTGTGGGTGAAGGTGATAGCAATTCCAACTAAAAAGAAGGAGAAAAAATCAATGAGAAAGGAGGAGAAATGGAGAGTTTCGGTCGAAGGCGGAAGAAACAAGGATTTTGTGTCTTAATTGTGGAAGTCTCGAGAATGACTAGAAAAGAAGGGGCTTTTAATTAAAACAAAGCAAGGCATGCTAGGCAAGTGACACATGTCACTTGCCACATGTCAATCCCTCAAATTTTCATTTAATTTCCTTCCAATTTCTAGTCCAGGTTCTCCCAAAATTCCAATGGCTCAAAGTAATAAATCCTAAAATCATGTATCTACATTGCCAGTGCCATTGGGCAGTCATTTTCGGTATGGGAAACCAAATCAGTCTGTCACTTGTTAATTTTTCTGGTCCGAAAATTTCACCCGAAAAATTCCAGAAAAATTCCTAAAATTTTACAAAAATGTATAACGCACAAAAATCCACTCCAATTAAATTTTCAAGCACTAAATCATATATTTTTCACAATAAACACATATGCCGGGAAATGTCATGAATGCATGTACAATCATGTGCGTATACAAAAATTACAGTTTATGCATATATGGAGGCCATATTAGGCATGACCACGTCGAGATACGTTTACACACTCATAACCCATCCCGAATTACCATTTTACCCTTTCCATCGGTGATGGGATGTTACAATTCTCCCTCCTAATAAAAATTTCGTCATCGAAATTTATTTTTGATACTGAATAAGGTAGGGGTACTGTTACCTCCTACACTCAATCGTTTCCTATCAATTCTTTATTTAACTGCCATTCTTCCTCAATTATACCCTTGATGAGTTTCGAAGTACTCCATTCTTTCCTTTCAGTTCCAAAACCACATATTTCAGATGATAACAATACTAATCATAAAATCACTCATAATGCCTTAGTCTCATTTTTTTGCCCTCATTATATAAGGACCACTTGATGTCCCACTTAGCTTTACCTATTTCCTTTGTACCTCATCTAACTACACTTTGGCATAGGTGATACACTCAAGGACAAGACATCTCTCTCTCTCCTTTTTTTTTGATATAGTAAACTAAACCTTTACATCTTTCTTCATATAGTCACAACTTCGATGTAATCCACCAAAATCCATTCATCTATCAAAACCACTTTATTATGATTTTCACTTCATTTCACTCACAATTTCACTCACTAACGATATCCCAAAGTTGTTCTGAATTTTACTCAGGGTGATCGACTCTTTTTGTTGTCTCACCAAGATCATGATGATTTTGCCTTGTAGTCACTTTGCACTATTCATTAATCTTATATGCTGAAGCTTTATGCCTGTCTCCACTAGTCAAGACGATAAGGAAACCAAACATATAATCACTTAGTTCGATATGCTTAGCCGCCAATTGCTTTTTTGAGGTACACTGACTAGGACCTCTCTTTATCAAATAGTACACCTACTTTATCCCATCAATTCTTCTCAAATCCTCAATTTAATCCCCTTTTTACAAATCTGATGTTCCTTTTCCATGATTTCTTAACTCGTGACTATACCCTCTTTCTTACACTAGAATGAGTAACCTAGTATCCACAAATGTGGCACTCTGCTATGAAATGTTCTATTCGATACCTTTGATTGAAACATTAACTTTATTAGGATAGTTTCCCTCAGCACAGTTCTTTCAATCTTTTCCAATTCCAGATCTGTCTAGTCATATGTATCTCTCATATGTTTCTGTCCACATCATAACTCCACGCTTTCAAACCATCTACTATTGCAGGGATTTTTAAGTCATAAATCTCAATTTAGCTCATGCAGCTATATTTATCTCTTGGTAACACAACATCATCGTATACATTACAACCAATTCCCTCTTGACCTCAATTGGGAACCTCTACTGTCTATGTAAAATCTCCAAATCCGAATGGCATACCTAACACTATAATCATTTTGTTTTCATGTATCGCTGATGCGGCTTATATATTTTCCCCTCAAGTATTCCAAATTTTATCTTCATTTGTTAATATAATCATAGTCTCCCCTTTATATCCTTTTGCTTGGATCACATTAACTTTCAATATCATAATCCCATCGGGGTAAGGTTAACTCCAAGAGATATAACCTCAAACTCATTGTTCCTTGAGTAACAAATTTCTCAATGCCATAATATGAGTACATGCTATCCTCAATCATTGAATATTTTTTTTTACGGTTTTCAGCAGTTCTTTCAATTTCCCGATGATTCCACATTGACTTATGGTAATGTCTGTTCCTTGATACGTGTTGCTCCACACATTTCAATCTATCTCTAATCATAACTTCCTGTGTTGGAAACCCCATCATTAAAGATACTTTGTGGTTCCCAAACATATTTCCACAACCTCTGATGTGGACTAAATTTCAACACACAGTAATAAGACTGTCTCCTTGAATTGCTAAAATCCTCTTCCTCTTCTGTACATCAACAAAATAGTTTATACACTCCCAATGGCTTTTTCCATCTCTCATGCTTGATTCTTTGTTATAGATGTAACTCCAATATTCTCATTTTTTTATAAAGAAGAAAACACGTCACAACTTTTCCGAGAGAGTTGTCATTTTATCACAAAATTTCCTTCATTTCATCTATCGGTTCCTTTCTGAAGCAAACCCGATTGGATCAAGCAAGGGGCCTTTAACCTCTATGGAAGACTTGCCAGATTCCATTGTTGGATTAAGAGAAGAGCTTATGATCTCTACTACTGGCCATGGGATCTTTGATTATAAACAAAATTACTAGGCTTTCTTACCCTATCTCAGTGATTGTAGGTACAAATCTCGATATTGTTTATCACTCCTTGTCAATCACCTTTTTCCCATAAGTACTTATTGGTCATTCTTACTGCTTCAAGAAAATCATTTTCAACATTTCATATTATCTTGCAAGATCAATTCGTATCATGACTCCAATGGTCAATACATCCACAAGAATAAAGCTCATTAAGCAGTTTCATTTACACTTACACCCTGACTAATACCGTTCAAAATTCTGACATCTTATTGAAAGATGTCTTTATATCATATAGCCACGTACTCAAATTCGCTACTGCTACTTACATTCCAATTAACTCTAGATGACATTTCTATCATTGTTCCTGTCCATAACTGGAGGTTGCTATTTGATCATAGCAAAAACCTATTTTTGTAGGCCCATATCGTGGCCTGCACTTTTACCTCACATTACCCCACATATTGACAGCGATTCTGTGACAGTTTTCCAGTATTTACCGCTTGTTTTTATACAATATCTTATTCTGAGTGCATTCACTCTACTCCTTTGCTTTTTTTATATATTTTCCATAATTGCATACACACATGCAACCCAAACTCAGGCGCATTTTACGCACTAATAAGGCCATGTTTCTATTATTTCATCGTCCATATGTATATTCTCAATCTATTTCAAATTATAGATGCAGAAGCATTAAGAAGTGTCATCTCAATATCTCAGAGATTTTATTACGTCAAATGATAACTTTTATCCCACTTCAAATCCAAATCTATCCTTTCAAAGTCATAGAAAATTATTTCTTTTGACCGGGCTTGCACACTTTAATCTCAAAACAATATCTTCATTTAAGATACACTATATTCCATAATATACAAATCACCACAACTGTAGTAAAGCTTTATCTACCGAATCGAACCAAGTACTTTTTCTCCTTTCCAATTATCCCCATTTCATCGAACATACAAGTCCAAATCATAATGACCTAGTCATCCTGAGCTTTTGATCTCTCATAGACATATTCACATATTCTTAAGCTAAATCATAACTCCCATTACTTTTAACCAATGTTTTTTTTCATGTCCATATTTGACCTCTCCAGACTATCGCAAGTTTCGTTTTTTGTTCAACTCGATTTATACACTTTAAATCTCATTATTTATTTTGATATCACTTCTTTCTAAATCAGCCCTTGCCAATGTATTCACATACAAATCATATTTGAGGGTTTTTAATCACAGTACAATATGAATGTCATTTTTCATTATTCCTTTCCCATTTCCAGTTGCCCATAAACCTTCATTGGCTTATATTTTGATACATCACCACTTTTCTCAGACTTCATCACTTAACACATGTTCATGCATATGACCCATACCCATACGACTCAGACTAGGGATCAGTTGCTACGGTCTGCTATGACATGACTTTAATGCAGTGACTTTACCCATGTTTCAAAGAATGCCCATAGAAGTTCGTGCTGGGCTCGATACCACCTAAATGTAACACCCCACTCCCGCAAGACCCGAACCCGACATCGATGGTAATATCCGAGTCTGTGCCCTGTAAGGGTGGCGTGCTACATCACTCAGTCAAAATTCAGTATAAATTTTTTTTTGAAACATACACATACTTTTTATATTATGCGGAAAACAATTTACATAAATAATTTAATGGCCTCGGGGGCCCTTTTTATAAATACAATTTAATTCAGTCTGTTGACTTTGCAACATGACCTAATCATTTGTACCTAATCATTTGTACAAAATTCTAAAAAATGCAATTATTCTCAGACACTAATACAGACGCGAACTGATCCCAACCCCATCTCTTACTCATCAACAGATGATATACGCCCGTTGCCTAACGGGATATTCTTCTGAGTCCTGAAAAATAATTGCAAATTTTGGCAGAGTTTTGCAAACTCAGTGAGGTAACCATCATCGATGATTCACTCAATTCATGCAACACAACAATTCACATAACATATATTCACATTGTTGCAATTTCACTTGATTATAGACAATTAGATGCATTTCATTCGATTAGACATCCATATCCAATTGAATTCACAAAACACTAAAACATAATATAGTTGTTTCATAATTCACATTCAGAAGTACCACATGATTAGTACCCCAGGAACATAAGGCAGTTAGCCTTTCACTCAATCAAAGAGATTAGAATCAGATATATATGACATGCGCATGTGACACTTTTCCAATTTATTTCGGTATTATGACCGAGCGCCTGAACTGTCCCAATATGGGCGTATTAATCGTTGAGCCTGAGGCTCTGAACTGTCCCATTATGGGCGCATTAATCATTGAGCCTGAGGCTCTGAATCAATGTGGGGCTCGAGGCCCAAATATGAACGTTGAGCTAGTAGCTCTCGATGGCTGCTCTAGTCACAACTGTCATTAACTGATCATGCATTCATGCATGGAATGCATATGTCGCAATTAAGCAATATCACATTTCATTCAAACCCAAATTATCGCATTCAAAACAATTAGTTCACAATGATTCACATTAAAGTCACAGTCACAATTTATCACATTGAAAACACGAAGGTTTCACATTCTTAGACAAATAACACTTCTATGTCATAATCTCCCAATACATCGGACACCTTCGATCTGGAATTCAGGCATAAACAAACGCACAAGCCCACCATTATTCTCCACAGTGTTATAATTCCAAAATAATAAAGAAATAACAATTGAGAAACCATCTAGGTCACTCACCAAATAGCTTCCGAGCTAATGCCAGGAAATCTCGACAACGTCCGTGGGATGACGTTCCAACTGTGCCTCTATAACATTCAAAATATTCACACATTACCAAATGCACAATCAGAAATATTAAATAATGCACATGTAGCAATTTAGATGTGTGCAATGCATGTTCGTGACATTCCCGACACTATTTCACAATTTCGCATCACAAAAATTTCCTCTAAAATTTAGAAAGCCACAGACATCAAAATCACTCAATTTGGACCTTTATTGGTCCAATTAATAATAAAAGAAGAATAAGAAAAATCATTACCCAGTCCTCTCACTTCGCCCTAACCAATCTCCAACAATTTCAGCTCTAAAAATTCCAATTTCATAAATAAATGAAATTAAATATTTCACGAATCCGATGCCTCGAGAATCAGGTCAATCGGATGTCAGATGGAAAAGATATTCTCTCTAGAAATTGAACATTTTAGGGGCTAAATTGAAGTCTGACCTCTTCATAACATTTGTAGATCTATGTCTCTAGTTTAATTAGAAAAAAGAATCAGATCGATTGGAGCTCGATATCTTAAGATATCTCCAAATTACTGAAGCATATGTAGACTTTTCCAACCGGTCTGCTCACTTTAATCCGATCTACCTTTCTTAGTTTGATCTCAAAAATCATAAATTTTGTATAGAAAGATAGATAAATGTTTTAGAAATCTAACGCTTCGAAAATCAAGTCGATCGGAGGTCGGATGAAAAATTTATGGTTAAAAGAAAGAAGAGAGGTCAGTCGGCCGAAAATCGGCCCTGCGGCCGATCGTCAAGCCCGCGGGCACCAGCTCGCCCGATCCGGCGAGCGGGCACTCGCGAGCGATCGCTCATGAGCTCGCCCGAGCGATCGACCACGCGATCCTGACCTCCTAACTTCTAACTTTCATATCTTTTGGATCTTTACTCCAAATTTTACAAACTTGGTACCGTTAGAAAGATAAAAGACAGATCTACCATTTTCATGAAAGACTCAAAGATCAGATCGATCTATAAAGGGGTCTAAAATTCACTCAAATATGACCGATCAATAAGCCCCTCACAAATAGTACCCAAAACTTGTAAACATCATAACTTTTCATCCCCTTAGCCAAAAATTCCAAATTTTATATCAATCAAAAGATCAAAACAAATGTTACAACTTTCAGGAACAACGTGGAAGCCAATACCAGCTCTAACCAAATCAAATTCTCATGCAAAACTTTTGCCTACCTAAATTATTCTCAACAATAACCCAAATCTTCCAACATGCATAACTCCACATCCCCTTGGCGAAAAATTCCATATTATATAGAACTAAAAAGCTCAGACAATATACTACAATTCTCAAGAAGGACTTAGAGTCAAATTCCATCTTTAACTTGGTCAAATCCTCCCATTAATGTGGCTGTTCTATTAGGGAGTATTAAAACAGCCCATGACCAAAACCATGTTCAAACTTTGAAAATGCATAACTTAAAATCCTTATATCCACAATTAACATATTATACCTCATTAGAAAGCTACAACAATCCTCTACAGCTTTCTAGAAGATTACTTGAGCCAATTTCGCCCTTAACAGTCCACAATTAGCTCCAGAACACAAAAAGCACAAAACCTATACTCTTAGAGCCATTTGCACACAAAACACATTTTGAGCTGAATTACCACCTGAACATTAACAGACCATAACTTTCAATCTACACATCGAAAAATATCATACTTAGTGGAGTTAGAAATCTAACAAGCAAATCTTCAACTTTCATGAATACCAATTCCACAAAATCAGTCTATTTTAGCCTAAAAAAATTCCCAAAGTTTTTGGTCTTCAATGTTAGACCCAATATCAGGACACTATTCACACAACACACATAACTCACATTCCTAAGCAAAATTTAAAACCCTTAAGGCCATAATTGGACAAAACTTTCTTCATGTGAAATCTAGGCAAACTCTTTAAGTTTAATTTAAGACAAAGCTCATCTCAATAGGACCATCCTGTCAAAAATTATGAGCAAAAATCTGAAACCTACTCAAAGTAAAATTTTCCAGATTTCATATCAAACTCAACCTCTTTCATTCCAACACCAATCCTACATCAATAAGTTTCCAATTTAATCACTAATTCAGCCACAAAATCGTCAAGACATTTCCTTAAACATAACCCTACATAATTCCAGCACTCATACACAATCATTTCCCATTAATAAGCACTCATCTAACAATAATACAATCCATCCAAACAACTTAATTCATCTAATTTATTAACTTCTAATTCATCATTCACTAATCATCAATCAATCAAGGACTTAACATACCCATATAGTCAAAGCACAACTTCATGCAATTAATGAACAAGATGTCACAATTAATGCATTAACCAACATACAACATAGTACTTACCTAATTAAGCTCCCATTTTCTTCAATTTCTCAACCACAACTACAATTTCTCTTCCTCCCCACATACACGATTATCACCCTCAAAGCTTAAGTTGGTGTTTCTTTGTGAACAAGGAGGAGAAAGCAAGTAGCATAGGAGAGGTTTCTTGTGTGGGTGAAGGTGATAGCAATTCCAAATAAAAAGAAGGAGAAAAAATCAATGAGAACGGAGGAGAAATGGAGAGTTTCGGTTGAAGGAGGAAGAAATAAGGATTTTGTGTCTTAGTTGTGGAAGTCTCGAGAATGACTAGAAAAGAAGGGGCTTTTAATTAAAACAAAGCAAGGCATGCTAGGCAAGTGACACATGTCACTTGCCACATGTCAATCCCTCAAATTTTCATTTAATTTCCTTCCAATTTCTAGTCCATGTTCTCCCAAAATTCCAATGGCTCAAAGTAATAAATCCTAAAATCATGTATCTACATTGCCAGTGCCATTGGGCAGTCATTTTTGGTACCGGAAATCAAATCAGTCTATCACTTGTCAATTTTTTCGATCTGAAAATTTCACCCGAAAAATTTCAGAAAAATTCCTAAAATTCTACAAAAATGTATAACGCACAAAAATCCACTCCAATTAAAATTTCAAGCACTAAATCATATGTTTTTCACAATAAACACATATGTCGGGAAATGTCATGAATGCATGTACAATCATGTGCATATACAAAAATTACAATTTATGCATATATGGAGGCCATATTAGGCATGACCACGCCGAGATACGTTTACACACTCATAACCTATCCTAAATTACCATTTTATCCTTCCAATCGGTAATGGGATGTTACATTTTATACCCAAAGATTAATCCAATGAAACCAAAAAACGTAAACAGCTGAACAAACAGTGAGAGTAAACCCAGAAACTATAGGAGAAATTATGAAAAAAAAGCAAGCACACGGGACCAAAAACACCAACAATGCCCAATGACAAATACACGACACAAAAAATGACCTGAACAAAAAAAACATGAACAGAAAAAAAAATACCAGAGCCTAACCTGCAAATGCTTCAACTCTTGTTCAGACATTATGGAGGAGCCGTTTCAATCTCCAACAGCGAGATTGACCATCAATACAAGAGGCACAAGGAACTTGTTACGCTTCAAAACAACTCCTTTGCACCTGAGATCACTAGTACCCACATGCACAATAAAACCAAAAAAGATGAGGAATCTTACGGCTTCTAGTTTGCCGACGATGCTACTGACTGTGGAGGTCGCTTCAGAAAGGATGGCGGATAAAAATAGATTTCCAATCAAAACAACTAATTGGAACAACTCAATTAGACAGAAATCAAGCACTAATTAAAAATTATTTATTCGAGTTTCTGGAACTTCCTGCAATGATACAAACTGAATCGCAAGAATGAAGAAACGGAAAAAAAATGAAAAAAGGACATACCAAGAGCCATGAGAGCAGTAACGGTGAACATCTCTCCTTCGAAACTTTCTCATTGCCGTCATTGGTTGGCTCATATTTCAACAGGAACGACGGCAAGATTAGGTTGGCAACGCCGGCAATAAGACGGTAAGTGACCTACTTCAAGTAAGACTAAAAGAAAAAAATAGTATTGAAAGGTGAAAGCACTTAGTGGTTTAAAACTTAACCTAATTTTTCAAGATACAAGTACCTCCTTCTTGAAGTACTTGCAAGGAACTTCCTACTTGAAGCCTTTACAATGAGAACTCCCCCAAAAGCTCTCAACTCTCAAAACTCTCTGCTTTGAATGATTTCTCTCAATGGGTGAATGACTCGATGATTGAATGTCACAACCTGGTACCACATCGGGCCCATGACAACCGCCGCATACTCGAGCTAAGGACACTCGCAATATCCTTAATTCGACTATGCAAGGCTAATCGAATTTCTTTTTTTATTTTTCTTTTTTTGACAAATTTTAGGCAGCACAACGACTATATTTTAAAAATCCCAAAACCTGCAAATGAATTCAAACACACTTCTATATACACATCCAACCATAGCTTCAGGACTCTTTAGTCCATTCAAACAATCTCAACTCCAGGCAAACTTAACTCAAGTATCAACAGTTCATACATAAAATCTTTTACAAACGCAAGGCAATCAAAAGTTAACTCGCATAATGATAAAGTATATTTACACAAATATAGATCAAGAGCCACTAGACAATAAAAGTACAAAATGGGAGACTACCCACGTGTGGAAATACCCAAAAAATGTCAAAAAGCCGCACAGTCCTTACAGAGCGTCGAGCTTACTAAATTAACCTGCATGGTTAGAAAGCGGAGGCGGTAAGTACATTGGGTACTTCGTGAGCAGGAGAAGCATACATTGCAAATAGAAGTGATTCATTCCAAGATAGTATAGATAATCTATGAAGTAAATATATATCACATAGAAAACACATAGGCCCAACCTTTGACTCAATGTGTACTGGTTAGGAACCATAGGCCTAGCCTATTAACTCACTCATCCGGTGAACATAGGTCCCCGTTCTAGTACAATCTTGTGTGACATCATTAGTCGGCCAAACTAATGTACACACCCATCGATACCCGGTGTTGGCTCGACTTTCATCCATGGTGAGTCCGGACTACATTCGACAAGAGCGCCATGGCCCTAAGTGATGACCTCGTCAGTGTCCAGACCCTAGGTGTGGAATCACCCACGAGTCCCGTAGAAAAATGTCGATACGGTAACTCGACTTTCATGTACCAGCGTCAAGGGTACGGGGGCCGTTTAATCATAATCAGGTGTGCCCAGCACACGATTGGCCAATCGTTTTGTCGGGCCCTGACCCGGAGACCGGACCCCAACTGTTGGATCCCGCTACCGGAGTCCAACTCTTGAACCGTAAAACATGACGCTTGATCATCTTGCCTTGTAGTGTTCATTTCATTTAACCCTAATTTCAAATTGATTTCTCTTGTAAATCATAACCTTATGACTCTTGTTTTATTTAAGACAAGAATCGCTTCAATCGGATGTTATATAACTCAAGATACACACCAAAAACCAAAAAGAGTTCATACCCGAAGCATGCTCTCTTAACTGACCTCTCACTTGCTTTAATGCAAACCTCCTCAATTAACTCCAAATGATACCAAATTTTATGGAGTGAAAGATATATGTCTTATAAATCCAAAGGTTCAAACCTCACCTCAATTGAGGGTCGAATGAGTGTTTTATGCCCAAAAGAATAGACTATACTCACTCCCAAAATCAAATTGAACATCTTTTGGCGCAAATGCCATAACTTTCACTATAGATGTCAGAATGACTTCGTTCTTGGACGGTTAGAAAATAGACATCTAGGAATACAACTTTCGTGAAGACCAAAATTTGAAATTCTGTCATTATCGGGTTACATGGACCGTGAGAAAATCACATAGTCTGTGTGAAAATTCACACAGGCTGTGTAATTTCTGCTATTACGCCTCCTCAAGCACCACGGATTTACGACAAACGTGTGAAAATTCACACAGGTTGTGTAACCCACTGCCACTACCGTCTCCCTGCACCAAAAATTTACACAGTCTGTGTGAAAATTCACACAGGCTGTGTAACCCACTGCCAACAACCACATTTCACTCTCTAAACCCTCTTCAATCCAAGTACCTACATAAAAACTTAAATCCTCCATATCCCACAACATATAACAACCTAATTATCCCAATGGATTTTCAATGGCAACAACACACTCCTAGCATTCTAATCAAACCGAAACCATAATGATCTTGTACAATCACTCATGCAAAACTTATTAACCATAACCCAATCACATTCTTACTTCTACATAACACTCATCAATCACAACTCTATATACATCTTCACTTGAACTAAACATGCATTTCTACCCACATGGATTCCAAAGCCATTTCATGCAACTTTGGATACCATGCTTAAACATGATAATAAATGGTTTTGAGAGACCATAATAAATCGTAATTCATGCATCTCATTCATATTCAAAACAAGTAGCTTACAATGCTTTACTGGGCATTTCAAGCCCTTTTACAACTTGGTTCAAAATACACTTCCAAAATGCTACTGTTTTCTTAAAATGCATCTAAAGCATCGTTTACAACAATTAACTTGAAATACATCAAAAACATAATCTTGGAGTATGCCTTTTATGCTCATTCCTTGGGATCACGCTCTTCACCTGGAGATGGGATGGGAAGGTGGGGGTGAGCTTTCGCTCGAGGGTAACACGTTTATATTTATACTACTAAGCTGAATCTATTCATTACTCATACTGTTGGCAATATTCTCATCAACAAATCATACAACTTGCATTTCGTGAATCCATCAAGCTAAAAGCATAATTTCATGACTCATGCATTCATCATTCTTACAAACATATGCTAACGCGTAAACACATAGCTGATGGTTCGAAAAGTCCACGGGTTACTGATGAACTACACAAGTGTAGTCATATGCTGAGGAGTCCAAAAAGGAACATCCTATGCCACAATCGGGCAGCCGGGTGAAGGCTATACTGGTCAACGTGCACGTGACTTTGCTGGTGGACTTAACTAACCCACATAACACTGAATTTCATGCATAAAAATTGGACTTTTCTTGTCCACTAGCTGATTTTCTGAAAATGGATTTTCATGCAATCCAATTAGCTAATTCTCTGGAAAATGCTTTTCATGCTTAGCTCAAATGTCATAAAATCACTAATATTCATGCTCATTCAATTCATGACTTTATCAAGCAATGTCATATACTGTCAAGTTCTCATATAATGGCATTCATACATCTATTATACTCAATCAAATCATCACAAAGTAATTTGAAAGAACATAATTTCTTTAATTAAGGTAGTATTTATCACTTACTAGCATAAAGATAAAAATGAAACCCACCTTATACTTGCTAAATCCTTGCTAAATGAAGCTCCTCCTCTTGCTCCTCTCCTCTCTCTTGCTCTATTTCAAGAGAAATAAAACCCACTTCAACAATAGCTTCAATTGAAAATCCACATAACTACTTTCATGCAATTGACTTAAGAATCACTAAACCCATTCCATTCTTAGTCTTCCTAACTCAAAACCCAAGTAAAAACTAAACTTTAAACTCATGGCTTACCTTGAATCTCTACTTAACCAAGTGATTTCTTGGTTCAAAGTGAAGCTTAGACTCTCCTCCACACTTTTCCTTCTTGAACTTTCTTCAAAAACCTCTTGAATCTCAAGGAGAATCAAACCCTAGCCAAAGCTTCTTCTTTTTCTCCTCCTTCTCTCCTCTTGCACGAAACTTCTCCTTCTCTCCCTTAAAATTTCGTGAATTCCTCTTCTTTTCCTACTAACACATTTAACTTCTCTCTTTTATACTTCTTCTTTACTTACTTAAGCCCATATACTTAAGCCCATTCATTTACTCTTCTTCCCTTCTCATTTTTCCTCCTTATACTACTCAAGGCCCACTAATTCTCTCAAGCCCATCCTATTCTTATTCTCTCTTCTTCTTTTCTACCTTATTAAAGCCCAACTAACTCATTTAATTTCATTAATTCTTCACCTAACTCATTAATGCTATCATACATTAATTAATCTCAATTTAATTTATGCTAAGTTAACTTACTCAATTTATGTCATATGCTATTTAATGCTACCATATTTAATTACTATCATCTCAAATAATGCTAACTCAATTACTTAATTAGTCTAATCATGCTTAATTAAATAATAATTAAAAAAAATTTGGGGCTAACATTTCTCCCCCCCTTAAGAAATTTCGTCCTCGAAATTCTTACCGTGTTCATCAAGAGGTGTGGTACTTCCTCAGATTGCATCCTGAGGCTCCCACGTCGCCTCTTCAACTGCATGATTCCTCCACAAGACTTTGACTAGCTTGATTGTCTTGTTCCTGAGGATCTTGTCCTTGCTATCCAGAATTGCCATTGGCATCTCCTCATAGCTCAGATCATCACTCAGCTGAACCTCTGAGGTCTGAATAATGTGAGAAGGATCTGATCTGTACCTTCTCAGCACGGAGACATGAAAAACATCATGAATCTGTGACAATTCTGGAGGCAATGCCAACCTGTAAGCTAACGGCCCGATCCTCTCTAGAATCTCATACGGACCCACATACCGAGGGCTTAACTTCCCCTTCTTGCCAAATCTCATAACTCCCTTCCATGGAGACGTCTTGAGGAACACCTTGTCAGCCACTGCATATTCCATTTCTTTTCTATTAGCATCGGCATAACTCTTCATTCTATCCTGGGTTGCCTTAAGCCGCTGTTTGATTACATCCACTTTCTCAACTGTCATCTGGACCAACTCTGTTCCCACTAATTTCCTCTCACCTTCCTCATCCCAACATATCGGAGTCCTGCATCTTCTGCCATAAAGGGCTTCATAAGGAGCCATCTGTATGCTCGAATGGTACGAATTGTTATAAGCAAATTTGACCAATGGCAAATGATCATCCCATGCTCCTCTGAAGTCCATGGCACATGCTCTAAGCATCCCCTCTAGAGTCTGGATTGTCCTCTCAGACTGACCATCCGTCTGAGGATGAAATGCCATACTGAAATTCAGTTTAGTTCCTAATGCTTCCTGCAGACTTCCCCAAAATCTCGATGTGAATCAAGGATCCCTGTCGGATACTATGGAATCCGGAACTCCATGCAACCTTACCACTTCATGAATATACTTCCTGGCTAAAACTTGCAATGAATTTGTTTGCTTGATTGCCAGAAAATGGGCTGACTTGGACAACCGATCAACAATAACCCAAATGGCATCATGCTTCTTGCTGGTCCTAGCCAAACCCATCAGAAAATCCATCGTGATCCTTTTCCACTTCCATTCAGGAATGGACAATGGCCTTAGCATGCCTGAGGGTGCCTGGTGTTCAGCCTTGACTTGCTGACACACTAGACATCTGCTCACATATTCCGCTACATCTTTCTTCATACCTTTCCACCAGAAATGTTCCTTCAAATCTCTGTACATTCTGGTGCTGCCTGGGTGCATGAAATAAGGCGCATTGTGTGTCTCATCAATGATCTCATCCTTAACTGCCTTATCATTCGGAATACATAACCTGTTTCCGACTACCATTAGCCCATCATCCCTTACTTGCACTTCTGACTGCTTACCATGTTGAATTTCATCTCTCACCATTTAATTTCAGATCCGCTCCTGCAACTCCTTGACCTTCTCCCTAATGATAGGTCTCACCTCGAATTGAGCAAAACACCATCCGCTTCATCACGCTTTAATCGATCTTCAACTCGCCATCTGCTCCAACAGAGGCAAGTAAACCGATTACGTAAGATATGGATGACTTCTGCTCAAGCATCTGCCACTACATTCGCTTTGCCTCGATGATACTCTATCATCAGTCATAGTCCTTGAGCAACTCCAACCATCGCTCTCGCTTTAAATTCAACTCTTCTCGACTCATAATGTACTTAAGACTTTTGTGGTCCATGAAGATCTTAGTCTCAACCCCATATAGGTAGTGTTCCAAATCTTTAGGGCAAAATTACATTGCTAACTCCAAGTCATGAGTCGGATAATTTAACTCATATCGCTTCAATCGCCGTGAAGCATAGGCTATTACTGTCATCCCGCCTCAAGACACATCCTAAACCCTTCCTCAAGCATCATCAGACACCAGATACCCTGGTCTCCATTGGGCAAAACCAATACTGGAGCATTTGTCAACTGTTCTCGAGCTCCTCAAAGCTCTTCCGACATTCCTCACCCATATGAATCGCTGATTCTTTCTTAACAGACTTAGTCATAGGGCAGCTATCATCGAGAATCCTTCCACGAATCTCCTATAATAACACGCCAAACCTAGGAAGCTTCTTACCACTTTCACCGCCTTAGGCTCTTGCCAATTCACTCATCGTTTCTACTTTCCTGATCAACATGGATCCCTTTGCTAGAAATCACATGTCCAGGAAAACTACTTCACGCAGCCAAAATTCACATTTGCTTGAATTTGGCATACAGACTCTGCTCTCTCAATCTCTGCAACACTATCCCGAGATGTCGCTCATGCTCTCCTTCATCCTTAGAATAGACCGAATGTCATCAATGAACACAATGACAAACCGATCTAAGAATTCATTAAACACCCTATTCATCGATCCATGAAGGCAAATTTGAGCATTGGTCAATCCGAAGGGCATGACCTCAATTCATAGTGTCCGAACGGGTCCCGAAGTCGTCTTGTTTACATCGACTCCACGATTCGAGTTGATGATAACCTAATCTTAAGTCAATCTTCAAAAGACCCTTGCTCCTCGCAATGATCGAATAAATCATCTATTTTGGCAAAGGATACTTGTTCAATCGTCATCTTGTTAAGCTTCACGTAGTCTATGCACATCCTCCATGTTCCATCCTTCTTCCTAACAAACAGGACGAGCTCCCAAAGTGAAGAACTTGGATGATGAACCGCTTCTCAACAATTCCTCGAATTGTTCCTTGAGTTCTCTCAACTCAACTGGAGCCATTCAGTAGGGTGGTATGGAGATTGGCGCGTTCGGGAATTAAGTTAATTTCAACTCAATTTCCCTCACCGCGCAATCCGTAATTCTTCCGGAATACATCAGAAACTCCTCACAACCTGAAAATCTTCTAATCGCCCACATTCACTTCGGATCCATTACATGCGCCAAGAAGGCCTCACACCTTGGCTCATCATATTGTCACCTAACATAGCCGAAATGATCCTCGACATCGCGCTTTCTGTCCCCTTAAAGACCACTTTCGATCATTGCCCAGATCAAACTCTACTTCTTTCAAACTACAATCTAGCTTCCTTGCCTCTCCATGACATCCATCCCCATTATAACATCCAATCCTTGAAGGTCTAGAGGTAGTAGGTCTACTACCGCCTAGCACCACGACATCGAGCTCACAATTTTATAGATCAAACGATCACCACCTTACTCCCTAAAGGCGCATTAACAATCGAAAAGTTGTCCATAGTCTCGGGACACACAACATGCAAATTCATACTTGCGAGATACAAACGAATGTGTAGAGCCAAGATCAATTAACACATAAACAGAGAGTCAAATAAGCGAGCCATACGGTCACAACTTCTGAGCGGCCAGCAACTTCTTCTCTGGTCATGGCAAAGACTCTTGCCGGTGCTCGACCACGGCCTCTAGGTCTCCTGCGGATTAGCCCTCCCGACTGCTCCAGAATCGCCTACTACATGGATCGGCCCGGTTCCCACTGCTCTGTCGCCTCGAGCTTGAACTTGAAACCCTCCTGTCTCAGCCTCTGGGAACAATCTCTCATCATATGTCCCTTCTCTCCACACTGGAAGCAACCACCAAACCCCTTGAGACATCTCCCTGGATGAAACTTCCCGCACTGATCACATTGTGGATACTTGCCCTTCCATGACTTTCCTGAGCCTCCCATATTAGAGACCTGTTCAGAAATTGCCCTGGACTGCTGACTCTTGACAGGACCACTACTGCCCACGCCACTCTGAGTATGATGAGTCCTGGTGCTCCTTGCAGGGGCTGGGTTACCCACTCCCTTCCTGGAGGATTGTTCTCTGTTCTTCCTTTTCCTGCTCACTTCAGCCTTAATATTCTCCAGCTTCTCAGCCTGGAGCGCTGCATCCACTAACTGTTGGTAGTCCTGGAAATTGTGGATCACCAACTTGTCCCGGATCCCTAGGTGCAATCCACCCTCAAACTTCCGACACTTGTCTTCTTCAGTTGCCACGATATTGGCTACATACCGTGATAACTGAGTGAACTTCAATTCATACTCTGCCACACTCAACTCCCTCTGAGCGAGATTCAGAAATTACCTGGCCTTATCCTGCATGTAGACCATCGAGAAATACTTCCTCCGAAAGGCCTCTAGGAATTCCCTCCATGTCAGTACCGGAGGTACTTCCTGACTGCGGGGCACCGACTCCCACCAGTGCAGTGCATCCCCTTGCAGTAAGCTAACTGCATAGTCTAGTTTCTCTTCATCCGAGCACTTCATCTGTTTCAGGACTCTCTCGGTCCTCTTCAACCATGCTTCTGCCTCCTCAGGATTAGTAGTCCCGCTGAAATCGACAGCCCCATACTTCCGGAGCTTGTCATATTGCCCACTCCGATCTGCTGGAGCTGGCATCTGAGCTTGTGATCCTTGGCCCATGGAATGGATAAAAGCCTGGGCGAAGGCCTAAAAGAATTGTGGGTCTACTGGATTTGGCAGAGGAGGAGGTCGGAGAGGCACTTCGTCTTTGCACACTTGGTGCCTCAAAATCAGAATAGGATGGTCCTCGATCCCAGGGAATATGAGATTCATCCGCATTTCCCTCCGAGAGCCTGATCGAGATTGAGCTCATGAGTTCTTCTTCGAGGCGCATATTACTCCTTTAAATGAAAACCATTTCAAAACTTTAGCTCATGCTTTGTGAAACCAATTCAAATCATGTAAAACAATTCAAAACCAATGATGCATGATCGATTTAAAACAATGCTTAGGTTCATGTAACATGATGCATGCTGACTCTACCTTGAGGCTACCCACTAGGGTTCCTAGGAAATCATAAACCTAGAGCTGCTCTGATACCACAGATGTCGGGCCTCGACCTGGAGACCGGACCCCAACTGTTGGATCCCGCTACCGGAGTCCAACTCTTGAACCGTAAAATATGACGCTTGATCATCTTGCCTTGTAGTGTTCATTTTATTTAACCCTAATTTCAAATTGATTTCTCTTGTAAATCATAACCTTATGACTCTTGTTTTATTTAAGACAAGAATCGCTTCAATCGGATGTTATATAACTCAAGATACACACCAAAAACCAAAAAGAGTTCATACCCGAAGCATGCTCTCTTAACTGACCTCTCACTTGCTTTAATGCAAACCTCCTCAATTAACTCCAAATGATACCAAATTTTATGGAGTGAAAGATATATGTCTTATAAATCCAAAGGTTCAAACCTCACCTCAATTGAAGGTCGAATGAGTGTTTTATGCCCAAAAGAATAGACTATACTCACTCCCAAAATCAAATTGAACATCTTTTGGAGAAAATGCCATAACATTCACTATAGATGTCGGAATGACTTCGTTCTTATACGGTTAGAAATTAGACATCTAGGGCTACAACTTTCGTGAAGACCAAAATTCGAAATTCTATCATTACCGGGTTACATAGACCGTGAGAAAATCACACAGTCTGTGTGAAAATTCACACAGGCTGTGTAATTTTCTGCTCAAGGCCTCCTCGCACTACGGATTTACAGCAGTGTAGCCCATCGCCATCGCTGCCTCCTCAAGCACTAGAAATTTACATACCGTGTGAAAATTCACAGCTGTGTAACCCACGCCAATCAAGGCCTACATCAGAAAATTACATACCTGTGTGAAATTCACACAGTCGTGTAACCCACTGCCAACAACCACATTTCACTCTCTAAACCCTCTTCAATCCAAGTACCTACATAAAAACTTAAATCTTCCATATCCCACAACACATAACAACTTAATTATCCTAATGGATTTTCAATGGCAACAACACACTCCTAGCATTCTAATCAAACCCAAACCATAATGATCTTGTACAATCACTCATGCAAAACTTATCAACCATAACCCAATCACATTCTTACTTCTACATAACACTCATCAATCACAACTCTATATACGTCTTCACTTGAACTAAACATGCATTTCTACCCACATGGATTCCAAAGCCATTTCATGCAACTTTGGATACTATGCTTAAACATGATAATAAATGGTTTTGAGAGACCATAATAAATCGTAATTCATGCATCTCATTCACATTCAAAACAAGTAGCTTACAATGTTTTAGTGGGCATTTCAAGCCCTTTTACAACTTGGTTCAAAATACACTTCCAAAATGCTACTGTTTTCTTAAAATGCATCTAAAGCATCTTTTACAACAATTAACTTGAAATACATCAAAAACATAATCTTGGAGTATGCCTTTATGCTCATTCCTGATCACGCTCTTCACCAAGATGGGACAGAAGGTGGGGTGAGCTTTAAGCTCCGAGGGTAACACGCTTATATTTATACTACTAAGCTGAATCTATTCATTACTCATACTGTTGGCAATATTCTCATCAACAAATCATACAACTTGCATTTCGTGAATTCATCAAGCTAAAAGCATAATTTCATGACTCATGCATTCATCATTCTTACAAATATATGCTAACACGTAAACACATAGCTGATGGTTCGAAAAGTCCATGGGTTACTGATGAACTACACAAGTGTAGTCATATGCTGAGGAGTCCAAAAAGGAACATCCTATGCCACAATCGGGCAGCCGGGCGAAGGCTATACTGGTCAACGTGCACGTGACTTTGCTAGTGGACTTAACTAACCCACATAACACTGAATTTCATGCATAAAAACTGGACTTTTCTTGTCCACTAGCTGATTTTTTGAAAGTGGATTTTCATGCAATCCAATTAGCTAATTCTCTGGAAAATGCTTTTCATGCTTAGCTCAAATGTCATAAACTCACTAATATTCATGCTCATTCAATTCATGACTTTATCAAGCAATGTCAAGCAATGTCATATACTGTCAAGTTCTCATATAATCGCATTCATACATCTATTATACTCAATCAAATCATCACAAAGTAATTTGAAAGAACATAATTTCTTTAATTAAGGTAGTATTTATCACTTACTAGCATAAAGATAAAAATGAAACCTACCTTATACTTGCTAAATCCTTGCTAAATGAAGCTCCTCCTCTTGCTCCTCTCCTCTCTCTTGCTCTATTTCAAGAGAAATAAAACCCACTTCAACAATAGCTTCAATTGAAAATCCACATAACTACTTTCATGCAATTGACTTAAGAATCACTAAACCCATTCCATTCTTAGTCTTCCTAACTCAAAACCCAAGTAAAAACTAAACTTTAAACTCATGGCTTACCTTGAATCTCTACTTAACCAAGTGATTTCTTGGTTCAAAGTGAAGCTTAGACTCTCTTCCACACTTTTCCTTCTTGAACTTTCTTCAAAAACCTCTTGAATCTCAAGGAGAATCAAACCCTAGCCAAAGCTTCTTCTTTTTCTCCTCCTTCTCTCCTTTTGCATGAAACTTCTCCTTCTCCCCCTTAAAATTTCGTGACTTCCTCTTCTTTTCCTACTAACACATTTAACTTCTCTCTTTTATACTTCTTCTTTACTTACTTAAGCCCATATACTTAAGCCCATTCATTTACTCTTCTTCCCTTCTCATTTTTCCTCCTTATACTACTCAAGGCCCACTAATTCTCTCAAGTCCATCCTATTCTTATTCTCTCTTCTTCTTTTCTACCTCATTAAAGCCCAACTAACTCATTTAATTTCATTAATTCTTCACCTAACTCATTAATGCTATCATACATTAATTAATCTCAATTTAATTTATGCTAAGTTAACTTACTCAATTTATGTCATATGCTATTTAATGCTACCATATTTAATTACTATCATCTCAAATAATGCTAACTCAATTACTTAATTAGTCTAATCATGCTTAATTAAATAATAAAAAATTTTGGGGCTAACACGTTTTCCCACCAATCACAAAACAAATCATGTCCAATTATGAAGTATAAAATCAAGTAAGGCACCATGCCTTTATTTATCGGTCCAACTAATGAAATAAAATTGTTCCATGGCTCTAAGCCAAAATAGAACAAATACATGCATCATATATGACTCAATTATGCATATGTAAATTTCAAATATTTTCTTATAAAATAAAAACCATCTTTTGTACTCCAAATGTAAAGTTGTTCAAAAACAGCATCCATTTGAAATTCAATTCTACCATGCATTACCTAGGTTCAAAATTCACATACAAGTTATCATACATGTCTTAGAGTGATCTAATCCCATATGAGAAATATGGTTCCCCAACTGTAGCGCCCCCTCATCGTAGGATACACATCGGGAAACCCGAAGGTCGCTCTGATACAAATCCCACGATGAAGGTGCACCACCAGAACATTTCCCAATAATATCCATATGGCATCGCAATAATTTAAAACCATAACATAACACAATATCGTAAACCGCTAAATTTTAAAATCATAATATCAACTGACATACTATCCAAAGAAGAATAGACAAGTCTATCACCCCTAAACAAAACCAAAAGGAAACCGATAAAACATCTATCCTAAGTCATCCTCAAAATCTAACCCACCGACCGACCACAGTGCATCGCTTCTCCCGCCAAAGACGTCAAGACGGTAGAAACGGCTATCTCCTGAGCTAGAGTCTAATCTATCACCCGAAAAATAGGTTGCAATTTTGGGTGAGTTTATGAACTCAAAGGTGAGAAACCATCATCGATGGTTCACTCAAATCATGCATTACGCAAATTGCGATAAAGATGGCACAAGAATATTCAATTAACGGTATTATATAACAATTTACAAGATGTCGATAGCGGTTTACAATAGCATAGAATACCACGTTGTCACATCATAATTTACAAACAAATCATGGCATCATGCGCTTCAAGAATCGTCACACAATTTGGCAATTCAATCATCATGTATATAATGCATATGAGACTCTTTCCGCTTATTCAAGATTGTGCCCAAGTGCTCACCAAGAAAAGTAGGGACGCTGTGAGATTTCTCCCCTCGCTAAGCCCCACAAGATAAAGGTTCAATTCTAGGCTCTTTTCAAAGGATATTAGCAACTTGAGACACGCCCATTATCGATCATGCATTTATGCATGCAAAGGCGATGTTCAAGAATTTACGATGTACGGCTATAAGCCCAATATTGCGAAGATTCAAGAATCGCTATGATATGGCTATAAAGCCCAATATTCAGTCTCAGTGTCACGTAACAGTACGGTTCAGTTCAGTAAAAGCATGCAATTCAATCCAATACATGCCAGTAATCATACAATTCATCTTTGCATGTAATTCATGTAGAGCATGTAAGCAATAAGGAATTTGAGAAACCAACTAGGTTACTCACCTGTAACTTCCGAGCTCTTTTGGAAGTTCCAGCAATGTCCGTGGAACGACGATCCAACGGCGCCTCTATAACAAAGAAAATACAATCCCATTACTAGATGCTCAATTAAACCATTCAAGAATGCATATGTCTCAAAGGAGATGATGTACAATGCATGTTCACGATTTTCCCAAGCTTAAAACCCAATTTATAACTCTTATATCCAATCTAACTCTTCGCTCAATTGGTCAACAATAATTGATCCAATCCTATAATCCGTTCAATTTCCTCAATTCATAATCCCCATAGAAATTTCCTATCCATCGGGTCAAAACCTCTATTGAAAATCCCAATTAAACTCCAATTGCCTCAATTCAAGATTTAGTCACACTACGAACCATAATTGACCTTATTCTCTATAAATCAATGTCACTTAAATCAATTCTAATTCCTATAATTATCCTCAATTGTAGACCTCTTTCTAGTTCATAACGAATCAGAATCACCTCACGGAGGTCTATACCATAAATTATGCCCAATATACTAACAATCATCCTTCAGAATGCCATCTTCTCCGCGACCTACGTCTCATTGTCATGACGATATCGGAACCGCTTCACAAGGCGTCCTCTTCTTCGCATTGTCATGACGCAAGTTGAAGGCTCGTCATGACTTATCTCCAGGAGTCGCCATGCATGAGGCACGCCAGACGTCGCGACGTGCAACCGCGCCACCTTCTTCTCCGATCGATTTTCCGCCATTAATGCTATTTAAAACCTCCACTAACACTCTAACAACTCAATCTAACCCAATAAATGCCATAACTGCTAGAAACAACTACTAATAACAACAATAAAGCCTTAACAACTTACCAATCAAAGATCAAAGCCACAAATCACCGTAAACCCTAAATCCTTCAAAATCAACGATTAATCCACTCCCAATACTTCTCAACCTTCAACAATCACAATAAATCACTTAGCCTAGCACAATAAGAGGGAAACCACATGAAAGATCGAAGAATCCTTACCTATGGAGGAAATCGAAATCACCATGAAAGATCGAAGAATCCTTACCTATGGAGGAAATCGAAATCACCGTAGAGAAGGGAGAAGAAGAAATGAGTTTTGCCTTAGGGTAAATCCTCAATTCTCAACTTAGCTATTTATAGACAAAGATCTCCAACCCAGTCCAAATTTTAGTCTTCAATTACCAATGGTTTAACATTTTTATTTCCTATCAGTAAAATTCTAATATTTCCATTGCCATTGGATGCTTCTTTCAAGATTATACAAATCGATCGATCTCATCACCCCAAAACTTCCGTGCGGGCATTTTCTCCTAAATTTCCCAAAAATTTTCTATAAACCACTAAGATTTACCAGCCACTCGAAATCAATATTAAATCAGTCAATTGAACCCAATAGCTCTAATTTCCCAATTAAACCCCAATCTAGTCAGTTCGATTGCCCATGCTCACAATCAAATCCGAAAATCATGAATGCAAGTACTATGGATAAATGCATATGCAATAAACTTGTTCCTCTATAATTAGAGGCCAAGAATATGCTCGACCAATGAATGCAAAGTGAAATCCAATCAGCTCAACCCAATGACCAAAATACCCTTGCTAACAGTAACGGGATGTTACAATTCACCCCTCCTAATTAAAATTTCGTCCTCAAAATTTAATACATGTCCGATCGAATAAATGAGGATACTGACTCCTCATATGCTCCTCAGTCTCCTATGTAGCTTCCTCAGAAGAGTGGTTCTTCCAAAGGACTTTCACCAATGGAATTACCTCGCTCCTCGCTTGCTTGACCCGTGATCCAATAATCTGACTCCTCAACATAGGTCAAATCACTGGCTACCTCAATCTCCTGAGTCGGGATCACATGCATCGGGTCTGAACGGTACCGTCGGAGCATACTAACATGAAACACGTCATGCATCTGGGACATCTCACTAGGTAATGCCAACAGAAGCCAACGGTCCTATCCTCTCAAAGATCTCATACGGACCGATATACCGAGGGCTCAACTTGCCTCTTACGGCCAAACCTCAAGATTCTTTCCAAGGAGACACTCGGAGAAACACTCATCCCCTACATCAGACTTTCTATATCTCGCCGATGCAGATCCACATAGCTTTTTATCGCCCCGCCGCCTTGATGCGACTCGATCAACTGCATTTATCCATCGTGTCCTGAATCAGCTCGGGACCCTCAATCGATCTCATACCCTCTTCATCCCAATACAGTGGCGATCGACACGGCCTCCCATACAAGGCCTCATACGGTGCCATCCCAATACTATTCTGATACTGGTTGTTGTAGGCAAACTCAATCAGTGCCAAATACTGATCCCATGATCCTCTAAACTCCAATACACACGCCCGAAGCATGTCCTCAACAGTCTTAATCGTCCTCTCGCTCTGTCCATCTGTCTGAGGATGAAATGCAGTACTGAAGTTCAACCTCGTACCCATAGCAGTCTGTATGCTCTTCCAGAACCTCGAGGTGAACCTGGGATCCCTGTCTGAGACTATCGATAACGGAACCCCATGCAACCGTACAATCTCTGCCACATACTTCTGGGCCAACTGATCGAGAGTATTGCTCTCCCTCATTGGCAAGAAGTGAGCCGATTTAGTCAATCGGTCCACTATGACCCAGATAGCATCATGCTGCCTCGATGTCCTAGACAATCCCATCACAAAGTCCATAGTAATTCGCTCCCATTTCCACTCCGGAATGGGCAATGAATGCAACTTACCCACTGGAGCCTGGTGCTCAGCCTTGACCTGCTGGCACGTCAGACACCTGGACACAAACTCTGCAACTTGTCTCTTCATACCAGGCCACCAGAAATGTTGTCTCAGAGTACGATACATCTTGGTCGTACCAGGATGCATCGCATAGGCAGCTACATGTGCCTCCTCAAGGATCTCCCATCTCAAATCATCAATATTAGGCACACACAGTCTCTGACCCATCCATAAAGTCCCATCTCTCAACTCAAACTCTGTATCAGTACCAGCCTGGACTCTCTCAATCAATCTCACTAACACTGGGTCTTGGTCCTGAACTTTTCGAATCCTATCATGCAACATCGGCCTCAAATTTCGTAGAGTAGCAATTAGAGCTCCATCCCGACCTAAATCCATCTGAACATTAAGAGCTCTCAACCGAATCAGACCAGGTAACCTCGAAACCTGAACCTGAGCTGCACTACCATGCGATCTCCTACTTAGTGCATCGGCCACCACATTGGCCTTCCCTGATGGTACTCAATCGCAGCAGTCATAGTCCTTCAGTAACTCTATCCATCTCCTCTGTCTCAGATTGAGCTCTCTCTGACTCAATAGATATCTGAGACTCTTATGATCAGTGAAGATCTGGAATGTCTCCCCATACAGATAATATCTCCAGATCTTCAGAGCGAATACGACTGCGGCCAACTCTAAGTCATGCACTGGATAATTCACCTCGTGAGACCTCAATTGTCTCAAGGCATACGCTATCACTCAACCATGCTGCATCAATACATCCCCCATCCACGATGCGAGGCATCATCAGAAACCACAAAGCCTCCAGTACCAGAAGGAAGGCTTAACACTGGTGTAGTAGTCAACCGATGTTTCAACTCCTCAAAGCACTTCTGGCACTCCTCAGACCATCTAAACGACACATTCTTCCTCAGTAGCTTCGTCAAAGGGGCGGAGATCAACGAAAACCCCTCGACGAACCTTCGGTAATATCCGGCCAGTCCTAGGAAACTCCGCAACTCGGGCACTCTCCTCTAAATCTCCCAACTCATAACTGCCTCTATCTTGTGAGGATCCACCTGGATACCCTCACCGGACACTACGTGCCCCAGAAATACAATCTCATCAAGCCAGAATTCACACTTAGTGAATTTGGCGAATAACTGCCTCTCTCTCATGACCTGCAAAATAATCCTCAGGTGCTCAGCGTGTTCCTGTCTACTCCTCGAATAAATCAGTATGTCATCAATAAATACTATCACGAACCGGTCCAGGTAGGGCTGAAAAACTCTATTCATCAAAGCCATGAAGGCTGCCGGGGCATTAGTCAACCCAAACGGCATTACTAGGAACTCGAAATGCCCGTACCTACTCCTGAAGGCACTCTTAGGCACATCGGCCTCTGCAATCCTTAACTGGTAATAGCCTGATCTCATATCCAATTTAGTGAACACCTGAGCTCCTGAATCGATCAAATAAATCGTCAATCCTAGGCGGTGGATACTTATTCTTCATCACACCCATTCAACCGCCTATAGTCAATGCACGATCTCGGCGTCCGTCCTTTTCTTCACAAACGATGCAAGGGCTCCCCGTGGCGAAACACTCGGTCCTAATAAATCTTTATCCACTAGCTCCTCATGGCGAGCCTTAAGCTCTCTCGGTTCCACGGTGCCATCCTATACTGGAGGATCGATATAGGGCGATGCACCGAACGAGATCAATCTCAAACTCTATCTCCCGCTCTGGCGGCAATCCCAGAACTCCTGGAAATAAATCCAAAATTCCCGATCACGGAATATCCTCCAATCTCTGCCAACTTGGGAATCCACTTCGTGAGCCGATAGGCCTCACAACCTCCTGCATCAATCTTAGGCACTCATGAGGATATCATCCTCGCAGCACTACTACGACTAACTCCTCGAAACACCACTCAGGGTGACTCAGAGATTCCAATACAACCTCCTTGGTGTAATAGTCCATGACCTCCTATGTACAACAACCACCCATCCCCAATATCACATCAATCTCCTCAGAGGCAAAATAATCAAATCAAGACTCGAATCGCCATCGATCCAACCGACATCCCATCTGAGACCTCTCCCAATACAACAGTACTACCAGAGGTGTACTCACCTCTAACCCACATCAGAATCTCTGCCTATCCCCATGTAGTTTACATGCTAAATGCGATGCAATGAAGGAATGAGTGGATCCAGATCCAACAATGCATATGTCTCAATACCAGAAATAAAAAGCATACCCGCAACAACATCCGGGAATCCTGGGCCTCCGCCGAGTCATGGCATAGACCACCTAGCTCGAGATCGCTGCCGCTCGTCCCTCGACCTCATCATGGACCCCTCGCCGACCTCGGCCTCTCCATCCCGATCCACCACCACGACTCTGCTTGGATCGTGGTATTGTCGCCGATCTTCCGATCATAGTAGATCGGGCTCCCAAAGTCTCTCGGCGGCTCCTCACTAGGTGGTCCATCGAACCACACCTCAAACAGCTTCAGACTGACCATCGACACTCTCCACCGTGTCTCTTGCCACAATGCTCACAAAAGGACCAGATCGCCTCGAAAATCGACATCGCCGCCACCACTAATACCAGTACAAATCGCCCTCTTGCCATGACTAGTCTCAGCCCCTCCCGCAGATCTGAAGGGCCTACTCGTCACTTCTCGAACCCTCGGCCAAGACTACCACAGTCATCATTTGGATCTCTTATGCCGCCCCCATGGATCTCGGTCAACTACCGTCTCAAAGAATGCTCTATCCTCACCGCTGCAACCCTCATTTCAATAAACCGCCCATATCGATCTAGCCAATAGGTACGGATCTCCAGTTGAGTCCGCCCTCAACGCCGACACTTGTCACCTCGAAGCCACCAAAGGTGAAGAAGCATATACCACTAACTCGTTGAATCAAGACTCATAATCGGCCACGGTCAATCGCCTGCCTCACCTCTAGAACTCCTCAGAACTTCATTTCTAGATAAATCTTGGGCATGAAGTTGTCCTTGAATGCCCTCGAAAATCATCCCATGTCATTAGGCGAGGCTTGGTGGTACCGCCCGGACAGCCCTCCACCACCGACACGCAAAACCTCAGAGAAAGAAACCGCGTGGTCGAAGCGCTCATCCGGTCACAGCCCATCGATCGAGGACTCTCTCAGTCCTCTCTAGCCATCCCTTAGCCTCCGCAGGGTCGGTGCTACCATAGAAGTCAACCGTCCCACCATGCTAGCTTGATCATATCTCCGCTCGCGTCTCACAGAACTCGAGGAGGCAACTCCTCGAATGAGGCATGGAGACTCCTACTAGCTCCTACCGATTCCAGGTCAGCTGGTTGTTCCACTCGATCTCCCAGTACGGATGACCTAAAACAGACAAGAAATTCCGATCAGTTCTACTATTCTTACAGTAATTCAAGCCTAAATTACACTATGCCCAAAAGATGCCAAACCTGGCTTTGATACCACTTAATGTAGCGCCCCCTCATCGTAGGATACACATTGGGAAACCCGAAGGTCGCTCCGATACAAATCCCACGATGAAGGTGCACCACCAGAACATTTCCCAATAATATCCACATGGCATCACAATAATTTAAAACCATAACATAACACAATATCAGAAACTGCTAAATTTTAAAATCATAATATCAATCTGATATAGTCATCCAGCAACAGAATAGACAAGTCTATTAGTCCCCTAAACAAAACCAAAAAGGAAACTGATAAAAACATCTATCCTAAGTCATCCTCAAAATCCAACCCAGCTGACCGACCTGTGTGCCATCGCTTCTCCTGCCAGCACGCTCGCACGGTAGGAAAAGGCTATCTCCGGAGCTAGGGGTCTAATCTATCAGTCCTGAAAAATAGGTTACAATTTTGGGTGAGTTTGTGAACTCAGTAAGAAACCATCATCGATGGTTCACTCAAATCATGCATTACACAAATTACGTATGGCATGGCACAGTAATATTCAATTAACAGTATTATATAACAATTTACAGTATCAGTAACAGTTTACAATAGCATAGAACAGTTCACAGTGTCACATCACAATTTACAGCAAATCATGGCATCACGCAGTTCAGTAATCGTCACACAATTTGGCAATTCAATCAGTCATGTATATAATGCATATGAGACTCTTTCCAGTTATTCAGTATTGTGCCCAAGTGTTCAATCAGTAAACAGTAGGGACGCGTCAGGGATTTCTCCCCTCGGGCTAAGCCCGGTGATTGGACCAAATTTATACTATAAATTAGGCCCGTTTTCTCTAGTAATTATGCATCTGTTGACTCCTGATCTATGATTTTTATGCTTATTTTGGTCCCGCACATTGAGTTTTGATAAATTGCACATTGTCAGTATTTTGTTGTCATTTGTCATTAATTACGCATAATTTTTATTGGGACAATTGATACGCAAATGGGTTGTATTTTGTAGGACCAAAGGAGTCAACATTCAAGAAGTCAACATGTCATGAGATTCACTGGCGAACCTTAAACCTCCATTCGTCATGGCGAATAAATTAAATGCAATTACTTGATTGCGACGAGTGACCATCCGGACTTCGCCAAGCGAATGTCTGATAACCCGCCTATATTTGGCAAAGTATCCACTGCTTACGACCCGCCCAAGACGTATCCCTATAAAACTTGCCATTTAGGGCAAAAGGGACTACCGCATGAGTTTTTCTTTCCTCCCTTTTCTTCGCTCTTCTCCAGTTTCTTTCATTCTTTTCTTTTCGCTTCTAATAGGTTTTCATTACGTGTTACAGTTCAGCCACGCATAACGTTCACTGTCTTCATCTTCAACAGTTAATTCGATCATGAGTATCGGTGATTCTCCAGCAGTGATGGAGTTGGCCGGAGTCATGAGCGGCTAAATCAGTATTCTCCCGAAAATGTAGCGAAGGTCGGAGTTCCATGAGCTTCAAGGGGTAATCAACCATATTTTTAGATTTTTGTCATGTTTTGTAAAACCTCCGAGTTGGAGATTGCGATATATGATGGATTGAATCCGGCTATAGTTTAATCGGATGTAAAACTTTGATTTATGGTGTGGATTAGTTTGTGTTGGATATTGTTCTGAAATACATGAAGTTTCATGTATGTTAAATAGATTTGCATGAGTTAATTTAATCTACCTAGTTGTGTTTGATTGAATTGATTGTGTTTTATCTGGTTAACTTATTGCATAAATCATTTCATGCCATACACTAAGGGTTTTAACAAGCTTTAATTTATCGAGTTGATCAATTAAATCTTGGACTTAACGAGTTGTTAAGGTTGTGTTTTCGAAACTTAGTGGATTTTAAACCACGATATTTATTTTGAGTGATGATGACCGAAATGCATTTTCGTGAGAGTTTTAATTAATTGTTTTCAGTTTCATTTAATTTAAATTGCCTTATCTTTTCAAAATCCTAAAAATATTTACCTTTGCTTTAGTTTAGTTTAATTTTAGATTAATCAATCAAAACCCCCTTTTATTGCTTTCATTGCATGCATAATTCAAACATTAGGCTAGTCTAGGATCAATTGGTGCATTGATTCCTTGAGAGTCGACCCGAGGTTGCATCCTGTATTGCAATCCTTGGTATAAATTTTATTTGACCGGTTTCCAAGGATCAATTCTTAAATTGAACGATAAGCCGCCGATCAAATTGGCGCCGTTACCGGGGAATCAAATTAATTGGTTCTCTAGGTTAGCTAGTGTTTGTTTTGATTTTAATTTTTGTTGTTTACATTTTTTTTGCATTGCATAATTTTATTTAATTTCTTTTCTGCTTAAGTGTTTTTAGTGTTAATCCTGTTTGTGATTTCATTACGCTTTGTTTTAAGTGTTTATTCGATTCGTTTGCTTTCTTTGGTGCAGGCTTCTTGGCGTGACGAGTTCATCATTCGTCACAACAGTTCATCATTCGCCGCAATGAGTTCATATATTCGCCGCAATAAAGTTACAATTTATTCGATTCATTGCAAATAATTACTACACGTCGCAATAACCCGAGTGAATTGAAGCCTTGCTATCCATTGTCGCTTTAGTGAGCTATCTTAGGTGAACTTCTCTTGTGCATGCCCCGTAGACTTACGCTAGTTCATTTTCAACCTGAAATTGAGCGACACCTTGACAACTTAGACAAACAAGAGAGAGCAAGAAAGACTTAGCACACTAGATCGACTAGAATCGAGATGGTGAACACCAGAATATCCCGGTCAACCACCCCAAATGGAGATCACGGTTTTAACGGTGACCAGAACGCGTAGATGACAACAATGCAAACATCGACGTAGAACCATCCGAGAAGCTACAACCTCGGACGTAAACTACGATCCTTTCATCGCTTGCACGCCCTAACTTCGGCGTAAATTTCGGGTTAAAGGTTTATTGATTAACTCCTACACAAATTTCACGGTTTGGCGGAGAGGACCCTACATGCATCTTGAGCCCTCACAATGATCTCATCAAAGTATGAAGCTCGTAGGAGCACATCTGGACCAGTCTTTGTGGAAGGTATTCCACTTGTCGTTAGAAGGAAAGGCCCGGAGTGGTACATGAGCCTCCCAAGGCATGTCGCGAATGCCTATCATAGTTGGGCCAACTTGCGAAAGCTTTCTGAAAAATATTTTCCAGCCTCGAGGACTTCGTCGATGCGAAAAGAGATTTATTCCGCCAAGGCGGATTACGACGAATCCTTATATGACTTTTGGAATGATTCCAAGATCTGTTATCTCGGTGCCCCATCATCGATCTCGATGAACAATTGGTTCAATATTTTACGATGGGGTGAAAAATCGGGAAAAGGGAATGTTGGATGTTTGCGTCGGGAGGTTCGTTGATTGACCTCACCGCACCTGAAGCATGGGCCTTGATCAAGAGGATGGCCCTAAATCATTAGCAATATAGTGTCAGAGATTCCAGGAATGTGAATGAAGTAGGAGCCATGATGGCTCAAACTAAGAGTATGGAAAGCCTAGAATCGAAGGTGGATTCCCTGAAGCATAGGATAACTTCACAGTTATCCTCGATCACGGCTGAGCTTAAGAATTTGAATGTGCATCGCCCATCGTCTTCCATCGAATCGGTCGCACTTAGTTGCGAATCTTGTGGATCGGTGATGCACATTTCCGATGTCCGTCCTGAAGGTATGAAGAAGTGTCCATTGTTTACAGGCGGATAAAATTCTAAGTGGGACCGTGATCCAACACATATAACGAAGGATGGAGATCTCATCCTAACTTCATTGGAGGAATAATGAAGGAAGAGCACCCAACCGCTTTCAACAAGGGAGTGGAGTGGACCATCTACAAACCAGCTTCCCGATCAAGAAGGCGTTGGCGGTGCAACCACGACCACCAAAGAGGACACTAATCAACTTCGCATGGTATGATGGCGTTGATGAAAGAGAAACGAACTTCCACAAAGAAATCAATTCAACGCCATCGCGAACCTCATCCAACAGACTCTGCTAAGAATGCTGCCCGCTTTAGTGCCTTGGAGAAACGCGTGGAGCAATGGGAGACCAAGGTCGAGAACATGAACGCCTATGTCACCCAATTGTCTAATAATTTGAGTGACAACCAAACTCGAGCGATGGATCCATTCCTCCAACACGGTAATAAACCCAAGAGTTTAAATGCAATTGAGTTGAGGAGTGAAAGAAAGTGCATTTCGACATTCTCAAGAAGAAGAATGCACCGAGGAAATTGAGGTTGAAGAAGCGCCTCAAGTGAGAGAGAGCAAGTCGTATGCGATCGAGAGTGATCGCGAAGAAGAATTGTTGAGGAACAAGAAGCAATCAACAATTGAGGATAAAGAGCAATCATCAAGCATTTCAGGAAGAAGAGCTGATAAGGATAAATCGAGCAGAAATGAACAAGCCAGTAAGGAAGTCAACTTAAAGGACCTCCCTTTTCCGAACTCGTATCTGATGAGCAAGAGAGTCAATGAGCTCAAACACGAAAAAGAAATCATTGACCTGTTTGGGAAGGTTGAACTCAACATGCCCTGCTGGATTTGATTAAGAAAGTGTCGGCCACGCCAAGCACCAAGGATTTGTGCACAAACAAGTTAAAAATTTAGGCCTAATGAACGTGTCCAGGTGAGTTCAAATGTGTCGGCTTTATTTAAGCCCCAAATCCCAGTAAAGTGCCAAGATCCAGGCTCATTTACCATTCCTTGTGTTATAGGAAAGGTAACAATTGGGAGAGCATTATTGGATTTGGGAGCGGCGATTAACGTAATGTTGAAATCATCATGAAGCCACAGGCGTTAGAGCATAAAGCCTACTTGGTAGTCTTACGCTTGGGCGATAGATCATTCCGACATCCAATGGGAATCATCGAGGACATCTTGGTCCAAGTGAAAGGTTTAGTGTTTCCCGCCAATTTTACGTGTTGGACATGACCTCTGAAGTGGTGCAGACACTTCTACGATCCTGGACGACCCTTCCGCGAATGCGAGCACAATGATTAACATGAAGGAAGGAAAGATCACCATGGAGGTTGGTGATCAACACGTTAGCTTCAACATGTATGAAGCTATGAAGCACCCTAACGAGGATTACTCCTTGCTTGGGGTGAATATGTGATGTGCTTGTGGATGATGCATGTGTTGATTTCGCCACACTTTGACCCATCCTCATCGACACTCTCTTGGAGAAGATTATTTTGATGATAGTGCAGGTGCTATTCGGATATGGGAATGGACATGGGTGCCCAAGACCCAAGTCGTTGACATGGAGCTTGGATATCGACTGCCTGTCCATCCCGAGCTACAAGATCCACCGTGAGCACCAGGTGTTTCTCTTCCTGCCTTTTCGATATATATTTGTGCACGTTCTTTGATTTGATTTGATATGTTGTGTTGCATGAATGTGTTGATTAAGTGTGGGGAGAGACCCAACCAAGGGTTTAAATTGTAGTTAGGTAGGATTTCCCTTTCCGTTTGAATAAAGTGTTTCCCCTTTGTTAGCTCTGTGTTCTTCCTAATAAAGCATGATTAGATTGACGAGAATGGTTGATATGTGGGATGATTAATTGAATGATTGTGCAAACTGAGTAGGATCCTTAGACATTGTGATGCATTTCGGGTAGTTACGCCGCAATGAAAGCGTAGATGCTCATTGCGGCTAATCTAAGTTTTACTACTTGTTCGCCACTGCGGCTAGGGACCGCTTCGTCATGCGAATAAGGACATCTCCGCCCCTCTGGACCGTTGGACATCTCTTTTGTCCGAGGGCCATTTCTGTTTTTTCCTCTCTCGCGTCCTTTCGTCTCCCGCGTCTTCTTCTTCTTCTTCTTTTTCTTTCTCCTTCCCTCCTCATTTCGCTGCCACCTTCGCTGCCTCGTCTTCGCTCCTCTCTGTGCCCTCTGCTGTTTGAAGCTCCCAATCTCCTCTAATCTCCTTCCAACTGCGTTTTAACCCTTACGTAAGTGTTCCTATTCCTCCTCTTGTCCATTTTCGTTGTTATTCGTTAGATTTGAGGCAAGCAATGACGCCGTTACGCCCTTATTGTTCTTGAGAATCGCCATTCATTGCGGCTAATTTCATATCTCGCCATGACAAACGTAGGTATCGGTTATGCATTTAATGTTCTTGCTAGCAGCGAACGAAGATGCCAGTTATTGCAATAACATCCTGCTAGGCTGCGGCGAATGGCAAAGTCTCCTCTAGTCGCAATGAATGCTCTGACCGTTCGCGGCGAATGGTCAAGACTTTGATTACTGTAATTTTCTTAGTTTAATGCCTGTTCTAACGTTTGTGTGTGCAGGATTATGCCTAGAATGAAACAAGCCTCTAGACCGGAGCAGCAGCCATCCTCTTCTTCCTCCGATCACACCATTTCCCCTTCCTCGCAACCTTCCGTTTTCCTCTCGTCCGGTAGATCCCGAGACGATCACCGGCAACTCGTGTTGCCAATCAAGATATACTTAAGGAAAACCATTTCCTCTAACCCCGCAACAAACCCTTTTGTCCGTCGACTTTTGAATTAGACTTAGGCGGCCTTGCTCAACCTAATTCTATTGGCAACCTCACATTTGTCCACCAATACTATTCATATGCTCGCTACTCCCACACCCACTGGAATTAATTTCCGGTATTTCCATTCGATGTTTTCACTTAGTAATTATCCGTGAGCATTACCATCTTTCCGTCGTCCCTCATTGCCAATATTCCGACCTCCTCTGATTACCCATGGGAGGAAGTCATTGGTACTCTACTGACTGCAGGTCTCAAAGGCTTCAACCCGTGGTTCTCAGCGGTACATCCATCGGACCACCCTCCTTCCTGAAGCTCGTCCCTGGTTACATTTTATATGTAACAATATTATGCCGACCCTCCATCTTTCTAACATCCCCAAAGAGCAGGCCCTATATATCTACCTGCTGATGACTGGCTGTCCTATAGACCTAGCCCCTGCCATTTCCGCTGCCCTTCGCCACTGTGTTCTCTCCACCAACCCTAAACACAAACTCCTTTTCCCCCATCTCATTTCCGATCTGTTCCGGACCTATCGAGTCCCGGAACATCCGACCGATCTCACCTTTTCGCCTGCCTCTCCATTTGTCTATGTCCGTTTAGGTCAGCCACGTGCCATTCCACCCCCACCTCCTGCCCAACCTGCTTCAGCATCTTCTTCCCCACCCTCACCTAGAGCCCCTTCTCCCGTCCTTCCTGTTTCCCCCGAGGCTTTGCCTCGTCAACCTCCCCGCCCTCTATTCCCCCCGCTCCTTCTGAGGTGGCTCTGCTGCGTGAGGAAGTCCTTCAGCTTCAGGCTCGGTTCACTTCTTTCGAGACTCAGGTGGCCGCCACGCATTCCCTGCTCACTATGATTGCGGCCCACCTCGGGCTGCCTATTCCGCCTCGAGCACCGCTTCTTGAATGCTCCTAGCTCTTCTATCACGCCTGCCAATGGTGGCGATCTGCCACGTAGTGCAGGCTGTTTATTTTCTTTTGTTGTTGTTTTTCCTGTATTTTCTTTTCTTCGTTTTTTTTTTTAGTTCGTTCTACGGATCCTCTTTTTGTACATTACATTTTGAGCTTAATGCTATATCCACATTTCTGTTTTGTCTATTTTTGTTTCGTTTCCTCTGTGCCCTGCTACTTTTGTCATTGTGGACAATGCCATGTTTAAGTGTGGGGGAGCCGTTCCCTTTTATATTTTGCATTGTACACCTATTAAAACTTGTGCATAATTTTATGGGCCCGTTGCTTTTACTGATAAATTTGGACTCAATCAAACATTTTTTGCACTCGTTCTTTTGTGCCCTTGCATGCAAAGCCTTTATAAGTTTCAAACTGATACTTGAGTTTTTGTGAAAATGCTCTCCATTCTTCGAACGATAATTGGTTTTGGCAAAAATTTTAACTTTTGAAGTTTTCAAAACAAAGTAAATGGGAGCATGCTAACAAGGTAGCATTTTAAGTTTTTAAGTTTTGAGATTGATCATTGAGACAAAACCTTGTTGGAAGGATATTCGAGCCAAAGATTTTCTTCTATATTTTGTGTGTGCATCTGCTTAGTTCATGCTTCTCTAGAATTTGTGTGGCTTTTACTCAAAGCTTGATGGACTAGATTTTTGTGGATATGATAGGCGTTCTTTCTTTCAGCCCTTTCCCCAAACACCAACCCCTAAACACTGTTCCTTGCTAGCCCTTTGAGCCTTCTTCATGAGCATTTGCATGCATTATTTTCAGATGACGTCAATAGTCGGTTTGTTCTATTTTTAGTGAAAAGAAAAGTTAGTCTTGTTTATTCCAAAAAGGGATAATAATGTATTGAATCCCAAATGGGATTAGTATCTCAAAATGAGATAAAAAAATCAATCAAAATTTAGTTTAGTAGAGGTCTAGTTTGATATAGATTATCGACATCGATCCCTCATTTTATGCCATGCTCATATTTTTCTTTTCTCACATCATTCATTCATTTAGCCTTCCGCTCATTACAACCCTTAAAGACCTCTTGATCTTCAAATTGATAGTCCTTGTAGTGGAGAAATAAAATTGATACAAGCTTCATGGTAGGAGATGTATTAAGTAGATTGAGAGAAAATATCCCTACTATACAAGTGAGTTGGCGTAAACACCATATCCCGAGTGATTCTCCGTTGTTCAATCTCTTGTGCTTAAATTCTTTCAATGTTTGTTTTATTAGCACTCTTTCAATTTGCTGCGTTAGAATTCTGATAAAGTGGATTGAGTCAATTTTGGTTGTTGTTTGAGCATGGGGCAGAATTTTCTTTTACTCTTGTACCTTTTTGACTCTTATAAGCTTTGTTCAGGAGTACAAAGGTTTAAGTGTGGGGGAATTTGATTGGACCAAATTTATACTATAAATTAGGCCCGTTTTCTCTAGTAATTATGCATCTGTTGACTCCTGATCTATGATTTTTATGCTTATTTTGGTCCCGCACATTGAGTTTTGATAAATTGCACATTGTCAGTATTTTGTTGTCATTTGTCATTAATTCTGCATAATTTTTATTGGGACAATTGATACTGCAAATGGGTTGTATTTTGTAGGACCAAAGGAGTCAACATTCAAGAAGTCAACATGCCGCGAGATTCGCTGGGGCGAACCCAAACCTCCATTCGCCGCGGCGAATAAATTAAATGCAATTACTTCGCTGCGACGAGTGACCATCCGGACTTCGCCGCAGCGAATGTCGGGTAACCCGGCCTATATTTGGCAAAGTATCCACTGTTCCGACCCGGCCCGCACGTATCCCTATAAAAACTTGCCATTTAGGGCAAAAAGGGACGGCCGCACAGAGTTTTTCTTTTCCTCCCTTTTCTTCGTTCTTCTCCAGTTTCTTTCATTCTTTTCTGTTTTCGCTTCTAATAGGTTTTCATTCTGTGTTACAGGTTCAGCCACAGACAACGTTCGCTGTCTTCATCTTCAACAGTTCGTCGTCTGATCATGAGTATCGGTGATTCTCCAGCAGTGATGGAGTTGGCCGGAGTCATGAGCGGCTAAATCAGTATTCTCCCGAAAATGTAGCGAAGGTCGGAGTTCCATGAGCTTCAAGGGGTAATCAACCATAGTTTTAGATTTTTGTCATGTTTTGTAAAACCTCCGAGTTGGAGATTGCGATATATGATGGATTGAATCCGGCTATAGTTTAATCGGATGTAAAACTTTGATTTATGGTGTGGATTAGTTTGTGTTGGATATTGTTCTGAAATACATGAAGTTTCATGTATGTTAAACAGATTTGCATGAGTTAATTTAATCTACCTAGTTGTGTTTGATTGAATTGATTGTGTTTTATCTAGTTAACTTATTGCATAAATCATTTCATGCCATACACTAAAGGTTTTAACAAGCTTTAATTTATCGAGTTGATCAATTAAATCTTGGACTTAACGAGTTGTTAAGGTTGTGTTTTCGAAACTTAGTGGATTTTAAACCCGATATTTATTTTGAGTGATGATGACCGAGCGCATTTTCGGAGAGTTTTAATTAATTGTTTTCAGTTTCATTTAATTTAAATTGCCTTATCTTTCAAAATCCCAAAAATATTTACCTTTGCTTTAGTTTAGTTTAATTTTAGATTAATCAATCAAAACCCCTTTTATTGCTTTCATTGCATGCATAATTCAAACATTAGGCTAGTCTAGGATCAATTGGTGCATTGGTTCCTCGAGAGTCGAATTCGAGGTTGCATCCTGTATTGCAATCCTTGGTATAAATTTTATTTGACCGGTTTCAAGGATCAATTCTTAAATTGAGCGATAAGCCACGATCACCCGTCGATGATAATTACTCGAGCTCTAGGCTCTTTTCAAAGATATTAGCAACTTGGGACACGTCCATTATCTCGATCATGCATTTATGCATGCGGTGCGATGTTCGATAATTTACGATGTATGGCTATAAGCCCAAGATTGCGATATTCATGAATCGCTATGATATGGCTATAAAAGCCCAGTATTCAGTCTCAGTGTCACGTAACAGTACGGTTCAGTTCAGTAAAAGCATGCAATTCAATCCAATACATGCCAGTAATCATATAGTAGTCATACAATTCATCTTTGCATGTAATTCATATAGAGCATGTAAGCAATCAGGAATTTGAGAAACCAACTAGGTTGCTCACCTGTAACTTCCGAGCTCTTGCTGGAAGTTCCAAAGAATGTCCGTGAAACGACGATCCAACGGCGCCTATAACAGTAAAATACGGTCCCATTACTAGATGCTCAATTAAACCATTCATAATGCATATGTCTCAGTGAGATGATGTACAATGCATGTTCACGATTTTCCCGGCGTTAAAACCCAATTTATAACTCTTATATCCCAATCTAACTCTTCGCTCAATTGGTCAACAATAATTGATCCAATCCTATAATCCGGTTCAATTTCCTCAATTCATAATCCCCATAGAAATTTCCTATCCATCGGGTCAAAACCTCTATTGAAAATCCCAATTAAACTCCAATTGTCTCAATTCAGTATTTAGGTCACACTATGAACCATAATCGACCTTATTCTCTATAAATCAATGTCACTTAAATCAATTCTAATTCCTATAATTATCCTCAATTGTAGACCTCTTTCTCTAGTTCATAACGAATCAGGAATCACCTCAATTGGAGGTCTATACCATAAATTATGCCCAATATACTAACAATCATCCCTTCAGAATTGCCATCTTCGCCGCGACCTATGTCCGCTCGTCACGACGTATACGGGCCGCTCGCCGCGGCGTGCGTCCTCTTCGCCGCTCATCGTGACGCAAGCCAGAAGGCTCGTCGCGATGTATCTCCAGGCGCTCGCCGCCGCGAGGCACGCCAGACGTCGCGACGTGCGACCGCGCCACCTTTTTCTCCTATCGATTTTCCGCCATTAATGCTATTTAAAACCTCCACTAACACTCTAACAACTCAATCTAACCCAATAAATGCCATAACTGCTAGAAACAACTACTAATAACAACAATAAAGCCTTAACAACTTACCAATCAAAGCTCAAAGCCACAAATCACCGTAAACCCTAAATCCTTCAAAATCAACGATTAATCCACTCCAAATCCTTCTCAACCTTCAACAATCACAATAAATCACTTAGCCTAGCACAATAAGAGGGAAACCACATGAAAGATCGAAGAATCCTTACCTATGGAGGAAATCGAAATCACCGTAGAGAAGGGAGAGGAAGAAATGAGTTTTGCCTTAGGGTAAATCCTCAATTCTCAACTTAGCTATTTATAGACAAAGATCTCCAACTCGGTCCAAATTTTAGTCTTCATTACCAATGGTTTAACATTTTATTTCCTATCAAGAAAATTCTAATTTTTCCATTGCCATTGGACGATCTTTCGAGATTATATAGTCAATCGATTACATCACCTCAAAACTTCCTATCCGCATTTTCTCCCAAATTTCCCAAAAATTTTCTATAAACCACTAAGATTTACCAGTCACTCGAAATCAATATTAAATCAGTCAATTGAACCCAATAACTCTAATTTCCTAATTAACCCCCAATCCAGTCAGTCCGGTCAGTTCATGCTCACAATCAAATCCCGGAAATCATGAATGCAAGTACCTATGGATAAATGCATATGCAATAAACCTGTTCCTCTATAATTAGAGGCCAGTAACATGCTCAGTCAATGAATGCAGTGAAATTCAATCAGTTCAACCCAATGACCAAAATACCCTTTCTAACAGTAACGGGATGTTACACCAACTCACCTCAAAAGAAGGTATACCCTCTCTTAACCTCGACAATCCTCAATACGAGCTCCTCGATTCACAGCTCCTGAGGCTTTATATATAAAAACAACATACAATGAAAATATTACTTAAACATATATTTAAACACCATCACATTAACTTCCCTTTTTTCATTTTCTTTGGCATTTAATGCCTTTAATCCAAACTTACTCATTTTATGACATAATTAAACATATTTTTCATCCAAGCAGATTAAGCCATAATTCATCAATCTAGGCAACGTTTCAAGTTTACTCTAAGTAAACATGATAGTTTCTTTCTAATGTACACCCTCAAAATCCTTAAATCCTAAGCTAAATTCACTTAGGCATTTTATCAAACACCTAAGGTACCTGACTTTCAAGTCTTATTTTCAATACTTTACCATAACAATTCATGCTCCTAACATGACATATGGTAGCACTTCCAATCAACGAAACATTTCACCACTCCATTCAAACCAACTCCTTTCATTTAAGCTACATTTATCAATTACACAACTCATCACATTCACCCACCTCTTCTCCACTATTTTGACCTACCCTAATCCAACACACATTCTCTTCATTCTTCATCATCAATTCACATCATATATGTATAATTAACACCATAGAATTCTTTTTTACCATCAATTTCACAAGATATTCAAAATTTCACCAACTTTTACATAAAGAGAACAATTTGGGTTTTGAGTTAATAAACCGTCTCCATGACATATTTCATTCATCTAAACCATGTTTCATGCATAATCAAGCATGGAGAACAACATATCTTAACACCAAACTCCTTTCATTTAAGCTACATTTATCAATTACACAACTCATCACATTCACCCACCTCTTCTCCACCATTTCGACCTACCCTTATCCAACACACATTCTCTTCATTCTTCATCATCAATTCACATCATACATGTATAATTAACACCATATAATTCATTTTTACCATCAATTTCACAAGATATTAAAAAATTCACCAACTTTCACATAAAGAGAACAATTTGGGTTTTGAATTAATAAACCCTCTCCATGACATATTTCATTAATCTAAACCATGTTTCATGCAGAATCAAGCATGGAGAACAACATATCTTAACACCAAACTCAAAATCTTAATGTAGAGAGAGATGAGACAAAATTTACCTATACTTTCCTTTAGTGATATCTTCAAATTCCTTGAGAATTTCTCAAATCTAATGATAGATTTGAGTTCCTTGACCCCAAATTAGCTTAGAACACTTTGGTTTGGGTTGAAAATTCAAAAAGATGGTGAAATTGGAATGATGGCCGAAGTTCCCTTCTTCTCCTCCTCTCTTCCCTTTTTTCTTCTTTCTTTTAATAAAAACCAAGTATTTTAAAGCCCATTTAATGGGTTGCACGGACACCACATGGTAGAAGATTCTAGAATTTGACTATTCTTTGATCAAACAAGAGGAATTTACCAATTTGCCCTTAGTTATGTGAAATTACCATTATACCCTCCAAACTTTTCCCAAATTTGCAATTAAGTCCAAAATTTGAGAAGGACCAAAATTTTTATTTTCATTTTGGTCCTTGGACTTTTGAAAATTATAATTAGGCCCCTCAACTTTATAAAATTACAAATTGGTCCTTAAAGAATTGAAAATTTACAATTAAGTCCTTAACTTTTACAAATTTTGCAATTAAGTCCATATGTACACCAACTTCTCCAATTTAGCTTTCTAAATGTCTAATAAGTCTATAAATCATGTCTAATCACCTCTAAGGAATTAGAATACATTTAATTTAACCACCACGGTCTTATCCATCTGATGGACTCGGTTTTACACACTTAAAAACTTATGTGTCGAAATTTTCCAAGATTTAGCATACCGATGAATATAATGTTACATATCACTAGCATATGTACCAAAAGGATTCAATTATATATTTAAACTCATATACAACCATGTATATGAAAATATACAGTAGTATCCCCAAATGCAGAACAACACAAAAGGCTCAGAAAATCCGGTGTTACATTGAATGAATAACTCCCAACACTAATGAGCTTTGTATAGGCATCTCTAGATGACTAAGTTAGAATCCTAATAAAACTCTACTAGCTAAGATCACAATCTTATCTTTATCAGATTACATAAAACTAACTAATAGATGACATTTCTATTCAATTAGGACTCTATCAAGTTCACTCATAAGGATGTTAAGCCTATGTCACCAAAAACTTTCTTTCAAATACCTAAAAATACCAATTTCATATTATAAAGACTATAAGTCACTCTTTGACTCAATTCATAAAATATTTAAGTATTGGAATAATAAACTCCTCTCATATACTATAAGATTAAAAATAGTCAAGGCTTTGCTCATTAATCTCCATATACATTTGTGTTGTGATATAAACATAACCTAAACTTTAATTAATGATGTAGAGAGGATGTTAAAGAACATTTTATGGTAGGAAATAAAATAGTGTCTCAAAGGCCAAAGTATGATGAAATGAGGTATATGCTTCTAGAGAGGAAGGGCGATTAAGGATGAATAACGTAAAAAAAAAACAAGAACTTCTTATGAAAATGGATTTGGAAACTATTTATAAACAATTATGATGCACACTTACATCATAAAAGTATAAAGCTTTTGTATCAAATTTAAGTAAAGGAATTCCTGGAATCTAAACTAACTAATGTAGATAAGGAGTATTATGCATCAAAATAAGGCAAAAAGTATATGGAAAGGGAAATAATACGTGGTTTTACTTTGATAATGAGAATAAACTAGCTCCCTAAATAGTCTCTAAAGCTTGGACAATCTCACGCTCTTGATTCCTTTGAAAGCTAAAGGAAACTCAATCATAGCTATTGAGGATTAGAGATGTAGGCATAAGGAATTCAGTATTGTAATAAACCATGTCCTTAATTATATTCTTAATGATAAGATAATTTAAGAGGGAACATACCTCTAGAAGATTCACTAAAAATTTTTTATTAGACCTTATTTAAGCCACCTATCTAAAAACCACCAAGTGGAAGCTAATATGGATTAGCAATAACTCCTCTGAGGCTTATTTTGTACTTTGAATAGCTATCAAACAAATTTTAAGAACATTAGATAGGTTGGAAAGTACTCCTTATCCAACGTACTCTATAAGTTTTGTAATTGGTACCTTAAAACATCTGTGTTTCTTTTGCTATCGCTCTAAGCAATTAGCCTTTGCAATATCCATTTCTCTACCAATAGTTAGCCTTATTTTATGGATTAAGCTAAGTAAGTAAGGTTCGCCATCATAAAGACTTAACCTTCTTTAAGATAATTCTAAGCTATGACATTTATGCTCTATGGGAAGAAAGAAATAAGAAAATTTTCTAAAACAATCACTAATCCATTGAAAATTTCAACTTAAATATGCTTTGATGGAAATGATAGATCATTCTACCTCAAAATTCAACTTACTATGATCTCTATATTAAATTTAATCTATGTGTTGATTAAATTATATGATCTCTATATTAAATTTAATCAGTGTGTTGATTAAATTATGTCTATCATAAGTCATTTTTAAGTTAATGGTTGTTGGTTAGAATTGGTTAGAGTTCATGCTCTATTTTTAATACTTCTTTGGTGTTCAATCTTGATTTTTTTTATAGTTGAGCTAGTTATTCTCTCATCTTTTATATGTTGGAGATCAAGTTGTAGCTTTCTAGGAACTGTTGTATTCCTTTAATTTAACATAATTCTCAGTTCCATAGCTAAAATGATTTTGTTGGACCTCTTAAAAAGATAATTATTTGAATGGTTTCAATTTTGTTTCTGAGTCCCAAATTTATTTATTAATTCAAATATAAGTGTTATTTAAGAACATACTAGTGAATTTTATACAAATGAACATATTTTCATTGCTTAATTATATAACTTTCTATACGTACCAGAATACAGAGTAAAACTTGTAAACAAAGTTCAATAAATTTAAAAATGCAAAGTTCACCTTAAAACTAAAGCCTCTACTTCTTTTCATAATATTTAACACCTTAAATTAGTCATATCTTCACATACAAAATTTCATTGTTTGCATATATTGTACAAATTCGATGGCTAAGTGGATGGAATTAAAGTTTACATGAGATTAGTCATTTTGGACAAAAAAGTAGAGGGAAGTAGGCAAAGTTACTAATCTCATACCAGACTTAGTACTAGATTTAGTTCTGGTACGGTACTGTACACGTATCAGTTGATGTCGGGTATCGTTTCGGATAATTTTTTAAATTTATAAAATAACCTCAGTTATTTAAAATTAAAAATAGTCTATTGTCATATTATACAATTGAATCTGTATATTTTTAACCTTGTCTCCAAAAATCATAATAATTAATGATAATTAAAATTTTAGTTTAATTTATAAAATTAATTTAATAATTATTAATACATATAATTAAATTTAATTTTTTAAAATATATAAATTTCAAATAAAATTTGAATTAGTAAATAAAATATATAAATAAATAGTAGTTTACAAATAATACTTTTAAATTATTTATTTTAAAAATATTTTAAAAATATTTTATTAATAAATATTATATAAAATATTAAAATAAATTTAAATAAAAAATTATTTTTATTTTATTTAATTTATAATAATTATTAGTAATAAAAATATTTATTTTTATTTTAGAAACAAAAATTAAAAATTTACAATAATTATAAAAGTTAAAGTAAATAAAATCACTAATTAAAAACTTTAAAAAGATATGGGAGGAGGGACGAAGAGTTTAAATTTTTTTGAAAAGTTTTATAAAAAAGTCTCCCTATTTTTTAAAATTTCCGATATCCGATGATATTTTGAATATCGATCGGTATCGACTAGTACCATTTGAAATCAGTCGGTATTTAAACCCGATATAACTAACCCTCTAATTTGTATCGATTTTGGTCGGGTACAGTACAAAATGGTATCTACTTTCTTGGAAAGAGGCATTTGTCTATCAATATAAAAGAAAGATTTCCAAATAAAAAATTAAAAGAGATTATGAGGAACGACTTATTTTTCCTATGGGCCTATATGCTCTATTTTCCTTTTAAATGAAAAGCTAGTCTAAAGAGAAAAAGTATAGTGATTTATAGATTCCAATAAGCTCCCTTATTAACTATAATATATAGTTGAAGCTTTTTTCTCAAGCCTAAAAATTAAAGTAAATAAAAAAAAGAAAAATATTAAATATATAATGCTCTCTTATGGTTTATGATGTATTAACTATATCATACCTCCGTTTTGCATCAGTTACAGCCTTAAGCCAAGACTTCCTTTGCATTATATAGCAAACTCGTCGATATCTGTGATTACGGTTTAGATCAAAAGCCATTAATTTTTGTCCATGTCCAGCTAGAAGAAATCAATTCACATCATCTATATTTAATTTCAATAACCTTTCATATGCATATTGAAGTTTAATGACCAAGAGAATGACAAATACAAATATAATTACATACAAGTATAGTACTTGTCTATATGTATTTTATTATACTTTCTATTATATACTTACATACAAGATAGTAGTACTTGCGATATGTATTTTATTATAATTTCTAATATAAATATATTAAATCAAAATTCACACAAAAATTCAATTGTAATCATTCAATCATTAGAAATTTTCCATAAATTCTTACACAAGTCATGATTCTTAATTATTGTTGTTAGCCAAAACAATAGCAACAATTATAGCAATAAGTCTAGCATAATTTTAGCAATTAGTCTAGAATAATTTTAGCAATCATCATTATTCTTTCTTTATATGTATTCATTATCTTGTATAAATAGCCCTAGCATCAATGTAAAACACACAAAAAACAAATTCTCTAATTCTTTCTTATGTTCATTATGCTAATATGGTATCAGAGCTGTAGTGCTCATTATTTTCTCTTGTCTTTGTGATTTGCTTCCTTCTTGGCACCCTATTCTGTCCCATCTGCTTTGTTTATCTCTGTCTTCTTTTCAATGGAGAAATATGACATTGCAAAACCTATTACAACGGATTTGAATGGTTCCAACTATTCTCTTTGGGTTCAAAAAATGAAAAGCTTTTTAATAGGTCGCAAGCTTTGACGAATCGTTACTGGTGATATAATTCAGTCAACAAAACAAAAAGATGAAACTGATGACAAATTTGTTGGTCACCTAGAAGATTGGGATAGTAAAAATCATCAGATCATCACTTGGTTTCGTAATACCTCAGTTCCTTCAATTCACATTCAATTTGCCGATTATGATTCAGTGAAAGAAATCTGGGATTTTTTGGCTAATCGATATCAAACAACTAGACTTGCTCACTATTTTCAGTTATGGAAAAATCTTCATAATCTGAAACAAGAAACCGGTCAATCTATGAATGATTTTCTTGCAAAGGTTCAACCAATCTAGCATCAACTTTCTCTAGCCAAAATTAGCGAAGATCATCTTCATCTGATTCAAGTTCTCATGGCTTCGCGACCAGAATATGAGGCTATTCGAGCATCTCTATTGCATCAAAATCTGCTTCCATCATTGGATACTGCAATTTAAGAAATTATTTTTGAAGAGAATCATCTAGGCTTGGATAAAACTCCTCAATTTGAAACTGCCCTTGCCACCACTCACTATTCACAATCCAGATCTGGGAATCAAATTTATAAGAATTGCAATCAAACTGGCCATGCTTTTGCTTATTGTCCTTCTGTAGAATGTAGATATTGCCATGGTTATGAGCATATCATTCAAAATTTTCCCACACGTCCTCGAAAGCCAAAAGAAGGACATTCTAAAGTCAAGAATATCTCCAAGCCTGAATCTTCTTCTATCACTGCTGTTGCTGCTAATGAAGGTTCATCTATCATCACCATGAGTGATATTGAGGCCATACTCAAACAGGTTATTTCTTCCAATTCTCCTGCTGCCATGTTTGTCACTCCAGGTAATTCTTATTGGCTCTTTGACTCTACTTGCTATAATCATATGACTACTAATCGTGAACTCTTATCTTCTGGAAAATCTGTATCATCCTTACCACCAATCTACACAGCTAATGGTTCTAAAATGAACATTACAGACATTAGTCATGTTTCTACCTCTAATCTCCATCTCCCTGACACTTATCATATTCCTAATTTGGCACTCAATCTTATCTCTATTGGTCAATTGTGTGAGAAAGGACTTAATGTTAATTTTTCTTCCCTTGGTGTTCAGGTACAGGATCTATAAACGGGACAGATTCTTGGGATGGGTCGCAGGGTGGGACGATTATTTGAACTTGCATCTCTTCATCTTCATCAGAGATTTATTTCATTCTAGTAAAATTCAGGCTTTAATTTCTCGTGGTTTGTTAGGAACCACTAAGTTTGAGTCTTTTTGTTGCTTAAATTGTCAATTAGCTAAACAACCTGCATTGTCCTTTTCTCAAAGTGACTCTACTTCAGACATTCCTTTTGGTTTAATTCATTTAGACATTTGGGGTCCTTCTCCTACTTTATCAGTGAATGGTTTTCGTTATTTTATGTTATTTATTGATGATTTTTTTTGTTTTACTTAGATATTTTTTTGAAAAATCGATCGGAAATAACACAAATTTACATCACTTTTGCAAAAATGATTAAGACTCAATTCTCTTGTGATATTAAAATTCTCCAAACAGATAATGCCATGGAATATTGAGATCCTTCTTTGCTTCATTTTTTAAATCAACAAGGAACAATTGTTCAACGTTCTTGTCCTCACACCTCTCAACAAAATGGGCGAGTTGGACGCAAGCATTATCATATTCTTGATTCTATTCGTTCTCTTCTTCTTTCTGCGTCATGTCCTGAAAAGTTTTAGGGGGAAGCAGCTCTTCATGCTTTTTATAATATTAATTGTCTTCCTACCTTGGTTCTTCAAAACTTATCCCCGTTTGAAAAGTTATTTGGAAAGCCTCCTAAATATTCAATTCTTAAACCTTTTGGATGTGTTTCATTTTTCCTCTTACAACCACATGAACATTCTAAATTAGAACCTCGTGCTCGTCTATGTTGTTATCTGGGTTATGGCATTGAGCATAAAGGATATCTTTGTTGGGATCCTTTTTCCAATAGATTACGCATCTCTTGTCATGTTACCTTCTGGGAAAATACAATGGTTTCCTCTCTTTCTAAATTTCATGATTCTCTTAATAGTGATTATCTATTCTTCGCTGATCCATCTCATGAGTTATTTCTAAGTTTTGAGACAGGGGTTTTTGATGCACTCAATACCGATCCACCTCCACCTGACCTTGTTGAATCTGCACCAACAGTTGATCCTATTCCTGAACCTACATCTCCTCTCCGTCGTTCCACTCAGGTAAGAAAAGCTCATCAATATCTTTATGATTTTCATTGTTACTCTACTATTGCCACCCTTCATGAGCCTCACTCTTATCGTGAGGCTAGTACTGACCCTCTTTGGCAGCAAGCTATGACTGAAGAACTTAAGGCTTTAGAGAAAACTCAGACTTGGGATTTAGTGGATCTTCCTCCTAACAAGACACCTATTGGGTGTAAATGGATCTACAAAATTAAAACCAGATCTGATGGAACTGTTGAACGCTATAAAGCATGTCTAGTGGCCAAAGGGTACACTCAAGAGTTTGGAATTGACTATGAGGAAATCTTTTCCCCTGTGGCTTGTTTAACATCAGTCCGTAGTCTCTTGGCTATTATTGCTGTTCGTAACTAGAAACTATTTCAGATGGATGTCAAAAATGCCTTTTTGCATGGTGATTTGATAGAGGAGGTCTATATGCATCCTCCTCTTAGTTATCATCTCCTCACAAGGTGTGCAAACTTTGTCGAGCCCTATATGGATTGAAATAAGCTCCACGAGCTTGGTTTGCCAAATTTAGTTCCACTCTTACTCACTTTGGTTTTCTCTCAAGTTCTCATGATTCTGCATCATTAACTAGTAGAACTGACAAGGGCATTATTATTTTATTATTATATGTTGATGATATGATAATCACAGGAGATGACTCTACTGAAATTTCTGAGTTACAACAGCATCTTAACCAAAATTTTGAAATGAAAGACTTGGGTTCTCTCAGTTATTTTTTGGGTCTTGAAGTTTTTCATGATTCTACTGGTTATTATCTTTCTCAAGCCAAGTATGCATCAGATTTACTTTCAAGAGTAGGTACCACTGATAGCAAAACAATCTCAACCCCACTAAAGGTTAATTGCAAACTTACACCTCTTGATGGGACACCTCTTGAAGATCCTACTTTATATCGGCAACTTGTTGGAAGTCTTATTTATCTCATAGTTACTTGACTTGATATTGAAGTGAATCACACGTTAGTATAAAGCTTATAATACGATACCGAATACACGAGAAGGGGGGGTTGAATTGTGTATTCCCCTTTTTAAAAACTCTTTCAAAAATGTTTTGTTAAAAACAAGTTCCTTTTACGAAACTTTCGGTAAATTTGATTTAAACAAAACTTTGAAAACTTTGTTATGTAATCAGAGTAATAACAAATCTTTAAACTTTAAAGAGAGATAGAGTAGAGTAGAAGTTGACACAGCAATTTTATACTAGTTCACCCCAAACCGTGGACTACGTCCAGTCCTCAGAAGTCTTTCTGACTACGTCCAGTCCTCAGAAGTCTTTCTGAGATTTCACTATCTCTTCAATGTTTACATGTATTCTTTCCGAGCCTTTTTAGGTCTCTACACTCAGTATTCTTTTACACTTAGCCTCTGCAGGCTATCTGTACACTTTCTTACAAAAGTATCCGAACTATGTTACAGCAATAATAGTTCTCAGCTATTTCACACAGTAATCTCACAAAAGCTTTTCGTTCGCGTAAGTTCAATAATGATCTCTCTTTCGCTAACTTTGCACTCTTCGACTTTGACTTCTATTTATAGTCTTCGTCTATAACTGCTTCTTGATTCTTGAATCTTGAATCTTGCTTCTTGAGTCTTGATTCTTGAATCTTGAAAGAAACGGTTAATCACTTGAGTTCTGTAACTAACTCGAACTGACTCTTGCGTCTGCATTCCTTTCTTCGTCTGCTTTTGAATTCTCCGTCTGCGTCTGCTTTTTATTCTGCATCTACGTCTTTTTTTCAACTTCTGCGTCTGCTTCTGTTTTTAAACTTCTGCGTTTGCGTCTATTTTTTTGCGTTTGCGTCTGCATTCCTTTCTTCGTCTGCTTTTGAATTCTTCGTCTGCATCTGCTTTTTATTCTTCTTTTTCTTTCTACTTTGTTATCCATCAAAATCATATATAAGTAAAGTCATTTTGACTCAACAATCTCTCCCTTTTTTATGATAACAAATCATATACGTAAAAAAAAACTTATCTTCAAAAACAAATCTTCATGAGTATTCTTTTGTCTTCTTCATTAGTCTTCCTCATTCTCCCCCTATCTTCATCGACTCCTTCAATCACACCCTTTGAGACTCTTTGATTTCTGCCTTCCATGCTCTTCTCCCCCTATTTGTTATAATAAAAAATGATCAAGGACGACGACTCTTCAACAGTTCTGTCATCATTTCCTTCATCTCTTTCATCATCTCCTTCAGATCTTTGACTTCTCTGCGTAATTGCCTGATTTCAGCTTGAGAGTCAAATGGTGAAGAGAGTTGATCATCATCATCATCCGCTGAGGGTACTACAAACGCAATAGTAGTAGCATATGCGTCTGAGGGTGGAATGTAGTCTTCAACAATCTCAAACATTGGTGGATGAACAGATAGATTTGGCTCCGGAAGATCTAAATAGAAAGGAGCAGGTAACAGAAGCACTTGTCTTCCTTGCAGGGGTATGCCTTCAGCTTGAATAGACAGTGTATTAGATAAAGGCCTAATACGCATTACTTTCTTAACAAGGAACTCAACGAACGTCCCTGTAAACAGTTTTCCCCTACTGGACAATCTTCATTCTTATCCATATAACTGCAACCTACTTCGACAGTTGTCTCCGTTGAAGCGCATGCTGCATCAATTCGACGCACTTCTTCGTCAATCTGATATGCGGACAGATCATCACTAATTTCCTCAGGATATAACTTCATCTTCCCTTTACTCATATCCAAAGGATATCTAGGCTGAATATCCGATACAACCTTTATCACCGTGTTCTTCGTAATGGGATAAATAGTAAGAGATTGGCTGGACATTTTTTAAGGGTATGGCTTTGTAGCAGCATCCCTTAAAGCTTCATAAAAATGCTTTTCATCTTCAATCAGTAAGTGCCATGTCTCACTATTTATCAAGATAGGTTGTAGGACAACCTTCACCTTCCTTCTTAGTTCAGCACAGATGGCGATTGCGGTACTTCTCTTGGTCACATACTCAACTAGTCTGATCTCCAACTTATCTTTCTTCAGAAATTCAGAATAGTTGTGTATCGTCAGAGTAGGTTCATCAAACACTTCCTGTGGTATCAGTACCAAGCTTAAGTCTTCTGTTTCCTCTGTTTGAACATCCATAGGAGTAAACTGAACCAGGCTAGGCTCCACTGGTTCCTCCTGTTGAGCAATAGTGGGAATGAACTCAACTATGCTAAGCTCAATTTCCTTTTCATTTTGAGCAGCATTAATTGTATCCTTCTTCTGACTAACGTCCATAGCAGTACTCATACTCTTCTTTCGACTAACCTCCTTAGTCTTCTCCACTGCCTCAGTCAATCTCGGAGTTTTCTTCACTTGAGATTTCCGCTTCTCATACTTTGATTTCCTCTTCTTCTTAGTCTCGTTAGCCTGTTTGGCTGAGTCTTCTTGTAAGATAGAGACTAGAGATCTGGTTGCCTTTGGTGCGCGAGATTTTGAGACTTCTTCTTGACTCCGTTCTCTAGCTCGCTTCTCTTCCTGCTGTCTCAGAGTACGAATCCTTGGTGATCTCTTCGCCTTTTTAGAAATTTCACCCAGAAGATTCTCTCCTTTTCTTTTCAATGCACCTTCTTCTGTTCTTCTCACTAGGCTAACTTCTTTTTGAGGACTTGCCTGTTTAATCAAAGATCTTCCAGAAAATTTTCTTCTTTCTTCTGTGGGCATCCTTAAACTTTCTTGAGATTTGGAACTTCTAACGGGAGACTTCTTCAATAACCGCTCCCCCTCAGTTCTAGCTTTCTTCATAGAAACTGCTTCTTCTTTCACCACAATCTTCAAGCCCATTCTTCTTATCGTATCTGAATTAATAGTACTCTTGACAGCTAGCGTCCTTCTGTATCCTCTGTGAAGAAGGACTCTGGATTCCCTAAAAATCCTTGTGAGTAGCATGCCATAAGGATAACTGTTGGTATCCTTCATCCCCTTAACCATATAATGAAAGATTAGATATGGCAGATCTATGCGGTGACAATTTAACAAATAAAACAGACATTGCTCATCCAAGGTAGTCACTAGATGCCTTGACCCAGCTCTTGGTAAGATGCAATTAAACAAAATCGCTTGAAGAACCCTAGCCTTCGGGACCAGACTCGAGGTCTTCCTCTCCCATGGGTCATTAGCTCCATATAACTATTTTCTGACATCTTCTTCCTTCATACTAACCTTGGACATCCATCCAGCTTTGGTTGATAGGATTTCTCCATCCGATGAACATTCAGTCATCTTCTCCACTAATTCCTTTTTCACAATAACAGTTTTTCCATCTACTGTGGAGACAATGGTGTTATCCACCAGTTGCGCATGCTTCCAAAAGTCATATACTTCATCAATGTATACCAGTTCCCGCATCTGAAAGAAATTTCTCCATCCCGCCTCTACAATCTCTGGCTCAACATCCATGCCGTCACTCCTCAGAGATTCGAAGTCCACATGTCTTCCAAAAATAATAGCTAGCTCCATTGATTCTGATTAGAAATTGCTTCTAGTAAGGTGTTTTTTAAAGGTAAAGTTGTTTGCGAGAGTTTTTAGAGAGAGAGATGAAACATCTGGGATTGAGAGTAATCGAAATGATTATAGTTTCAGACTACTCGAAGGGTCTTATCCGATGGGTTCTAGAATCGTAGGGATTCTCAAGGCTATCAAAATTTTCCCTCTAAAACTTCCTTGTGAGAGAAGTTACCAGCTGCAGACCACTGTTTCTGACGTCGTTATCTTTGACGATCTTCTAACCTGACTGGTCATTTAACATAACCATGTTAAGGTTCCGTCTGATTTCCTTAAACCGATCTTCCCTCAATGGTTTAATGAAGATATCTGCCCATTGATACTCGGTTCGATGCACTGTAGTTGCACCACCTTCCTCTGAACGTAGTCTCTCAAGAAATGGTGTCTGACTTCGATATGTTTTACTCTCGAATGCTGTATCGAATTCTTTGATAGATTAATGGCACTGGTGTTGTCACAATAGATTGGGATCTCCTCTTCTCGAACTGAATAATCTTCCAGTTGATATTTAATCCACAATGTTTGTGAGCAACAGCTTGCGGCAGACATGTACTCGGCTTCGGCAGTTGATAGAGCGATCGAGCTTTGTCTCTTGCTTGACCAGGAAACTAGGTTTGCGCCAAGGAAGTGACATACTCCACTAGTGCTCTTCCTTTCAATCCTATCTCTGGCATAGTCCACATCGCAATATCCGACTAACCTGAAATTTTTACCTTTCTCAAACATTAAGCAAAGATCAGTAGTACTTGCGAGATATCTCATAATACTTTTAACAGCAATAAAATGAGACTTTCTAGAATCAGCCTAAAACCTTGCACACATGCATACACTGAACAAAATATCAGGTCTGCTTGCTGTAAGATACAGTAAAGAGCCGATCATCCCTCTATACAGGGTTTAATCCACCTTCTTACCAAGTTCATCTTTCGACAAAAGGTTCGAAGGGTGCATCGGAGTAGCCATAGGCTTTACGTTATGCATATGAAGTTTACACAACAGTTCTTTCACATATTTTTGTTGATGAATAAAAATTTTCTCTTCAGTTTGCTTAACTTGCAACCCAAGAAAGAACTTTAACTCACCCATCATACTCATCTCAAACTAATTTTTCATCAGACTCTCAAAACTCATACATAGCTTCTTTAAAGTAGCACCAAATATAATATCATCTACGTAGATCTGTACCAAAATGAACTCATTCTCGAAATCCTTTGTGAAAAGTGTCTTATCAACTTGACCTCTACTAAACCCACTCTCCAAGAGAAAAGTGCTCAGACGATCATACCAAGCTCTAGGAGCTTGCTTCAGGCCGTATAATGCTTTATGAAGTCTATAGACATGATCTGGATTCTTAACATCCTCAAAGCCAGGTGGTTGCTTAACATACACCTCTTCGTCTATAAAACTATTCAGAAAGACGCTCTTCACATCCATCTTAAATAGCTTTATATCGTGACAAACAAAATATGCCAGCAATATCCTAATAGCTTCAAGTCTTGCTACTAGAGCATATGTCTCATTGTAGTCTATTCCTTCTTACTGATTATAGCCTTGCACTACTAATCTAGCTTTATTCTGACTCACTCTTTCTGATTCGTCTAGCTTATTCTTAAAAACCCATCCGATTTTGATAATGGATTTCTTCGAGGGTTTTGGAACTAAGGACCAAACCTTATTCCTAGTAAACTGATTCAGCTCCTCTTGCATGGCTAAAACCCAAGCTTCGTCCTGAAGAGCTTCCTCAATCTTCTTAGGCTCTATTTCAGAAATGAAAGCCACATTAGCTTCTCTTCTAAATTTGGACCTTGTTCTAACTCCTTCTGAGGTCTCCCCGATAATTAGCTCTTCTGGATGAGAACTTCTATATTTCCAATCTCTTTTCAATCCGATAGTTTCCGGAATATCCTTAACCTTGTCTACTTGAGTTCCTGATGATGGAGTTTCTGTTGCAACATCTAAATTCTTCGACGGACCTTCACTCTCCATGTCATCTTTCTTACGGGTTTGAGAACGATCATCAAACTTGACATGGATGGTTTCCTCAACTGTCTTTGAGATAAGGTTGTAAACTCGAAATGCCTTAGACGATGATGAGTAGCCTAGAAATATTCCTGAATAGGTCTTTGAATCGAACTTATCCAACAACTCCTTTGTATTCAGAATAGAGCACTTGCACCCGAATGGATGAAATAAGATATGTTTGGTCTCCTTCCATTCCATAACTTATAAGGAGTCTTCTTCAACACAGGTCGCAACAGTATTCTATTCTGAATATAGCACGCTGTATTCACAGCTTCTGCCCATAAGTACTTAGGAAGATTCATCTCACATAGCATAGTCCTTGCCATCTTTTGAATCGTCCTGTACTTCCTTTCAACAACTTCATTCTGTTGTGGGGTTCTTGGAGCAAAGAAATTGTGAGAAATTCCATTCTCCTCATAGAATAATCTGAACTTCTCATTCTTAAATTCTCCACCATGATCACTCCTGATACTGACTATAGATACTTCTTTTTCAATCTATAACTTTCTATTTTATCGATTCCAATTATCTTGCCCTGCTGGTTGTCTCTGAACGTCACCGATCCTCCCTTGTTATACTGAAGATCTAGGAATATAGACCTTCTTCCCATCATATGTCGCGAGCAATCACTGTCTAAATACCAACGGTGCTTGTCGCATCTTCCAAGGAAGGATATCTATAGGAGAAACTATTTTACTCTTTGGTACCCATATTTTCCTAGGTCCTTTCTGGTTATTAATATACACATAATGAGTCCTTTGATGCCTTTTATTGGATTGTTGATGAAAGTGTGTTTGGTGATACTTTTTATTTTGTGAAAAATGCTTTTTCACATAATGAGACTTATTACCCGTAAACCCTAATCCAGTTTTATCACTCGGATGTCTACATTTTCCTAGCATTTCATTCATTTTCTTTGTACTCTCAGTGAATGTAGCCAAATCAGATGAAAGACTCTTAATTCTAAGTTTCAACTGATTAATCTCTTCAGATCGATCTACAACTTTCTTTTTCTCCTCTATTTGTTTCTTTAAACAGACATTTTCTCTCTCTAATTCTTCTGTATGTTTAAGATTTTCTACATACTTCTTCTTCAACAGTTTGTACTGTTTTAGAATAGCATACGAATCTTCTAGTAGTTCTGAATATGCATTATGCAAGTTATCGTATTTAGAAGTTACCTCCTCTTCACTTTCTTCTTCGGCTACTAGGCAAATGTTTGCATGTTCTGACGTCTCAGAGCTTGTATCTGATTCTGACGAATCTAGATCCCCCCAAGTTGCCATCATGCTTTTCTTGCCTTCTCTACTCTTCTTTGGTTTCTTCTTTAGAGTAGGACATTCGGACTTGTAATGTCCAGGTTGGTTACACTCGTAACATATGATGGATGTCTTTTCTGCTTTACCATCATCTTTACTGTTCTTCTTGAAGGGTTGACTCCCTTTGGACTTCTTCTTCCATATCCGTCTTATCTTCCGGGAAATGAAAGATAATTCGTCATCGTCATCACTTGACTCTTGTTCAGATTCGCTTGAGTCATCATTCTTTTATTCTTCTATTTTAATGCTTTTGATGGCTTTCTCCTTCTTTGAGTCTTGTGATTCTTTTGTCTGGCCTTTAGTGCTATCGACTTGTCCCGTTTGGGCTTGTCTTCAGCATCGAGCTCTACTTCATGAATCTTCAATGATCCAAGCAACTCGTCAAGTCAAGTCCTTAGCTTCCTACACCGCCGTAAATTTTGGTCTCCACCTATTCGGAAGACTTCTTAAGATCTTTCGAACATGATCTTGGTTATTGTACGTTCTTCCAAGTGCTTTCAATCCATCGACGATTGTTTGAAATCTTCCAAACATCTGATCAATAGATTCTTCTTCTTTCATCTTGAAACGCTCGTACTGGTGCACAAGAATGCTTATCTTGGATTCTTTGACTTGCCTTGTGCCTTCATGAGCAATGGACAATGTGTCTCACATCTCCTTCGCAGTGTCGCATCCGTGAACTTTGTCATATTCACTCCTGCTTAGGGCACACGTCAAGAAGAATTTCACTTTAGAGTTGAGCTGAATTCTCGCCTTTTGGTCAGTCGTCCATCTGGTCCGTGGAATAAGATTACCATCTTCATCTACTGGTGTATATGGTCCATTCTCTATCACATCCCAAAGGTCGACATGAGTAGATTCTATGACCAATCGCATTCTATCTTTCCAGTAATGATAGTCCTGTCCGTTGAATGCTGGAGGTCTAGTGACTGAGGCACCTTCTGTAATGTATATGTATGATTCTGCCATTATCTTTGATCCACACTTTGCTACAGTGATGCTTGGATACCAGGCTCTGATACCAATTGAAGTGAATCACACGTTAGTATAATGCTTATAATACGATACCGAATACACGAGAAGGGGAGTTAAATTGTGTATTCCCCTTTTTAAAAACTCTTTAAAAAATGTTTTGTTAAAAACAAGTTCCTTTTACGAAACCTTCGATAAATTCGATTTAAACAAAACTTTGAAAACTTTGTTATGAAATCAGAGTAATAACAAATCTTTGAACTTTAAAGACAGATAGAGTAGAGTAGAAGTTGACACAGTGATTTTATACTGGTTCACCCCAAACCGTGGGCTACGTCCAGTCCTCAGAAGTCTTTCTAAGATTTCACTATCTCTTCAATGTTTACAAGTATTCTTTCCGAGCCTCTTCAGGTCTCTACACTCAGTATTCTTTTACACTTAGCCTCTGCAGGCTATCTGTACACTTTCTTACAAAAGTATCCGAACTATGTTACAGCAATAATAGTTCTCAGCTATTTCACACAGTAATCTCACAAAAGCTTTTTGTTCGCGTAAGTTCAATAATGATCTCTCTTTCGCTAAATTTGCACTCTTCGACTTTGACTTTTATTTATAGTCTTCGTCTGTAACTACTTCTTGAATCTTGAATCTTGAATCTTGAATCTTGAATCTTGAATCTTGCTTCTTGAGTCTTGATTCTTGAATCTTGAAAGAAATGGTTAATCACTTGAGTTCTGTAACTAACTCGAACTGACTTTTGCGTCTGCATTCCTTTCTTCTTCTGATTTTGAATTCTCCGTCTGCTCGCTTTTTATTCTCGTCTCAAGCTTTTTTCAACTTCGCGTCAAGGCTCTGCTTTTCAACTTCGCGTCAAGTCTGTTTTTCAACTTCTGCGTCTGCGTCTATTTTTAAACTTCTGCGCCTGCGTCTGCGTCTACTTTTTATTCTGCATCTGCATTCCTTTCTTCGTCTGCTTTTGAATTCTCCGTCTACGTCTTCTTTTTATTCTTCTTTTTCTTTCTTCTTTTTCTTTCTACTTTATTATCCATCAAAATCATATATAAGTAAAGCCATTTTGACTCAACAGATATTTCATATGTTGTTCATTTAGTTAGCTAGTTTATGTCTGCTCCTCACTCAACTCATTTCACTGCAGTCCTTCGAATTCTTTGTTATGTCAAAGGGACTCTCTTTCATGGTTTACATTTTTTAGCTACCTCCTCACTCGTCTTATCTAGCTATTCTGATGTTGATTGGGCTGGTGACCCAACCGATCGTCGCTCTACTACTAGTTATTGTTTCTTTTTGGGTGATTTTCTTATTTCTTGGCGTAGCAAAAAGCAAACTGTTGTTGCTCGTTCTAGCACTAAATCTAAATATCGTGCTTTGGCTGATGCTACATCTGAATTACTTTGGTTACGTTGGTTATTAATTGACTTGGGTGTCTTTTATTCTTCTGCCATCAAGCTTTATTGTGATAATCGGAGTGCCATACAAATTTCTCATAATGATTTGTTTCATGAGCGTACCAAACACATTGAAATTGATTGTCATTTAGTTTTTCGTCATGTTACTCATGGCACAATATGTTTGGCTCCTATCTCCTCCTCAATTCAAACTGTTGATGTTTTCACCAAACCACTGTTGGAGTTATGTAAATATAGTGCCCTGGAAAGCAAGTGTATTTACATGTAACTTTATCTTCTTGATGCTTTGTAATGAAAATATTTATTATTAATAAAACAAAAGAGTTTGGTTTTATCTGTATGAGCATTATATATCTGGTCATAAGGTACCAAGATTCATTTGTAAGTAATATACATATACATAGAGATGTATGGGAAACATGAATATTATTAGAATCTGAATTAATTGATTCACGGTTGAATAATCAAGTTGGTCGTTTGATTATGGTTTAGACTGTAGTGTTGCGATTTATCTCCATATAAGTAAAGGAGTTTACTTAAAGGGAATGATGAGTTTCATATCATGATAGTAGTAGACTAGTAGACTATCGATAATGGCACTATTAAATGAATCTGGAATCAAGTATGTTTTCAAGAATAAAGTGGGCCGTTACTTTAATCTTAAAACATACAACTTAAACATTCGCTTATTATGAACCACAATCTTGATGAGTGGTGAACTCATATGTGTTTCATTATAATTCTTGATATGATCGGAATGGATTTTTACAGGGTATTAATCTAGTGTCTGAATGTTGGAATTATTAATTGAAACATGTATCAGGGAACATTCACTCAAATAAAGAGTTTATAGTGTTATCATCTCTTCTAGATGTTTTAAGAAGATTTGGTGATTAAACTGGCGCCAGTAGTTTGATGGACTAGCTACCCATCAAGTCTTAACACTAGGATGAGATCTTATGTGTTAATCACCATATAAAGTAAAATGAGAGATCTAGAAGGAAAAACCAACATAAGGGCAAAACAGTAATTTTATCCTTTGTTGTGCGGATGACTATAATAAGGTTCTAAATAGGGTTTGCAATTGGACATATTCTCATAATATTTAATAATTCAAGAGTTCAACTAATTGTCTTTAGTGGAATGACATTTAGTTAATAAGCTAGAATTAATTCCAATGAGATTGAATTATTTCTGGGCTTATTGGAGCTTGAATTATCAAAGTCCAATAAGATTCCCCACTTGGCTTTAAGGAAGGTTATCAAGCTAAGTAAGAAGTAGTTTGGAGGCTTTAGAAGTCCATAATTGAATGATGGGCTTATACTAATTAATGGTTAATTGGAAGCCCATATGTTCATTTAGAAATGGGCTTGTTTTGGTTTAATGTAATTGATTAGATTAATTATATTAAAACAATTTTTTTTAAATGGAGAAGAAGCAATTTCGAAATTGTGTTAGGTTAGATGTGTAACCACACATTTGACATTAAAATACTAAATAAAGATGGTCTTTATTATGGTTCATCATTATTAAATGGAGTTATGAACTTACCATTAAATGGTTTAATGGTTGGCTTTTAATGTTGGCATATAACCTATTTGCATTCATTAGATTAAAGATGAAAGATGTGCATTAGATGGACCATCTTCCTTCTTTCTTCTTGCCAAAACCGAAATGGGTATTCAATTATAGGTTATGGTCTTTTCAAATAGCCATTTTAAAGATAAATGAAGTAAGTCTCATTTATTGGCTATTTGATGAGTGATTAATGTAAGAAGTGATGCATTGGATGCCTCTCACTTTTTTTCATTCATGCATATTTCGAAATTGAGATGTAAGAAAGGGTTCTTGCATGGTTTTTAGACATTCTCTCCTTTCATGCAAGGTAGAACCGAAATTCCTAAGTGAAAGAATTGAAAGAGTTTCAATTTTGGTTCTTCTTCTTCTAAGAAAATCTCCTCCAAATATTTCTTCTCCTTTCCCACCAAAGGATTTTGTTAATCTAGTTTTCCTTGAAGAACAAGTGGTAAATCTAATTGCTTGAGGATACTACAACAAGGAAGAAGATAGATTGCTAAAGGAAAAGACTCAAAGGCAAAGGATTTGGATATAAGAAGGAGAGGATAGCAATGAGGATTTAAAGTCAGAATAAAGAGTCGGTAATTCCTTTTATCTTGTTCTTGGTTTTATTATCCTTATACCATATCATGTATAGATTAGCATGTTGATTTGGATATATTTCTTCCGCTGCAAGATGATTTCTTAAAAAGTTTTGAAATCTATCTTTTCTCCATACTAAGCATGCTTTCTTTTCCGATCCAACAATTGGTATCGAGTTTGCTTTTTCATGCATGATTTCGGTTCCTATATGGTGGATGAATGGGTTGGCAATCTTTTTATGTATACTGCATATTTTTATGTGATAGAAATATATATGGTGTATGTTGCTCTTTTGGTTGTCCATAGAAGTTAAATTTTATCTTGTAAGATTTCTTCATTTGGTTGTAACAAGGAGGGTGGTCTATCATCACCATGTTTCCTCCTTGGTTTCTTTTTTCTTTTTATTTGATTTTGTAATGTACAAAATTTATGTAATGATGAAGAAGGAGCAGCCATGGATTGAAGAAATGGAAAGGTAAAATTTTCGGTGTATCCTTTTGTGTTTTGGCATAAGTTTTGTGAAAACTAAGTTGCTGAAATTTTTGTTTCAATGAATCATATTTCAGTTATGATTGGAAAACAAGTGCTGGTTTTTTGTTTCAAAGAATCCAATTTCGGTTTTGCTAAAATACTAAGTGCTGTTTTTTATTTTTCATGAAATGAGTTTCGGTTTTAATAAAACAAGTGCTAGAATTTTTTGTCAAAACAAAGATTTGGTTTTCTAAAAATCTAGTGCTGGAATTTTATTTTTCAAAATGACAAAATTCTAATTTCATAAATGCCATTACATTTTGTTTACCGAATGGGCCGGATCATGTTAGCGAAGAGTTCGAAGCGGAAGATCCAAGATGAAGAAGCATATTTTGGGCCTAAAAGGCTTGTAATTATTTTATGTTTCTAGGATGGACAATCAAAAGTGGCTTTATTAGTTCATGTGATGAATGGAGAAATGAATGCTTGTAATATGTGATATTATGTGATTGCATGTCATTTAGAAAATTGCCAACCCTAGGCCTTGCCATGCATTCATTATGTATGAGATATATAATGAAACAATATAGGATGGATAATAAATTGCATCTAGACAAGATGGTATTTAAAACTTAAAGCCCAAAAGATTGAGTGGGAGAGGATGCTCTGTGAGAGTCCACGGTCTCCAAATGATGGCCCGCTTGCATGTGGTGAAGTGTTACTCCCCATCGGAGGGCATGGATCCTAGATCTTGCATGGTTTGGGTCTCCTTAAGGATAAGTCCACTTAATGATAGCAAATGTGACCTCCCACCGAGGCATGATTTGTAGGTATCTTAAGTGAATGAATCAAATGGTTATACACTCAACATTTTTATCAATAAACCGCCCACCATAGCTCTGTTGGTAAAAGTATGGACCAAATTAAGACTCTTCTTAAAAATTGAGCATGAGATGCTTGGTAGTTTTTGAGTGGAGGGTCCCAGCTTTTTCTTTTAATAGATAAGATGGCCCACCGTCACTTAGTCCATTATAGATAAGAAAAATAACCGTCAGATAATGTTTTAATTTTTAAGTTTTGTTAAATCTATCATCATGCATACATGCATCATGATTTTATACAAAGTTCCATAAATTGTTGACTAGTATGCTCATGTTTTAATAATTTATATTTTCAGACATAATCAACCATAAAATGAATCCACTCACCCTGCTCTTGACTAATAACAAATTGGAAAATGGAGACAAGTTTAATGAATGGAGACGTAACCTTGACATTGTTCTTCAATATGAACGTATTTCATGGGTGTTAACTGAGCCTACACCTCTAAGTGGAGATGCAACTCCTGAGCAAGTCCAACAACATGAGCGTTGGCAGAATGCTGACAAGACTACTAAGTGTTATATTCTGGCTTCTGTCAACGGTATGTTGCAAAAGCAAATTGCTTGTATGAAAACTGCTAGTGCAATGGTCCATCACCTACATGAGATGTTTGGTGTAAGGACTAGGTCTGCAAAAGTGAAAGCTATCCAAACCTTTCATAATCTCAGACAGAAACCTGGTGAACCGGTGCGGGATTACATGATGAAGGTAATCTCTGCGGTCACTGAGGCTGAGATGCTTGGAGCGGATATGGATGTGGACACGCAGATGATTATGATCATCAATAGCTTAAACTCTTCTTTTCAGCAGTTTAAGTTGGACTATGAGCTCAACAGCAAGGATTACACCTTGAGTGAGTTGATGAATACCCTCCAGAGCACGGAGGAAATATTGAATATTAAGGCTCATGGGCCAGAAGCTAATGTAGCTTCTTCTTCTAAGCCCAAGGGTAAGGGCAAGGAAAAGAAGAAGGGTCCAATGAAAAAGAAGGCCCAAATATGGGTCAAGGCCAAACCCATGAAAAAGAAGGCCAAAGAGAACATCAAAGGAAAGTGTTTCCACTGTGATGAGATGGGCCACTGGAAAAGAAACTGTCCAGTCTACCTAGAGTCCCTCAAAAGCAAACAAGGTACGGGCTTCCTAAGTTTGTTAGGAACTAGAAATGTGGCAGATTTTGTTGGGCCCCGAAATTTTTTTTTATATATATTTTATTTGAATTAATTAATTATTTATTTATGGATTTATTCGTTAATTATTTTATTTTGTCTTAATTGATTTAATTATGTGTTTATGTAAATATTTTTATGTTGGGCTTGGAAATTAGAAGTTAGAAATTAAATGAAAGCTTGGGCTTAATATTGGAAAGTATGGGCTTAGGTAAATGGATTAAGTAGAAGGAGGATTAATAATAAGTGGGTTTGGTGGAAGTAGGCCTTGGGAGGTGGAGGCCCAAAAGCCTTTATGTAAGGGGAAAGCCAAAACTATGTAGTTTTGGTGTAGGATGAATTAAAGGAATTAAAGAAGAGTTAAAGGAAGAGGAGGAGAAGAGAGAGTGTCGTAGAATCCAAAGGAGAGGAGAAGAGAAGGAAAAAAAAAGGTGAGCTAGTCAAGGAAGAAAGGAAGAGAGAAAATCGTGGGAGGCTTGTGGAGAAGAATAAAGAAGGAGAAAAAGAAGAGAAATCAAGAGCTTAAGGTAAGTATCTATCTTTCTTTGAGTTAGATTCAAGAAATGGGATGAAATGAAGGTTAGGGTTTGTGTAGGAATGAAGAAAGAAAGAAGAGATGAGTGGTTTTGTGATTCCGAAGCTAGGGTTGGTTGTTTTAGCTTAAATGGGCTATGGGTAGGTTAGGTTTAAGACTTCGTTATCGATTTATCGATTCTTGAATGTTTCGACTTTTCCAATGAGTTTTGAAATGTGTTTTATTGAAGGGAACCAAGGAAACCTCACTCAAGAGAGAGAGGAAGAGCAATCGTGAATCCAGATTTCCGACGATAGGTGGGTAACATCTTTATAGTTATTGTGTAATGGGCAAAGCCCTATGTGTGCTATCTTGTTATACTATGTGCAAATTGAAAATAAAATTTTGTGTTTTGAGAGGAAAGAATGGAACTTTGATGCTTTGAAAGAGTGCGATAAGCATAAAATGTGAATCTTGTGTTTTGATATGTGAGCATATTGATTGTGTTTGGGCGAGAGAACCCTTTGTGAAGTCACGTGCACGCTGACCCCATTAGCCTTCTCCGCTGCTGCTTTAGGCCGACGAGATCCAAAAAAAATGGACTCGTCGTGATTACGGTAAACTTCGGTTTCGTCGTGTCTATGGAACTCTCGAAATAATTGTGTGCATTTCATCATTTATAAGTGTTTATGATGCATAAGATGGGTGTTAGTTGCAAGATGATTCTATGTTATGCCTTGTGTGATGAGTTGAGTAAATTGTGAGTTAGGTGATAAAGTTGAGTTTTCAACCTATTATGTAAATTGCTAATGCTTTGGATTATTAATTGTGTGTGTGTGGCTCATTATGTGATGGCTATAAATTTGTTAGCCACTGAGCCGTGTTAGCTCACCCCATTCTCCCTCCTCAGGTGAAAATTCAAGTTGAGAGTTGAACCTTGCAAGGCATCGACATCACTCCAAGAACTTAGGAACTTTTGTATTAAGTTAATAACTAGCTTTTGGAATAGCTTTGTAAGCATATTGATCATTGAGCATCTCATCTTTTGTGTTTTGTACTTGATTTTGATGAATATGCCAATATGTAACCAAAGCTATGCATGAATCTTTCTTATGATTGGAAAAGAGAATGAGAGCTCTAGTACTCTCTTCATTATATGTTTTTGTTGATTTGTGACCTATGTGTGAAGCATGTGTACCATTCTTTTAAGTTTGGAGATTTCTGTTGGGTGTCTGCTGGGTTTTTGCCTCGAAAGAGCTTCTGGAAAATTTCCAAGGTTGTGAGTTGTAAAGTTTTGTAAATTCGGTATGTTGCATTTTCTGATATTTCTGTGTTGTTAGAGGATTGTATGGGAGCATTATGACTCCTTGAGAGTGATAGGCGAGCTGTAGGGTTCTTCTAAGATGTTTATAAGCTATTTATGAGGATAAAATGGTAGGTGTGAGTGGTTAGAATTAAATGTAGGTGCCGTCAATTGATGATTTTTAGACAGAACTTTTCTGACCATTTTGACCCTTATAGAGTTGGAATTTGGTTCAGTGATCTTCATGAAAATGTAGATCTTTCTTTTCTCTATGAAATAGACACCAATTTTGTTAAATTTGGAGTTCGAATGGAAAGTTATGACCTTTGCAAGTGGAGATGCCAGAAGCAAAACCGACGATGATCATGAAGAAAAAACCAGACGATGCAATCAGAGCAAAACCAGACGATGCATCGTAGCAAAAACCAGACGATGCACTGTAGCAAAAACCAGACGATGCACTGTAGAAAAACCAGACGATGCAATCGTAGCAAAAACCGACGATGCATCGTGGCAAAAACCGACGATGCGATCAGAAGCAAAAACCGACGATGCATCAGAAAAAACCGACGATGCATCAGAGCAAAACCAGACGATGATCAGAACAAAAATCAGACGATGTTGCTGTTCATCTCCGTCTGATTTTGCTGAGGATGACATCATCTCCGTCTGATTTTTGCTAAGGATGACGCCATCTTCGTCTCATTTTATCGTCTGCTTTTGTCTTACGACCCTCTTCCTTCTTTTGGCCATAACTTTTTGCACAGACCTCCGATCGACCTCATTCTCGAAGCATTGGATTTCTAAAAGGTTTTTCTACCTTTCTACACTGGACTTATTAGATTTTCTTTCAAATTGAAAATGGTGGTTTGAAACGAAGCATGGCGATCAGTTGATAAGGGCTGACTATGCTTCAGAATTTTTTAAAATATCTTGAGCTATAGAGCTCAGATCAAAGCGATTCTTATTTTAAATTAAACTAGAGGCATAAACCTACAAGTTTTATGAAGAGACCGATCAGTGATTAAGCCTTTAAGATTTTCAAATGCTTACCCGAAGTCGGTAGTGCTCAGTTTTGATTGTTTTCTTCGAGATAGTGTTTTAACCATAACATCTTCATTCCTAACCCGAATTGAGCGATTCCAGTTGCGTTGGAATCGTGAGATCCGAGGGATCATTTTTATCAAGAGCTAACCCCAAATTTTTATAAAGTGAAATTTTTCCATATTTGTGATTAGCATATGTGTTCGGTTGTGGGTCTTCTACGCTGGATGGGTCCGAATGTTGGGCTTCGGAGATGGGGTCCAACATTGTTTGGTATCAGAGCTTAGGCTTACTCCTAGGCTTAAAATGTATAGTAGGGAACATTGTATGTGATTAAATGTTTATTTTATGAATTGATTGTTTGCATTACGTGACATGCATATCATGCATACATATAGGAACTAAGCTTAAAAACGAATTGTAGCTAATCACTAGTATTTTCATTGAAGGAGTATGATGCCACCTCATCGAAGGACACGAGGAGTTTTGCAAGGTTCAATTGCACCTGACTCTCCGCCGAGAGAGGAGAGCACGGATGAGTCTGTAGCCCCAGGAGTGGCAGAGGCCCCTCTAGGGCAGGGTAGTGAGCCTCTTCGTTCACAGACTCAGCAGTCACCTAGTCTGTCTGAGCAAGTGCCTACGTTAGACCCCAGGCTGTTCCAGGCATTTACCCAAGCTTTTGTTCAGGCTATGGGGCAAATGCCACAGGCTTCTGGTTCGGCCCCAGCTAAGAGGGGAAGACAGTTTGATAAGCTAAGGAAGTACGGAGCGGTGGACTTCCATGGGACCACGGATCCCGAGGAAGCTGAGACCTGGTTGAGGAAGACTGAGAGAGTCTTTGGATCGGATGGAGTCGAGGTTGATGAGAGGGTAGTCTATCTTGCCACCTGCTTGGGTGATGCTTTGCCTTGGGAGACTGTGCTGTGGAGTCGATTGAGACCATGGGATTGACATGGGAGACTTCTGACTGTCTTCAGAAGAAGTATCTGTCTGAAGTGTACATTCAATGAAGCGAGGGAGTTCCTAAGCCTTACCTGTAGGGAGATGACGGTCGGTGAATACGAAAGTCGGTTCACATTAGCTAGATATCTATGCCGCAGAGATGAGGCCGAGTGAGGCTGCTAAGTGTCGTCGATTTGAGTCGGGTTTGCACCTGCTATCGAGAGAAGGTGATAATCTGTAACTTCGTGACTTGCAGCAGATTAGTTGAAGCAACGAGGGTTGAGAACCTCGAGAACATCAAGAGTGCAATTAACGGAAGAGGAAGGAAGAGAGCGATTCGGGAGGGAGGTGGTACTTCTATGCACGAGAGAAGTGCTAGAGTCTTTCCTCTGATCCCCGAGGAGAGGAGTACCGTGGGGCCGGCCTGGATCGATGAGGACTTCTTCCGCTTCCCACCAAGTCTCAACGGTGGGCGGCGGTAGAAGAGGAGATGGGAGAGACCACCCTTCCTAAGTGTGAGCACTGTGGATATCTCCATAGAGGAGAATGTCGCAGATTGACAGGAGCATGCTTCAATTGTGGCGGAAGGGCATATCGCTAAGTTTTGTCCCAAGCCGGACAGAGAGAGGGATCTCGGATGCACCCTCTGAAGGACAGAGGCGATGGCTCGAAGCGGTGACAGTGGGTAGCTCTGAGGTCTAAGAGAGCTTATCCTCCAGACAGATCCAGAGGGCAAGTTCCACCAGTGTTTGCCATGACTCGAGAGGAGGCGTAAACCGCGCCGAAGTTGTAAGGGTATGGTTAAAGCTGTTTGATGATTATGTGCTTGCTATGATTGACTCGAGTTCTACCCATTCCTTTGTGTCTTGGTGCAGACTATTTCTAGGAGGAGTTTGAGCCCATTGGATACTCCGTGATGGTGAGTACTCAATCGGCCAATATATTATTATCAATCAAGTATATAGAGATTGTGAGATAGAGATTAGTGGAGGAAAATTGGTGGTGGATCCGATGCCTTTGAAGATGGGAGGATTGGATGTGACCTAGGTATGGACACATTAGAGAGGTATCATGTTACTTTAGATTGTAAATGAAGATAGTGGAGTTTGAGCTAGAGGATAGCGAAAGTGATACTCATGGGAGATAGAAAAGTCAGTCCACCTCGGGTTATTTCAGCTATGATGGCGAGAGAGAATGATGAGCAAGGGTGTGAGGCCTTTTGGCTTATGTGCTAGATATGGAGGCAGATAGAGGGAGGTTGGAAGACATTCCGTAGTCGAGGAATTCCGGATGTCTTTCCCGAGGAATTGCCAGACTACCTCCTCTAGGAAATTGAGTTTCCCATTGAGCTTCATTCAGCATCTTCTTTGATGTCAATTCCGCCTTGTTGGATGGCTCGTGAATTGAAGGAGCTTAAGGAGCAGCTTGGAGGATCTTTTAGAGAAGGGTTATGTTAGACCGAGTTCTTCACCTTGGGGAGCTCGGTTCTTTTGTGAAGAAGAAAGATGGGTCGTTCGCGGATGTGTGTGGATTATAGGAAGTTGAATCATGCCACCGTTAAGAATGTATATCCGCTCCAGCGCATAGATGATTTGTTTGATCGATTCTGGGCGAGAGTCTTTCCAAGATAGACTTGAGGTCGGGTTATCATCAGTTGAGGATTAAGGAGACCGATGTGTCAAAGACCTTTTAGGGCGAGGTATGGCCACTTTGAGTTTTTGGTTATGCCTTTCGGTTAACGAATGCTCCTGCAGTCTTTATGGATTTGATGAATAGAGTCTTGGTCCTTCTTAGATCAATTTATCATCGTCTTTATTGATGATATATTGGTCTATTCTAAGAGTGATGAGGAGCATGAGGATCATTTGATGGTTGCCTTGGGGACATTGAGGAAGAATGAGTCAGATGCCAAATTTGATAAATGCGAATTTTGGCTAAGGGAAGTGGTATTTTTGGGGCATGTGATCTCTGAGCAAGGAGTGCATGTGGATCCGCAAAAGATAGAAGCTGTAGTTAAATGGGAAGCGCCAAAGAATGTAGCTGAAGTGAGAAGTTTCTTGGGATTAGCTGGATATTACAGGAGGTTTGTGGAGGGCTTTTCCTTGATAGCTACTCCACTTTCCAAGTTGACAAGGAAGAATCAAAAATTTGAATGGACTGAGGAGTGCTAGGGTAGTTTCGAGGAGTTGAAGAAGCGGCTTACCACCGCACTGATTCTGACATTGCCTTCGGTAATGATGGGTACATCAGGTACAGATGATGCCTCCAGGGAAGGGTTTAGGGTGTGTATTGATGCAAGGAGAGAAAGTGATTGCTTATGCCTCTAGGCGGTTGAAGCCTTATGAGATGAACTATCGATCCATGACTTGAGTTGGCTGCTATAATCTTTGCATTGAAGATTTGGAGACATTATCTGTATGGAGTTACCACTAGGATATTTACGATCATAAGAGCCTTAAATACTTGTTGACCAAAAAGAGCTGAATTTGAGGCGAGGCGATGGTTAGAGTTGCTAAAAGATTATGACTTGGTGATAGACTACCATCCGGGAAAGCTAATGTTAGAGTGATGCATTAAGTAGAAAGTCCACCATGGCACATGTGGAGCAGTGTACCTTCCTTTCTTTGAAGGATTTAGCCAGACTTGATGTGATGTTGAGGCAAGATGGGCCTGAGTATATTTTGGCAAGTTTCAGGGTGAGGCCAGTGCTGAAGGAGAAGATCAAGGAATTTCAGGATCAGGATGAGTACTTGAGTAAGCTTAGGGAAGAGATAAAGAATGGAAAGCCGTCTAATGTAGAGGTAAAGGAAGATGGATTGATGGTTGTGGGTAGTAGATTGTGTGTTAAGGCAAGTTAGAGTTGAGGATGAAATTCTTGATGAGGCGATAATGCTCCTTATGCAATGCATCCAGGAGTTCTAAGATGTATCGAATTTGAAAGAGCATTTCGGTGGAAAGGAATGAGGAAAGATGTAGCGAGTATGCTAAAGATGTTTGGTGTGCCGCCAGTTAAAGTCGAACACCAAGCACCTTCAGCAAGCTTAATCCCTTGCCTATTCCGGAGTGGAAATGGGAAAAGATAACTATGGATTTTCGATGGGATTAGAGATCTGGCAGGAAGCATGACGCTATATGGGTGATTGTGGATAGGTTGACTAAGTCACTCACTTCTTGCCGATTCGTCGATGATTCTTTGAATATTTTGTCTAAGAAGTATGTGGATGAGGTGATCGACTTCATGGGATTCCGAGTTCGATAGTGTCCGATAGGGATCCTAGGTTTACCTCCATATTTTGGGAGAGTTTGCAGGAGGCTTTGGGGACTCGATTGCATTTTAGTCTGACTTTCCATCCATGCAGACCGATGGACGATGGAGAGGACCATTCGAACTTTGGAGGCAATGCTGAGGGCTTGTGCTTTGGATTTCAAAGGTTCGTGGGATGATCACCTACCTTTGATTGAATTCGCCACAACAATTCCTATCACTCGGGAATTCAGATGGCGCCTTATGAAGCCTTGTATGGTAGGAGATGTAAAACTCCTATATGTTGGGATGAGGAAGGTGAAAGAAAGTTTGTGGGGCCTGAGTTAGTGCAGGTCACAGTTGATAAGATAAAGCTAGTGAAGTAGAGGCTTAAGGCAGCTCAAGATCGGATGAAGAGCTATTCGGATGCCCATAGGAAAGAGATGGAATTTGAAGTGGGTGAGAAGGTGTTTCTTAGAGCTTCTCCATGAAAAGGCGTTTTGAGGTTTGGTAAGAAAGGTAAGCTTAGCCCGAGGTATATAGGCCCATACGAGATCATTGAGAGGATTGGGCCTTTGGCTTATAAGTTAGATTTGCCATCGGAGTTGTCTAAGATTCATAATGTATTCCATGTGTCGATCTTTGAGGAGATATAGGTCGGATCCTTCAGATATAGTTCAACCTTCAAGTTCAGTTGAGAGAGGATTTGAGTTATGAGGAGCAACCAAGGAGATCTTAGATTCAAAGGAAAAGTGCTAAGGAATAAGATTGTGAAGTCGGTTAAGGTCTTGTGGAGGAACCATTCAATGAGGAGGCTACTTGGGAACCCTTGGAAGCCATGAGGAGAAGTATCCCTACCTCTTCATGGACTCGGTAAGAATTTTGAGGACTAAATTCTATTAGGAGGGAGAATTGTTGGGCCCAAAAAAATTTATTTTATTTTATTTTATTTGAATTAATTAATTATTTATTTATGGATTTATTAGTTAATTATTTTATTTTGTCTTAATTGATTTAATTATGTGTTTATGTAAATATTTTTATGTTGGGCTTGGAAATTAGAAGTTAGAAATTAAATGAAAGCTTGGGCTTAATATTGGAAAGTATGGGCTTAGGTAAATGGATTAAGTAGAAGGAGGATTAATAATAAGTGGGTTTGGTGGAAGTAGGCCTTGGGAGGTGGAGGCCCAAAAGCCTTTATGTAGGGGAAAGCCAAAACTATGTAGTTTGGTGTAGGATGAATTAAAGGAATTAAAGAAGAGTTAAAGGAAGAGGAGGAGAAGAGAGTGTCGTAGAATCCAAAGGAGAGGAGAAGAGAAGGAAAAAAAAGCGTGAGCTAGCCAAGGAAGAAAGGAAGAGAGAAAATCGTGGGAGGCTTGTGGAGAAGAATAAAGAAGGAGAAAAAGAAGAGAAATCAAGAGCTTAAGGTAAGTATCTATCTTCCTTTGAGTTAGATTCAAGAAATGGGATGAAATGAAGGTTAGGGTTTGTGTAGGAATGAAGAAAGAAAGAAGAGATGAGTGGTTTTGTGATTCAAGCTAGGGTTGGTTGTTTTAGCTTAAATGGGCTATGGGTAGGTTAGGTTTAAGACTTCGTTATCGATTTATCGATTCTTGAATGTTTCGACTTTTCCAATGAGTTTCGAAATGTGTTTTATTGAAGGGAACCAAGGAAACCTCACTCAAGAGAGAGAGGAAGAGCAATCGTGAATCCGGATTTCCGACGATAGGTAGGTAACATCTTTATAGTTATTGTGTAATGGGCAAAGCCCTATGTGTGCTATCTTGTTATACTATGTGCAAATTGAAAATGAAATTTTGTGTTTTGAGAGGAAAGAATGGAACTTTGATGCTTTGAAAGAGTGCGATAAGCATAAAATGTGAATCTTGTGTTTTGATATGTGAGCATATTGATTGTGTTTGGGCGAGAGAGAACCCCTTTGTGAAGTCACGTGCACGTTGACACCCATTAGCCTTCTCCCGGCTGCCTGCTTTAGGCTTACGAGATCCAAAAAAAAAAAAAGACTCGTCGTGATTACGGTAAACTTCGGTTTCCGTTGTGTCTATGGAACTCTCGAGCCAATTGTGTGCATTTCATCATTTATAAGTGTTTATGATGCATAAGATGGGTGTTAGTTGCAAGATGATTCTATGTTATGCCTTGTGTGATGAGTTGAGTAAATTGTGAGTTAGGTGATAAAGTTGAGTTTTCAACCTATTATGTAAATTGCTAATGCTTTGGATTATTAATTGTGTGTGTGGCTCATTATGTGATGGCTATAAATTTGTTAGCCATCGGCCGTGTTAGCTCACCCCATTCTCCTCCTCGGTGAAAATTCAAGTTGAGAGTTGAACCTTGCAAGGCATCGACATCACTCCAAGAACTTAGGAACTTTTGTATTAAGTTAATAACTAGCTTTTGGAATAGCTTTGTAAGCATATTGATCATTGAGCATCTCATCTTTTGTGTTTTGTACTTGATTTTGATGAATATGCCAATATGTAACCAAAGCTATGCATGAATCTTTCTTATGATTGGAAAAGAGAATGAGAGCTCTAGTACTCTCTTCATTATATGTTTTGTTGATTTGTGACCTATGTGTGAAGCATGTGTACCATTCTTTTAAGTTTGGAGATTTACATTGGGTGTCTGCATTGGTTTTTGCCTTGAAAGAGCTTCTGGAAAATTTCCAAGGTTAGGAGTTGTAAAAGTTTTGTAAATTCAGGTATGTTGCATTTTCTGATATTTCTGTGTTGTTAGAGGATTGTATGGGAGCATTATGACTCCTTGAGAGTGATAGGCGAGCTGTAGGTTCTTCTAAGATGTTTATAAGCTATTTATGAGGATAAAAATGGTAGGTGTGAGTGGTTAGAATTAAATGTAGGTCTTGTCAATTGACAGATTTTTAGACGGAACCTTTGTGACCATTTTGACCCTTGTAGAGTTGGAATTTGGGTCAGTGATCTTCATGAAAATGTAGATCTTTCTTTTCTATGAAATAGACACCAATTTTGTTAAATTTGGAGTTGAATGGAAAGTTATGACCTTTGCAAGTGGAGATGCATCAGCAAAAACCGACGATGCCTCGAAAGAAAAACGACGATGCATCAGAAGCAAAAAACTAGACGATGCAATCGTGAAGCAAAACCAGACGATGCACTCAGTAGCAAAACCAGAGGATGCACTGTAGCAAAAACCAGACGATGCAATCAGAAAGCAAAAACCAGACGATGCCTCAGTAGCAAAACCGACGATGCATCATGGCAAAAACCGACGATGCATCAGAAGCAAAACCGACGATGCATCAGAAGCAAAACCAGACGATGCCAGTAGCAAAATCAGGCGATGTTACTGTTCATCTCCGTCTGATTTTGCTGAGGATGACATCATCTCCGTCTGATTTTTGCTAAGGATGACGTCATCATCGTCTCATTTATCGTCTGCTTTTGTCTTACGACCCTCTTCCTTCTTTTGGCCATAACTTTTTGCACAGACCTCCGATCGACCTCATTCTCGAAGCATTGGATTTCTAAAAGATTTTCTACCTCTCTACACTAGACTTATTAGATTTTCTTTCAAATTGAAAATGGTGGTTTGAAGCGAAGCATGGCGATCGATTGATAAGTATGACTATGCTTCAGAATTTTTAAAATATCTTGAGCTATAGAGCTCCGATCAAAGCGATTCTTGTTTTAAATTAAACTAGAGGCATAAACCTACAAGTTTTATGAAGAGACCGATCAGTGATTAAGCCTTTAAGATTTTCAAATGCTTACCCGAAGTCGGTAGTGCTCGCTTTGATTGTTTTCTTGAGATAGTGTTTTAACCATAACATCTTCATTCCTAACCCGAATTGAGCGATTCCAGTTGCGTTGGAATCGTGAGATCCGAGGGATCATTTTTATCAAGAGCTAACCCTGAATTTTTATAAAGTGAAATTTTTCCATATTTGTGATTAGCATATGTGTTCGGTTGTGGGTCTTCTACGCTGGATGGGTCCGAATGTTGGGCTTCGGAGACGGGGTCCAACAGATTTATCTACTTCTTGGATATTAGATTCAGGAGCCACTAACCATGTTTGTAATTCTTTGCAGGGGTTCTAGCAAAGGAAAAGACTTCCTAAAGGCCAGTTTCAAGTTAAGATAGCAGATGGTTCCTATGTTTCAGCAGAATCAGTGGGAGTAGTTATCTTGGACTTTCCTAGTGGTCATAGGTTATATTTGGAAGATGTTTATTACATACCAATGATTGTAAGGAACATGATTTCTGTTTTTTGTCTAATAAAATCTGGCTATTCCTTATATTTTCAAAAGGTTGTTTCAATATATGAGAATAAGGATTTTATTTGTGAAGCGATAATTAAACAGGGATTGTCTTTTATAGAACCTATGAAAGGCTCACTAAACACCACAGAATTGATAAAACCAAGACAATCTAATATCTCTAGCATTAATTCAAAGTATCTGTGGCATCTAAGGATGGGTCACATCAATAAGAAAAGACTTGACAGGCTAGTAAAGGATGGGATCCTTATGGGCTTAGATAGTGATCCATTACCCACCTGTGAATCTTGTATTGAAGGAAAAATGACAAAAGCCTCATTTCCTTCTAAAGGAAACAGATTTGAATCCACATTGGACATGGTACATACTGATGTGTGTGGGCCCATGAATGTACAAGCTAGAGGAGGTTATGAATATTTCATAACTTTTATAGATGATTACTCAAGACATGGCTATTTGTATTTGATGCATAAAAGAGTGAATCTTTTGAAAAGTTCAAAGAATTCAAAGTCAAGTGAGAAGCAACTTGGCAAGCTATTAAAACGACTTCGATCGGATCGAGGTGGTGAGTATTTATCTGAGAGTTCCAGAATATTTAATTGACAATGGAATTGTTTCCAATTTGTCGACTCCTCGTACACCTCAAATGAATGGTGTAGCAGAGAGGAGAAATAGAACTCTATTGGAAATGGTAAGATCAATGATGTCCTATGCTAGCCTTCCAGAATCGTTCTAGAGATATGCCATACAAACGACAACATATCTTCTTAACTTTTCTCCATCCAAATCGGTGCCTAAAACACCTAGGGAGTTGTGGACTGGCCGAGTGCCTTCATTGAGGCACTTGAGGACTTGGGGCTGTCCAGCCCATGTTCTAAAGCCTGAATCCACAAAGATGGAACCAAGGTCAAAAGTATGTTTGTTTGTAGGATATCCTACGGGAACTCGAGGGTACTATTTTTACAGTCCTCATGTTAGGAAGGTATTTGTTTCGACAAATGCAAACTTCTTAGAGGAAGAGTTTGTGAGAAATCACAAAGGAAGAAGTGAAGTAGTACTAAAGGAGTTAGCAATTTCATCCAAAACAAGAGTTGTTTTGGATATGACAGAATAAGATGTCGAAATGGATTCAAGAGTTGAATCAGAAGTGCAACCTGAACATCAAGATGTGCCTAGACGTAGTGGAAGGGTTGTGAGATAACCAGATAGGTATCTGGGTTTAGGAGAAAGCTTAATTGCCGTCTCAGACCAAGAAGAAACAGATCCGCTTCGTATACACGTGCTATTAATGATGTTGATCTGGGAAAATGGCTCAAGGCAATGGAATCGAAAATAGATTCTATGTATACTAATGAAATGCAGGTCCTTGTAGATCTACCACGTGTCTAAAACCATAGGGTGTAAATGGATCTACAAAAGGAAAAGAGGATCGGATGGAAAGGTAGAGACCTTTAAAGCTAGATTGGTAGCTAAAGGCTATACTCAAAAGGAGGGTATAGACTACGATGAGACTTTTTCTCCGGTTGCCATGCTTAAGTCCATCAGGATTCTTTTGGCCATAGCAGCCTATTTCGATTATGAAATATGGCAAATGGATGTCAAGACCGCATTTCTGAATGGAGATCTTGAGGAGACCAATTATATGGCCCAACCAGAAGGATTCATTGAGTTAGGTAATGAGCATAAGGTTTGCAAGTTGCAAAGGTCCATTTATAGACTTAAGCAAGCATCTAGGTTGTAACATCCCACCCCAACAGGAAGGGTAAAATAGTAAATTTGGCAAAGGATGAGATGGATCGGAATGACTAAGGACTATCCATGCACACTGGTACTAGTAAACAGTGAAATCTGTGCACATGAAATTACTGGTCATGCATTCATGATAATTCCCGGTAATTGGGCCTAAGGCAATTTTATTGTGATTAATGAGGTTAATGGGTTTGAAAAATTATTTGGAGAGTGCCATTATTGATTTTCTAAAATTGGAGGATTTTAGGAGCTTTTTCTAGAATTTTTCGAGGTTAAAACCCGGACTAGAAAAAAATGCCGAGCGGTAGACCGATTGGTCAGCGGTCATAGAATTGAATGCATAGGGCATTGAATATTGGACATATGGCTATAGGGATTATTGGACAAGTGTTAAATTAGTGGAATTTAGATTTCAATTGATTATTAAAGAAGAACCAATCAAAGCTTGACATATGGCATTACAATAGCCATGTATTTAAGTCACTTTAACCTAATATACTTCTCCATTAAGCTTCCTTTTTGCTCATACACGAACTCCTCTTGGCTTAGGTAACTTGAAATGGTTTTTTTTTTAGAATTTCTTCTCCTTTTCGTGAATCATTCATCCTCCTCCAAGTGTTATGTTCTTTGTTTCCAATGATAAGTTTAGCCATCATCTTCTTGTTTTCTCCTTCTCTACTCTCCACAAAACCTATTTTCCTCTCCTATGCTTGATGATGCTCGTGAGTGATGAATCAAGTTAGGTCTTGGTGATTTTCTTGAAGAATTTGAAGATTTGTAGTTAAATCAAAGGCCCCAGTGGAGCGTCGTTCGATAACTGACGTGGCGGAAACTTCCCGGCATTAGCTCGGAAGTAATATGTGAGTAACCTAGTTGGTTTCTCAATCTATGTGTGTTTAATATGACGCATTGATGCTATGTGGAGATAATGGAGGGATTATGTGTGTTTACTTTTGATTGATTTCGGACCATAAGTGTCCGAAGTATTGGAAACTTGTTATCGAAGTACTATTTGTGTGTGACTGTTTGTGAATAATTACATTGGAGATCTCGGACCAAAGGTCCGAGGGAATGAGAAATTAATATTGAAGTGTTAATTGTCTGTTTTGATACATTGGATGTGACTTTTAATATGATATGGTAGGATGCAATAAATTGTAAATGTATATGACTGAAACACCGGACCGAAGGTCCGAAGAAACGGAAATTGGTCACTGAACTATAACTGACTGTAAATGGGAGTTAGAGCATATGCATCCATGCTTGATGGCATGATCAGATAAAGGTAGTTGTGACCGGAGCAGCCACCGTATCAGGACATATCACGCCCAACGTATATGAGAGCTTTCACCAACGCATGTGACCTCGGTCCAACGTATTCAGAGCCTCAGGCTCAATGTATCAGGGTTGCAAACCCAATGATTTCAGAGCCACTGGCTCACCGTTACTGAGCTCAGGCGCACGGTCACAACAACGAAATGAAAATGGAAAGGGTCTCATGTGAATTGCATATATGGTATGATTAAATGTGGATTGTATCAAAGGCGATACGCCTTGCATTTATGAATTGTGATCGTATGTGATAATTGGTAAATTGTGTGTATATGCATGAATTGGGTGAACCATCGATGATGGTTTCTCACTGAGTTCGCAAACTCACCCAACATTGCAATTATTTTTCAGGAATTGAAGAGTACCCCATTAGACACACGGGAGTATGCCTACTGCACTTAAGTCAGGGTTCGAGGTCGGGATCAGTTCACGTCTGCATTAGTGTCATTACATTCTGTGAAAATTTGTATTTTTCGCAAAATGATACCGTTATTTCTGAGGGTCCCCAATTGATAAATGTTGTATTTTAATGTGATTACTGAAAGTGTTCAGGAACAGCATTGGGCCCAATTTGGTTTTGAATTCTCGTACTTGTAATATTTAAATGTTGTGGAGTGTCTTTTATGAGTGAAATTATATGTTTTCGAATTAAAGCAGGGCTAAATCATTTACTGATATCTGCGCACTCGATTGGTTTTCAAAGAAAATAATAAATAAATAAAATATATTACCGAGTTTTAAACTGCATTGACTGTTCTAGCATACCACCCTCGTTGGTCGCAGACTCGGATATCACCGTTGATGTCGGGTTCGGGTCTTGTGGGAGTGGGATGCTATATTTGTGTTATCGAGCCCAAAGATGCGTAATGTATCCGGACACGATGCGAACATAGGTTGCATGCATTTGAGTCGGTCGCTGCAGATCGTGGCAATCGATCCCTAGTCCGAGTCGCATTTAGTAGAATTCCTACATGTGCATACGTGGTAAGTGACTAAGTGAGAGAAAAGTGAGACTAGATTAGAGCGTAAATCCCTGAAAGTGTATAATTAATTAGGGAAGGAAAAAGGAAAAATGGATAAGGAGATTGATATTGTATTGTGGTTAGAAACCCTCGCCTGTTATATGAGTATGCCTATGTTGGCCTAGCCTGATTAAGGAAAGAGGTGATAGCATAAGTATTTCTCGGATTAAAATGACAAGATTACGGCGATAGAAAACGAATATGTCTAGAATTGGAAGAAGTCCACTGGAGATATTTGATGCATATAGTAGACCGAAGTGAGATTAAAGTCCAGGATGACGAGGTAATTAGAGCTCTGACTGTAGATGCGATGAACTGGGAAAATCTTGGAACTGAGTAAAGCGTAGATGATCCGATCAGGCAGATATGGATTCACTGCATTTGTGTTCAATATCAGTAGATATCATAGGTAGATGAGGATAGCGAGATTGTGATAGGATCAATTTTGTACCATACCGGTCTACCTAGAGCTGAATGAACTGAAAGAGCAACGTGTCTAGTAGGGTAAGAAAAAGTTGAAATGGTGAGATAAAAGTGTACAGATAAACTGAAATGAACTCGTGAAACGGTTATGATCTGGAACGTATAAGCTTGAACCTGAAATGGTTATGTGCATATTGTACTAAAAGTTTGGAAATCAGTATAATAAGATCGTAAGAGAAAAAGACAGACTGACAAGTTTTACTGATTGTGTATCGGGGAATTCTGGATTGGTTGAATATGGGGATTTGCAGACAGCAATGATAAATGGATGGGTAACTAGATAAATGGATGGAGATACAGTGGAGTTGTATCAACGATTTTGTGTGTTTGGGGACACATCCTCGAATGTACTAGTACTGTGAATACCCTATCGTGGATTGTTTCTACAGGAAAATACACAGTGATGTAGCAATAATACGATAACAGTATATAAGCCAAGTGGATATGACCTTACAAGGTCAAGCTTGCACATGACAGATATGGAAATAAAATGATGAGACATGTAGTTCAATGATACGTGAAAAATGAGACAATGATAGAGATATATGAAAAGAGTTGTCGCATTTAAGTTGATTTACCGTTGGGAGTATTTATTGAACAGTACAGTTGATCATGATTAATGAAACGTATGTGAAAGATACATGGAAATCATAGAGGAGATAATCGGTGAATGATTAGAGTGGCTATAAGTGTAAAGTCCATAATGGGTTAAAATATGACATGAGAGGGCGAGTGTACCTATATGAGAGGAAATGAAAAAATTATTCGTATCACCATTTATTTGAGGATTAGCATAAACGGAAAGGAGTTCTGTGGAAGTCTGAATTGTATAAGTTACTAATTGGTTTCTAAATAAAATGAGATAAGTTCTACTGAGGTGTAGATTACTGAATAAGTGTTAAAGAAAGTGTTTATGTGACTGTCACATGGGACCTTAGTGCAAGGAATATTTTGATCTTTACATTATGGCATGAAATTGATCTGATAGTGATAGTGCGTATAATTAAGAATGATTAAAAAAATTAGGGACACTAATTGATTGATGAGACTTTTGTGAACAGTATAATGACGATAGCAAGATTAATGGTCAAACGAAATGAAGTATCAAAAGTGAAATTGAGTCCTGTCTCAAGAGGAGTTTTAGACATAACAAGTGAAATATCCTACTGAGGTTATACGAAAATGTAGAGTATCCAACGACATGAGTGGAATTATAAGTTGAAGTGATCCTATTGCAATGTGAAGTGAATAGAGCTCCTTATATGATGCAAAATTGTTGGGGAAATCTAAATTTGAAACTAAGAATAAAAGAGTCCCGAACTGCGAAGTGAAATACAAAAATGAAATGGAAATTTTGGAGGTCCAAGTACGGATGATTAGGTATTGACATATGTCAATGTTAATGACAGGAAAGCTATTGAAAAGAGAAAATAAATAGAGACAAGAAGTTCTAAAGGAAAACTGACAATGATGTGATGTAGTGTTATCATCATAAAGGGATTGTAAATACACTAATTGTGGACTGAATGAAATGAATAATGTTTGGTAATGTATGGAAAAGTTCAAGAGGGAAAGATGCGAAGTAAGAAAATGGTAGTGACTATGATTATCGACGGAATGCGTTTGGAATTTTGAACAGTGAAAACGAAAAAGAATTATATGAATAATGGAAGAACCTGACACTGGTAAGAAGCATATCCTTGAAGAGTGGGCAGTGTTTGATGAACAGAGACAATAGGTGAAACTGGTATAAGATAAATGGAATGGACTTTGATAAATGGTATTGGAGACTTTAGATTCTTATAAGGATACATTGTGTTAATTCAAGGAAAAAGACGAGCATACATGACTATTATACTGACAATTCTGAAATGAACAGACAATTCTACCTACTAAATCCAAATAGTGAACAGATAATGTTGCAATGAACAGATTACAGATATTGGAATTTCCAATGAATGTCAGGTAGATTATGGGTAATTGTGAAGTGTTTCTGTGAAATTGAGATATTGGATAAATGTGAGAAAGGTTATGAGTGTTGGAGTTAAAGTGGTGAGTCCTATAAGGAGTCTGAATATGAAAGTGAAATCGAAAAAAAAATAATATTGAATGATTCAAAGAAAAAGTATGGGTACCCGATAAAAAGGTGCTAGAACAAGAAAGTGAACAGTCGAAGCTAGACATTCTAGTAATCATATGCGAAAAGGGAAATTGAATAACTGTGGGTATAGAATGAAGTGATTATTGATTCAAGGGCTTATAGGAAAAATGCTTGATTATGATCGTGTTATAGAGTTCTGATTTACTGTAGGGATATACTGCTACACTGTACAGTGCCTAATGAGAGTCAAAGACCATATTGAATTTGAGACTGGGATGAGTGAGACAAAGGAAAGTGACTTAGGAAAACTTCATGGGTTAGCTAAAGTGGATCAGGATCGGACAAATGAAACAGAGGAAAATGCATATCTGAAGAGAGTGCATGAATACTATAGAACAGTGAATTGTCTAAAGAGAATTGAATTTGAACAGAGAGTCAATGGATTACAAAGAATGACTGCATTAGTTGATGGTTATAGTGAAATGGAGCTAAATGTCATTGTATTGGTACCAAAGGAAAGTGAATCGTCAGGGACGAGACAAAGGAGGTTATGGTAAGTATCACCTTGACAAGATGTACTCAGAAGTGATAAAAAGGGGTATCATTGGAACACGAATTAGTCTTCATGTTACTGGCGAAAAAGGTATTGGATTGAAAAAAAAAAAACAAAATGAAAAAAAAAAAGAAAATGAACTGAGTCATAGTATCGGAACTAAAGGTAGTGGCTACTCTGAAATGGCAAGTGAGATAATTAAGATAGTGAGATCGCCAACTGACAGCCTTGTTGAGTCCGTCTACTGTGATGAGTGATAATGAGTTAGCCAATAAGTGGTGAACAAGCGATCGAGTGTGGTTCTTGTAACCTTTAGGAAAATGAATCATTGAGTGGAAAAGTGTATAGGACATGTAGGGACAGTTGAGAACTGTCATACTGAAATGTGGACTGATAATTTCGAGGACGAAATTTTTATAAGGAGGGGGGAGTTGTAACATCCCATCCCGACAGGAAGGGTAAAATAGTAAATTTGGCAAAGGATGAGATGGATCGGAATGATTAAGGACTGTCCATGCACACTGGTACTAGTAACCAGTGAAATCTGTGCACATGAAATTACTGGTCATGCATTCATGATAATTCCCGGTAATTGGGCCTAAGGCAATTTTATTGTGATTAATGAGGTTAATAGGTTTGAAAAATTATTTGGAGAGTGCCATTATTGATTTTCTAAAATTGGAGGATTTTAGGAACTTTTCTAGAATTTTCGAGGTTAAAACCGGACTAGAAAAAATGTCGAGGCGGCGATCCGATTGGTCAATGATCATAGAATTGAATGCATAGGGCATTGAATATTGGACATATGGCTATAGGGATTATTGGACAAGTGTTAAATTAGTGGAATTTAGATTACAATTGATTATTAAAGAAAAACCAATCAAAGCTTGACACATGGCATTACAATAGCCATGTATTTAAGTCACTTTAACCTAATATACTTCTCCATTAAGCTTCCTTTTTGCTCATACACGAACTCCTCTTGGCTTAGGTCACTTGAAATGGTTTTCTTTTTAGAATTTCTTCTCCTTTTCGTGAATCATTCATCCTCCTCCAAGTGTTATGTTCTTTGTTTCCAATGATAAGTTTAGCCATCATCTTCTTGTTTTCTCCTTCTCTACTCTCCACAAAACCTATTTTTCTCTCCTATGCTTGATGATGTTCGTGAGTGATGAATCAAGTTAGGTCTTGGTGATTTTCTTGAAGAATTTGAAGATTTGTAGTTAAATCAAAGGCCCCAGTGGAGCGTCGTTCGATAACTGACGTGGCGGAAACTTCCCGGCATTAGCTCGGAAGTAATATGTGAGTAACCTAGTTGGTTTCTCAATCTATGTGTGTTTAATATGACGCATTGATGCTATGTGGAGATAATGGAGGGATTATGTGTGTTTACTTTTGATTGATTTCGGACCATAGGTGTCCGAAGTATTGGAAACTTGTTATCGAAGTGCTATTTGTGTGTGACTGTTTGTGAATAATTACATTGGAGATCTCGGACCAAAGGTCCAAGGGAATGAGAAATTAATATTGAAGTGTTAATTGTCTGTTTTGATACATTGGATGTGACTTTTAATATGATATGGTAGGATGCAATAAATTGTAAATGTATATGACTGAAACACCGGACCGAAGGTCCGAAGAAACTGAAATTGGTCATTGAACTATAACTGACTATAAATGGGAGTTAGAGCATATGCATCCATGCATGATGGCATGATCAGATAAAGGCAGTTGTGACCGGAGCAGCCACCGTATCAGGGCATATCACGCCCAACGTATATGAGAGTTTTCAGCTCAACGCATAGGACCTCAGGTCCAACGTATTCAGAGCCTTAGGCTCAATGTATCAGGGTTGCAAACCCAATGATTTCAGAGTCACTGGCTCACCGTTACTGAGCTCAGGCGTACGGTCACAACAACGAAATGAAAATGAAAAGGGTCTCATGTGCATTGCATATATGGTATGATTAAATGTGGATTGTATCAAAGGCGATACGCCTTGCATTTATGAATTGTGATCGTATGTGATAATTGGTAAATTGTGTGTATATGCATGAATTGGGTGAACCATCGATGATGGTTTCTCCGAGTTAAATAAACTCACCCAACATTGCAATTATTTTTCAGGAATTGAAGAGTACCCCGTTAGACACACGGGAGTATGCCTACTGCACTTAAGTCAGGGTTCGAGGTCGGGATCAGTTCACGTCTGCATTAGTGTCATTTTGTTCCTGTGAAAATTTGTATTTTTCTGCAAAATGATACCGTTATTTCTGAGGGTCCCCAATTGATAAATGTTGTATTTTAATGTGATTACTGAAAGTGTTCAGGAACAGCATTGGGCCCAATTTGGTTTTGAATTCTCGTACTTGTAAAATTTAAATGCTGTGGAGTGTCTTTTATGAGTGAAATTATATGTTTTCGAATTAAAGCAGGGCTAAATCATTTACTGATATCTGCGCAATCGATTGGTTTTCAAAGAAAATAATAAATAAATAAAATATATTACCGAGTTTTAAACTGCATTGACTGCTCTAGCATACCACCCTCGCGGGTCGCGGACTCGGTTATCACTGTTGATGTCGGGTTCGGGTCTTGTGGGAGTGGGATGCTATATAGGTCTTGGAACATTAGGTTTGATAAGGCTATCAAAACCTATGGGTTCATACAAAACCTAGATGAGCCTTGTGTTTACAAAAGAATACAAGAAGGTAAGGTTACTTTCCTAATCCTCAGATGTTGATGACATTACGCTCATTGGGAATGATGTGGGAATGTTATCTGCGGTTAAGGATGGCTGAATGAACGATTTTCAATGAAGGATTTGGGAGGGCTACCTATGTTCTAGGGATCAAACTTATAAGGGATCGTAAGAACAAGAAGATAGTTTTGTCTCAACTAACCTACTTTGAGAATATGCTCGATAAGTTTGCCATGCAAGATTCCAAGAGGGGTTTCACTCCTACTAGACATGGAATCAAACTTTCAAAGGAACAAGCACCTAAAACCCAAGAGGAGGTTGAACGCATGCGTAACATTCCATATGCTTGGCGGTTGGTAGTTTGATGTATGCAATGTTGCGCACTAGACCGGATATCTCATTACGCATGGGACCGGTAGCGATTTCAGTCAATCGAGAATGGAACATTGGATCTGCGGTTAAGTGTATATTTAAGTATCTTCGTGGGACGAAGAACTTAATGCTTGTTTACTCTGAAGTAATCTTATTCCGACGGGATATCTGGATTCGATTTCAATCGATGTTGATTCAAGGAAATCAACTTCGGTTCTATATTTACTTTAGGAGGTGGAGCCATAGTTTGGAGGAGTGTCAAGCAATCTTGTATTGCTGATTCGACTATGGAGGTTGAGTATGTTGCTGCTTGTGAAGCGTGAAAAAGCGATCGCTCGGAAGTTCTAAATGATTTGGAGGTAGTTCCAGAGGCGAAAAAGCCATTACACTTTATTGTGATAATAGTAAGGCGGTGGCTAATTCTAAAGAACCTCGGAACCACAAAGTCGCCAAACACATTGGCGAAAGTATCATCTCATAAGGGAGATAATACAACGTGGAGAAGTGGATGTGGTAAAGATTCCTACAGAGTAAAACCTTGCGATCCTTTCATTAAAGACATTGACTCAAAAGAGCTTTGAGGGTCACCTAGAAGGGATGGGAATGAAGGATATGTCAAACCCGCTTTAGGGCAAGTGGGAGATTGTTGGAGTTATGTAAATATAGTGCCACTGAAAAGCAAGTGTATTTACATGTAACTTTATCTTCTTGATTCATGCTTTGTAATGAAAATATTTATTATTAATAAAACAAAAGAGTTTGGTTTTATCTGTATGAGCATTATATATCTGGTCATAAGGTACCAAGATTCATTTGTATGTAATATACATATACATAGAGATGTATGGGAAACATGTATATTATTAGAATCAATTAATTGATTCACAGTTGAATAATCAAGTTGGTCGCTTGATTATGGTTTAGACGTAGTGTTGCGATTTATCTCTATATAAGTAAAGGAGTTTACTTAAAGGGAATGATGAGTTTCATATCATGATAGTAGTAGACTATCGATAATGGCACTATTAAATGAATCGGAATCAATTATGTTTTCAAGAATAAAGTGGGTCGTTACTTTAATCTTAAAACATACAACTTAAGCATTCGCTATTATGAACCACAATCTTGATGAGTGGTGAACTCATATGTGTTTCATTATAATTCTTGATATGATCGGAATGGATTTTTACAGGTATTAATCCGATTATGCGCATGTTGGAATTATTAATTGAAACATGTATCGTGAACATTCACTCAAATAAAGAGTTTATAGTGTTATCATCTCTTCTAGATGTTTTAAGGAGATTTGGTGATTAAATCTGGCGCTACCGTAGTTTGATGGACTAGCTACCCATCAAGTCTTAACACTAGGATGAGATCTTATGTGTTAATCACCATATAAAGTAAAATGAGAGATCTAGAAGGAAAAAACAACATAAGAGCAAAACGGTAATTTTACCCTTTGTTGTGCGGATGGCTATAATAAGGTTCTAAATAGGGTTTGCAATTGGACATATTCTCATAATATTTAATAATTCAAGAGTTCAACTAATTGTCTTTAGTGGAATGACATTTAGTTAATAAGCTAGAATTAATTCCAATGAGATTGAATTATTTTTGGGCTTATTAGAGCTTGAATTATCAAAGTCCAATAAGATTCCCCACTTGGCTTTAAGGAAGGTTATTAAGCTAAGTAAGAAGTAGTTTGGAGGCTTTAGAAGTCCATAATTGAATGATGGGCTTATACTAATTAATGGTTAATTGGAAGCCCATATGTTCATTTAGAAATGGGCTTGTTTTGGTTTAATGTAATTGATTAGATTAATTATATTAAAACAATTTTTTTAAAAAAATGGAGAAGAAACAATTTCGAAATTGTGTTAGGTTAGATGTGTAACCACACATTTGACATTAAAATACCAAATAAAGATTGTCTTTATTATGGTTCATCATTATTAAATGGAGTTATGAACTTACCATTAAATGGTTTAATGGTTGGCTTTTAATGTTGGCATGTAACCTATTTGCATTCATTAGATTAAAGATGAAAGATGTGCATTAGATGGACCATCTTCCTTCTTTCTTCTTGCCAAAACCGAAATGGGTATTCAATTATAGGTTATGGTCTTTTCAAATAGCCATTTTAAAGATAAATGAAGTAAGTCTCATTTATTGGCTATTTGATGAGTGATTAATGTAAGAAGTGATGCATTGGATGCCTCTCACTTTTTTTCATTCATGCATATTTCGAAATTGAGATGTAAGAAAGGTTTCTTGCATGGTTTTTAGACATTCTCTCCTTTCATGCAAGGTAGAACCGAAATTCCTAAGTGAAAGAATTGAAAGAGTTTCAATTTTGGTTCTTCTTCTTCTAAGAAAATCTCCTCCAAATATTTCTTCTCCTTTCCCACCAAAGGATTTTGTTAACCTAGTTGTCCTTGAAGAACAAGTGGTAAATCTAATTGGTTGAGGATACTACAACAAGGAAGAAGATAGATTGCTAAAGGAAAAGACTCAAAGGCAAAGGATTTGGATATAAGAAGGAGAGGATAGCGCAATGAGGATTTAAAGTCAGAAATAAGGAGTCGGTAATTCCTTTTATCTTGTTCTTGGTTTTATTATCCTTATACCATATCATGTATGGATTAGCATGTTGATTTGGATATATTGCTTCCACTGCAAGATGATTTCTTAAAAAGTTTTGAAATCTATCGTTTCTCCATACTAAGCATGCTTTCTTTTTCCGATCCAACAACCACATCTTCCTACTCGCTTTCAGGATCTATTAAGCAAACTCAAGTTGGCATCTGTACTACCATCTTAAGTTTGAGGGGGGGTGTTAGCTGAAACTATAGCAACAATTATAGCTATACGTCTAGCATAATTTTAGCAATTAGTCTAGCATAATTTTAGCAATCATCATTATTCTTTCTTTATTTGTATTCGTTCTCTTGTATAAATAGCCTTAGCATCAATGTAAAACACACAAAAAACAAATTCTCTAATTCTTTCTTATGTTCATTCTGCTAATAATTGCTTCTTTGTACCAGAAGTACATTAACAAGTAAGACAAAATAAAGACTAAAAACGTGAACCAACTACAAATCAATGACCTCAGAACTAATACATTACCTTGTTGCTTCTTCAATTTGACATTGATATTCCAAAGCTAATTTATGAAAATAATATTCTTAAATAAATATTTGTCATGGCAACCAAAGTAATAGTATTTTCTTTTGCTCGTGAATAAGATGTATTCATGAGTATATATTCTAGAATATTAAATAATATTCAAATTTAAGATTTATCCTAAATTGAGTATATTTATAAAATCACCTTTTAGGTTAAACTTAGCATAGGAAGTCCTTATAAGTGTTATCCATACTAACAATAACGCAATTTTTCATTAATGTTGATGGTTGTAATAATTCTTTTAGCGTTTCTTACTTAGTTGTATATCAAAGGAAAATAATTATATGAAATCATTTATAGATTCAACCACATCAACAAATTCAACAATTATATATCATGTATATGACCAAAGCAGCCATATGAATATGTGTTGTGCCTACTAATTATTTTTGGGTTTATGATTAATATCTCAATCATTTATAATAGTAATACACATTACAACTTTACTATGTCTTGTAACCTTAAAGCAAACTAAAATTGAAATTTCTTTTATAATAACTACTGGTCAACATTGTTATTTAAATATGTGTTATGCAATAACCATATTCACATCTATTGTTGCAACTATGAATAATTTAAACATAAACTTTTATGATTTTAAGAGTAAAATGTGTGATGTAGTTAACTAAATAGTTAGCACTATGCCTATAAATCATAAATCAAAATTATAAAATATGTGACTGAATAATCAATTGAACCATCTATACACTCTCTAAGAAAATTTTGAACATAAATTTTTTAATACGAAAGTCTTACTGCATGAAAAAGTAATCTAACAAAAGAGTTACATGAAGAAAAAACTTCTTTTTCATATCAGAAGAGATATTTCTTTAAGTGATTCATTTACATTCATCGTTTTTTTTAATGTGGGGGAACGCTAAAAAGGGGAGTTATTTAACTATTACAATTACTAGTAAGCCACAAAATTGCTCAACCTAAATGTTCCTATGAAACTAACTTCTTATACCAAAACCAACACAACAAATATAAATCTCAATAAACAAAAAATTAGATAAAATTAATCAAACAACGTCAAGAGCAATGATAAACAAAATTTTAAGTGGAAGACCTTCCCAATGTAAAAAGGAAAAACCACAAGACATTAAGTCCACCAAATTGCTCTACTATAATTAAGGAAGATTACAAAATACTCAATTATCATAATCATCAACAAGTATAAAGCCCACGCCACAAGAATCAATCAATAAAACATAAGGGAAGAGAAAGGATGAAAATGTAACCTAAAAGAAAGGGTTCGATGCAATAGTAATTTCTAGCAAATGAGAGCAGCAAAAATTATTTTCACCATTCAAATAAAAGGTTTAGATGTCCCGTATGTGCATTCTAAAAATTAACCCAGTCAGATCATGTTTATTTCTTGATCAATTAAGTTGATCAAAACTGCATAGCTAAAAATTCTAAAAAATAGAATCCTTTAAAGCTCACGATTCTCTCTTTATTTCGTAACTAAATTTTTATATAATGAGAAAGAATTATACCTCTTTAAATGAGAGCTAAAGAGCCTAAAGGGCTACCCCTAAATAACAAAGAAAAACTTTGGTTTTTCCATATTAGAGTGAAAAAAACTAACAAATTTCCTCCTCCTAATCATATGGAGGTCATTTCACCAATAGAAAAACAAGTCTTGAACTCGCCTCTTGGTAATAGTTTTATCATCATGTTAGAATCATTATCATTAATGTGAATTTTCTCTAGCTTAAGGAACTTAACATAAAAAAGATCTCGTGTCCAATGACACCTCACATCAATGTGTTTCGATTTAGCATAAAAAGCAAAATTCTTAGCAAGATCAATTGAACTTTAATTGTTGCAATACAGCACATACCTCTTTTCAATAAATCTAAGTTGATGAACAAAACACTTCATCCAAAGCAACTCTCCTCTTGCAAAAGTGATCAAGTAACTTGAAGTAGACTTCCTGGAATCAATTTCACCCATCATATCATAATCTGAGTAACTAATAGGAATTGGTTTCCCACTCCCTAAAACAAGTTTCAGTACCTTGAAGATATCATATATTCCACTTAACTACATTACATTGTTCTTTTTCCTGGATTAGAAAGAAAAATGTTGAATAGGCCAATTGCATGAGCTACATCAGGCCTCATACACACCATTGTGTACATCAAACTACTTGCAGTTAAAACATAAGGAACTTTCAACATAGTCTTATTTTCTTCCAGGGTAGAAAGGCTCCATCTAGCACTCAAATTAAAATGCATAGCAAAAGGTGTACTCACTAGGTTAGCTTTGTCTATATTAAATTTCTGAAGTTTTTCTTGATGTATTCCTCTTATGATAACAACAACCTCCTAGAATTTTTTTTTATCACAAATGGTCCTCATGCCTAGTATTTACTTCACTAGCCTAAGATCTTTCATTATAAAAGCCTTTGAGCTCTTGCTTTAATCTAGCAATTCTTAGTTTATTTTTACCTATAATGATTATGTCATCAAAATATAACATCAAAACTATAAAATTATCTTTAAATAACCTCTTCAAGAATACATAGTGATCCAAACAAGTGTTTTGTAGCCTTACTCCCCTATAAAAGAATTCAAATTTTTGTAACAATGTTGAGGGGCCTACATTAGTCTATAAAAAATGTTATTAAATTTGTAGATATAATCTTCTTTTCTCTTTACCTTGAAGCCCTCCAGTAGCTCTATATAAGTTTTTTCTTTAAGGTCATTGTAAACATGATCGCGGCTCTGTCGATTCGACCTTACGATCGATCATTGGAAATCGGTCAAATAAAATAAATTCCAAGATTGCTGTATAGAATGCAACCTCAGGTCGTCTCACTTAACTGGAACCAAATAAAAATGGTCTAATCTAGCCTAAATGTCAAAAATTGCAATTGAAGTTGATAAACGGGGTTTAGTATTTTGTCAAACCGAAAAGTAATCAAAATCGACAAAAGTATAAAAGAATATTTTGGAATTTTGTAAATGATGCAATAAATAAAATTGGATAGGAATCAAATTGATAGAAATCCTCTAAAATGAAGCTCAGTTATCACAGTTCAAAAATGATTTTCAGGACAAAATCCACTAAGTTTCGAGATCAACCCTAAAAGACTCTTTAGGTCCAAAGATTTAATTGATGGACTCCATCATTTAAATCTTTGTTGAAAACCTTAGTGTGAAAATTAGACAAGCAAATGCAATCGGTCAATAGGGTCAAAACACCACAATCTCAATCAAACACAACTAGGCAGATGAAGATAATAAATGCAATACCCCATGACATATATGAAACTATCATATATTAAACACAAAACATTCTACAAATCACTTGTCCAAATCTCAACATAGTGTTCGGCATACTGTTAAACTATAACATTGCTAATCTAGATACACCGATGCATCCTCCAACTTGGAGTTTGCATAAATATAACTAAACTTTCGACACTACGTGATACTCCCCTTTGAAGCTTCTATGAACTCAAACCGTTGCTACATTTCCAAGAGGAAGGTTGCTTAGCTACGCATGACTCCGGCCGATCCCAACATTGGAAAATGAACCATGCTCATGTTGCAGAAGACGCTGACGATTGTGATGATGGTAGAAGATGATAAAAATGTGAAGGTATTCTGCTTCCAGAGTCTGCGTTCCAAGCCTCTGACTTCATCTATGTGTATTTTTGTCTGTCTCTGTCTATCTCTTTTCTTCAGTGTGGGACAAGGTGCTAAAAATTATTACAGGTAATCGCTCATCAGACTCAAGAAAAGCATACTTTAGGGTTGGAGGGAGAGGCTTGAGCTCAAACTCAGGAGGTTTCATAATGGAAGGAGTTAGTTTATGAAGTTCAAGAGAAAAGAGATCACTCCCTCGTTCTTCTGGCATTGAGTTCGGCTCCTTGTAGGTGGTCGTGGCTAATCCCTCCTGCTTCCCTGAAACATGAACAGAAGGCCTTTTTCTAAGGTCAAGTGAATGTAATCCAGAATTCAAAGAATCTTTTTGTGACCCATATTTTTGGCAGGCATTTTCTTCAACTAAGTCAATCATGTTCACACCCAAAAGTGAATAATCCTCATGTGGGTGCTTCATGGCCTCATACATATTAAAGCTCACCTGTTGGTCACCCACCTCCATGGTGATCTTTCCTTCTGTCATACTAATCATTGTGCCTGCTGTTCGCAAAAGGGTCGCCAAGTATTAAGGAAGTATCCCGCACAACTTCAGAGGACATGTCAAGAACATAAAATCAGCAGAAATACTAACCCTTTAACTCGGACTAAGATATCCTCAATGATACCAACCGGATGCCTAAAGGATCTATCACCAACCGGAGGACAACAGATGTAGGCTTAATACTTTTCACCCTAAGGCCTCATAAACCGACTTAGGCATCACATTAATGGCAGCCCTAAATCTAATAATGCTCTACCGATAGTCACTTTTCCTATAACACAAGGGATAGTGAACGATCCAGGATCTTGACACTTAACTGGAATTTGGGGCTTAAACAATGCAGACACATTTGAACTTACCTGGACTCTCTCGCTCGCCTAAACTTTCTTTTTGTGCACAAACCTTTAAATATTTAGCGTAGTTTTAACTCTCTTCACCAAGTCAAGTAAAGGGACATTCACTTCAACTTTCCTAAACAAATCAATGATTTCTTTCTCATGTTGTCTCTCATTTAAAAGCTTACTCATCAAATATGAATTGGGAAATGGAAGGCCTTGAATACTTACCTCCTTGTCTTTACCGCTTGCTTGCTTGACTCACCATCTCTTGCTTGATCATTGGAACTCTAAAGTAGTTCCTTGCTCCTCGCTTGCTTTCTCTCTTCGAGCTCTTCTTCCTCACACTTTCGATTTCTTAATCTTATCCTGTAGTGGAGGTACTGACTCACTATCAATCTCATCCTCACATGGCTCTTCATCATCTTGAGGCTTAAACCTCACTTGCTTCCCACTTCTGAGGGCAATAGCATTCAAACTCTTCGGGTTCATCACAGTGTTGGAAGAAATGGTCCCACTGCTTTTTGCCCGATTTTCACTCATGTTGTTGGACAACTGAGTGACATAAGAATTGATGTTCTCGGCCTTGGTCTCCCATTGCTCCATTCTTTTCTCCAAGGCATTGAATCTGGCAGCAGTCTTTGAGGAATCCTGTTGAATCAAAGAAGCAATTGCATTAAACTGGTTAGCATTGGAATCCCTCTCTTCCTTCATCAAGGTCATCATACTGTGGAGCAATTGATTGGTATCCTCCTTTGGTGGGACTACCAGGCTTCTTGTTGATTGGGGAACTGCTAGTGGAAGTGCCGCTCCTCCTCCTTGTGAAAATCGCCTGAGCTCGTTCTCCTCATTCCTCCAATCAATCTCGATTAGATTTCCATCCCTCATTGTAGATGTTGGAGTATGGGTCCCATTTCTGATTCTCGCTGCTTTGATACATTACCGAGACTTCCTCATATCTACCGGCAACGCCGAAATATGCATTACCGACCCACAATTTTCACAACTAGGTGCGGTAAGCTCATTGAAGAAGTAGAGCGTTGTACATTCAAATTCTTCACCAAGAAGGATGCAAGATAGTCTGTGATGATATCCGACTCTCCAAAGAGTCCACTTTCGACTCTAGGCTCTCCATTCTTTAGCTTGAGCCGTCAAGGCTCCCAACTCATGCACTCCTCTTTGATCTCGACATTTGCATCGCTGATGGTTTAAGGCCATCTTCTTGATCAAATCCCATGCTTTCAATGTCAGAAGGTCAATCAAAGATCCTCCAGATGCAAAGATCTAACATACCCTTCTCCCGGCTCTTCAACCCATCATAAAAGTATCAAGACCAATTGCTCATCGTGAATCGATGATGAGGGCATCTGGATAAAAGATCTTGGAAGCGATTCCAATAATCGCATGCTGACTCATCGATTCTGGCGGGCCGAGTAAATCTCCTTCCTCATAGAAGATGTCCCGAGGCCGGAAAGTATTTCTCCGTAAAAGCCTTCCTCGATTGGCCCAACTATGGTAAGCATCGCCACATGCCCTAAGACTCATGTACCACTCTCTTGCTTTCCCCTCCAATGACAAGTGAAACACCTTCCAAAGTACTTGATCCAAGGTAGCTCCCGCTGGCTTCATACTCTAGCAGATCATTGTCAAAGCCTGTAGGTGCATATATGGATCCTCTCCTGCCAAGCCATGAAATTTAGGAAGAGAATTAATCAATAAGCCTTTAATCTCAAAATTAACATCAAAATTAGGGCAAGCAGCAGTAAATGGATCATAATGAACATCAAAAGTTGTTGCTTCCCTAATTGTCCTACGTCTCTGGTTCTCATTATTTTCCCCTACTCTCTCATGCTCACCATTTCCTCCATTAGTCCCACTTCTAAGTTGGTGAACAGGATAATCAGGATTCTCAGCCATATTCTCACTATCTCTTTCAACTACTCTCCTTCTCTCTTGTTCTTTCCTTTCTTTCCTAAGTCTCCTCAAATGTCTCTCAACTTCAGGATAGAACTGAACAAGTTTATGTAACATCCCATTACTGTTAGCAAGGGCATTTTGGTAATTATGGGTCAGACTGATAGGTTTCATTGCATTCACCGATTGAGCATGTTACTGGCCTCTAATTATAGAGGAACAGGTCTATTACATATGCATTTATTCATAGGTACATGCATTCATGATTTTCCGGCATTTTAATTATGAGTGTGAACTGATTGGATTGTGAACTGATTGGACTGACTGGACTGTAATTGATTGAGGAATTAAGAGTAAGTGAGCTTGAATGACTGATTTAGAATAGTCTAAGAGTGATTGGCAATTGATAGTGGCTTATAGGAAATTTTCTGGGAATTCTGGAGAAAATGCTCGGACCGGAAATTTTAGAGTGACAGACTGATTGACTGTATAGTACTGAAATAATTGTCCAATGGCCAAGGAAATATTAGGGTTATACTGTTAGGAAATTTAAATGTTGAGCCATTGAAATTTAGAAACTGAAATTCGGACTGAATTGGAGACTTAAGCCTATAAATAGGCTAGGGTTGAAATTGGGGATTTTACCCTAAGTCAAAATTGCATTTCTTCTTCCTCTTCTCCACGGTGATTTCGATTTCTTCCCTATTGGTGAGTTTCATCGATTCTTCCTTATGGTTTCTTCTCATTATGCTAGCTAACTGATTCATTGTGGTTGATGAAGGTTGAGAAGGATTGGAGTGAGTTATTGTAGATTTGAGAAATTTTTAGGGTTTACGACGATTTTAGAGATTTGTGGATTTGAGCGTGATTGGTAAGTATTTATGGTTTTAAAGTTGTTATTAGTAGTTGTTTCAAGCATTTATGGCATTTATTGGGTTAGATTGAGTGGTTAGAGTGTTAATGGAGGTTTTAAATAGCATTAATGGCGGAAAATCGATCGGAGAAGAAGGTGGCGCGGTCGCACATTGCGACGTCTGGCGTGCCTCGCCGCGGCGAATAAATTTAGTATTCGCCGCAACGAGCGCAGCGAGGCGCGGCGGAGAGCACCTGGAGATACGTCGCGACGAGCCTTCTGGCTTGCGTCGCGATGAGCGGCGAAGAGGACGCACGTCGCGGCGAGCGTGCTTCACGCCATGTGAGCGGCCCGTGATATCGTCATGACAATGAGCGGACGAGGTCGCGCGAAGATGGCAATTCTGAAGGGATGATTGTTAGTATATTGGGCATAATTTATGGTATAAACCTTCGATTGAGGTGATTCCTGATTCGTTATGAACTAGAGAAAGAGGTCTACAATTGAGGATAATTATAGGAATTAGAATTGATTTAAGTGACATTGATTTATAGAGAATAAGGTCGATTATGGTTCATAGTGTGACCTAAATACTGAATTGAGATAATTGGAGTTTAATTGGGATTTTCAATAGAGGTTTTGACCCGATGGATAGGAAATTACTATGGGGATTATGAATTGAGGAAATTGAACCGAATTATAGGATTGGATCAATTATTGTCGATCAATTGAGCGAAAAGTTAGATTGGGATATAAGAGTTATAAATTGGGTTTTAGCGTCGGGAAAATCGTGAACATGCGTTGTACATCATCTCATTGAGACATATGCATTACTGAATGGTTTAATTGAGCATCTAGTAATGGGACTGTATTTTACTGTTATAGAGGCGTCGTTGGATCGTCGTTCCATGGACATTGCTGGAACTTCCAGGCAGTAGCTCGGAAGTTACAGGTGAGTAACCTAGTTGGTTTCTCAAATTCCTGATTGCTTACATGCTCTACATGAATTACATGCAAAGATGAATTGTATGACTACTGTATGATTTCTGGCATGTATTGGAGTGAATTGCATGCTTTTACTGAACCGAACCGTACTGTTACGTGACACTGAGATTGAATACTGGGCTTTTATAGCCATATCATAGCGACATCGAATATCGCAATATCGGGCTTATAGCCATACATCGAAATTATCGAACATCGCATTGCATGCATAAATGCATGATCAGATAATGGACGTGCCCCAAGTTGCTAATATCACTGAAAAGAGCCTAGAGCTCGAACACTGTACTGACCGGGCTTAGCCCGAGGGGAGAAATCCCTGACGCGTCCCTACTGCTTCTCGATCGAGCACTTGGGCACAACTTCAATAAGCGGAAAGAGTCTCATATGCATTATATACATGACTGATTGAATTGCCAAATTGTGTGACGATTACTGAACCGCGTGATGCCATGATTTGCTGTAAATTGTTACTGATACTGTAAATTGTTATATAATACTGTTAATTGAATATTAATGTGTCGTGCTGTATGCAATCTGCGTAATGCATGATTTGAGTGAACCATCGATGATGGTTTCTCACTGAGTTCGCAAAACTCACCCAAAATTGTAACCTATTTTTTAGGACTGATAGAGTAGACCCCTAGCTCCGGAGATAGCCTTTTCTTACCGTCTTGCGTCTTTGGCGGAGAAGCGATGGCTCTGTGTCGATCGCTTAGGTTGGATTTTGAGGATGACTTAGGATAGATGTTTGTATCAGTTTCCTTTTTGGTTTTGTTTAGGGGACTGATAGACTTGTCTATTCTTCTTTGGATGACTATGATTGATATTATGATTTTAAAATTTAGCAGTTTCTGATATTGTGTTATGTTATGGTTTTAAATTATTGCGATGCCATGCGGATTATTAGTGGAAATATTCTGGTGGTGCACCCTTATCGTGGGATACGTACCGGAGCGACCTTTGGGTTTCCCGATGTGTACCCTACAGTGAGGGGGCGTTACATTAAGTGGTATCAGAGCATGGTTTGGCATCTTTTGGGCATAGTGTATTGTTAGGCTTGAATCACTGTAAGAATAGCAGAACTGATCGGAATTTCTTGTCTGTTTTAGGTCATCCGTACTGGGAGATCGAGTGGAACAACCAGCTGACCTGGAATCGGTAGGAGCTAGTAGGGAGTCTCCTGTGCCTCATTCAGAGGAGTTGCCTCCTCGAGTTCCTGTGAGACGGGAACGGAGATATGATCAACTGCGCAAGCAGGGGGCGGTTGATTTCTATGGTAGCACCGACCCTGCGGAGGCTGAGGGATGGCTAGAGAGGACAGAGAGAGTCCTCGATCAGATGGACTGTGACCCGGATGAGCGTTTTGACTATGCGGTTTCTCTGCTACAGGGTTCTGCGTATCAGTGGTGGAAGACTGTCCCGGGCAGTACCACCAGGCCCTGCACACTGACATGGGATGATTTTCTGAGGGCGTTCAAGGACAACTTCATGCCCAAGATTTATCTGGAAATGAAGTTACAGGAGTTCCTAGAGCTGAGACAGGGGCAGTTGACCATGGCCGACTATGAGGTGTGGTTTAACGAGTTAGTGGTTTATGCTTCTTCACTGGTGGCTTCTGAAGCTGACAAGTGTCGGCGTTTTGAGGGTGGACTCAATCTGGAGATCCGTACCCTATTGGCTAGATCTGATATGGGCAGTTTTATTGAACTGAGGGCTGCAGCAGTGAGGATAGAGCAGCTGCTGAGACAACGTATGACTGAGACTGATCAGGGGGCCCGACATAAGAGATCTAGTGACAGTCAGGGCAGTGCTGGCAGAGGGTTCAGCAAGCGACAGAGTAGGCCCTTCAGATCTGCGAGTGGGGCTAGATAGATTGGTTTTGGGCAAAGGGGCAGAACTGTACAGACTGTTAGTGGCGGCGGCAGTGCCAGAGTTTCAGGGCAGTCTGCTCCTTTATGTGAGCATTGTGGCAAGAGACACGGTGGAGAGTGTCGATGGCTATCTGGAGCCTGCTTGAGGTGTGGTTCGATGGACCACCTAGTGAGGAACTACCCAGAGACTTTGGGAGCCCAGTCTACTATGACTAGAAGATCAGGCAGCAATACCACGGTCCAGCCGAGCCGTGGAGGTGGATCAGGATGGAGAGGCCGAGGCCGAGCTGAGGGATCCGCAGTGAGGTCAGAGGGATCGAGCAGACAGCAGTCGCAGGCTAGGGTCTATGCCATGATTCGACAGGAGGCCCAGGATTCCCCGGATGTTGTTGTGGGTATGCTTCTTATTTCTAGTATTGAGGCATATGCATTGTTGGATCCTGGATCCACTCATTCCTTCATTGCACCGCATTTAGCATGTAGACTGCATAGGGATAGGCAGAGATTACAGTATGGGTTAGAGGTGAGTACACCTCTAGGTAGTACGACTGTATTGGGAGAGGTCTGTATGGGATGTCAGGTTCAGATCGATCGAGCAGTTTTGAGTACCGATCTGATCGTTTTGGCTCTGAGGGAGATTGACATGATATTGGGGATGGATTGGTTGACTGCTCATAGGGCTATCATGGACTGTTACACCAAGGAGGTTGTATTGGAATCTCCTGGTCAGCCCAGAGTGGTGTTTCGAGGAGTTAATCAGGCAGTGCCAGCGAGGATGATTTCCTTCCTGAGTGCCCTGAGATTGATGCAGGGAAGTTGTGAGGCCTATCCGGCTCACGTAGTGGATTCCCGAGTTGAGCAGAGATTGGAGGATATTCCCGTGATCAGGGAATTTTTGGATGTATTTCCCGAGGAGTTACCGGGATTGCCGCCAGAGCGGGAGATAGAGTTTGAGATTAATCTCGCTCCCGGTACCGCTCCTATATCGATCCCTCCGTATAGGATGGCACCGTGGAACCGAGAGAGCTTAAGGCTCGCCATTCACGAGCTATCGGATAAAGGATTTATCGATCGAGTGTTTCGCCATAGGGAGCTCCGATCGCTTGTAAAGAAGAAGGACGGACTCGAGATCGTGTATTGATTATAGGCGGTTGAATCGGGTGACGGTGAAGAATAAGTATCCACTGCCTAGGATTGACGATCTATTTGATCAGTTGCAGGGAGCTCAAGTGTTCACTAAATTGGATCTAAGATCAGGCTATTACCAGTTAAGGATTGCAGAGGCCGATGTGCCTAAGAGTGCCTTCAGGAGCAGGTACGGGCATTTCGAGTTCCTAGTGATGCCGTTTGGGTTGACTAATGCCCCGACAGCCTTCATGGCTTTGATGAATAGAGTTTTTCAGCCCTACCTGGACCGGTTCGTGATAGTATTTATTGATGACATACTGGTTTATTCGAGGCATAGACAGGAGCACGCTGAGCATCTGAGGATTTTACTGCAGGTCATGAGAGATAGACAGTTGTTCGCCAAATTCGCTAAATGCGAATTTTGGCTTGACGAGATTGTATTTCTGGGGCATGTAGTGTCCGATGAGGGTATCCAGGTGGATTCTCACAAGATAGAGGCAGTTATGAGTTGGGAGATTCCTAGGACTGTACCAGAGTTGCGGAGTTTCCTAGGATTGGCCGGATATTATCGGAGATTCGTCGAGGGGTTTTCATTGATCTCCGCCCCTTTGACGAAGCTATTGAGGAAAGATGTACCGTTCAGATGGACTGAGGAGTGCCAGACAAGCTTTGAGGAGCTGAAACATCGGTTGACGACCGCACCGGTGTTGGGCATTCCTTCTAGGACTGGAGGCTTTGTGGTTTACAGTGATGCCTCGCATCAGGGATTAGGATGTGTATTGATGCAACATGGGAGAGTTATAGCGTATGCCTCGAGACAGTTGAGGTCTCACGAGGTGAATTATACAGTGCATGACTTGGAGTTAGCTGCAGTAGTATTTGCTCTGAAGATCTAGAGACACTATCTGTATGGGGAGACGTTCCAGATCTTCACTGATCACAAGAGTTTGAGGTATCTGTTGAGTCAGAGAGAGCTCAATCTGAGACAGAGGAGATGGGTAAAGTTACTGAAGGACTATGACTGCACGATTGAGTATCATCCAGGGAAGGCCAATGTAGTGGCCGATGCTTTGAGCAGGAGATCGCATTATAGTGCAGCTCAGATACAGATTGAGAAATTACCTAGTCTGATACAGTTGAGAGCTCTTAATGTACAGATGGATTTGGGTCAGGATGGAGCACTGATTGCTACTCTGAGGCTTAGGTCGATGTTACATGACAGGATTCGGAGGGTTCAGGATCAGGACCCAGTGTTAGTGAGACTGATTGACAGAGTGCAGATTGGTACTGATTCAGAGTTTGAGTTGAGAGACGAGACTTTATGGATGGGGCAGAGACTGTGTGTGCCAGATATTGATGATTTGAGACGTGAGATCCTAGAGGAAGCACATGTAGCTGCCTATGCGATGCATCCTGGTACGACCAAGATGTATCGTACTCTGAGATAGCATTTCTGGTGGCCTGGCATGAAGAGGCAAGTGGCAGAGTATGTGTCCAGGTGTCTGACATGTCAACAGGTTAAGGCAGAGCATCAGGCTCCAGTAGGAAAGTTGCATTCGTTGCCCATTCCGGAATGGAAATGGGAGCGAATCACCATGGATTTCGTGACAGGATTGCCTAGGACACAGAGGCAACATGATGCTATCTGGGTCATAGTGGACCGATTGACTAAATCGGCTCACTTCTTGCCAGTGAGGGAGAGTAATACTCTCGATCGGTTGGCCCAGAAATATGTAGCAGAGATTGTACGGTTGCATGGGGTTCCGTTGTCTATAGTCTCGCATCGATCCTGTGTTCACATCGAGGTTACGAAGAGCCTCTGATCGCTATGGGTACTAGATCAATTTCAAGATGACATTTCATCCTCGACGGATGGATGAGTGAGAGGACGATCAAGAATGTTAAGGACATGCTTCGGCATGTGTACCGGAGTTCGAGGTGCATGGGATCGAGATTGCACCGATAGAGTTCGCATACAATAACCAGCCAGAGTAGTATCGGATGGCACCATATGAGGCCTCAGATGGGCGCATGTAGATCACCACCGATTGGGATGAAGAGGGTCGAGATCGATAGAGGGTCCCGAGCTGATCCAGATACTGATAGATAAGATATGATTGATCGGGAGTCCCATCAAGGGGCTCGTGATGAATGTAAGAGTTATGCGGATCAGCATCGGCGTGATATGGAGTATAATGTGGGTGATCGAGTATTCCTCCGAGTGTCTCCTTGGAAAGGAGTACTGAGATTTGGCCGTAAGGGAAAGTTGAGCCCTCGGTATGTTGGCCCTTATGAGATTACTGAGAGGATTGGACCACTGGCTTACAGATTGGCTTTACCGAGTGAGATGTCCCAGTTGCATGACGTGTTTCATGTTAGTATGCTCCGACGGTATCGATCAGACCAGACACATATGATTCTGGATCAGGACATCGAGATAGCCAGTGATTTGACCTATGTTGAGGAGCCGGTACAGATTATTGGATCTCGGGTCAAGCAACTGAGGAACAGGGTAATTCCATTGGTGAAAGTCTTTTGGAAGAACCACTCTTCTGACGAAGCTACATGGGAGACTGAGGAGTATATGAGGAGTCAGTATCCTCATTTATTCGATTGGACCGGTATTAAATTTTGAGGACGAAATTTTAATTAGGAGGGATGAATTGTAACATCCCATTACTGTTAGCAAGGGCATTTTGGTAATTATAGGTCAGACTGATAGGTTTCATTGCATTCACCGATTGAGCATGTTACTGGCCTCTGATTATAGAGGAACAGGTCTATTGCATATGCATTTATTCATAGGTACATGCATTCATGATTTTTCGGCATTTTAATTATGGGTGTGAACTGATTGGATTGTGAACTAACTGGACTGACTGGACTGTAATTGATTGAGGAATTAAGAGTAAGTGAGCCTGAATGACTGATTTAGAATAGTCTAAGAGTGATTGGCAATTGATAGTGGCTTATAGGAAATTTTCTGGGAATTCTAGAGAAAATGCTCGGACCGGAAATTTTAGAGTGATGATCGATCGATCAGATAAGATCAAATAATTGTCCAATGGCCAAGGAAATATTAGGGTTATACTGTTAGGAAATTTAAATGTTGAGCCATTGAAATTTTGAGACTGAAATTCGGACTGAATTGGAGACTTAAGTCTATAAATAGGCTAGGGTTGAAATTGGGGATTTTACCCTAAGTCAAAATCGCATTTCTTCTTCCTCTTCTCCACGGTGATTTCAATTTCTTCCCTATTGGTGAGTTTCATCGATTCTTCCTTATGGTTTCTTCTCATTATGCTAACTAACTGATTCATTGTGGTTGATGAAGGTTGAGAAGGATTGGAGTGAGTTATTGTAGATTTGAGAAATTTTTAGGGTTTACGACGATTTTAGAGATTTGTGGATTTGAGCGTGATTGGTAAGTATTTATGGTTTTAAAGTTGTTATTAGTAGTTGTTTCAAGCATTTATGGCATTTATTGGGTTAGATTGAGTGGTTAGAGTGTTAATGGAGGTTTTAAATAGCATTAATGGCGGAAAATCGATCGGAGAAGAAGGTGGCGCGGTCGCACGTCGCGACGTCTGGCGTGCGCGACGAGCGCAACGAGGCGCGACGGCGAGCACCTGGAGATACATCGCGACGAGCCTTCTGGCTTGCGTCGCGACGAGTGGCGAAGAGGACGCACGCCGCGGTGAGCGGCCCGTATACATCGCGACGAGTGGCCCGTATACGTCGCGACGAGCGGACGTAGGTTGCGGCAAAGATGGCAATTCTGAAGGGATGATTGTTAGTATATTGGGCATAATTTATGGTATAGAGCTTCGATTGAGGTGATTCCTGATTCGTTATGAACTAGAGAAAGAGGTCTACAATTGAGGATAATTATAGCAATTAGAATTGATTTAAGTGACATTGATTTATAGAGAATAAGGTTGATTATGGTTCATAGTGTGACCTAAATACTGAATTGAGATAATTGAAGTTTAATTGGGATTTTCAATAGAGGTTTTGACCCGATGGATAGGAAATTACTATGGGGATTATGAATTGAGGAAATTGAACCGAATTATAGGATTGGATCAATTATTGTCGATCAATTGAGCGAAGAGTTAGATTGGGATATAAGAGTTATAAATTGGGTTTTAGCGTCGGGAAAATCGTGAACATGCATTGTACATCATCTCACTGAGACATATGCATTACTGAATGGTTTAATTGAGCATCTAGTAATGGGACTGTATTTTACTGTTATAGAGACGTCGTTGGATCGTCGTTCCACGGACATTGCTGGAACTTCTAGGCAGTAGCTCGGAAGTTACAGGTGAGTAACCTAGTTGGTTTCTCAAATTCCTGATTGCTTACATGCTCTACATGAATTACATGCAAAGATGAATTGTATGACTACTGTATGATTTATGGCATGTATTGGAGTGAATTGCATGCTTTTACTGAACTGAACCGTACTGTTACGTGACACTGAGACTGAATACTGGGCTTTTATAGCCATATCATAGCGATTACTGAATACTGCAATACTGGGCTTATAGCCATACACTGTAAATTACTGAACACTGCACTGCATGCATAAATGCATGATCAGATAATGGACGTGCCCCAAGTTGCTAATATCACTAAAAAGAGCCTAGAGCTCGAACATCAGACTTGACTGGCTTCGCCGAGGGGAGAAATCTCGACGCGTCCCTACCGCTTCTCGATCGAGCACTTGGGCACAATCTCAATAACCGGAAAGAGTCTCATATGCATTATATACATGACTGATTGAATTGCCAAATTTTGTGACGACATCGAACCGCGTGATGCCATGATTTCTTCAGAAATTGTTACCGACATCGTAAATTGTTATATAATACTGTTAATTAAATATTACTGTGTCGTGCTGTACGCAATCTGCGTAATGCATGATTTGAGTGAACCATCGATGATGGTTTCTCACTGAGTTCACAAAACTCACCCAAAATTGCAACCTATTTTTCAGGACTGATAGAGTAGACCCCTAGCTCCGGAGATAGCCTTTTCCTACCGTGTGAGCGTGCTGGCAAGAGAAGCGATAGCTCATGTGTCGGTCACCACCGGGGATTTTGAGGATGACTTAGATAGATGTTTGTATCGCTTCCTTTTGGTTTTGTTTAGGGACCGATAGACTTGTCTATTCTTCTTTGGATGATCGACGATTGATATTATGATTTTAAAATTTAGCGGTTTCTGATATTGTGTTATGTTATGGTTTTAAATTATTGCGATGCCATGCGGATTATTAGTGGAAATATTCTGGTGGTGCACCCTTATCGTGGGATACATATCGGAGCGACCTTCGGGTTTCCCGATGTGTACCCTACAGTGAGGGGGCGCTACAGTTTACCTCTCCTGGGCATGCACCAAAAAGCAATCCACAAACAAAAGAATGGTAACAAAAATGCTCACAGTCACACAAGATCAGATAAAAGTGAAATGCGATGAATGCGAGAGTATGGATGTATGAGTGTGTATATGAGAGATGTGAAAAATAAGAGACAAAATCAAAGTATGACGTATGCGTGTGCAAAAAGGGAAATCAAACCTATACTATCAACAAGTGTAAAAATTAAACTATACTAAATGCAAACAAAAACAATGATTCCTATTATCAACGACAAGTCAAAAATGACAATGGCTATCCGATGGTAAACCAATTACTTGGTTCCCCGGCAACGGCGCCATTTTGATCGCGGCTCTGTCGATTCAACCTTACGATCGATCCTTAGAAACCGGTCAAAAAATAATAAATTCCAAAACAGCAGTATAGGATGCAACCTCGGGTCGTCTCACTTAATTGGAACCTAATGAAATGGACCTAAGCTACCCTATATGTCATAAAATGCAAGTGAAATCAGTAAGGAAAAGGGGGATTTGTTTGAAAACATTAACTACACTAAAAAGCATATAAAAAGTATTTTTGGATTTTTGAAAATAGAAAAAATAAAATACTAAAACAAGTGATAAAATCCTCTTGAAAACGAGCTTTGGCTATTACAGTTCAAAACTAAGTGTTAATGGTAAACCTTAAAGAACTCACTTTAAGTCCAGGGTTTTGATTGATGGACTCCTGTCACTCTCGATTCTATTTCTCAAGTCCCCATTAGGTGCTCTTCAGCCCTAGAACGTTTAAAGGATTCTTTAAGTCTGGGATCTTGATTAATGAACTCCATTGCTCAAGATCCCGTTAAGCTCATCTTACTGTGTGCGGTGGAATTAGAAATCACTAAGTTTGAATGGTAAACCTTAAAGAACTATCTTTAAGTCCAGGGTCTTAATTGATGGACTCCTGTCACTCTCGACTCCATTTCTCAAGACCCCACTGAGTGCTCTTGAGCCTCAGAACCTTAAAGGAATCTTTAAGTCCAAGGTTTTAATCAATGAACTCCATTGCTTAAAACCTTGTTAAAAGCATCTTAGTGTGTGCGGTGGATTTGCCAATGCAATGGGCCAAATGAAATCTAGCATCAACTCAATATCAAACACAACTAGGCAGATAAAAGAGAATCAACAAGATCACAAGTTGACATATATGAGACTTCATATATTTAAGCACAGAATTGTACATAAACAAACCCATAACACATTACATTGTTCAATGCTTAATTAAACTCTAATTAAGCTAATCTAACTACACAGCAATAAACCCCAACTCGGCTGTTCATAACAATGTAGTTAAATGTGACAATGTAAACTACCAATCCAAACAACACATTAAATGTCAAACATTTAGCTATAATCAAGTAGCTTCACTACAAATTACAAACCCCTAAACCTAGGCATTTATAAATCATAGCTAAACTACAGATTAAGCTACTCCCCTTCGGTGAACTCCAGCCATCCCTGCATCTTCAAGAAAAAACAAATGCCTAACCACGCATTTCAACCTGAATCTTCACAACTCGTGATGAATCCCAGCTATCTATGATGGAGTCGGCGATGAAAATGAAAAGAAAGCCTATACAGAAGTTTCACCAAGGGAACCCCGAAGGGAACCCTGGGTGGTAAGGCCAAGAATCTCTCCTCTTCCTTCTTTGTTCTCTCTTCACTCGTCTCTCCTCTTTTCTCCCCGTCTCTCGATCCCTCTCCAGATGATGATGATAACCTAATTCGGCAGGATTTAAAGGATGGGTCATGGGCCGGGTCGGTACAGTGAGAGAAATCTCTATTTGGAGTCCAGGTATCCATCTGCACGTTGCGACATATAAATTAATATTCGTCGCGACGCGTGCTCTGTTTTGCTTGCCGCAACGAGATGTCTGGGACGTCGCGACGTACGATCTGGTTTGCTCGCCACGACGTGCTAAATTGTTGACGTCGCGACGTACGATCTATGTTGATGCGCCGTGATGTGGGAATTACATTTTGCCGCGGCATTGGTTCACGCCGCGACGTGCCTTAAGGACTTCATGTCGTGTTGACTCTTCTGATCCTTTCTGACTCCTTTTCTCCTATAATATAAAATAACAATTTCCAGTATCAATTGTTCTTAGAAAAATTATAATGCAATTAATGTCAATTTGTACAATTTTACTAGCAAATTGCATAAAACATAAGCTCACCGTAAGAGACTAATTTAAACACAAAAATCATGAATTAAGAGTCAAAAAGTGCATTAACAACCATGAAAGTGTAGCCACTTATGTATTAAACTTGGGTTCAATCAAAACAAAAGTAGTATTCATATATAATTTCTCAAGCTCTAAATCAAGACTTATTGCTAGACCTAAAACAACTTTAATATAGTACATCTTGACAATCGATGCAAAATTCTCTTCAAAATCCACTCCTTTCTTCTGATTACAACCTTTAGCAATAAGTTTGGATTTGTTTCGATATTTCTTAGCAATCTCATCCCATTTTAACTTGTATATCTAGTGGTTCTTTAAAAATTTCTTCCCCTTAAGCAACATAACAAGGTTGAATATATGATTTTCATGCAAGGAATTTATTACATCCATCCAACCTTGCTTGTCATCACATTCCATAGCTTCCTTAAAGAATTAAGGCTCTCTCCCCTTATTTAAAAACATATACTCATTAGGAGGATATCTAATAGAAGGTTTTTTTTCTTATTGATAACCTTCTAAAGGCAATTAGCTAAATCTCAGAAGTATAGATATCCTTATGATCATCATTATTAGTTGACATATCACCATCAAGTATGCTACCATTATCACCATATTTAACCTGATGGTCATCTTTATTGTAAGTTGGAGTAGGTGTAGAATTTTAATAGTGGAGGATCTAAGTTAATAAGGTCATTATTACTCTGTGTTAAAAACTTCTTTAGCTATACTCTCTCTATATCAAAAATTGATGGTCTTTAACAAATACCACATCCTTGCTTCAAAACAATTTCTTCTCAACTGGAACAAAGAAATTGTAGCCAAAATCATGTTAACCACAACCCATTAAGGATTCATTGGGTCAACTTAAGATCTAAATTTGATCTTTCATCTTTTAGTACATACACATATACCTTGCACCCAAACACACACAAGTGATCATGAGATACCTCATTGCCAAACCAAACTTTGACTAGGACATCACTCTATAAAGAAACACAAAGATAAAGATTAATAACATGTGATGCTATAAATAGGGCCTCAACTAAAATCTTTTTAGCAAATTTGTTTCTGAAAGTATTTAAAACACTCTCTCGATCAAATTTATGTTAATTTGTTTAGTTACACCATTCAACTAAGGGACCTTTTTAGGTATTCTATAATGTTTACTACCCTATGACTTACAATAATCATCAAGTGGTCTAGTATATTCTCTTATGTTATCATAATGAAGGAACTTTAATTTTCTTCTATATTGCCTTTAAACCAAAGCCTAAAATTGCTTTAAAAAGTCAAACACCTGATATTTGGATTTTAAACCATACACCTAAAGCTTTTTGAAACAATCATCAATAAAAGTCATAAAGCAAAGCACACCATCATTAGATTTTACCTTTAATGGACTATAAACATTATAATAACTAAGTCAAGCAAGTTTGATTTTATCGGAAGAGGGTGACTCTTGAAAGAAACTTTTTTTCTTTCTTATCCATGTAGTGAGGGCACCTTTCAAGCTTGTTCTCTTCACTATTGGAAGCAAAATCTTTTTTTAAAACAATTCAAACACTTTTCACTCATATGGCTTGGACATATATTTCATAATTATGTTTGGTCACTCTCTGTAAGATGAATGCCATCATTTGTAATTGAAGCTTACATCATGTAAAGGCTTGATTGCTTCTTCCCATGAGCACACACTAGCGAGCCTTTAGTGAGCTTCCAATATCTTTCTCTAAAAGTGGTGAGAAACCCTTCATCATCAAACTTACCTTTAGAGATCAAGTTTAAATGAATGTCAAGTACTTGCCTAACATTTTTTAGCAATAATCTTGCTCTAGTTTCGGTTACTAAGAAAATATCTTTGATGCTTATAACCTTTAAAAAGCCACCATTAGCCATGTTCAATACCCTAAAATCATCGAGAATATAAAATATGAAAAATCATTCCTTCCTGTAACATGAAGTGAGGCTCCACTATCAACTACCTAACTAGTCTGATGATTGGAAAAGTTAACTGAGTTTTCATCATAAATAATGATGAGATCATTACATGTTGCAGTAGTAGCATGATCATCATTATCTTAATTCTTTTTATCATTCTTATTATTGCTAACTGTATTATCTTTCTTTTGCTTATAGAAAAAATTCTTGATGTGACTCATTTTATCACAAGTAATGACACTGCATATTTTTATGACTTCTTTTGGACTTGTTATAGCTTTTACCTCTACCATTTTGGCCCTTTCTTTTGTTACTCCCTTTATTTTCAACAACTAATGCTTCTTTATATTGTATTGACAAGCCAGTAGGCTTATTTCTCTTCTTATTTAAGAGACCTATTTTAACAAAGTCAATGTTAATTTTCTCATTAGGAGTATAATTTCCAAGAGTCATTTTGTTATCTAAATTTGGTAGAGTACCAAGCAATACAATTTTTTGGATTTAATCATCAAACTTAATCTCCATAGTGGATAACTGATGTACAACACTCTCAAAATCATTCAAATGATCAAAGATAAGAGCAACATCTTTGTATTTCAAGCCCATCAAGTTCTTAATCAAATATAACTTTTTATTCTTAGCCTTACTAGCATACAGAGATTTAAGTTTATCCCACAAATTCATTGTATTAGTCTCATTATGGTTAAAAACATTATAATATATCCGTTGATGAATATATGGACAAACCTATAAATGCTTTAAAATCCATTGATCATTAGTTTTGTCAGCAGGCTTTTCCTTACTAAACACTACTAAGTTCTAACTTTTAATATATAACAAATCTTTCATCTTCCTCTTCAAAACATGATAGGTAGAACTATTCAAACTAATCATCCTACTTGTATTGATGCATGTATCCATGGTTCAAACAAATTAACAAACGAATCATAACTCTAATATCAGTTGTTGAAAAGGAAACTATTTAACTAGTACAATACTAGTAAGTCACATACTTGATCAACCCAAATGTTCCCATTAAATTAATTTCTTCTAATAAAATCAACACTATCAATATATATCTCATTAGGTAAAAAATAGCTAAAAATAATTAAACAATCACAGGAGTAATGACACATAATTTTTTTGTCAAAAACCTCTTAATGTGAAGAGGAAAGTTTATAAGACACTAAGTCTGCTAAATTGCTCCACTATAATCAAGGAAGATTACAAAATAGCCAATTCCAATTATCACTAATAGGTACAAAGCCCACACCACAAGAATCAATAAACAAAACATTAGAGAAGAGAAGGGGTGAAAATGTCACCCAAAAATATAGGTTGATGAAATAGTAATTTCCTGCCAAATATAGCAACAAATAAGATCTCAATCATTCATATTGAATTTTTGGATGTCTCTTACATACCTTATAAAAATTAACCCAATTGGACCATGTTTAACTTTTGATCGATTAAGTTGATCAAAATTACACAATTAAAAAATGCCCAAAAATTGCAACCCTCAAAATCCACGATTCTCTCTTTCTTTCACAATTGCTTTTTTTGTATACTATGAAACAATTAAACCCCTTTAAAAGGGCTATCATTATTAGTACAAAGAGCCTAACAGGCTAGTCTTAAAAAACAAAAAGAAACTTTGGTTTTCCCACATAGGAGGGACCTAGGATACCAACAAAAAAGAATAGAGAAGGGTTATGGATTTAAGGAAAAAAAAGTACATAAGATAGAGGATGAAGTCTTTTAAAGGTCTATGGGTGAAGTTATTTAATTCAAGTCTAAATGGGTTACTCCAAGTCGGCTGCTTGTCATTGGTTCATGTGTGTAGCACTGCTAACTATTGTAACAAAGTCTCAAATTAGAGGTTTTAATGATAAATTCATAATTGTAAAAAGTTTCACAAAAATTTTAAAATTCACAATTTTTTAATAAAATGCTAATGACTTTAACCCTAAAAAAAACTTAAGTATTTAACTTCTTTTAAAATCTTTAAATATTAAAGCATAAGAAAGAAAAACATATAACCCTCAAGAAAAGTTCTTATACATGATCTTTCATGTCAATAAAATAGTACAATCTAAGGAAGTGTTTCTAGTAGTGAAGCCCTCCTATGTAATCTAAAAGGTTAAAGGCTTAAGTCACAATGAGCAGGAATTACACGTTGGAATTTGTAAGGGTCACTTGGTTTTGACTCACTATTACGAAAAAGGTTAAATGTAAAAAGAATATGAAACTTTACTCGATTTTGTAATATTACGCTAAAATTTAAAAAGTGGTGCTAAAATTTTCAAACTATCAATTTATTACAAAAATGGCTTGACATTAAATTTCTAACATGGCATGTCAGCTTAATGTTTTTGCCATGTGGCTACTACATATTTTATTTTTTCATTAAATTATTTTATTTTAAAATAAATTTAAAAAATAAAAACCCTAATGTTAAAGAACTTCTTCTGTTATCCTTTTCCAACTTAGACAATAGGCACCACAGTCAAGTGCAAAAGTTAACAACTAGAAAGTGGGGTTCAGGCTAGTTACCTTTGATACTAATGCTAAGGCAAGTGTTGCTAACTAGATTATATAATGATCGAATGCCCTAAAAATAAATACCAATTGCTTCTCCTCTAAATTGCATTTAGAGTTAGTAACTGTAAAGACTACTGAGGAGGAGCAAGTTTATGCCATAAATAAACAAGAAGAAACAAGGAAATGAAGCCTACATACAAGCCTTTTTAGGAACCAAAACAACATTATTAATAAGTAAAACAACAACGCCCTACATAGTAGTTTAATTCATTTAATATTTTCTTCTTCTCTTCTCTCTTTTCAATTCCATATATTTGTTTTAATTTTTATACAGATTTTCACATATTTATCTCTTAAAATTCGACCTTTATGTACTATAAAATTTTTGGAGAACTTTTTCAAAGTTAGGTTGCTAATTTTTTGTACATGAATTTTCTATTATAGTTTAATAGCTTCATGGGTAACAGTAAGTAGATGAACATATGAAAAGCAAGAACATGTAAAAGGAAACAAAATTGTAATATAGAAGATTGAAGTAAAAACTTATGGATTTGAAGTGGACATTTCATGCTATTTGCAAATATGTGTTATAATGTTTTAATTCAAGTTGCAAGCTTGCAAATTTTCTTATTTTCTTGACGAAAATACTTTGGAAGGAAGAGAAATGTGGTGTAGAAGATTTTAACTTTCACTAAAGTTGATGCATTGTAATTCCTATTTTAGACCATATACTTGGTTATTATAATGGCTCATATGACTTCGATCTACCATTTGAGGTTTCATCCATTAAAGAGAGATGGAAAATAATAATGTGAAGCAATTTGCTAGTTTCATATTTATGTGTAATGGAAGAACAAAGCAGTACTTCATGTATAAGGTTTTTAGACTTTTCAACAAGAAGGAAAGTTGTAGAGAAGATCATATTAGGGATAAATTATTATTTGACTTTGAAGTGAAGTTGTTGTATGTACTTATAATGTTACTTTAGGGGGAAAGCTGTTAATATTGCTCGGCATAAGTGTTTAACACTATAATAAATACATGCAATTCACAACTTTTTTTAAGAAAAATGTCACGAATTGTTCAGTCTTTTCGTGACGTTTAGAAAATGTCATAAAAAGAGCCAATTTTTTGTGATGTTTTTAAAAAACATCACAGATTTGTTATATTTTTTGCGATGTTTTTTCAACAAAAAGTCGCAAAATAAAATCCATGATGTTTTGTTGAAGAAAACGCCGGGTCTTGTTCAATTAATATTTACAAGTATTCATTTCCCACCATTTTGCTAGTTCCTTCTTCTGTCACGTTTCTTCTTCTTCTCTACCTTTCAGTCCCTAACAAATAATGTAAAATCCCATTACCCGTGGGAAGGTTAGAATAGTAAATATGAGTCTTCAATAAGAGATAAGAAATGCATGTTCATGTTCATGCATAATATGTCAGACTCATACAAGTGAATAGCGATATTTTGCACCTAAATATGTCTGTACATGCATTCATTGATATTCCAGGTATAAAGGGATTGAATTGTGATTTTTTTTAGACAATTATGAATGTTTTTACATTGGAAATTTTACGGGTTAGTAGAATTGTATTATTTTGAACTTTGGTGAATTTAGGAATAATTTTGGAATTTTTCGATATTTTTATGGAAAAAGGAATCAAAAGAATATTGGGGAAATTTGCATTGTAAAGATGATAGTTGTATTGTAAAAAGGAGAGCTAAAAGGAGTTAGTTTCAAAAGAAACTAAGTTAGAGCTTGATGTGAGGGAAGTGACAATTATCTCTTAGGTTGTGTACTTTGCTAGAAGTAGGCTATTGTTCTTTGAGAGTTGATAGGTTAAGTATTATGTCTAAGTTCTTTTTTCATCATCATCTTCTTCAAGTTTTCTTTTCATACACCATGTTTTCCATCAAACACCTCCTAAGAGATTTTTTTATGTTTTTCCTTTCCTACACCAAACCTACTTTGCCATTTGTGTCCTCTATCCTAAGAAAAAAAATCGAAAGCTGGTCATTGTACTCAATGAAGTACGAAAATTTTGTGGAGTTTAGGGTTTGAAGATTTTAGAGTTTCAGTAGGTAAGTAGTGAATAAATCCTTTAGAGTTAGGGGATTTATGAAATAAATTTGATAAGTTACTATCATCTACATGAAAAATGACATTTACATGGTTATCCATAAATACTGTGTTGTTGGGGATAAAAAATTTGGTTATAGTGTTAATTTAGTGTTTTGAAAGATCATTGGCGATTAGGTGTTGTAGAATATTGAATGTTGGAAAATCGAGAAAATGTTCACTGAATATGCTTCAGTCTTTTAGCCATAATGTTGTCTCTAGTTGTTTAAAAGAGATGATTCTTAATTTGGATTAACCTAGAGATATATGGATATATTTTGTATGCAGACATCGAATTTCAATTCTGTCTCTAAGAGTATCAAAATATATGAAATGAGAACTGGGTGCAGTACATTGGAAGATGAATGTAAAATTCCTTTTCTGAATTTGGGAGAAAATCTGGATTGATCTAGAAAGATTTTGAAAAAATTGTCTTTTGGAAGTTTTAGATGATCTTTCTAGCTTTCCAACGGTATAAAGTTTGTAAATTTTGGATATTGTAGTTGAGAGATACGAGCATTACAAGTTGTAATATTGCATCATCTTAGTTACTGTACATTCTAAGACGAAGTACTGTTCAAAGTAAGACGATAGAAACTAAGACGAAATTATTGTTTAAAGTAAGATAATAGAAACGAAGTTACTGTACAAAGTAAGATAAAGTTACTGTTCAAAGTAAGACAAAGTTGCTGTACAAAGTAAGACGAAGTTACTGTACAAAGTAAGACGAAGTTACTGTACAAAGTAAGACGAAGTTACTATTCAAAGTAAGACGATAAAAACTAAGACGAAGTTACTGTACAAAGTAAGAAGAAATTACTGTTCAAAGTAAGACGATAGAAACTAAGACGAAGTTACTGTACAAAGTGAGACAAAGTTACTGTTCAAAGTAAGATGAAAGAAACTAAGATGAAGTTACTGTTCAAAGTAAGAGGATAGAAACTAAGACGAAGTTACTCTTCAAAGTAAGACGATAGAAACTAAGAAGAAGTTATTGTTCAAAATAAGACGATAGAAACTAAGACGAAGTTACTGTACAAAGTAAGACAAAGTTATTGTACAAAGTAAGATGAAGTTACTGTACAAAGTGAGACGAAGTTAATGTACAAAGTAAGAAGAAGAAAAGTAAGACTATTGAGGTCATGAACATAGTTGTTTCTTTGGTCATAACTTCCTCTCTAGACATCCAAATGAGTTGATTCTTAAACCCTTGGACTTGTAAGACATTTCTCTATATCTATACCAAAAACCATAGCCCTCTTATTTTAATTGAACAAGATTGAGTGAAAAAGTGGAACGGGTACAGTGAGTGTATCCTTAAATAGTATGAACTGGTGTTATTCTACTAAACATACTTTAGTATTTTGATAATATCTTGATCTGTAGAGTTCCAAATGAGATGATTTTTAACTTGGAGTAAACTACAAACATAGGGATACAAATTATGTGAAGAAATAAATTTCTAAATCGGACTCTAAGAGTTTCAATATTTGGATGGAAGTTGAGTATAGGGTACTAACTCAGAATAAAAGTAGTCCGAGAATGTTTGGAGTATAACTTTCACATTGTTGAACCAAATTAAGTGATTTTGATGTCAAGGGAAAGATAGGATATAGAGGAATACTTTTCTAAATGAGAGTTTCCCAATTAATTCATTTGCATCTTCTGATCGTACATGAACAGTAGACCCTAAAGGGGTGTCTTGAAAAAATCTGAGGTGATTCAATGAAAAACGAATTGTGAATTCAATGGTATTAGTAAGGCATAAACCTAAGTATAAATTATACTCATATAAGTTTGATATAGAATCAATTTTGTGATGGAAATTACCTGGGATTATCATGAACATGCATTGTACATAATTCATTTCATGCATGTGCATTATTGAATACTCTTAATTGTGCAAATTGTGACATATGTGCATGTTATTTGTTATAGAGGAACAACTAGAACGTCAATCTCTAGAAATTGCTGGAACTTCCATGCATTAGCTTCGGGAGCAACTTATGAGTAACCTAGACGGTCTCTCTCAATTATTGTTTGCTTATAATTATGTTTTGAATAAGGAATGAATGGGAATGTGAGACCTATGCATTTTATCAAGTGATTAATTGTGTTACATGCATTCCATTCATGAATACATAATCAGATAATGGATGTTGTGAATAGAGTAGCCAATAATCAGAGCTTAAAGCTAAACGAGTGAAATTGAGCCTCAAGCTCAAAAGTGTTTCAGAGCCTCAGGCTCAGCGTGTAATGAGCCCGGTATCCAAAAACGGATACGGGATAGTTCAGAAACTCAGTCATAATAACATAACAATTGGAAAGTGTCTCTTGAACATTTCATTTTCATCTTGTTAATTATGTTTGATAGAGCGAAATGCAAAAAAATTGCTTATGCTCAAGTAAAAATGTGTTATTTATGTGAAATGTATAGTTGTGAAACAATTGTGATATGAATTGATGTGTTGCATGAGTTGAGTTAACCATCAATGATGGTTACTTCATTGAGTTCGCAAAACTCATCAAAATTGCAACGTTGTCTTTCAAGATTGAGGGACTACTTTAGCTTTTAAGAGGCTTTAGTGCTGTGTAGATTGTAATTGGCAAGAGAAGTCATGTTTCAAAAGTCGGTCAGCTAAGATTTTTAGACAGATTAGTTAGATTGTACATAGTTTCCTCATTCATGTAGTACTATTATATTAGGTTTTGATGATGTACATATGGAGATTGTTGAAAGTCACAATGTAGACAATCGGGTTCTTATGAAATGAATTGAGGAAAAAGTTGGCTTTTAAAATATTGTGATTTTTGTATGATACTTTATAAGTGAACTATGATACCATGCCATATGAAGTGATTATAGTGATTGATCGTAGCATGCCCTTATAGTAGGATATGTGCTGGAATGATCTTCGCGCGTTCCAGTGTGTACCTTGCGATGAGGGGGCACTACATTTAGGTGGTATCAAATCATGGTTTAGTATCTGTTAGGACATATAGGAATGCTAAGGATGAATTATCGTGAAAAATGCGAATAATGATTGAAGTTATTATTTGTTATAATTCATCCGCTCTAGGTGATCAGATTGATTAACCAGCTGACCAAGGATCGGTAGGAGCCAGTAGGGAGTCCTCGGTGCCTTGATTTGAGATGCCTCCTAGAGTTCCTGAAAGAAGGGAGAGGAGGTATGATAGGCTACGAAAGTAGGGACCTGTGGACTTTTATGGTAGCACAAACCCTGTTGAAGCCGAGCGATAGTTAGAGAGGACGAGAAGGGTGTTAGATCAGATGGACTGCGAGCCTGATGAGAGGTTTGATTATGCAGTGTCTTTACTACAAGGCCCAGCATATTAGTAGTGGAAGACTGTGTCAGGTAATGCCACCAGGTCTTGTCAATTGAAGTGGGAAGACTTTTTTAGGGTCTTCAGAGGCAACTACATGCCTAAGATCTATCTGGAGATAAAGATGCATGAGTTCTTGGAATTGAAGCAAGGCAGGATGTTAGTGGCTGAGTATGAGGTCCGATTTAATGAATTGATGGGTTATGCTACTACTCTAATTCCTACAAAAGAAGACAAGTGTAGGAGGTTTGAGAACGAACTTAATATGGAGATTAGGACAAGGTTGGCATGGTCAGATATGGGTACTTTTATTGAGTTGAGAGCTACTTCAATTAGAATCGAACAACTAATGATGGAGAAACAAGTTGAGACTGGGCAAGGGTCTAAAGGAAAGAGATCTAGTGAGAGTCGGGGCAATTCTGGCAGAAGCTTCAGTAAGCGCCAGAATAGAGCATTCAGATCATCAGGTGGATCTAAACAGCGAGGAACTGGGTAAAGGGGTAGATTTTCATAGACTGGCAGTGGAAGGGGTACAACTCTAAATCAGTTTTCAGTTTGTGAGCACTATGAGAAGAGGCATGGTGGTGAGTGTTGGAGATTGACTGGAGCTTGCCTTAAATAAGGCTTCATGGACCACCAGATTAGGGATTGTCCTGTTACTTTGGGGGCTCAGTCTGCTGTCATTGGGCGATCTGGAAGTAATACTACAGTCCAGCAGAGCCGAGGTGGTGGGTCTGGACAGAGAGGCAGAGGTAGAGTCAGAGGGAGAGCTGGCAGGTTTTCCATGAGGACTGAGGGGTAGGGAAATTGATCACAGTCCCAAGCCAGCTTCTATGCCATGATTAGGTAAGAGGCTCAAGACTCAGCAAATGTGGTAGCAGGTGCGCTTCTTGATTATGACTTTGAGGCTTTTGCACTGCTAGATCAAGGATCCACACATTTTTTTATCGCACCGCATTTGACATGTAGGTTACATTGTGATAGGGAGTTCCTATAATATAGATTGGAGGTGAGTACGTCAATAAGCAGTACTACAATTATAGGAGAGGTTTGTAAAGGATGCTTGATTAGGATTGATCAAGCAATTTTAAAGGCAAACCTTAATATATTACAGTTGAGGGAGATAGATGTGATCCTAGGCATGGATTGGCTCACTGCCCATAGGCCCATCATGAACTACTACACCAAGGAGGTAGTACTGGAATCTCCTGGTCAGCCAAGGGTAGTATTCAGAGGAGTTAGTCAGGTAGTGCCAACTAGAATGATATCATTCATGAGTGCATTGAGGTTGATGCAAGGTGGATGTGAGGCTTTTCTAGCCCATATCATTGATACTAGAGTCGAGTAAAGTGTACAGGACATTCCAGTGGTTACAAAGTTCCTAGGTGTGTTTCTCGAAGAGTTACCTGGTTTACCACCATATCGAAAAACGGAGTTCACGATTGATTTAGTTCCAAGGGCTGCTCCTATATCTATTCCTCCATATAGAATGGCATCTGTGGAACTGAGGGAGTTGAAGACTCAACTTCAGGAGTTATTGAAAGGGGGTTTTATTAGACCTAGTGTTTCACCTTGGGGAGCTCCAGTGTTATTTGTGAAGAAGAAAGATGGGACTTTGAGGTTATGCATCAATTATAGGCAACTGAATCGGGTGACAGTGAAGAACAAGTACTCGTTGCCTAGAATTGATGATTTACTTGATCAGTTGCAGGAAACTCAGGTGTTTACTAAATTGGACTTAAGATCAGGGTACTATCAGTTGAAGATAGCTGAGGCTGATGTACCTAAGAGTGCATTCCGGAGCAGGTATGGGCACTTTGAGTTTTTGGTGATGTCGTTTGGGTTAACTAATGCCCCGGTAGCTTTTATGGCCTTAATGAATGAGGTGTTTCAGCCCTACCTGGATCGATTTGTAATTGTATTTGTTGATGATATCTTGGTGTATTCGAAGAGCAAGAAGGAGCATGCTAAACATCTGAGATCCATTTTGCAGATCATGAGAGAGAAATAACTGTATGCCAAATTCAGTAAGTGTGAATTTTGGTTATATCAGGTGGTGTTTATGGGACATACAATGACTGGAGATGGCATACAGGTAGATCCGAAGAAGATAGAGGCATTGATGAATTGAGAAACTCTAAGAAACGTGTCAGATATCTTGACCGGATATTACCAGAGATTTGTCAAGAGATTTTCTTTGATATCGGCTCCTCTGACAAAACTTCTGAGGAAGAATGTTGTGTTCAGATGGAATGAGGAGTGTCAGAAGAGCTTTGAAGAGTTGAAACATCGGTTGACTACTACACCTGTGTTGACCATTCCATCGAAGACCAGAGGATATGTGGTGTACAGTGATGCGTTACATCAAGGATTAGGATGTGTATTGATGCAACATGGCAAGGTGATTGCCTATGCATCGAGACAATTAAGGTCTCACGAGATCAATTATCCGATATATGATTTAGAGCTAGCTGTAGTTGTCTTTGCTCTAAAGATTTAGAGACATTATCTGTATGGAGAGACTTTTCAGATATTCATAGATCAAAAGAGTTTGAGGTATTTACTGAGTCAAAAGGAGTTAAACTTGAGGCAGAAGAGATGGATTGAGCTATTGAAAGACTATGATTGTACTATTGAATACGACCCAGGAAAAGCTAATGTGGTGGCAGATGCTTTGAGCAGGAAGTCTAATATCAGTACAGCTCTGATTCAGTTATCGAGGCTACCTAATTTGTTACATTTGAGAGCTCTAAATGTGGAGTTGAATCTGGAGCAAGATGAAGCATTGATTGCTACTTTAAACTGAGACCGATGCTATTTGACCGAATCAGGAAAGTCCAAGGAAAAGATCCTAATATAGTGAAGCTTATGGAGAAAGTGAAAGTGAATCCAGATTCTGAGTTTGAATTGAGGGATGAGACATTATGGTTGAGACAGAGACTGTGTGTGCCTAATGTGGACGATCTGAGGAAGAAGATCCTTGAGGAAGCTTATATGGCTGCCTATGCTATGCATCCTGATACTACCAAGATGTATAACACATTGAAGTAACATTTCTGGTGTCTTGGAATGAAGAAGCAAGTGGCAGAATATGTGTCTAAGTGTATGACGTGTCAGCAGGTGAAAGCTAAGCACTAAGCTCTAGTGGAGAAGTTACATTCGTTACCTATTTTGGAGTGGAAATGGGAACGAATCACTATGGACTTCATCATGGGATTGCCTAAGACTCCGAAGCAGCATGATGCGATCTGAGTCATAGTGGACCGGTTGACCAAATCAGCTCATTTCTTACCAGTGGGAGAGAATAAGTCCCTGGATCAGTTAGCCCAGAAGTATGTAAATGAGGTGGTGAGACTGCATGGGGTTCCAATGTCCATAGTATCAGACAGGGATCCCAGATTTACTTCGAAATTTTGGAGGAGCCTGCAGTCTGCTATGGGGACTAAGTTGAACTTTAGTACATCGTTTCATCCTTAGACAGATGGATAGAGTGAGAGGATAATTTAAACGGTTGAGGATATGCTCAGGGCTTGTGTATTGGAGTTTAGAGGAGCTTGGGATCAATATATGACATTGATAGAGTTTGTCTATAATAATCATTATCACAGTAGTATTGAAATGGCACCGTATGAGGCACTGTATGGTAGAAAATGTCAGTCGCCATTGTATTGGGATAAAGAGGGTATGAGAATGGTGGAAGGCCCAGAATTAATACAGGACACAATGGACAAGGTGAAGTTGATCCGAAGCTGAATTAAAGCAGTTCAGGATAGACAGAAGAGTTATGTGGATCAATACCGACATGAAATGGAATACAGTGTGGGAGACAAAGTGTTTCTAAGAGTGTCACCTTGGAAAGGAGTTTTGAGATTCGGTAAAAAGGGAAAGTGAAGCCCTAAGTACATTAATCCTTATGAGATCATGAGAGGATTGGACCTTTAGCCTATAAGTTGGCTTTACCGAATGAGATGTCTCAATTGCATAATGTGTTTCATGTGAGTATGCTTCGAAGACACCAATCGGATCCGACACATGTGACATCGGCTCAGGAGATTGAGGTTACTAGTAACTTAAGCTATATTGAGGAGCCAATTAAGATTGTGGAATCGCGGATCAAGCAATTGAGGAACAGGGTCATTCCAATGGTAAAAGTTCTTTGGAGGAACCACTCAACTGAAGAAGCAACATGGGAGACAGAGGAGCATATGAGGAGACAATATCCCCACCTATTCGAGCAAACCGGTAAGAATTTCAAGGATGGAATTTCTTTAAAAAGGGAAGAGTTATAACATTCCATTATTTGTAGGAATTATCTGTAGGAAGGTGAGAATAGTAAATATGAATTTTCAATAAGAGATAAGAAATGCATGTTCATGTTCATACATAATATGATAGGCTCATACAAGTGAATAGCAATATTTTGCACCTGAATATGTCTGTACATGCATTCATTGATATTTCGGGTATAAAGGGATTGATTTGTGATTTTTTTAGACAATTATGAATGTTTTTACAATGGAAATTTTACCGGTTAGTATAAATGTATTATTTTGAACTTTGGTGAATTTAGGAATAATTTCATATTTTTTTTGAAATTTTAATGGAAATAGGAATCAAAAGAATATTGGGAAAAATTGGATTGTAAAGATGATAGTTATAATGTAAAAAGGAGAGCTAAAGGGAGTTAGTTTCAAAAGAAACTAAGTTAGAGCTTGATGTGAGGGAAGTGACAATTATCTCTTAGGTTGTGTACTTTTGCTAGAAGTAGGCTACTATTCTTTGAGAGTTGATAGGTTAGGTATTATGTCTAAGTTCTTTCTTCTTCATCATCATCTTTAAGTTTTCTTTCTATACACCGTGTTTTCCATCAAACACCTCCTAAGAGATTTTTTTTTATGCTTTTCCTTTCCTACACCAAACCTACTTTGCCATTTATGTCCTCTAACCTAAAAAAAAAGCAGAAGCTAGTCATTATACTCAGCGAAGTACGAAAATTGTGTGCAGTTTAGGACTTAAAGATTTAGGAGTTTCACCAGGTAAGTGGTGAATAAATCCTTTAAAGTTGGGGGATTTATGAATTATATTTGATAAGTTACTATCATCTGCATGGAAAATGACATTTACGTGGTTTTCCATAAAAAAATATGTTATTAGGGATGATAAATTTGGTTATAGTGTTAATTTAGTGTTTTGAAAGATCATTGGTGATTACGTGTTGAAGAATATTGAATGATGGAAAATTGGGAAAATGGTCGCTGAATATGCTTCAGTTTTTTAGCCATAACGTTTTCTCTAGTTATTCAAAATGATGATTCTTGATTTGGATTAACCTAGAGATATATGGCTATATTTCATTTGAAGACATTGAATTTCAATTTTGTCTCTAAGAGACTCAAAATTTGTCATGAAGTGAGAACTGGGTGCAGTACATTGGAAGATGAATGTAAAATTCGTGTTCTGACTTCGGGAGAAAATCTGGATTGATCTAGAAAGATTTTGGCAAAATTGTCTTTTGCAAGTTGTATATAATCTTTCCAACTTTCCAACGGTATAAAGTTTGTAAATTTTGGATATTGGATTTGAGAGATACGAGCATTACAAGTTGTAATATTGCATCGTCTTAGTTACTGTACATTCTAAGACGAAGTACTATTCAAAGTAAGACGATAGAAACTAAGACGAAATTGCTGTTCAAAGTAAGACGATAGAAACTAAGACGAAATTACTGTACAAAGTAAGACGAAGTTACTGTTCAAAGTAAGACGATATAAACTAAGACGAAGTTACTGTACAAAGTAGGACGAAGTTACTATTCAAAGTAAGATGATAGAAACTAAGACGAAGTTATTGTACAAAGTAAGACGAAGTTACTATTCAAAGTAAGACGATAGAAACTAAGATGAAGTTACTGTACAAAGTAAGAAGAAATTACTGTTCAAAGTAAGACGATAGAAACTAAGATGAAGTTACTGTACAAAGTGAGACAAAGTTACTGTTCAAAGTAAGATGAAAGAAACTAAGACGAAGTTACTGTTCAAAGTAAGAGGATAGAAACTAAGACGAAGTTACTGTACAAAGTAAGACAAGGTTACTGTACAAAGTAAGAAAAATTTATTGTGCAAAGTAAGACGAAGTTACTGTATAAAGTGAGACGAAGTTACTGTACAAAGTAAGACGATGCAAAGTAAGACGAAGCAAAGTAAGACGATTGAGATCATGAACATAGTTGTTTCTTTTGGTCATAACTTCCTGTCTAGACATCCAAATGACTTGATTCTTAAACCCTTGGACTTGTAAGACATTGCTCTACATTGTTACAAAAAACCATAGCTCTCTGAATCTAATTGAGTAAGATTTAGTGAAAAAGTGGAACGGGTACAGTGAGTGTACCCTTAAATAGTATGAATTGGTGTTATTCTACTGAACATACTTCAGTATTTTGATGATATCTTGATCTGTAGAGTTCCAAATGAGATGATTTTTAACTTGTAGTAAACTAGAAACATAGGAATACAAATTATGTGAAGAAATAAATTTATAAATCAGACTCTAAGAGTTTCAATATTTGGATGGAAGTTGAGTATTGGGTACTGACTCATAATAAAAGCAGTCCGAGAATGTTTGGAGTATAACTTTCACATTGCTGAACCAAATTGAGTGATTTTAGTATCAATTGAAAGATAAGATATAGAGGAATACTTTTTTAGATGAGAGTTTGACGAAATTAATTCATTTGCATGTTCTGATTGTACATAAACAGTAGACCCAAAAGGGGTATCTTGGAAAAATCTGAAGTGATTCTATGAGAAACGAACTGTGAATTCAATGGTATTAGTGAGGCATAAACCTAAGTATAAGTTATACTCGCATAAGTTTGATATGGGATCAATTTTGTGATGGAAATTATCCGGGATTATCTTGAACATGCATTATATATAATTCATTTCATGCATGTGCATTATTGAATACTCTTAATTATGCAAATTGTGATATATTTGCATATTATTTGTTATAGACGAACAACTGGAACGTCAACCTCCAGACGTTGCCGACACTTCCAGGCATTAGCTTCGAGAGCAATTTGTGAGTAACCTAGACGGTCTCTCTCAATTATTGTTTACTTATAATTATGTTTTGAATAAGGAATGAATGGGAATGTGAGACCTATGCATTTTATCAAGTGATTGATTGTGTTACATGCATTTCATTCATGAATGCATAATCAGATAATGGAAGTTGTGACTAGAGTAGCCAACGATTAGAGCTTAAAGCTCAACGAGTGAAATTGAGCCTCGAGCTCAAAAGTGTTTCAGAGCCTCAGGCTCAACGTGTAATGAGCCCGATATCTAAAAATGGATACGAGACAGTTCAAACACTTAGTCATAACAACGTAACAATTGGAAAGTTTCTTATGAGCATTTCATATGCATCTTGTTAATTATGTTTGATAGAGTGAAATGCAAAAAAAAATTGCTTATGCTTAAGTGAAATTGTGTTACTTATGTGAAATGCATAATTGTGAACTAATTATGATATAAATTGATGTGTTGCATGAGTTGAGTGAACCATCGATGATGGTTATCTCATTGAGTTTGCAAACCTCATCAAAATTTCAACGTTGTCTTTTTAGGACCGAAGGATGACTTTAGCTTTTGAGAGGCTCTAATGTTGTGTAGGTTGTGATTGGCAAGAGAAGTTATGGTTCAAAGGTCGGTCAACTGAGATTTTTAGACAGATTAGTTAGATTGTACATAGTTTCCTCATTCATGTAGTACTATTGTATTAGGTTTTGATGATGCACATATGGAGATTGTTGAAAGTCACAATGTAGACAATCGAGTTCTTATGAAATGAATTGAGGAAAAAGTTAGCTTTTAAAATATTGTGATTTTCTTATAATACTTTATAAGTGAACTATGATACTATGCCATATGAAGTGATTATGGTGATCGATCGTAGCGTGCCCTTATCGTAGGATATGTGCTGGAATCACCTTCGGGCGTCCCGATGTGTACCCTGTAGTGAGGGGCACTACAAATAACCCCCTCCACTCTTTACCATTCCTCTCATCTCTCTCTATCTCTCTCTCTAAAACCTGAAGCACAGCTTTGCCTAATGACACTGGTAAGTTCCTTTTCAGTTTTATGTAGGTTTTCATCGATTTCTACTTTGTTTGATTTTTTTTAGGAGTTTTTGTAGTTGATCTGCCATTTGACTTGCAGGATTCAATCAAAGTTCGATACCAAGAATGCTAAGTGAGTTTCGTTTTTTCTTTTTTGGCACTTTTTTATTTTTGTTCTGGAATTAGGTTTTGTTGACGTCCTTGCAGATCTTAGATCTAGAAATTTTAGGACTCGAAATAGGCAAATTGATGAGTTTGTGGAATGAGCAAATTCAGAAGAAAGCGGCTCTCAACAACTGGTATACACTTTTGATTAATTCATCAACTAGGAAGTTCCAATATCTAAAAATCGCTTATCGTCTCTGTTTTCTTCAAAAGGTAAATATCTAATTTTTTTTGTAATGTGTTTGGAGTTGGTTTTGTCAATCGTTAATACTGAGAGATGATGGTGTTTTGGTTTATTGTTTTAAAGACGATGAAGCTTCTCGAAGGAATGATAACGGTAGAGGCTAACTGTTGGTTTATTCTTTCAGTGTATCAGAAACACCACCCTCCTCACCTGGATGATGAGGTTTGGAGATTGGAAAAGATAGCAAAAGATGGTCCAAATCACACACGCTTGGCCTCGAATGGGATTCACACTGTCAAGGACTTTCTACAATTACATGCTACTAATCCATCAAAATTATACAGCGTTAGCACATGTCCTTGCCTTTATTGTTCTATAGCTTCTTTTTATTTTATGTTGTTTAATTTCAACAAAAAAAATTGTTATTGGGGGATTGCAAATGCTTGGAAATGGAGTCTCAAGCAGGACATGGTATGTAATCATCGAACACGCTCTAGAAGATGGCCAATTCTACGCCTACTTTGAAGCTGGCATTAGTCTTCTCTTTAATTCCGTCTACAAAGTTATAGGAGCAGCGTTTGATGGACAAAACTATAAGCCTCTAGATAAGCTGACCCCTCCTCAAAAGGCAAGTGTCTTGCTGAGGTGTCTGAAAGAACTAATATAACATTGTCTTTAATCTCCAGTTATAAGGTAATCTGCAAAGTTAATAGTTTTGTATAATTGCTATCTATGGCCTTTATTTCAAGTCATGCATGCATATATTTTTTTGGGAATTACTAACGTTGAATAACATTTTGTATTGAAATTTTATTTTATGTTGGTTATGGCATTTAATATTGTTCATAAAATATGTGCAAAGTGAGACTAGTATAAGACTCATTTTGGTGTAGTGTAGAATGAGTATTATGTCACGATTCTCTTATTGATATCCTATGGGTGTTTTGACTCATTTTCTTTTGTTTTTTGATAAGGCACTAGAAGATGAATGATTGTCTTGGTTATGGGAATATCAAGATTTAGTTAACATTGTGAAGTATACGTGATTGTGGTGTCTAGAACTAGTGTCATATGGTGGTCTACAACATTCCCGTGAATGTTACATTGTCATTTAAGTTCTCCTCTTTGGTACTGTAAGTTTTCTATGAACGGTTAAGTTTGATATGCTATGTTCAGTGATTGAAAATAATAATAGAATGTTATGGGCTATTTAGTTGTGGAAGGGAACAATTTTTATCAAGTAGAATGGAAATGATTTACAAACCTAGGTTCAGGACACCCATAGGCTTAACTTGTCTGCTTTACAAATCTGTAATTGGATATGAATATTCTTAAAAAGCATATGTTCAAAGAGATATTCTCTGTTTGTACCAGATTGGCATATTGCTTTTTCCTTCCCTATTTTGCAATAGCAGATTGGGCAACATCTCCAGCAGTCACTACCTGGATTATAGAGAATGCAGACCGAATTCAACTCTTTCCAAGTGATTACAGCTCGGAAGAAACAGTGGGAAGTGAATCAGACTCCACTGGAGAGAATCATGTTAGGAGTGGTAAAAGGTTCAGCTTGTTTACGTGGTAACAATCAAGAATAATTTGGTTTAGATCATACGAAATTGGAAGGCATTGTATATATGAATCAGACATAAAGAAGCAGTAGTCAAATTTTCATACAGCACTTACCTTTAAGTTTGTTGTAAGTGTTTGTTTTCTGAATTGGCCATTGTAATACGAAACTTAAGTGTACTTTATGACATCCAAGATAATAAGGTAGAATTTGGGAATGGTGGTTGTGGCAATTGACAATGTTTTCTTAGCTGTAATGACTAAATTCTTATAAAATTATTATTATGGAATAAGGAATCAAAATGGATGCTTGTTTGGATGTTTATTCCTAGTTAGCGTAATTATTTCAAAGTTAACTGGTTGGATGCTATAACCTTCTTGTTTCAACATTTTGTTTGGTCTTGCTGCAATTATCATAACCTTCTGTCTCTGTGATCCAACAAAGGCTCACCCTATTTTATGAAGTTGGAATTTAATTTTGGTATAGATTTTGATATATTAAAAAAATTGAAGAATTATTAAATAAATAAAATTCATAAATAATATTGAATAGTTATTAATATGATTTTCGAAAAAAGGAAAAAAATAATTAAAAAAAATTCCGCGATGTTTTCAGAAATGCCGCGAAATGTCTTCCACGATGTTTCCAAAAAAGCGTTACGGATTCCTTCACAAAACGTCACAGAAAAAAATGTCGCAGATTGTCTAACTTTTTGTGATGTTTTACAAAACGTCGCGAAATGTCAGCACATTCTGCGACATTTTTTGTAACGTTTTTTAAAACGTCGCAAATACTCTTCTGTGACGTTTTTAGGATTTTTGTGACGTTTTTAAAACGTCACACAAAGGCTTATTTTCTTATAGTGTAATGACTAAGTAGGAGAAGGAAAATAAAAAAGTGTCATTCAATATTAGGGTTTTTATTTTAAATATTTTTAAATAATAAACTGATTACATAAAAAGAACATATGGCAACCACAGCTACATCAGATATATTAACGAAGACCCTAACATTAAGCTACTTTTATAACAAAATGAAAATTGGAATATTTTAATGCTACTTTTAAATTTTGAACTACTATTATAAAATTGAGTAAAATTCAAGAATTTTTATAATTAACTCTTATAAAAATGTAGTATTCCATTTTTAATGGAACCTTTATATAAATAGAGGAAAATGTTTTGATATCTAATCCAACGCTTTTTTAATATGCCTTAAGCAATTGAGAAAAGTACGTTTAACTTAGTTCACCATCAATTTAAAAATAAAATCTACTTTCAGTGATGGTACAAGAAGTAATATTGCAACATCTTTGCAAACAAAATGTTGATACATGTATCTTATCCGTTGCCCTTTGATTTGGTATCTGTAGGGTTAACAGCCGGTGTCGCACACCCATTTTCATCAAATAACCTGGTTGGTCCTTCTATTTAGACTATTGACGCCATTAATTATTGAGGGCCATTTGATGAAAGAAGACGAAGTACCCTTCCCTACCTTCTTCCGTCAAACCCCCTTTTTCTGTAGCCAGGACTTACCCTTCCTGCAATTCCATCTGCTTCAATCGAATATTCGGCTAAGCTGCAAACTCATTGTGTGGCTGATTCTCCATAGCTGTTTGAAACAGATGCAAAGTCGAAAGAAATCCTAAAGAGCCAAGGTAAATGGACTTAAATATTCATTTTTATGCCTTTTGTAAAAGCTTCAACCCTTTCACTGTATAGATCGTATCTCGACAACTTGGTCATGAACCATTTGCAGAAACTTAGGAAATCATCTATTCTCAATAGGTTTTCTTCATTTCTGTTAAATAGCCGTGAGACCCCCTTGTTATCAATCAAGTCGTCATTCTACACTGGGAAGAAGCTTAGATTCTTAAGTACGGAAGTAATAAATCAAACTGTGGCTTATGTTCTGGATAGGAATTCGATCGTTAATGGAGAAAGGACTCGTCGAATCCCAGTCGCCACTAGAAGAGAAGCTCAAGCTGCATTGCTAGATTACTTGCATTGCACTAGATGCTTACAATTCATAGATGCGGAGAATATGAGTAAAAATGCACCTCATTTCCTTGAAAAGCTTTTAGAAAATGTTGATACTGAAGTAGATGTTGGGAACTCTGTTACCCGGTTCCTTCGGTATCATCCCATTAATGAATTTGAACCTTTTTTCGAGAGTTTGGGTTTAAAGCCTTGCGAATATAATCACCTTCTTTCGCGTGATTTGATGTTTCTGAGTGATGACGATTTGCTGCTGCATAATTGTCATGTTTTGTATAACTATGGAATTCCAAGAGATCGTATAGGAAAGATATTCAAGAAAGCTATGGAAATTTTCCGGTATGACCATGGGGAACTGGAATTGAAGCTTCAGGCTTATGAAGAATTAGGGTTAACCCAGTCTTTTGTTGCAGAGTTGGTGGTCTGCAGTCCTTATCTTTTAGTTGGAGGAGTTAATGCAGATTTTATCAAGGTGATGGAAATATTGAGGGAAGGAGGAATCACATTCAGCTGGATGGTGGAGCATTTGGATAATAAGATCTTTTATAACTGGAGCCAGTTGCTTACACTTCTAAACTTATTTGAAAGTACAGGATTTAGTAGGAGGCAGTTAGGGGTACTCATAGACCAGCACCCAGGGATTCTTTGGGAAGCTTCAGGCAACAGAGCACTTATCTTAATCAGTTTCCTACTTAAATTTGGATCCACAATGAACCGGATATGTTCCTTGTTTCCCCAGATTCCACAGATGCCAATTGCGGAATTCGTTTTGAACATGAGGCATTGCTTGTTGTTTTTGAATGAGATTGAGATGGAGGCGAATGACATTGGAAAGATTATTTGCTCACATCCGTTATTGCTAGGTTCTTGCAGATTGAAGAAAAGTAACACCGTTCTTAATAATGTTAATGTTGGTAAGATGCGACTTTGCGGAATCATCAAGGAGAACCCACCAGAACTTAAAAAGTGGGTGATTGGATCAAAAGTTGAACGGTTACCACGCTCTGGAATGGTATTAAGATCAAAAATGCTGAAGACTAAATTCTTGTTAGGTTTGGGATTTACAGAGAACTCAGAGAAAATGGAGAAAGCATTCAGGTTGTTCAGAGGCAAGGGGACAGAGCTGCAAGAGAGATTTGACTGTTTAGTGAAATCTGGTTTGGACAGGAAAGATGTATGTGAGTTACTCAAAACGTGTCCTCAAATTCTTAACCAAAGTAAGGATGTTCTCGAAATGAAGATAGACTTTCTTGTAAATGTTCTAGGTTACCCCATATCGACTTTAGTTGAATTCCCATCATATCTTAGCTATACGGTAGAAAGAGTCAAGCTCCGTGTTGCAATGTATAATTGGCTCAGGGATGAAGGGACAAAATATTCCATGGCCTTGAGTAGTGTAGTTGCATGCTCGGATAAATTGTTTTTAAAGAAGTTCGTAAAGCCTCATCCAAGAGGCTTCGAAGTTTGGCAGAATATGAAACGAAAAGTTCATTCAGAGTAAATTATTTGTTGCACGTAAGAGAATAAGAACTGTGTGATTCAAAAGGTTAGGAAATCTGCTCTTCCTGGGAAATCACCAAGGTGAGAATTCTCTTTTATTTGTATAATCTAAGCCAGTAGTTACCACATTGAGTTGACACGCGACAGGATGATGCATATGGGGCCAAAACAATATTTAGGAAAAATATCTAAAACCTTTTAAATGTTAAAATATCTAAATTCTTTTAAATGTTAAAACATCCATTACTTTTTTTTATATGTTTCATGCACTAAACAACTCTTAAAAGAGACGTTAGAAACAACTTGAACAAATATTCATCATGTCTAAATTTGGTTTTTGGAAATAATTCTCATAAATCATAAAGATAGATGCAAATTCAATATCATTCTCATATAATTCTTTAACATGCTAAAAGCATAATAATTAGATGCAAAATCAGTGTCATTCTCATCCGCTTCTAGCCATTTCACACTCACAACAAATTCAAGAACTACTTTATCCACGAAAAATGAACATTCTTTTTATGTTAGCATATAAATTTTCCTATCTCAGAACATTCAAAATAATTTTATATGCTCAATATGTCCATCTTTTACTATAAATTACAATATCATCAAAAATAATTAAAATTCTTTATTAAAAGCATGTAAAATATGGTTTATTAGTCTCATGAAATCACTAGATATATTAGTTAGTCCAAAGGAATCACTAATTACGCGTATAAATCATATTTTATTTTAAAAGTTGTTTTACGCTCATTAGCTTCTTTGATCCTAATTTGATAATATTTACTTTTCAAATCAATTTTTGAAAAATACGGGATCAATATAACTCATCTAGTATGTAATATAATCTAAGGATGAGATATTGATACTTTACTATTATTTATTTATAGCTCAACATTCTAACACACATCCTCCATGACTCATTCTTCTAAGAAACAAGTAAGACTTGAATAACACATGCACTTTTGCTCCCTCCATTATGCTTTTTGACAAAAACTCCTCAACATACTTTTAAAGCTCTTTAGTCTCCTCCTAATTACTTTTATAGGTTGGTTGATTAAGAATGGTATGATTGGGTATAAAATTAATTTGATGTTATATCCCGCTTATTAGTAGTAAATTCTTAGGAACATCATCAAAGAATATATCTTAGAATTCTTGCAACAAAGAAATAGAAATACCAGGCAAAGACATATCAAGATTGTTAGTATTAGAACAAATCTCTTTGTATAAAAGTGCAATTACAAGTTAGAATGGAAAGTTCTTTTGATCTCTCTCTTTTGCATAAAACTCACTTATTTTTTTGCGTTTCTCTCAACACTTTCTTTTTATTTTTCCTTAATTTTTCTCCTCCTTTTCATTTTTCACAATCAATTTTTCATTGTCGCTTCCTTTTATTTTCTCTTTGATCTCTTTTCGTTATTTTTATCTCACTCTCTTAACTTGAGCTAATCCATGTACTCTTATTTAGGTTTTATTGATTACTTATACAATCAACTTGGATTTCGAGCATGCCAAGGAGGAATTCTCCAAGAATTTGTACTTTAATTCTTATCGATGACATATATGGGCTTAAAAAACTTAGAAAATAAAATTCTAAGCTACGACAATGTTAAAGGGTGTTGAAATAAGATTTAAACTAGAGAGATAATTTGGTTTAGGCGAAAGAAAAATACAAATTGCAAATTTTTTATTTAGATAATGATAGGGATGAGTATATAATGCAAAGAAATTTTGAAATAACAACAAGGTGTTTTCGTTGGAGTAGTCTGATCATCTGCCTATATGTTATGTGTTCCCTTTATGTTGTAATGATGATGAGTTTAAACAACCCTCTCATCTTCAATCACCTTAGGTAGTTTTGCTCAACTTTCACCCTACTTTATTGCGGTCTAAACAAAATAATTAAATTTTATCTAAACCAATTAGAGGCAAGTGCACCCCGTCGACAAGTAATATAAAACGGTAAGAACCGGATATCGTACCCAAGGAAAAATTTCCAATACGGAAGACAATTAAATTAAACGATAAAAAATTACTCAGACGATCTAAAATTGATTGATTTGAAAATAAAATAAAGTAAGCACATTAAGAAAATATGAAAAATGCAAGGTATGAATTTAAAACGACTAGATTGAATCAAATGACAAAAATCGGTTAAGGTATCAGATTTCAATTGGATTAGGCACTAAAAATTATAACAGTTGATTGATTTAGGAAATACTTCACTTAAGAAAGTCGAACTCAATGTTCATGGTGTTGGATCGGAAAAAGAAAGCATGCTTAGTTTGGAGAAACGATAGATTTCAAATTTTTTTAAGAAATCATCTTGCAGCGGAAGCAATATATCCAAATCAACATGCTAATCCATACATGATATGGTATAAGGATAATAAAACCAAGAACAAGATAAAAGGAATTACCGACTCCTTCGCTATGACTTTAAATCCTCGCGCTATCCTCTCCTTCTTGTATCCAAATCCTTTGCCTTTGAGTCTTTTCCTTTAGCAATCTATCTTCTTCCTTGTTGTAGTATCCTCGACCAATTAGATTTACCACTTGTTCTTGAAGGACAACTAGGTTAACAAAATCCTTTGGTGGGAAAGGAGAAGAAATATTTGGAGGAGATTTTCTTAGAAGAAGAAGAACCAAAATTGAAACTCTTTCAATTCTTTCACTTAGGAATTTCGGTTCTACCTTGCATGAAAGGAGAGATGTCTAAAACCATGCAAGAACCCTTTCTTACATCTCAATTTCGAAATATGCATAAATGGAAAGAGTGAGAGGCATCCAATGCATCACTTACATTAATCACTCATCAAATAGCCAATAAATGAGACTTACTTCATTTATCTTTAAAATGGCTATTTGAAAAGACCATAACCTATAATTGAATACCCATTTCGGTTTTGGCAAGAAGAAAGAAGGAAGATGGTCCATCTAATGCACATCTTTCATCTTTAATCTAATGAATGCAAATAGGTTACATGCCAACATTAAAAGCCAACCATTAAACCATTTAATGGTAAGTTCATAACTCCATTTAATAATGATGAACCATAATAAAGACCATCTTTATTTAGTATTTTAATGTCAAATGTTTGGTTACACATCTAACCTAACACAATTTCGAAATTGCTTCTTCTCCATTTAAAAAAAATGTTTTAATATAATTAATCTAATCAATTACATTAAACCAAAACAAGCCCATTTCTAAATAAACATATGAGCTTCCAATTAACCATTAATTAGTATAAGCCCATCATTCAATTATGGACTTCTAAAGCCTCCAAACTACTTCTTACTTAGCTTGATAACCTTCCTTAAAGCCAAGTGGGGAATCTTATTAGACTTTGATAATTCAAGCTCCAATAAGCCCAGAAATAATTCAATCTCATTGGAATTAATTCTAGCTTATTAACTAAATGTCATTCCACTAAAGACAATTAGTTGAACTATTGAATTATTAAATATTATGAGAATATGTCCAATTGCAAACCCTATTTAGAACCTTATTATAGCCATCGGCACAACAAAGGGTAAAATTACCGTTTTGCCCTTATGTTGGTTTTCCTTCTAGATCTCTCATTTTACTTTATATGGTGATTAACACATAAGATCTCATCTTAGTGTTAAGACTTGATGGGTAGCTAGTCCATCAAACTCTGGCGCCAGTTTAATCACCAAATCTCCTTAAAACATCTGAAGAGATGATAACACTATAAACTCTTTATTTGAGTGAATGTTCCACGATACATGTTTCAATTAATAATTCCAACATGCGAACCTTTGGATTAATACCTGTAAAATCCATTCGATCATATCAAGAATTATAATGAAACACATATGAGTTCACCACTTATCAAGATTGTGGTTCATAATAAGCGAATGCTTAAGTTGTATGTTTTAAGATTAAAGTAACGACCCACTTTATTCTTGAAAACATACTTGATTCCAGATTCGTTTAATAGTTCCATTATCGATAGTCTACTACTATCATGATATGAAACTCATCATTCCCTTTAAGTAAACTCCTTTACTTATATGGAGATAAATCGCAACACTACTGATCTAAACCATAATCAAACGACCAACTTGATTATTCAACTATGAATCAATTAATTGATTCTAATAATATACATGTTTCTCATACATCTCTATGTATATGTATATTACTTACAAATGAATCTTGGTACCTTTGACCAGATATATAATGCTCATACAGATAAAACCAAACTCTTTTGTTTTATTAATAATAAATATTTTCATTACAAAGCTAATGGCAAGAAGATAAAGTTACATGTAAATACACTTGCTTTCGAGGGCACTATATTTACATAACTCTAACAATCTCCCACTTGCCCTAAAGCAAGTTTGACATATCCTTCATTCCCATCCCTTCTAGGTGACCCTCAAAGCTCTTTTGAGTCAATGTCTTTAATGAGCGGATCAGCAGGTTTTTCTCTGGAATCTTTACCACATCCACTTCTCCACGTTGTATTATCTCCTTATGAGATGATACTTTCGCTCAATGTGTTTGGCGACTTTGTGGTTCCGAGGTTCTTTAAAATTAGCCACCGCCCCACTATTATCACAATAAAGTGTAATGGCTTTTTCGCCTCTGGAACTACCTCCAAATCATTTAGGAACTTCGAGCAGGCCGATTCCTTTCTTTGCTTCATAAGCGACAACATACTCAACCTCCATAGTCGAATCAGCAATACAAGATTGGTTGACACTCCTCCAAACTATGGCTCCACCTCCTAAAGTAAATATAGAACCAGAAGTTGATTTTCTTGAATCAACATCTGATTGGAAATCAGAATCCGTATATCCTGTCGGAATAAGATTACTTCCAGAGTAAACAAACATTAAGTTCTTCGTCCTATGAAGATACTTAAGTATACACTTAACCGCAGTCCAATGTTCCATTCCTGGATTGGATTGAAATCTGCTTACCAGTCCCACTGCGTAACAGATATCCGGTCTAGTGCACAGCATTGCATACATCAAACTACCAACTGCCGAAGCATATGGAATGTTACGCATGCGTTCAACCTCCTCTTAGGTTTTAGGTGCTTGTTCCTTTGAAAGTTTGATTCCATGTCTAGTAGGAGTGAAACCTCTCTTGGAATCTTGCATGGAGAACTTATTGAGCATATTCTCAATGTAGGTTAGTTGAGACAAAGCTATCTTCTTGTTCTTATGATCCCTTATAAGTTTGATCCCTAGAACATAGGTAGCCTCTCCCAAATCCTTCATTGAAAACTGTTCATTCAGCCATCCCTTAACCGCAGATAACATTCCCACATCATTCCCAATGAGCAGAATGTCATCAACATACAGGATTAGGAAAGTAACCTTACCTTCTTGTATTCTTTTGTAAACACAAGGCTCATCTAGGTTTTGTATGAACCCATAGGTTTTGATAGCCTTATCAAACCTAATGTTCCAAGACCTAGATGCTTGCTTAAGTCCATAAATGGACCTTTGCAACTTGCAAACCTTATGCTCATTACCTAGCTCAATGAATCATACGGTTGGGCCATATAAATGGTCTCCTCAAGATCTCTATTCAAAATGCGGTCTTGACATCCATTTTCCATATTTCATAATCGAAATAGGCTGCTATGGCCAAAAGAATCTGATGGACTTAAGCATGGCAACCGGAGAAAAGTCTCCTCGTAGTCTATACCCTCCTTTTGAGTATAGCCTTTAGCTACCAATCTAGCTTTAAAGGTCTCTACCTTTCCATCCGATCCCTTTTCCTTTGTAGATCCATTTATACCTATGGTTTTAGACACGGTGGTAGATCTACAAGGACCAGCACTTCATTAGTATACATAGAATCTATTTCGATTCCATTGCCTTGAGCCATTTTCTGCATCAACATCATTAATAGCACGTGTATACGTAACGGATCTGTTTCTTCTTGTGCGAGATGGCAATTAAGCCTTCTCCTACACCCAGATACCTATCTGGTTGTCTCACAACCCTCCCACTACGTCTAGGCACATCTTGATGTTCAGTTGCACTTCGATTCAACTCTTGAATCCATTTCGACATCTTGTTACATCATATCCAAAACAACTCTTGGTTTGGATGAAATTGCTAACTCCTTTAGTACTACTTCACTTCTTCCTTTGTGATTTCTCACAAACTCTTCCTCTAAGAAGTTTGCATTTGTCGACACAAATACCTTCCTATCATGAGGATTTGTAAAAATAGTACCTCGAGTTCCGTAGGATATCCTACAAACAAACATACTTCTGACCTTGGTTCCATCTTTATGGATTCAGGCTTTAGAACATGGGCTGGAAAGCTCCAAGTCCTCAAGTGCCTCAATGAAGGCACTCGGCCAGTCCACAACTCCCTAGGTGTTTTAGGCACCGATTTGGATGGAGCAAATTTAAGAAGATATGTTGCCGTTTGTATGGCATATCCCCAAAACGATTCTGGAAAGCTAGCATAGGACATCATTGATCTTACCATTTCCAATAGAGTTCTATTTCTCCTCTCTGCTACACCATTATGTTGAGGTGTACGAGGAGCTGACAAATTGGAAACAATTCCATTGTCAATTAAATATTGCTGGAACTCTCCAGATAAATACTCACCACCTCGATCGATCGAAGTTTGTTTTAATGGCTTACCAAGTTGCTTCTCGACTTGACTTTGAATTCTTTGAACTTTTCAAAAGATTCACTCTTTTTTGCATCAAATACAAATAGTCATGTCTTGAGTAATCATCTATAAAAGTTATGAAATATTCATAACCTCCTCTAGCTTGTACATTCATGGGCCCACATCATCAAGATGTACCATGTCCAATGTGGATTCAAATCTGTTTCCTTTAGAAGGAAATGAGGCTTTTGTCATTTTCCTTCAATACAAGATTCACAGGTGGGTAATGGATCACTATCCAAGCCCATAAGGATCCCATCCTTTACTAGCTTTGTCAAGTCTTTTCGATTTATATGACCCATCCTTAGATGCCAAAGATACTTTGAATTAATGCTAGAGATATTGGATTGTCTTGGTTTTATCAATTACGTGGTGTTTAGTGAGCCTTTCATAGATTCTATAAAAACAATCCTGTTTAATTATAAGCTTCAAAAATAAAATCCTTATTCTCATATATTGAAACAACCTTTTCAAAATATAAGGAATAGCCAGATTTTATTAGACAAAAATGAAATCATGTTCCTTACAATCATTGGCATGTAATAAACATCTTCCAAATATAACCTATGACCACTAGGAAAGTCCAAGATAACTACTCCCACCGATTCTGCTGAAACATAGGAACCATCTGCTATCTTAACTTGAAATCGGCCTTTAGGAAGTCTTTTCCTTTCTTGGAACCCCGCAAAGAATTACGAACATGGTTAGTGGCTCTGAATCTAATATCCAAGAAGTAGATAAATCTACCACATTTCTAGTTCCTAACAAACTTAGGAAGCCCATACCTTGTTTGCTTTTGAGGGACTCTAGGTAGACTGGACAGTTTCTTTTCCAGTGGCCCATCTCATCACAGTGGAAACACTTTCCTTTGATGTTCTCTTTGGCCTTCTTTTTCATGGGTTTGGCTGTAACATCCCACCCCCTCCTGGAAGGGTAAAATAGTAAAATTGGCATAGGATGGGATGGATAAGGAATAATCATTACTGTTCATGCATACTTTATATCCTTGTAAAGATAACATCTCAAACTTCAATTTTCATGAAGCACTCAACATCCAATTCGATCTCTAACAATTTAAAAGCTGTTATGGAAGTTTACATTATCATCGACCATTCATAACCTAATGTAGGATCAGTTTTGAAAAATCATATCTCCCAATTCTGACTTCTAAAATTACATACCAAATATCAATTTCAAGATAATCTCTTCCTCTACAACTTTTCAGAAGCTCACTCACACCAATTCAGTCCACATAAAATGTTAAAATTGCCTCCAATCAAGAAACTCACAAAATCACACTTAAACTAGGTTTCATCCAAAATGCTCAAAACCAGTCATTAGTAATCAATTCATATCTCCCAATACACAATTCCAAAAATAGCAAGATTAGTAGCAATGGAAAGATAATCAAATATGCTACAACTTCCATGAAGACCATTCTCCCAAATTCCATCTCAATTAATTCATAAAAATCATCAAAACTCAGATGTCATGGTTGCGGTTACTGTTCACAGACAATGGAACAGTAACTTTCCATGCAAAATTTCACCCTTCTAACAATGGAATTCAACAACACTTATTTCACACTAAATTGGAGCCAACAGTCCAAAGTTTCAGTGGCCACTAACCTTACCTCATTTTCATTTCTACACAATAAGTTATGAATAAAACAGTAATATCACTTATAATTCCAACTTTCCAGATTTAATGTTAACCTTAGTTCACCCACTTCTAATTCCTTTTTCACATCACTAGACATCAAAATAAATACAAATTAAATATTACTCCAGTCATACATATACTAGGGTTACTGGAAGTTATGCTTCTTGTAAGATTACTGCCCAAAGTGAAGGATTTCAGGGACAGTGACATTGAATGAATTAATTGACTGGCTTAGCAATAGAATTTGATTTTGGGTTGTTCATGAAAGTTGTAGAGGACATTGTGAACTTATTGACCATATTTTGTGGTAATTTATTTCTGAAGAATAAGTGAGTTATGAAATTGTAAATGTACTTTTCTGTGTTGATGGAAATTGAGTAGGCAGAAGGTTTGATGGATTATTTGACACCCTTAGGGTTGGAATTGATTTTATGGTCTTCTTGAGAATTGTAGAGCTTTTCATAAGCTTTCCAATGAGGTATAGTGGGTATTTTTCTGATTTGTGTGCTAAAAGTTAGAGTAGTTGGAAATTAGGAATCAAATCTGGAAAAAAAAAGAAAAGGACAAGGGGGAACTCGCCGTCTCATGAGGGCGACTTCTCGCCTCGTGAGGCGAGATAATTGGCCTGGTCGCGAGGCGACAGCTTGCCCTCATGACGAAGCAGATGATTCAGCCTCGCGGCGACGTTGCGCCTCGCTAGGCGAGATTTAAAGAGGCTGGTCGCGAGGCGACGCCTCGCCGCGACAGCGAGGTGAAATCGCCTCGAGGGCGGCGTCTCGCCCATGAGGCGAGCTTCCTGATATATATATATTATTGTTTTATTTGGCATAAATTGATCCGATTGTTCTTTTGTCAATTTCTTTCCGTCCGACGTCCGATTGGCTGATTCGAGGCATCGGATTCGTTGAATATTTAATTTCATATTATGAGAAAACGGGAATTTTAGGCGGAATTTGACGTAGCCCCTATCGATGGAACATGTAAACACTGTTTTATTTAATTTGGGACCTATAGAGGTCCGAATTACGCACCGTCGGCGCTTTATGGATTTCTAATTTTGATAGAATTTTATTATGGGAAAATATTGAATTAGGACCGGAATTCATGAACATGCATATCTCATCAACATGAGCACAAATTTCATATTTCGTGACTCGTACTTTTCGATTCTTATAGAGGCCAATTGGAGCGTCGATTGACCGACGTCACGAGAGCTTTCCGCATTAGCTCGGAAGTAATAGGTGAGTAACCTAGTTGGTTTCTCAAATTTCTGGTTGTTTATATGCTCAACGTGAATTACGTGCAAAGGGAATTGTATGATTTCGCATATATAAAAGTGGATGATTGTATTATATGATTTTACTGCATCTTGAATACCGATATTGATAGATCGGGCTTTATAGCCACCGTCTTGAACATCTTCTATCTTGGGCTTTATAGCCATATCATTGATTCATCGATACACCGGGCTTTATAGCCAAACACTTGTACATTCTATCGCATCTTGTCGCATGCATAATTGCATGATCGATAATGGGCGTGCCCCAAGTTGCTATTATTACGATAAGAGCTTGAGCTCTCATCTTGTCTTGACCGGACCTTGAGCCCGAGGGAGAAATCTCGACGCGTCCCCACTGAACACCGATCGAGCACTTGGGCACAATCTTGAATAATCGGAAAGAGTCACATATGCATTGCATTCGCATAAATGACCGTTTGTGATAAGTACTACTTTCGTGATGGTATGTATTCTTGTGAATGGTTTATTTATTCTTGGATATGGTTATTGATCGCTTATTGGTAATTGATGATTCTTGATCTTGTCTTTACGCCATGGGCGTAATGCATGATTTGAGTGAACCATCGATGATGGTTTCTCACCGAGTTCGCAAAACTCACCCAAAATTTGCATTTATTTTTAGGTCTGAAGAATACCCGGTTGACACGGGGTATGTCTCTTGTGTAGTCGAGTAAAGGTTAGAGATCGGGATCGATTCGTATCGCATTAGTGTTTTAGTAAATTGTATTCCGCAATCACCGTATAACAAGGCATTGTATTTTTACTTGAGCCATTGTGGTAGTAATATTTTACCGCATTGGTGATTGTAATTATCTTTGGATGACCGTAATAACTGGCTGGTTTTATTAAACACGGATTTTATGTACTTCTTGTGTTTGCTGTGTGAGCGTGGAGTTAATGGCTCGTGGCTAAAAAAAAAAGTGTATCTTGAATTTTAAATCGATGATGTAGTCGCCACTCTCGTGGGACACGGACTCGGATATCACCAACGATATCGGGTTGGGTCTTACGAGTGGGTGTTATTTAGGTGGTATCGAGCCCAAGAATGCGTAATGTATCCGGGCACGATTTGGAACATAGGTTTCATGTATTTCGATCGGCGTCGTTGCGGATCGTGGTAATCGATCCTAGTCGAGTCGCACGAGGATAAATCCTAAGGGTGCATAAGTGTCAAGTGATTAAGTGAGAGAAGAGTGAGATGGATTAGAGTGAAAATCCTAAAAGGGATAATCAATTAGGAAAGGATAAAGAAAAAAATGGATAAGAAGATTGAAATTGTCTTTGGGTTAGAAACCCTTATAAGTGATAATAGAATGACCGTGTTGGCTTAGACCGATTAAGAATTTTCAAATTAAATTGACAATATTATGGTGACGAAAAATGCAAATGTTGAGAACTTGAGAGGTCCATTAGAGATATGGGAAGCTTATTGGTTATAGTAGATCTAAGCGGAATAAAAAGCCCGGATAGTTAGGTAATTACGATTACATTGTATATGACATGAAAGGGAAATATTGGAATTGAGTAAAATGTAGATAGTCCAATCGGGCATATTTTGATTCATTTGTATTCAAGTTAGAGATTAGTAGAGATAATAGCGAAATGGAAAGAAGCTCAATAAAATCTTATGAACGGTTTATTGAGAACCGAAAGAATCGAAAAGGAAAGATGTTCAAGGCCTATTTGAGTGAGATAAAGTGTATGAGATAAAGCTGAAGAATTTGTGAAATGGTTAGGATTTGGACCGCATATGCTTGAAACTGAAATGATTATGTGACTATTATGCTCGAGTTTGGAAATTGTATGATAAAATCATAAAGGAAAAAACAGACGATGATTTCTCTTGATGGTGTATCGGGAAATACTGGATTAGGTGTATATGGACACAAAAATGGTAAATGGATAGGTATATAGATAGAGATAAAATGAAGTGGTATCAACGACTTTGTGGGATATTGGGGACCGTGAACACTGATCATAGATTTTTTGAGGAAAATAGAAGATAAGTAGCGAAAATGAATGAAAAATAGGAATAATGATCATAAGCTGATAAGCCAAATTGATATGACCTTATAAGGTCAAGTTGCACGTAATGGATAGGGGAATGAGACATACAGTTTAATGATATGGTGAGAGATATATGGAAATCATAGAGGAAATGAGCGGTAAATGTTTAGAGTGATTATAAGTGTGAAGTTCTTAAGAGGTTAAAGTAAGACAAAGGTGGACTGAATATACCTGTATGAGAGGAACTGAAAAGTGATTCTGGTATAGATTACTGAACAAGTGGTAAAGAAAGTGTAAGTGACTATCACAAGGAACCTTCGCGAAAGAAATGTTCTGATATGTTCAATGATGGCATAAGAGTGTCTTGATTGAGATTGTACGTATAGTGAAGAAGGATTGAAACACAATTAGGAATAATCATTGGTTGATGAGACTTTTGTGGACAAAATTAAAAGTGAAATTGGGTCATAGCTCATACTGCTGAGATTATCTGCACTGTATGTACAGAAATGTAAAGAATTCCATATGAGTGAGATTTTAATTTGAGGTGATTCAATTGCAATGTGAAGTGAATCGATCTCCAGTTATGATGTAAAACTGTTGAGGAATCTAGATTTGAAACGAAGAATAAAAGAGTCCCGAACTGAGAAGAGAGATACTAAAATAAAATGGAAAATTTTGGAGGTTTAAATATGACAAGGTATTAACATATGTTGATAGGAATGATATGAAAACAAATGAGAAGAGAAATGAAAAGAGTGGCGAATAGAGACAAGAGGGTCAAAAAGGAAACTCGACAATGAGGTGATGTAGTGACACCTTCATAAAGAAATTGTAGATACACTCATTGTAGACTCAATGAAAAGGGTAAAAGATGTACAGTAACGTCAATAAGACCCTAATAAGGATTTATGCGAGATAAGCAAATGGTAGTAATCTTGTGATTAGAGATGAATGTGTTTGGAAGTATTGAATAGTGAAAAGTAAAAAGAACGATGGGACTAATTGAGGAATCGACATCGATGATATACATACATTGGAAAGAGTGGGCGCGAGTATTGAATCTGTGACAATATGTTGAACCAAGATGAAATAAATTGAATCGACTGTGATAAATGGTATTAGTGCCATTCTCATGATTAAAAGCCTTGGAGACCAGAGATTCCCATAAGCATACAATGTGTTAAATTGAGGAAAGAGACGGGTATAAATACGACAATGCTGCAATGAACAGATCAATTACAGATATTGGGATTTTCAATGATTGTCAAGCAGATTATGGGTAATAGTGAGGTGTTCAAAAAAAAAATGAAGTTGTAAGAATAGTGATAAGAAAGGTTAAGAATGCAGAAAGTAAATGGGGAGAAATCTTATGATGAGTTTGAATATACAAATGGAGTTGGAAAACTATAGTGAACAAAAGTTGAAGAAGAAGTAAGTGTACCCGATAAAAAGGCATAAGAACAAGAAAGTGAACTGTCAAAGTTAGACATTCTAGTAAGCATTTTTGAAAGGTGAAATTGAGTAATTGTAGGTATAGAATGAAGTGATTCTTGGCTCAAGAGTTTATAGATTGAATGTCCAATAGGAAAAAGGTTTGATTATGATCGTAATATAGAGTTTTGATTTATTGGAGGAATATACTGTTACACTGTATAGTGCCTAACGAGAGTCAAAGATTGACTGTGATAAGTGAAACAAAGGGAAGTGACTGAGGAAGACTTCATGGTTAGCTAAAGTGGAACCGGGTCAGACAAATGAGACAGAGTAAACTGTATATCCGGATCAAGTGTGTGAACACTATAGAACAGTGAAATTGTCTTACGAGAATCGAATTTAAATATAAAGTGAATGGCATATAATAAATGACTGCATTAGGTACATTGTTACTGATGATAGTAAATTGGAATTAAATGTCACTGTATTGGTACCAAAGGAATGTAAATCGTCCCTGATGTGATTATGGGGGGGGCACCAAAGATATGGAGATGTCCTCAAAGGAATACGAATTGGACTATACGACACTGTGGGAACAAGGTATTTAGAAGGATAAAATGTGATCAGCGAATAGAGTTGAAAATACTGAACTGAGTAATATATCGGAACCAAAGGTAGTGTCTATTCTAGAATTGGTAAGTGAGATAGCTAAGAAAATGAGATCGTTAACTGATAGTTTTATCAACTGTACTAAGTGATAACGAGTTAGCCAAATTAGTAACTGAACCACGGACTGAGAGTGGTTACTGTGATCACTCCAAAAGTGAAGCATTAAGTGGAAAAGTATATGGGATATGAAGAATCATATGATTACTGTCATAGGGAATCGTTGACTGAGAATTTCGAGGACGAAATTCTTATAAGGAGGGGAGAATTGGAACATCCCACCCCCTCCTGGAAGGATAAAATAGTAAAATTGGCATAGGATGGGATGGATAAGGAATAATCATTACTGTTCATGCATACTTTATATCCTTGTAAAGATAACATCTCAAACTTCAATTTTCATGAAGCACTCAACATCCAATTCGATCTCTAACAATTTAAAAACTGTTATGGAAGTTTCTGTTATCATCAGCCATTCATAACCTAATGTAGGATCAGTTTTTGAAAATCATATCTCCAATTCTGACTTCTAAAATTACATACCAAATATCAATTTCAAGATAATCTCTTCCTCTACAACTTTTCAGAAGCTCACTCACACCAATTCAGTCCACATAAAATGTTAAAATTGCCTCCAATCAAGAAACTCACAAAATCACACTTAAACTAGGTTTCATCCAAAATGCTCAAAACCAGTCATTAGTAATCAATTCATATCTCCCAATACACAATTCCAAAAATAGCAAGATTAGTAGCAATGGAAAGATAATCAAATATGCTACAACTTCCATGAAGACCATTCTCCCAAATTCCATCTCAATTAATTCATAAAATCATCAAAACTCAGATGTCATGGTTGCGGTTACTGTTCACAGACAATGGAACAGTAACTTTCCATGCAAAATTTCACCCTTCTAACAATGGAATTCAACAACACTTATTTCACACTAAATTGGAGCCAACAGTCCAAAGTTTCAGTGGCCACTAACCTTACCTCATTTTCGTTTCTACACAATAAGTTATGAATAAAACAGTAATATCACTTATAATTCCAACTTTCCAGATTTAATGTTAACCTTAGTTCACCCACTTCTAATTCCTTTTTCACATCACTAGACATCAAAATAAATACAAATTAAATATTACTCCAGTCATACATATACTAGGGTTACTGGAAGTTATGCTTCTTGTAAGATTACTGCCCAAAGTGAAGGATTTCAGGGACAGTGACATTGAATGAATTAATTGACTGGCTTAGCAATAGAATTTGATTTTGGGTTGTTCATGAAAGTTGTAGAGGACATTGTGAACTTATTGACCATATTTTTGTGGTAATTTATTTCTGAAGAATAAGTGAGTTATGAAATTGTAAATGTATTGCTCTGTGTTGATGGAAATTGAGTAGGCAGAACGTTTGATGGATTATTTGACACCCTTAGGGTTGGAATTGATTTTTATGGTCTTCTTGAGAATTGTAGAGCTTTTCATAAGCTTTCCAATGAGGTATAGTGGGTATTTTTCTGATTTGTGTGCTAAAAGTTAGAGTAGTTGGAAATTAGGAATCGAAATCTGGAAAAAAAAAAGAAAAGGACAAGGCAGGGGAACTCGCCGTCTCGCGAGGGCGACTTCTTGCCTCGCGAGGGCGAGATAATTGGCCTGGTCGCGAGGGCGACGGCTTGCCCTCGCGACGAAGCAGGATGATTCAGCCTCGCGAGGGCGACGTTGCGCCTCGCGAGGGCGAGATTTAAAGAGGCTCAGCGAGGTGAAATCGCCTCGCGAGGGCGGCGTCTCGCCCCCGCGAGGCAGGCTTCCGGATATATATATATTATTGTTTTATTTGGCATAAATTGATCCGATTGTTCTTTTGTCAATTTCTTTCCCGTCCGACGTCCGATTGGCCTGATTCCAGAGGCATCGGATTCGTTGAATATTTAATTTCATATTATGAAAAAACGGGAATTTTTAGACGGAATTTGACGTAGCCCTATCGATTTTAACATGTAAACACTGTTTTATTTAATTTGGGACCTATAGAGGTCCGAATTGCGCACCGTCAGCGCCTATAGATTTCTAATTTTTGATAGAATTTTATTATGGGAAAATATTGAATTAGGACCAGGAATTCATGAACATGCATATCTCATCAACATGAGCACAAATTTCATATTTCGTGACTCGTACTTTTTCTGATTCTTATAGAGGCCAATTGGAGCGTCGATTGACCGACGTCACAGAGGCTTTCCGGCATTAGCTCGGAAGTAATAGGTGAGTAACCTAGTTGGTTTCTCAAATTTCTGGTTGTTTATATGCTCAACGTGAATTACGTGCAAAGGGGAATTGTATGATTTCTGGCATGTATAAAAGTGGATGATTGTATTATATGATTTTACTGTACTGAATGATACTGATATTGATAGACTGGGCTTTATAGCCACCGTACTGAACACTGCTATACTGGGCTTTATAGCCATATCATTGATTCACTGATACACTGGGCTTTATAGCCAAACACTGTACATTTACTGCATACTGTAGTGCATGCATAATTGCATGATCGATAATGGGCGTGCCCCAGTTGCTATTATTATCGATAAGAGCTTGAGCTCTCATATCAGTCTTGACCGCCTTGAGCCCGAGGGAGAAATCTCGACGCGTCCCCATCAACACCGACCGAGCACTTGGGCACACATCTTGAATATCGAAAGAGTCACATATGCATTGCATTCGCATAAATGACCTGCTTTGTGATAAATCTTGCTTCGTGATGGTATGTATTCTTGTGAATGGTTTCTTTATTCTATCGATATGGTTATTGACCGCTTATTGGTAATTGATGATTCTTGTCTTTGCATCAGACGCCATGGGCGTAATGCATGATTTGAGTGAACCATCGATGATGGTTTCTCACCGAGTTCGCAAAACTCACCCAAAATTTGCATTTATTTTCAGGTCTGAAGAATACCCGGTTGACACGGAGTATGTCTCTGTAGTCGAGTAAAGGTTAGAGATCGGGATCGATTAGGTATGCGCATTAGTGTTTTAGTAAATTGTATTCCGCAATCAACGTATAACAAGGCATTGTATTTTCTTGAGCCATTGTGGTAGTAATATTTTCTTGCATTGGTGATTGTAATTAATCTTGGATGACCGTAATAATCTGAAACTGGTTTTATTAAACACGGATTTTATGTACTTACTTGTGTTTGCCGTGTGAGCGTGGAGTTAATGGCTCGGGGCTAAAAAAAAGTGTATACTGAATTTTAAATCGATCGATGTAATCGCGCCACTCGTGGGACACGGACTCGAGATATCACCAACGATATCGGGTTCGGTCTTACGGGAGTGGGGTGTTACATTGGCCTTGACCCCTGTTTGGGCCTTCTTTTTCATTGGACCCTTCTTCTTTTCCTTGCCCTTACCTTTGGGCTTAGAAGAAGAAGCTACATTAGCTTCTGGCCCATGAGCCTTAATATTCAATATTTCCTCCGTGCTCAAAGGGTATTCATCAACTCACTCAAGGTGTAATCCTTCTTTGTTGAGCTCATAGTCCAACTTAAACTGCTGAAAAGGAGAGTTTAAGCTATTGATGATCATTATCATCTGCGTGTCCGCATCTATATCCACCCCAAGCATCTCAGCCTCAGTGACCGCAGAGATTACCTTCATCATGTAATCTGCCTTTGGTTCACCGAGTTTCATGCGAGATTATGAAAGGTTTGGATAGCTTTCACTCTTGCAGACCTAGTCCTCACACCAAACATCTCATGTAGGTGATGGACCATTACAGACCGACAGTTTTCATACAAGCAATTTGCTTTTGCAACATGTCATTGATGTAATCCGAATATAACACTTAGTAGTCTTGTCGAGATTCCGCCAACGCCATGTTGTTGGACTTGCTCGAGTTGCATCTCCACTTAGAGGTGTAGGCTCATTTTCGTTAACACCCATGAAATACGTTCATATTGAAGAACAATGTCAAGGTTACGTCTCCATTCATTAAACTTGTCTCCATTTTCCAATTTTTATTAGTCAAGAGCAAGGTGAGTGGATTCATTTTATAGTTGATTATGTCGAAAATATAAATTATTAAAACATGAGCATACTAGTCAACAATTTATGGAACTTTGTATAAAATCATGATGCATGTATGCATGATGATAGATTTAACAAAACTTAAAAATTAAAACATTATCTGACGGTTATTTTTCTTATCTATAATGAGACTAAGTGACGGTGGGCCATCTTATCTATTAAAAGAAAAACTGGGACCCTCCCACTCAAAAACTACCAAGCATCTCATGCTCAATTTTTAAGAAGCGTCTTAATTTGGTCCATACTTTTACCAATGAGCTACGGTGGGCGGTTTATTGATAAAAATATTGAGTGTATAACCATTTGATTCATTCACTAAAGATACCTACAAATCATGCCTCGGTGGGAGGTCACATTTGCTATCATTAAGTGGACGTATCCTTAAGGAGACCCAAACCATGCAAGATCTAGGATCCATGCCCTCCGATGGGGAGTAACACTTCACCACTTGCAAACGGGCCATCATTTGGAGACCGTGGACTCTCACAGGAGCATCCTCTCCCACTCAATCTTTTTGGGCTTTAAGTTTTAAATACCATCTTGTCTAGATGCAATTTATTATCCATCCTATATTGTTTCATTATATATCTCATACATAATGAATGCATGGCAAGGCCTAGGGTTGGCAATTTTCTAAATGACATGCAATCACATAATATCACATATTATAAGCATTCATTTCTCCATTCATCACATGAACTAATAAAGCCACTTTTGATTGTCCATCCTAGAAACATAAAATAATTACAAGCCTTTTAGGCCCAAAATATGCTTCTTCATCTTGGATCTTCGCTTGAACTCTTCGCTAACATGATCCGCCCATTCGGTAAACAAAATGTAATGGCATTTATGAAATTAGAATTTTGTCATTTGAAAAATAAAATTCCAGCACTAGATTTTAGAAAACCAAATCTTTGTTTTGACAAAAATTCCAGCACTTGTTTTATTAAAACCGAAACTCATTTCATGAAAATTAAAAACAGCACTTAGTATTTTAGCAAAACCGAAATGGGATTCTTTGAAACAAAAACCAGCACTTGTTTTCCAATCATAACTGAAATATGATTCATTGAAACAAAAATTCCAGCAACTTAGTTTTCACAAAACTTATGCCAAAACACAAAAGGATACACAAAATTTTACCTTTCCATTTCTTCAATCCATGGCTGCTCCATCTTCATCATTACATCAATTTGTACATTACAAAATCAAATAAAATAGAAAAAAAGAAACCAAGGAGGAAACATGGTGATGATAGACCACCCTCCTTGTTACAACCAAATGAAGAAATCTTACAAGATAAAATTTAACTTCTATGGACAACCAAAAGAGCAACATACACCATATATATTTCTATCACATAAAAATATGCAGTATACATAAAAAGATTTCCAACCCATGCATCCACCATATAGGAACCGAAATCATGCATGAAAAACCGTCTCTGATACCAATTGTTGGATCGGAAAAAGAAAGCATGCTTAGTTTGGAGAAACGATAGATTTCAAAACATTTTAAGAAATCATCTTGCAGCGGAAGCAATATATCCAAATCAACATGCTAATCCATACATGATATGGTATAAGGATAATAAAACCAAGAACAAGATAAAAGGAATTACCGACTCCTTCGCTACAGCTTTAAATCCTCACTGCGCTATCCTCTCCTTCTTGTATCCAAATCCTTTGCCTTTGAGTCTTTTCCTTTAGCAATCTATCTTCTTCCTTGTTGTAGTATCCTCAACCAATTAGATTTACCACTTGTTCTTCAAGGACAACTAGGTTAACAAAATCCTTTGGTGGGAAAGGAGAAGAAATATTTGGAGGAGATTTTCTTAGAAGAAGAAGAACCAAAATTGAAACTCTTTCAATTCTTTCACGTAGGAATTTCGGTTCTACCTTGCATGAAAGGAGAGAATGTCTAAAAACCATGCAAGAACCCTTTCTTACATCTCAATTTTGAAATATGCATAAATGGAAAGAGTGAGAGGCATCCAATGCATCACTTCTTACATTAATCACTCATCAAATAGCCAATAAATGAGACTTACTTCATTTCTCTTTAAAATGGCTATTTGAAAAGACCATAACCTATAATTGAATACCCATTTCGGTTTTGGCAAGAAGAAAGAAGGAAGATGGTCCATCTAATGCACATCTTTCATCTTTAATCTAATGAATGCAAATAGGTTACATGCCAACATTAAAAGCCAACCATTAAACCATTTAATGGTAAGTTCATAACTCCATTTAATAATGATGAACCATAATAAAGACCATCTTTATTTAGTATTTTAAAGTCAAATGTGTGGTTACACATCTAACCTAATACAATTTCGAAATTGCTTCTTCTCCATTTAAAAAAAATTGTTTTAATATAATTAATCTAATCAATTACATTAAACCAAAACAAGCCCATTTCTAAATGAACATATGGGCTTCCAATTAACCATTAATTAGTATAAGCCCATCATTCAATTATGGACTTCTAAAGCCTCCAAACTACTTCTTACTTAGCTTGATAACCTTCCTTAAAGCTAAGTGGGGAATCTTATTGGACTTTGATAATTCAAGCTCCATTAAGCCCAGAAATAATTCAATCTCATTGGAATTAATTCTAGCTTATTAACTAAATGTTATTCCACTAAAGACAATTAGTTGAACTCTTGAATTATTAAATATTATGAGAATATGTCCAATTGCAAACCCTATTTAGAACCTTATTATAGCCATCCGCACAACAAAGGGTAAAATTACCGTTTTGCCCTTATGTTGGTTTTTCCTTCTAGATCTCTCATTTTACTTTATATGGTGATTAACACATAAGATCTTATCTTAGTGTTAAGACTTGATGGGTAGCTAGTCCATCAAACTACTAGCGCCAGTTTAATCACCAAATCTCCTTAAAACATCTAGAAGAGATGATAACACTATAAACTCTTTATTTGAGTGAATGTTCACGATACATGTTTCAATTAATAATTCCAACATGCGAACCTCGGATTAATACCTTGTAAAAATCCATTCCGATCATATCAAAATTATAATGAAACACATATGAGTTTACCACTTATCAAGATTGTGGTTCATAATAAGCAAATGCTTAAGTTGTATGTTTTAAGATTAAAGTAACGGCCACTTTATTCTTGAAAACATACTTGATTCAATTCATTTAATAGTTCCATTATCGATAGTCTACTACTATCATGATATGAAAATCATCATTCCCTTTAAGTAAACTCCTTTACTTATATGGAGATAAATCGCAACACTACTGATCAAACCATAATCAAACGACCAACTTGATTATTCAACTGAATCAATTAATTGATTCTAATAATATACATGTTTCTCATACATCTCTATGTATATGTATATTACTTACAAATGAATCTTGGTACCTTATGACCAGATATGTAATGCTAATACAGATAAAACCAAACTCTTTTGTTTTATTAATAATAAATATTTTCATTACAAAGCATGGCGAAGAAGATACAGTTACATGTAAATACACTTGCTTTCCAGGGCACTATATTTACATAACTCCAACACATGGATGTTCCCTTTTCTTTTAAATCCGAGTCACCACTTGGTCCATAGATAATTCGAAATAAAAGGCGTTAAATACAAGAAGCCTAAAATTAAGTTCGTTAATTCTAGGTATCCTCACACAAGATCCTAAGGTTGGTCTACACTTTTAGTCTTAAGTATGTCGCTTAATTAATTTTCTGACAAATTAAATCCCATTGGTTGTGGCATTTAATCATCCAAGATCTTAATCTAGGTGATCAGGCTAAATTAGGACTAAATATGCATTTAATGAAGCAAAAATCAACACCACAAAAATTATCTTAATCCAATTTCAATCTTAACCTTAACCGAAAAGAAAAATTTACTCACACATATTTATCAATGAAACATAAATCATGGTCATAATATATGTTTGCATTGAGTAAATCCACATAATTAAAATTAATAAGGAATTAAAAATTTAAAACAAATTAAAAAACACCCCCTTTTTCCTTTCAACGTGGCTGCTCCATTAGCTGTTTCCAAAGTCATTGCTTTTAGCATGGATGCCTCCACCATCGTAGCTGTCTCCTTAATCTTCAAGCCACCAGCTAGTTTTATCTCAAGCCACGCATAATCCTGGTTCCATTGCTTCATGGATCAGCTAGCATGTGTCTCATCCCCACAGCTGCAACGTGCCCCTAAGTGATGTAATGCTAGCCACCACCAGCTTCTTCGTTGCTTCCTTATCCACCAGCACATATTCTCTCAATTTTTTACGCACATACACATCCTTGGTTACTGTTCATTGACAAGACAAATAAGTTTTGTGTCTCATTTAATTCATGCACGTCCTCTCCTCCACCAGCTGCCTTGCGTGATTTCCAGCCTCCAGGTTCCTTCACCAGCTGCCTTGCGTGAATGAGAGTCTTCAGCAGCAGCTCCCTCAAGTCTCCAACCCCACCAAGCTTCAACATCCTCTCCTGCTAAAATCTCCAGCAGCTACTTCTATCATTAGTGGAGGAAGTCTCCAACAGCTCAACGTCTTTTGCTTTGTGGTGTAACATTCTTCTAAGCCTCTCCACGCAGCTACTTTTTTATCCCCAGAAGCTCAACGTTGCTCAATGTCTCTCACAACTCTTACCACACTCACCAAGTTAACGCACACACCACTCTCTTACCTTCCACCCAACTGCTTTTGAGAGTTAAATGAGAGATGAGTGATCAGTTTAGCATTTTTTCCAGCCTCTCCACACAGCTGCTTCTTCATGCATTAGCTAATGTATTTAAAAATACCTCCCCAACTAACTCACGTTCTTCCTCTGTTTGCCAACAGCTCACGTTATTTTCTTCTCCTTTTACTTCTGCTTGTCTTCAACGTAAGTGAGTTCCACATAGCTTCAACGTTCTCCCATCTCCAGCCTGTTTTATGTCTCCACGTTACTTGTTCTATGCTGAAGTATGGATGGTCTGTAACCAATCCTTTATGTTTCTAATTGTCTTCTTCTCCTTCTGTTTCTGCTTGTCTTCAACGTAAGTGAGTTCCACATAGCTTCAACGTTTTCCCATCTCCAGCCTGTTTTATGTCTCCACGCTACTTGTTCCATGCTAAAGTATGGATGGTCTGTAACCAATCCTTTACGTTTCTAATTGTCTTCTTCTTTTTCCAGCTGCCTTCTTCGTGATTTGCTTTTCTCCCTTGTTTTTTTCTCCAGCCCATGCTCTTTTGTTTTGTTCTCCAGCCCATGCTTCAATGTTTTCTTCACAAGTAGCTTCCTTTATTGGTTTTTTTTGCCACTAACATGTTTGGCATCTCCCTTCACTAGCTTCAGCAGCTGCTCACGTTTTTCTCTTTAAACCACCAGCCTCACTCCATGTTAGTAGCCCCCCTCTGTTTTGTGTATATCCCTATGCGTGAGTGGAGAGTTCCTAATTAAAGAATTAGTGTTGGAATATGAAAATAACATCAAAAGGAGGAGCTTACGGAGAGTGCTTGGTATTTAAAAACAATTTAAATATTAAATGGACAATAATTTAGCGAATTATGTATCAAAAATTAATACAAAAATTTCCATTAACAATACCCCCACACTTGAATTTTTGCTTGTCCTCAAGCAACTTACTTACGTCACAAACAACGTATTCTATCATTTCGTTTTCAACGAAAATCAAGTGCTTGCAATTCCTTAAAAATTCGGCGAACTCAAATATCAAGCTACAACATGTATTGTAATATTTTCATCAAGGCACATAAATAAAATCAAAGATAGATATATGTGATCAAAAGCAAGAATAAAATTAAAATGAACGTTCCTCACGATATTCACTCATGTCGCTCAAGTGTATGAGGGTTGTGTTTTGCTCAAAGCTTCCTCTAAGAGATTACACTACCATAGGCTTGCAAATTCACCTATTTTTTTACTACATAGAGTACATGCCATTATGGATCAAAAGGGCTTTTATTCAGGGTTGTAATGAGGTTTAGGTTCAGGTGAGGTAAAAAGAACAAAGGCTGCTCACAAGTATTCAAAAAGTACTAAATGACGTGAGACAATCAAATTTTTTTTTCTGAAATATACATACAGACATACGGGACTACAACTACTCATCACCATCAAACGCTACTATTTTGATTTGTGTCGTTGTTTTTTTTCTTTTTTTTTCTCTTTTTTTCTCTTTTTTTTCTTTCCGTCTTTCTTTCTCTTTTTTTGTTTTTTGTTTTTTGTTTTTTGTTTTTGTTTTTGTTTTTGTTTTTTTGTAACAATAAACATAAAGGAAGATAGCAGTAACAAAAATCAACAACAATTGAGTAGATGTGCCTCTAAAATATCTCAAAATAACATGTAAAACAAGAGTCTCCAAATCAAGGAATCAAATGCTTAGTACTTCATTTAACTTGTGAAAGGGTAAGACTAAAAGTTTTTAAGTTTCAATATAATACGATTAATATGAAAACAACAAGGTCAAAGGCTCAAAGGGGGTAACATGGGAAAAATGATTTGGTGGGTCATTTAAGCTAAAGGTTTAAAACAAAGAAGGCCTTTATTATGTCCATAAAGCATGTAACTAGCAGTATCAAACAGGTTCAGAGCAAGTTCTGAAGGTAATCCGCATAGGGAAACATCACACATGACAAAGAAAATAGATGACTATGAGATGCAGTCATATGGCTCAAAACCTCACAAATGTTTAAATGAAAATCCATCAAAATTTTATACATTGCCTCATCACTCAGCATCAGTTATTGACTAAGTTTATGCAATTGATTACTTTAATTAATCCACATGATTCACTATCCTCTCAAGCTGCCTATTCCAAGTTCATGCATACAACTCAATTTTCCATCCAACTATTTTGACAGAATCATATGATCAAATTCAACACAAATAGGACCCAAGTTAGCTACCAGAAGAGTCGCAACCATTCAAGTGTGTATCTCTCAACATCAACATCAATACCATCAACATCAGTAGCATGCACATAATCTCAAACCCCCCACACTTAATAGGAACATGGTCCCTAATTTTCATATAGTTAACAAGCAAACATAGAGAGAGGAGAAAGGAAGAAGAGACTTCCCTGAAAAATGATCAGCTAAGAACTTTTTTTTGCCACCAACCACGCAAACCTAAAGAAAACTCAAAACAACTTAAAGAAATGCATTAAAAGAAACATAAAGGAAACAACGAGAAAAGAAAAGAAAGAAAACTATAATCCTACCGGAAAACATGCACCGCGATCAAGGAGTCGAAGTGTCATGAAGAGACAATCGCTCCTCAGAGTTACCCGCAAACTTGGGCATATACAATTTAGCTCGTTGTCCATTTACCTTGAATGAATTTTCATTTTCTCATTTTACCTCAAGGACCCCAAAAGGAAGGACTTGGATCACAGTGAATGGACCATAGCACCTCGACTTAAGCTTCCCTGGAAAAAGATGAAGACGGGAGTTGTAGATTAATACCTGGTCGCCTACCTTAAAGTCTCGGTGGAGAATCTTCTTGTCATGCCACTTCTTCACACGTTCCTTATACAGGTTCGAATTGTTATAAGCATCTAAATGAAACTCTTCAAGCTTATGAAGTTGCATAAGTCTCTTAGCACCTGCAGCAGATAAATCAAAGTTAAGAAATTTAGTAGCCAGTATGCACGATGCTCTAACTCAACAGGAAGATGACAGGACTTCCCATATACTATCTTGAATGGTGACATGCCTATGGGTGTCTTAAATGCAATCCTATATGCCCAAAGTGCATCATCTAGCTTTAATGACCAGTCCCGCCTAGAAGCATTAACAGTTTTCTCTAGTATTTTCTTTAATTCCCTGTTTGAGACTTCAACTTGTCCACTAGTTTGGGGGTGGTACGGAGTAATAACCTTATGGGTTACCCCATACTTAGCTAACAACGAATCAAAAAGTTTATTGCAAAAATGCGACCCCCAACACTAATGATAACCCTAAGTGTGCCAAAACGTGTAAAAATATTATTCTTAAAAAATTTAACAACACGTCTAGACTCATTTGTAGGCAATGCCTATGCTTCCACCCATTTGTTAACATAATCAACAACAACCAATATATATTGATTAGAGAAAGACTTAGGGAACGGTCCCATGAAGTCTATTCCCCAAACATCAAAAACTTCACAAACAAGAATGTTAGACAATGGCATGTCATTGTAAGTACAAGTCGACTTTTACTACTGATAAGTCGACTTGTTCTTGAAAAGTACCGATAAGTCGACTTATTCAAGGACGGTACTGTTTATTTGTGCCCTAAAGGCAATCCCCTTTAGCGCGTTTTATTCACAAATCATTATCGGTGAATGAATAAATAAAGAAAAGGCATAATTCATTAATTTGATGTTCATGAACATTGTTTATGAATTGATTGGATCTTTAATCAGATTAATGAAGTCCATGATATATGACATAGCATGAAGGAAATTATGATGTGATCATACTCCTGAGATTCCTATCATGTGCAATTATGTCAGTATCTAAATTCTCCCTAGTCATAGGATTAATGAGATGGACATCATTAATCCGGATAGATTAACACATGTCATATTCCTTGATTGGATCAAGCAGTGGATCTCAGAAACTATAAATATGAGATATTTAGAATTGACATGTGGATGCTTACTAGCGGTAGTAAGTTCATTAGATGACCTGCCATGAGATCATCACATGGATATCTTATCTAGTGTCAGTGATAATCTCATCATAGCAATGGTGCAAGTATCCTTGACTTGAGGTACTCGAGGATATCTTGAATCTTGATCACGTGCTGACTCCATTCCTTGTTGCCTTCGGAGGTAACTCATAGGGTGGTGCTTGGGTGCGACTTGAGGTATTCGAAGATAATTGAGTAGCCAATAAAGGATTCACCACTTCTGGATTAGCAGAAGAGATACCCATGGCCTCTTGTCAGGATCATTACTTGTAAATCTCTGGCCAGAGTGAATATGTCATGAAGAGTGTCTTCATGGACATATAGAGTAATGAGTCCTAGGAAGAGATCTGTTATCACTTGGGCTAGACTCAGTCTAGTGAGAGTTGACACTTTGACCATACTCATAACTAAGTGGGGTATAGGATGGTGAAAGGATGAATTGCACGGTAATTGTCTATGGAAGGGTTTGTGATCTGGTTCGTGATGAATACATCAAACCGATTACTTTCCGGTCAATTGGGGGTCATGATGTGTTGCTAGATACCGCTCATGACTTGCTCAGATTAATTGTTAATCTAAGTGGCCAACATAACCGGGAACCTAAAGGGTCACACGCATAAGAGTGTTTCAGAGAATCTGTAAAATAATAATTGGACAGAGTTCTAATTATGGAGAACATTAGGATTAAATGGATCCCAATGAGATTGGGATATGTCCCGATGAGATCGCGACATCAATATTGCTAAGAAAGGTTTCCGGAGCTGTTTCAGCATCGGGGCCCGGTAGGCCGGTAGGACCGACCCCAGTTTGACTGGACCTCTTAGTAATTATATATATATGTTAATTAATTAAATAATTAATTAATATATATAATATATAGCTACATGCACGTTGGAAAGTGGGGAGGAGAGGATGAAACTTTGAAAAGTCAAAGTTTGTTTCTTTTTCATTTAATAAATGAAAGGCCATTAAGCTCCCACATGGCACCTTCTTATGGATTGAATTTTTAAGTGTTAAAAACAACATAAGAGGGTTTTTTGAGTTGTATGGCCGTATGGTTTGCGTGAAGGAGGATAAGAAGTTGAAAGCTTAAAGGTTAAGCTTTGATTTGAAAAAGTTTCATGTTTCTTCTTCTTCCATCAAGGCACCATGATTTCTCTCTTCTTCCAAGCAAGTCTCCAATGTTTCCTTCAGCTCTCCAGGACAGAGGTAGAGTCTAGCAGCTCTTATTCTGTTCTAGCTATTCCCGGGTCAAAGGGGTTTGACTCGGTTAGGTTTTCTGATCTCTGCGTGGATCACCTTTAGAGATAGTCTCTATTGGCTATTTAGGTTGATGTCTTCATACGGATACCTGGATCCTGGGTTCGGGAAGGTCCCGGGAACAAAAATTTTTGTTTTCCGCTGCCTGTACATGTGATGTACCTCCTGGGATTTTCCAACAGTGGTATCAGAGCGTCTGGTATCCCGTATGAAGCTATAACCTAAGCTAGATCAGAAACCCTAATTGCTGTTGATGTTGATGCATGCTTGCTGCCCAGATTTCGTTTTGCTATAGAGATATGCTTTTCGAAATTTTTCTGCCCAGGATTGTTCATAACATGTTAGAGAATATTTCTATGAATTTTCAGAATTTATCGATTTGATTTGATATAGTTTTGCTAATTAATTCCCTAAGGTTACAGATGCTGTTTTGTGAAACGATTCTGGAACAGGCAGTAGTATAAAATCGAGAATAAATTCTAGAAAAATAGTTTTCTGGATTTTCCTTCACCTAAATGTCTCTAAGATGTTGGTGAATGTCTGTGAGCATGGAAATTATATTTCAAGGTGATTGGATATTTATTCACGAATTTATTCTATGCTGTTGGGAATTGCTGTGCTGATGAACACAGATTTTGAATCGGTTTTGTTATTTAGGTTGACTGAGTTTTTGATGGCCTAAAATCCTGAAAAAATTCATGTAGTATTTTCTGAACATTTAGTAACCTATGTAATGTTTCTCAGAATTTATTGAAATTGTTTCATTGATCATTTCAAGCAATGTACAGAACTGGACAGTTTTGGTGAAAATTGTTGAGACTGTTTTACTTGGCTTGATTGAGTCTACTTTTTCAGTTCCAATGCCTTGCACCATTTTTAATGTGATTAAAAATGTGTTATCTTGATGTAGTATGATTTCCAAACTGAATTGCTTGAAGTTGTTTTTCCAAGAATTTTTGAATGCCGAATTGGTCACATTTGTGTCTCGTTAGTATATTTCATTTTCTTGCTTGTTTTGGCCGTCACAATTTTTGTGACAAGTGCCGGAGTAGTTTTGAGAGTGTATACACTAGCTAGAGATGCTTAGGGTGAGAATTTGGGTGTTCCTAAATTGTTTGGAAATTAATGAGTTTTGACTCATTTCAAGTTTTTCATATAGTTTGACTATTTAAGGCTTTCATGGTTCAATGAATTGTTCATTGATACATCAAATTTATCAGATATTACCTTAGGTATGTAGGTGTTGTGAATTGGAATTGCATTAATTGAGGAATTAGCCGATTAGAGTTTTTAGCAAATTTACCTGGATAAGTCGACTTGTATATGAAATAAGTCGACTTGTTCAAGGTTTTTGGGATAAGTCGACTTGTCGATAGAATAAGTCGACTTGTTTAGGATCTCAGTATAAGTCGACTTGTAGTACCTTATAAGTCGACTTGTTCATGGGCAGGTGACATAAGTCGACTTGTGTCATACAAGTCGACTTGTGTGTGGGCAGATGCAATAAGGTGACTTGCATTTGATGAAAGTCGACTTGTGGCATGCTCAGGTTGGATGATGGATGATTATAAAGATTGATTCAATTTGATTGATGAAACCTAAATCATTCCATATAGTCATGGTGACTATAATCCCACGGCTTGGAGAAGAAGAAGAATAGACCCGAAATCCCTCCTCGGTATATGGAAACTAACGCCTTCCATTAATATGGTAAGAACCAGAGTTCTTATAGGGCTGGGTTGTTGAGCTAACCTCAAGCTCACTCTATACGAATATGTTCAAACCATGAAAATATGATTTTCGGATTAATGGGTCGGTTTTCACTGGAAGCGTTGGTTTGTTGAGCAAACTCAAGGTCAACGTGGACAGAGGTGAAATTGGGTAGCATACATCGGATGTATGCGCATCAAAGAGTTGATACCCAATGAAGTGCACACATCAACAAGTTGATAGCACTGATTGATAGTTGTGTCTAAGATGTAATTGGTATATCGATACCTCCGAGACATAAGGTGGCTTGTTGGACAAATCCAAGGTCATTCTCGATGTCGGTTATCGATGATACAATTGGTATGACCGATACCTACCGATTGACCTAAGTTGTGGCTTGTTGGGCAAACTCAAGGTCACTCTTAGCAATGTCGGATATCGACCCACTAGGACATTATGTCACTTTGTTTCTCTGGATTCGTAAAGAGGGTTATGGATTCTAGGAAACTAGTGGGAGCCATATGCATATCATGCAAGTCCTTATGATCATGCAGGCATTTCTATTCTATCATTCCTTCTCTCTATCGCGTTTAGGTTGATTGAAGAAGTCCTTCAGTGTGAATTTTCGCTCTCTATTCTGGACCGATTTTCTTGATTGGCTAAGGACTCTGAGAATTGTTCTCAGATCTGAGGAACTGGGATACGTCTTAGATGTTCCACTTCCAGATGCATCTGCTGTCAATGCTTCTGATGATGATCAGAAGGCATATCGTAAGCATCTGAAGGACAGTGACATGGCTGCTTGCCTCGATGTCACCAGAGCTGCAGTAGCAGCACGAGTCCATGGATGCTCACGTTATAGTATCACATCTTAGGGAGCTGTTTGATGAGTGAGCTCGATGCGAAGGTTCAAGACCTCGAGGCTTCTCTTCATCACAAAGATGGCTCGAGGGACAATCTAACATGCGATATACCACAAGATGAATGGCTATATTGAGAGATTGGCTGTCTTAGGATTTGTAATGGATTATGAGTTAAGTAGAGACTTAATTCGGTTGGATTGTCGATGGTTATTCACGGTTTGTGATAAACTATCGGATAAACCAAATATCCACAACAATTCTGAGTGATCAATCTGCTCGTAACAAATGAAAGTATCAAGAGATAGCAAGTGCTAATGGTGGATGCTTCTTCTTACGGTTCAAAGAAGAAAAGGCCAAGAAACCAAAGGAAGTGCCAACAAGAAAAACCAAAGATTACGCCCCAAAGGATTTTGCTTTCATTGTGGCAAGTCTAGCCACTAGAGGCGGCTGTAAAATCTATCTGGAGTCCTTGAAGCGAAGAAGGCATCGGATGCCTCTACTTCTTCATATATGTTTGTCATTGAGGTTAATACTATTCTGATCCAAACATATCGGTATTTGATCTTGGATGTCGGTCATACATATGAAATGATATGCGGGGCATCGAGGACGATGAAAGCTCATAAAGAGAACTAGACCTTTGTGTAGGTAATGCAAGAAGAGTTGCTACATTTGCCGTGAGCACTTATGTCTTGTTACTCCCTCTTGGGCTTGTATTCAAATTGGATGATTATCATTTTGTACCGTTTTAAACAAAGAACATATTGTATGTTTTATGTTTAATTAGATTTGGTTTCCATTGGACTTTTAGTAGCAATGGTTGTTATATTAGTTGCAATGGAATGCTCTATGGTACTGGTACATTATGCAATGGAATTGACATATGAGATATATCATATCCAGTTATGAATGTCAATGACGCGAAAAGACATAATCGAGATAATTTAAAATCAACGTACTTATGGCATTGTCGTCTTGGCCATATAAATGAGACACGCATAGCTAAGCTCCATGAGAGTGGCAGTTTAGGGTCATTTGATTATGAATCATATGACACATGCGAATCTTGTTTATTAGGAAAGATGACTAAGTTATCCTTTAAAGGAAAGGGTGAACAAGTGAATGGAATATTAGACCTAATACATTCGGATGTATGTGGTCCGATGTCCATCCATGCCAGAAGTGGTTGTTTTTACTTCATTACCTTTATCGATGAGTAGTCTCGATCTGGGTACTTGTATCTGATGAGATACAAATCTGAAACATTTGAATAGTTCAAATAATTCAGAAATGAAGTAGAAAACTAACTTGGTAAAAGTATGAAGACATTACGATCTGATCGTGGTGGAAAATGCTTAGACCAACAGTTTTGGATTATCTCAGAGATAATGGGATATTATCTCAGTGGACTCCTCCTTACACGCCGCAGCACAATGGTGTGACTGAAAGGAGAAATTGAACCTTGTTAGACATGGTGCGATTGATGATAGGTTTTGCAGATTTTGGGAATATGCGCTCGAGGCAATTTGTTTACTTGCTAAGCGAGTTCCATCAAGGCAGTTGATGTTACTCCATATGAAGATATGGACTAGCGAAACCCTATCTTTCTTAGCTGAAAGTTTGGGATTGTCACCTTCGTGAAGCGGACACGGTCGATTAGCTTGATGCAAAGTGACAAGTGTTTGTTAAATGGAATATCAATTCTACCTTCTTGAGGAACAAAAGTTGTTTGTTTCAAAGCTTGCTGTTTTCTTAAAGAAATAGTTTCTTTTACAATAAGGCAGTGGGAGCAAAGTTGAACTTAGAAGTTCAAGATGCTCGAACAAACAGATCAATTTGCAACTTGAAGCTGTAACTCATGTAGATGAGGTAACAGTTCAACCTTCTACTACACAATTTACGTGGGTTAAGTAGGATCGCCCCGAGAGATATGAATTTCTCGTGAGGAGCAGAATGACGTATTACTCATACGAGATGATGAGCTACTACCTATGAAGAGGTTACGAAAAGTTGATGCAGGAAAATGGCTTTAAGCGAAATCAAATGGATTCCATGTACATAAACCAAGTATGGACTTTGGTTGTTACACTGAAGGATAAAACCCACGAGGTGCAAAGGATTTTAAGAAGAAAACCAACATGGATGGTAATTTGATTACCTATAAAGCAATGCTTACGGTCAAAGGATATAAATCACAGACAAAGAGTTGACTATGATGAAACCTTGACCCGTAGCAATGCTTAAATCCATTAGGATACTCTAGCCATTGCCGCTCATTATGATTATGAGATATGGCAAGTGGATGTGAAGACAACTTTCTGAATGGAAATCTACAGGGATGTATATGACCTGACACGAGGCTTCACTTCCATCGATGGCGAAATGGTATGCAAGCTTGAAATCCATTAATGGATTAAAGCAAGCTTCGAGAGTTGGATTATCCGTTTAGTTGAGTCAATCAAAGTTTGATTTCTCACAAAATTCGGATGATCATTGTATGCATAAGAAGGTTAATGGGACTGCAATCGTATTCCTTGTGTTGTATGTAGATGACATCTTGTTACTCGGAAGCGATGTCTCTATCTTCTGTCGCAATTAAAATTTGGTTGTCCAATCAATTTGCGATGAAAGACCTTGGTAAAGCAACTTATATCCTTGGGATATAGATTTATGCGAGATAGATCAAAGGTTGCTTGGTCTTTCACAAGCATCGTACATAGATGAGATGCTAAAGAGGTTTAGCGTGAAGCGATGCTATGTCGAGGCCCGATGTATCGTATGCTCTAAGTGTTACGGCGGATACTAATCGGTTCTAGTGAGGGTCCTTTGGGTGGTATCAAGAATATCCTCAAGTACTTGCGAAGCCTAAGGATGTTTTCTTGATGTTTGGAGATGGAAATCTCCATATGAGCGAGCATTCAGATGCGATATCTAATCGATAAGGATGATTACGAATCATGATCGGGTTATATACATTCACACTAAATAAGCGTGGCGGTCGATTGGAAAAGTTCCAAACAAGAGAGGCTGCTGATTCATTAGCAAGAGGCAGAGTACTTGCCGCGTGAGATCTTATGAAAGGCGGTTTAGATCGAAGTTCATTCTTGAACTTGATCTGGTCCTAGGCGTGGTGGGCCCATAGGATTGTATTGTGATACAATGGGGCTAGTCTTGTGACAAAGGAACCAAGGTCTTATCGACGATCCGAACTTCGTGCCGCCCGATTCGGAGATCATTAGTCGAGATGATATCACGATAGAGTATTCCGAGCAAAGTGTTCTTTGTTAGTTGACAAAGCCATTGTCACGGGAGAATTGTGATTCTCATGGACTCGCTTATGGTATTAGATACTAAAGGCGATTGGCTTTAGGTCGAGTGGGAGATTTGTAAGTACAAGTCGACTTGTACTCTTGATAAGTCGACTTGTTCTTGAAAAGTGCCGATAAGTCGACTTATTCAAGGCGATCTTGTTTATTTGTGCCTAAAGGCAATCCCTTTAGCGCGTTTTATTCACGATCGTGTCTGGTGAATGAATAAATAAAGAAAAGGCATAATTCATTAATTTGATGTTCATGAACATTATTTATGAATTGATTGGATCTTTAATCAGTTAATGAAGTCCATGATATATGACATAGCATGAAGGAAATTATGATGTGATCATACTCACGAGATTCCTATCATGTGCAATTATGTCGATATCTAAATTCTCCTAGTCATAGGATTAATGAGGCTGGACATCATTAATCCGGATAGATTAACACATGTCATATTCCTTGATTGGATCAGCGGTGGATCTCGAAGCTGTAAATATGAGATATTTAGAATTGACATGTGGATGCTTACTAAGCGGTAGTAAGTTCATTGGATGACACCCATGAGATCATCACATGGATATCTTATCTAGTGTCGGTGATAATCTCATCATAGCAATGGTGCAAGTATCCTTAGACTTGAGGTACTCGAGGATATGTTGAATCTTGATCACGTGCTGACTCCATTCCTTGTTGCCTTCTAGAGGTAACTCATAGGGTGGTGCTTGGGTGCGACTTGAGGTATTGAAGATAATTGAGTAGCCAATAAAGTTCACCACTTGGGATTAGCGGAAGAGATACCCGTAGCCTCTTGTCGGGATCATTACTTGTAAATCTCGGCGAGTGAATATGTCATGAAGAGTGTCTTCATGGACATATAGAATAATGAGTCTAGGGCGAGATCTGTTATCACTTAGGCTAGACTCGGTCTAGTGAGAGTTGACACTTTGACCATACTCATAACCAAGTGGGGTATAGGATGGTGAAAGGACGAATTGCACAGTAATTGTACATGGAAGGGTTTGTGATCCGGTTCGTGATGAATACATCAAGCCGATTACTTTCCGGTCAATTAGGGGTCATGATGTGTTGCTAGATACGCTCATGACTTGCTCAGATTAATTGTTAATCTAAGTAGCCAACATAACAGGGAACTAAAGGGTCCTGCACGATAAGAGTGTTTGGAGAATCGTAAAATAGTAATTGGACGAGTTCCAATTATGGAGAACATTAGGATTAAATGGATCCCATGGGATTGGGATATGTCCCATGAGATCGCGACATCAATATTGCTAAGAAAGGTTTAGGAGTGTTTGACATCGGGGCCGATGGCCGATGGGAAGACCCAGTTTATTTGGACCTCTTAGTAATTATATATATATGTTAATTAATTAAATAATTAATTAATATATATAATATATATTACATCTGAAGTTGGAAAGTGGGGAGGAGAGGATGAAACTTTGAAAAGTCAAAGTTTGTTTCTTTTCATTTAATAAATGAAAGGCCATTAAGCTCCCATGGCACCTTCTTATGGATTGAATTTTAAGTGTTAAAAACAACATAAGAGGGTTTTTGAGTTGTATGGCGTATGGTTTTGCGTGAAGGAGGATAAGAAGTTGAAAGCTTAAAGGTTAAGCTTTGATTTGAAAAAGTTTCATGTTTCTTCTTCTTCCATCAAGGCACCATGATTTCTCTCTTCTTCCAAGCAAGTCTCCAACGTTTCCTTGACTCTCCGGGACGAGAGGTAGAGTCTAGCGGCTCTTATTACATTCTAGCTATTCCGGGTCAAGGGGTTTGACTCGGTTAGGTTTCTGATCTCTGCGTGGATCACCTTTAGAGATAGTCTCTATTGGCTATTTAGGTTGATGTCTTCATACGGATACACGGATCACAGGTTGGGAAGGTCCGGGAACAAAAATTTTGTTTTCATTGCTGTACATGTGATGTACCTCCCGGGATTTTCCTACAGTCATGTCTCCGACTAATGTTTCCGACCCTTTGACACCTATCACAAGATTTGAAAAATGTAAATGCATCCTTAAATAAAGTGGGCCAATAGAAACCACACTCCAAAACTTTATGAGCTATCCTAGATGCACCATAATGTCCCCCAGCCTCTCTAGAATGACAATGATGTAACACAGAAGACATTTCCTCTTCAAGAATGCAATGCCTAACAATACCATCCACACAAATCTTGTAAAGCAAAGGGTCATCCCAAAGATAGTACCTTTCCTCAGATAAAAAAATTTTCTTTTGAGCATAAGAAAGATCAGGGGGATAGATATTACCAGCAAGGTAGTTCACATAATCTGCAAACCATGGAATGACCGTCATAACCATCAGATGCTCACCAGGAAAAGTCTCCTGAATGTCCTTCTTTATTGCACTCTCCATGGCAGCTTCATCTAACCTTGATAGGTGATCAGCTACAAAATTCTCAGTCCCCTTCTTATCCCTCAGCTCAATGTCAAATTCCTGCAAAAGTAACACCCAACGAATTAGTCTTGGTTTAGCGTCGGGTTTTGTCATCAAGTATTTCAAAGCTGCATGATCAGTATACACAATCACTTTAGACAAAACCAAATATGAGCGAAATTTGTCAAAAGCAAACACAACCGCCAACATCTCTTTTTCTATGGTAGTGTAATGACGTTGTGCACAGTTTAGTGTCCTACTTGCTTAAAAAATGGGATGAAAGATCTTACCTCGTCTTTGGCCTAAAACAGTAACCACTACATAATCACTTGCATCACACATTAATTCAAAAGGAAGGGACCAATCAGGAGAGATAAGAATAGGTGCAGTCACAAGCATATCCTTTAATAATTGAAAAGATGTTAAACATTTATCGTCAAAATTAAACACAACATCTTTTTCAAGCAACTTAGTTAAAGGTTTAGCAATTTTGGAAAAATCCTTAATGAACCTATGGTAAAAACCAGCATGGCCTAAGAAACTTCTAATGGATCTAACATTGTTCGATGGTGGAAGTTTCTTAATGACATCAATTTTTGCTGGGTCTACCTCTATACCCTTGTTAGAAATCTTATAACCTAAAACAATGCACTCTTGTATCATGAAATGACATTTTTCTCAATTAAGCACTAAATGGGTCTCTTCACACCTAATTAAGACTTTCTCCAAGTTATCTAAGCATGCATCAAATGAAGTACCAAACACAGAGAAGTCATCCATAAAAATTTCAATGCAAGATTTAAGCATATCAGAAAAAATAGCCATCATGCATCTTTGAAATGTAGCCGGAGCATTGCATAGCCCAAAAGGCATGCGTCTATAGGCAAATGTACCATAGGGACATGTAAAAGTTGTTTTCTCTTGATCTTCTAGGGCTACAGGAATCTACAAATATCCACTATATCCATCTAAGGCACAATAAAAGTCATGTCCAACTAATTTCTCAATCATCTGATCAATGAAAGGTAAAGGAAAATGATCTTTCCTGGTGGCATCATTCAATTTCCTATAATCTATGCACATTCTCCACCCAGTTACCTTCCTAGTGGCTATTAATTCATTTTTCTCATTTTCAACCACAGTGGTGCCTCCTTTCTTTGGCACCACATACACAGGACTAACCCAACCAGAATCAGAAATGGGATAGATAATACCTGCATCTAGAAGCTTAACTACCTCATCTTTCACTACCTCCTTCATGTGTGGGTTAAGTCTCCTCAGGGGCTGTATTATCGCCTTTCTTCCATCCTCCATGAAAATGTGATGTGTGCAAAAAGAAGGGCTTATACCTTTGATATCTGTAATGGACCACCCAATCGCCTTTTTTATGGTCCCGCAATACCCTCAATAATTGCTCCTACATAGCACCTAACAAACAAGAAGAAATGATAACTAGTAAGTGCTTAGGTGGGTTAAGATAAACATACTTCAAATGACTTGGAAGAGGTTTAAGGTCAAGAAAAGGGGGCTCTTCAATCGAAGGCTTCGGAAATAGCTTAGCTGGACGTTGGAGAGATTCGCATGCTCTATAATGTGCCCAATATGCCTGCTCCAACTCATCTGCATTTTCCTCCAACTCTTCTTGCAATTCTTCCCCTAACTCTTCGATTGTTCCTTGCGCTTCCTCTTCCAACAAATCTGCACAAACAATAGAAGAATCATCGATGTCGAGAAGAATAAATATCAATAAAATGGCAAGAGTCAAGAGTAGAAGGATGCTTCATAGCATTGAACACATCGAACACTAGTTCTTCATCTTGAAGTCTTAAGATGAGCTTTCCACGTTGTACATCGATGATTGTCCGTGCAGTAGCCATGAAAGGTCTCCCAAGAATGATGGGGATGTCAATATCTTCCTCCATATCAAGGACTAAAAAATCCACCGGGAAGATGAACTTCTCGACCTTGACAAATACATCCTCAATGATTCTCCTCCGATAGGTGATTGACCTATTTGCCAGCTGAAGCGAAATAGTTGTTCGTTTGGGCTCCGCCAATCCTAATTTCTTGAAAACAGAAAGAGGCATTAAATTAATACTCGCACCCAAATCCATTAAAGCCTTATCTATATGTAAATCACCAATAACACAAGGAATAGTAAAACTCCTTAGATCCTTAAGCTTCGGTGGTAGCTTTCTCGACAATATGGCCGAACACTCCTCATTCAGTTTCACCGTGGCATACTCCTCAAGCCTCCTCTTTTTAGACAAAATTTCTTTTAAAAACTTCGCATAAGAAGGCATCTACGCTATGGCCTCAACAAAAGGAATGTTTATATGCAATTTTTTAAATATCTCAAGAAAACGACCAAATTGCTTATCTAATTGCGTACCTTTCAATCTTTGAGAATAAGGAATCCGAGGTCTTACCAGATTTGTGATGGGATCAACAAATAACCTTGGATGGTCCTCTTTTCAGCTGGTGCTTCTGTGGCCTCCTTTCCACTTTCCCGACTCTCATCTTCTTCACTATTTTCTACTTCTTTACCCTTCTGCTTCTTCTAAACTTCTTCAAGTTGTCTACCACTCCTCAATAAAATTGCCTTTGCATGTTCTCTCAGGTTGGCCTCGGTAGTGCTAGGCAATGAACCCGAAGGTCTTTCCTTTAACAAATTAACAATCTGGCTCATCTGATTCTTCAAATATCTGATAGAAGATTCTTGGTTCTGCATCCTGACCTCGATAGTGGAAATGTACTTCGATAGTAGGTCTTCGAGATTAGATTTCTTTGGTGGTGCAGGATTAGGAGCCTTGAAACCTTGGGGTGTAGGTGATTGTCTCTGAACATTGGATGATTGTGGTTGTGCCACCTGATCATTTCGCCAAGAAAAATTTGGATGATTCCTCCATCCTGGGTTGTAGGTATTAGAATATGGGTCCAATCGCTGTCTGTTATAATTGCCCACAAAATGGGCCTCTTTTGTTTCTTCAGCAAAAGGATTCCCGACTTGAAACTCAGAAGATGCATGGGAATCTTCACCACAATGCTCACAAACAACACAATTCTTTAAAGAAGAACTAGCTCCTTCTCTCACACTGTGCATCAAATTATCCAATTTTTTCGTCAAAACATCCATATGAGCAGATAAAGCCACTGTATTGTCAACTACACGAGCTCCTGTAGGTCGTCTATGTAACACCCCACTCCCATGTGACCCAAACCCGATATCATTGGCGATATTCGAGTCCGTGCCCCACGAGGGTGGCTAACTACATCAGTCGGTCAGAAGAATCTTCTTTGTTTGTTTTTTTTCTTTACTCTTATGTGAGCGGAAAAGACAGTAAACAATCGAGCCCACATCCAGAAATAAACAGTCTCAGTTTCAGAATTTAACAGTTTCAGTTATTACAGTCCTTCAACAAAAATTTACAATCATTTAATGAACAAAAAGCCATAACCAAATTGGGCTCATTACAACTACAAGCATTCTTTACAGAAATTTCAGAATACAATTATGCGACACTAATGTAGACACAAATTGATCCCGACCTCTATCCTTCACTTACCTACAATAGGCATACTCCCGTGTCGAATGGGGTACTCTTCAAAGCCTGAAAAATAGGTGCAAAATTTTGATGAGTTTTTACGAACTCAATGAGGAACCATCATCGATGGTACCCCAATTCATGCATCACATAACAAATTCTGATAATAATCTGATCCACAGTACTAATAAGCCAGGCACAGTAATAACACAGTCAATGGTATCATGTCCTCAGCAATCACAGTAATACTACGATCGATCCACGATGAAAGGCGATCCACGAAATCATACAGTCATATACAACAAAACCTATTTCAGGTAATTAGTCCAGTATGTATGCAATGTGAAGTAAATCACACGTTAATATATTGAGTAATAATATGATCAAGATACCTGAAGGGGGTTGAATTGTGATAAAATTTTCGTTAATCCCTTGATAACAATTGCTTGTTCTTTGGAAAACTTATCTTAAATCAATTCTTGACTAGTTTGAAAACCTTTGATAATAATGAGAACTACGATTTAAGTAAAGTAAGAGTTAGAGAGAAACACGACAATTTATCTGGTTCACCCAAAACCGTGGGCTACGTCCGATCCTCGGATATCCTTATGAGATTTCACTATCTACGAGGCTGTTTACAAGTATTCTTTGGGTGAGCCTCTTGGTCTCTTAACAACAAGTATTCTTTTACTCTTAGCCTCTTGAGCTACACAACACTTTTCAAAATGAAAAACTAATAAAGAGCTTTTTACAAAGAGTTGCTCTTAACAATGTACACTCGAAAAATAGTTCACAAATTTTCTCGAGATAGTCGGATGTTTGAATACTCGAGTTTCATTCACTTTTCTCAAAAGTCGTTTTAATTCAATCTCGACTCTTATTTATAATCGAGTCTTCAACTGTTTCTTGAATATACGCTTCTTGAATCTTTAAAAGCAGTTATTCGGTTTAACTCAATGCTTGTCTTAAGCGATGTTTCTTTCTTACATCGATTCTTGTATAAATGCCTTTTCTCTTTGTAAAGCTTAGTCGATTTTTGTATATCGTCGCTTTTCTCTTAGTAAAGCTTAGTCGATTTTTGTATAAATGCCTTTTCTCTTAATAAAGCTTCCATCGATTTTCTTCCTTCCTTTTCTTAGTCTCATTATTCTTCCGCTCCTTTTCCTTCCTTCATTTTTCTTCAAATGCCTTTTCTTCCTACCTTTTCTTCCTTACATTTTTCTTAAATACATTATTCTTAATCGCTTTTCCTTCCTTCTATTTTCTTCCTTCATTTTTCTTCATACCTTTTCTTTTTATGCATCCATCTTCTTTTCATTTGTATATTTCTCTTTGTTTATCATCAAAATTATTTAATCGTGAAGTCTGGTTTGACTTAACATTCTCCCCTTTTGATGATAACAAATACTAATGAATTAGAAAAATATGAAAAGTATCAATTATCTAAAAGTATTGAGATAAAAAATAACCGCTTTATCCTTCCTTCTCCTTTCTCCCCTATTTGTTATTGATCAAAAATTATTTCCCAATCTGCTTCACCAACTTTTCAGCATCTTCTTAATCTTCTTCATATCCTTATCAAGTTTACGAACATGCTTCTTTAAAGGCGATGATTCATCTGCGATCGAGGATTCTGTCTCAACAACTTGCTTTTCAGCGATAGCCCTTTGTTGTTGTATAAGCTTCCTTATTAAAGACATTTGTTTCAATGATTTGTAGGAGAGGTGGAGGAGCAGATCTGACTTGTTCATGAATATCAAGATCATAGGAATCATGTATCGTTGATAAGTGCTTTCGAACCATGGCATAACCGCAATTGAGGTGATCTCCCAGAGGTCGATTTAGCGAGAATGTTACGTAAAATAGTATAACAACATTACGAGTTGCCAATCGAGCGAACAATCTGACCCTTCGATAGTCCCTCCTGTGGATCCTCTGCTGTAGCCTTAGTTAGGCTTGGTCACGGATCTTGATATCTGCAGATAAATTTCTACTCCTTTTCTCTTCACATGCTTCATCAATCAATTTTATTGCCTCTTGATTTGATCGAAGTCATGTCATCCACAACCGTTACGGTTGAACTTTTAGCTTCAGTTTCTCATACTTGAGTTCAACAAAATTTGGTGGTTGAAGATCGGTACCACCTTGATTATTGTCTTTATTCGAAGATAAGATAAGAGTGAGGCGCTCTCCAAATGGCTCGGTGGATATGGTTCTCTTCAACTCTCTTGATTGATCATAGAAATTTTTGTAACCCCTATCCAGCGGATGTAAAATGCCATTATCATATTCAACTGATTTGAAGAAGGCTTTCACATATCTCTTTGGTTTGTCTCGGATGATGGCGGACTTGGTCTTCTTCTCCTCTATTACAACCAATCTGTGTTCCCAACTTTCTCTTTGAGCAGTTAAATACTTGGATGGAACATTAGTCATCACACTCACAACTTTTGAGTAGCCTTCTTACCCATAACATGAGTAGCAACTTGTTTGTGGACAAGTGTAGACTGAAAAGTAGTAGGAACTACTTCTTCAAAATTGGATTATTAAGAACTTTGTGAGAATCCTTAATATTACCCGTAACGAGTTTCCTGATAAACGATGATGCAGTTTCCATATTAATTTCAGCGGCATCAACAGACTAACAAACCTTGCGGCGGACTTTTACGTAGTGTCAGCAGCAGTCTCTTCTTGCCTTGCCTTCTTAGACTTTGTCTCTGTTGTTGGACTTTCTTCTTTTCTCGCACTCATTTTCTTTAACCTTGGTGACCTCTTGGATTGTGCTTTCTTCTTTTAGTTCTTCTTCTTTCCTTTTCCTCCATTTCCTTGAGGCGAGTTTACGAATCTTCCTTAAGGATTGGTGATAGTGATTTTGTAGCTTTTGATCTCATCGTTCATAATGCTTTGATTGGCTTGAATCTCTGGATGGGTGGCTTCTTTACATGCATACGGTTTACATTACAGGTGACCTTCTTGCTTAGGAATGTCACTCACGGAGGTTCCCTTACGCTTCAAGTCTCTGATTCAAAAATCGAACACTTCTTGACTTTGATTCACGAGTGTGATCTTCTCTCCTTCATAGAGGATTTCTTGGTATAGGCTCCCCTCGGTTGTTGCTTTCCTTGGTGCTACGCTCCTTTTACGTGCGGAAATCTCGGACCCATTTTAGCAACGCCGTTTAACTCCACCGTTTCATTGTCTTTTCTTTTTGAGAAATCAGATGATCAATCTATTAACTCTGCCATCTATCTGTCTTGTCTTTATAAAAAAAAACAGATGAATGATCCGTTAACTCCTCTGTCTGCCTGTTTCTTCTTTACGAAAAACCAGATGAATGGTGCATTAACTCCTCCGTCATGCTGTTTCTTCTTTACAAAAACCGGATGAATGGTGCATTAACATCACCATATTGAGGTTGCGTCGATTTCTTTAAGCGATCTTCAACTTAGTGGTTTTGTGAAGATATCCGCCTTGATATTTCGTTTCCACGAATTGTAGGTAGCGACTTTCTTACGAACGTAATCTCTCAAGAAATGATGTCTGACTTCTATGTGCTTCACCCTTGAATGTTGAATTGGATTCTTTGACAAGCTGATGGCGCTGGTGTTGTCACAGTATATTGGAATCTCTTCCTCTTGTATTGAGTAGTCCTCCAATTGATACTTGATCCACATAATTGTGAACAACAACTTCGGCGGACATATATTCGACTTGGCGATTGATAATGCAATCGAGCTTTGTCTCTTGCTTGACCATGACACGAGTTTGGTCGAGGAAGTGACAACCACCACTCGTGCTCTTCCTTTCGATCCTATCACCGGCATAGTCCGCATCGCAATATCCATTCAACCTGAAATCTTTACCTTTCTCATACATTAAGCAAAGATCAGTAGTACCTGCGAGATATCTCAAAATTCGTTTCTGACAATGTAATGAGATTCTCTAGGATCGGCTGAAACCTTGCACCTGACATACACTTGAATAGAATGTCAGGTCTACTTGCTGTAAGATAAAGTAAAGAACCAATCATCCCTCTAAATAGGGTTTGATCCACCTTCTTACCACTTTCGTCTTTTGACAACAAGTTTGAAGGATGCATCGGTGTAGACATACTTTTAACACTGCACATATCAAACTTAGACAACAATTCTTTGACATATTTTTGTTGATGGATAAAAATCTTATCCTTAGTTTGCTTTACTTGCAATCCAAGAAAGAATTTTAACTCACCCATCATGCTCATCTCAAATTCATTTTTCATCAAAATTTCAAAACTCATGCATAACCTTTTTGAGGTTGCTCCAAAAATAATATCATCAACATAGATTTGTACAATAATAAAATCATTATTCAAGTTCTTCCTAAAAAGAGTTTTGTCTACTTTACCTCTAGTAAATCCATTTCCTATAAGAAATGAGCTCAGACGATCATACCATGCTCTAGGGGCCTATTTCAGTCCATATAAGGCTTTATAAAGTCTGTAGACATGATCTGGATACTTTATATCCTCAAATCCAGGAGGTTGCTTGACATAGACTTCTTCATCTATAAAACCATTCAGAAATGCACTTTTTACATCCATCTGAAAAAGCTTTATGTCATGGCAAACAACATATGCAAGCAGTATCCTTATTGCTTCAAGTCTTGCTACTAGAGCATATGTCTCATTGTAGTCTATTCCTTCCTGCTGATTATAGCCTTGTGCTACTAATCTTGCCTTGTTGCGACTTACTTTTCCTGATTCGTCTAGCTTATTCTTGAATATCCATCTAGTACCAATAATGGATTTCTTTTCAGGTTTAGGAACTAAGGACCAGACTTTATTCCTACTGAATTGATTCAACTCCTCTTGCATAGCTAATATCCATGCTTCATCTTTTAGAGCTTCATCAATCTTCTTAGGTTCTACTTGGATATAAATGCCATGTTGGCTTCTCTTACGAACTTGGACCTTGTTCTTACACCTTCGAGGTTTCTCCAATAATTGACTCTTTGGGATGAAAGCTTTTGTATCTCAATCTTTCTTTAACTCAAAATTCTTAGAAATGTCTGTCTTTTCATCATGAGGTGTTTACGATGAAGATACTTCCTTACCTTTGCGTCAAAGGCATTTATAACAACATCATCTTGATTCCTCTTCCTTATTGGGTTGAGAGCTATCATCGAACTTAACATGAATAGTTTCTTCAGGTCTTTGAGGTGAGGTTGAAGATTCTAAATGCCTTTGAAGTGAGAGAATAGCCTAGAAAAATTCCTGAAAATGTCTTTGCATCAAATTTGTCCAAAGCTTCCTTTGTGTTCAGACTAGTGCACTTGCAACCGAAAGGATGGAAATAAGAAATGTTTGGTCTCCTTCCATTCCACAACTCATAGGAGTTTTCTTGACATTAGTCGCAACAACACTCTATTACGAATGTAGCATCTTTGTATTGACGACTTACGCTTGAAGTATTTAGGAAGATTCATTTACATGACATTGTTCTTGCCATCTCTTGAATCGTCCTATTCTTCCTCTCAACAACTCCATTCTGCTGCGGAGTCCTTGGGGCGGAGAAGTTATGGAAAATTCCATTTTCTTGAGAATACTCTAAACTTCTCATTTTGAATTCTCCACCATGATCACTCCTTATCTTTGGCTATAGACATTCCCTTTTCATTTTGTAACCTCATGGAAAGGTTTCTAAAGTACTTGAAAGACTCATCTTTATGTGATAGAAAAAGTATCCAACAAAACCTTGTAAAATCATCAACAATTACAAGTCCATACTTCTTTCCACCAAGACTTATTGTTCTTGTTGGACCAAATAAGTCCATATGTAACAACTTCAAGTGGTCTAGATGGCGTTCTGAAATGTTTTGAAGAAAGAGGTTTTAACTTGTTTCCTTTCTCGACAACTTTCACAAAAGAAATCTTTGTCAAAAGCAATTTGTGGCAAACCTTTTACCAAATCATGTTTCAAAAGTTTTGAAATATGTTTAAAAGCGACATGACCTAGTTTTTATGCGGATCGGTCTTTCATCTTGATAGATAAAAACATGAAATATTTTAAGGCGAAAATTGTCTAAATCAATTTTGTAAAGATTGTTTAAGTCTTTTGGCTGAAAAGAAGATGGAACCATCTTTGTTTCGACTTCACAAAATTTTGATTGAAAGTAACTTCAAAACCGAATCACATAATTGACTAATACTTATCAAGTTATGCTTTAAACCATCGACTAGTAATGCGTTGTTAATGCATGCATAGAATTCTTACCAATCTTACCAAACCCGATTATCTTTCCTGCTGGTTGTCTCCAAAGTTCTTGATCCTCCTTTCTTGTCTTGAAGATCTAGGAACATAGACTTGTTTCCCGTCATGTGACGCGAGCATCCTTGTCCAAATACCAATGGTGCTTCTTTGGTTCTTCCAAAGAAGGATTTACGTGGGAGATATTATCTTATTTTTAGGTACCAGATTCTCTTGGGTCCTTTAGGGTTAGTATGATGTAATGAATGATAATAAGGTGTAGAATGAAAGCGTTGATGACCTTTACGAAAACTGATTGATATCTTTTCTTATCTTTTGAGCAATTGATTTTACGTAATTACAGGGCTTATTTTTAGTAAACCTAATCCGGTTTTATCCTCGGATATACATATTTTCCTATCATTTCATTCATCTTTTTTGTACTATCTGTAAATTTAGCTAGATCAATTGAGAGATTATTAATTCTCAGTTTCAATTGATTAATCTCTTCGGATCTATCTACAACTTTGTTGTTATTCAAATCCTCAACTTGCTTTCTCACTCTCTATCTCATGAGTATGTTTGAGGTTTTCTACATATTTCTTCTTCAACAGCTTGTACTGTTTCAAAATAGCATAAGAATCCTTTAATAATTCTGAGTATGCATCTTGTATATCATTATAGCTAGAAGTTACCTCCTCATCACTTTCTTCTTGACTACGGACATATGTTAGCATGTTACGGCGCTTACGAACTTGTATCGATTACGATGAGTCGAGATCTTCCCACGTTGCCATCATGCTTTTCTTGTTATCCTACTCCTTTTGGGTTGTCTTTTCAACATTGGACACTCGGACTTGTAATGTCCCACTTCTTGCTTTCATAACATGTAACGAATGCTTTATCGACTTTTCATCGTCTTTGCATTTGTTCCTTCTAAATGTTGAATTTCCTTTGGACTTCTTTTCCACATTCTTCTTATCTTTCTTGAAATGAAAGATAGCTCATAAATCTTCATCACTTGATTGATTACGACTTCTGGAATCATCATCCTTTGCTTCTTCAATCTTTAAAGCCTTTGATGTGTTCCTCTTTGTTTTCTTCTTCGGATTTTGTGATTCTTTTGACTTGCTTTGAGCACTATGGACTTCTCTTTCTTGGGCTTATCTTCGCATCAAGCTCTGCCGTGTATCTTCAACGATCCAAGCAATTCATCAAGCTTGATGCGCTTAAGTCTTTGGCTTCTTGTATAGCGATTACTTTGGGTCTCCATCTTTTGGACAGACTCCTCAAAATCTTTCGAACATGGTCTTGGTGTTATACGTTCTTCCAAGAGCTTTTAGTCCATTAACAATTGTTTGGAATCTTCGAAACATTTGATCAATAGTCTCTTCTTCTTTCATCTTGAATAACTTCGTCTTGATGCACCAAAATACTTATCTTGGACTCCTTGACTTGATTTGTTCCTTCATGTGCAATTGATAATGTATCCCACATTTCTTTGGCGATATCACATCCATGAACTTTGTCATACTAAACGCTTTCGATGCACAACTCGAGAAAATTTAGCTTTGGAGTTTAGTTGAAATCTTGCTTTACGCTTTCGGTAGTCCATCTTTCTCGTGGAATTGGATTTTATCATCATCTTCAAGTGTGTATGGTCCATTCTCGATGATGTCCCAAAGGTCAATGTGAGTAGACTCGATAAACAATCTCATCCGATCCTTCCAATAGTGGTAGTCTTCACCATTGAATCTTTGGAGGTCCGGTGGTGAGGCTCCTTGACAATATCGTGTGTGATTCCACCATTTTCTTTAGTTCACACTTTATTAGAGTGATTCTTGAACACCTCGCTCGATACCAATTGAATTAAATCACGTTAATATATTGAGTAATAATATGATCAAGATACACAAGAAGGGGGTTGAATTGTGATAAACTTTTCGTTAATCCTTGATAACAATTGCTTGTTCTTTGAAAACTTATCTTAAATCAATTCTTGACTATTTTGAAAACCTTTGATAATAATGAGAACTACGATTTAAGTAAAGTAAGAGTTAGAGAGAAACACAACAATTTATCTGGTTACCCCAAACCGTGGGCTCGTCCGATCCTCAAATATCATACGAGATTTCACTATCTTGAGCTGTTTACAAGTATTCTTTGGTGAGCCTCTTGGTCTCTTAACAACAAGTATTCTTTTACTCTTAGCCTCTTGGGCTACATAATACTTTTCAAAATGAAAAACTAATAAAGAGCTTTTTACAAAAGAGTTGCTCTTAACAATGTACACTCGAAAAATAGTTCACAATTTTTCTCAGATAGTCAGATGTTTGAATACTCAGAGTTTCATTCACTTTTCTCAAAAGTCGTTTTTACTTCAATCTCGACTCTTATTTATAATCGGGTCTTCATTTGTTTCTTGAATATCTCTTCTTGAATCTTTAAAAGCAGTTATTTAGTTTAACCGTGCTTGTCTTAAGCGATGTTTCTTTCTTACATGCGATTCTTGTATCGCTCGCTTTTCTCTTAGTAAAGCTTAGTCGATTTTTGTATAAATGCGCTTTTCTTTTCGTAAAGCTTAGTCGATTTTGTATAAATGCCTTTTCTTTTAAGTAAAGCTTAGTCGATTTTTCTTCCTTCCTTTTTCCTTCATTTTTCTTCCGTCTCATATTCTTAGTCCTTTTCCTTCCTTCATTTTTCTTAAAATCCTTTTCTTCCTTACCTTTTCTTCCTTCATTTTTCTTCCGTCATTATTCTTAATCGCTTTTCCTTCCTTACATTTTCTTCCTTCATTATTCTTCATACCTTTTCTTTTTATGCATCCATCTACTTTTCATTTGTATATTTCTCTTTGTTTATCATCAAAATTATTTAATACGTGAAGTCTGGTTTGACTTAACACAATGCACATGTGACTCTTTTCCATTTTTCTTTCAGTGTTGTGACGAGCGCTTAGCGATGTCGATGTCGATGAAGCGCGTCTAGGGAGTATGATTTTCTCCCTTCGAGCTCGAGGCTCGTTTTTAGTATCAGTAGCGACTCTGGTCACAACTATCCTTTATTCGTTTATGCATCTATGTATGTAATGCATATGACCAATTTAACATCCCATTCACAGTTAATAATTCACAGTCAATTTAACAGTCAGTATATCACTAGCAATCACAGAACTGGTGAACAAATCACATTCCTGATCCCGCCATTATCCCCACATTAGACAAACAATAATTGAGAAACTCATCTAGGTTACTCACCTATTACTTCCGAGCTAATGCCAGGAAGTCTCTGCGACGTCGGTCGATCGACTCTCTAATTGGGCCTCTATAACAATCAGAGAAGGTGTACATTACTCAATTGTCCAATCAGAACTAGATGATGCACATGTAGGTGTAATATGCATGTTCATGATATTCCCGGTCCTAATCCTACTTTTTTATCAAAAAAATTCGTCTAAAAATTAGAAATCTAAAGGCGGTGACGGTACTCAATTTGGATCTCTATGGGTCCAGAAATAAATCAAACAGTGACTCAAGACTTCGTTACCCGGACCTACGTCAATTTTTCGTCCAAAAATTCCCAATCTCTCAGAAAATGAAATTAAATATTCTACGAATCCGATGCCTCAAGAATCAGGTCAATCAGACGTCGGACGGAAAATTTATTCCCAAAAGAACACAAAAAATCAAATAAAACAATTAAGATATATATATACTTATTTCCTTCTCTTTTTCCTATTTTCAAACCGAAATTCAAACACCTATAACTCTTTGCACATAATTCAGAAAATTAAAAACCATACCTCATTGGAAAGATCATGAAAAACTCTACATGTTTCATGAAGACTCCAACAAGCAATTTTACCCATAAGGGTGTCAAAAATTCAGTCAAAGCCACTGCCTACTCAAAACCTCTCAAAACAGTGCAGTACTTTGCAAATTCAGTAACTTTCTGTTTATTCAGTCAAAAAAATTACACAATAAATATGCCCAGAAAGATAAAAATGTTATCTACAACTTTCATGAACAACCTGAAATAAAATTCATTTGTTAACTAGGCCAAAGAATTCACCAAAACATCTGCCCACTAAAATTTCCCAATCTGAACAGTACATTTCAAAGCAGCATATCTCCTAGAAAAAATGTCTAAACAATCACTACCTTATATCACTGGAAAGATAAGATCTCATACTTCAATTTTTATGAAGGATTCAAAATCCAATTCCATCCCTAACAAGTTCAAAACTGCCAAACAAGTGACTGATCAGGGCAGCAGTTAAAAACCTAATGCAGGTTTAGTTTTTGAAAACTCATAACTCCCAAATCTGATATCCAAAAATTACATGTGATATACCATTTTGAAGATAATTTCTTCCTTTACAACTCTTCAGAAGATCACTCAAGCCAAGTCAATTCACGTAAATTGCTAAAATTGCTTCCAATTAGAATGCTCAGAAATCTGACACTTAGGCTAGGTTTCACCACAATGTACAAAATCAGTCAATAGTTAACAGTCCATATATCCTAAGATACAGATCCAAAAATTGCAAAATCAGTGGAAATGGAAAGCTAACTTGATAGGCTTCAACTTTTATGCAGACCATTTTCACCAATTCCTTCTACATTAATTTAGAAAAAATCATCAAAACTCTAGGTCTTTTGGTTCGATTACTGTTCATACTGATCATAACAGTAACTTTCCAAACCAAAATTCTACCTCTTAATTCTAAAATTAGACAACACCTATTTCACACAAAATTGTACCCAACAAACTAAAGTTTCATTTGGAACAAACCTCACCTCATTTACATAACCACACAATTAGTTATGCTCAAATCAGTGTGCTAGGTCAAAATCAATTTTCCAGCTTTCATCTTCAACTTATATACTATCACTTCTAACACCAATTCCATATGCATAAGCATCCTAATGAACAAGAAATAAGTTACTAGATCATTCATACATTCACTTAGGCTACTAGTCACAATTTGGCAGAATCCTATTCAAGTAGTTTTCATTAATCTCCCAAGTCAAAATCAATCCAACACTAAGTTAAAACACACTTCAATCATACTACTTCATCAATCAAGTCATATTCTTACCCACCAATTCAAACTATAATTGTCATCAAATTAATGCATCAATAAACACAATAAATGCACCATAACTCCCATTGAATGCATCTAACAACCATGATTCATAAAAGACATAATTAAAGCATCATTAAACACTTACCAATTGAAGCTTTTCCATCTTCAATCTCTTGATTCTTTACTTACTACTCTTACTCAACACCTTCTCCACTCTCTTCTAACACATGCAAGTGTAAGGTCATCATAGAAAGGAAGGAGCTTGGTTGCATGAAGAAGAGCTCTTGAATTTGGAGGAAGGATTACTTAAAGTGTTAGAAACCGATGGAGAGGGTGAAACAAGGAAGTAGGTTTCGGTTGATGGAGAAATAAATCAATAAGAAATGAAATTTGACCCATTCTAGTCCAATGGCCCTAATTCCAATCCCAAAATAATATACCCAATATTACAGTGCCATTGGATAGCAATTTTTGCTACCGAAAATCATCCGGTTCGTCACTTGGTGATTTTTCCGATCCAGGAATTTTCTCCGAAAAATTCCAGAAAATTTCCTAAAAATTCCAGAAAATTTCCTAAAAATTCCTTAAAATTTAAAACACTAATTGGCTCACTCAGAATAATTTTTCAAACACAATAACTACATTAATCATAATAAAATTGCATTAGGCCCATGTACCGGGAATGTCATGTATGCATGTACAGTGATTTGCATGTGCACAAATTTTACTACGTACCACTTCTAGTATGCATGAACAATATTAATTAATCCCTATCAATCTCATCATATGATAATTTACTATTTTACCCTTTCTGTCGGGGGTGGGATGTTACAACTCCCCCCTCCTTATAAAAAATTTCGTCATCGAAATTCTCAGTCAACGGTTCAATAGTAAGACAGTCAGTTTCCTCTGTGGCTTTCTCGCTATCTTACCTATCTCACTTGCCATTTTCAGAGTAACCACTACCTTTAGTTCTGATGCTATGACTCAGTTCATTATTTCCGAACCTATTCACTTATCACGTTTTATCAAGCCTTTTTCACCAGTAACATACAGACTCAGTCAAATAGCTTCTTTGATATTTTTTTTTCTTTTTTTTATTCTACGTATACTTTGTCAATGTGATACTTACACACGACACTTCACTTTCCTTTGGTACCAACACAGTGACGCTTAAGTCCGTTCAATCACCTAACTCATTTATCCTACATGCCTCATTGACTCTTAGTCCAAATTCAGTTTTCCTTTGACATTTCACTGTTTTTTAGGAATTTAATTCCATTTCATTTGTCCGATCCTGTTCCACTTCCTCTAACCCATTCAGCTTTCCTAAGTCACTTTCTTTTGTTTTTCTCATCACACTCAAATCCATTGTGGTCTTTGACTCTCGTTAGGTATTGTGCAGTGTAGCAGTGTATCCCTACAGTTAATCAGAACTCTATAGCACGGTCATAATCCTGTGAAACCCAAAACACTTAAGCACTTTTTTGTTGAACATTCAAACCTATAAGCACTTGAATCGATAATCACTTCATCATATATATATATATATATATATATATATATATATATATATATATATCCGTAGTAACTCAATTGCACTCTTCGCATCTTCCTACAGGGATGTCTAACGTCAATTATTCAATTCCCTTGCCCAATCACTTTTATCAGGTACCCATGCTTCTTCTTTGAATCACCTAATACCGATCTTCCGATTTCACTCGAATATGCAGACTCATTATAGGAATCACCAGTTTGACCCGTAACCTTTCTTACCCCTGTCCAGCACCACTTTAATTACAACTTCATTTCTCTAGTAATACTTCATTTTGTTCCATAATCTACTTGACATTCTTTGGACACCCCACTATTTGCGATTGGTCTGTTCATTACAGAAATATCTGTTCACTATTTGGACTCACACTCGACCTTTACCAGTATAACATTCCTTTATGTATGCCGTTCAAACTCTAAACTTTTACATGATGAATTCCTGATAGAAATTTAAGGTCTCCAAGACTTGAAACAATTTATCAAAAACAATTCAATTCCTCGTCTACCGTTCTAACAATTTGACACGCCATCCCACACTGCGCAATTTCCAAAGGGATGCTTCTTACCAGTATCAGGTTATTCCATTATTCATATAACTCTTTTACCTTGCAACACTTGCAAACACATAGTCATCAGTTGATACCATACTCATTGTTGTTTTTAACAGACATCAGTCACACTTTTCAGTGAGTCCACATTTAGTGTATTTGCGATTCCTTAATGAAGGTAACACTACATCACGTCAATTTCAGTTTCCCTTAAGGACTTCTTGTTGCTATGAAGTTTCTCTTATCAATTGATTTCCTATCATTCACATCGACATATGCCAATACCTAGTCATCCGTACTTGGACCTCCATAAATTTCACTTCATTTGAGTATTTCACTTCGCAGTTCGGGACTATTTTCTTCTTAGTTTCGAATCAAGATTTCCCAACAGTTTTGCATCACATATGGAGATCTATTCACTTCACATTGCAATAGAATCACCTCAAATTAAAATTTCACTCACGTAGGTGGATACGTTACATTCCCATACACACAAAGCAGATAACCTCAGTAGTATATTTCACTTGTTATGTCTAAATCTCCTCTTGAGATATGACTCAATTTCACTTCTGATTTCGTCCATACTTCTTTTCGTTTTGTTCCTGTCATGACCATTAGTCTGGTTACCGTCATTATACCGCCAATTAGTGTCCCTAATTGCTTTTCAATCATTCTCAACTATACACACTATCTCAATCAGAACAATTTTATGCCATAATTGGAAAGATCAAAACATTCCTTGCACTAAGGTTCTGTGAGACACGCAACACTTTCTTTGACCCTTATACTTTAATATACACATCACCAGAAATCATTTCATCTTATCCGGAAGCCAATTAGTAACCTATACAATTCAGACTTCCACAAAAATCATTTCCGTTTATGCTAATCCTCAAATAGAGGACTGGTACCATACTCATTTTTCATTTCCTCTCATACAGGTACACTAAGTCCTCTTATGTCTTACTTTAACCCATTATGAACTTTACACTTATAGACACTCATAGTAGCACATATTTAATCATTCGCCGATCATTTCCTGTATTATTTCCATGTATATCTCACATACGTTCCATTAATCATGATCAACTTACTTCCTATCCAAGATATTTCACTTACGTTTGATTACACATATTTCTATTCCCATATCATTCATATGTCAGCTTGACCTTTTAAGGTCATATCCACTTGGCTTATACAATGTCATCTCATTATTGCTACGTATCTCTTTATTTCCTCCAACAATCTATGATAGGGTTTTCACAGTCCCCAAAACACGACAAAATCGTTGATACAACTCCACTGTATCTCTATCTATTTACCCATCCATTTACCATTTCTGTGTCCATATACATCTTTTCAACCAATCCAGACTTTCCAATCAGTAGAAATTGTCAGTCTGTCCTTTTTCCCTTACGATCTTATTATACTGATTTCCAAACTCTTAGCACAATATTTCAGTCTCAAGCTTATGCGCTCATGATCATAACCGTTTCACGAGTTCATTTTAGTTTATTTGTACACTTTTATCTCACCATTTCTACTTTTTCTTACCCTACTAGGCACGTGTTTAGTGACCCTCACCTCACCACATTCATTTAGCCAGTGAAGCTTATATGGACTAATATTTTTCATGGTAGGTAAGTTTATGTAATACCCGGTATCTAGTTTACCCGGTACACCAAAATAAATCGGTATTTTAGACTGTTATCCTTAAAAATCACAGAACGGTGAATAATAATTTTTAGTGACATCAAATTAATGATGTATGATATTTTTCGGTGGTCACAGGAAATTATACGAGCAGATGATTAAAAACCAGTACAAGAGTGGCAATTTTGTAAATAAATGGACTCGAGGCATATAAAAGGAACTAGTTGGAGAATAAGACAAACATTGCCTTCTTCTTCTCCCTCTCTCATGAAACCTCCATGGGAGCTCCTCTCCAAGCTTTTTCAACTTATGTAACATGAAAGGGAAGGAGATCAAGCAATTTGGGTGGTATAAAAAGGTAAGCCTCCATTCCTTTGCTTAGATCTATGGATTAAATCTTGGTTTCTCCCTTCTTTTGTGAAACCCATATGAGGGAATGTATGAGTTTGATGATTTGGATGATGGATTCTTGTTCCTTGATGTCTAATGACACTTATTCTTGAAGGAATTTCGTTTTTATGGTAATTTGGGGGGTTAAACCAAAACCTAGGGTTTTGAAGGTTAAGCTGTCATGGAGACAGATTCGTATCTCTCTTTGTTCATTTTTTTGAGCTGTTTACCGTGTGAATCTTGCGAAACTCAAAACATAGAAGTTGTAGATCAAGATGTCTACTATCTCCCTGATTGTTTTCACGATTTTAGGGTGAGCGTAACAAATGTAAGAGGCCCCAAATTGACATTGGTTCAGAATACCAGCGGGATTGAAACGAGAACTGAAAGTTAATTGTTTGAAGACCATAGAGTTAGAATTGGATGATGAGTTCTTCTTACTAAATGTTCAAAAATGTGTCATGTAAGTTCTGTACAAAGTAAATGTTAATTTGATAAGTATTCTGTTAGATATGGCTGAAAAAGGGAAGGGTGTTGCTAATGTTAGTGACACAGAAAAGAACAGAAACAGAACAGGCTTGTGAAAATCACAATACATCCAATTTACATTCATTTTTGAACTGTCTTTGGATATGTGATATCCATATGATTCTATTGAAAATGATGCTTTGAATTGCCTTAATTGGTTGAGAAATGAATAAGTTATAAGATTTCGAGTCGGGAAGGGTCCAGCTCATGACTGCATGTTAAAGCTGATTGTAAATGGGAGATTTGGATTCCCTGAATGACCGAATTAGAGCATGGTCATAAAAGAAGAAATGTGAATTTATGTGTTAACTAGAGGTCTGGAAAGTTTGAAAAACATTGGACCTATATGTAAAGAGTTATGCTATCATGATGAGACCTATGCTGATGGATTAAGAACAAAGTAGAATTGTAATGATATTTGTTAAGAAATGAAGCTTATGTGAGAATGACTAATAAGGGTATATTTATTTTCATGTATGTTACCCAATAGCTTGTGAAAGCGGACAAGGAATAGAATTAGAAGTTGTACTCGGTACTTCTCAAGTTCAAGAAACTTAGAAAAGAGATCAGAACCATTGCGATAGTTGAGGTGAGTATAATCATACTACTATACTTGTGTAGTAATCATTTTCTTTTATCTTATGGCTTGTTCAATTGTTCTCGAACCTATATGATTGTTTGACATATGACTCCATGTAGTTGAGTCTAGCATGTTGTATACCAGATTGACCAGATGATTTCAGATTCTTTGCATCCTCTGGTTGCCTTATTGTGTTGAAACTATTGATTGCAATTCATTAATTGTGTTGAGCCTATTGATTGCAATTCTTTAATGAATCACGTTTTCTTGTTAGCCATTATTGATGAGTTCATAGAATACCCAGCTGATAGGGTAAATGATCAGACTATGTGCACATAGATAACCCGCCGGTGATGGGTTAGATCCGGGTCCTACCTGGAGAGGGCAAGCCTCTAGGGGCAAGGTTAGGCCAACCTTGTCTAGAATCAGAAAAGGGGAGATATGCCGTACTAGCATGCCTCTGTCTCTTCCTAAGAAATTCAAAATTTAGAAAGAATCAAAACTCAGAAATGAGAAAGCTCAGAATTAGGAATCCTAGAGAAACCGAAATTTAGAAAGAACCCAGAACCCAGATTCATGTTTTATTTGAACAATTCATATTGAGCTTTATCATTGATACTCATGTGATTGCCGCATTTGATATTACTACCTATTCATTATATTGATCATGTATTGATGCTCAGAATGTCTCAAACCATTCTTGTGAAGCTAGCCTTGTGTTACCTAGCCTCACAAGCATGGTAGTATGTTTATATCTCACTGAGTCACGTTGTAGACTCACACCTCACTATCATCATTTCAGGAGATTAGCAGATCGGACAAGAGAGAAAATCCAAGCCTTTTAAGACTCGCTTGGATAAGCAGACAAGTAAAGTTTTTGGCATGATGTAAATTTTTGTTACTTCTAGTTGCTCCATGGATTGTCATAATCATATGTATATAAAACATATATGGATATGTTATGTTATTGAGAACGATGTTGGTTGATGATAAGTAGATGTTGTATGTGAGAATTGCACCCATTAACAAGTACAAGGATTTCTCAGATAAATGAATGGGTCATGCCGAATTTTTAGTAAAATATAGAAAAGTTAGGCTTACTATGGGCTTTAGGGGCTTTAAACCTACCCATTCCCTAGTGCCAACACGGTCCAAAAAGGCGGGTCATGTCAGGTGGTATCAGAGCCAAAGGTTGTATATGAGTAAGGAATCTTGTGATCTAGATGATGTACAAGAAGTATTAAAGAAAGGTTTATGACATGAAAAATGCATATGATATTTTTGCATAAGCATGACACCATGGAGCATAGGATCTGCATCATATCAATACCATGTTATTTTTGTGTCTAAATGATTTTTATTTTTTCCATACTAGAGATGCCCCCTAGAAGAAGAACACCTCCTCAATGAGGACGAGGAAGAGGTCGAGGTTGTCCTAGAAAGGAGGAAATCCTGACTGCTATACCTGATGTCGAATCGATACAGCTAGAAGAACAAGAAGAAAGGTCTCCACCCAGAGTTAGGAGGAGATCAGAGATACTAATCGAACACAGAGCCCCAAATGCTCAAGGGAAGATGTTAGAACCTTACAGCAAAGAATTGAAGCTTTAGAAGCAGAGAACCGAACCTTAAGAGAAAGGCAGGAGGTTTTAGAATTGAGACAAGAAGTAAGAATGCTTAGAAAAAGAGAAAGAGAAAGAACTCAAGGTGTACCTGGAGTTAGTCCTGCACCACCACAACTAGTGCAAATGCCTAGAGGATTACCTAGGCGAGCTTTAGATGATGAAGGGGTGAGTATCAATAATTTCTTAAAATTACAAACCCCTGAGTTTGGCGGTGAGAGACATGAGGATCCCCAAGAGTTTATGAGTCATACTGAGAAAATGGTTCTGAGGTTGACTTGCTCAGATGCACGGATCATAGAATTAGTGGGGGTTAAATTGACAAAGAATGCTTGAGAATGGTTCCAGAGGAATATTGAAGATCAATTATATGGTGGGAATCCTCCGGCACAGAATTCTTTAAACAAGCATTAATTGATGAGTTCATTTCTCCATATGAAAGATGAAATCGAGCCACTGTAATTTGAAAGGCTCGAGACAAAACTTTGGTGTGAGTGTGGATGATTATGAAAGTGAATTTCTCGCTTATGCAAATTTGCTACAACCATTGTACCTCTTGAAGCTGCAAAATGGAAAGATACAAGTTGGGACTCATACCTTCCTTGTATAGTGTTGTTGCAGCTATTGATTTCCCCAATTTGTCGAGGTTGATTGATAAGACTCGGTAATTAGAAGCAAAGTTTAAGGAGGGGAGAGCATAAAGAGAATGGAGAAGAAAAGGGAAAGGTCAGAGCAGTAGAGGCCGTAGAGAAAGAGATCGTTCTCAGATAAGACAAACAGAACAAACAATACAGTCTGTTCCACCAGAACCAAAGAGAGGGGGTCAAGGCAGGGTCAGAAATCTAGATGCACCAGCCTTTTCAACATCTAGTGGTACGCAGAACCCAGCTAAATCTAGATCACAGCAACCTCCAGCACAGTCACAGGTTAGAACTGCTTGTAATGTCTGTGGAACATCCATGACCTTGTAAACTTAGGTTCAAAGGTTGTTATAGGTGCGGACAACAAGGGCATTTCATGAAAGACTGCCCAATGCCAGAAAACCAAGCAGCTCCACCCCAGCTTCACAGACAATTGTGCAGATAGAAAGATCTATTACTAGAGGCCCAGCTGGTAGAGGTAGACCTCAGGGCCAAGCTCTCACTCAGAATATGGGACAAATGTCAGCACCAGCCCCAGCAAATAGAGGTCAAGGGAGAGTGTTTCTTTGTGAATCCCAAGCCACAGCCTTTAATACAATTGTAATGTGTAAGCCTATGTAAACCTGTTGATATTTAGTTAAATTGTTATTATGAATAGAATGTATATGCTCTATTATGATAAAGGATGTGATTGTTCTTTCTTTATGATGAATGTTGATATAGGCATAGTCCTTATCCAGAATGAGAATGCTAAAGTGTTATTTGACACGGGTGCCACTCATTCATTCATAGCACCAAATTTTGCCAGAAAGCTAGATACAGAGAGAGAATTAATGAAAGACCCTTTGATTATAGTTACACCCTTAGGGGAAACTGTTGAAGTGAAATATGTGTACCCTTCATGTGTAGTGGAAATAGAAGGCAGAAAATTTATGGCAAATTTGATCGAGTTGGCAGTATTAGAATTTGATGTTATCTTGGGTATGGATTGGTTATCAAATCATCATGCTGCAATGGATTGTTATGCTAAAAGAACTATACTTAGGCCTGATACAGAAACAGAAGTGTTATACCAGGGTGATCGAATTGAGTTTCCTGTTAACAGAATATCAGTTATGCAAGCCCAAAGACTTCTAAGAAAGGGATGTCAGGGGTATATTACTCATGTAAGGGATACCAGAAGTGAGATCAATGAGTTACAGCAAATCCCTATAGTAAGGAATTTTCTGGATGTGTTTCCAGAAGATTTACCTGGATTACCACCAGAAAGAGAAATCAAGTTCAATATAGAACTCCTTCCTGGTACAAACCCTATCTTAATTACTCCATACAGAATGACACCTATAGAACTAAGAGAGTTGAAGGTGCAATTGTAGGATTTGCTTGATAAGGGGTTTATTAAACCCAGTAGTTCACCGTGGGGTGCTCCAGTGTTATTTGTTAAGAAGAAAGATGGATCCTTACAGTTATACATAGATTATAGGCAGCTGAATAAAGTGACTATTAAGAATAAATACCGTCTTCCTCGGATTGATGATTTGTTTGATCAATTACAGGGAGCAAGTCATTTCTCTAAGCTTGATCTCAAATCTGGGTATCATCAGTTAAGGATCCGAAAGGAGGATGTGCCGAAAACTGCCTTTAGAACCAGATACGGGCACTATGAGTTCCTGGTGCTTCCTTTTGGTTTAACGAATGCACCAACGACCTTTATGGATTTGATGAATAGAGTCTTCAGGCCGTATTTGGATAAATTCGTTGTGGTTTTCATTGATGACATATTGGTATATTCCAGGAGCCAAGAAGAACATGAAAGACATTTGGCAATAGTGTTACAAATCCTTAAAGATAATCAGTTATATGCCAAGTTGGCAAAGTGTGAGTTCTGGCTTGATAGAGTGAATTTTCTGGGGCATATAGTTAGTAAAGAAGGGATTCAAGTAGATCCTCAGAAGGTGGAAGCAGTATCTAATTAGCCTAGACCTACGAAGGTTACCGAAATACGAAGTTTCTTAGGCATGGCCGGTTATTATAGACGATTTGTAAAGGATTTTTCCAAGATAGCTGCTCCACTGACGAGGTTAACACGGAAACAAGTAAGATTTGAGTGGGATGATTCCTGTGAGCAAAGTTTCCAAAAGCTTAAGGAATGTCTCACATCAACTCTAGTGTTAGCATTGCCTTCAAGGCAAGATGATTATGTAAAATACTGTGATGCCTCCAAAGTTGGTTTAGGCTGTGTTTTGATGCAAAATGGAAAGGTAATTGCCTATGCTTCTAGACATTTGAGAAAACATGAAGTAAACTATCCTATGCATGATCTAGAAATGGCAGCTGTGATATTTGCACTAAAAATTTGGAGACATTATTTATATGGTGAAAAGAGTGAAATATATACAGATAATAAGAGTCTGCAGTACATTCAACAACAGAAAGAGCTAAATTTGAGACAAAGACGATGGATTGAGTTACTGAAGGATTATGACTGTCAGATCTTGTATCACCCAAGTAAAGCCAATGTAGTGGCTGATGCTTTGAGCAGAAAATTGATAGGGAGTTTGTATCATATCCCCATGTAGAAGAAAGAGCTAGTTAAAGATTTACCTGGATTATTTAATATGGGATTGCACTTGGAAGTATTTGATTCTCAAGTATTGCTTGCTCAATTCCAAGTGAAACCCAATTTAATTGATGAGATTAAAACTACCCAAGATAGTGATCCGGAGCTAGCCAAACTGAGAATAGCTGTTCAAGATGGTAAGGTGACAAAGTTCAATATAGTGGATGGAGTATTAAAGTGTGGTGGCAGGTTATGTGTACCTAACATAAATGGGCTAAGACAAAGAATTATGCATGAGGCACATTATGCCCCCTATAGTGTTCACCCTGGGACCACCAAGATGTACCATGATGTTAAAGATATATTTTGGTGGTCGGGTATGAAGAAAGATGTAGCTCAGTTTGTATCTACCTGTTTAACTTGTCAACAAGTTAAGTTTGAACATCAGAAGCCCACTGGACTACTACAGGAGCTACCACTACCCGAGTGGAAGTGGGAATGGATTACCATGGATTTTGTGATTGGATTGCCAAGGACGCCTAAGGGGCATGATTCTATTTGGGTTATAGTCGACAGACTCACCAAGTCAGCCCACTTTATAGCTGTTAAGACCACTTATAGTGCAGCTCAGTTAGCCCAGTTATATGTTGACATAATTGTGAAGTATCATGGAGTGCCAGTGTCTATTATTTCTGATTGAGGAACACAGTTCACTTCTAGATTCTGGCAGAAACTATAAGAAGCCTTGGGTACACAGCTAAATTTTAGTACAGCATTCCACCCACAAACTGATGGGCAATCAGAGAGAACTATCCAGACACTCGAAGACATGTTAAGAATGTGTGTTTTGGACTTTAGTGGAGATTGGGAACGTCATTTGCCTTTAATAGAATTTGCTTACAACAATAGCTACCATTCCACCATTGGAATGGCACCTTACAAGGCATTGTATGGTAAAAAGTGTAGATCTCCACTCTGCTGGACAGAACTGGGAGAAAAACAGTTAGAGGGCGGACTAATTCAAGCATTTTGTAAAGGTTCCTGTGATACAAGAAAGATTAAGAATGGCCTTCAGTAGACAAAAGAGTTATGCAGATTCGAAAAGAAGGGACATACAGTATGAACTAGGTGATCAAGTTTTCTTAAAAGTCTCTCCTATGAAAGGTGTAGTCAGATTTGGAAAGAGAGGAAAGTTGAATCCTAGATACATTGGACCATTCGAGATCCTTGAAAGGGTTCGAAATGTGTCATATCGGTTGGCTTTGCCTCCTCATCTTAGCTACGTGCATCCAGTTTTCCATATATCAATGCTAAGAAAGTACATTCCAGATCCTTCTCACATCTTGCAAACCCTAGAAGTGAATATAGCAGAGAATCTTTCTTATGAAGAAACTCCAGTGGCCATCATAGACAGACAGATTAGAAAGTTACGGAATAAAGAGATTCTGATGATTAAAGTCCAATGGCAGAATCAAAGAATTGAGGAATGTACATGGGAAATAGAAGAATCAATGAGAGCCAAATATCCACAGCTGTTTCCCCAATGAGGTAAATTTTCAAAAATTCGTCGACGAATTTTTAATAAGGGAGGGAGAATGTAATACCCGGTATCTAGTTTACCCGGTACACCAAAATAAATCGGTATTTTAGACTGTTGTCCTTAAAAATCACAGAACGGTGAATAATAATTTTTAGTGACATCAAACTAATGATGTATGATATTTTTCGGTGGTCACAAGAAATTATACGAGCAGATGATTAAAAACTAGTACAAGAGTGGCAATTTTGTAAATAAATGGACATGAGGCATATAAAAGGAACTAGTTGGAGAATAAGACAAACATTGTCTTCTTCTTCTCCCTCTCTCACGAAACCTCCATGGGAGCTCCTCTCCAAGCTTTTTCAACTTATGTAACATGAAAGGGAAGGAGATTCAAGCAATTTGGGTGGTATAAAAAGGTAAGCCTCCATTCCTTTGCTTAGATCTATGGATTAAATCTTGGTTTCTCTCTTCTTTTGTGAAACTCATTTGAGGGAATGTATGAGTTTGATGATTTGGATGATGGATTCTTGTTCCTTGATGTCTAATGACACTTATTCTTGAAGGAATTTCGTTTTTATGGTAATTTGGGGGGTTAAACCAAAACCTAGGGTTTTGAAGGTTAAGCTGTCATGGAGACAGATTTATATCTCTCTTTGTTCATTTTTTTAGCTGTTTACCATGTGAATCTTACAAAACTCAAAACATAGAAGTTGTAGATCCAGATGTCTACTATCTCCCTGATTTTTTTTCACAATTTTAGGGTGAGCGTAACAAATATAAGAGGCCCCGAATTGACACTGGTTCAGAATACCAGCGGGATTGAAACTGGAACTGAAAGTTAATTGTTTGAAGACCATAGAGTTAGAATTGGATGATGAGTTCTTCTTAAGAAATGTTCAAAAATGTGTCATCTAAGTTCCGTATAAAGTAAATATTAATTTGATAAGTATTCTGTTAGATATGGCTGAAAAAGAGAAGGGTGTTGCTAATGTTAGTGACACAGAAAAGAACAGAAACAGAACAGGCTTGTAAAAATCACAATACATCCAATTTACATTCATTTTTGAACCGTCTTTGGATATGTGATATCCATATGAGTCTATTGAAAATGAAGCTTTGAATTGCCTTAATTGGTTGAGAAATGTATAAGTTATAAGATTTCGAGTCGGGAAGGGTCCAGCTCATGACTGCATGTTAAAGCTGATTGTAAATGGGAGATTTGGATTCCCATAATGACCGAATTAGAGCATGGTCATGAAAGAAGAAACGTGAATTTATGTGTTAACTAGAGGTCTGGAAAGTTTGAAAAACATTGGACCTATGTGTAAAGAGTTATGCCATTATGAATGAGACTTATGCTGATGGATTAAGAACAAAATAGAATTGTAATGATATTTGTTAAGAAATGAAGCTTATATGAGAATGACTAATAAGGGTATATGTATTTTCATGTGTGTTACCCAATAGCTTGTGAAAGCGGAAAGGAATAGAATTAGAAGTTGTACCCGGTACTTCTCAAGTTCAAGAAACTTAGAAAAGAGATCAGAACCATTGCGATAGTTGAGGTGAGTATAATCATACTACTATACTTTTGTAGTAATCATTTTCTTTTATCTTGCGGCTTGTTCAATTGTTCTCGAACCTATATGATTGTTTGACATATGACTCCATGTAGTTAAGTCTAGCATGTTGTATACCAGATTGACCAGATGATTTCAGATTCTTTGCATCTTCTGGTTTCCTTATTGTGTTGAACCTATTGATTGCAATTCATTAATTGTGTTGAGACTATTGATTTCAATTCTTTAATGAATCACATTTTCTTGTTAGCCATTATTGATGAGTTCACAGAATACCCAGTTGATAGGGTAAATGATCAGACTATGTGCACATAGATAACCCGCCGGTGATGGGTTAGATCTAGGTCCTACCTGGAGAGGGCAGGCCTCCAGGGGCAAGGTTAGGCCAACCTTATCTAGAATCAGAAAAAGGGAGATATGCCGTACTAGCATGCCTCTGTCTCTTCCTAAGAAATTCAGAATTTAGAAAGAATCAGAACTCAGAAATGAGAAAGCTCAGAATTAGGAATCCTAGAGAAACCGAAATTTAGAAAGAACCCAGAAAAGAAAAGAGCCCAGAACCTAGATTCATGTTTTATTTGAACAATTCATATTGAGCTTTATCATTGATACTCATGTGATTGCTGCATTTGACATTACTACCTATTCATTATATTGATCATGTATTGATGCTCAGAATGTCTCAGACCATTCTTGTGAAGCTAGCCTTGTGTTACCTAGCCTCACAAGCATGGTAGTATGTTTATATCTCATTGAGTCGCGTTGTAGACTCACACATCACTATCATCATTTCAGGAGATTAGCAGATCGGACAAGAGAGAAAATCCAAGCCTTTTTAGACTCGCTTGGATAAGCAGACAAGTAATGTTTTTGGCATGATGTAAATTTTTGTTACTTCTAGTTGCTCCATGGATTGTCATAATCATATGTATATAAAACATGTATGGATATGTTATGTTATTGAGAACGATGTTGGTTGATGATAAGTAGATGTTGTATGTGAGAATTGCACCCATTAAAAAGTACAAGGATTTTTCAGATAAATGAATGGGTCATGCCGAATTTTTAGTAAAATATAGAAAAGTTAGGATTACTACGGGCTTTGGGGGCTTTAAACCTACCCATTCCCTAGTGCCAACATGGTCCAAAAAGGCGGGTCTGTCAGTTTAACTTTCCAATCGAGGTAGTCTTAGCTACATTTGTGTAATTAACCCATTAATAATCACAATACCTAAATTATTACTGACATGACCAATCATATGAAAAATATTATGTAGTTGCTGTAACATCCCGTTACTGATAGCAATGGTATTTTGGTAAATTGGGACAGATTGGTAGGTTTCATTGCATTCACTGATTGAGCATGTCACTGGCCTCTAATTATAGAGGAACAGGTTTATTGCATATGCATTTATTCATAAGTACATGCATTCATGGTTTTTCGGTATTTTAATTGTGAGCATGAACTGACTGAACTGACTGGATCGTGATTAATTGAGAAATTAGGAGTAAGTGGACTCGAATGACTGATTTGGAATAGTCTAAGAGTGATTGGCTATTGATAGTGGCTTGTAGGAAATTTTTGAAAGATTCGGGAGAAAATGCCCGGACTGAAAATTTTAAGTGACAAACCGATTAACCGTATGAGACTGAAAGAATTGTCCAATGACAAAGGAAAAATTAGAGTTATACTGTTAGGAAATAAAAATGTTGAGCCATTGAAATTTAGAGACTGAAATTTGAACTGATTTGGAGACTTATATCTATAAATACTTAGGGTTGAAATTTGGGAATTTCCCTAAGGCAAAACAATCTCCTTCTTCTCTTCTCCCACGGTGATCTTCGATTTCCTCTCTTTGGTGTGAGAGCTTTGATCTTTCTTGCTAGTTGATTGGACCAAATTTATACTATAAATTAGGCCCGTTTTCTCTAGTAATTATGCATCTGTTGACTCCTGATCTATGATTTTTATGCTTATTTTGGTCCCGCACATTAAGTTTTGATAAATTGCACATTGTCAGTATTTTGTTGTCATTTGTCATTAATTACGCATAATTTTATTGGGACAATTGATCTGCAAATGGGTTGTATTTTATAGGACCAAAGGAGTCAACATTCAAGAAGTCAACATCTCATGAGATTATTGGGCGAACCCAAACCTTCATTCGCCGCGAATAAATTAATCTGAATTACTTACTGCGACGAGTGACCATCCGGACTTCGCCAAGAATAACTACTGACTCATTCGCCGGCGAATGTCGGTAACTGGCCTATATTTGGCAAAGTATCCACTTATTCGACCCGGCCCGACGTATCCCTATAAAACTTGCCATTTAGGGCAAAAAGGACTGACCGCATGAGTTTTCTTTTCCTCCCTTTTCTTCGTTCTTCTCCGTTTCTTTCATTCTTTTACTTTTCGCTTCTAATAGGTTTTCATTACGTATTACGAGTTCAGCCACGCACAACGTTATTTGTCTTCATCTTCAACGGTTAAATGTCGATCATGAGTATCGGTGATTCTCCAGCGGTGATGGAGTTGGCGGAGTCATGGCGGCTAAATCGATATTCTCCTAAAATGTAGCGAAGGTCGGAGTTCCATGAGCTTCAGGGTAATCAACCATAGTTTTAGATTTTGTCATGTTTTGTAAAACCTCCGAGTTGGAGATTGCGATATATGATGGATTGAATCCGGCTATAGTTTAATCGGATGTAAAACTTTGATTTATGGTGTGGATTAGTTTGTGTTGGATATTGTTACGAAATACATGAAGTTTCATGTATGTTAAATGATTTGCATGAGTTAATTTAATCTACCTACTTGTGTTTGATTGAATTGATTGTGTTTTATCTGGTTAACTTATTGCATAAATCATTTCATGCCATACACTAAGGGTTTTAACAAGCTTTAATTTATCGAGTTGATCAATTAAATCTTGGACTTAACGAGTTATTAAGGTTGTGTTTTGAAACTTAGTGGATTTTAAACCCGATATTTATTTTGAGTGATGATGACCGAGCCGCATTTTCAGGAGAGTTTTAATTAATTGTTTTCAGTCTCATTTAATTTAAATTGCCTTATCTTTTCAAAATCCCAAAAATATTTACCTTTGCTTTAGTTTAGTTTAATTTTAGATTAATCAATCAAAACCCCCCTTTTATTGCTTTCATTGCATGTATAATTCAAACATTAGGCTAGTCTAGGATCAATTGGTGGATTGGTTCCTTGAGAGTCGACCCGAGGTTGCATCCTGTATTGCAATCCTTGGTATAAATTTTATTTGACCGGTTTTCCAAGGATCAATTCTTAAATTGAACGATAAGCCGCCGACCAAATTGGCGCCGTTGCCGGGGAATCAAATTAATTGGTTCTCTAGGTTAGCCAGTGTTTGTTTTGATCTTAATTTTTATTGTTTACATTTTGTTTGCATTGCATAATTTTATTTAATTTCTTTTACCTTAAGTGTTTTTAGTGTTAATCTGTTTGTGATTTCATTACGCTTTGTTTTAAGTGTTTATTCGATTCGTTTGCTTTCTTGATGCAGTGCTTCTTGGTCGTGACGAGTTCATCATTCGTCACAGCGAGTTCATCATTCGCCGCAGCGAGTTCATATATTCGCCGCAGCGAAAGTTACAATTTATTCAGTTCGCTGCAGCGAATTACTACACGTCGCAGCGAACCTGAGTGAATTGAAGCCTTGCTATCCGCTGTCGTTTTAGTGAGCTATCTTAGGTGAACTTCTCTTGTGCATGCCCCGTAGACTTAGGCTAGTTCATTTTCAACCTGAAATTGAGCGACACCTTGAACAACTTAGGAAAACAAGAGAGAGCAAGAAAGATTTAGCACACTAGATCGACTAGAATCGAGATGGTGAACACTAAGAATATCCCGTCCAACCACCCGAAATGGAATCACGGTCTTAACGGTGACCAGGAACGCGTAGATGACAACAATGCGAACATCAGACGTAGAACCATCCGAGAAGCTACAACCTCGGACGTAAACTACGATCCTTTCACTGCTGCCTGCCCTAACTTCGACGTAAATTTCGAAGTTAAAGGTTTATTGATTAACTCCTACCCAAATTTCACGGTTTGGCGGAGAGGACCCTACATGCATCTTTAGGCCCTCACAATGATCATCAAAGTATGAAGCCTATAGGAGCACATCTCGACCAGTCTTTGTGGAAGGTATTCCACTTGTCGTTAGAAGGAAAGGCCCGGAGTGGTACATGAGCCTCCCAAGGCATGTCGCTAATGCCTATCATAGTTGGGCCAACTTGCGAAAGCTTTCTGGAAAAATATTTTCCACCTCGAGGACTTCGTCGATGCGAAAAGAGATTTATTCATGCCGGGATTCTGACGAATCCTTATATGACTTTTGGAGCAGATTCCAAGATCTGTTATCTCGGTGCCCCATCATCAGATCCCTGATGAACAATTGGTTCAATATTTTTACGATGGGGTGAAAAATCAGGAAAAGGGAATGTTGGATGCTGCGTCGGGAGGTTCGTTGATTGACCTCACCGCACCTGAAGCATGGGCCTTGATCAAGAGGATGGCCCTAAATCATCAGCAATATAGTGTCAGAGATTCCAGGAATGTGAATGAAGTAGGAGCCATGACGGCTCAAACTAAGAGTATGGAAAGCCTGGAATCGAAGGTGGATTCCCTGGAGCATAGGATAACTTCACAGTTATCCTCGATCACGACTGAGCTTAAGAATCTGAATGTGCATCGCCCATCGTCTTCCACTGAACTGGTCGCACCTAGTTGCGAATCTTGTGGATCGGTGATACACATTTCTAGTGTCTGTCCCGGAAGGTATGAAGAAGTGTCCGCTGTTTACCCGGGCAGACAAAATTCTAAGTGGGACCCGTACTCCAACACATATAACGAAGGATGAAGATCTCATCCTAACTTCAGTTGGAGGAATAATGAAAGAAGAGCACCCAACCGTTTTCAACAAGGGAGTGGAGCTGACCATCTACAAACCGGTTTCCGATCGTGGCGTTGACGGTGCAACCACACCACCAAAAGAGGACACTAATCAACTTCGCATGGTATGATGGCGTTGATGAAAGAGGAACGAACTTCCACAAAAATCAATTCAATGCCATCGCGAACCTCATCCAACAGGGACTCTGCTAAGAATGCTGCCCGCTTTAGTGCCTTGGAGAAGCGCATGGAGCAATGGGAGACCAAGGTCGAGAACATGAGCGCCAATGTCACCCAATTGTCTAATAATTTGAGTGACAACCAAGCTCGGGCGATGGATCCATTCCTCCAACACGGTAATAAACCGAAGAGTTTAAATGCAATTGAGTTGAGGTGGAAAGAAAGTGCATTTCGACATTCTCAAGAAGAAGAATGCACCGAGAAAATTGAGGTTGAAGAAGCGCCTCAAGTGAGAGAGAAGTGTCATGCGATCGAGAGTGATCGCGAAGAAGAATTGTTGAGGAACAAGAAGCAATCAACAATTGAGGATAAAGAGCAATCATCGAGCATTTCGGGAAGAAGAGGCGATAAGGATAAATCGGCGAAATGAACCACCCGATGGAAGTCAACTTAAGGACCTCCTTTTCCGAACTCGTGTCGATGAGCAAGAGAGTTAATGAGCTCAAATCTGAAAAAGAAATCATTGACTGTTTGGGAAGGTTGAAGTCAACGTGCCCTGCTGGATTTGATTAAGAAAGTGCCGAAACTTCGCCAAGTGCTGAAGGATTTGTGCACAAACAAGCGAAAATTTAGGCCTAATGAGCGTGTCTAGGTGAGTTCAAATGTGTCGGCTTTATTTAAGCCCCAAATCGATAAAGTGCCAAGATCGAGCTCATTTACCATTCCTTGTGTTATAGGAAAGGTAACAATTGGGAGAGCATTATTGGATTTGGGAGCGGCGATTAACGTAATGCGAAATCATACATGAAGCCACAGGCGTTAAGAGCATAAAGCCTACTTGGTAGTCTTACGGTTGGTGATAGATCATTCCGACATCCAATTAGGAATCATCGAGGACATCTTGGTCCAAGTGAAAGGTTTAGTGTTTCCTGCCGATTTTTACGTGTTGGACATGACCTCTGAAGTGGTGCAGGACACTTCTCTGATCCTTGGACGACCCTTCCTGCGAACTGTGAGCACAATGATTAACATGAAGGAAGGAAAGATCACCATGGAGGTTGGTGATCAACACGTTAGCTTCAACATGTATGAAGCTATGAAGCACACTAACGAGGATTACTCCTTGCTTGGGGTGAATATGCTTGATGTGCTTGTGGATGATGCATGTGTTGATTTCGGCCACACTTTGACCCATCCTATCGACACTCTCTTGGAGAAGATTATTTTGATGATAGTGCGAGGTGCTATTCGGATATGGGAATGGACATGGAGTGCCCAAGACCCAAGTCGTTGACATGGAGCTTGGATATCATTGCCTCGTCCATCCCGAGCTACAAGATCCACCGTGAGCACCGGTGTTTCTCTTCCCTTTTCGATATATATTTGTGCACGTTCTTTGATTTGATTTGATATGTTGTGTTGCATGAATGTGTTGATTAAGTGTGGGGGAGAGACCCAACCATGAGGTTTAGTTTGTAGTTAGGTAGGATTTCCTTTCCGTTTGAATAAAGTGTTTCCCCTTTGTTAGCTCGTGTTCTTCCTAATAAAGCATGATTAGATTAACGAGAATGGTTGATATGTGGGATGATTAATTGAATGATTGTGCAAACCGAGTAGGATCCTTAGACATTGTGATGCATTTCGGGTAGTTACCGCAATGAGCATCTCTCGCCATTGCGGCTAATCTAGGTTTTACTACTTGTTCGTCTGCGGGTTGGGGACCGCCGTCACATGAATAAGGACATCTCCGCCCTACGGACCGTTGGACATCTCTTTTGTCCGAGGGCCATTTCTGTCTTTCCTCTCGCGTCCTTTCGTCTCCGCGTCTTCTTCTTCTTCTTCTTTTCTTTCTCCTTCCCTCCTCGTTTCGCCGCCACCTTGTTTGCCTCGCCGTCGCTCCTCTCTGTGCCCTCTGCTGTTTGAAGCTCCCAATCTCCTCAATCTCCTTCCAACTGCGTTTTAACCCTTACGTAAGTGTTCCTATTCCTCCTCTTGTCCATTTTCGTTGTTATTCGTTAGATTTGAGGCAAGCAATGACGCCGCTTCACCACAATTGTTCATAGAATCGCCATTCGCCATGGCGAATTTCATATCTCGCCCTTGAAAACGTAGGGTATCGGTTATTGCGATGAATGTTCTTCTTGCTAGCCGCAATGACGAAGATGCCAGTCATTGCAATAACATCTGTTGGCTGCGGCGAATGGCGAAGTCTCCTCTAGCCGCGTGAATGCTCCTATTCGCTTCGCGAATGGTGAACTTTGATTCTATGTAATTTTTTAGTTTAATGCACGTTCTAACGTTTGTGTGTGCGGGATTATGCCTAGAATGAAACAAGCCTCTAGGCCGGAGCGTGAACCATCCTCTTCTTCCTCTGATCACACCATTTCCCTTCCTCGCAACCTTCCGTTTTCCTCTCGTCCGGTAGATCCCGAGTGCGATCACCGCAACTCGTATTGCCGGTCAAGATATACTTAAGGAAAAACCATTTCCTCTAACCCCTGCAACAAACCCTTTTGTCCGTCAGCTTTTCGAATTAGACTTAGTTGGCCTTGCTCAACCTAATTCTATTGGCAACCTCACATTTGGACGCCAATACTATTCATATGCTCGCTACTCCCACACCTACGGAATTAATTTTCGGGGTGTTTCCATTCCCGATGTTTTCACTTCCGTAATTATCCGTGAGCATTACCATCTTTCCGTCGTCCCTCATTGCAAATATTCCGACCTCCTCCGTGATTACCCATGGGAGGAAGTCATTGGTACTCTCTACACTGCAGGTCTCTCGGTGGCTTCAACCCGTGGTTCTCAGCGGTACATCCGTCGGACCACCCTCCTTCTGAAGCTCGTCCACGGTTACATTTTATATGTAACAATATTATGCCGACCCTCCATCTTTCTAACATCCCTAAAGAGCGGGCCCTATATATCTACTGCGATGGCGCCATCCTGTAGACTAGCCCTGCCATTTCATTGCCCTTCGCCAAAGTGTGTTCTCTCCACCAACCCTAAACACAAACTCCTTTTCCCCATCTCATTTCCGATCTGTTAGGACCTATCGAGTCCCGGAACATCCGCCGATCTCACCTTTTTTGCCTCTCCATTTGTCTATGTCCGTTTAGGTCAGCCACGTGCCATTCCACCCCACTTCACCTTGAACCTCGCTTGACATCTTCTTCCCACCTCACCTAGAGCCCTTCTCCGTCCTTCTGTTTCCCGAGGCTTTGCCTCACAACCCTCCCCGCCCTCTGTTCCCCGCTCCTTCCGAGGTGGCTCTCTGCGTGAGGAAGTCCTTGACTTGAGGCCGGTTCACTTCTTCGAGACTCGGTGGCCGCCACGCATTCCTCGCTCACTATGATTGCGACCCACCTCGGGCTGCCTATTCCGCCTCGAGCACCGGCTTCTTCAACTGCTCCTAGCTCTTCTACTGCTTGCCTGCCACCGATGGCGATCCTGCCACATAGTCTGGGCTGTTTATTTTCTTTTGTTGTTGTTTTTCCTGTATTTTCTTTTCTGTTTTGTCTATTTTTGTTTCGTTTCCTCTGTGCCCTGCTACTTTTGTCATTGTGGACAATGCCATGTTTAAGTGTGGGGGAGCCGTTCCCTTTTATATTTTGCATTGTACACCTATTAAAACTTGTGCATAATTTTGTGGGCCCGTTGCTTTTACTGATAAATTTGGACTCAATCAAACATTTTCTGCACTTCGTTCTTTTGTGCCTTGCATGCAAAGCCCTTATAAGTTTCAAACGATACTTGAGTTTTGTGAAAATGCTCTCCATTCTTGAGCGATAATTGGTTTTGGCAAAATTTTAACTTTTGAAGTTTTCAAAACAAAGTAAATGGGAGCATGCTAACAAGGTAGCATTTTAAGTTTTAAGTTTTGAGATTGATCATTAAGACAAAACCTTGTTGGAAGGATATTCGAGCCAAAGATTTTTCTTCTATATTTTGTGTGTGCATCTCGCTAGTTCATGCTTCTCTAGAATTTGTGTGCTTTTTACTCAAAGCTTGATGGACTAGATTTTTGTGGATATGATAGGCGTTCTTTCTTTCATCCCTTTCCCCGAACACCAACCCCTAAACACCGTTCCTCTTAAGCCCTTTGAGCCTTCTTGCTATGAGCATTTGCATGCATTATTTTCGGATAGCGTCGCTAGTCGGTTTGTTCTATTTTAGTGAAAAAAAAGTTAGTCTTGTTTATTCCAAAAAGGGATAATAATGTGTATTGAATCCCAAAATGGGATTAGTATCTCAAAATGAGATAAAAAAATCAATCAAAATTTAGTTTAGTAGAGGTCTAGTTTAGGTATAGATTATCGACATCGATCCCTCATTTTATGCCATGCTCATATTTTCTTTTCTCACATCATCCATTCATTTAGCCTTCCGCTCATTACAACCCTTAAAGACCTCTTGATCTTCAAATTGATAGTCCTTGTAGTGGAGAAATAAAATTGATACAAGCTTTATGGTAGGAGATGTATTAAGTAGATTGAGAGAAAATATCCCTACTATACAAGTGAGTTGGCGTAAACACCATATCCCGAGTGATTCTCCGTTGTTCAATCTCTTGTGCTTAAATTCTTTCAATGTTTGTTTTATTAGCACTCTTTCAATTTCTTTGCGTTAGAATTACGATAAAGTGGATTGAGTCAATTTTGGTTGTTGTTTGAGCATGGGGCAGAATTTTCTTTTACTCTTGTACCTTTTGACTCTTATAAGCTTTGTTCAGAGTACAAAGGTTTAAGTGTGGGGATTTGATTGGACCAAATTTATACTATAAATTAGGCCCGTTTTCTCTAGTAATTATGCATCTGTTGACTCCTGATCTATGATTTTTATGCTTATTTTGGTCCCGCATATTGAGTTTTGATAAATTGCACATTGTCAGTATTTTGTTGTCATTTGTCATTAATTCGCATAATTTTATTGGGACAATTGATACTGCAAATGGGTTGTATTTTGTAGGACCAAAGGAGTCAACATTCAAGAAGTCAACATCTTGCGAGATTATTTGGGCGAACCTAAACCTCCATTCGCCATGGCGAATAAATTAATCTGAATTACTTATTGCGACGGTGACCATCCGGACTTCGCATGGCGAACTTCAACTCATTCGCCATGGCGAATGTCGAGTAACTCGCCTATATTTGGCAAAGTATTCACTATTACGACCCGCCCATACGTATCCTATAAAACTTGCCATTTAGGGCAAAAAGGACTGACCGCATGAGTTTTTCTTTTCCTCCCTTTTCTTCGTTCTTCTCCGGTTTCTTTCATTCTTTTACATTTTAAACTTCTAATAGGTTTTCATTACGTATTACGAGTTCAGCCACGCACAACGTTATTGTCTTCATCTTCAACGGTTAAATAAATGCGATCATGAGTATCGGTGATTCTCCAGCAGTGATGGAGTTGGCCGGAGTCATGAGCGGCTAAATCAGTATTCTCCCTAAAATGTAGCTAAAATGTAGTGAAGGTCGGAGTTCCATGAGCTTCAAGGGGTAATCAACCATAGTTTTAGATTTTTGTCATGTTTTGTAAAACCTCCGAGTTGGAGATTACGATATATGATGGATTGAATCTGGCTATAGTTTAATCGGATGTAAAACTTTGATTTATGGTGTGGATTAGTTTGTGTTGGATATTGTTCTGAAATACATGAAGTTTCATGTATGTTAAACAGATTTGCATGAGTTAATTTAATCTACCTACTTGTGTTTGATTGAATTGATTGTGTTTTATCTGGTTAACTTATTGCATAAATCATTTCATGCCATACACTAAGGGTTTTAACAAGCTTTAATTTATCGAGTTGATCAATTAAATCTTGGACTTAACGAGTTGTTAAGGTTGTGTTTTGAAACTTAGTGGATTTTAAACCCGATATTTATTTTGAGTGATGATGACCGAGCCGCATTTTCAGGAGAGTTTTAATTAATTGTTTTCAGTCTCATTTAATTTAAATTGCCTTATCTTTTCAAAATCCCAAAAATCTTTACCTTTTCTTTAGTTTAGTTTAATTTTAGATTAATCAATCAAAACCCCCTTTTATTGCTTTCATTGCATGCATAATTCAAACATTAGGCTAGTCTAGGATCAATTGGTGCATTGGTTCCTTGAGAGTCGACCCGAGGTTGCATCCTGTATTGCAATCCTTGATATAAATTTTATTTGACCGGTTTCCAAGGATCAATTCTTAAATTGAACGATAAGCCGCCGACCACTAGTTCTTCTCCTTGTGCTAGCTTGGAGTGTTTTATGTGGAAGAGGAAGTGGATTGAGGCTTGAAGGTGGAGATCGTTGGTTTTGAAGGTTTTAGGGTTTCTAGAGATTTGTGGATTTGAGGCTTGATTTGGTAAGTTAATGGCTTTAATGTTGTTATTAATGGTTGTTTGATGCATTTATGGCATTTATAATGTTTGAATGGGTAGATGGGAGTGTTTAATACTGGTTTTTAGAGAGAGAAGAGGAAAAAGCGATTGGAGAAGAAGGTGTGGCGCGACCATGCGTCATGACGTCTGGCGCACCTCGCCATTTACAGTAATTAAGTGCTCGCATTGCGACGGCGTAAGAAGCGTGGTTTCACGCCAAGAAGAGGGCGCAAGCCGCATGAAGGCGTCCTTCACGCCACATGACAGCAACCTTCTATACGCCGCGGCGAGGGATGTAGGTCGCGGCGAAGAGCAGTTTTCTAATGGATTGATTTTTAGTTTATTGGGTATAATTTATGGTGTAGACCTCCGATTGAGGTGATTTCTGATTCGTTACGAACTAGGGAAAGAGGTCTACAATTAAGCATCATTATGGAAGTAGAATTTAAATTACATGGTATTGATTCATAAAGATTAAGGTCAATTATGGTTCCTATTGTGACCTAAGTATTGAATTGTGACAATTGGAATTTCAATTGGAGTTTTAATTGAGATTTTCAATAGAGGTTTTGACCCAATGGTTATGGAATTGCTATAGAGTATATGAATCGATGAGATTGAACTGAATTTTAGGATTGGATCAATTATTGTCGATCAATTGAACGAAGAGTTAGAATTGGGCCTAAGAGTTCTAAATTGGGTTTTAGCGTCGGAAAATCGTGGACATGCATTGTACATAATTTCATCGAGACATATGCATTACTGAATCGTTTAATTGAGCATCTAGTAATGGGACTGTATTTTACTGCTATAGAGGCGCCATTGGATCGTCATTCCACGGAATTTGCTGGGACTTCCAGGCAGTAGCTCGAAAGTTACAGGTGAGTAACCTAGTTGGTTTCTCAAATTCCTAATTGTCTAAATGCTCTATGTGAATTACTTGCCAATGTGAATTGCATGATTTCTGAAATGTATATGATCGAATTGCATGCTTCTACTGTATGGGATTGGACTACTGCATGACATTGGGAATTGAAATACTGGGCTTTTATAGCCATATCACTGAATTACTGAACACTGCATTACATGCATAAAGACATGATCAGATAATGAACCTTGTGACCCAAGCTGCTAATATCACTGAATGAGCGTCAGGCTCTAACACTGTACTGACCGAGCCTCGAGCCCAAGGGGAGAAATCCCTTACGCGTCCACACTGAATATTGAATCTTGTTGGCGCTTGGGCAAGGCACAACATCAATAAGCGGAAAAGAGTCACATATGCATTGTATACACATGGCTGATTGATTTGTGACACTTACTGAATTATGTGGTGGCATGAGAGATTGCAAATTGTTACATGTTACTGTAAATTGTTGTATAATACTGTAATTGGTTATATGATACTATTAATTGAATATTCTTGACTGCGTCTTTACTTGATCTGCGTAATGCATGATTTGAGTGAACCATCGATGATGGTTTCTCATTGAAGTTCGCAAACTCACCCAAAATTGCAACCTATTTTCAGGATGATAGAGTAGACCCTAGCTCGGAAATAGTCTTTTCTGCCGCGGCGACGTCTTGACAAGAGAAGCGATGGCACACGGGTCGGTCAGTTGGGTTGGACTTTTGTGGATGACTTAGTATTGACGCTTGTATCAGTTTCCTTTTTGGGTTTTGTTTAGGGGACTGATAGACTTGTCTATTTTGCTACTGGATGACTGTATCAAGATTGCTATTATGATATGATTTTAAATATTTAGTTTTCTGATATTGTGATTTATTTATTGCGATGCCATGTGGACTATTAGTGGGAGTTTCTGGTAGTGCAACCTTATCGTGGGATATGTGTCAGAGCGACCCTCGGGCGTCCCGATATGTACTCTACGGTGAGGGGGCGTTACATTAGGTGGTATCAGAGCATGGTTTGACATCTTTTGGGATTAGTCAATTTAGGTTTGAATTACCGTGAGAATAGCGGAACTGATCGAAATTTCTCTTGTTAATTTTTAGGTCATCCGTTCTTGGGGATCGAGTTGAGCAACCAGCTGACCTGGAATCGGTAGGAGCTAGTAGGGAGTCCCTCATGCCTCATTCAGAGGAGTTGCCTCCTCGAGTTCCTGTGAGACGGGAACGGAGATATGATCGATCTGCGTGGCGAGGGGTCGTTGATTTCTTTGGCGGCCATGCACCTGCTGAAGCTGAGGGATGGCTAGAGAGGACTGAGAGAGTCCTAGATCAGATGGATTGTGACTCGGATAAGCGATTCGACTATAGGGTTTCTCTTCTTCAGGGTCCAACATATCAGTGGTGGAAGACTGTCCCGGGTAGTACCACCAGACCCTATACTTTGTCATGGGATGATTTTCTGAGGGCCTTCCAGGACAATTACATGCCCAAGGTCTATTTGGAAATGAAGATGCAGGAGTTCTTAGAGTTGAGACAGGGACAGATATCAGTGGCCGACTACGAGGTGCGGTTCAATGAGCTGACGGGATAGGCTTTGACTCTGATTGCTACTGAGGCTGACAGGTGTCGACGTTTTGAGGGAGGACTCAATCTGGAGATCCGTACCTGATTGGCTAGGTCTGACATGGGTAATTTCATTGGTGAGGGTCTTGAGGTGAGGATAGAGCATTCTTGAGGCAGTATGGTGAGGTAGGTCGGGGACCAGGACCAAGAGATCTAGTGATAGTCAGGGCAATGCTAGTAGAGGGTACAGTAAGCGTCAGAGCAAGCCCTTAAGATCCGCAGGAGGGGCTAGACAGCCTAGTTATGGGCAGAGAGACAGGTTTGCACAGACCGGTAGTGACGGCGGCCTTGTCAGAGGTTCAGGGCAGACTGTTCCAGTTTGTTAACATTGTGACAAGAGACACAACGGAGAGTGTCGTTGGCTGTCTGGAGCTTGTTTGAGATGTGGCTCGATGGATCACCTGGTTAGGAACTGCCCAGAGACTTTGGGAGCCCAGTCTACTATGACTGGAAGATCAGGCAGTAATACCACGGTGCAGCAGAGTCGTGGAGGTAGATCAGGATGGAGAGGCTGAGGTCGAGGCTGAGGCCGAGGTCGAGGCTGAGGCCGAGCAGAGGGGTTCGCAGTGAGGGCCAAGGGTCTGGGCAGCAGACAGCAATCTTAGGCCAGGGTCTATGCCATGACTCGGCAGGAGGCCCAGGATTTCCCGGATGTTGTTGCGGGTTTGCTTCTGATTTCTAGTTTTGAAGCATATGCATTGTTGGATCCTGGATCCACTCATTCTTTCATTGCACCGCATTTAGTATGTAGACTGCATGGGGATAGAGAGAGGTTACGGTATGGGTTAGAGGTGAGTACACCTCTAGGTAGTACAACGGTTTTGGGAGAGGTCTGTATGGGGTGTCAGGTTCAGATCGATCGAGCAGTTTTGAGTGCCGATCTGATCATTTTACCTCTGAGGGAGATTGACGTGATATTGGGGATGGACTGGTTGACTGCACATAGGGCTATTATGGACTGTTATACCAAGGAGGTTGTGCTGGAATCTCCTGGTCAGCCTAGAGCTGTGTTTCGAGAAGTTAGTCAGGCAGTGCCAGCGAGGATGATTTCCTTTTTGAGTGCCCTGAGGTTGATGCAGGGAGGTTGTGAGGCCTATCTGGCTCACGTAGTGGATTCCAGAGTCGAGCCGAGATTGCAGGATGTTCCCGTAGTCAGGGAATTTCCAGATGTGTTTCCTGATGAGTTACCGGGATTGCCGCCAGAGCGGGAGATAGAGTTTGAGATTGATCTCATTCCCGGTACCGCTCCTATATCGATACCTCCGTATAGGATGGCACCGGTGGAACTGAGAGAGCTTAAGGCTTAGTTCTAGGAGCTACTGGATAAGGGGTTCATTAGATCGAGTGTTTCGCCATGGGGAGCTCCAGTACTGTTTGTGAAGAAGAAGGATGGGACGTTGAGGTTGTGCATTGATTATAGGCAGTTGAATCGGGTGACAGTGAAGAATAAGTACCCACTGCCTATTTGATCAGCTGCAGGGAGCTCAGGTGTTTACCAAGTTAGATTTGAGATCCGGATATTACCAGTTGAGGATTGTAGAGGCCGATGTGCCTAAGAATTCTTTCAGGAGCAGGTACGGGCATTTCAAGTTCCTAGTGATGCCGTTTGGGTTGACTAATGCCCCGATAGCCTTCATTTTTTTGATGAATAGAGTTTTTCAGCCCTACCTGGATCGGTTCGTGATAGTGTTTATTGATGATATACTGGTTTATTCGAGGAGTAGACAGGAGCACGCTGAGCATCTGAGGATTGTTCTGCAGGTCATGAGAGAGAGACAGTTGTTTGCCAAATTCGCTAAGTGCGAATTTTGGCTTAATGAGATTGTATTCCTGGGGCACGTGGTGTTCGGTGAGGGTATCCAGGTGGATCCTCACAAGATAGAGGCAGTTATGAGTTGGGAGGTTCCTAGGAATGTGCCAGAGTTGTAGAGTTTCCTAGGATTAGTCGGATATTACCGGAGGTTCGTCGAGGGTTTTCGTTGATCTACGCCCCTTTGACGAAACTGTTGAGGAAGAATGTGTCGTTCAGATGGACTGAGGAGTGCCAGAAGAGTTTTGAGAAGCTGAAACATCGGTTGACTACTGCACCGGTGTTAGCCATTCCGTCCGGGACTGGAAGCTTTGTAGTGTATAGTGATGTCTCGCACCAGGGATTGGGTTGTGTTTTGATGCAGCATGGGAGAGTGATAGCTTATGCCTCGAGATAGTTGAGGTCTCATGAGGTAAATTACCCAATGCATGATTTGGAGTTAGCTGCAGTAGTGTTTGCTTTGAAGATCTGGAGACATTATTTATATGGGGAGACGTTCCAGATCTTCACCGATCATAAGAGTTTGAGGTACCTGTTGAGTCAGAGAGAGCTCAATCTGAGACAGAGGAGATGGATAAAGTTACCGAAGGACTATGACTGCACGATTGAGTATCATCCAGGGAAGGCCAATGTGGTGGCCGATGCATTGAGCAGGAGATCGCATGGTAGTGCAACTCAGATTCAGGTTTCGAGGTTGCCTGGTTTGATTCAATTGAGAGCTCTTAATGTGCGGATGGATTTGGGTCAGGATGGAGCTCTGTTAGCCACTTTGAGGCTTAGGCCGATGTTACATGATGGGATCAGGAGAGTTCAGGATCGGGATCCAGTATTAGTGAGACTGATTGAGAGAGTACAGACTGGTACAGATTCAGAGTTTGAGTTGAGAGATGGGACAGAGGCTGTACATGCCTGATGTAGATGATTTAAGACGTGAGATTCTGGAGGAGGCTCACGTGGCTGCCTATGCGATGCATCCTGGTACTACCAAGATTTATCGTACTCTTACGTTGCATTTCTGGTGGCCTGGCATGAAGAGGCAAGTGGTAGAGTTTGTGTCCAGGTGTCTGATATGTCAGCAGGTTAAGGCTGAGCACCAGGCTCCAGTGGGTAAGCTGCATTCGTTGCCTATTCCGGAGTGGAAATGGGAACGAATTACTATGGATTTTATTATGGGATTGCCTAGGACGCCGAGACAGTTTGATGCTATCTGGGTCATAGTGGACCGGTTGACCAAATCGGCTCACTTCTTGCTAGTGAGAGAGAGCAATACTCTCGATCAGTTGGCCCAGAAGTATGTAGTAGAGATTGTGCGGTTGCATGGGGTTCCTTGTCAATAGTCTCAGACCGGGATCCCATATTTACTTCGAGGTTCTGGAAGAGCCTGCAGTCTGCATTGGGTACTCGATTGAACTTCAGTACTGCATTTCATCCTCAGACAGATGGGCAGAGTGAGAGGACGATTAAGACTGTTGAGGATATGCTTCGGGCTTGTGTATTGGAGTTCAAAGGATCATGGGATCAGTATCTGGCTCTGATTGAGTTTGCTTACAACAATCGATGTCGAGGCGATGTCGGGATGGCAATCAGATGAGGCCTTATATGGGCGACCGTGTCGATCGCCACTGTATTGGGATGAAGAGGGTATGAGATCGATAGAGGGTCCTGAGTTGATTCAGGATATAGTGGATAAGGTACAGTTGATCCGGAGTCGCATCAAGGCAGCTCAGGACAGACAAAAAAGTTATGTGGATCAGCATCGGTGAGAGATGGAGTACAGTGTAGGTAACAGAGTGTTCCTCCGAGTGTCACCTTGGAGAGGAGTCCTGAGATTTGGCCGTAAGGATAAGTTGAGCCCTCGGTACATTGGTCCATATGAGATCCTTGAGAGGATAGGACTGTTGGCTTACAAATTGGCATTACCGAGTGAGATGTCCCAGATGCATGACGTCTTTCATGTTAGTATGCTCCAACGGTACCGTTCAGACCCGACGCATGTGATTCTAGCCTAGGAGATTGAGGTAGCCAGTGATTTGAGTTATGTTGAGGAGCCGGTGCAGATTATAGGATCTTGGGTCAAGCAGCTGAGGAGCAGGGTGATTCCATTGGTGAAAGTCCTTTGGAAGAACCACTCTTTCTAGGAAGCTACTTGGGAGACTGAGGAGCATATGAGGAGTCATTATCCTCATCTATTCGATCGGACAGATATTAAATTTCGAGGATGAAATTTTTATTAGGAGGGGTGAATTGTAACATCCCGTTACTGATAGCAAGGGTATTTTGATAAATTGGGACAGATTGGTAGGTTTCATTGCATTCACTGATTGAGCATGTCACTGGCCTCTAATTATAAAGGAACAGGTTTATTACATATGCATTTATTCATAAGTACATGCATTCATGGTTTTTTGGTATTTTAATTGTGAGCATGAACTGACTGAATTGACTGGATCGTGATTAATTGAGAAATTAGGAGTAAGTGGGCTTGAATGACTGATTTGGAATAGTCTAAGAGTGATTGGCTATTGATAGTAGCTTGTAGGAAATTTTTGGAAGATTTAGGAGAAAATGCCCGGACCGAAAATTTTGAGTGACAGACCGATTAACCGTATGAGACTGAAAGAATTGTCTAATGGCAAAGGAAAAATTAGAGTTATACTGTTAGGAAATAAAAATGTTGAGCCATTGAAATTTAGAGACTGAAATTTAAACTGATTTGGAGACTTATATCTATAAATACTTAGGGTCGAAATTTGGGAATTTCCCTAAGGCAAAACAATCTCCTTCTTCTCTTCTCCCACGGTGATCTTCGATTTCTTCTATTTGGTGTGAGAGCTTTGATCTTTCTTGCTGGTTCTTCTCCTTGTCCTAGCTTGGAGTGTTTTATGTGGAAGAGGAAGTGGATTGGGGCTTGAAGGTGGAGATCGTTGGTTTTGAAGGTTTTAGGGTTTCTAGATATTTGTGGATTTGAGGCTTGATTTGGTAAGTTAATGGCTTTAATGTTGTTATTAATGGTTGTTTGATGCATTTATGGCATTTATTATGTTTGAATGGGTATATGGGAGTGTTTAATACTGGTTTTTAGAGAGAGAAGAGGAAAAAGCGAACGGAGAAGACGGTGGCGCGACCAAAGACGTTCTGACGATATGCGCTGACCTACGCCATGACAATGCCGAAGCGAGACGTCGCGACGAGCGCATGGTTTCACACCGCGACGAACGTTACGTCTACGTCGCGGCGAGCCGCGAAGAGGACGCACGCCGCGGCGAGCGACCTTCTGTACGCCGCGGTGAGGGATGTAGGTCGCGGCGAATAGCAGTTTTCTGATGGATTGATTTTTAGTTTATTGGGTATAATTTATGGTGTAGACCTCCGATTGAGGTGATTTCTGATTCGTTACGAACTAGGGAAAGAGGTCTACAATTAAGCATCATTATGGAAGTAGAATTTAAATTACATGGTATTGATTCATAAAGATTAAGGTCAATTATGGTTCCTATTGTGACCTAAGTATTGAATTGTGACAATTGGAATTTCAATTGGAGTTTTAATTGAGATTTTCAATAGAGGTTTTGACCCAATGGTTATGGAATTGCTATAGAGTATATGAATCGATGAGATTGAACTGAATTCTAGGATTGGATCAATTATTGTCGATCAATTGAACGAAGAGTTAGAATTGGGCCTAAGAGTTCTAAATTGGGTTTTAGCGTCGGAAAATCGTGGACATGCATTGTACATAATTTCATCGAGACATATGCATTACTGAATCGTTTAATTGAGCATCTAGTAATGGGACTGTATTTTACTGCTATAAATGCACCGTTGGATCGTCATTCCACGGACATTGCTGGGACTTCCAGGAAGTAACTCAGAAGTTACAGGTGAGTAACCTAGTTGGTTTCTCAAATTCCTGATTGTCTAAATGCTCTATGTGAATTACTTGCCAATGTGAATTGCATGATTTCTGAAATGTATATGATCGAATTGCATGCTTCTACTATATGGGATTGGACTACTGCATGACATTGGGAATTGAAATACTGGGCTTTTATAGCCATATCACTGAATTACTGAACACTGCATTACATGCATAAAGGCATGATCAGATAATGAACCTTGTGACCCAAGTCGCTAATATCACTGAATGAGCCTCGGGCTTTAACACTGTACTGACCGGGCCTCGAGCCTGAGGGGAGAAATCCCTAACGCATCCACACTGAATACTGAATACTGACTGAGCGCTTGGGCACAATATTGAATAACTGGAAAAGAGTCACATATGCATTGTATACACATGACTGATTGATTTGTGACACTTACTGAATTATGTGGTGGCATGAGAGATTGCAAATTGTTACATGTTACTGTAAATTGTTGTATAATACTGTAATTGGTTATATGATACTGTTAATTGAATATTATTGTACCGTGCTATACGCAATTTGAGTAATGCATGATTTGAGTGAATCATCGATGATGGTTTCTCACTGAGTTTGTAAACTCACCCAAAATTGTAACATATTTTTCAGGACTGATAGAGTAGACCCTTAGCTCCGGAGATAGTCTTTTCCTACCATGCGAGCGTGCTGGCAAGAGAAGCGATGGCACACAGGTCGGTCAGTTGGGTTGGACTTTGGTGGATGACTTAGTATAGACGCTTGTATCAGTTTCCTTTTTGGGTTTTATTTAGGGGACTAATAGACTTGTCTATTTTGCTATTGGATGACTGTATCAAGATTGCTATTATGATATGATTTTAAATATTTAGTTTTCTGATATTGTGATTTATTTATTGCGATGCCATGTGGACTATTAGTGGGAGTTTCTGGTAGTGCAACCTTATCGTGGGATATGTGTCGGAGCGACCCTCGGGCGTCCTGATATGTACTCTACAGTGAGGGGGCGCTACAGTTGCTCACTAACATCATCTTCTTGGATTTGAAACTTTAGAGAATGCCTAATAACAATTGCCTTCCCCTCCAGCAGATACTCAATACAATCATCATCATTATCATAATCTTCTAATAATAGTATAGAATGCTTATCACTTTCTCCTTCGATCTTAATCTCTTTATCATCTCTTGTGATCATTGCCCTTTTCTTAGGATATGCGAAGCTATGTTTCTTATTTCTAAATAATGAAAGAATTTAGTACCACAAGTATGATTCTAGATTTAAGATTTACCTTCTACTTTGCTGGGCATTTTCCCTCCTTCTTTAGGTGGTTCAGTTTAGGTTTTAAGAGCAACCTTGTTGTTAATTTTCTAACTTAATTTCCTTAAAGATTAATGTAAATAAAAAAGGGACATATTTTATGAATTATTTAACTTGATATATTTAATTTTTTATATCTTTTGAAGTAACTGTGCAAATTAGACCTTAGGATGATATTGTTCACGAATTGGAGGATATTTCATGAAAAAATATGAAAATTTTCACAATTCTTAGAGAAACATAGTCTTACACACACCCTTGTGCCAGACTATGGCCGAAAAAGATCAAGCTTAGTAAGTGATATGGTCTAAGCCACTGTTACGTAAAAGATTGTGGGCAAGTTAGAGGAAAAACAAGAAGATCCACATTTAAGAGATATAACCATGCTAGAGGCCATGTGTAGTTTTAAGAAAATAGGAAGATTCATAACTTGAAGATACATTCATGCTAGAGATTGTGTCTACACCCAAAGAAAATGCTAAGGCCTATGGTTTATATCACAATTATGCCTCAAACCATGTCTTAGGTAAAATAAAATATATTTAAGAACAAAAACCCTAATTTTTATGAGAATTTAGTCATATTTCGGAGAAAACATATTTTAGAAAAATCTTTTTCTCTAAAAAAGCTAGGTTAGCTATCAAAAGACTTCTCCAAATTAAAAATGATTGATTTATGCCTTTTTATCAAAAAGTTGAGATTTAGACATCAACTCAACAAATCAAATTGTCACTGAAAAGTGGGAGTTCAATTAGATTTATTTCTATCTTAAATTCTAAATTTTATCATTTAATTTTATTATTTCAAACATGTTTGTAGCTAAAAATCTTTTATATGTTTAGATAGAAAAGACACTAGTGAATGGTGAAACATTTTATAGGATTTCACAAAGCATAATGCATTCAAAGGCATGTTAGCAATGGTAGAGATACAGGTCAACTAATAAGTGGGAAGATGATTGCAGTTGAAAATAGTTCAATTTTAATGTTTAAGAAATCTTGTTGGTTTGAAGAATATATCCAATCTACATTAATTAAATTATAAAGTTAAAAGTATTATTAAGGTAATTATTTGCCTAAATATAACAATTTAATTGTATTTTCTTTTGATTAATTATCATATCATTTATTTTGTCGGTTATTATCTAAGTTTAGAATTAGATTTATTTTATATGTCATTCTCTAAAACCCATAAATCATCTTTATATTTGTTGTTGTTATACTAGTTATATTGTTAGGTTTTCTAATTCATATTGCTTCTTTATGAAATTCAACTTGTACTTACCATTATAATGCTTACTAATGATAAGTGCTCTTACTTAATTAGTGAGTTATAAATTTGTAAGAGGAAAAATTTTAGTTGCATTGGAAACTAAAAGTACATATCATCATAACACTCACCAAGCTTGAACCAAAATTCTATTACAAATGGTTCATGTTTCCTTTTACTTGCCCTTTAACTTTTATGACCATATAATTCATATCTTTTAACTCTATATAATGTTATAATTCTACTACAACACACAATTCAAGCCATTCTAAATATGGTCGATTTTTTATCCTCATCAGCATTTGCTTGAATTATGAAAATCTTTATCTCCTTATCGTATTCTTTAAAATTCTTTGACCTTTCAGTTAGGTGTTTTAATTTATGCATTAAATCCCTATATTAATGATTAGGACTAAAGTGCCTCCTCATGATCACCTTCATATCCTCTAAGTTATTAATATGCCTTTTATGGTTCCTTTCCTTATTTAACACAAGCTTATCCTACCAAATAAGAGCATAGTTAGTATACTCAATAATAACTAGTGTTACCCTCTTCTCTTCTATTTAATGATAGTAATTGAAAATCAACTCCATCTTCTTTTGCTTCTCTAAGTAGGCCCCAAGTTCATTTCTCCCTTGAAATGAAAGAGTCCTCATTTTAATGTTCTTAAGGTTGTCATCTTGTCTAAGTTCCCTTACATGACCTTTATCTTGCCATTTACCTCGATATATAAACATGCCTAAATTATTTTTTAGTGATTAGTATTTATCATGCAAGACATCTCCCTCTTTCTTTTTCATAGAGATTTTATGTTAGAAAACTCACCTTTGTTGTCGATGTGCGTTAGGAAGTTATTGTGATTGTATTCTTTTCAAATAAGCTAAGGTAGTATCTTGTAACTACAACTAATATCTAATCTTACCAAACATTATATTTATATGTTCAAACTGTTGTTACCTAGCTTGAATGACAGGCCCTATCTTGAAATGACTAGGCGGCCTACCTGGTACCCCACAGTGGCCTTCTAGTTGATATCTGATCCAACTGAAAAATTCCCGTGGAGTTAAGCCTATTGTCCTTTTTACCAAAAAGCCTTAACTTAATATTAAAAAAAAATAAGCAATGGACTGTATTTAAAATCATTTTTATTAAAAATTTCGACAACACAACGACTGTATTTTGAATTACCCAAAATTTTCAAAAGCACTGTAAAACTGCAAAACACTTCTATAATCATCTCAAAATCCCCACTACAAATTTTGGACTTTATTCATAAGCAACCTCAGCAATCACTTCAATAATCTTAAAAATAAACTCAAACATATTCGTACATTTAACTTTAAAACATTCATATACATGCATTCTTTACACAAAATATAGTAAAACATATTCATAAAGATGCAAATATTCTAAAAAATATTTATAAGGCAAATATACCTACATAGCAGCATATTACGAAGTTGACTAAACATGACGTAGAGTCCCTATTATTAAAGCCCCTGATTGTGCACCTGGGAGGTTTCATTTAAAATAGAAAAGAGAGTGTGAGCTAAACGAGCTCAATAACTGCTAGAATTTCTATTCAAATCATATTTAACTATTTAAACCTCCCTAAAACCAATTCATCTCAAATTTCATAATTCAATATTTAATATAAAACATATATGCTTTTAAAATTAAGTTTCTCAATTCGTTTTTCAAATTAATAGTGGCGGCATTAAAAATGTCATTAATTTCTTACACATCATAGTCTATCACTAACTTCATTACCAGGTGGTACCCTAAAACATAAAGTCATGGAGTTGGTTCTGTATCGTTTACCCACGATTGGTTAATCACTAGTGAGGGAGCTAGTTCTACATCGCTTACCCACACAAAGATAACCATCATACATCAATAGTTATGGTTAACCACTAATTACAGAGCTGGTTCTATATCGCTTACCCGTAACTAGTCAACCACTAGTTACGGAGCTAGTTTTGCATCACTTAACCGTTCTAAGTTAACCGTTATACACCAGTATATTAATATGCATAAAACCTATTGGTATACTATAGGCTAAAAACCATTTCCTTTTTATCAACCAATAGCATCATCTCAATTTAAACTTAAATCATATAAGATTTAACTTTCAAACTTCAATTCATATATTACTAAAAATATAGAATTGTACTAGCAATATTCACTTGTAATTCATCATTCATCTCAAACTTATAATCCATATTCACTTTACGATAGAATAGAAATCATTTTCATAAAATAAATTTAAAATGCACTCACAGTTAAGCAATTTTATCACCAAGCATACTAACGCGTTCTGTCCCTTTCCTTTACCTAAACAAGCACATTTTGCTTAGGCATTTATTACCAAATTCATAAATAAGACATTCACATTATAAATTCGGTTTAACTGAATTCGAGATTAGTATTTAATCACGTAACACATACACTAATCATATTTCGTTTGCTACTAAAATCTACCCTATTGTTCTCTGTTTCAAATTCTATCTTCAAAAGTCACTTAAAATCATATTGTTACCCATTCTAACTTATCAATTCTTCAAAATACTATCTCACTTAATTTAATTCACCTTATCATGATGATATATGATGAATCACGGATATGGCCAATGTCCAAAAGCTATACCTCCAATTGTTCCTTATTTTTCATATAAAAAATGTTTAAATTAGGCTTTAAGGTCTTCTATACATTCGTTTCCCTATGTCTCTAGTTTCTATATCATCAAACTTAGACTGGTTTAAGCTCTAATTCAAAAAATGCACCAAACATCACAAGCTTCTCCAACACAGGGCAACATCATATCACCATTTTTAATCTCAGATTCAAATATGATTAAACCAAAACTAGGTTGGGGTCTCTCCTAGGAAGTTTTAGTACTATGTCTTAGGTTTCATATCTAATTAGAATCACCCAATTTGGAGGTCTGTAGACCAAGTTATATTCAAAACAAGATGTTTGGTTCAAGTGATCCAAGAACCAAATACAAACATTCACTAAACATAATTTCTTTCTCTTGTCATAGTCATCCCTTAAATGCTTCCAAACTTATTATCTACTCCATGGCAAGTGAAAAATCATCATTTATCTTATATAAATCTATCCCACTAAAAAGCCCGAAAACCAAAAATTTAGGTTAGGAAACTTACCACTTTCTTTCAATCTTTTGGACAATTGAAGAACACTTAGTCTTGATCAAGCTCTATTCAATTCATACTCCAAAAACAATCAAAAATCTGTCCTCCTTCTTCTCTCCTTGGACAAAACTTTACTCTTTCTTCTCTTCTTTTTCTTCTTTTGTTTCACTCTCACGTATATGTTGAAAGAATGAAGCAAAATGTAGTTTTGCTTTACTCATTTAATGGATTACATGTTAGACCCCGTTTTCGGAGCCCAACATCGGACACGGAAGCATGAGGCCTAGGCTTGGAGGGAAAACTTAGAAGTTGAAAATTTAGAAAAAGATCCCTCGGAAGCAAAGGTGGGAGTCGCCGCGACGTATGTTGTTTCGCCGCGGCGTAGCAAAACCTTTCGGGAAGTTATGTCGCGGCGTGCGAATGAACTTTCGACACGGAAAACCCGCGATTTTATCTTCACCGTGGCGAGCAAATGGTCTCGTCGTGGCGAAAGTCTTTTTTCACAAAACCCATAAATTGAAAATTTTCATCCATTTTCATGAAAACAACACAACCCAAAATAAACTCAAAAAGCCAACTTAAACATACACTCAAGCAATCTTCTAAAATCTTATTCTTATGGTAAAACAATTTAATGCGAAACGTTTGAAGCTAAAATCAATATCAACCATATCTCATTGATAACCAAAAGAAGAGTTTTACAAAGCTTTAATGGCATTTCAAGCCATAATACATCATTTGAGTTCAAGAACCAAAAATACAAAATACGCTTGAACTAATAAAACTTGAAATATGACTAAAGTCTTGAATTCCAAAAAAATATAACTTGAAAATACAAAAATATGACAATTCAGAGTGATGTCGTAACTCTTGACCTACTCGATCTCTTGCTCAACACCTGAATAGGGGGAGGAGAATGGAGGTGAGCTATAAAGCTCATGGGTAACATATTTATAATACAGGAATATGCAAAACTATTTCAAAACTCATTGCCATTGTACATTTTGGAAATCATAGTAATTTCACATATAGATATCATCATCTCAAAATGCTTGATTTTCAAACAATTCATGAGCAATTTTAAATCATGTATGCATCAAATGTGTTAACAGATCATAAGCATATAAGCACAGCAAAATGGTTTGGATAAGTCCAAATTCATGACGCACTACACATTCCTATATAATGGTCTTGTGTAGCCGTAAAATTCTTGAGGTAGTCCTTAAGGGAGCTCCATGCCACTAGTGGGCAGGCGGGAGAAGCCTATACTTGGGTCAACTTGCATGTGACAGTTCTTGAGGGACTACCACAAACCCACATAACACATATAGTTCAAAATCTTGTGAACTTGTTTCCAAAATGAAACTTTCTTATAAACTTGCTTTTCATAAACTTGATATCCTTGTAAAAAATCCTTTATGAAAACATGATTTCATAAACAAGTATCCTTTTAAAGAGAAACCCTTTTCAATACAATTCATGTAGGAAACATATAACAAATTCACAATTCATTCAAAAAGAAATAAAGGCAACAATGATGATGCAATTTAAATCATGAAGCTTCCTTGATTTGATGAAAACAATGAGTGGCTTATTTACTCTATTATAAATGTGTACCCACTTTGAGTTCCTTAAACTTGCTTAGGAATGTCTTTCCTCTTGTTCCTCTTGCTCCTCTTGCCTCACTTGATTTCCTTAAACAAAAGCCAAAATTCCAATCAATTTCGTGTAGAAATCGGAAAGTCATACTTTAACAATTCGAACTATAACTTATGCTGAAATAGAAATTCTATGCTCAAATTCCATCCAAAATTGTAGATTCTTAGAGACTGAATTTAGACTTAATTCCTTCATACAATTTGTATTCTTATGTCTCTAGTTTATACCAAATCAAAAATCACTCAATTTGTACTTCTACATCAAAATTTATATCCAAAATATCAAAGCATGTATGTGCAGAAAAACTGGATTTTGCCGCGGCGAAATCAGAAGCTCGCCGAGGTGAATTTGTTGGTGTGTGCCGCGACGTGATGGGTCCTCGCCGCGACGAGAATGCTGGCGCGCACTACAACGTGTGCATAAGCATGTCGCGACGTGCGAGGCCAAAATCCTCCGAAAACTCATTTTTCCCTCATTCTTCAACCATATTCCTCCCATCTTTCAAATATAACACATCTTAACATTAAAACATATCTTCTTCTTCATTTCCAAACTCATTCCAAACCAATATCATTAACAAAACATCAAAATCTATCTTTGATCACTAACCCTAAAAGAGAACACTTGTCTATCGCATTTACTAACACTTCCCACACATGTTAAGCTATATTAAGGTTTCATCTATCCAAAACAAGATGGAATAATGCTCATACTTACTTGTTGATGCTTCAAAATCTTTAAAATCTTCAAGAATCTCAAGACCCTAGCTTTTCTCTTCTTCTTCCTTTGTCTCCAACAATACTCTCCCTCTTTCTCTTCTCACTTTCACTTTTTCTTCTTCTAATTTCCACTCCTAAAGATCATCAAATGTCCATTATGCCCCTCCATGTAAGCCTTATACCTTTTAACCTTAAGTGATCTTCCCATTTTGCCCTTATACATTTTTACTTCTTCATTTTCACTTACACCATACTATACTCTAAGTTAATCTTAATTTCTCCATTTAATACTTCTAATCCCATCAATCGAAGCAATAAATCCTCCAACAAAAGTAATAAATCAATCAAAACCTCAAAAATTAATTGAAATCATGCTTATTCAATAAGAAAAGAATTTCAGGGACCAACATTACACGTCAGCTTTTTATTTGTCATCACTAATGACTCATCAAACATATGTCATCATCTCATTGGTCATCTCTAATGACTCATCAATCCACTAATATCATATCAAAAGACCAAATTGCCCTTTAATGTATTTAATTGACTAACTAACCGAATTAAATTCTGAAAAACATTCCGTAACTATCTTATTTTCAAATTGATCACAAAATACTCTAATTAGGGTCAATTCTTATTGATTGGATGCTTAATTTTTTTTTGAATTGGTTTAAAATCATTAATAACCATTACTTTCCAAAAAGGGCATTTTAGTCCTAAATTTTTGAAACTCCCAAAATCCATCCTATAATACTTATTTTTGATCTGTTTTAGTATCATTAAACTCTAATACTTATTTTGGATATTTTTCATTATTTTGAGGTTGAGTCCCCCAAAAATTTACTATTCATCCAAAAATACTATTCACCGAACATGAACATTTTTATTTAATGAAAGGAAAGTTTCGGGGTTTTACATTGAAGTATGAATTTATCATCTTTCCTTCCTCCTTTAGCTCCATCATGATAAAACATAAATTTACTTACAAAATAAAAATAACAATAATCACACAACACTCCTTCGTGTGCTCCTGTCGATTAATCTCACTCAATCCACTCATGTTTCACCTAATATTTTTCACTTTTCTTTACTTGTTGACTACACACTATTACTTTTGCTACTTGTTTTCCCTTTTTATTCGTTATTGGATTAAAAAACAAATCAAAGAATAAAATAGTAATATTCAATCAATCTCAAATCTTGATAGAGGCAAGGAAAAGTAACAAGCAAACAAAGAAGACAAAATAAAAAAATCAAAAGATTATAAATCATAAATCATTAGAAAGTATAGAGTCAAATCATATTTGTACTTAGACAATGATCCTGAATTTCAATTTAAAATATTTTCAGTAAAGATTTTAGTTGTTACAAGTTTGGATCAAATCTTTTAAAAACATAATATGGAAGTATAAAACCGAAATACTTTTTTAACACAGATTAATCAATTGTTGATTGATTGTTTTTATAAATGGAATCAAATCTTTCCAAAACATATTAGAATATTTATAATTCTTCAAGAATTAGGAAACAATAAGGATGGTGAATACCAAGAGAATTAGAACCTAAGGTATAGCTAAGAACATTTGGACTTAGTGGTAGACCACTAAGTTGATTATATTAGAATTGTATTTTGTGTTAATATATGTTGATCATATTTAAATAAGAATTATAAATGTAATATACCATTTTTTTAAATCTATTTGTGGTTTGAATTGTTATATGTGGTCCTTATTTTTCTTTTAGGTTATATTATTATTATTGTCAAAATAGACATCCATTTGTAGCTTCTTATTTTATATGTATAAGTTATTTAAAATGTAATTGAGTAAATTTTATTTGATAATGAACAAAACATTGTATCCTTTGGCTAAAAGATAACTAACTTTTAAATGTCTATAACATATTTTAGATTAACATACAACATAAGCAATGATTTAACTAGGAAATGGCTACACTTTATATTGAATGTTGAAGGTCAGTGGTGACCTCATTGAATTGTAAACTAAAATTTTCTTTTACTGTAGCTTATTATTTTTCACTTTTAAGAAATTTACAAGTCTTTAGCAAAATTAAGTCAATGAATCAAATAAATTAGTCACATTAGCTAGCTATTCAAAACTGCCTATAAGGTGCCATTACTTAAAAATGGCACACTGATATAAGGTCTCAAAGAAACTTTCCATGCATTATAGTAATGTAGTCCATAAGCACTAAAAACTTTGAAGCATCTGCTTCCATAAAGATCATGTGTCAACATTTTAGTCAACATCATATCTTAAACAAAACAAACCAATAGCAAATCCATTCATTAACTAAAATAATAATATTAAATTTCAAATCTAACTGACTAGCTCTTAAACACCTTGATGTTCATTAACCAATACCATATTCTTCTTCTTTAAGCTATTAGTAACAACGACACTTATTAATGTAAATTTCTTTTTGTACCATGCAAAAGAATTGCAATAGTCCCTTAAGGATTTTCAATATAATAGCAAAGATTTAACATTTTATTGTGGTTTTATCAATTCATATCATCCTATATTTGTTAACCTCAATCGTTTGATATATTATTAATATACCATTTGAATTTTAAAACTATCAATAACTTCTCTATAATTTTGGTTTTATAACACATGTTCCCATGTCGTTAACTTCTATTACAAACCCTAATTGCAAACTTTCAAAACAACATGAAGTACCATATGTCATGTCGTGTGTAATGCCACGTAGTGAAAATCATGAAGATTTGAAGTCTATAGTTAGAGTTTTTAATGAAAGTTGATAGCAAGGGAAGACGAATGTTATAAAATCAAAATTATAGGGGTTATTGATAGTTTTTAAAGGTCAAAAATTAATTAATAATATGTTATGTCATAAGAACAACTAATTTAACCTAAAAAAATTTACATAGTTTAAGTTGTATTTATGGATGAATCTATGAAAATGGTAATTCTTAGAGTTGACCATCACACATAGTACATTATCCATCAAAGTGTCATTAATAGACATATAATAATATTATAGTAAGTTTATGTCTTTAAATTTCGTAGCTTTTGTTTAACCTTAAATTTATGTAGTTATGGTGAAGTTTTGGTAATTTATTCAGTATAATTACAGAGAATATTATTTTTATATTTTCTCATTAGCCTAATTGCTTATCCACCCAATTTTAACCCATGCGCTTTATATTACGTTAGAGATATATCAATAATTTGTTTTGTAAAATCAAGAAATTCAAGAATTGTAATTGAGAAAATAAAATAAATATAATAAGCTATGTGAGAATAATAATACTAAAAATAATTCTAAATTCTAATATACAAGTATACTACAATGTGGAATTTGAAGTATAAATACCTTTTCTTAAATCTATTAAGCTAGCCTACCACAAAAGATTACAAAAATCAGATTAGATGTGAACTTAATAATCTAGAGGTCCTTGTAATTTTCAAAGATGGAAGGATGTAGAATGCTTTTGTTTGTGAAACAAAAGAAATAAAAATCAATAGCCAAAAGCTAAAAGAAAAAGAGGAGTTTGTGGGTTTTGTTCCATTTAACATAGAACAACATCATATCTAGTTAGTGGATATGGCATCGTGCATTACGTCACTTTTAATAACATGTAATGAGACACAAAAATAAAATCCAAAAAACATACTTATTTTTAGGCTTCCAATAGTCCTTCTCAAATGGAAATGGAACTAAATGGATAACTAATGAATGGTTTTCTTTTTTAAGTATAAGGATTAAAATAATGGTTTTCAACCTAAGAGAGAAAATAATAGGATGTAGGTAACTCTTTAAGATTAGGTGAAGATGTCACCAAGAAATATGTGAATCTCACAGAAAGGGCAAATACTACCATAACAATGCTATGGTATCACGTATATGATTAGTCAAGGTTTTTTTAAGAACAAAATTAATAGACCCAATTTAAGCATGATTTTAGTTTTGAGCTTATTCAAAGCTAACTAAAGTTACAAAATTAATTCTTATCTCAAAAGAATATAATAGTTTTTTAAGAGTTTGAATTCAAATGATTTTAGAGGACTGGTATGTTTTGAGGGAAATAACAAGGTGAAGTGGGCAATAAAATTAGTGTTTTTGAGACTAATTTAAAAATTGCAAATTTAATGGAAGCTTGGAGTGAGGTGCTAGGAAATCAGGATGGGATTTGATCCCACACATAGTAGAATAATCGCAAATTTTTTTTTTACTTCTCTAAAGCCAAGATCACTTTAAATTCTATAAAAATAATTAACACACAAATCATAATAAAACATGAATCTTAATTCATACATTATTACAAAGCTTGATCCTTTTCTTTTCGTATCTTTCAAACCATTTCCAAAATAAGCTTATATTGACCATTATAGTCGTACAATTTCTAAGCCTTTAACAGAATCTACATAATGTGTTTAAAGAACTCTACAACTACTGTAGAAAAGGTTAAGCAAGGGGAGCTAGTTCCCTTAGACCTTAAGCCTATTTACAATAAGTTTTGGACATTAAAGTAATTTAATTGAATAATTTTAATTAAAATTTAATTATAATTACAAATAATTCTAATAAAATATCATTTATGTTGAAATAAAATAAAATATCTCATATTGATCCTTATTTATTAAATATCTTATATTTAATCGTAAAGTTTAAAACTTTACAATCATAACTTGATTAAAATACCTTTTCTCTCTTGAACATGTTCTTTGTGTGACCCATTAGGTTTACTAAATATGCTAAAATGGAAACAAATTATAACCAAAATAATATTTAGGAATAAATAGATTAAATTTCTTTAATTGATCTTTAATTCTCTTATTAAACAAGTTATATCCATGGATCAAGATTGATGCCCATTAACACATCATGAGCTCCCAAATATTTAGAAATATTAAAGTGGTTTTGAATAATCTTTTGTGCATGATTTTTGTATAATTCTATCATTTTATCATACAAAGTTCGGTTAGACATAGAGCATCAATTAATATCTATTCTATTTGAGTTAAATCATGTTAGTTCTCTAACATTAGTAATTGATTCAATTAATGAATTTTGAAAAATATTTTTAGAGTATCATTCCACCTTAGCTAACAAATTAATAATAATTTAGAACAATGAAACATTCTTCCTAATTACTTTAGGATGATGAATCATATAATGATCACTTAACTATATCCATATAGTTGAGTATAATATCCAATGACTATTGACTGAGTCATCCTTGACTAGAATGACTCATAAGTAATATCAAAACATAATAATACCTATATGTAATAACGTTGGAGATCTCAAGTCAAATGATCATTTATACAATGAGAAATTTCATAGATATACAAATAATGCTTCAAATGGAATTCTCATATAGGGTCAATTTATTGAACTTATTATTTAACAAGTAGCCACAAATTTGATAAGATTGTGTATTGATCTTTTACATTCTATTAATTTCCAGTCTTAATAGAACAATTTAGGGATAATAATACAAATCTCTTTATAATTTCATTTGTAATGTATAATTATCCCATAGATTTTATCATGTACATCTAAATATGTATAAGATAAAGAATTTTCACTAAACGATAACCAATTAATTGGTTATAGGGCATAAACCAACATAAAATAGGGCATAATCAACAGCTCTTTAGTCTCTATTATGTTTGTTAAGGCCATCCTTATCGTTTTCAATTTTTTTCTTCCTCATCATCAGGTGACCAATTTTTCATCTAGAGTTCCCATCAAGTATTTTCTTCTACTAATAATCTATTTATTTCCTTGGCTATAGATAATGACACTTACATTTATGTTTATTATCCTCTATTAGTAGATTAATGTTAATTAAAGGTGACTAATATTAACACAAAATTAAAAGAGACAAGGTTTAGGTAATACATACATGTTAAGAGTCATGAAACTCCAATAAGAAGATACATGAAGATTGTACTTAGGGACTGCAAGATTAAAAAAAGGAAAGCATAAAAAGAATTAGGAGAAGGTGATTAAGAAGGATATGTTATTGATTCGGATTATGTCAATATTTAAATTACTACAAGTGTACGACGTAGCTATAGCTAGCACAAGCAAGTATGGGTCAATCCCATAAAGACTGTAAATCGTAGTAATTACATTTTTTGTTATCCAGCCTAAGAATTAGATTTTAGGTTATAATTTCAAATAAACTAAACAAATAAACTAAATTAAGATTAAACAACTATGATCTCATGATAAGTAAAAAAACACAGAAAAATCAATATCAGATAGTAATGTCTAGGTTATAAATCCCCCTATTAATCTTTGGATATTATTAACCTTTTATTTTGAAATCATATAATTGATTATTAGACCATGGAAATTCCTATCCTGTGCTAATAACTCTCTTGAGAGTATTAATAACTAATCCAACATTTGATTAACAAAAATTTTTCTAGTTAAAAGCCCTATGATTGCTTTATCGATTTGTGAATTCTGATATTAAGTTTGCCCCTAATCTAGAGGATTTATATCGACATGATTCTAGGTTTTCATTTAAATGTTTCCAATTATGGTAGATGGATTCATATAGGAGGATTTCTCAATCTCAACCATATGAAATCAAATCATGCACTAATATTCCAGATACATTAGAATAAGAATAAAATGCATAATTGAATTGTAATAAATCAATCAATATAATTGAATTAAATAAAAGTTCAAAACATATTGTTATCCCAAACTAGCTTTCATTATACCTAGACATTAAACACATTTATTTACTCATAGAACATGAATTCAAAGACAAATATGCAGAAAAATAAATAGAAAACAAAGAAAGTTTAATTCTAAATCTCCCTTTCTCTTTGGATTTCATGTAGCTTTCTATCAGATCTCTTAATGTTAACTTCATGCTTTCCTCATCCCTTAATCAGAATCGTCGCCTCTGAAGTTTACTTATAACCTAAAAAACCTTCAAATTTTGGCTCTTTTCTTTTTGCCTCCACCCATGTTATTTGATAGTAAGGACATATATGGTCACTTATAAGGCCGCGTTAGTGACCGTGTAGCTCTAAAAATATCTAAAATTATGACTTTACATATTCATAAAGACTTACATGGGCACATACATGACCGCGTATCTCTAAGTTGCTTCAAATCTTCATTTTATGCCACAATTTCATCTTAACTCTTTTCCTTTTGGTCTAAAAAGGCAATTATCACCTACAAGCACACTTAAAATAAATAAAGTACCAAATATAAAATAAAACTATAAAATAACAAGCAAAATACATTAAATATACGTGTATAATTATAATCAAATATGCATCACTCTTAAGCTTTTTCTTATCCTCAAGCAAATCATAATTTAAGTTATTAACTTTACAACATCTACCCTTTATTAATCTCAACATGTCCATTTATATTCTAAGTCATCATGTCATATTTATCAAATTAACAGATAAGGAGAATTAAGTTATCCTAAAACTAACTTGATAATTCAATTGTAAGGAATCACGTTAATAATTTCATTGAAATCAAAAGCATGAATCTTTACACCCTCACCAAGATTTCACTCAATGCATTCAACTGTTTAGGGTGAAAAGTGTTAACTCTCAAATCAATGCATAGTAGGACTTTTAGCATAGGCTTGGAATATTGTTACATTTCCATCACTTCTATGTAAACTAGAAATAAAAATCAAAAGGCACTTATAAGTTTGTAATTGTTAGCCCCGAAATTTTTTTTTAATTAACCATGATTTAAAGAAATTTTAAGGTCTTGATAGATTAATTTATCTTGGAATCAATTAGCATGTTAATGTTAATGAGATTATATGACATAGGTTAATTGAATTAAAATGTTAGGGTGGTAAGAATGTATGAGGGGCATTATTGGAAGATCACTTAAGTTGTAAAGTCTTAAGGCATTAAAGGAAGGACAAGTTGGCCATTTTAGCTTCATTAAGAGTATAAAAGGGAGAAAGAAGAGTTGTCTTGCATTTGGAAGAGAGAGAAAATGAAATTGAAGAAAGAAGAGAGAGAGTTTCGGGAGTTTGGAGAAAAAGGAGAGTTATGCTAGGTTTTGATTTTTCTTAACCTTCAAGAGGGATTTTTAGAGTGATCAAGAAGGAAAAAAGGAAGAGGAAGGCTAAAGCTTCAATTAGAGCTAAGAAAATCATTATTTGGTGAAGATTTAAGGTAAGTGTATGCTTGATCTTTTGGATATTGGAAGGGGTTTTGGTTCAAATATCTTAGGAAATTCATGGGTTTAAGTATTCTAAGGTCAATCTTATGAATATGTTTCTTTGGGTTGTCCAATTTGAATTCCTTTTGATTTAGGGTTTTTGTCAATGTTGAAGAAAACCAAGAGAGGCAAGAGGAGCAAGAGTATAGGCTTTTTGGGCAAGGTTTTTCAAGCAAGGAAATTAAGGTGGGTTTCATTTTTATAATTGAGTTAATGAGCCATAAATGTTCTTCAAATAAATGGAATTTAATGATTTTTCAACTACCTTATGAATGTGCATTTATTGTCCTTTAAATGATTGAGAATGTGCCACATGTTGTTATGTGTAAATTTTGGGAATGAGTTTTAATTGTTTCAAAATTTTTGTATTTGATGTTTTTGAATGAGTTGAGAAATGGCTTTTATGCTTGGTATAGGAATGTGGTTGTGGAATTGTGAAATGATGATGGGAAGGCATATGAAATATTTCATGTTTATGAAAAGCAAGTTTTTGGAATGTGCTATATGGGAAAACAGTTTTCAGTTCATGAATTACATGTTATGTGGGTTTGGTATAGTCCATTCAAGAATGTCACGTGCATGTTGACCAAGTTAAAGGCTTCTCCCTCTTCTCCACTAGTGGCACGGAGCTCCTTTATGGACTCTCTCAAGTTTATGACTACACAAGACCATTACGTGGAATTGTGTAGTTTGTCAAGTGCTTATATGTTACTTGCGTTGATAAGTTTGATGAATGCTTGACTTATGTGAGTTTTGAATTGGTGTGATATGTTGAGAATTTAAGGAACATGTTTTTCATGGATTTCATAAGAAATTGTTTTGATCATGAATATTGTAAATTGTGTTGCTTGTTACCGATTATAAAACTATTACCCATGATCATGAATGTTGTAAGGTGGATCGAAATGCCCACTAAAGCATTTTAAAACTCTTATTTTGATGTGAATGAACTACATATACATTATGGTTGTTGTGGCATTTCAAGTTTTTGCATTGAAAATTTTAAGTTTTCATAAGGATAGCAAAGTTGTAACTTGTCTTTCTAGATTTCCAACGATATAAAGTATGCAAGGTTTGGGTATTGAAGTTGAGATATATGATTGTTTAAGTAGGTGATGTTGCATGGGACGTGTATCCCTAATAATTAGAGTATATGGAGTGATATCGCACTAGGATTGTTCGATTTGGAAAGATTATAAGTAAAAGGGATGTTAGGATGGGTTTAGGATCCATTGGAGGGGTCTTGGAGAGTGAAAATCTTTGTTTCACCCAAAAGTTACACACTCTACCCATGTGAATACACACAGGCCGTGTTTCTAACACAGAAGCACAATCACACCCGAAAGTTACACAGCCTACCCGTATAGGTTCACATGGCCCCTGTTTTGACCCTCCTAGTTACAAAATCTCACTTTGAGTTCTTCATAAAAGTTGTAGATATAAAATTCCTCTTCGAAACCGTCTAAAGGAAATCTTAATCCGACATCTCTAGTGAAAGTTATACTAATTGTTCCAACATAGGTACAACGTGATTGAGAACATGAGTATGGTTTATTCTTTTGGCCATAACATCATAACCCGACCTCCAAATGAAGCGATTCTTGAAGCATTGGATTCCCAACACATTTTTCTACCTTTTCATAAAAATTTATAGCCATTGGTGTTGGATTTAAAAAGATTGATGGAAGGAAAATGAGGGATCGGTTGGAAGAGCATGACAGGGTTATGAACACACTTCGGATTCCTAAACATATCTTCATCTATAGAAGTCCGATTGAGTTAGTTCTTACTCAAAAATAAACTAGAGACTAAGAGCTAAAATTTTGAAGAAGTCAATTGTGATTATTATGATTCCATTGTGTGGGTTCGTCTTTGTGGCTTGAGATGTTATGAGAGAATGATGATGAACAGATGATGGCAATTGAGGGTATATTGACATAACCCAACCGTTCATGCTTTAGGACTCCAGATAGTTAGGCTCCAAAAATAGGGCCCAACAGTAATGGGGCTTATGTATTGTATGAATGGGATTAAAAATGTGATAAAATTGAAGGAAATTTACAAAGGAAAACGTTACAAGAAAGTTGTTCATAAGAAAGTTGTTAATAATATACAGGTCCGTCAATTATAAATTCATTAGCACTCTTTATATATATATTTATGTATTAGTTTTCTAGCATTCATCTTGTACCACAACTAAAGAGATATTAGCCATTTCAAAATTTCATTTTTCGAACATTCAAGTAATGTAAATAACCTTTAGGGTTCAAAATAATAAAAAGGTTTAAAAAAAAATAGGATAAAGAATAATAATGTGGTTATAATCAATGAAAAAGGCTAAAGCTCAAAATTGGTTATTCCTAATGATAAAATATGGTAAGATAATTATCAAAGAAATAGGCATAAACAAGTGTTGAATCTAATTGCCTTTATCACTTCAATGCTTCTAATTTAACAAAATATGATCTCAATATGTATGATGAAAGCAAATTCTAGAATCACTCAACTATACATGATAACACATATGAAAGAATTAAAAAGTTAAAATTTATGAATTTTGCTTTTAAGGCTCAAAAGCTCACAAAAGATGGTCTTATATGTGCAAATAATATGTAATTTTCATTTAGATTGACTATTTAAATGATTACTAATAATATGACTTATATAAAATGAAGTTTATTCTAACTAGCATCTTTTGTACATACTAATTCAAATCAATATTTAATAATGAAATAAATTATTAGTGGACATGTTTCATATAATTCAAGATATCGTTAATAAAATCTAATAACAAAGATTATAATAAGTTTAAGAAGATTGTAATCCCTTTCCCCATACTTAAAATTGTACATTGTCTCCAATTTACATAATATAATCACATCAAAATAGAAAGTAAAAGAAAGTGTAAGAAATTCGGTACTTCCCTGAGTAATAAGATTATCAGAATTATTATATTGATGTGGATTTAGTCCGATATTAGTTACAAACATCCTTGCAAAATATAAGTAAAAAGGGATAAAAAGATAAAAGAAAATAAAAATAACAATAAAGAAACAAAATACTCTTCAGAATCCCAAAGACTACTTATAATCCATTATAGACTTACACAGTCTGTTACACAAATGTGTGACTAACAATGTAAGTCTACTTAGGCATGTCAAATGAGCATATAACTCTTTGTAAATGTGTGGAACATAAAAAAATCATTGAGCAAACTTAAAAATTTTGCACTCAAAGTTGCAAAACGTTAATACACATACCCTAACATAGTGATTATGCATAATCTCTTCAGGATGCTTAATGTGTTAACCTAAAACACATTAAAACTCAATGAAATCCTATTCTCACATCAACATAGAAACAAAATAAATAGATATTAGAAATAAAACCTAAACTAATTCATGGTTTACCTCCTATGCAACTCTTGTTTAACCTCTTTAATTCAACATATCCTACACTTTACTGTCATCTAGGATCTATGATCAGTTGCTTACTTCCTCTTGTTTCTCCACATAGAGATTTTGTAGCCTTTAAATAAGCCACATGTTACAAGATATAAGAAAACCATAATTTATTAAATTAATAACTCCTAAGTGTTGCATTAAAGCTCCTTTTAATGAAAAATAAAATTAGGGATAACAAAACTCCCTAAATTGTTAGTTGACATATGTAGTTTGTCTTGGAGGAAGTGGAATCCTTCATACTTAAGGTTACTACCAATGACTCATCAGTAGTTTCCTTATTTGGTTCCTCCGTTAGTCCTTCCTCAATCAGCTTTGTCCACTCTTCTTCTTCTTCTTCTTCCTAAAAAAAGGTTTCTAGCTCTTGTTTTTCTTAAATTATCTTGCCACTTCTCTATTTCCTCTTCTTGGAAAGAGGCTTCTTCTTCTACTACTTCCCCTGCTACCTTTATCATCTATTCATCATCCTCACCTACAATAATAGTTACCTCCTCGCCTTCTTGATATGTAACTTCATTCACGAAATTGACCTTCCTCTCTTCTTCATTATAAGACATTAGTAAGTGTAGATAGTACAAGTTCTTATGCTTGATATATCCAATTGAATAAAATCTCTCTTCGAATTCACATTAGCAAACTAAACTTTAAGTAAGGCATTCCATTATTTTACCTATAATACTTTTTGTTTGCCGCTATTGTTATGAGTATTGAGTTGGAGCATAGTCATTTCATTTATAATTGTAAAGGTTACTCCACTCTGAATGATAAGTATTCTTGTATGGTGTAATCTAAGGTTAATTGTGCATGATTAGTTGCTTCCACATATAATTTGGTGTCTAAACTTCATGATTGTAATGTTTACTCCCATAAATTTTGCAGTATAGCATGGAAATCGATTGAGCCTCCAAAAATATATCACCAAATTTTTCTTTACAAAATGGTGTTGTTACCTTATACGATGGCATATCATAACTTCTACGAGAATATTGTCCACTCCATCTTTCCATTATAAGTGGTGGTTATAGTGAAGATTCTCAAATCCTAACAGTAAGTCATAAACTCAAAGTCAAAGTAGAGAAGTTTAAAAGATAAAATGAATAAGCCAAGAATACAATAAGATACAATAAAAATAAAACAAAATAAAACGCAAAAAATGGTTAGATTAACATAATATAGGTTTTCCTAATATTACAATCCCCGACAATGGTGTCAAAAACTTGATTGACTCAGATTTGTTTAATATTTAATTACCACAGGTGCACGATATTAGCACAGGCAAGAATAGATCGATCCTATGAAGACTGTAAATACTAGTAATTATCTTTTTTATTATCTAGCCTAAAAATTAGATTTTGGGTTTTAATTTAAAATAAACTATACTAACTAACTAAATTAAGATTAAATAACTATGATCTCGGGATAAGTTAAATATACAAAAATCAATATCGATAGTAGTGTTTAGGTTATGAATCCCTTATTAATCTTTAAATATTATTAACCTTTTATTATGCAATCATATTATTGATTATTAGACCTTGGAAATTTATATCTTATACTAATAACTCTCTTGACTCTAGTAACAACTAATCCATTAGTTGATTCACATAAATCTTTGTATTAAAACTCCTATGATTGCTTTATCGATTTGTGACTTCCACTATTAGAAATAAATCAACGATAAACAAACAAAGAAACTAATAGAAAACAAAGCAATCATAATTCTAAATCTCCTTTTCTCTTCTATTGAATCCTCTTGTAAGTTTGGATTTGATGTAGCTTTTTATCAGATCTTTTGATGTTAACTTCATGCATTCCTCATCTTTGATCAAAATCATTGCCTTCAACCTAAAAACTCTTCAAAATTCAACTCTCTTCTTTTTGTTTTCACTCACATCATTTTATAGTAAAAACTAGGATTTTTGGGATATAAATTGTCACTTACATGGCTATATAGGTGATTGTGTAGCTCCAAAAAACCTAAAATTGAGACTTTCCACATTCACAGAGACTTACATAGGAACATACACGGTTATGTATCTCCAAGTTGCTTCAAATCTTTGTTTTGTGCCACAATTTCATCTGAATTCTTTTCCTTTTAGTCCAAGAAGGAAATTATCACCTACAAACACATTTGAAGCAAATTAAGTACTAAATATACAAAAAAACTATGAAATAACAAGAAAAACACATTAAATATAGGCTCAAAATTATAATTAAATATGCATATATCAATATGGTTATGCTAGAACTTACTAAGGATGTGGCCTTCAATAGAAAACTTTGACGTATTAGGATACGAATAATAGATCTCACTTAAAGATGTCCTTCTCTTTTTCATAAGTATTTTAAACATTTTTCTTCAAGTTTTATATCTTGTTTTTAGTATAAACATTTAATAGATTGTACATTCCTCTTAGCTATTTAACTTAAGCATTTCCTTACTTACTTAAGCATTTCCTTATAATAGCTTGTTTATTTTATTTATTTACTTGTCTTCTTTCTTGTTTATGTATTTATTTAATTTTTATTTTATTTTTTATTTTATCTTGTTATATATTTATTGTATTATTTATTTATTACTTTTTATTTTATTTGTGCATAGTTATTTATTTTATTTATTTTATTATTATTATTATTATTATATTATGTCTATTGTTTATTTTATTAATTTTATTAATTATTATTTTAATATGTGTATTTAAATTTTTATTATATATTTTTTCATGTGTGACTATTGAAAAATATCTATTTTCTAGTTAAGGATAAGACTGTGTATTTTTGAATGTTTCTAGATCTTGTACATCAGCAAGACTTTTATTAGGATATTTTTGTTGTTATTGTTGTCCTCTATTAGGAAACAATCTCGCATATTGTATTGGGAGGCAATCCATATGTTGTTGTTAATAGTGTCAAAAAGAAACAAAAAATATTGTGTACAGCCGTTAGTAGTTTATGAGAAAAGGTTTAAAAACATCTAGTGACTAAAAATCATTCCTTCATTATTTAATTGGTGCCTTATTTATTGTCCATTTCTTTGTTTGTTGTCTTTTATAAAATTTGTATCTTTTTTCAAATATAATGTGATCTCTAAAATCAACCATAGATTTTTATCAAACTAAGATTTATAAACGTTAGTTAAAATATGTTTTATCTTGAACTCATAACCCACATAATCAATAAAATTTTAAGTTTTCAATTACTTTTATTCAATTAGTTAGCTTTATCATGATGCTTTTATCAATATAAAAATTTTTATGAAAAGGAATAATTCAGATATTTACATTTGGTAGCATTCAAAAAGAATCCCAACATTATAAAAATGTTTTGTTTTAACCTTAAATTGACAGAGATTCCTATTTAGGTTGCATTAAATTTGGAAAACTTTGCATTTTTCCTATTTTTTGTGAGTTCCACTATGTGCAGTTAGCAAAAGAATCGTACTAACAATGCCCCTCTTATTATCCCATGCTTTCAATAAATTGATTATATATGCTATAACATATTCAAGGACAAAAAGGAGAAGCCAAATCTATGTAGGTTGATGACAGAAATTTGATAAAATCTACAATAAAATTGACTATAGAACTCCAAGTAAATCATTTAACATTAACCATAAACTAGCTTGGAGAATTAAGAACAAGAAAGATGAAAAAGGCTGAGAGTAAAGAGAGAGGTTGAATTATGAGGCATGTTATAATATTTTTACAATTTTTTAGTCTTTTCTGATAGGTACATAAGTTTTGCGATTTGGAGTAATAATCTAAGGATGCAATTTAGGGTTATAATATAGGCAATGTAACAACTTTTTCTATTCCATTTTTCCTACATTTTAACTCCAAATTATAACAATCTAGGCAAACTTTTTCTATAAAATCTTGCTCTATAACAAAATTTTAATATTAGAAAATTTTAACACTACCATTTTTGTTAAAACTTTTGAATTCAAATTTACTCTTTTACCAATTCACGATGTCATAAGATTAAATAAAGGTCAAATCTCTTTGAGTTTATAAAGTATTTTGGTTCTGCCAGATTCTGGCAGGATGGAACGTTGTCGTTGTGCTCCATGTGATTGACTGTCTTCTGTGGTGAATTCGGTATGAAGATACCTGCAAAACAAGGAAGGCTTGATGGGGGTTGCGTCCCGATTAGCCCCTCCGACGCTCAAGTCAGTTTTCTGGTGAGGGTGAGGTTGATAAATGCAGAGAAAGCTAGGTTAATGATTGTGCGTACCTCTATTATGAGAATAATACCTTTTATATAGTTTTTTAGCTAGGTTTAGGTCTTCACGTATCTGCATGGGAGATGTTCTTCTACTGTTGGTCCATGGATGTGTGGGTCAGGCCCGAATTAATTGATGGATGTGAGACCGACCGATCGGCCTGTGTGATTGGGCTCGGGTCCAATATAGCCGACCCAACCATAAGCCCCCCTACTCCTCTAGTCTGAGCGAAGAGCAGGGTCGAAGGAGTATGTTGGACGTTGTTGTTCGTCGGTTACCTCATAGCTCGTAAGCAAGACGGCTCGTAAGGTAGTCGATCGGTCAGGTATTGGCCTTGTAGCTCGGTCATGGGATAGCTCGGGCAGTTTGGATCGGTCGGGTGCCGACTAGTCATGCTCGATCGTCAGATTGTAGTCGGTTGGTGAGGGCCCCGATCGATTGGTCTCAAAGACTTATCGCGTGATGACTTAGCTATAGTAGGTCGGATAGCCATCATTGGAAGACGTTTGGACTTGCTTGAAACATTTATTATTTGACAGCGCGTGCTCTCTGACAATTGTTCAGAATCTGAAACGTATCGTCCTTGTAACCGTTGCGCAGCTGTCCCGTATGTCCTTTCAACTACCGCTCCTTTCCGGATTTCGAACAACCCTAATTCCCGTGGCTTGGATCATGCCGCGTGTCTGAGCATAGCTCGGATTTTGTCCACGCGTCGTAGTCCGATTGGGTCACTTTCGAGTGTTCCTTCTGCCGACCCTCTATAAATACTCATAGTCGACGAGTTGTGGTGGTTTTCACCTTTTGCTTTCGTTCTCCCGCTTACACTTTGCCTTCGCTTGTTCTTTATCGTTCGCGGTTCCCAGAAATTTCCTTTCATTCCGCCGTTCGATTTCCCTGTTTCCAACCTCTGATTAGGTACGTCCTTTTTCTTCATCCCCTCTTCTTTTCCAAAAATCTTTTTCTTGGTGAACATGTCGACGGGTAGTTCTGGGAGCATGGTCGGAGGTATGGAGGAGATGTCAATGAGAGAGAGAAAAGATGGTTTAGTTGTGGAGTTGCCACCAAAGATTGCATCGTCGATGACCGTGGGGGAGTTGAACAAATTGTCTATTAGGTATAATATCCCTACGTCTTGGGGGCACCGACTGGTCTTGAGGCATGAGCGGATCCACAGCAACTTCAGTGGATATTTCGCTGTCTCCGATAGCTTTTTCTTAGTAGGCGGCATGAGGCTCCCGTACGCCCCGATTGTTGACGAGGTGTGCGCCATGTTCGGGTTATTGCCGAGTCAAATTCCTCCGAATAGTTGGATGTTTATAAACGGGTTGGCATTGCTGTGCCATCAGTTCGGCCATCCGTCTACTGTCGGCATTCTGCGCCACTTCCTGAGGATGAGCCATAGTCCGAGCTCTGGGGCTGGAATCGCCTTTCTGCAATATAGAGATGCTCGGTATCGCCCGGTCAGGACACCCTCAAAAATTTCTTCCTGGCGAATCAAGTATTTCTTTATGAAGCCCCCAGGATCTTCCTCTGAGTGCCGACCATGGAGGTATCCTCTGACCGAGCAATGGAATGATTTGTCGACCCTATCCCTTAGCAGGGAGGAGTGGGAGGTGGTCGATCGTATCAAGGAGCTCAGCAGATACGACTTTTCTCGGCTCATTCAGGGATACCCCAGGGGGGCCTCGGCCAATTCTTTCCTCGTCGATCCCCCACCACGAATTAACGGGCTAAAGGAGGAAACCGCCCCGTCCGGTTGACTCCTCGTGACTGTACTAATTGTTGAACTTTTGTGCATTAGTTTTGTTCTCTAACTCAATTTATCATCATGCAACCATGGTGAGGATGGGAGCTACCCCCGCCCGAGCTTCTACGTCAAGGAAGCAGGCCTCTCAGAAGAAGGGGAGTGAGGCGGAGACCGGTGAGGGCGCCGCTTTGTCTGCAGGGTTGGTCTCCTCGGTCATGTCGGCGGGTGTTCCCCCTGCAGGGGACCTTCCTATTGCGTCGGAGCCATTGCCGATTGTGCCAGCGGATCGGTGCCATCGGTAGAGGAGGAGGAGGAGGAGGACGTGGGTCCTCCTCTTAAGAGGAAGAGGTTAGTTCGGCTGGGTGACTTTCCATCCCGCCCGGCCAATCAAGCCAGAGTAGGTAAGCAGAAAAAAGGTAAGGGGAAGGCGCAAGCCGTGAACCTTGGGCAGTGGGAGCCTGCCATCAAGTTGGATAAGGACGTCTCGATCGGGGATCTCGAGGTGTCCCTCTACCTTGCCGAGAGGGTTACTCCCCCGGTGGACAAGCGGGTCATGGAGAAGAAAGGTAACCTGGAGTTGGGTTCTCAGCTCGTTCGTCTCGGTATGCAGGCTGCGACGACGTCCTTTGTCGTGCTGCAGCGTTTGGAGACTCTGGACCAGGAAGTCCAGGATCTCCATGAGCAGATGAAGGGTTTGAAGGACGAGCTTTCAGGGGTAAAGGAGGAGAAAGACCACCTCTAGGCTCAAAATGCGTCCTTGGAAGAGGAGAAAAAATCCCAGGAGAGGGAGAAGGAAGTTTTGTTGACTCGATTGGCCAAGGTAGAGGAGGAGAAGGAGAAGGAGAGAGAGAGGAGGGAGAAGGAGAGTGAGGAGTGGAGGAAGACTGTGAGGGCGGAGCGGGAGCTCAACAAGAAGTACCGCCAAGACTGCCATTCCGCCGTGGTGGGTAGAGATAGAGTCGATAACACCTTGCGGGAGGTGCGGCGCTCTGTGCGAGAGCAACGAATTGAAGCGATCAAGCGATGGAAGAGGCGGTTCTTATACGAGGAGAGATTGGAGCTCGCCTGTGAGGTAACCCTCTCGGTTCTGAAGAGGGGCCACGAGCTCTATGCTCCTGAGGGGGTGGTATTCCCTTCATTCGAAGATTATGCCGAGTCGCTTATTCCCGCAGCTCTTGGGCTTTCTTTGGAGGAGATCACGAAGAAAGTTGAGGGAGAACCGGGCGACGTTCTGGATGAAGAGCTAGATCTCATCTCCGAAGAGGAAGAGCTCCCTTATGATGTTCCTTCGGTTGCTCCCCCGGGTCCTGCTCCTGCTCCCATTGAGTCGCTCTCCGAAGAGGAAGAGCTTCCTAGTGAAGATATTCCTCCGGTTGCTCCCCCGGGTCCCGCTCCTACTTCGTCTTTTGCGCCCGCTTCCGAGGCTTCCCTTGGGTATTCCCCTGGGTATTCTCCTTCTCCTTCGGCTATTTGTAGCTCCCCTTCTCCCAAGTTGTAGAGCTCACCTGGTCGGGCTTGTGGCCAGGATCAATTTGCAATAATAAAATTCTTTTTTAAAGTTACTTTCAGTGTTTTCGCTCTCTGTTTTCGATCATAGTGTAGTTTGGTAAAGTCGCTCATGGCCGACCGGCTTCGAGGTCGATCTATAATTGAGGCCGAGCTACGGTCCTGGCGATTCTGCCTTGGCGACCGATCGACCTTAGTCGATCCGTGTCGAAGGCGAGCGAAGGGTCCCAAGGATCTCGTCTTGGCGGACCCGACCGACCGTAGTCGACCTGACTTGCTTAATCACTCGATAGGGTCCTTCCCACGTCTGTCCGAGCTTTCCGGGATGCTTTCCAACCGCCTCAGCTTTTCGTAGGACGTAACCACCTACCTTTACATCGCTCAGCTTGACCCTTCTGTTGTAGAACTTGGTCACCTTTTGCCTGATGGCTTCTGAGCGAGCGGCTGCCCTTTCTCTATCCTCGCTAAGGAGAACGAGCTCTGCTCTGCGAACTTCATCATTCCGCTCTTCTTCATAGCCCGACACTCTTTGATTGTGCAATGTCGCCTCCACTGGAACTAGGGCTTCTGTCCCGAAGGTCATCCTGAACGGTATTTCCCCTGTGGCCCCGTTCGATGTGGTTCTATATGCCCACAATACTTCATCTACTTCTTCCACCCAGGTCTTTCGGCCGTCCAGGCACTTCTTGAGGACGTTCATTATCTTTTTATTGGTGTTCTCTGCGAGACCGTTACTTTGGGGATGGGCTACCAAAATCAACCGTAGCTTGATCTTTAGTCGGTCGCAGAAATTTCTAAACTTGTCGTTGTCGAACTGTCGACCATTATCTGTAACCAACACCATAGGCATCCCGAAGCGGCATAGTATATTCTTCTTTATGAAACTTTCCACCTTCCCCTCGGTGATTGTAGCGACAGACTCCGCTTCTACCCACTTAGTGAAATATTCCACTGCCACTATCAGGAATTTCTTTTATCCAGGACCGAAAGGGAAGGGCCCCAGTATATCCATTCCCCATTAAGCGAAAGGGATAGGATGGCTCACGATTTGCATCCGCTCGGTCGGCTGGTGAGACAGGCTGCTGTTTCTCTGGCAAGCCTCACATCGGACGACCTTTTCCTGACAGTCTCTTCTCATTGTCGGCCAGTAGTACCCCTGTCTGATCAATCGGTGAGCCAACATTCTGCCCCCTATGTGATTTCCGCACATCCCTTCATGGACTTCAGCCATTGCCTGCTCGGCTTCTTCTTCATTCAAGCATCGAAGCAGCGGCCAGTCGTAAGACCGCTTATATAGAGTACCATTGACGATCGTGTATTCGGTTGCCTTTATCCTTAACTTCTTAGCCTCTGACGCATCTTCTGGTTGCTTTCCTTCTAAAAGGTACTGCGCGATCGATTCTGTCCAACTCGACCGACCGGTACTCACGTTGAGAACTTCCTCGGCTTTCTGAATGCTAGGCCGATCAAGTCGTTTGACTAGAACATTGTTTATGACATCACGGTCGAAAGCCATTTTTGAGAGCGCATCCGCTTTAGCATTTTGAGCTCGTTCTATTCTGCTGATTGAGTACTGTTCGAAATTGCTCAATTCCTGCTTTACTAACTCCAGATACTTGATCATGTTGTTCCCCTTGGCCTCATACTGCCTGGTGACTTGGCCGACCACCACTTGGCTATCGCTATATATCTTCAGGTGCTTCACCTCCATCTCCCTGGCTAGTTAGAGGCCGGTTATCAGAGCCTCATATTCTGCCTCGCTATTGGAGTCCTTGAATTCTAGCCGAAGGGCGTATGCCACCTTTTCTTCCATATGCAGGCTGACCAGCACTACTCCCGCTCCGCATCCCTCGGCATTAGATGACCCGTCGACAAACAAGCTCCAGGCGGGGAACTGCTCATCCTTCGAGCTCGGTTGGCTCATCTCTGCAATGAAGTCTGCCAACACCTGCGCTTTAATGGTCGTGCGGGGCTTGTATTGTATGTCAAACTCTCCCAATTCTACCGCCCACTTTATCAGCCGACCTGAAGTTTCGGGCTTTTGAAGGCACTGTCTGAGGGGTTGATCAGTCCATACCTCAATGGTATGACTTTGGAAGTAAGGCCTCAGCTTCCTGGCTGCCATTATCAAAGAGAGGGCTAGCTTCTCTATGGGCGTATATCGCGTTTCTGGCCCGGTCAACACTTTGCCGACATAGTAAACGGGATGCTGCTCGCTTCCTTCCGATCGGATAAGTACCGCGCTGATCGATCCCTCCGTAATCGTCAAGTATAAAATCAGGTTCTCCCCCTCTACCGGGCTTTGTAGAATAGGCGGGCTAGACAAATATTGTTTTAAGTGTTGGAAAGCTTTCTCGCACTCATCCGGCCATTGAAACTGGGTCATGTTCGCTTTCCTCAGAACTTTGAAAAATGGGAGGCACTTGTCTCCTAGTCTGGAAATGAACCTGCTCAGTGAAACTATCCGACCGGTCAATATCTGAACATCTTTCAAGCATTGCGGCGAAGGCATCTGTATGATGGCCTCAATCTTCTCTGGATTAGCTTCGATTCCCGTTGAGTGATCATAAACCCCAGGAATTTTCCTGATGCCACCCCAAACATGCATTTTTCCAGGTTTAGCTTCATCTGGAATTTATTCAGGGTCTAGAAGACTTCCTTGAGATCTTGTACATGCTCTGCGGACGTCTTACTTTTGACCACCATATCATCCACATAAGCTTCCACCGTCCGACCAATCTATTTTTTAAAGACTTCTGTGATGAGGCGTTGATAGGTCGCCCCGGCGTTTTTCAGGCCGAAAGGCATTACTTGGTAGCAATATGTGCCTTGGTCGGTTATGAAGGCGGTCTTTTCTTCGTCTTCCAGGCTCATTTGGATCTGATGATAGCCCGAGAAAGCATCCAGGAAACTGAGCAGCTCATGCCCTGAGGTGGAGTCTACTAATTGGTCGATCTTAGGCAATGGGAAGCTGTCCTTTGGACACGCTTTGTTCAGGTCAGTGAAATATATGCACATTCTCCACTTCCCGCTCTTCTTTTTTACTAAAACGACATTGGCGAGCCATTCAGGATATTTGACCTCTCGGATGAACCCGGCCTCTAGCAACTTTGCTACTTCCTTCTCGATCACCCCCTATCGCTCCTTGCTGTGCCATCGCTTCTTTTGTCTGGTCAGCTTATAGTCATGCCGAATATCGAGGGAGTGAGATGCGACTGATCGAGAAATTTCGGGCATGTCGCTCGGTACCCAAGCGAAAACCGACCTATTTTCCACCAAAAAATCTGTGATTTCTTTAACCAGGTCCCTCTGCAGCTCGGAACCTAGGTTTGTGAACTTAGAAGGGTCGGCCGTCGATCGACCCTCTGCGTTTCTTCCACCGGTTCATCCTGCATCTCTTCGTCGGTTCTCACATCAAGAGAGCTCGTCAAGACTACCGCCCATCTAATGTTTTAGTCTCTGCTAAGTAACATTCCCTGGCGATTCTCTGCTGACCTCTGACAATACCGACTCCGTGGGGTGTCGGGAACTTCATAACTTGGTAGTAGGTGGAGACGACTGACCTGAGGGCATTTTGAGTTGCCCGCCCGATTATTGCATTGTATGCCCCTTGAAACTTTACGACCAGGAACTCAACGTCCCTTTCTATCTGACATGGTTTCTGTTCGAACTTTACTTTCAAGTATACCCGAGCGAATGGGTAGGCCGACGCCCCGGTTACCCCTTTGATGGGGCCGTCTGTGGGTAGTAGTCGATCTTCGGGTATCTTCATCTGTTTGAAGGCCTCATAATACAACAAGTCGACTGAGCTGCCCGTGTCAATCATCACCCATTTCACCTCGTATCCGTCCATGTTCAGGTTTACCACGAGGGCGTCGTCATGAGGGCAACTTACTCCATTGAGGTCGGACTCGTCAAATGATATCATCCCGTCGCTCTCCCTCGGCTTTTTGATGGATGAGTCTTTGCCGACCTGTTTGGCATATCTTTTTCTCCCTTTGTTGGTGGATCCCCCGGCTGCATTTCCACCGAATATCATATTAATGACCCCAGTCGGTCGGTCGTCTTGTTGCACGGCATTTCCGTCATTTCTTTCCCTCGACCGCCCTCTCTCTTCTCGTCGATTATCCGAATTCGCATTCTGCCTCCCTTCGTCATTTCGCATTTCTACCTGTATGTTGCCTATTATCGCGGCCGACTGTCTTCGTCCGATTATCCCGATCGGCATTCTGCCCGTGCTTCACAAATCGGCCTAACCTTCCCCTTTGTATGAGAAATTCGATTTCTTTTTTCAACTGCCAGCAATCTTCCGTGTCATGACCGACCTCTTTGTGAAAACGGCAATACAAATTAGGATTCCTGTCCTTGTAGGGGGTCTTCATTTTTTCAGGTTCTCGGATAGTTTCCCCATCTGCTCTCATTGCTACCAACACCTCTTCATATCGCTTTGTTTAGTGGGGTGAACTCTGTCGATATCCACAGCCGGTCACCGGTCTTCTCAGCTCGACCGACCTTTTGCCAGGCGAATTGCATACCGTGTCATTCGGCGAGCGATCATCCGTTCGACGCCTCGTATTTTTCAGCATTTCTTCAAGCTGAATATACCTATCCGCCCTGTTTCTTATTTCCTGAATGGATCGGGGCTGATCAAGGGCTAGTGACTTCTTAAACTCCTCGTCCCTCGTATTAGTCATGGCGCGCCGAATGGACGAAAGCGAGTAAGGTCGGGCACCTCGACCGCTTCGTTATTGAACCGAGTGATGAACTCCCGCAAACTCTCATTTCTTTCTTGGGTAAGTTGCATCACCTCCAGAGCTGTCTTTTGCGGCCGCTTACTAGTGGCGAACTGGTTCAGGAATAACAACCTGAAATCTTCGAAGCATGTGATACAGCTCGGGGGCAAGCTGTTGAACCATCGCCGAGCTGCCTCTTGGAAGGCCGTACAGAAAGCCTTACATTGGATAGCGTCTGGAACATAATGCAGATTCATCATGGACTGGAAGTACTGCAGATAATCCAGGGGGTCGGTCTTCCCAAAGGTATTTCTGGGTCGGTATTTTGTGCCGGTGCCGGAGGTCGCCCAAGATTTCGGGTGAAGGAGAGTCAGATCGCGCCATTGGGTGATCCGGATGAAAGCTCATAGCCACATTAATCCTTTCATCTGTGATTTTTTCTAGGGCTTCAGATGGGCGATGATCGGTTGTTAAGCTGATTTATCGGGCGGTTGGCCGCATAGACGGCGACTGTTGTGCCGGTTGAGACTGCAGGATCTGGCAAATCACCAGTTCAGCTGCCTCCTCTATCTGTTTCCGGGTCAGGGTGGTGTGCATGGACGGAGGAGGATCTGCGCCTAACCGGTGTTGGAGATTCGAGCGTGCATTGAGTGCAACGTTATCCTCTAAGGCCACGCTCTGTTCTTCTTGTTCTAAGGTTTGAGGCTGCAGTTGATCGTTAGGATTAGAGGATTCCGTGCGGGAGACATGTGGTGCAGGCGGCAGAGTCGCAGGAAGCTGTGAGCTTATACGTTGCATCGCCAGAGCCGCGACAGCAGCTATGTCAGGATTCATCGCCGCCGCCTGGCTGATTTGTGTGTTTCTGGACGTGGTGCCTGGAAGTCGGGCCCCACGGTGGGCGCCATTTGGTTCTGCCAGATTCTGGCAGGACGGAACGTTGCCGTTGTGCTCCATGTGATTGACTGTCTTCTGTGGTGAATTCGGTATGAAGATACCTGCAAAACAAGGAAGGCTTGACGGGGGTTGCGTCCCGATTAGCCCCTCCGACGCTCAAGTCAGTTTTCTGGTGAGAGTGAGGTTGATAAAGGCAGAGAAAGCTAGGTTAATGATTGTGCGTACCTCTATTATGAGAATAATACCTTTTATATGGTTTTTCAGCTAGGTTTAGGTCTTCACGTATCTGCATGGGAGATATTCTTCTACTGTTGGGCTATGGATGTGTGGGTCAGGCCCGAATTAATTAATGTATGTGAGACCGACCGATCGGCTTGTGGGATTGGGCTCGGGTCCAATATAGCCGACCCAACCATATTTAATTTAATAATTATGTTGATTGTTATACTAAACAATTTGAGTTTTGATATTAAAAGAATAATAAAACTTGAGTGTAGAATTATTGAAAGATTTGACCATGTCATATGCCTTACTTATAGTATTATGGTATTACACCCATAATGGTTAAGCTAACACGTTACTGATGATTAGTAAATAAATTTGTTTTAAAAATATTGATTAAAACATCTGGTTCATGATCATCATCTACTGTGTAAGCTTTGATTATTATATTCCATGATTGACAATAGGTCATCTTGTTGATTTTCATTTTTTTCTAAACTTTATTTTGACTTCAATTAGATTGGTTCAAAAAAAGTCCTCCTTTCTTACTTTAGCCATTTTATCATTACATAGTTTATAGTTTAATTATTTCACAAATATAACTTTTATTTTAGATTCATACATAAAACGATGTTAGTTTGTGTTACATTAGCTACACTTGCTTTGTACTAGTAGTAAAGGAAATTAATTGCTCCTAAATATTTTCAATATATATATTACAATTTTAAATATTTAAACTAGTAAAAGAAATAGAATTTAACAATAAGTATATCATCCTATATAACTAAAATATTTATTACGTGGAATGAGAAAAAATATGATAATGATAGTTGTAGTTAGTGATGTCAATTTTGTTGGAATTTTGCATGGACTAGTTTATTGATTAATATTCCGTAAATTATTTCATTGTTTTTAATCAATTTTATAGTGATAATTGAAATGTAAAAGTTAGTGAGATAAATCTCACAATAATAGTAAATTAATGAATTAAATCAGCAAGTTGCAATCAGTGTCTATATAGGTAAGGGATATTAGGAATCAAGCATTCTAGTGGAGCTTAGTGGTTACAACTTCCCTTCCTTGTAAGAATTTTTAATTTGAAAACTAGTCACCTGAAGTTGCTTTTCTTTCCATTTTGAATTTATGTATGCTTGCCTTAAATTAGTTAGGTGACTATTAGACATATTATAATGAACAACATGTATTGTTCTTAACTTCTGTTTGTAAAGTTACTATGTATCTTATTTGTTAACATTTACATCAAGGTTATATATACATACATACATAAATACATACATACATACATACACACACACATACATACATACATACATACACACACACATATATATATATATATATATATATATATGGTGACGTAATATAACACATTGTGACTTATTATATATATGGAACTTCGCCTATTTTATATTGTTTAATGTTCATGCATTGTTATCTAATCATTATAAGTATGATTGCAATGGCTTAATATGGAGGTACAACTCTTCTATTATTATTAAAAGTTCAAACTAGAAATTGAGTTAACTTATATGGGTGGAGAAATAAGTATCTTTGACAAAGTCAACTTTAATTATATGATTTATAAATAAATATATGAGATGGAGAAAGTTCTAGGGTACCTACAAGTTGAAAAGCACACTATAAAGTACCATATTCCAAATTTAGTGAGTCTTTAATAACTATTATATCAAATTCAGGTTATAATAGACTCTTCAATTTGATAAAAATCTATGGAATAGCTTATGTGTATGTTACATATAAGTTAGCCACATTACATACATATTGCTTATAACTGGAGGAGATGAGTTTACTAGGGAGAAAGAGAGACATTTTAAAAGATTTTTCAAAAAGAGGGTGAACATGATGGAGATAATTATAATGAAGAAGAAAGTAATGGTATTAGGGTGGAGTTAGTTAAAAAAAGTGAAAGATTCAATAATGCAGACATTGCATATAAATATCGTAATGATTTAGTTCCTAAAGTTGCAAATGTAGATCTTGACCATACACAAACTAAATTTTATGTATATATTCCATATGACTACCAATCAAATAAAATTAATTCCACTAATAGTGGCAGTTTTATTAGCAATGATGAATATCAAATTTGAGAGGAGCCTAGTGAACTATCATGAGTACAAATTACAAGTATTAGGCAAAAGAAAACTTTTTTAGTACCAAAGTTGATATTGAGCATAGAATTTGCAAATGTACAAGAGTTTAAAGAAGTTATTGTGAATTATATAGTGCTAACTCGATTGAATGTAAAGTGGAAGAAGAGTGAAAACAATAGGATTATGGTTGGCCGAATTAAGGCATGCCAGTGACAGTTGTATGATGGATATGAAAAGAATGGTAAGTATGTCAAAGTGAAGACATACAAACCTCATCATAGTTATTTTACAACTAATAAATAACACTATTTTCTACTAAGTTCTTGATAACTAATTTTAGGGATAGATTCTTGAAAAGCCTAGTATATTTACAAAAATGGTTGAATAATGTAAAGAGAAGATAAAAATATTTTTAACTTAAGCACATGTAGAGTAATGAAAAGTAGACTAAGAAAGGAGGAAATAAATTTTATTAATGAACATTCCAAGTCACATGGATATGTCTATGAATATAGAGTCAAAGATTTTGGATCTATAGTGGAATTATAGTCGTCAAGTAATTAATAAACTTCTTTGCTACGGGTAATCAAAATTACATTTTATGTAATGAAATACTAAATTTTATTTCATATTTAATTTTCTTTATTATGGTTTAAAAGGTTAGACATTTTCTTTTAAGTCATGAAAAAATGATGGATGAATTTAAGACCAATTTTTAGGATAGACGACTACCTCCTAAAGATAGAGTTTCAAAATCATTTTCTTAGTGTAGTTAGGAGGGGTTGATATAAAGGGATGCATCTCTTAGCATAGGCTATTATAGAGGTATAAAACACTATCTCATATAATTAGTTTATGAATCTCCATGCATATGATTTGAAATTAAAGGGTTGAGAAGGACTTACAATAATATCTGGAAAGTAAAAGATAACTTGTTCTTGATATTGTCCATTAATTTAAATTTAATCTTACTTTTAAACTTAATTTTTTTTAATTGTGTTAGGAATTGGTCAAAGTTATAGAGTTGGATTTACCAAATCCAACACACCATGTGTGTGCTAGACATATTTATCATAATTGGTATAAGAATTTAAGCGAAAAAGACTTAATAAATTAATTACAAACTTCTGGATGGATAGCTTATGTAAAAGACTTCAATGAGCCTTAATAAAATTAAACCTGGATGTAATACAACCTTGCTTAAATATCCAAAAGAGATGTGGGCAAGGTCTTATAAATCATTTGAATCCAAATGTCTATTAGTTGATAATAATATGAGCAAACGTTCAATGAATTTCTTGCTTGTCAAAGATAGACTAATAATTATAGCATTCGTGAAGCAATAGAATTGTAGCGATAAAGAGGAAAACAAATAGGAGATAGGTTATACATGGATGGAAGACGAGCATTGCACCAACAGCTGTTAAAAAACTAGAAAAGAAAAAAACAAATGCAATGTAATAGCGAATAATTTGGAACAAAGATGAGGTGTATGAAGTTTCAAAAGGAGAAAAAAAACATATTGTTAGGATTAATAGAGAACAAACATGTAATTTTAAAGAATGAGATGTATGAATGTCCTTGTAAAAATATCATAAGTAATATCCATCATTCTAAGTAAAGGCTGGAGGTATTTATAAATGATAGCTATAAGAAAACCCAGTTGTTAAGTGTGTAAGAACATGTTTAGCCTAGCAGTTTTATAGCCAATAAGTTGGAACCAATAACCCACCAGCTAAGAAGACTTACATGGAATGAAAAAAAATTCAAATAAAGTAAAAAATCTAAATAAATTGTCATAAAGTGGCAAATAAAAAATATGGAAAATAGGACATAATGTGAAATTGACTATATGTGATTTTCTGTTGTGATTTATGTATGGTATTGTGTGATTTTCTGGATATGCACTAGTTGGGTGGACCATCGATGATAGTTTCTCACTGAGTTCGCAAACTCACCTAACATTGCATCTATTTTTCAGGACAGCGATAGTTTGACTCCTAGCTCCAGTCTGTGAGACTTTTCCTGCTGTGTGTGTGCCGGCGAGAGGAACATGACCCACAGGTCGGTCAGCTGGGGATCTTTTGGAATATTTTGTGGATGACTATCTAGGAGTTGTGTTAGTTCTTTTGGGCTTGTACAGTTGTATATATGACTGATGATGTACTTATGGTTTTAAGAAATGAAATGAGGAGTACTGTTGGGTTTTAAAAAATTAGTGAATGTTATATTACTGCTTTATTATATCGATGCCATGAGGTTTATAGTAATGATAGTTTCGTAGTGCACCCTCGTCGTAGATTGTGCATCGGTACGACCTACGGGCGTCCCGGTGTATACTCTACGGTGAGGGGGCACTACACGTTCTCCTCTTCAACTGATATGGGATCTTACAATCCACCCCTTTAGAGTTCAGCATCCTCGCTGGCATAACGGGTCAGGAACTAGCATTAATACCAATTGTAATAGCCCAGACCATCCACCCACATATATTGTTTACTTTGGGTTGCCCATTGGGCTAGGGCTCTCATGGTTTTGCTCTTCCTAAACTAAAAAAAAAGTGTCTATAGGGAAGAGGTATCTGTACCCTTATTAGGCGTACTTCGTTCTCCTCTCCAACCGATGAGGGACCTCACAGGTAGGCTACTATATTTAGGATTTAATCGTCTTGAAATTACTTTTGCAGTTCAACAACTAAGTCAGTTCCTTCATGCTCCTTGCAAAGATTATTGGGACGCTGCTCTTCACTTATTGAAATACTTGAAAGGTTATCCCTCTATAGGTTTATTTTTTTCCTGCTTCCACTGCATCTTTTGTTTCTCCTGCATCTCCTATATTTTCACTTGTGGCTTGTTATGATGCTAATTGGGGATCATGCTTAAAGACTCAAAGGTCTATTTTTAGTTTCTGTGTTTTCTTGGGTTCTTCTTTATCACTTGAAAAACTAGAAAACAATCCACAATTTCCAGATCTTCTACTAAAGCAGAGTATCGAAGCATGGTTTTAACTGTGTGTGAATTGTTATGGATTTTTTACGTTTTTTTACAAATTTCTTTCACTTCACCTATTCGTTTATGGTATGATAAAAAGGTTGCCATACATATTACTGCTAACCTAATTTTTCATGAAAACATAAAACATCTTGATATTGACTGTCATATAGTTCGTGATCAATACAAGCTTGGTTTTGTTGCTCTTACTCATATTTCTTCCAAGAATAGTTAAGAGATCCTTTTACCAAAGCTTTGGCAATGCCAGCCTTTGCTTCTCTTCTTTCCAAGTTGGGTTTGGTTAATGTCCACCAAACTCTAACTTGAGGGGGGATGTTATAATCTATTTATTTCCATTTTAAATTTTTGTATAGCTTTTCTGTGTCTTGTATAGTTATGTGTAATGTTTATTTTAGGTGAAGTGAGGTCGTTTTGTATAGATAAGTTGATCTCAATCTTCTGTTTTCTATTTGATTGTATATAAGCATAAACTGACGGATGTAAAGCCTTGAAGTGAGATAAATAAAGTTAGTCCTTTATTTATCTTCTCTCTTCATCTATGACGAACTCTTACACAGAGATAAATTATAACACCTACATACCCCCTGGGAGGATATGCAGATGTCATATATAATAGCGGCCAAAACATATCATACCAACAATTCCAAGCATTCTCATAAACTTAAGCACCATACATTACATTACATTTCAATATGTTTTAAATATACTATACATAATGTAGTGACATAACACAAAACATATTACATGCTTTGAAATCCAAATTTCTTCCTGTTTATAAATATTACAAACCATATATGCAAAAAATAAATGGTCTCATCATTTATCAGATACAACTAAAAAACGAACAAACTTAAGTATACCTTTTTTCAAAACAAAGCTCAATCTCCTTGCCCATTACGATTGATATTGTCCCAGTCTCAAGTCCTCTTAACAACACCTACATGGGCAAAAATCCACCGTGCTAAGCATATAGCTTAGTGGGGAAAAACTAAGCACATATAATCCAGCAATTGTTTTACAATCCTTTAGCATTCACATATAATAAATCATATCAAATCTTAGATAACCTTTAATTGTTCAAATTACTAAACATCCCAATATCATTTTCATCATAACATAATATAACATATCATAATAGAATACATAATATACTTGCTTAAAACAGACTCATATCTGAACAGAATATCATAATCACAAAATAGAACCTTAAAGTATCTGAATAAATCTTATTTACATCATAACAACATTTAGCTGTATCAAAACTAAATTTAACTTATATCAAACTTAAACATACCAGAACACAAAACAAGTTAGTTTGTTAATCCTTTTTACAAAAGTGGGTAATGGGACTGATACAGGAGATATCATGATTGGTATCACAAAACATGAGAGACTTAAGCCTCATTAATAGATGACATTGAAGTGTCAGTAATAGGGGACACCGAAGTTTCAATAACAAGAGACATCGAAGTGTTACAGGAGCAATTACATACCCTTCTAAGCATTCCTATTTACCCACAACTAGGACTTGAAAGTTTTAAAAACAATCCATTTCAGATTTCACAATCACAAGCAAAAAATGTTATGTCATTATTCCACTTTCCTCAAATTGAACTTATGAATACACATCCAACTAATCTTGCCTAATAGCATAATCATTTGCAATAATGTACCATTAAAGGCATTATGTCTTTACACATTCACCTAACACAAAGTTCCATTTGTAACAATCATATTCAATCATATTCAATCCACTTAACATAAACCTTTTGAAATACATTGGTATTCAAAAGAACACATTCACCTTTAAACGTATCATTCCTTTCAAATTTAATCACAAGATTAATTAACCTCACATTCTTTAAGTAATTACTTCCATAAATAAACCATAAATCAATAATCTTTTCTCCATTAATTTAACTTCATCTAGATTCATTTTAACCTCAACTTGGTTTAATTAAACCATTGTTAAAAGTCCTAACATTATAAATATCAACAATTACACAAACAAATTTAGCATTTTTTATTCCAGATTTTCATAAGACAAGTTTCTGGTCAGATTTGTATGGCAATTTTGATATAGAAACTGAGGCTTCTAAGTAATATTTTCTTCTAGAAAAATGTTCCTATATGTATTAAGTTTCTAATGAACTATAGTTCATACAATTAGGTTCATTATTTCTCAAGTTATCCCTAAAATACTACAAACTATTCTTAAACAGTGATAGAATCCAAAACTTAACTTCAATCAAAATTTCAAAACTCTCTGTGACAGAAATAAAATTCTATTCCTACATCAAAGTTGTATGCCTATGTATTTAGTTTAATTTACAATTAAAATCACCCCATTTGGACATCCTTAAGTCAAGTAATGGCCCAAATACCGATGTCTGTGCAGTGAAACAACTACAGTTAACTCACACCTTACACCTACAATACCCCTTTTATCGAAATTCATGAATTCCACTTTAGTTCCACCTTATTAATGCCTCAATTACACATCAAATTTCTATCTAGAACCAATTCCAAAATCATTCAGTAAGAAGCTCACAATCCTTATCTTTCATACATTAAAATCGAAATAACATATGCCAACTACAATTATTTTTCCAGCACCTAATGTTCAACATCATAACACATATTTTTAGGCCTCAATTTCACATCAATTTTATGTCCAACACCAATTCCAAAGTCATTCAGTAAGCAGCTCACAATCCTTATCTTTTAGACATTAAAATTGAAACAACAAATGCCAAACCATAATTTTTTTCTATCATCAAATTTTCAACATCATAACACATATTTCAAGCTAAATTAAATCTCACAAAACTTATATGAATACATGTTATCAAGTGTAGAAATCCCTTACCTCTTTAACTTCAAATTCCTACTTCAAAGAACCAGTTGAACCAACCCTTCCAAAAAATTATCACACATAAAGATTTGCAAGTGAAGATGATCCAAAACCAAACAAAATTCTAGAAGTTGAGAAGGGTGAGTAGTTTCAGTTAAAAGGAGCAAAAGTTAGTGAGTAGGTTCTTGGCGCCCAAATTTTTTTTGATGAATAAGTATGATTTACATTAATTATGAGGTCTTTATGAAAGTTTGTAGAGTTAATTATTATGTTGATGTTAGAAAGATTATATGATATAGGTTGATTGAATTAAATTGTTAAGGTTATAAGAATGTTTAAGGGTGTTTTTGGAAAGACACTTAAGGTTAAAGGAATCTAAGCTTATAAGGAAGGGTAAAATGGAATTTTTGAACTCATTAAAGGAAGAAATGGAAGAAGAAATGTTGTCTTGCTCTTTTAAGAGGAAGAAAAACGAAATTAGAGGGAGAGAAAGGAGAGAATACCAAAAATAAGAAAGGGAGGAAGAGAGTTTTGGTGGGTTGAGAGAAAAAAAAAAGATGGTTAAGGTTTCATCATTTCTTGGTTTTTAAGAAAGATTTTGAGGTTGATCAAGAAGAGAAAAAGGTAAAGGGAGAGAAGAGCTTCTAATTGAGTCAAAGATCTCTTCCTTTGGTAAAGAATCAAGGTAAGATCATTTTGAATCTTTTGGATTTTTGGAAGGATTTTGGTTCATGGAGTTTAGAAAATATATAGGTTTAAGTATTCTAGAATCAATTTTAGTGATTGTGCTTTATGAGACTTTCAATTGAAAACCCTATTGAGTGAGATTTTTGTTATTGTATAAAGGGGATCAAAAGAGGCAAGAGGAACAAGAGAAAAGGCATTTTGAGCAAGTCTATAAGTAATAAAATCAAGGTGGATTACATGTTTGTAATAGAGTTATAAGCTACTAAATTTTTTCCAAATCATGAAGACAAAATGATTTCAACTACTTCATAAATGTTGTTTTTAATGTTTTTGAGTGATTTGAAAATTTGATACAAGTTGGTGTATGAATTTTGATGATGAAATGGAAAATAGTTTTGAAATATTTATGTTATGCTTTGAAACATGTCATGGCATTTTGTATAAATGAAAAGAAAGCATGAAAGTACGAGAATATGATAAAATGATTTCAGTATGATTATGTTCTTTTTTTTAGGTGAGAGTGGAACCATTTTATTCGTCACATCCATGTAGACAAGTGCCTTCTCCTAGCTGACCACTTGTAGCATATGAGCTCCAAAAATGGACTCATTCTATTCATAGGGTAAACTTCAATTTCTCCATTTTGTTTCCATAGAATCCTGGAGATATTTTTTGTGCATTGCATCTTTGAATTGTCAAGAATGGTGCATAATTGAGTGTTATGCCTCGATGGTGAAATGTACATGCTATGTTTATGTGATGTTGTGTAATTATGAGTTTTTGAGCTAGACTTGGGAATTTGAGAACAAAGCATTTTATGAATTCAAAATGACTTTTTATAAGACAAATGAACATTTCAACAATTTTTTTTTGTTCTTTACTATAAACTATTACCCACGAGCTTTAAAGCTCACCCCCTTTTTTCCTCCCATCTTCAGGTGATAGTTAAGAGATCAAGTGATCAAGAGCCTAAGGAAATTTCTCCAAATTTGTTTATTTTGTATTTTGAGTTGGTTTTGGGAAAGCATAATGTTTTAGTCGCATACCAAGTTTATTTGTCTAAGAATCCTTGTATTTTGAGACTTTGAGATGATGATGTATTGAGGCTTGAAATGCCATTAAATATTTGTAAAACTTTATTCTTTAGTTATTTAAGGAAATATGAATTGTGTATTGATGATATTGAGATGATTATCAGCTTGAGCAGATGGTTTTCGAACATAAATTATGGATATATATACATAAGTGAGATGTTATGGAAAAGAAAGATAGGAATTATGGCTGATCAAATGTAGTTGAATGTAATGAGATAGATGAGCTGAGATTTGAGAGTTTAATGAAGTCATATTGGTAGTTGAATGGTTATGCTCAGGACATTCCAAGTCTGCACAGTGCAAAATTTCAAGTCTTCCATACAAAAAAAATTTGTTCTAACTTCATGGAAAAATTTGGATTAATCTAGATTGAATTAGGCAAAGTTATCTTCTAGAGAGTTGTAGCTTATCTTTCTAGCTTTTCAATGGTATATAGTATGAAATTTTTGGACATTGGAGTCAAAAGTTATGATCCTTATAAGTGGAGATGCTTAGGAGTATAGATTGTATCATATGATGATGTCATATCGTCTGGTGATGATGTCATATCGTCTGTGATGAAGTATCGTCTAGTGATGATGTCATTTCTTCTGTTGCACTGTTCATCTGATCCTATCGTCTGGTCCCATTTGACCCTATGGATGATCAAATTTATATTTGAGGTTTGTATGAAAGTTGTAGATCTTGAAGTTCTCTTTTGAACCATCTAAAGAACACATCAATCCGAGTTCTCTAGAGAAATTTATCACCATTTTTCCAATTCATCTAAACCTTCATCTCGGTTCATCTAATCCTATCGTTTGGTCTCATTTTTTACCCTATAGATGATCGAATTTTTTTCGAGGTCTTCATCAAAGTTGTAGATCTTAAAGTTCTATTTTGAACCATCCAAAGAACAGCTTCATGTGAGTTCTCTAGAGAAAGTTATGACTATTTTTCCAATTCGTCCAACCCTTCTTCTAGGTTCATCTGATCATATCATCCGGTCTCATTTTTGACCTTATAGATGATCGAATTTATCTCAAGATCTTTATGAACATTGTAGATCTTGAAGTTCTATTTCGAACCATCCAAAGAGCACCTCCATCCGAGTTCTCTAGAGAAAGTTATGACTATTTTTCCAATTCGTCTAACCCTTCTTCTGGGTTCATCTGATCCTATCGTCTGGTCCCATTTTTGACATTGTAGATGATCAAATTTTTCTTTTAGGTCTTCATGAAATTTGTAGATTTTGAAGTCCACTTTCGAACCATCTAAAAAACAAGATATCGGATTACTATAACTTTTAATCAAGATATCGGATTGAGTTCGTTCTTTGACCATTTAAAAGAACACATCTATATCTACAACTTTCATGAAGACCATAAAATGAGATTCGGCCTCCAACTATGTCAAAAATCACAATCTTTCCAGTAGATGTCCGTTAAACGGACATGAATCGAATGCAGAATGCCAAATGACCCGAGAAAGTCAGTTAAACGGACATCCATGTCTGTCCGTTTAACGGACATTGACTAGTCAAGAGGTGTTTTTCCACCCAAGAATGTCCGTTTAACAGACTCCCATGTCCGTTTAACGGACTCCCATGTCCATTTAACGGACCTTGGGGCTCCCCAAAGCCCCCAATGCCTCTCCAGTGCTTCCAAACTTCAACCTTACTTCATAAACACTTGCACACTTCACAAATTCACTCATTTTAAAGCCTAAACACTTCATAACACTTCAAAATATAAGTTCAACTCACCAACATCACAAATTACAACTTAAATGGTTAGTCAAATCCACAAAATTTCAATCATTTATCATCAAAGCTATCATAAACACAAACCATATAAGTTCAGCAAAATGGACCTTAACTGTATACTTCCAATCCTCATAACTTCTTACTCCATATTCCAATAACTACATATTATACCTCAATGGAAAGATAACAAGATGCTTTACAACTTCCATGAAGGATGCAAAAGTCAATTCCAACATTAAAAGAAGTAAAAAGTCATTCAAAGCCACTACTTATATAAGGACCAATGAAACAGTAAAATAGCATTATGAACAGTAATTGAATGTACTCCCAACCTCATAACTTCTTCATTTTAAGTCCAAAAGTGACAAATTCTATATCGTTGGAAAGCTCTCAACAAATACTATAATATTCAAGAAGACACCTCATTTCAATTCAAACAGTAAGAGGGTCTAAAATCTAAGTGAAGTTTCTGTCAAATTTTGCAAAAATTTGACAGCATCTCCTTTGGATATTTAACTAGCCAAACTTCAATCCAGTTACCATCACCTGCATAAAACTTAATATTCACAAAACTTCAATCTTTCAACTACCAACTAAATCCAAAAACCCCACAAATACTCAAATGGCAGCAAACGCAAGCTTATATCTCTAATCATTCTCAATCCATAAAGCAATCCTCAAGCTACTCCATTTACCAATTCAAACCATACAATGATATATTTGTACAAAACATATGCAAATTACATGAATTACATTAAAACCCAACACTTTTGCATTTACATGAACAATAGGAGTTCTTACAAAGCTTTAGAGGGCATTTAGCCCGATTACAACCCAAATAACCAAAAGTTAAAATACAAAGTAAATCAATTCTCCAAAATGCAACCTAATACTTTATTTCCAAAAATGACTTCTAAAGTAAAAGCATCGGGGTGATGCTTCAATCCCAATACTGTAACTCGGTTTCTCGCTCGTCACCTGTGGAGGGGAAAAGGGGTGTGAGCTCGACAGCTCAGTGGCTAACAGCTTAATTGTTGGAACCCCTCCCTGGTGCGACACGTGTCCGACGTCCTGCGTGACATCTGGACGCGCATCCCACGAGGAAGCGATTCCTCACCACAAAAGAATCCTCAAACTGGACTTATTTTCACTTCTTTCGAATAAGGATGGAAAGCTCGACCCTAAGTCTCTTCCAATAGTTTTGATCTGTTTAGGGCCCATCATTGCTCCTATATTTAAACTACTACAAAAAAAAACTAGACCTCTAGGTTAAATGAAATCAGAAAACGCCTCAATCGGATCTTTGTAGGTCGCAAAACGACCTTTCAGGCAAAACCGACACTCATCGACCCTAAAATTCAACTAAAACCAGACACTCTCATTTTACCGAAAAAGGATAGAAGATTGAGCTAGTTAATTAATGTTTCAAATCTCATGTGAATCGAAGGTCAAAAGACAAAGATACAAAGAAAATAAAAAACGATTATTATAGGTTTACTTAAAAACCAACTTGATTTATCTATAATCTTTTTACCTGAAATCCGAATTTAAAACTAAAGCCTACATTTTAGCCCAAATTCAAATTCTTATATCAAAGATTTGAAATTTCATACCTTTGATACCAAAAACAAAAGAATGACTTATGGTACTTCGTTCGAAAGATTAGAAGATAGTTTACACCTTTTATGACGGAAGGAAATCAAGTCATCTCAATCCTTAAAGTAGGAAATCTAGTTCATTTCCATATGACCAAATGAATAGTGTTTTCTTACCAAGTGAATAGAAAAAATTACCATATGAATAGTAATCAGTGAATTTTAAACGTCCATAACTTCTTCGTTTTAAATCGAAATTTTACTCATTTAATACCGTTTTCAAGATCTCGCTAAACTCTATCAATATTAAGGAATACCCTTTTTCCAAAATGTGACTCTAAGATACTCTAAAACACAATACAAGGTAGCTGCCCATTTTTTAAAAAAATGGACAGCACCTCCCCTAAAATTTGATCTAGCCAAACTTTTCAACCTAACTCCTACCTGCATAAGAATACTTCTATCTTCCAATTCACAAACATACTCAACAATCAAACCATCCCAACTCCAATTGGCAACAACGCAAGCCTAGGTATCTAACAATTCATCCATTTAATTTTCTTAAGACATATCATTCCATCTTTACTTTTACAATCTCAAACATAAAACCTCATAATCATACATTCTAAAACATATACAAACATACAATGAAACTTCAAAACCTTAAAAGTTTACATGAAATACACAAATACAATGCTTTAAAGAGCATTTTAGCCCGAATACATCAACTTCCAAAAGAAAGTCTAAAATGCTAACCAAAGCATCATTTTATAAAAGTTTAACTTTAAAAAAACAAAAGCATCGGAGTATCCTTTATTCCCGATGCGCCGATCTAGTTTCTCGCTCTAAACCTGTGGAGGGAAAGGAGGGGGTGAGCACGACGGCTCTGTGGGTAATAGTCTAATAATTAAGCATAAGCCAACACATGCATCAATAATGATAATTTCATGTCAATAACCATCAATTTCATTTTCTAACAAATAGGACATTTACAAAATCACCAAATATCAGATAACATCACAAAAGTACATCACAAATGGTCAAAGTGATCCTAACAGGACGTACTATACATGTTCGATAGGCGACCATGTGTAGTCGTGAACAGAGGGGAGTCCGATTTCGGATCTCCTATGCCACTAGCGGGCAGGCGGGCGAAGCCTATGACAAGTCTTGCTTGTTAAGCAGAGGGATCACTACAAACCCACGAAATAATACATGATCATCTTAGGCATTCATTCTAAATTGCATACTCACTTTATCATTTTCAATTCGATTCCAACTCATTTTTAATTAAGCAATCATCCAGAAGGATTTGCTACAATTTGTCATTTCAACAAATCACATGTATATAATCTCCAAATTCACATATTCGACACCTTATCATTTAACAAACAATTTTATAAACCTTTACACATATATACATCCAAAGGCACATAATACATGCTTAAACTATCACATTAGTTCAAAATACACAAATCATGGCTCAATACTTAATGATTAAAAGTTACCCACCTTGACTTCGATGGCTAGGAATTGGGTTAACTTGCCCCAATGGATCGTTTTGACTCTCCTCAATATCCAAACGCCGCAATTGACCTTAATTAAATCATAATAAGGCTAATTAATGAAAAGAGTAAAGTGCTGGAATTTTAAATAAAAAAAATGAAAAACCTACATTTAAGCTAATCTAATCTTCCTTATATCTCCAATTACGCTAATTTACCTTAACCAAGGCATACAACCCTTCATCAACACATAATTAGGCCAATAACTCAATGACGCCTATGCTGAAATTTTTCAAACATAACGAAACTTAAAAATTAAACCGACGTAACCTTACCTAACCCTTCTTATACCTTCCCTAGGCTATCCCAAAGATAAAACCCCATCAAAACTACTCTAAAAGTCCAAAATTTCTCAATCCTAAGCCATGAACACATGCTGGAATTTTAACAAAACTTTCTAAATTTTGCTTCTTTCATTTTCTTTCACCAATACCTTTCAAACCACCATTATTAACCAAACTAATATCAAAACCAATCAAATTTGAAAGTCATTTAACCATCACGACATCCCTTCTATTTTCTATAGAAACCTACACAAAACACTTTCCTTTCTCATTCTTTCACTAAACCCTCATCCAATCATCCATTTAAACATGAAAGAAGATAAAACATCAAACAAACCACTCTAAAATTTGAAATCCTAAACTAACCTAATCTGATTTTTTTTTTCTCCTCCAACAACATCTCCTTCTAAACACTCTTCCAATCACCAAAATGAAATAAGAAAGGTAAAATCCCTAACAATATACCAAGAAATTCGAATTTCCTCTTACCTTGTAGGATCCCACGAAAACCTCTTTTGCTTCTCAAGATGGAAAGAACTCCTTCCCTTCCTCTTTTTCTTACATAACCCACGTGAATCTCCCTTGCCCAAGCTTAAAACACCTTCTTCTTCCCTTCCTCTTGGATGGCCGATTGTCTCTTCTCTTCTCCCTTTTGATTTTCGAAAATCCACTCACTTCTCTCTTCTCTTCAAACTTTCGGATAACTAAGCCAAAGATGACCTAATTTTGCCTCTTTCTCATTAAATCCCCTAAGCCAAAATGACATCACTCCACTCTAGCCTCCCTCCATGCATTTTCGTTGGCCACTCTCCACTCTTTTACTTCCTAATCCATCTTACTTAATCCTAATCCTAACTCTTCCTTAACCTAAACCCTAGCCCAAGCTTTCAAGCCCATATCTTTTCCCTCCTTCTAACTTTCACTAAATTTCATTTCCCTCCTTCCAACTTAAACTTTCATGGGCTCCCACTTAAAAGCCCACTTAATTCCCTTCTTTTTTTTTCATTTACTTTCCCATACAAACCCTAGCCCACTTAATTAATAAACCTAAAGCCTTTATAACCATTTAAACAATTTCTAATTTATTCCTAACATGACCTAATTTAATAAGTCTTATTCTTTGAAAATATAATACAAATATTAACATTCTAATTTAACTAAATTCCTGAAATTTAATATTATTGCTATAAATTCTAACTCTCAATTCCTTCAATTACTAATTGTTGCACTAAAATTCCAACTTATCCTAACCAATAGGAAATCTATAAAAAAAACCCTAATTTCATACTAACCAAGAGACAATTTAAATTGCAAGCCTATTTAATAGGGAAAAAGGGATCGGGTCTAACATTCCTTCCTCTAAAAGAATTTCGTCCTCGAAATTCTTACCTGACTCAATGAAAAGCTGAGGATACTTCTCTTTCATAGCTTCCAATGGCTCCCACGTGGCCTCTTCCACCGAATGGTTCCTCCATAACACTTTTACTAACTGTATTGTCTTATTCCTAAGCACCTTTTCTTTTGTATCCAAAATCTGCACTGGAAGCTCTTCATAACTCAAATCCTCACACAATTGAACTTCATCAGCCTGAATGACATGGGACGGATCTGATCGATATCTCCTCAGCATAGAGACATGAAATACATCATGTATCTGAGATAACTCTGGAGGCAAGGCTAACCTATAAGCCAACGGACCAATCCTCTCCAGTATCTCATAAGGTCCTACATACCTCGGACTCAGTTTCCCCTTCTTGCCGAATCTCAGAATCCCTTTCCACGGAGAAGTTTTAAGAAACACCTTATCGCCGACCTCATACTCCATCTCTTTCCTATGTGCATCCTCATAGCTTTTCATCCTGTCCTGAGCTGCCTTCAGCCTGTGCTTAATCACATTGACCTTATCCACTGTCATCTGAATCAACTCTGGACCCAAAAGCTTCCTGTCTCCCTCTTCATCCCAACACACCGGAGTCCGACATCTCCTCCCATACAGAGCCTCATAAGGAGCCATCTGAATGCTCGAATGATACGAATTGTTGTAAGCAAATTCGATCAATGGCAAGTGTTCATCCCAAGCTCCTCGAAAATCCATCACACAAGCCCTGAGCATTCCCTCAAGAGTCCGAATGGTCCTCTCAGACTGACCATCGGTCTGAGGATGAAAAGCAGTACTGAAACTCAACTTAGTGCCCATAGCCTCCTGCAAACTGCCCCAAAATTTTGAAGTAAAACGAGGATCCCGATCAGATACAATCGAATCCGGGATCCCATGCAATCTTACCACCTCATCAATATACTTCTTAGCTAGCACATGAAGAGGATCTGTCTGTCTTATTGCCAGAAAATGGGCTGATTTTGTCAACCTATCCACGATCACCCATATGGCATCATGTCTCCTATTGGTCCTGGGCAATCCCATCAGAAAGTCCATAGTCACCTTCTGCCACTTCCACTCTGGAATAGATAAAGGCTTTAACTGTCCTGAAGGTGCTTGATGCTCAGCCTTAACTTGCTGACACACCAAACACTTACTCACATACTCAGCCACATCTTTCTTCATACCTCTCCACCAGAAATGTTCTCGAGATCCTCAGACATCCTGGTATCGCTGGATGCATAACATCTGATGCATTGTGCGCCTCATCCGAATCTCATCTTTAACCTCCTTGACATCGAATGCATAGCCTATTTCGATCGTCGAAACCCATCATCACTCATTACCATGTTAGACTTCTTACCCTTTTGCACCTCTTCCCGCACTTACCCAAATCGGGATCCCGAACTCGCAACTCTTTCACTTTTCTCCGAGGATCGGTCTTACCACGAAAGTAGCAATCATGCACTCGACTCTTCTGTCTCAAGTGATCCTGAGCTTAGCCATCTCTTCCAATAGCGGCGGATATCTTTTCGAACATATGCTATGGAAGACTTCACCTTCAAGGCATCTGCAATAACATTTGCCTTACGGATGATACTCAATCAACGGTCATAGTCTTTAAGCAGCTCAATCCACCTCCTCATCTCAAATTCAGCTCCTTCGACTCAGCAGTATTTGAGACTCTTGTGATCTGTGAAGATCCTCGTCCCAAACCCATACAAATAATGTCTCCGGATCTTGAAAGCAAAGATCACTGCTAACTCCAAATCATGGGTCGGATAATTTACCTCATAAGGCTTTAGCTGCCGTGAGGCATATGCTATCACCTTATCTTCCTGCATAAGCACACATCCTAACCCCTTTCTGGAAGCGTCACTATACACAGAAAAACTCCCATCTCCTGTAGGCAACGCTAGAACTGGAGCACTAGTCAATCTGTGCTTCAGCTCCTCAAAACTTCTCTGGCATTCATCACTCCAGACAAACTTCTGATTTTTCCTTAACAACTTAGTTAAAGGAGTAGCAATTAAGGAAAATCCCTCCACAAATCGCCTATAGTAACCAGCTAAACCCAGAAAGCTCCTCACCTCTTTCACTGTCGTCGGAGCGTGCCAGTTCACTACAGCTTCAACTTTCTTTGGGTCTACATGCACCCCATTCGCAGAAACAATGTGACCAAGAAAGACTACCTCACGCAACCAAAATTCACATTTCGTGAATTTGGCATACAACTCTCTCTCCCTCAGTCTCTGCAACACAATCCTCAAGTGTTCCTCATGGTCTCTCTCACTCCGGGAATATACCAGAATGTCATCGATAAACACGATAACAAAATGATCTAAAAAGTCCCTAAAGACCCTGTTCATCAAATCCATGAAAGCAGCAGGAGCATTGGTTAGTCCAAATGGCATAACCAAAAACTCATAATGGCCATACCGAGTCTGGAAGGCTGTCTTGCTCACATCAGACTCCTTAATCCTGAATTGATGGTAGCCAGACCTGAGATCAATCTTGGAGAAGACCATTGCTCCCTGTAGCTGATCAAATAAGTCATCTATCCGAGGCAATGGATACTTGTTTTTCACGGTCACCTTATTAATTCTCCTGTAATCAATGCACATCCTCCAAGTTCCATCTTTCTTTCGAACAAATAAGACCGGCGCTCCCCAGGGTGAAGTGCTCGGTCTAATGAATCCCTTATCTAACAGATCCTCTAACTGCTCCTTTAGCTCCTTCAGCTCAGCTGGAGCCATCCTGTAAGGTGGAATCGAAATAGGAGCTGTCCCGGGAGCCAAATCAATAGCAAACTCAATCTCCCTCTCCGGTGGCAAACCGGGCAACTCCTCAGGAAACACATCAGGAAATTCCCTCACAATGGGAATATCCTCCACCTTACTCTCTTTCACACTGGTATCCATGACACACGCCAAGAAGGCTTCACAGCCTCTCCCCATCAGTCTAGCAGCTAACAAAGCTGAAATAAGTCTCGACGGTGTCAACTTCCTGTCTCCTCTGAAAACTACCTTCTGACCCTCTCCCAGATCAAATTCTACTTCCTTTTTGTCACAATCTAGCTTCGCCTTATACTTCTCCATCACGTCCATTCCGACGATCACATCTAACCCCTTCAGATCTAGAGGTAGCAGGTCCACTACCAAACTAGATCCATCAATCACAAGCTCACAATCTCGAAAGATCCGACTCACAACAACAGTCCTCCCTAACGGAGTACTAACAAATAGAAACTCGTCCAATAGAACTGACTGCATACTGGGCAATAACACACTCGCAGAGACAAAGGAATGGGTGGAACCAGAATCAAAAAGAACATAAACATCAGAATGAAAAAGCTGAGCCATACCAGTAACAACCTCCGGTGCGACTGCAGCCTCCTCTCGAGTCATAGCAAACACCCGAGCTTGTGCTTGCCCTCTCGGTCTCCCTGGCAGAATAGGCTTCTTCACAGACCCAGAACTGGCCACTCCAGAAACTGGTCTAGTCCCCACTGTCTCTACTCTCCTCTAAGCCTGAAACTGCGATCCCGCCCCTCGGGCCCACAGAGGACAGTTACTAATCAGGTGTCCCTTCTCTCCACACTTGAAACAGGAACCTGTCAACTTGCGACATACTCCCCGATGTGGATTCCCACAATGCTCACATAGAGGGTGGGTTCTGCTTCTCTACGCCTCGCTATTTCCTCCCACTTGAGGAGGCTGCCTTTATCTCTGCTCTAAACCGCTGCTTTCTTTGAGGGCACTTCTTGCCTCCCTGACTCTGCACCCGGAAACTCTTCTCACCCCTGGAAGCAGTCTGAACACTACCCCCTCTCCTAGGAAACTGCTCTCTGCCCTTTCTTTTCTGCTCACCTCCATCGATGTTCTCTAGTTTTTCACTGAGTGCCGCATCCACCATTCGATAATCAGTGAAATTGTGAATCACTACCTTCTCCCTGATTCCCAGATGGAGGCCCCCCTCAAACTTTCTGCACTTATCTTCTTCATTAGCCACCATATAAGCTGCATACCGAGACAGTTGGGTGAATCTCACCATACTCACTAACAGATAGCTCCTCTCGAGCCAAATTCATAAACTCTCGGCCTTTTCTTGCATATAAACCCGGAGAAATACTTCTTCTGAATAATTCTCAAAATCACTCCATGATAACACAGAGGTACAATGACTCTGTGGCACCGACTCCCACCAGTGAAGAGCATTCCCCTGCAATAGACTCACTGCATACTCAAGCTTCTCCTCATCTGTGCATTTCATCTGCACCAGAACCCTTTCTGTTCTTTTCATCCAAGCCTCAGCTTCCTCAGGATTGGTGGTACCATGAAAGTCCACCGCACCAAACTTTCGCAACTTGTCATACTGCCCGCCCCTAATCACTGGAGCTGGAGCTGGAGCCTGAGATCCCTGACCCAAGGCTACGGTGAACGCCTGGGCAAAAGCCTGGAAAAACTGCGGATCCATCGCAGGCATAGCAGGAGGAGGAGGAGGAGGTTGCTCCTCAGGTTGCACACTAGGTGCCTCGAGCCGAGAGCCGAGTGTGTCCTCATCTTGTGGGATATGAGACTCATCGCTGCTCCCTGGCGAGAGCTAGAGCGAGAAAGAGTGCCGCGGGATCTACGCCGAGGTGGCATATTTACTCCTTCAAAATAAAACCAGTGAAAAATTTTAGTTCAAAGAAATCATACTAAAATCAGGTGGCAATTCATCATGTAGTCGAAATTACCATGTAGGCATGTAAAATCAGTGAAAACAATACAAAAGAACACAAATCATGCAATCCCTAACATTTTCCTTCTACCCGAACCTAAACCGAAAGCTCTGATACCATAAGTGTTGGAACCCCTCCCTGGTGCGACACGTGTCCGACGTCCTGCGTGACATCTGGACGCGCATCCCACGAGGAAGCGATTCCTCACCACAAAAGAATCCTCAAACTGGACTTATTTTCACTTCTTTCGAATAAGGATGGAAAGCTCGACCCTAAGTCTCTTCCAATAGTTTTGATCTGTTTAGGGCCCATCATTGCTCCTATATTTAAACTACTACAAAAAAAACCTAGACCTCTAGGTTAAATGAAATCAGAAAACGCCTCAATCGGATCTTTGTAGCTCAGAAAGCGACCTTTCGAGCAAAACCGACACTCATCGACCCTAAAATTCAACTAAAACCCGACACTCTCATTTTACCAAAAAGGATAGAAGATTGAGCTAGTTAATTAATGTTTCAAATCTCATGTGAATCAAGGTCAAAAGACAAAGATACAAAGAAAAAAAAGCGATTATTATAGGTTTACTTAAAACCAACTTGATTTATCTATAATCTTTTACACGAAATCCAATTTAAAACTAAAGCCTACATTTTAGCCCAAATTCAAATTCTTATATCAAAGATTTGAAATTTCATACCTTTGATACCAAAAACAAAAGAATGACTTATGGTACTTCGTTCGAAAGATTAGAAGATAGTTTACACCTTTTATGACGGAAGGAAATCAAGTCATCTCAATCCTTAAAGTAGGAAATCTAGTTCATTTCCATATGACCAAATGAATAGTGTTTTCTTACCAAGTGAATAGAAAAAATTACCATATGAATAGTAATCGGTGAATTTTAAACGTCCATAACTTCTTCGTTTTAAATCGAAATTTTACTCATTTAATACCGTTTTCAAGATCTCGCTAAACTCTATCAATATTAAGGAATACCCTTTTTCCAAAATGTGACTCTAAGATACTCTAAAACACAATACAAGGTAGCTGCCCATTTTTTAAAAAAATGGACAGCACCTCCCCTAAAATTTGATCTAGCCAAACTTTTCAACCTAACTCCTACCGCGTAAGAATACTTCTATCTTCCAATTCACAAACATACTCAACAATCAAACCATCCCAACTCCAATTGGCAACAACGCAAGCCTAGGTATCTAACAATTCATCCATTTAATTTTCTTAAGACATATCATTCCATCTTTACTTTTACAATCTCAAACATAAAACCTCATAATCATACATTACAAACATATACAAACATACAATGAAACTTCAAAACCTTAAAGTTTACATGAAATACACAAATACAATGCTTTAAAGAGCATTTTAGCCCGAATACATCAACTTCCAAAAGAAAGTCTAAAATGCTAACCAAAGCATCATTTTATAAAAGTTTAACTTTAAAAAACAAAAGCATCGGAGTATCCTTTATTCCCGATGCGCCGATCCAGTTTCTCGCTCTAAACCTGTGGAGGGAAAGGAGGGGGTGAGCACGACGGCTCCGTGGGTAACAGTCTAATAATTAAGCATAAGCCAACACATGCATCAATAATGATAATTTCATGTCAATAACCATCAATTTCATTTTCTAACAAATAGGACATTTACAAAATCACCAAATATCAGATAACATCACAAATGGTCAGAGTGATCCTAACAGGATGTACTACACATGTTCGACAGGCGACCATGTGTAGCCGTGAACAGAGGGGAGTCCGATTTCGGATCTCCTATGCCACTAGCGGGCAGGCGGGCGAAGCCTATGACAAGTGCGCACTTGTTAAACAGAGGGGATCACTACAAACCCACGAAATAATACATGATCATCTTAGGCATTCATTCTAAATTGCATACTCACTTTATCATTTTCAATTACGATTCCAACTCATTTTTAATTAAGCAATCATCCAGAAGGATTTGCTACAATTTATCATTTCAATAAATCACATGTATATAATCTCCAAATTCACATATTTGACACCTTATCATTTAACAAACAATTTTATAAACCTTTACATATATACATCCAAAGGCACATAATACATGCTTAAACTATCACATTAGCTCAAAATACACAAATCATGGCTCAATACTTAATGATTAAAAGTTACCCACCTTGACTTCGATGGCTAGGAATTGGGTTAACTTGCCCCAATGGATCGTTTGACTCTCCTCAATATCCAAACGCCGATGATTGACCTTAATTAAATCATAATAAGGCTAATTAATGAAAAGAGTAAAGTGCTGGAATTTTAAATAAAAAATGAAAACCTACATTTAAGCTAATCTAATCTTCCTTATATCTCCAATTACGCTAATTTACCTTAACCAAGGCATACAACCCTTCATCAACACATAATTAGGCCAATAACTCAATGACGCCTATGCTGAAATTTTTCAAACATAACGAAACTTAAAAATTAAACCGACGTAACCTTACCTAACCCTTCTTATACCTTCCTAGGCTATCCCAAAGATAAAACCCCATCAAAACTACTCTAAAAGTCCAAAATTTCTCAATCCTAAGCCATGAACACATGCTGGAATTTTAACAAAACTTTCTAAAGTTTGCTTCTTTCATTTTCTTTCACCAATACCTTTCAAACCACCATTATTAACCAAACTAATATCAAAACCAATCAAATTTCGAAAGCCATTTAACCATCACGACATCCCCTTCTATTTTCTATAGAAACCTACACAAAACACTTTCCTTTCTCATTCTTTCACTAAACCCTCATCCAATCATCCATTTAAACATGAAAGAAGATAAAACATCAAACAAACCACTCTAAAATTTGAAATCCTAAACTAACCTAATCTGTTTTTTTCTCCTCCAACAACATCTCCTTCTAAACACTCTTCCAATCACCAAAATGAAATAAGAAAGGTAAAATCCCTAACAATATACCAAGAAATTCGAATTTCCTCTTACCTTGTAGGATCCCACGAAAACCTCTTTTGCTTCTCAAGATGGAAAGAACTCCTTCCCTTCCTCTTTTTCTTACATAACCCACGTGAATCTCCCTTGCCCAAGCTTAAAACACCTTCTTCTTCCCTTCCTCTTGGATGGCCGATTGTCTCTTCTCTTCTCCCTTTTGATTTTCGAAAATCCACTCACTTCTCTCTTCTCTTCAAACTTTCGGATAACTAAGCCAAAGATGACCTAATTTTGCCTCTTTCTCATTAAATCCCCTAAGCCAAAATGACATCACTCCACTCTAGCCTCCCTCCATGCATTTTCGTTGGCCACTCTCCACTCTTTTACTTCCTAATCCATCTTACTTAATCCTAATCCTAACTCTTCCTTAACCTAAACCCTAGCCTAAGCTTTCAAGCCCATATCTTTTCCCTCCTTCTAACTTTCACTAAATTTCATTTCCCTCCTTCCAACGTAAACTTTCATGGGCTCCCACTTAAAAGCCCACTTAATTCCCTTCTTTTTTTTTTCATTTACTTTCCCATACAAACCCTAGCCCACTTAATTAATAAACCTAAAGCCTTTATAACCATTTAAACAATTTCCAATTTATTCCTAACATGACCTAATTTAATAAGTCTTATTCTTTGAAAATATAATACAAATATTAACATTCTAATTTAACTAAATTCTTGAAATTTAATATTATTGCTATAAATTCTAACTCTCAATTCCTTCAATTACTAATTGTTGCACTAAAATTCCAACTTATCCTAACCAATAGGAAATCTAAAAAAAGACCCTAATTTCATACTAACCAAGAGACAATTTAAATTGCAAGCCTATTTAATAGGGAAAAAGGGATCGGGGTCTAACATTAATAATTAAGAAATAAGCAAAAACATTCTTTATTTCTCATTCTCAAAGCAACTTTCAGATTGATAAAAACCTTTCAAAATCCTCAAAACTTTTCACGATTTCATTTCATCATTCATTTCCAAAGCCAAAATCACATTGATCGAAACACTTTAAATTTATCAAAACCTCTTGTAAAACTCATTTCATCACACCAATTACACATCAAAATCACAAAAGCACAGAGAAAGTGGTAAATAAATTTATCAAAAGCATTTACAAAACAACATAACATACAAAAACAACTTAGACAAGCATATCACATAATCACATATAAGTTGGTTTGGGTGGGTCCATCGGGACGTACTAAACATTTCCATAAGCGTCATGTGTAGCGTGAACACATGTGGAGTCCGTGAGGAGCTCCACGACCACTAATGAGCAAAAGGAGAAGCCTATAATTAGACAGGTGCACCTATCACACATAAGGGACCACCACAAACCCAAACAAGCATGCATATCACATAATTCACACAATTCATAACATTAGCCATAAATGGCTCTTGCAAAAATTCACTTTCACCTGATTTCCCAAAATGTCGTTTTTCCGAAATCAAGTATCCAAACTTTTTCATTTCACAAATCATTTCACAATTATTTCCAAAATGTTAAAACATCTCATACAAGTTTAAATCATCACAAAGAATCATTTATACAACTTTATAAATCATTTGAAAGCATTAGCTAACATTTATTTCAAAACAATTGAGTAGCTTATTATCTCAATCATTAAAATATTACCCACCTTAGTTCCTTTAGCTAGGAGCTTGAACAATTGGCCTTTCCTTTCACTTCAATTCCCTCTCTTAACCTTCATCAGACATAAAATCCCATAGGAAGCATGAGATGTTAAAATTGGCCATTCTAAGGAGATGAAAACATGAAAATTAACCCATCTAACTTTACCCATACCTAACTTAAGCTATTTTCACTAAAACCCATCCATAAGTCCAAAAGAATTCATATTTCTCTTACCTTAAGGAGAGACCCACGAAAATCCCCTTTTTCTTCTCATGGATGTTTGATCCTTTCCCCTCCTTTTTCCTTCTCCTTTCTAAAGCAAGATGAAACTAAAGCCCTAACCTTTCTTCTTCTCTCTTCTTCTTCTTCTTCTTCTTCTTCTCCACTTAGCCGAAATCTCCCTCTTTCCTTGTAAATTTCGTAGGTTCCCAAAAAGACTTAGCAAGTTTGATTTATAACTTAAAGCCTTAAAGCAAAAACTACGTAGTTTTGATAACACCCTTCTTTTTCCTTGAAAATTTCGTGACCTTCCTCTTCACTTATGACCATATGGGTTTCCTTCCTTCCTTATTCTTTTAATTTCAACTACAAAGACTAACAAGCCCCTCCTTCTTAGCCTTTAACCTTAACAACATATGCAAGCTTCCTAAATTGCCCTCACTTCATCTTATTCATTTGATATATAATAACATACTCCACTCTAACTTAAACATAATCCATCATTTAATTTCCATTTCTTTAAGCACTAACACCTCAAAATAATTTAAACAATACCTCCTAATAATTTAGACATGCTTAATTAAATAAAAAAAATTCAGGGGCCCAACACTTCATCTGGGTTCATCTGATCCTATCATCTGGTACCAGTTTTGAACACATTTGTCTTCAATCATGAAAATTGTAGATCTTGAAATTCTCTTTGGAACCATCTAAAGAACACCGTAATCCGAGTTCTCTAGAGAAAGATATGACCATTTTGTCAATTCATTAAACCCTTCATTTGATTCATCTTATCCTATCGTCGGGTCCCATTTTTGACCCTATAAATGATCAAATTTGTCTTTGAGGTCTTCATAAAAGTTGTAGATCTTGAAGTTCTCTTTCGAACTAACTAAAGGAAACTTTAATCAAAGTTCTCTAGAGAAATTTATGACCATTTTTTCAATTCATCTAACCCTTCGTCTAGGTTCATCTAATCCTATCGTTGAGTCCAATTTGTGACCCTATAGATGATCGAATTTGTCTAAAATTTGTACATCTTGAAGTCTTCTTTTGAACCATCTAACGAACACCTAAATCCGAGTTCTCAAACGAAAGTTATGACTATTTGTCTAATTCTTCTAATCCTTCATTTGGGTTCACCTGATCCTATCGTCTGGTCCCATTTTTGATCCTGTAGATGATCAAATTTGTCTTTGAGGTCTTCATGAAAGTTGTAGATCTTGAAGGTCTTTCGAAAGATCTAAAGAACACCTTAATCCGAGTTCTCTAGAGAAAGGTATGACCATTTTTTCAATTCATCTATCCCTTCGTTTGGGTTCATCTGATCATATGGTCTAGTCCCATTTTTGACCCTATATAATCAAATTTGTCTTCTTGTTCTTCATAAAAGCTATAGATCTTGAAGTTCTCTTTTGAACCATTCAAAGAACACCTTAATCCAAATTCTCTAGAGAATGTTATGACTAATGTTCCAATTCATCTGGGTTCATCTGATTCTGTTCTGGTCTGATTTTTAACCCTATATATGATCGAATTTATCATTGAGGTTTTCATGAAAGTTGTAGATCTTGAAATTTTCTTTCAAACCATCTAATGAACACCTTAATCCAAGTTCTCTAGATAAACTCATGAGCATTTTTCCAATTCGTCTAACCCTTCATTTGAGTTCATCTGATCATTTTGTCTAGTCCCATTTTTGACCCTGTAGAGGATCGAATTTGTTTTTTAGGTCTTCATAAAAGTTTTAGATCTTGAAGTTATATTTATAACCATCTAAAGAAAACCTTAATTTAATTTTTCTATAGAAAGTTATGACCATTCAATTCATTTGTCCCTTCGGCTGGTTTCGTTTGACTCTATCATTTGGTTCATTTTTTACCTTGCAGATGATATAATTTGTCTTCAAAGTCTTCATGAAAGTTCTAGATCTTGAAGTTCTCTTTCTAACCCTATAGTAATGACCTTGATCCTATATATTTAGAGGAAGTTATACTATTTTTCCTAAATAAGTTTAATATAATTGAGGATGGAACCTTGTTTCATTCCTCGGCCCAATCTTTGTTATCCGACCTCTAAACGAAGTGATCCTTAAGACAATAGATTCCTAACAAATTATGATATCTCTCCAAAAAAGAAAAAATTGGAGAAATTCCAAATTGATTGAAAAAAGGTTTGAATGAAGGAAAGTGAGGGAATCTATTGAAATAATATGAACTGGTGTTATTTTACTGAACATACTTTGGCATTTTGAATATATCTAGATCTGTAGGGTTCCAATTGAGACGATTTTTAATGTGGAGTAAGCTAGAGACATAGGTTTACAAATTATATGAAGAGGTCAAGTTTTAATTCAGTCTCTAAGACTTTCAATATCTAGATGGAAGTTCAGAATAGAATATTTGCTTCAGTATGAGAATGATTCAGAAAATGGGGCCCAACACTTACGGTATCAGAGAATGAAGATGAACTGAGGATGACTTGTTGGGCCCCAAATTGTTTTTCTTGATGTTATTAAGTATGAATTAAGTTGATTGTATTAATTGTTGCATAGTTTGATTTTAATGGAAGTGTTAGTGGAAAATTAGGATGAATTTGAGATTAGTGTTGAATATGTAACATCCCATCTCCCATAGGAAGGGTTTATTGGTAATTTGGGACGGGTTAGGAGTATTGACTTAGGTCTCGGCATAAACATGCAATATATAGCTTTTATGAGTATTGATTTGGTTGCACATGCACAGAGTATATATGCATTCATGATATTTCCCGGCTTAGGTTTTAAATTGTGATCTTTTGTTAAATTTATGGGATAATTGTATTTGAGAAATTATTTGGAGTTAAGCCATAAAGCGTTTTACATTTTAAGGATTTATAGAAATTTTCTGGAATTTTTCGGGTTGTTGCGGAATAGGAAAATTCAACTGACCGATTGGGTGAAATTTTTTGTCTGAACAGGATTGACTAATGGCATAAGATTAGTGGATAATTAATGTTAAGAATTATTTTAGAGTCATGATTAGTGTTTAAGTGAGATTAAGAAGAGATTAGGATTAAAGTAAGTTAATTAACTTAGCTTAGCTAATTTTGACTTTTCCATTCCTAAAAAAAAGCTAAATGGCTCATGTTTTAATATTTTGTCATTTTATACTCATAACCTCGACTTTCTCCTTGCTGTAGATATATATAAATCATTTGAAAGCTTTTGAAAGCTCATCCTCATCCTTCATCACCCAAACTTGCTTGCTTCCTCTTTGGTGGTTTCTTCTTCTCCTTCCTTCCATTCTCCTTTGTTTCTTTTAATTGTTTCTTCTTAAGTGCTTATCCAAGACCTAGTTAAAGCCTTGTAAAGATGATGGTTTGTATGTTGGGGGAGTGATATTCGTGGGTATTGGTGAGAGGTAAAGCTTGGAAGATTGAAGTAGAAGGTGTTGTGAACTTGACGGAAACCGTAACTTTCAACTTATTGGTGAATAGTTAGGTTTGTATTGTTTTCTTTAGTAGTTAGAAGCATGCATGGAGACTACATAGATATGAACTTGATCATCATAGGGGTAGGTTTTAATGGGTGTAATTATGTGCTTGTGTAAGGATGAATGAATGATGAATGAATGATTATAGTTTTCCTTGAATTTGGCTTGGTTTGGATTGAGTTTGTTAGCTTAGATGAATGGAAAACCTTAGGAAGATGCATTGTGTGGTTGCTGCCAATTGTGTATAATTCTAGAAGTGTATGTTGAAATGAGCTTGTGGATGAATTAGAGGTAAAATTTGATGCTTAGTGAAGTGTTATAGATGTTAGAAGTGAAAGGAGTTAGATTAATGTTGAAAGCTGGAACTTGAGTTTTGAACCTATGGTACTGTTTTGATCATAATAAATTGTATAGGTGAGCAAATGAGGTGAGATTTGTGCCCAAGTAAACTTTGGGATGTTGGCTTCATTTTAGTGTGAAATAGGTGTTATTAAATTATAATGTGAGAAGGTCGAAAATTGGCATGGAAAGTTTCTGTTTTGTTGGCTGTGAACAGTATCCGCAAATGTGTTCAATGAATTTTTCTGATTTTTCTAAATTAATTGGTATGGAATTAGGAAACATGGTCTTCATGAAAGTTGTAGCCTATTGAATTAGCTTTCCATTGCCACTGATCTTGCTATTTTTCGAGTTGTATGTTAGGAGATATGACCTGATTACTGATGACTGTTTTCATGCATTGGCGGAAACCTAGCTGGATTGGCACATTTAGTGCACTTTCGGGTTTGGAGGAATTTTAGGAATTTTTGTGATTTGATTTGGGGTTTGCATTGTACTGAAGAGTTTTAGATATCAGACTGATCTTGAACATGGTATATGGCTTCTAATTTTTGGAGGTCAGATGTGGGAAATATGGAATTTCAAAATCTGGACCTACATTGTGATGTTAAGTGTTGTTTAGGTCAGAAACTTGCATGACAGATTTGAAAATGTTAGAGGCTGAATTGGAGTTTGGTTATTTCAGGAAGAATTGAAGTTTGGGATTTTATCTTTTCAGGGATATAAAGCTCTGATTTTAGTGACTTGTCTACAGGGAGTTATGTTGGTTATAAAGTTACTGCTCAAATTGCATAGTTTCAGGGACAGTAACATTGAGTGAATTAATTGACTTGTTTAGCAATGGAATTTGATTTTGGGTTGTTCATGAAAGTTGTAGAGGACATTGTGAACTGATTGAGCATATTTATGTGGTAATTTTTAGCTGACTAATCAGTGAGTCCTCGCATTTGTGAGTTACTGTCCTATATTTATGAGTTTTGAGTAAGCAGTATCTTGGATGGGATTTTGACACCCTTAGAGGTTGAATTGATTTTATGGTCTTCTTGAGAGTTGTAGAGCTTTTCATAAGCTTTCCAATGAGGTATAGTGGGTATTTTCTGAATTGTGTGCTAAAAGTTAGAGTAATTAGAAATTAAGATTGAAATCTGAAAAAAAAAAGGCGAGGTAGCGGTGAAACTCGCCGCCTCATGAGGCGACGTTCGCCTCGCCTCGCGAGATTTAGAGGCTGGTCGCGAGGGCGACGCCTCGCCTCGATTTACAGTGAGGCGATTTAGCCTCATGAGGGCGTCTCGCCCATGAGGCGAGCGTTCGATATATATATATATATATTTATTTTATTATTTTGATTATTATTTGGCATTAAGTGATCCGATTGTTCTTTTGTCAATTTCTTTTCCGTCCGACGTCCGATTGACCTGATTCTTGAGGCATCGGATTCAGTAGAATATTTAATTTCATTTGGTGAGAATTTGGAAATTTTGACGGAAATTGACGTGGCCCGAATAATTGTTCGGTAATCACTTTATTTGTTTAATTGGGAACCTATAGAGGTCCAAATTGTGCACCGTCGGCGCTATAGTTTTCTAATTTTTAGGCGGATTTTGTGATGGGAAAATTTAGATTAGGGCCGAATGCCATGAACATGCATTATACACGTTTAATTATTCCATGTGCATTATTTGGTCATTCGAACTATCTGATTAGTAATGTGAACCTATTGTGTTTGCTATAGAGGCTCGGTTGGACCGTAGATCCACGGACGTGGCGAGACTTCCGGCATTAGCGCTGAAGTTATTAGGTGAGTAACCTAGATGGTTCCTCAATTATTATTTGGTTATATTTTGCACTTATACAACTGTGGAGATAATGGATGGGAATATGTGTGATTGATTTTGATTGATTTGGACCATGGGTGTCTGAAATATTTGGTATGAGATATCAAGTGTTATATGTGATCTTCATGTGATTACGTGGAAATGACTTATGGAATTTGTTAAATGGGAATCGGTTATGGTGTGGATTTGGACATTTGCATTCATACATAATTGCATGATCGGTAATTGGCGGTTGTGACGGAAGCGATAACGAGAGCTTTAAGCTCAACGTGATTGGGCCTTGAGTCCACAGTGATTTAGAGCCTATGGCTCACCGATTAACGCGCCTTAAAGGGACGATTTCAGCGCCACCACAACAATAAATTAAATTGAAAGCGTCTCATACATTTCATGTGCATTTGAATTGGGTTCTTTTGATCGATAACGTGATAATCATGTGGTACTTCGAATGTGTTTGAGTGATATAGCTATGTGAATCGTGAATATGCATGAATTGGGTGAACCATCGATGATGGTTCCTCACCGAGTTCGCAAACTCACCCAAAATTGCAAATTATTTTTCAGACCGAGAGTAGACTTATCGCTCAGGAGGACTTTTCTGCCGTGTAGATTGAGTTGGCAAGAGAAGTCATGGCACACAGGTCGGTCAGCTGGCACTTTTTGGAGGGATGACCTAGTTAGCTTTCTGTTTGATTTTCTTCTGGAGTAATGTACAGAAAATACCAGTTGTGTAAAATTTACTGCTTGAGGTTATGAACTGAGAAATTTATGGTTTCAAAATTAGTGGATTTCATATTAATGCTTTACGATACTTGGATGCCATGTGGAGTGTTAGTTTGTTCGTAGCGCACCCTTATCGTCGAGTGTGTATCGGAATGACCTACGGGCATCCTGGTACATATCCTATGGTAAGGGGGTGCTACAGAATAAGTGGTAATGAAAGAATAAAAGTGTATAAGGGTAAAATGTATGAGGGCAAACATGGAAGATCACTTAAGGGTAAGAGGTTTAAGGCTTGCATAGAGGGGCATTATAGACCTTGCTCATTCTTTTAGGCTTGAATGAAAGAAAATAGAAAGAAAGGAAAATAAGAAGAAGAGAGGAAGAAGAAGAGAGAGTCGTAGGAGAGGGGAAGAAGAAGAAAAAGAGGAAACTAGGTTCAGACGATTTCCGAAGGAATTGAAGCTCTAACAAGTAAGTATGATGTTTTCCTTTTTTTTTGGGTTAGATGAAACCCTAATATGGTTTAAAAAGAGTAGGAAACGATGGTTTATGGTTTATGGGAAAAATAGGTGAAATCTCTTAGGGTTGTTGATTTGGTTGTGTTTTTGTTGATGATTTTGTGTTGAATGAGTTTAGAAATGAAGTATCAAGCATGATATAAAGTTTAAGTGTGTTGTATGAGCAAAAGTGTAGGATTTCAGTGGGAAAATGCATGAAAGTCGGGCTCGGAGACGTTCTCCAGACCCGCACGTCGCGAAGTCCCACAGGCTGTTCGTCGCGACGTGAGCAAGTTGTTCGCCGCGACGTGCAAGGTTGTTCATCGTGACGTACACAAGTCGTTCGTCGCGACGTGCGAGGCAGATGTTTTTCGTCGCGACGAGCGGAGGCTTTTCGCCGCGACAAGTCCTCGTTTTCCAACAAAGATGGATTTTAGTGTTTTAGGCATATCTTTGTTATAGAAGTCCTATTGAAGTGATGTTTGATGCGTTGTAAACTAGAGTCATAGATCTACAAGTTTTGTGAAGTAATGAAGTTCTGAATCAGTCTCTAAGGATATGAATTTTTGGGATGGAAGTTAAGAATGGAAATATTGTTTCAGCATGAGTTATTGAATGAGATTTTGGTTCTTATTTTAGGAAATCAAATGAGGCAAGAGGATCAAGAGGTTCAAGAGGAAACTCATTCCTAGGCAAGAACAAGCAAGGAATTCAAGGTGGGTTCATGTTTATAATAGAAGACATAAGTCACTCATTGTTTTGTTCAAATCAAGATAGATTTAATGCTTTAAATTGCATTATCAATAATATTCTTATGCGCTATTTTGAATTGATTATATGTTTGCTATATGATTTGCATTCATGATTTATGAAAAGGTTTTCAAAAAGGGGTTTTCTCCTTTCACGAATACATGCACATGAATTCATGCTTTCCGAAATGTATGACAAGCAAATTTACAAGTAAGTGCCAGTTTGGCAATCAAGTTTACAAGAATTTGAATCATGCATGTTATGTGGGTTTGCGGTATGTCCCTCACGAACAGTCAAGTGTACATTGACTCATGAAAAGGCTTCTCCCGCCTGCCCGCAAGTGGCGCAGGGTTCCTCACAAGGATTCCCTCACGAAACTACGTCTACACATAACCATTTCGATGGGAGTGTGTAGTACGCCATGAATCAGGGACTAACCCAAACCATTATGTTATGTTATGTGTTTATGATCTGTTATTATGAATCATGCGTTATGAATTGTTCAAGATTCAAGCATTTCAAGATAATGAATCATGCATGCTCAATTGTTATGATTTCAACAAGTACCACGACAATGAGTTATTTTTGAATATTTTTGCTTATCTCGATATTATAAATATGTTCCCACAAGCTTTATAGCTCACCCCCTCTATTCTCCCCCATTCAGGTGACGAGCAAGAGACCGAGTGAGTCACGAGTTATGGCAGCACTCCAATTTCTTTTTGTTATGATATATTTTTTGGAAGTCAAGGCTTTAATTACATTTCAAGTATTATTGTTTCAAGGGTATTTTGTATTTTTGGCTCTTGAACTCAAAGATGTAATTTGGTTTCAAATGTTCTTAAAGCTTTGTAAAACTCATCTTTTTGATTATGAATTATGCATATGTTTTGTTGCAATCAAATGAAAGCAGGTTTTCAAGTTTGTTTGGGCCCATTGAGCTTCTGAGGGTTTTTTTTTCCTTAATCGGTTAATTAACATGTTTCACCCCAAGCATACAATATCACGCTCTCATGTCTGATGTTGGGCTCCGACAGTAGGGTCCAACATGACTAATAAGGGTTAATTGGAATAATTATACATGGTTCAAGATATTTTATTAGTATAAGCTCACATTTTATGGTTCCAAATGTTGGGCTCTGAAATCGGGGTCTAATATATTTGGTATCAGAGCCTAGAATTAAGATCTTACATGGGCAATTTTTAGAATATGTGTCAATCGCAAAGGCGATTGTTAAGAGTTCGAGCAAATAGACTTAGTAAGAAGAGAATGATGATCTAGCAGAATGTGAGAGAATGAAAGTTGTGGATATTACGTAGTCCGATATGTTGGACATAGATGTGGTACTTGTTATTATGTTAGTGAATATAGTGACAGAAATTTATTATGGATACGTACTTGGGTTGATAGGGATGTGAAAATATTTGCATGAATCGATTGAGAAGAAATAGAGACATAAGTGGAAATGACAAGATTTAAAGTGTACAAGCAAGGTGGAATTGAAAGGTTGAACTTAGAAGTTAGAATTGTTTAATTGTTATGATAAGAGTTAAGATCCGATATAAGAAGATGTTAGTGGAATTGAGATTGTTAATTGATGTTACAATAAGTAATGAATTCAAAGATAAAGAGAAAAATATCATCTAGGATCAATGGAGATTGGAGTATCAATTGTGTAAGATATAAATTGGTGAATTGATGGAGATAAATAAGTGGACAAAATGGGATGAATTTGATGATACCCACCCAAGCATATGCGGCAGTAAATTATGTTCATTTCTCCATTGAGTTTTGGTGATTAGAACATTATAACCTTGTAAGAATGATAGAAATATATCCTCTTAAGGTATTAAGGATAGCTGATAACGTGATGATGATAACAGATGATTGATAAAGATTGTATGAACAGTATAGATGATAGTAGCAAGAAACCCTCTTTCGAAGAAGAATTTCACTGAGTTAGATTAAGCAGATTAGATAGTTTATATTAAGGATGATCAATGAAAGAACAAAACAGAAATGAATCTACAATGAATCAAAAGTAAATATTGGAGTCATATCCCTAGTGGAAACTCAAGCATAAGAGGTAGAGTATGCTACTGAGAATGTATGTACTTAGTTTGATGTAAAGTATCCAACTACGTGAGTAGATTTTTGGTAACACTATTGCTAATGTGAGATTTAGAAATGTTATAGAAATGATTGCTTTGAAAGTTTGGAGATAGTATATGTATAGGAACATTTTGGATAATATCTATATATACATGTTCAGATCATAAAAGTTTGAGGAAATTATTGAGTTGAGAAAAATTGAATACCAGACTGAGATAATGGACATAAGTACTGAAAGACTATGATGGTACAAATGAATACTTCCCAGTAAAGTTAGTGTTGTATCTAATGCATTAAGCAGAAATCCCAATAGTAGTGAAGCACGAATCCAGATATTAAGGTTATCAAATCTAGTGTAAAAAGAAGTATAGAATGTGGAGTTGAATTTTGGGCAAATGAAGTACTATTTGCTATGAAATTGAAGATTAGTTTCACATGAAAAGATTAACCAAACCAAAATTGAGGATTTAGAAATTGTGAATCTGATTGAGAGATTGAAAATAGATTTGAATTTTTGGGTTCGAATAGGAAGAATGATGTATTGTGATTGAAATAAGAAGTATATGTACCAATAAAGATGATTGAGTAAAGAGATTGTTAGAAAAGTCCAAATGGTAACGTAAGTTATACATCCTAGTAGAAATACGTCGAGACATCATTTAACAGCTAAGAATGTAGAATCAAGTAACTGAATGTTTGATTTTGTCGACGGTCTTAATTGTTAAAGATAAGCTTAAAGCTTATATTTTGGAGTTCGTAGGAACATGAGATAAAAGTATAGTTGCTAATGTCGTTATTTTCTATCTATTTGTGGGTTAATTTTCTTTATTCTTAAGGTTTGAAGTTATACTTAATGGAAATTAATTGGGTTTTATGTCAAGGTGCATTTTGGAACCAAATAGAAAGATTCACAACAATTTTGGGATAAAAAGAGTTGAGCTAGACGTTGACCCTAATTAGACGTGGCCTCGTGCAACAACCAGAAACTTAAAATGCAGAAGCAAGACAGTCCAAGACCAAAATGACAACTATTTATGCGTGACCCAAGAAATTAACGAGTTACAATGAGATGGGCTTTAAAACGCAGCAAAGAGGGGCAGAAGAATATAAAACAAGCAGCCCAAAAACATTGACGTGGAGGAAGGATGATTTAAAAGAGACATGTGAGTAGTTAAGCTAGAGGGCTGAGGGCTATGTGAAAATAAAGGAGGGCTGTGTTAAAAATCAACAGGGCAGACGTGGACAAAGAGAAGGTACTGGGGAATTAAAAAAGGAAATCATGCAAAGTGGGGAGCAAGGGGGTCAGCGGAGTGAACAATTAAAGTAGCTCTTAATTGACACAAAAATCACGCATGAGACAGCAAAGAAGAAGACGTTAAAAATCAAAGAGGGACATGACCAAGGAGAAGGCGTGAGTAGAAATAAATTAAATCAGGAGGATAAAATCAAGATAAAGCAGCTGAGGTTTTAAAGAGACAAAGGCGTGAACGAGCAAGAGGGACCCAGCAGCAAGCAAATTAAAACAAGAAACCAACAGAGAAGAGCCAAGAGGATTTAAACGAAGGTGACCTTTAATTGTCTTATCAAGGAATAGTGGACGCTGGAGTAACAAGGCAATGAATCAAAGGAGTTGTTAAAATCAATTAAAGGAGCAAATAGTAAGGAGGCTAACACGTGGAGACAACAAGCCACAGGGACAGAGGACCATCGCATAGAGCAACAAATAAATTGTCTTATCAAGGGACCCAGCAGAAATTAAATGGAAAAACGCCTGTGACCGAGATTAAGGGAAGCTACAGGACGCACAAGCAATCAACAAGAGAACAAGCTACAGGTGCGACGTGAGAGCATGAGAAGCAAATTAAATAGACAGAGGACAAGCAATAAAATCAACAACAATGGTGGGAGGCGGCGTTAGGATTAAAACACAGGAGAGATGTGCGGCGACTTAGTGGAGAATCAAAGAAAAATCACACAAGTCACACAGAAGCAAAGGGTTTTAAGAGTAGCTAAATAAATTAGCACATGGGAGAAGCAACACGTGGAGGAGGCAAAAAATTATTTTAGGCTCTTTAATGGTCACATAAGTCAGCAATAACAACTTGAAGAATCGTTGGAGGTTTTTGATTGGAGGGCTTTTTAATTGACCCATGGAGGCATATCGTGGAAGCAAATGAGAAGATCACGCAACAGCCAAAAGAAGCTTACGTATGTGACGCAGGTTTTGGTCTCAAAATTAAATCAGCCAGGAATTAACGCAGAAAGAGACAACAGGTGTAGGTGATTGAACCCAAGTTTAATATATAATTGGATACACTTTCATGGTTGTTAATGCACTTTTTGACTCTTAATTCATGATTTTTGTGTTTAAATGGGTCTCCTACAGTGAGCTTATGTTTTATGTAATTTGCTAGTAAAATTATACAAATTGACATTAATTCCATTATAATTTTTCTAAGAATAATTGATACTACAAATTGTTATTTTATATTGTAGGAGAAAAGGAGGCAAGAAGGATCAGAAGAGTCAACATGGCATGAAGTCCTTAAGGCACGTCGCGGTGTGAACTAATCACCTCTGCCGCGGCGAAATGTAATTCCCACATCGCGGCGCATCAACACAGATCGTACGTCGCGACATCAACAATTCAGCACGTCACAGCGAGCAAACCAGATCGTACGTCGCGACGTCCCAAACATCTCGTCACGGCGAGCAAGACAGAGCACACGTCGTGACGAATATTAATTTATACGTCGGGACGTGCAGACTGGCATTCGGACTTTAAATGAAAAAATCCTCTCACTGTTTTGACCCGACCTGCGTCCATCATTTATAAAGTTTGCTATTTTAGGTGACAGGAAAACGATAATCTAGAGGGGGGATCGAGAGACGGGGGAGAAAAGAGGAGAGACGAGTGAAGAGAGAACGAAGAAGGAAGAGGAGAGATTCTCAGCCTTACCACCCAGGGGTTCCCTTCGGGGTTCCCTGGGTGAAACTTCTGTATAGGCTTTCTTTTCATTTTCATCGCCGACTCCATCATGGATAGCTGGGATTCGTCACGAGTTGTGAAGGTTCCGGTTGAAATGCGTGGTTAGGCATTTTTTTCTCTTGAAGATGCAGGGATGGCTGGAGTTCACCGAAGGGGAGTAGCTTAATCTGTAGTTTAGCTATGATTTATAAATGCCTAGGTTTAGGGGTTTGTAATTTGTAGTGAAGCTACTTGATTATAGCTAAATGTTTGACATTTAATGTGTTGTTTGGATTGGTGGTTTACATTGTCACATTTAACTACATTGTTATGAACAGCCGAGTTGGGGTTTATTGCTGTGTAGTTAGATTAGCTTAATTAGAGTTTAATTAAGCGTTGAACAATGTAATGTGTTGTGGGTTTGTTTATGTAGAATTTTGTGCTTAAATATATGAAGTCTCATATATGTCAACTTGTGATCTTGTTGATTCTCTTTTATCTGCCTAGTTGTGTTTGATATTGAGTTGATGCGAGATTTCATTTGACCCATTGCATTGGCAAATCCACCGCACACACTAAGATGCTTTTAATAAGGTCTTAAACAATGGAGTTCATTGATTAAAACCTTGGACTTAAGGAATCCTTTAAGGTTCTGAGGCTCAAGAGCACTCAATGGGGTCTTGAGAAATGGAGTCGAGAGTGACAGGAGTCCATCAATTAAGACCCTGGACTTAAAGATAGTTCTTTAAGGTTTACCATTCAAACTTAGTGATTTCTAATCCCACCGCACACACTAAGATGAGCTTAACGGGATCTTGAGCAATGGAGTTCATTGATCAAGATCCCGGACTTAAAGAATCCTTTAACGTTCTAGGGCTTAAGAGCACCTAATGGGGTCTTGAGAAATGGAATTGAGAGTGACAGGAGTCCATCAATCAAGACCCTGGACTTAAAGTGAGTTCTTTAAGGTTTACCATTCACACTTAGTTTTGAACTGTGATAGCCAAAGCTCGTTTTCAAGAGGATTTTATCACTTGTTTTAGAATTTTCTTTTTCTATTTTCAAAAAAATCCTAAAAATACTTTTTATATGCTTTTTAGTGTAGTTAATGTTTTCAAACAAAATCCCCATTTCCCTCACTGATTTCACTTGCATTTTATGACATATAGACTAGTTTAGGTCCATTTCATTAGGTTCCGATTAAGTGAGACGACCCGAGGTTGAAACCTATGCTGCAATCCTTGGTATAAATTATTTTTGACCGGTTTCCAAGGATCGATCGTAAGCTCGAATCGACAAAGCCGCGATCAAATTGGCTCCGTTGCCGGGGAACCAAGAAATTGGTTTACCATCGGATAGCCATTGTCATTCTTTTGACTTGTCGTTGATAATAGGAATCATTATTTTTGCTTGCATTTAGTATAGTTTAATTTTCACACTTGTTCATAGTATAGGTTTGATTCTCCTTCGCACAAGCACACTTCATACTTTGATTTTATCTCTTACTTTGCACATTTTTGACACATACACTCATACATTCATACTCTCACATTCATCGCATTTCACTTTTATCTGATTTTGTGTGACTGTGAGCATTTTTGTTACCATTCTTTTGTTTGTGGATTGCTTTTTGGTGCATGCCCAGGATAGGTAGACTTGTTCAGTTCCATCCTGAAGTTGAGAGACATTTGAGGAGACTTAGGAAAGAAAGAAAAGAACAAGAGAGACAGAGAGTAGTTGAGCGAGATAGTGAGAGTATGGCTGAGAATCCAAATATTTTTCCGAATCTTGATTATCCTGTTCACCAACCTAGAAATGGGATTAATGGAGGAAATGGTGAGCATGAGAGAGTGGGAGAAAACAATGAGAAGCAGAGACGTTGGACAATTAGGGAAGCAACAACTTCTGATGTTCATTATAATCCATTTACTGCTGCTTACCCTAATTTTGATGTTAATTTTGAGATTAAAGGCTTGTTGATTAATTCTCTTCCTATATTTCATGGCTTGGCAGGAGAGGATCCATATATGCACCTACAGGCTTTGACAATGATCTGCCAGAGTATGAAGCCAATGGGAGCTACCTTGGATCAAGTGCTTTGGAAGGTGTTTCACTTGTCCTTGGAAGGGAAAGCAAGAGAATGGTATATGTAACATCCCGTTACCGATGTGAGGGCATATCAGTAATTTGGATGGAGTGAGCAGTGAGTGCATTCATAATTAGTTTGCACGTAAAGTGATTATGCATCAGTGCCATGAGATAATTGCACATGCATATATAGTGACATGCATTCATGATTATTCCAGCATTTAATTGTGAATTGTGAAAAATTGTGTGAGTTATTGAGAATTAAACGATAAGTGGAATTGAGTAGTTAATTGATTAGATGATGAGTTGAGGGAAAAGTGATTTATTGAGACCTAAAGAATAATTGAGTTATAGCGAATCGAAAACTGAGAATTGAGTCTGGGAGTGAGTGTTTCATATTTTTGTGGATTTATGAGAATTTTTCTGGAATTTTTAGAGTTATGTGATTGGATCGGAAAATTGACTTAGAGACTGATAATTTTGATTTTCGGTTCCTAAAATGAGTGGATAATGGTATGGAAATTTAAAGTTATGAGTTTAAGAATTTTTGGTGATGAGCCAATGAAATTAGAGATTGAAATTAAGTGATTTGAGGACTGATAGATTTTGAATCTCAGTTAAAATCAGCCTTGTATATATAAGTGGTTTGGGAGTTAGGGTTTAAAACATTTTCCCCTTTTCCCTTCTCCTTCGCCGTCGACGATCGTGAGCTTCTTCCTTGGAGATTTCGTGGGTTTCTTTTCAGTGTGAGTGGAAGAGTTGTTAGAGAGCTTGATGAAGTTGATGATGGCTGAGATCTGAGAGTGATTCAGAGAGAGATTGAAGCTTGGAGGATTTCGGACGGTTTTGATTTTAGGGCATCGACGATTCAGTGATTTGGTAAGTTTTAATGCGATTAATGTTGTATTTATGGTTGTTTATAGCATTTATAGTGTTAAATATGAGTAATAGAGTAGTTGAATGAGTGATTGTGGTTTGAGGGAGAGCATTAATGGCGGAAATGCGAATCGGAGGAGATGAACCAGTCGCACGTCGCGACGTAGGAATTAAATATTTAATTGAGACGTCGCGATGAGCGGAAGGATTTAGACGCCGCGACGTGAGGTACGTAGACGTCGCAGCGAGCAGGCGAAATTCCACGCCGCGACGAGGGCTAGAGGACGTCGCGGCGAAGGCGTGAAACAGGCTTCACGCCGCGGCGAATGATTCGCACGCCGCGGCGAGCGTTCCCTGTGCGCCGTGACGAAAGTAGAGAGGTCGCGGTGAAGAATGAAAGTGTAATGGAATTGAATTGGTTTTTAGGGTATATCTTTTAGTGTAGAACTCCAATTGAGATGAACTTTGATTCGTTATGAACTAGAGAAAGAGGTCTACAGTTGAGGTAGAGATTGAGAGTTTGAAATTGATCAGTGGAATTTTAATTAGCGAAAGAGAGTCAATTTCAGTATTGAATTTGACTTAGGGATTATATGTTGGGCAATTAGAGTTTAAATTGAGGATTTAATGAATGAGATAGATCTAGTGAATAGTGAATTCTGGTTGTGAAGCAAGAGATAGCGGATTGAGATTAGAGCGCTAGAAAATCATGATCATGCACCATATCATTGCGAATTAAGACATGTGCATTAGTGAATTTAATTAATTGAGTAAGTAGTGATGAGAATTCCTTTGAATTGTTATAGAGGCGTCGTTGGATCGACAGTCTATGGATATTGCTGGGACTTCCAGGCAGTAGCTCGGAAATTACAGGTGAGTAACCTAGTTGGTTCCTCAGCTTTTATGTGATTAAATGTGCTGTGAATGTGTGTAAATTAAGTGTAAAAGTGAGTGATATAAATGTGAAGTGAATGAGCTAAATGTGATAAGTGTTAGTGATTGCACCAAGTGTGATATATAAATGTGAATACCTGTGATTGAGAATCAGTGTATATAATTGTGAGTAAGTGTTTGATTGTGACAAGCAAGTGAAGTGAGATAAATGTGCTAGAGACTATGCAAGTGTTAGTGCATGCTAAGCATGAACATAAGTGGTAATTAATCAGATGTGACTGGAGCTTAGTGATCAGAGCTTTAAGCTCGATATCAGTGAATGGGCCTAAGGCCAAAAAGGAAATAGTGCATACCCAGAGGGCTCTCCTATTCCTAAAGTAAGTGGGCAGTAGTCCATACCCTGAGGGCTCTCCTACTTGCCAAAAATGTGAACATTGACGCTCAGTCACAACGACATCATAAAATGAGAAATTGCATACATTATGCATTTGACAGTGTAGCGAAATTGTGAATACGTGTGATGTGTGCAAAGTGTGAAGTGATATGTCTGAGATATGTGATAGTGTAACTGTGTAAATTGTGTAAAGTGTTTATAGTGTTGTAAATTGTGTTAAAATATATCTATGAGATATATTATGTGTATATGCATGAGTTGGGTGAACCATCGATGATGGTTTCTCATTGAGTTCGCAAACTCACCCAACATTGCAATATATATTTTTCAGGACAGCGTCAGTAGGACCCTAGCTCCCGTGATAGTTTTCCTGCAGTGAGAGTTCGTGATCAAGTGCAGCGATGGATCACAGGTCGGTCAGCTGGAGCGATATTTATGTTTTTGGGATGGCCTAGTATAGACATTTGTATCAGTTTCCCTTTTTGAATTGCTGTATATAGTTGTAGGGGACTGATAGACTTGTCTATATTTTGGATTGATATTGTGGAATGAAAGAATTATGTGGTTTTAAATATTAGTGAATTGCATGTTGTGGTTGATTTTATTGATGCCATGCGAGTGTTTAGTGATCGTTTGCGATCGTAGCACTTCCTTACTGTGGGATATGCGTCGGAACAACCCCCGGGCGTCCCAGTGTGTACCCTATGGTGAGGGGGTGCTACATTAGGTGGTATCAGAGCATGGTTTGGCATCTTTTGGGCATAATGTCTGTTAGGCTGGAATTTCAGTGAGAAAAGCGTTAATTGATCAGATTCTTGCTGTTGTAGGTCATTCGTTCTTGGGGATCAAGTGGATCAACCAGCTGACCTAGGATCTGTGGGAGCTAGTAGAGAGTCCCCTATGCCTCGTTCTGATGAGTTGCCTCCCAGAGTTCCCGTGAATCGGGAGAGGAGATATGATTTACTGCATAAGCAGGGGGCGGTTGACTTCTATAGTAGCACCGACCCTGCGGAGGCTGAGGGATGGTTAGAGAGGACAGAGAGAGTCCTTGACCAGATGGGCTGTGATTCTGAGGAGCAATTCGATTATCACGATGTCTTTGCTTGAGGTTACGCATATCGATGGTGGAAGACTGCTAAAGGCGTCTGCTGCACCCGCACTCGAGTTGGGAGGATTTTAAAGAGCGTTCAAGGATAATTTCATGCCCAAGATTTATCTGGACATGAAATTGCAGGAGTTCTTAGAGCCGAGAGGCGAGGCGGTTATGCATGGCCGACTATGAGGTTTGGTTCAACCAGTTGTTGGTGTATGCTTCTTCACTGGTGGCTTCTGAGGCTGACAAGTGTCGGCGTTTTGAGGGCGGACTCAATTTGGAGATCCGTACCCTATTGGCGAGATCGGAAATGAGCAGTTTTATTGAGCCGGCGTCGCCAGTGAGATTGAGCAGCTTGTTGAGACAGAGGCGATCGAGATCTGGATCGGGACCCGAGGCAAGAGGCCCAAAGGATGGCGATCGAGCGATGATAGCAGAGGTCCAAGATGGCGGCAGGCAGATCCTTGGTCGTGCAGAGGTGGTAAACGATTCGAGCTTAGGCGAGGGGCGATTGCCCGGCCTAGTGGTGGTCGCAATGTCTTTAGAGGTTCGGGACGAGTATCCCGTGTGTGAGTTCTGCGAGAGGAGGCATAGTGGAGAGTGCTAGAGGCTCTTGGGCATGCCTCAAGTGTGGTTCGATGGACCACCACCTCAAAGTGCCCTTCACTGTGGAGGCCCGATCGGTATGGCCGTGGATCGGTAGTGGTTCTACAAAGGCAGTGAGCCGTGGAGGTGGATTTGGGTTGAGGCCGAGGCGGGCCGAGGCCGAGCAGAGGGATCGATGATGAGGACCGAGGCGGAAGCGATCGTCGGTAGTCGAGCCGAGTCTATGCTATGACTCGGCGGAGGCGCAAGTCTCGAGATGTCGTTGCGGGTATGCTTCTGATTTATGGTTTTGAAGCATATGCATTGATGGATCCTGGATCCACTCATTCATTCATTGCACCACATTTGGCATGTAGACTGCATTGTGATGGAGAGAGATTGCAGTGTGGGCTAAAAGTGAGTACACCTCTAGGTAGTACGACAGTGTTGGGAGGGGTCTGCAAGGGGTGTCAGATAGTGATTGATCAAGCAGAGTTGAGAGCAGACCTTATAGTTTTGTCTTTGAGAGAGATTAATGTGATCCTAGGGATGGACTGGCTTACTGCGCATAGGGCTGTGATGGATTGTTATACCAAGGAGGTCGTGTTAGATTCTCTGGTCGACTGAGGGTCATATTTCGAGGTTTCATCGAGCGATGCCGCTAGGATGATTTCCTTCATGAGTGCTCTGAGATTGATGCGAGGGGGTGGTGAGGCCTATTTGGCACATGTGGTGGATTCTAGAGTGCAGCAGAGTTTGCAGGATGTCCCTGTGATCAAGGAGTTTCCGGATGTGTTCCCCGATGAGTTATCGGGTTTACCGCCGGATCGGGAGACGGTGTTTGAGATTGACCTCGTCCCAGGTACCGTTCCTATATCTATACCTCCATATAGGATGGCACCGGTGGAACTGAGGGAGCTTAAGGCTCAGTTGTAGGAGTTGTTGGATAAGGGGTTTATTAGACCCAGTGTTTCGCCATGGGGAGCTCTGGTGCTGTTCGTGAAGAAGAAGGATGGGACTTTGAGGTTGTGTATCGATTATAGGCAGCTCAATCGGGTTACTGTCAAGAACAAGTACCCACTGCCTAGGATCGATGATCTATTTGATCAGTTGCAGGGAGCTCAGGTTTTCACTAAGTTGGATTTGAGATCCGGTTATTATCAGTTGAGGATCGCAGAGGCCGATGTGCCTAAGAGTGCGTTCAGGAGTAGGTATGGGCATTTCGAGTTCTTAGTGATGTCGTTTGGGTTGACCAATGCCCCGGTAGCCTTTATGGCCTTGATGAATAAGGTATTTCAGCCCTACCTTGATCAGTTTGTGATTGTGTTCATCGATGATATCCTAGTGTATTCGAGGTCTAGACAGAAGCATGCAGAGCATCTGAGGATTGTGTTGCAGATCATGAGAGAGAGGCAACTGTATGCCAAATTCACTAAGTGTGAATTTTGGCTTGATGAGGTCGTTTTCTTAGGCCATATTGTGTCTGGTGAGGGTATCCGGGTGGATCCTCACAAGATTGAGGCAGTGCAGAGTTGGGAGGTTCCGAGGAACATGTCAGAGTTGCATAGTTTCCTCGGTTTAGCAGGGTATTACCGGAGGTTTGTCGAGGGGTTTTTAGTGATTTCGGCCCCTTTGACGAAACTTCTGAGGAAGAATGTGGTTTTCAGATAGTCTGATGAGTGTCAGAGGAGCTTTGAGGAGCTCAGACATCGATTGACCACGACACCAGTGTTAGCTTTGCCGTCAGGGTCCGGAGGATTTGAGGTTTTTAGTGATGCTTCGAAGCAGGGTCTTGGTTGTGTATTGATGCAGCATGGGAGAGTGATAGCGTATGCCTCGAGATAGTTGAGGTCTCATGAGGTGAATTATCCAGTGCATGATTTAGAGTTGGCTACAGTAGTGTTTACTTTGAAGATCTGGAGGCATTATTTGTATGGTGAGACGTTCCAGATCTTCACGGATCATAAGAGTTTGAGATATCTGTTGAGTCAGCGAGAGTTGAATCTGAGACAGAGGAGGTGGATTGAGCTTCTAAAGGATTATGATTGCACGATTGAGTATCATCCAGGAAAGGCCAATGTGGTGGCAGATGCTTTGAGTAGGAGATCTCATATCGGTGCAGCTCAGATTCAGATTGATAGACTTCCCAGTCTGATTCAGTTGAGAGCGCTTAATGTGTAGATGGATTTGGCTCAGGATGGAGCTTTGATAGCTACTCTGAGATTGAGGCCGATGTTACAGGATCGGATCAGGAGAGTCCAGTATCAGGATCCAGTTTTAGTGAGATTGATGGATAGAGTTAGAGCTGGTCAGGGTTCAGATTTTGAGTTGAGAGATGAGACTCTTTGGATGGGTCAGAGATTATGTGTGCCTGATGTGGATGAGCTAAGACGAGAGATTCTAGAGGAGGCGCATGTGGCTGCCTATGCGATGCATCCTGGTGTCACCAAGATGTATAATACTCTTAAGTTGCATTTCTGGTGGCCAGGTATGAAGAGGCAAGTGGCAGAGTTTGTTTCTCGGTGTTTTACGTGCCAGCAGGTTAAGGCTGAGCACCAGGCCCCAGTTGGGAGATTGCATTCGTTGCCCATTTCGGAGTGGAAATGGGAGCGGATCACTATGGATTTTATCATGGGGTTGCCTAGGACGCCGAGGCAGCATGATGCGATCTGGGTCATAGTGGACCGGTTGACCAAATCGGCTCACTTCTTGCCAGTACGAGAGAGTAACACTCTCGATCAGTTGGCCCAGAAGTATGTGACAGAGATTGTGCGACTGCATGGGGTTCCAGTATCGATTGTGTCAGATAGGGATCCCAGTTTACTTGAGGTTACGGAGGAGCTGCGATCGATTGGGTTCGAGGTGAACTTTAGTCAGCGTTTCATCCTCGAACATGATGGGCGAGTGAGAGGACAATCAAGATCGTTGAGGATATGCTTTGAGAGCATGTGTATTAGAGTTCAGAGGTGCATGGGACGATGATTGGCTCGATTGAGTTTGCATATAATAATCGCATGCAGGCGGTATTGGGATGGCACCGTATGAGGCCTTGTATGGCGGCCATGCAGATCACCACTTCTTTGGGATGAAGAGGGTGTGAGGATGCTTGAGGTCCCGAAATGATCCGGATCTGATGGATAAAGTGAGAGTGATTCGGATTCGCATTAAAGCGGCTCGTGATGCATGTAAGAGTTATGTGGATCAAAGATCGGCGTGAGATAGAGTCTGATGTAAGCGACAGTGTTCCTCCGAGTGTCACCTTAGAGAGAAGTGCTGAGATTTGGCCGTAAGGGTAAGTTGAGTCCCCGGTATATCGGTCCGTATGAGATTACTGAGAGGATTGGACTGTTGGCCTATAGACTGACATTGCCTAGTGAGATGTCCCAGTTGCATGATTTGTTTCATGTGAGTATGCTCCGGAGATACCGCTCAGACCCGACGCATGTGATCCCGGCCCATGAGTTTGTGATAGCGAGTGATATAAGTTATGTTGAGGAGCCGGTGCAGATTATCGGAGCGAGGGTCAAGCAATTGAGGAGCAGGGTGATTCCATTGGTGAAAGTCCTATGGAAGAATCATTCATCAGAGGAAGCAACTTGGGAGACTGAGGAGCACATGAGGAGGCAATACCCTCATTTGTTCGACCAGTGAGGTAAGAAATTTCGGGACGAAATTTTAATTAGGAGAGGAGAATTGTAACATCCCATTACCGATGTGAGGGCATATCGGTAATTTGGATGGAGTGAGCAGTGAGTGCATTCATAATTAGTTTGCACGTAAAGTGATTCTGCATCAGTGCCATGAGATAATTGCACATGCATATATAGTGACATGCATTCATGATTATTCCAGCATTTAATTGTGAATTGTGAAAAATTGTGTGAGTTATTGAGAATTAAACGATAAGTGGAATTGAGTAGTTAATTGATTAGATGATGAGTTGAGGGAAAAGTGATTTATTGAGACCTAAAGAATAATTGAGTTATAGCGAATCGAAAACTGAGAATTGAGTCTGGGAGTGAGTGTTTCACATTTTTGTGGATTTATGAGAATTTTTCCGAAATTTTTAGAGTTATGTGATTGGACCGGAAAATTGACTTAGAGACTGATAATTTTGATTTTCGGTTCCTAAAGTGAGTGGATAATGGTATGGAAATTTAAAGTTATGAGTTTAAGAATTTTTGGTGATGAGCCAATGAAATTAGAGATTGAAATTAAGTGATTTGAGGACTGATAGATTTTGAATCTCAGTTGAAATCAGCCTTGTATATATAAGTGGTTTGGGAGTTAGGGAACATTTTCCCCTTTTCCCTTCTTCTTCGCCGTCGAAGATCGTGAGCTTCTTCCTTGGAGATTTCGTGGGTTTCTTTTCAGTGTGAGTGGAAGAGTTGTTAGAGAGCTTGATGAAGTTGATGATGGTTGAGATCTGAGAGTGATTCAGAGAGAGATTGAAGCTTGGAGGATTTCGGACGGTTTTGATTTTAGGGCATCGACGATTCAGTGATTTGGTAAGTTTTAATGCGATTAATGTTGTATTTATGGTTGTTTATAGCATTTATAGTGTTAAATATGAGTAATAGAGTAGTTGAATGAGTGATTGTGGTTTGAGGGAGAGCATTAATGGCGGAAATGCGAATCGGAGGAGATGAACCAGTCGCACGTTGCGGCGAGGAATTAAATATTTAATTGAGACGTCGACGATTTAGCGGAAGGATTTAGACGCCGACGTGACGTAAGTGACGTGAGCGTCGCAAGCAACGAAATTCCACGCCGACGAGGGCTAGAGGACGTCATGGCGAAGGCGTGAACAGACTTCACGCTGCGAATGATTCACACGCCATGCGAGCATTCCCTATCTTGTGGACGAAAGTAGAGATCATGGTGAAGAATGAAAGTGTAATGGAATTGAATTGGTTTTTAGGGTATATCTTTTAGTGTAGAACTCCAATTGAGATGAACTTTGATTCATTATGAACTAGAGAAAGAGGTCTACAATTGAGGTAGAGATTGAGAGTTTGAAATTGATCAGTGGAATTTTAATTAGCGAAAGAGAGTCAATTTCAGTATTGAATTTGACTTAGGGATTATATGTTGAGCAATTAGAGTTTAAATTGAGGATTTAATGAATGAGATAGATCTAGTGAATAGTGAATTCTGGTTGTGAAGCAAGAGATAGTAGATTGAGATTAGAGCGCTGGAAAATCATGATCATGCACCATATCATTGCAAATTAAGACATGTACATTAGTGAATTTAATTAATTGAGTAAGTAGTGATGAGAATTCCTTTGAATTGTTATAGAGGCGTCGTTGGATCGACAGTCCACGGATATTGCTGGGACTTCCAGGCAGTAGCTCGGAAGTTACAGGTGAGTAACCTAGTTGGTTCCTCAGCTTTTATGTGATTAAATGTGCTGTGAATGTGTGTAAATTAAGTGTAAAAGTGAGTGATATAAATGTGAAGTGAATGAGCTAAATGTGATAAATGTTAGTGATTGCACCAAGTGTGATATATAAATGTTAATACCTGTGATTGAGAATCAGTGTATATAATTGTGAGTAAGTGTTTGATTGTGACAAGCGAGTGAAGTGAGATAAATGTGCTAGAGACTGTGCAAGTGTTAGTGCATGCTAAGCATGAACATAAGTGGTAATTAATCAGTTGTGACTGGAGCTTAGTGATCAGAGCTTTAAGCTCGATATCAGTGAATGGGCCTAAGGCCAAAAAGGAAATAGTGCATACCGGAGGGCTCTCCTATTCCTAAAGTGAGTGGGCGAGGTGCATACCCTGAGGGCTCTCCTACTTGCCAAAAATGTGAACATTGACGCTCAGTCACAACGACATCATAAAATGAGAAATTGCATACATTATGCATTTGACAGTGTGGCGAAATTGTGAATACATGTGATGTGTGCAAAGTGTGAAGTGATATGTCTGAGATATGTGATAGTGTAATTGTGTAAATTGTGTAAAGTGTTTATAGTGTTGTAAATTGTGTTAAAATATATCTATGAGATATATTATATGTATATGCAAGAGGTTGGTGAACCATCGATGATGGTTTCTCATTGAGTTCGCAAACTCACCCAACATTGCAATATATATTTTTCAGGACAACGTCAGTAGGACTCTAGCTCCCATGATAGTTTTCCTGCAGTGAGAGTTCGTGATCAAGTGCAGCGATGGATCACAGATTGGTCAGCTGGAGCGATATTTATGTTTTTGGGATGGCCTAGTATAGACGTTTGTATGAGTTTCCCTTTTTGAATTGTTGAATATAGTTGTAGGGGACTGATAGACTTGTCTATATTTTGGATTGATATTGTGGAATGAAAGAATTATGTGGTTTTAAATATTAGTGAATTGCATGTTGTGGTTGACTTTATTGATACCATGCGAGTATTTAGTGATCGTTTCTGATCGTAGCACTTCCTTACTGTGGGATATGCGTCGGAATGACCCCCGGGCGTCCCGGTGTGTACCCTATGGTGAGGGGCCGCTACAGTATATGAGTCTTCCTAGGCATGTGGCCAATGCTTACCATAGCTGGGCTAATCTGAGGAAGGCCTTTTTAGAGAAATACTTTCCAGCTTCCAGGACATCTTCCATGAGGAAGGAGATTTACTCAGCCCGCCAGGAGTACGATGAGTCACTGTATGATTATTGGAATCGCCTCCAAGATCTTTTATCCAGATGCCCCCATCACCAAATTCCTGATAAACAATTGGTGCAGTACTTTTATGATGGGTTGAAGTGTCAGGAGAAGGGTATGTTAGATGCTGCATCTGGAGGCTCTCTGATTGACCTTACAGCCTTGGAAGCATGGGATCGATTAAGAAGATGGCTTTAAACCATCAACGATGACAAAGGTCGAGATCAAAGAGGAGTGCATGAGTTGGGAGCCTTGACTCAAGCTAAAAGAATGGAAAGCCTAGAATCTAAAGTGGATTCCTTGGAAAATCGGATAACATCACGGTTGTCTTGCATCACGGCCGAGCTGAAAATTTGAATGTGCATCGCTTACTACTTCAACAGAGCTTCTGCTCCTAGTTGTGAAAATTGTGGGTCAAGAATGCATATTTCGAGTGTTTGCCCAGACGATATGAGGAAGTTTCGCAATGTATCAAGGCAGCGTAATCGAAATGGGACCCATACTCCAACACATACAATGAAGGATGGAAGGCTAATCCTAGATTCATTGGAGGAATGAGGAGAACAGGCACCTACCAGATTTTCACAAGGGGAGGAGCCGGCACTTCCACTAGCCGCCCCTAATCAACAAAGAAGTCCCGGTAGTCCCACCAAAGGAGGATACCAATCGGTTGCTCCACAAGATGATGACCTTGATGAAGGAAGAGAGGATTCCAATGCTAACCAGTTTAATGCTATTGCTTCTTTGATTCAACAGATTCCTCAAAGACTCTGCCGAGTTCAATGCCTTGAGAAGAGAATGAAACAATGGGAGACCAAGGCGAGAACATCATTCCTATGTCACTCGGTTATCTAACAACATGAGTGAGAATCAGAAAAAGCAAAGGGGACCATTCCTTCCAATACTGTGATGAACCCAAAAAGTTTGAATGCCATTGCCCTCAGGAGTGGGAAGCAAGTGAGGTTTAAGCCTCAAGATGATGAAGAGCAATGTGAGGATGAGATTGAGAGTGAGCCAGTACCTCCACCACAGGATAAGATTAAGAGATCAGAAAGTGTGAGGGAAGAAGAGCTATTGAGAGAGAGAAAGCAAGCTTCAAGGAAAAAGAGAACTACTTCAGAGAGTTCCAATGATAAAGCAGAAAGTGCAAAATCAAGCAAGCAATCTAGCACAGGTAAGGAGGTAAGTATTTAAGACCTTCCTTTTCCAAACTCTTATTTGATGAGTAAGCGCTTAAATGAAAAATAACATGAAAAAGAGATCATTGACTTGTTTGGGAAAGTTGAAGTGAATGTGCCTTTGTTAGATTTAGTGAAGAGAGTTCCGGCCTATGCAAAATATTTGAAGGATTTGTGCACAAACAAGAGGAAATTTAGGCCAAATGAGAGAGTGCAAGTGAGTTCCAATGTGTCTGCATTGTTCAAGCCCCAAATTCCAGTTAAGTGTCAGGATCCTAGATCGTTCACTATTCCTTGTGTTATAGGAAAGGTGACCATAGGATGTGCATTATTAGATTTAGGGGCTGCTATCAATGTGATACCTAAATCAGTCTATGAGGCCCTAGGAGTGAAAAGTATAAAGGCTACATCTGTAGTTTTACAATTGGCCGACAGATCATTTAGACATCTAATCAGTATTATTGAGGATATCTTGGTCCAGGTTAAGGGTTTAGTATTTCCTGCCGATTTTTATGTGCTTGATATGTCTTCTGAAGTTGTGCAGGATACTTCCTTAATTCTCGGGCGACCATTTTTGTAACAGCAGTACAATGATCAAGATGATGAAGGTAAGATCACCATGGAGGTGGGTGACCAACAGGTGAGCTTTAATATGTATGAGGCAATGAAGCACCCACATGAGGATTATTCACTTTTGGGTGTGAACGTGATTGACTCAGTTGAGGAAAATGCTTGCCAAAAATATGGGTCACAAAAAGATTTTTTGAATTCTGGATTACATTCACTTGATCTTGGAAAAAGGCCTTCTGTTCATGTTTCAGGGAAGCAGGAGGGATCAGCCACGACCACCTACAAGGAGCCAAACTCAATGCCAGAAGAACGAGGGAGTGATCTCTTTTCTCTGGAACTTCATAAATTAACTCCTTCGGTTGAGAAGCCTCCTGAGCTTGAGCTCAAACCTCTCCCTCCAACCTTAAAGTATGCCTTTCTTGAGTCTAATGAGAGATTACCTGTAATAATTGCTAGTACCTTACCCGCCACTGATGAAGAGAGACTCATGAATGTTTTGAGGAAACACAAGAGAGCTATAGGGTGGACTTTAGCAGATATACCAGGTATTAGCCCAGTCATTTGCACACACCGGATCCTGTTGAGTGAGGGGTCAAAATCGGTAAGGCAACCTCAAAGAAGACTTAACCCACTCATCTTAGATGTTGTAAAAAAGGAAATCACGAAGTTGTTGAGTGCAGGGATAATATATCCTATTTCTGATAGTGAGTGGGTTAGTCCAATTCATGTAGTGCCTAAAAAGAGTGGAATAATAGTGGTCAAAAATGATAGGGATGAGCTTATTCCTACTAGAGTGCAAAATTCGTGGCGTGTGTGCATAGATTATAGAAGATTAAATGATGCCACAAGAAAAGACCATTTCCCTCTTCCCTTTATTGATCAAATGCTCGAAAGGCTTGCGGGCAAATCACATTATTGTTTCTTGGATGGTTTTTCTGGATACTTTCATGTACCCATTGCACCGGAGGACCAGGACAAGACCACGTTTACATGTCCTTTTGGCACCTTCGCATATCGAAGGATGCCTTTTGGTTTGTGTAATGCCCCAGGAACTTTCCAGCGTTGTGTGATGGCTGTATTCTGTGAATTTTTAGAGGAATGTATGGAAGTATTTATGGATGATTTCATAGTCTATGGAGATTCTTTTGATGCTTGTTTCTCCAGCCTTGAAAAAGTTTTACAAAGATGCATTGAAAAGAATTTGATTTTGAACTTTGAGAAATGTCATTTCATGGTCAGTGAAGGTATTGTGCTTGACCATTTAATTTCTAGCAAGGGGATTGAGGTAGATAAGGCTAAGATTGAGGTTATATCTTCTTTTCCTTACCCTACTTGTATTCGTGACATACGTTCATTTTTGGGTCATGCAGGATTTTACAGGCGCTTCATTAAGGATTTCAGCAAAATTGCGTTACCTCTTTCCAAGCTTTTGCAAAAAGATGAAAAGTTTGACTTTGATGATTCTTGCAAGAGTGCCTTCAATATGCTGAAATCAAGACTCGTTTCTCCACCTATTCTAGTTGCTCCTGATTGGAATTCACCTTTTGAGCTTTCATGTGATGCATCTAATTGTGCTGTAGGGGCGATGCTGGGTCAACGAGAGGAGAGGTTACCAAGAGTTATTGCATACACCTCGAAGACACTAGATCCAGCTCAAATCAATTATACAACCACTGAAAAAGAGCTGTTTGCAGTAGTCTTTGCTTTAGAAAAATTTAGGCAATATCTGTTGAACTCACATGTAACCATTTTTACTGATCATACAGCTGTTCGGTATCTCCTCAAGAAACCACAATCCAAGCCTAGGTTGATACGGTGGGCATTTGTAGCACCCCACTCCCGCGAGACCCGAACCCGACACCGACGGTGATATCCGAGCCCGCGACCCACGAGGGTAGTATGCTAGAGCAGTCACTGCAGTGTCAAAACTCATTATGATATTTTTGTTTTGAAACCAGTCGAGTGTGCGAAATTAAAAATAAACGATTTGGGCCCGTGATACAAAAACCCTTTTTAGTCATACACTTTATCAAAGATCACATGTCAAATAATATTGATCAATTAGGGCCCTCAATCAATTCAATACAATTTTTGCGGAATATAAATTTACACATAAGTCAAGATAACACGAATGCAGACGTGAACTGATCCCGACATCGGACACCGACTCTCTTGTAGTATCCATACACCCGGTTCACTAACGGGGTACTCTTCAATTCCTGAAAAATAGTTGCAATGTTGGGTGAGTTTGCAAACTCAGTGAGAAACCATCATCGATGGTTCACCCAACTCATGCATTCACTAATCATATTAGCACACAGTAGCATTAACAGTAATATCACATATTATCACATTTCATTTCCAATTTCATATACACATGCAATTTCATCATTCACATATTTCAGTCATTTACAGTCATATATATATGCAATGCACATGAGACCCTTTCCATTTTCATTACGTTGTTGTGACCGTATACCAAATCGTGTCCCAAAGAACGGCACATTGCGTTGAGCCAGTGGCTTTGAAACATTGGGCTTGAAGCCCTAATACATTGAGCCTGAGGCTCTGAATACGTTGGACACGAGGTCTCATGCGCTGAAATAAAGCTCATATACGTTAGGCGTGATATGCCCCGATACGGTGGCTGCTCCGTCCACAATCGCTTTTATCTCGATCATGTCCTTATGCATGAATGCATATGTTCCAATTTCCATTTACAGTTATTTCTATCACTTACATTCAATGCCATTTCCTATTTCTTTGGACCTTCGGTTCGCTATTTCAATCATATATTTTTTCAATTTATTGCATCATACCATATCGCATTTAAAAGTCACATCCAATGTATTGAAACAGATAATTAACCCTTCAATATCAATTTCCATTTCCTCGGACCTTTGGTCCGAGATCTCCAATATAAACATTCACACAATTACACAAGTAGCACTTCGTTATCTCATTCCAAATATTTGAGACACCTATGGTCCAAATCAATCAAAATCAAACACACATAAACCCTCCATTATCTCCACATGGCATAATTGCAAAATCTTAAACACATAAGGTTGAGGAACCAACTAGGTTACTCACCGCATTCCGAAACTAACATCTGGAAGTTTCATGAACGTCGGTGATCGACGCCCAAATGTGCCTCTATAACAAAAGAGAGGAATCCGATCACTAATTATCCAATCCAACTAATATAATGCACATGTAATTGTATAATGCATGTTCATGAGATTTCCGCCCTAAATCCAAATTTTTCCATCATAAAATTCCATCAAAATTAGAAAACTATAGCCATCGATCAAGATTTCAATTCGGACCTCGATCGGTCCAAAAATAAATAAAACAGTGACCATAGAACAATTACTCGGGGCCACGTCAATTTCCCGTCTAAAAACTCCCAATTTCTTACAAAATGAAATTCAATATTTCACAAATCCGATGCCTCAAGAATCAGGTCAATCGGACGTCGGACGGAAAAGAAATGGACAAAAGAATCACCAAATACCAAATAATCAAATAATAATAAAAAAAATCATATGGCCTCGTCACTAGGGCGAGGCGTCGCCCTAGTGATGCCGTCTGATCGCCGTTCATCCAAGCCTCGTCACTAGGGCGAGGCGTCGCCCTAGTGACCGGGCATAATTCCAATTCCCCCTTTCCCTTTTTCCTGATTTTCCCATCCAACTTCCAACACTCATAAAACTCAGTACACAATTCAGAAAAATACAAATTATACCTTGTTGGAAAGATAAAGAAACCCTCTACAATTCTCAAGAAGACCATAAAAATCAATCTCTCCCCTAAGGGTGTCAAAAATCCCTTCAAAGCTACTACTTACTCAAATCCCATTAAAACAGAACAGTATATTGCAAATTCCATAACTCTCTGATTCTTCAGCCAAAAATTACCACATAAATATGCTCAATAAGTTCACAATGTCATCTACAACTTTCATGAACAACCCAAAATCAAATTCCATAACCAACTAGGTCAAACAATTCAACAAAGAATCTGTATACAGAAATTAACCAATCTGGTCAGTAATTTCCCAATCTGCATAACTCTTAGCACAAATGTCACAAAATTCACTACCTTATATCCCTGAAAAGGTAAGTTCTCAAACTTCAATTTTCATGAAGAACTCAATTTCCAATTCAATTTCTAACAATGTCAAAACCGTTGTGGAATTTACTGCCATGATCAGCAATTCATAACCTAATGCAGGTTCAATGTTTGCAAAATCATAACTCCCAAATATGACCTCTAAAAATTACACACCATATATCATTTTTCAAGATAATTCCTTCCTCTGGAACTTTTCAGAAGATCACTCACTCCAATTCAGTTCACATAATTTTCTAAAATTGCTTCCAATCCGCAAGCTCACAAACTCAACACTTAGGCTAGGTTTAATCAAAATGCTCAAAACCAGTCAATAGTGATCAGTTTATATCTCCCAATATACAACTCGAAAATTAGCAAGATCAGTGGCAATGGAAAGCTAACAATGTAGGCTTCAACTCTCATGAAGACCATTTTCCCTAATTCCATCTCAATTAATTTAGAAAAATCAACAAAGCAATCAGGTCATATATGCGGGTACTGTTTACAGACCCTACAAACAAAAACTTCCCATGCAAAAATTCACCCTTCTAACATTACAATTTACCAACACCTATTTCACACAAATTTGAAGCCAACATCCCAAAGTTTCAGTGGGGACAAACCTCACCTCATTTGCACACCTACACAATTAGTTATAATCAAAACATTACAATAGGTCAAAGATTCATTTTCCAGCTTTCAACATTAACCTAACTCCTATCACTTCTAATACCAATAACACCTCACTAAGCATCCATTTATGCCTCTAATTCAACCACAAAATCATCACAACATATACTTATATAATAAAGCAAAATTGGCAGCACTCACATACACAACTTCTATATTTTATTTCCATTCATTTAACATCATAACCATCATTAATAACATCACTTTCACATTCTTTAACTACTCTATCCACTTCCCTCACACAAGCATGCATTAAACCCATTCAAACCTACCACTTTCACGATCAAATAAATGCATCAAAGATCCCCATGAATGCTTCTAACTATCCAAAGGATAAATACAAATTCAATTCTTACTTTAGTCAAGTTCAAGCTTTCAAAACTCTAAGTCTCACCACTTCTTTCTTGTTAAACCTCATCCACGGTTTTCATGCATACCAAAGATCATCAACTCAAGGTGAGAGCTAGCTTTACATGAGGAGGAAGAGGGAGTAAGCAAAAGAACAAGTGGAACTTATATGGGAAGAAGAAGGAAGTAGTCGAAGGAGGAGAACATAATTGAAGGAAAAAGACCAATTTCGGATGAGAAGGAAGGTTGGCTTTCTCAAGCCTTCCAAAATGAATTCTTAAGTATGAAAAGGAGAAAAAGTCGTAGGTGATTCATAACATAAGACAAAATCATTAATTCTAAGGGGACACTTGGCCTTTAATGAATGGAAAAGACAAAAAACTTAATTAACAACATTTAAACATAACTCTAATCCAATTTAATCTTAATCTATCATAATCTAATGGTTCCATAACAATTCCCACAATTATTTATTCACTAATCTCATGCCATTAGGCAATCCCTTTTTAGTACAAAAAGGCTCACTCAGCCTGTTAGTTGGAATTTTTCGGTCCGGGCAAGAACCCTGAAAAATTCCAGAAAAATTCTCATAAATCCCTAAAAATGGAAAACAATTTATGACACACTCAAAATAATTTTCCAATTACGATTATCCCATAAATTTCACAAAAGGTCTCAATTTGAAACCTAAGCCGGAAAATGCCATGAATGCATGTTTACCATGTGTAAGTGCAACAACCCATCAGTCATAGAGGCTATAAGCTGTATGCGCATGCCGAGCTATAATTTAATACTTCTAATCCGTCCCAATTTACCAAAATACCCTTCCCATCGGTGATGGGATGTTACAGCATTGCTGCTCCAAGAATTTGATATCGATATTAAGGATCGTGCGGGAGCTGCAAACCACGTGGCTGATCATTTGAGCAGGCTACCTAATGACACATAGGGAGTGGATTCTTCTGACCTTACCTGTGATTCATTTCCTGATTCGGTCCTATGTGCTTCAATTGTTAAAGAACCTTAGTATGCTCATATTGTTAACTACCTAATATCTGGACTAACTCCTCCTTTTATGTCTCAGGCACAAGCTCAGAAGCTTAAGAGTGAAGCTCGACATTACATTTGGGATGCCCCTTTTCTGTGGAGAATGTGCAGTGACCAAGTGATCAGAAGATGTGTCCCTTATGAAGAACATGATGATATAATCTCGGCTTGTCATTCAATGGTTTGTGGTTGGCATTTCAGTGCAAGAAAAACATCTAGGAAGATCCTCGAGTCTGGTTTCTATTGGCCCACCCTTTTTAAGGATTCATTTAACTTTTGTCGGTCATGTGATAAATGTCAACGTTTTTGGAGGATTAGGAAAACGACATGAAATGCCACAACAACCTCTCTTATTTTGTGAAATCTTTGATGTTTGGTGAATTGATTTCATGGGTCCATTTCTTCCCTATTTTGGATTCGTGTATATCCTTTTGGCTGTGGATTATGTGTCAAAATGGATAGAGGCCATCCCCACTAGAAAAGATGATGCTCAAGTCGTGTCTAAGTTTCTTAAGTCTAATATCTTTTGTCGATTTGGACTACCGAGAGCTGTAGTGAGTGATAGGGGAACCCATTTTTGTAATAGAGTCATTGATAACTTATTTTTGAAATTTGGGGTCACTCACAAAATCTCCATCACAGATCACCCATGAAACCAATGGATGTCAAGTTTCCAACAGAGAGGTGAAGCACATTTTGGAGAAAATAGTAAAGCCATCCAAGAAGGATTGGAGCCTTCGCCTCGAGGAAGCACTTTAGGCATATCGGACTACTTATAAATCCCCAATAGGTATGTCCCCTTATCGTCTGATTTATGGAAACGCTTGCCATTTACCTGTAGAATTGGAGCACAAAGCATATTGGGCAATCAAACAATGCAATATGGATTTTGAATCTTGTGGAATGGAGAGAAAGTTGCAACTTCAGGAGCTTGAGGAATTAAGGTTAGAGGCATATGAGCATGCACGACTCTACAAAGCAAAATCCAAATTGATGCATGACAAGATCATTCGGAGGAAAAGTTTCAAAGAGGGAGATAAAGTCCTGTTATTTAAAGCTCGCTTCACCTTCAAACATGGGACTTTCAATACTCGTTGGGAGGGATCGTACTTGGTCACAAAGGTGCACAACTTTGGTATGGTAGAGCTTTTACATGAGGCAACTGGAACCCGACTCAAAGTCATTGGCCATCTTTTGAAGCTCTATTTGGAGAACCAAAAATCACTGTGAATATCAGGTTTTTCCGTCTCCTTTTCTTGTTTCCTTACTCTTTGTGTTTCGCACTTACTTTTTGTAGCCCTTAAATAGATAGATTCCTTTGTTTTCTTTTCATTTTTTCCTATCATCCTTTCTGTCCCTTCATGAGTTTCTATGCATTTGCGTTACTTTTACATTTTCATTGAGGACAATGTGTGCTTCAAATGTGGGGGAGGAGTTGTTTCCTCATTTATTTTTCACATTGTATGAATATTGATATTATGCTTCATTGAGGACAATATGAATTGTTGGCCAATTGGTGCATTCTGCTGATAAACTTGGTGAATTTTCTATTCCTTCAGTCATTCTGCACTTCTTCGCCGCGACGAGTGTCCACACGTCGCGGCGAAACGTTCTTCAGATTTTGTATACATCGCGACGTCATTCTGGTTACGTCGCGACGTCTGCTTCTGCACGTCGCGACACAATACTCATGCATGAATGATTCTGTGCTTAATTCTTCCACTCATTTCAAATTTATCTCGCACTGAAATTTTGTGATTTTTGTTTTCAAAGTCTTTACTAGTTTCAAAATGATGCTTGAGTTTTTTAAAACACCTTCCATCCTTTTAATGATAATTGACCTTGACAAAATCTTGCTTTCAGTGTTCTCAATTCAAAGTGAATGGAAGCATGCTAACAAAGTGGCATTGTGAGTTTTTGAGACTTGAGATTGTACATGGAGATTATACCCTTGTGGAAGGATATTTGAGCCATAACTTTTCTTCTATCTTTGTGTGCATCTACTTATTTCATTCTTTTCTAGAACTTGTTTCAATTCTTACTTGAAGCTTAATGGACTGAATTTTTGTTGATATGATAGAGGCGTTCCTTTCTCAACCCATTTTCCTAAACACTATCCACTACAAATTTATCCCTTGCCAGCCCCTTTGAGCCCTCCTATTATGAGCATTTACATTCATATCTTTGTGGTGTCATCAGTTATTTTGCCTATGTCAAAAAAAAAAGAATGTGTGTCCAGAAAGAGACAATGTCTCTAAAATGTTCAAAATTCAAAAATATGTATAAAAAAAAAGAAAAGAAGAAAAGAAGAAAAACAAGTTCAATAACAATTTATGCAGCATATGTTGCATGAACAGAAAATAAAGAAACATCCTGTTTATGGCATCAATTCTTTGTTTAGTGCATATGCTCATATTTTCTTTCTTTCCGTTCATCCATTTCATTTAGCCTTCCGTACATTATAACCCTCAAAGTCCTCTTGATCTTCAGAATGATAGTTTTTGTGGTGGAGAAATAGAATTGACACAAGCTTATGGTAAGAGATGGATTAAGTAGATTGAAAGAAAAATATCCCTAGACACAAGTGAGCTGAGCGAAAACACTATATCTTGAGTGTTATCTCTTCTGTTCAATCTCTTGTACTTGAATTCTTTCGATGTTTATTTTAGTAGCACTCTTTCATTTTGCTGTGGTTGAATTCTGAGGAAGTGACTTGCGTCAATTTCATTTTATTGTTTTGAGCATGGCTGTTATTTTCTTTTTCTCTTGTATTCTTTTTGACTCTTGTAAACTTTGTCCAGGAGTACAAAGGTCTAAGTTTGGGGGACTTTGATTGAGCCAAGTTTATACTATAAATTGGCTGCATTTTTATAGCTGCTTGTGCATGTGTTGACTCCTAATTGCTGATTTTTGTGCTTAAATTGGTTCCTCATATCAAGTTCTTTCAATTCTTAATTTGTCAGTAAATTGTCATGATTTGATACTTATTTCTCTACAATTTTTATTGGGACAATTGGTACTGCAAATTGTTGTTATTATCTTATTGCAGAAACAAAGGAGTCAACGTCAGGAAGTCAACAACCATAGATCTTTCCGCACGTCGCGACGCATGGCATCTCACATGACGCGACGAGCACAACACTTCCGCACGTCGCGACGCACGGCGATGCACACGACGACGAATTTAGCAGCGATTGTACACGCATGACAAATTTGATTTATTTATTTTATTCGTCGCGACGTACGAGCGGATATCCGACTTTTTATGGAAAGTTTATCTCACTGTTCGACCCGGCCTGCACTTCATCATATAAAAACTTGTCGTTTTAGGTCATACAGGGTATCAGAGAGACTGGAGAGAGAGAAGAACTTCGAACACGCAGACTCTGGAAGCAGAAGAAGGAGACGACATTCGATTCCATATCCACGTTTTCATCATCATTTACCATCATCACCACCGACACCGTCAGCGTCTTCTGCCAAAATGAGCATCGTCCATTCTCCAGTATCTGAAGGATCAACCAGAGTCATACGTGGCTGAGTCAACTGTCCTCTTGAAGATGTAGCAATGGCTGGAGTTCACAGAAGCTTCGAAGGGGAGTAATCACATAGTATCTGAATTCTAGCTATATTTGTGTAACTTCTGAGTTAGAGGATTGCATCGATATTTCTAGATTAGCATTGTTATAGTTTAACCGTGTGCTGATAACTATGTTGAGATTTGGACTAAGTAATTTGTAGAACTTTTTATGCTTAATATATGAAGTTTCATATATGCCATTGAATATTGCATTTACGGTCTTTATCTGCCTAGTTGTGTTTGATTGAGATTGTTGTGTTTTATTCAATTGACCGGTTGCAATTGCTTGTCTATTCTCACACTAAGGTTTTTAACAAAGATTTAAATGATGGAGTTCATTAATTAAATCTTTGGATCTAAAGAGTCTTTTAGGGTTGATCTTTTGAAACTTAGTGGATTGTATCCCTGAAAATCATTTTTGAACTGTGATAGCTTGAGCCTCATTTTCAAGAGGATTTTATCAATTTGATTTTTATCAGATTCTTTGTTTATGGCATTATTTCAAAAACCCCAAAAATATTCTTTTATACTTTTTGTTTAATTTTGATTACTTTATCGGTTTTGACCAAAATACCAAACTCCCGTTTATCAACTTCAATTGCAATTTTTGACATTTAGGCTAGTTTAGACCATTTTTATTTGGTTCCAATTAAGTGAGACGACCCGAGGTTGCATTCTATACAGCAATCTTGGAATTTATTTTATTTGACCGGTTTTCAAGGATCGATCGTAAGATCGCATCGACAGAGCCACGATCAGTAGGGCTAGCGTGGAATAAAGGAGAGCAGGCTTTTAAAAAAGGGCAGGAGTCGACGCAGAGGAGACTGAGGGGCGGCGATAGATAGAAAGCAGCTGAGAAAGCGGCGTTGGATGACCCAGCATTTGAAGCGCAAACAAAGGAATAAATTAGCAGGCAGAAACAAGATGAGGAGTGCGGCAGCTACTAAAATCAACGCAAATCCCAAAATTAATGGAGAAAATAATGCAAGAGAAAGGCTTTAAAAGGAAGAAAGAAAGAGGCAGCATGGGGTTAACGAGATATGATAAGAACGAAGGTACAGAAATAAGGTGGAGAGAGGAATGAAAAGAAAAGAAAAGAGAGCAGAGTAAAATTAAATTTTGGAGATTGTCGCAGATAAAAAAGAAGAGAAGAATGCCTACGACAGTTTCAACGTTTGGAATAGATAGGGAAATTATGATGTTGGGTAACTAAATTTTATTTCTTGGTGTACGGAATCCTAGTTATTGAATATTGCTTGTTGTGAGACTTTTGATCTTTATTTCAATCAATTTATTAGTCAAGTATCAATTATTTTTCTGGGTCATTGTTTGATTGTTTAATTTAACAGCTAGGTGCGCAACTAGTTTGTATTTTTATTCAATCAATCGCTAGATTAAAAAGGTTGACGTTCAATTCTTTTAATCAAAAGTAGCGACTAGGATTTTTGTCTACTACGTTAGGGACATGGTTCTAGGAAAAATAATCGTCTAGGCTAAATGTACATCGTATGTATGTTGTTTAGTTCGTTGATTTTCTTGATTCGTAAAGCTATTAATTAATTAAATCTGAGATCGTATCCAGGCTATTAATTAATATGGGTTAATTTAAATACATGTTTTGGTTGACTAAACATAAGAGAAAATAGGTAAAGAAATTTACCACGATGAATGCTGAACTAATAAATTGGTTATTTTTAGTGTCGATGATCAATGCAAGTTCAATAACGAAGGAGATCGGAAACCAAGATTTATTTCTATTGATTGTTAAATTCTCATTATTTTGTTTCTAGTTATTTTTCAATTTCAATTTCCAATTAATTTCTGTTTAATTCCCAAATTGCAAAACCCTCCTTTCTTATTGCGTAACTACTAAAGTCTGAATTCCTCGTGGGAATGATCCCGACTTTCCACTACTACATTAATTTGTGTTGCAGGAAGTTGGTTTCTTTTTATATTTGGTTGCAGGCAACAACATTCACCAATAGTTCTATTTGACTTTAAATATCGCAATCATTATCATATTGATTTCATTATAATATGGTATAAGGAGTTAGATGATAGAAAGAGTTGTTTGCTTTTGTATTGTGATGATTAAGGCCTAAAAATAGTTGAAGCCCAGAATTGAGGGAGATGTTACTGATAGGTGAAATTAATCGATATTAGAACTTAAGTGATTCAAGAAGGATGAATGAATTAGGTGGATCAACACCAAGGGTATGGAATATAGCAAGATAGATATAATAGTAAGTGTATTAACACTACACTGATGTGAATTATTAAGTGAAAGTTAAATTTATCTCTGAGGGTATCATTATGCCAAGTTGTGCTAAAGTTAGGAAAAAGGATTAGCTAAGCCCAAAATAAATAGGTCTGTATGAAATAGTTATGAGAAGTGCTACTACTGAAAGAGGTCTTAGATTCGTAATATAATATATGTGAGTATGTTAAGAATATTGATATGATATGATATTGGTGTTATCAACACAGTGAGTGGGAAAATGTGGGTAATGTGAAATATATTAAGGAAACAGATAAGATAGTATGATATCTGAATAAGTCATAGAGGGATTGATTGAATCCTTTAACTAGGGTCAATTGAAAGAAATTATTTAAGTGATGAAGTTAAATGAAAAATGGAGAAGCACAAGAGGAAGCAAACCCCTGCCCCTAGATCAGTCAGGTATGAATTTCGATGACGAAATTCTTTTAAGAGGTGAAAAAATGTTGGGCTCCAAATTTTTTTCTTGATGAATAAGTATGATTTACATTAATTATGAGGTCTTTATGAAAGTTTGTAGAGTTAATTATTATGTTAATGTTAGAAAGATTATATGATATAGGTTGATTGAATTAAAGTGTTAAGGTTATAAAAATCTTCAAGGGTGTTTTTGGCAAGACACTTAAGGTTAAAGGAACCTTAGCTTATAGGGAAGGGTAAAATATACTTTTGGACTCATTAAGGGTAGAAATGGAAGAAGAAATGTTGTCTTACTCTTTTAAGAGGAAGAAAAATGAAATTAGAGGGAGAAAAAGGAGAGAATACCGAAAATAAGAAAGGTAGGAAGAGAGTTTTGGTGGGTTGAGAGAAAAGAAGAAAGATAGTTAGGGTTTCATCATTTCTTGGTTTTTAAGAAAGATTTTGAGATTGATCAAGAAGAGAAAAAGGTAGAGGAAGAGAAGAGCTTCTAATTGAGCCAAAGATCTCTTCATTTGGTGAAGAATCAAGGTAAGATCATTTTGAATCTTTTAAATTTTTGGAAGGATTTTAGTTCATGGAGTTTAGAAATGCATAGGTTTAAGTATTCTAGAATCAATTTTAATGATTGTGCTTTATGTGACTTTCAATTGAAAACCCTATTGAGTGGAATTTTTGTTATTATACAAAGGGAATCAAAAGAGACAAGAAGAACAAGAGAAGAGGCATTTTGAGCAAGTCTATAAGTAATAAAATCAAAGTGGGTTACATGTTTATAATAAAGTTATGAACTACTAATGTTTTTCCAAATCAAGAAAACAAAATGATTTCAACTACTTCATAAATGTTGTTTTTAATGTTTTTGATTGATTTGAGAAATTGCTACATGTTGGTGTATGAATTTTGATGATGAAATGAAAAATGGTTTTGAAATATTTATGTTATGCCTTGAAACATGTCATGGCATTTTGTATAAATGAAAAGAAGGCATGAAAGTACGAGAATATGATAAAATGATTTGAGCATGATTATTTTCTTTTGTTTAGGTGAGAGTGGAACCATTCTGTTCGTCACGTACATGTGAATAAAAGCCTTCTCTCGGCTACCTGCTTGTGGCATATGAGCTCCAAAAAGTGGACTCATTATGTTCATAGGGTAAACTTCGGTTTCTCCATTCTATTTTCATGGAACCCTTGAGCCATTTGTTTGTGCATTGCATATTTGAATTGTTAAGAATGGTACATAATTGAGTGTTATGCTTCTATGGTGAAATGTACATGCTATGTTTATGTGATGTTGTGTAATTATGAATTTTTGAGCTAGACTTGGGAATTTGAGAACAAAGCGCTTTATGAATTCAAAATGACTTTTATAAGACAAATGAATATTTCAACGATTTTTTCTTATTCTTTGTTATAAACTGTTACCCACGAGCTTTCAAGCTTACCCCTTTTTTTCCTCCCATCTTCAGGTGATAGTTAAGAGATCAAGTGATAAAGAGCCTAAGGGAATTTCTCCAAATTTGCTTATTTTGTATTTTGAGTTGGTTTTAGGAAAGTATAATGTTTTAGTGGCATACCAAGTTTATTTGTTTAAGAATCCTTGTATTTTGAGATTTTGAGATGATGATGTATTGAGGCTTGAAATGTCATTAAAGATTTGTAAAACTTTATTCTTTATTTATTTAAGGAAGTATGAATTGTGTGTGGATGATATTGAGATGATTATCAACTTGAGCAGATGGTTTTTGAATAAAAATTGTGGCTATGTATATATATAAGTGAGATGTTATGGAAAAGAAAGATAGAAATTATGACTGATCAAATGTAGTTGAATGTAATGAGACAGATGAGTTGAGATTTAAGAGTTTAATGAAGTCATATAGGTAGCTGAATGGTTATGTTCAAGAGATTCCAATTCTGCACAGTGCAAAATTTCAAGTCTTCCATAGGGAAAAAATTCGTGTTTTGACTTCAGGAAAAAATTTGGATTAATCTAGATTGAATTAGGCAAAGTTATCTTCTGGATATTTGTAGCTTATCTTTCTATCTTTCAAACGGTATATAGTATGAAATTTTTGAAAATTGGAGTCCAAAGTTATGATTCTAAAAAATGGAGATGCTTAAGAGTATAGATTGTATCGTTTGATAATGTCATACGATCCTAAAAAGTGAAGATGCTCAGGAGTATAGATTATATCGTCTGATAATGTCTTATCATCTGGTGATGATGTCATATCATCTGTAATGAAGAATCGTCTGGTGATGACCTTATATCGTCTGGTGATAACGTCATATCGTCTAGTGATGACGTCATATCGTCTAGTGCACTGTTCATCTAATCCCATCGTCTGGTCCCATTTTTGACCCTATAAATGATTGAATTTGTCTTCAAGGCCTTCATGAAAGTTGTAGATCTTGAAGTCCTCTTTTGAACTATCTAAAAAAACCTCCATCCAAGTTCTCTAGAGAAAGTTATGACCATTATTCCAATTCATCTAACCCTTCATTTGGGTTCATCTGATCCTATCGTCTGGTCCCATTTTTGACCTTATAGATGATCGAATTTGTCTTTAAAATCTTCATGAAAGTTGTATATCTTGAAGTTCTCTTTCGAACCATATAGAGAAAGTTATAACCATTTTTCTAATTCATCTAGCCCTTCATCTGGGTTCATCTGATCCTATCATCTGATTCCATTTTTGACCCTGTAGATGATTGAATTTATTTTCTGGGTCTTTATAAAAGTTGTAGATCTTGAAGTCCTATTTGGAACCATCTAAGGAGCACTTCCATCCAAGTTCTCTATAGAAATTTATGACGATTTTTCCAATTCATCTAACCCTTCATCTGGGTTCATCTAATCCTATCGCCTGGTCCCATTTTGACCCTATAGATGATCATATATGTCCTTGAGGTCTCATGAAATTGTAGATCTTGGAGTCCTCTTTCAAACCATCTATAGAACACCTCAATCCGAGTTCTCTAGAGAAATTTAGGACTATTTTTCCAATTCATGTAGCCCTTCGTCTGGGTTCATCTGATCCTATCATCTGGTCCCATTTTTGACCATGTAGATAATCGAATTTGTCTTTAAAGTCTGCATGAAAGTTGTATATCTTAAAGGTTACTTTGGAACTATTAAAAAAACACCTTAATTCGAGTTCTCTAGAGAAAGTTATGACTATTTTTCCAATTCATCTAACCCTTCATCTAGATTCATCTGATCCTTTCGTCTGGTCCCATTTTTGACCCTATAGATGATCGAATTTATCTCAAGATCTTCATGAACGTTGTAGATCTTAAAGTTTTCTTTCAAAATATCTAAAGAACACCTTAATCCGAGTTCTCTAGAGAAGATTATGACCATTTTTCCAATTCGTCTGTCCCTTCGTCTGGTTTCATCTGACCCTATGGTTTGGTTCACTTTTGACCCTGCAAATGATAGAATTTGTCTTCATGGTCTTCATGAAAGTTGTAGATCCTAAAGTTCTCTTTCGAACTCTCTAAAAATGACCTTGATCCAATATCTCTAGAGCAAGTTATGCTATTTGTCCCAAACAGGTTCAATATGATTGAGAACGGAACCTTGTTTGATTCCTTCGGCCCAATCTTTGTTATCCGACCTCTAAACGAAGTGATTCTTAAGAGAATAGATTTCTAACACATTGTGCTATCTCTCCAAAAAATAAATTTGGGGGCCAACATAGGTTGTCGAAATGAGCTGGAGTGATTTAGCTCTTGCTTTACAAGGTGTCCTCAAATTATCAAGCAATATGTCTTAATGCATGTAATGCCATGTGCCTAATTAAGATGCTGCCACTAGCCACCTACAAAACCAGTTCACATGTCAATCATCCAATGGTGCCAAATGTCATTTAAAGTATAGGTGTAGTCATACTAATTTTCATGTACCAACTTCGCTTAGCACTTGATACTTTTCCTAGTCCAAATATACATTTAATTACCTTAATCCTATAATGGTATCAATTAATTTCAATTTACTAACCATAGTCCATCAATACTAATTCAAATCATATGCCTTTCACATTCAAATCATAGCACAATTTTAACTCTTATCTCACATATACTTTCATGAACATGTATTATTTCAATTAGGATATATTTTGGGGCCTTACATAAATCCACTTCCATCATTACCTAAACACAGTTATACACCAAGTTATAAAAGTGAAAGCTTTGGTTAATTATAGTGAAGGTGAAGAAATTCAGAGGTTGAAGAAGGTGAGGAGTTCTTTTCTGTAAGAGGATCCTTTGGGTTGGATCAAGTTCGAGAAGAGAGTTAGAAGTACTACATGCAGAAACTTTTGGGTTGAGGAGTTTTAATTCAATAATAGCCTAGTACCCGCATTCGAATTCATGTTCCCCTAACAATTCTATGTCGAGTAGTTCATCTTCAATGTCAAATCCGAGTCCTAATAGCATAAAGTTTGAATTTTCATATACCATTGTAAGCATTCCTACTCCGATGAAGTCCTCTTCTTTATTTTCTTCTTCAAAGTCGTTATCAAAAAATAGCAGTAATTCACATAAACAAAGCTCAGGCTTTATTATGTAGAAACAAAATCCTGTAGTAGCAGTAAAGGGTGTTCAAAAGCAATTTGTGCCATGCCACCGACTACTCCTTCACTGCCGACATGGTTTTGAGAGGTTCTTGTGGGAAGGCTTACAGGTCAGGAAGCGGGTTGGGTAAGTTCAGGATATTTGCTTCTCATAACTCCATCAAGGCCAACAGTGGTTTAAAAGACAGTAACAAGTTCAACGAGTGAGCAAGTTCAAAGCAAGCCAACTGTGATAAGGATTTTTTTCCTTAACATTAAACTCAACCGTGTTAGGGATTTGTTAACTAATATTAGTTTACTTAATTTTTTTAATTTCATCTAATAGTTAGATTAAATATTGTTAAGGTTAACTAATATGTTGTGAAAATAATTAATTATGTTGATTAGTTAAGTTAATCAACAGATTAATTAAAAAAGGTGAGTCTTACAGTTATAAAATGAATAATATTTTAATATTTTTAAAAATTGGGATCCAACTTGTCACGTCAGAGATGATGTGGCATTGTGGGCCACAAAAATAAAATAAAATAATTAAAAATGTCAGCTTAGAGCAAATTTGGCACTTAACTGATAGCGTCACTAATCTGTTAGTATTTTCGTTGTAGTAGGGTTAAATTTTAGTGCTCTATAAATGTTAGGGTCTTAAATGTACTCTTTGAAATGTTAGGGTTAAACTTGTCGATTGGTATAAAACTTAGGATCAATATTAACCCTTTTGCTATAACTTTTAAAATAAAGTAACTTTCAATTCCTAATCTTGCCAAACTAATCAAGCATTTGTGCAAGATTTGGAGGATGAAGAAAATATATGAAGTTTTTGGTGAAATGGATGAGTATAGAAGTTGTGTGCCAAATGAAGTAACTTTTTCTTACTTGCTCATGTCATTTAGATTGTATATTAATTGGGATTATGAGGAAAAATAAGATATAGTTTGGGATGAGATAGAGCAAAATGGGTTAAGGCTAGACTGGCAAGCTATCATTATACAATAGCTACTTGACAAGAGAAGAAATAAGGATTCATTACACTATTTTAGGGAAATGACACCTTAAATGATGGTGATGGTGGCTAAGCTAAGATGGCGGCTAAGCTAAAGAGCATGGAGTTGGTCTATCATATGCCAATTGAGTGAAAGGGGAATGACTTTGAGCAATATCAAAGATGTGCAACAAAAAGATTATGTCATTAAGGTCTAAGAAAGAAAAGAGGAGAAGTAGGGTTAAGGATTAGGGATTATGGATTAGGAATTAGGGATTAGAGATTGATAATTAGGATTTTTAGGTTATGTTTTGATAATGGGCTTGAACTCTACGGTGGTAATTAGTACCAGCTGAATTCATTAAAAGAATAATAAAATAGAAAATCCGAGTTAAGGGAGAAGTTTTAGAAATAATTAAAAATTCAACTAATTTGACTGGTTCAATCATAAAAATCTTTAATCTTCTAATTTTTAATTTGATTTATTTTAATAATTCTTGTTGTTAAAACTGATTAATTTATTAATTAATTAATCAATTTTGTAAATTAATAAGTTCTTATAAACTAAAATAAATTAATTAATTTTTATTTAATAATTTTTAATTTAACTTTAAATTTTTCAAAGACAATTTTTAATTATATTTTAAAATTTTAATTTTATTTAAACTTTAACTAATTATATAATAGGTTAATTCTAATTTAGATTTTATTTTTCTACCTTAACTCCGATTTTTAAAATATTACTTTTGAGTTACCCGTTCCCTAACCATTTCATCAGATTGTCGTTTCCAGATTTCCAGTTTTGATAATTCTGATCTGGAATCGTAGCTCTTTAGCCATAACACCTAAACTTGTCTTGAACTGGAAATGGCTTCCATTATTTACACAGAGGAAGGAAATAAAACGAGAAAGTGGTCTCACCTTATTTGTTCACAGTAACCAACTCCGATCTCTGTTTCTTCAGAACTGTGAAAGTTTGGCGAGTCTCTCCCTCAAGGTGGAGGCATACAAGAAATTGTCTCTCCAGAAACAGGTAAACTTCTTACCCCAAAGCCAGTTGTTTCCTTGTCAAAGTCCATAACTTTTTAATGCTATATTCATCTCATGCAAACCAAATCAAGACCCAGTTACTATTTCGCAGCTAATCAATATCTAAGTTTGCATAATTAAGCCTAGACGTTCCTGACGCTGTTCTCGGATTCTCAAATTCGTAAGCTTGTTAAAAACAAACCTGCCTTATTTTTGCACAATCCTGAGAACACGCTTTTTTCCCAGAATCGACTTTTTTATCTCTAAAGGAGCTTTTACGCTTGGTGCTTCCTGAACTTTTTTCTGGACATTCTTCTCTGAGAAGTTTCAAAAGGCAGGATAATTCCTTGGTATGATTTCTTCGAGGAGTTGCTTTAATCTGATAAGAAGCGTTTGCAAACTGAGCGATGTTCCGTTATTCTTTCTTATGACCTTTAATTATTTGCGGCAAGAACTATTGACATTTTCAGACAAGTCGGAGTGCCCATATCAAATCTGATGAGAAGCTTTTGCACACTGTTTATAGAGAAATATGTGAATTTGATGTCAAAAGATTAACTAAGCTTGTGATGTTGATTAATGTATGAGGAACAAGGCCTAAACAAGTCAGAGCTACAGTTTGTGAGTGATATTTTGGTAGTTTTGGTTTAGTAATTTGACTTCCATTTCAGAATCATGTCAGTGAAAATGAGGAGGAAAAGACTGTTCGATTGAGTGTTAAATTTTGATTGATCATTATTGTCGTTCTTCTTAGAGCAGATTAGTTTTAGATATTAATTTTTTCAGTCTAGAAGTTTATTGTCTGCTTAGAAGCTTATGCCTCAAAGTCATCCGTTCTAGCAACTTAAGCAAATAATTACCTGCATAAATATAGTTTCTGTGCTTGTCATATGCTCATGACAGGTTGTTAAGTTATTCAAATGGAGAATGACAAAGAAATAGACACAGAAAATCTCAGAAAGGCTTCTCTAAATCCTCTTTTACAATGGAGCCAGTGGCAACTGCTTGATTCCATCCTCCCTACAGGTGGTTTTGCACATTCTTTTGGTCTCGAAGCAGCAGTTCAAGCAGGTATTGTCTTGGGTGTTGAAGATCTACGAACTTATGTGGTCCATGTTTTGGAGAATACAGGGAGCTTACTGCTTCCTTATGTTTGTTCTGCAACTGTCCATCCGACTTTAGATAACTGGCAGAAACTTGACAAAATGTTGGATGCAACATTAACTAACGAAGTAAGTCGAAAAGCTTCTATTGCACAAGGTTCAGCTCTTATGAGAGTGTCTGCAGCTATTTTTGCAGAAATTCCATCCATTAAGACCATGAGACTCTCATCCCTTGGTTGTGGCACTGTTTCTTTGCATCATGCCCCCATCTTTGGGCTCATCTGTGGACTGCTTGGAATTGATTGCGAAACTTCTCAAAGATCTTACATGTTTATTACCATGAGAGATGCCTTTTCGGCTGCAACAAGGTTGAACTTGATTGGACCCATGGGCGCAGCTGTTATGCAGCATGAAGTGTCTGTTGCTGCAGAAACTCTATTGAAAAAATGGATGAACCGAACAGTTGAGGAAGCATGCCAAACTGCTCCTTTGATTGATACCTTACAGGGCTGCCATGGCTATCTGTTTTCTAGATTGTTTTGCTCTTGATTTTTAAGTTGAATGCATAATTTTTGCTGAAGGCTGACTTTGCCCCCATCTTCATCCTGTCAAGCCATGAGATGCAGAGGGTTGGAGATCTAAGGTTGCGAAATTGGAACTTTGTCTTTGGCCACGGGGAAAAGCAGAAAAAATAAACCTTTTCCATGGCTGGTTCAACAAATTCACTATTTACAAGAATTCTGTCAGAATTGTGTATATTGTCGGAAGAAGTGAAATTTAGTTGGCATGGTGTCGATTATGGAACGCTGTTTCGTTTGTTTGCTTGTATGTTTTAACAAATGACGGTATGCCTTTAACCAATTGGATTGGATTGGATGTCCTCCTATTTGCAGGAGGTCTGTTAAGTGTTGAAAATCGAGCAAAGGAGCTCTTTCTTGTTAAGCGAATATGAGCATAATACGAAGATTATTTATACAAAATGATAAGAAAGGGTTCAGCTAGAAAACTGACATGAAATTAAGGGTATCTTCGACTATACTTATATTTTTTAGTTTCTGTTTTTATTTTTATTGATGTTGAAGAAAATCAAGGGATGGTAGTTTCGCAAACTATTCGATTTGACTGTAGTTATTTGTAAAGTTCTGCAGTTATTTATAATTGTAATTGTCGATTATTAGATATAAAGTAATTATATTAGTAATTGTTAATTTTTCTGTATCAAACAAAATAGAAAATAAATATGAAATTAAATAGATCAATACTGAAATTTGATAAAGTAGTTTGGTACATCTTACTTATGTCTATGGGACTTTTACCTAACTTAATATTTTCATCGAAGTAAAATAGATTTATTCAAGGTTCTACTGAATTAACACCACTTAATCCTTGATATTATCTCTTAATCTCACTTACTGTAAGTTTTTCATATCTTATAGTACGACAATTTCATACTAATTTCAACAGAGGATTTACACATACTATTTAATAATAAAGATAATTAAACGAACAACTCAAGTGATTAAAATATTTATAAACAAAAACAAAAATACTTGAGATAGAGAGAAATAACTTTCTGATAAATTCAACTCTTTCCAAAACAGACCTGAAAGTTATTCATCAATTAAATTGTTGTAGTTAGCTATCGAGATTTTTCTACCTTATTTTCAGCCATGAATCATCAAGGTCGGCCACCATATACAGCAGAAGATTGACGTTGAAGAATTGAAGAGCAATGTTTAGAGCAACTAGAAAAGCATCAACGATTACAGACCCAAGACAAAAACATAGCATCCACTCAAGATTTTTTTGTTTTTTTGCAACTAATAACAGTAACTCCCGATAAAGTGCAGCCCTCACACAGACAATCTTGGGTTACACAAGAAACTCAGCAGAAACCCAACTCACACAAACGCCTTCAGCAATAGACATAAACTATAGACTTAAGAGAAGAACAAATCAACTGCACCACTACAAAAAGCACTAAAGATTGTCATCGATTAACACCCCAAAAAAAATCAACGACAAAGGCAAAATCCATACAAAAAGAACTTTTTCATTACACAAAAATTGCAGCAGTGTTCTGCTCTCTGTCACCCACGTAATCCATCATACTTCTTGTCAAGATAGACATTAATTAAGGATAAGACTCTATCACAATTATAAGATTATTACCGATAGCTTTTTGAATTCAAGTCATTATCTAATTAATATCTTATATGTTCAATTAATAAATAAGATGTCAAAACTAAATACTTAGATATATAACATATATTCTAACAATTTCTACCGTTTTGGCATTGTTTATTGCAAATATAAAACTCCCCCTAAATAACAAAATTGGGCATATAAGTATCAAATTTACAATTCATATGACAAAATACTCCCCCTTAACCAAACATTAAGTTCCAAAGAGCATCACACTTATTCAATCATCTAAATTTCTCCCCCTTGAGATAAAAAAGATGCCAAAAAGTAAGAAGTATAGTCACATATATATCTTAAAATCTCTTCCTGAATGGAACAGTCACTAAAAACAATTTGATGTCTCCCCCCTGGGACAAAACAGTATCAAAACGCATAATCATAAGAATCAACTATAGGTGTAGTGGAAGAATCATAAGCACATCAAGATGATAATTTACCTCCATTCAAAACACCGAGAGACATGTTAGAGTAGTGCCCTAAAGGCAATCGTCTTTAGCGCGTTTTGTACAAAGTTGTGTACAGACTTTATGAATAAATAAAGAAAGGCATATTTCATTAATTTGATGTTCATTATTTATGAATTGATATTGATCTATAAGCAAATTAATGAAGTCCATGATATATGACATAGCATGAAGGAAATTATGATGTGATCATACTATCGAGATTCCTATCATGTGCAATTATGTCAAGATCTAAATTATCCTAGTCATAGGATTACCAAATTGGACATCATTAATCCGAGAGACTAGCACATTTCAAGCTCCTTGATTTGATCAAGCAGTGGATCTCAGAAACTGTAAATATGAGATATTTAGGGTTGAGATGTGAATGCTTACTAGAGGTAGTAAGTACATTTGATGACCTGCACATTGGATGACCTGCTATGAGATCATCACATGGATGTCCTATTCTAATGTCAGTGATAATCTCATCATAGCAATAGTGCAAATATCCTTAGACTTGAGGTACTCAAGGATATCTTGGATATTGATTCTGTGCTTTGACTCCATTCCTTGTTGCCTTACAGAGGTCGCTCATAGGGTGGTGATTGGGTACAGCTTGAGGTGTTCGAAGGTAATTGAGTAGCCAATAGAGGATTCACCACTTTTGTGATAGCAGAAGATGATACCCATGGCCTCTTGTCAGGGTCATTACTTGGAAATCTCTGACCGGAGTACATATGTCATGAAGAGTATCTTCAGTGACATATAAAGTAATGAGTCACAGGACAAGAACTAATATTACTTGGACTAGATTTGATGTAGTAAGTCTAGTAAGAGTTGACACTTTGCCCATACTCATAACCAAGTGGGGTATAGCATGGTGAAAGGACGAATTGCACAGTAATTGTCTATGGAAAGGTTCGTGATATAGTTCATGATGAATATATGTTCATTCGTCAAACCAATTACTTTCCGGTCAATTGGGGGTCATGATGTGTTGCTAGATACCGCGAATGACTTGCTTGGATTAAGTGTTAATCTAAGTGGTCAACATAACCGGGAACCTAATGGGTCACACGCATAAGAGTGATTCGGAGAATTCGTAAAATAGTTTTACGCAGAGATCCAATAAATG